>WOAB01000127.1:0-1266070 GCA_027886185.1 Rheum nobile
GGGAACATTTCTCATACCCTAGCTGAATCTATCTCAATGCGACATGGCATTCGGACTGGATCCAGCGGGATCTCAATTATTGAGATCGAAGGCGATAACTTTTGCTTGATCAATGCCTTACATGGAAAATGGGACTGGCCGTGGGAAATAGAGCTTGTTTATGTCAGATATTCTACTTGATCTGCGACATTCTCATCATGTCGCATCTCCCCTATTCCGGAAATTAATACTATGGCTGACTTATATCAAATCTGTACCACATATCAATTTTACAAGATAGTGCAATCATTTCAGATCTTTATGATCTCATCCGTCAAGATGCTCTAGGGCGGCCACTTCGAGATAGAAGAGCCCCCCTAATGTATTCTTCCTAATAAAAAATTAGGAATTTGCTTATGTTATAAAATGAAAATATAAAGAACAAAGAAATTAATTCTAGTTATTCTGGTTCGATTTGGGTTTAAACCGAAAATTGTGGTTCAGTTCTGTCATAATCAAACCATCTATACCTATGTTCTATATACATATACTAAAGCCTTAATTATCTCTCATATGTGTCATTTGTGAGCTATGCCACATAAGCAATATCAAAGTACAATTACAATTTTATCCTTCCATAATTTTGATATTTACTATTCTGCTTCTTATCTACTTATTTTTTTACCTAATATAACTTACTTAATTATATGGATAGTATCATCCCAAGATTATTTTATATTTTTTGCCTTATTAGTTTCTTCTTATTTTAAATAGAATTATTTATAATATACTCTTACCTTATTAGTTACTTACTTCTTTTAGTTTTAATACTTAAATTTATAAATTGGTAACCTATAATTGAACATAATTGGTAATATATGATTCATGATGCAAAAGTGGTAATATATATTAAGATATTTAAATAATTATGTGATATAATTTAACCATTTTTCCCTTTATTAATTATACATATTACCATTCCTCCTAACTTAAATCTAAACTTATATATTTCCTTATTTGGTTATTTCTATGAAATTCCTAATTTATTTTTCATTTTTATATACATATCCGCATATATATTTTTTTCAATTATATCCTACAAAACCTTATCATCTTATGTGTCAAAAATTAAGCTTATAATTTTGTCATATTAGTTTTCGTAATATTTAATAACATGTTTAATATTTCAAGTTTTATTAATCAGGCTTTGCAGGCACGAAGACATATGCTAGTTTTGGTCTATTTTTCAAGTTTACATCTTCTCAAAATCCGGTCTGATTTTTCCGGTTCGGTTCCGCTTAAGTTCTGAAGCAAGAAGTAAAAAACGAAAGTAGCAATCTCAGGCCCAATCGAATGCTGTACAAAGCCCAGCCCATAAAACGTTTGTAATTCTAAGTAGCAATCTCCACGAGAGTGGTAGAATTTGCAGAGCGCAGATCCAGGATTCAGATCAGTTTTCGCGCACACACTGTAATTCCAAGATTTGCAGTTCTCTCGGGGTACAGAGAGATGGATGAGCTGAAATCGGCTATGGAGGATCACATGGATCAAATGGCGGATCTGGTGCAGAAATTGAGTTCGGAGCTCCGCGGGAATCCGACCTGCTTACGACAACCTCATGGGTTTCGTCCACGCCATTGATTGGAAGGTGCCCTTCTTTTTGTCTCTCTTTATTTCCTTGGATCTGTGTTGTGCTTATTTCACGCTATGCTTTTATTACGTCTGTTATGGCTGCTTCTTCGATTGTATTTTGTATAGGGTTTTAGCAACTATTGACGTTGAAATTTTTTTATTTCGTTGTGATCCTAGTTATTATTTTGAAACATTCGGGTTGCTCAAGTTCTATCTGGATATACTTTTGGATTCATTTTGCGTTGAAATTGCTATATTCAACTGTGTACGGATAGTTAGAAGTCATGTACCTGTTCTATTCTCTGCAAGGTTAACAAAAAACATGATCTTGATTCTTGCCCCCCAGAAAAAAATTGCTAATTATTCGGAGCTGAATTTAGTTTTGTTATCTGCAAAAGGCTTCAGGTTGTGATTGGGAATTTTGGGATTTACAGATTACTGACAATCTAAAGCTAGGTTTCATAATTGATTTTTTTTAAACCTGGGAAACGGCCATGTTTCCCAGCTAAAACTGGCATTCACTGGGTGTACCATAATATCTTTCTTTTCAGAAAACTTGTCATGAGTAAAATTGATGAAAATGTTGCAATTACCTTTAGGGCTAGGTGTACCGATAAAGGTGCCTTCATCACAGTGTTGCTGATCCTGTTGTTATCCCTATTAGCTCCCTAATAAATTTGCTTCTTTCAACTATTTGTCTGTGAAGTTGTAAGTACTTCAGCCTTCAGGTATCCTCCGTGTATTATCTTGAAATTGGAGTGACATCTCCATGTTCTTTGTTCTGCAGGAACCTTTTCTGATGGCTTAATAGGCTTCCACATTCTGCTGTTACTGATGACAATACTCTCAAGGAGGCATTTCAACTTCCAAATGTGTTTGTTCCTTCTGTCATGTAAGTTTTCTACTATGTATATTGTCATCCTTCTGCTTAAGTTTATGAATTCCTGCTGCTATATTCTTGTTGACTTGTTTGAGCTTTGTGAAGAATGTACAGTGCTCTTATATGATTGTATTTTTGACAAGTGTTCAGTTCTAGGGTTTGTTTAGATCAGCTTCATTAAGAGAGATATAGGCTAGTGTTAAACATTTGGATTAAATGAAGCTGAGCTAACTGATGCAGTCACCAATTTCCTCTTCCCTTCAATCTAGACCAGCAATAAGTATTAACTTAAAAGATTCAGCCTCTATAATTTGTCAAATAACACCTTCTCATTTTTTTAAATATTTGTGGGGTGCTTTGTTGGATTGTGTGTGTTTTTCATTCGTATCCAGTTGTGCCTTGGTGCACATGTATGCATGGTCTTCCATTCTTCAACATATGAGTTTTGCACCTGTTAAGATTTTCATTATGATGAATTATAATACTAGCTCATATAATGTAGTGTCGTGTGTATCTTGCTGAAGGCTCAACAGATTCTTAGGCGAGCATTGAAAATCTTTGCAACCTCAGAACTACTTTGACTCACAAGGTGTCTTCCTCTCAACACTTTTGGTCCGGCCCCTCTTCTTATTATCTCGATGATAATCTTGGTGAGTGGCGCCTGAAGTCCTTAATATAATTGATACCCAGAATCTTAAATATGAAGAGCTCACTTGTGGCTTTCAATACATTACCTGCAGATCAACACACTCTTTTCATTGTGTACTCTAATCGTGCGGTGGAAAAGGGCTGAACTCAGACACCGGGGCACGGCTTTCTCACAAGAAGGAAGAGTAATATTTCCATACCCCAGAAGAATTTGGTTCTCCACACACTACTACAAAGTACAAACCAAGGAATCTGCGCACGAATGACCAAGTGAAACCTTGGTTCATAATTTTGGAGGTTTGAGTTGCCACGATCAGGCCAATGTGGGAACCATTTTGAGCTCCTTGCTTGGGTAAACTTACTGAAACAAAACTTGTACTATTTGTTTCTTACTTTTTATTTATTAGTGTCCCCAACCATATGACTAGGCGGATTCAGAGGTTAGACATAGCATAGCTGAGGCTTGAGAGCACAAAGTTGCTGACGTTGTCCAATTTTGCCTACTGTATTCAGTCGTTTGTCATATTGGCACTATACTCTGTATGGGGGCCACTCTTGGTTGGCCCACTGGTCCACCCCTGCTTAGCCTTCTTTCGGCCCAGGCACAGGACCAGCCTACTTTGGGCTCAACCACCCACCTAACAGGCCTGCATGCCACACACACCAACTTGATTCATGGCCCCTCCGCATTTAAGGAGGCCTCTCCATGCAGGTTGTTGGAGGCGGGATTTGAATCCACAACCTCCTTTAACAAGTGGCATTTGTCCCATTTGCTAACCAATTAAGCTATACCCCTAACATACTCCTTTCAATTAAGCATACTGTATGGAAATTTGACACCAAATAGGCAAATATCCTCAGGACTAGGAATCTAATATCTATATCTATTTATATCTATATATATTAAAGAAGATGATTAAATTTTACGTATTGGCAACCAAGTTCAATTCACTCAACGGAGGACCGAGGTGAGGCCCAGTGGGGCTACAGCCCCCATTGGAATTTTAAAAAAACAATTAATTTTTTTTTCTTGATTTTTTGGCTATTTTCAGACTTTTAAAATTTTTTTCTTAAAATTTTTTCTGTAAAAATTTTCAAAATATATATATTTTCCAATTTTTAAATATAATTTTTTTATAGGATTTGTTATGCATAATCTTAAAAAAATACAAATGAAACATAACTTAGCTAAATTTGCACACAATTATTCAATAAAAATGGTAATACTTTCTCTATATATATCCTTCTTTGTGTTAATTTTTTTTTCTAAATTTAGGGTTTATAGATTTGTAAATTTTAAAATCAATTTTTATACAAATTTGTTGAAATTACACATTGAAAAGTAGTAAGTAATGATGAAATTTATTTAGATTGTGTAATTTTTTTTATCAATTTTAAATTTTTTTTTTTGGGGGTTCGAATATAGTATTTGTTATTTGAAATTAGGGTTGTCTATGGAAGGTAGACATTAGACTAAATAGATGATAGAGTTTGAAATTAAGGGTTTTATTTAAAATAAACGGTACATTTTTTCTCTTCGAATTTTGTCTTCGAAATTTTAGCCCCCACTGGACTAAAATCCCGCGTCCACGCCCTGAATTCACCTATGTATCGGCCTTTAAAATATATCACATTATTTGACTTTTAAGAAAACGTTAGAGCATTAGGTACTACTTTAATTATCTTTATCAATTAATTAATCGGTTTTTTTCCATGTTAAAACAGAAAAATCTACGTTTATACTTTTTCAGGTTAATATCAAAATTTAAATAAAATATCTTTTACGATCATATTCAAAGTTTCCCACTTCTAACATATCTGTTTGTGTTAATATTCAAATTTTTTTCCCCCAATTTACGGTTGAGATGTGTAATATATATGTAGATTAGTATGCACTTTTGATAATTTGATTTAGTTTGTTCAAACTGATTTATGATGGATATTCATGTTTCCATACTTCATCCGTCCTGCCTTTCATATCAATTTAGCCAAATATGTTTCTTGGATATAAAATAAGATAATATCTAACAATATAACTGACCACAGTCTATAAATAATTCTAACTCGGGTCCATTTTACTTATGTAGGAATTCTAAACGTAATTGTTTCCTAACTTATTACCTTGAAACTTTAAGATTATTTCATTTAAAAAAAAACTGTACCTTTTCCCATCTTTATTAGAGATTTTGAATAAATTTCCATGATCTTACCACTATATCTAAAACTTGAAGATCAAATGCTATCAACCTTTATATTATGATTTCCACTTTTGTCCATTCTATATATTATATCTATGCATATACAAAAGAAGAAACCTCTTCACATACATTTTTTATTATTTTTTGCAGCCATATATTTTTGTATATATATATATATATATACATTAATCTCATTTTTCACATGGGGACACCCATTTTTACGTGATCTTTTCCTAAATACTATATGATTGTAATAATCTTCTCATTTCTAAGAGGTTAAGAAAATCATATTATGCTTTTTGAAAAGGATCATGTAAGAATGAGCGTCTATATAAGAAATTAGAATAATGTATATACAAATCTGACAAAAAATTATGGATATAAAGACAAAAATGATGTACTTTAGAAACCACATGCACATACAAGCAAAAACATTTGCACTTTCAAATGTGCACAAAGTCACGCACATATAGTTAAAAACTTAAATACATATAAGCAAAAACATGTGCACATTCTAAAGTGTATATTTTTTTCCATGTGTGTGCATGCTTTTCGAAAGTACATAGGTTTAAAAATGCATAATGTATTATGTATGTGCTTATATTTTTGTCCGTATGTGCATTATTCTCATTTCTCGCCTGGGCGCCCATTGTCATCAGATCCAAACTCGTATCTTTATATTTTAATATCACTTATTAACCCGTCTAAAATGTACTTCTAAAAGTAATTTATTTGTAATAATAAAAGGTCGAGTTTGGTTTAACTTAGGTCTTGTTCGGTAAAGTGTAAGTGGAGAAATTGCTTCCACTTTCACTCTTATTTTACTTATCCTTGGAGGATGAGGGTAACAAAATGGCTTTCACTCCCAATTTCATCTCCCTTACCACAAAAAATGAGCTAGCCAAACACACCCTTAATATGTGAAGTTATAAAATACAAATAGATTTTAGATTCACTTCTCTAGATATACAAATCGCTCAAAAGAAATTATTAGCATACAGATCTAAATAACAATCAAACCATATAAATAAACAACATTGCATGGAACAAAAAAAACATTGCAACCATATTTAATTAGAATGATTATAAATATCCGTCTTCTATAGATTCCACCGGCCTAACAACGTTGCTTTAATATATAATGTATATACTCTTTTATTGTTATGTATTTAAATGTTTGTTGTTAATTTTTAGAATGTTTTACTCGATCAATAGAGGAGAAGTATGTAACTTTCCTTTTTAGTTAAGTATGTAAATGAACGAGTGTTGCTTGGATCTTGACATCTCCCACTTCCAGGTTGAATCAGATTGTGCATCACTGGTTTCAAAATTGCAACGGCGGAGCTCACTTAAAGGCCCCTTAAATGTACTGATCTCTCACATTTTGCAACCGAGCTCAACTTTTGCGCAGCGCTCCTGGTCTCACACAAGAAGAACTGGAAATTTGGTTGCCCACTTACTTAGCTCAAATTAGACCTTCAGTTGATAATGTTGTCTGCTTTCCTTGTACTTTCCTTTAGCCCTCCAAGACTTATTGTTATCTGACTCTTGCTCTATTACTTTAGTATCTGTTTTCCGCTCAAAAAGAAAAGAAAAAAGAGGAGTACAATGATCTTGCAACATAAAATACTTTTAAACACTCAGTTTTTATGTCACAATTTTTTAACACGATTACTTTTCGGCGCATAGGCATTTTGCCGGTTTGGCGCATAGGCTCGCACGTAGCGTGAGGGTACAAACCACACGTAACGTGTGAAATTGTCCCACACGTAACGTGTGGAGCACTGTCACACGTAACGTGTGGTTTGTACCCTCACGTTACGTGCGAGCCTATGCGCCAAACGGCAAAATGCCTATGCGCCGAAAAGTAATCGTGTTAAAAAATTGTGACCATAAAAACTGAGTGTTTAAAAGTATTTTATGTTGCAAGATCATTGTACTCCTCTTTTTCTTTTCTTTTTGAGCGGAAAACAGATACTAAAGTTAATTAGAGCAAGAGTCAGATAACAATAAGTCTTGGAGGGCTAAAGGAAAAGTACAAGGAAAGCAGACAACATTATCAACTGAAGGTCTAATTTGAGCTAAGTAGTGGGCAACCAAATTTCCAGTTCTTCTTGTGTGAGACCAGGAGCGCTGCGCAAAAGTTGAGCTCGGTTGCAAAATGTGAGAGATCAGTACATTTAAGGGGCCTTTAAGTGAGCTCCGCCGTTGCAATTTTGAAACCAGTGATGCACAATCTGATTCAACCTGGAAGTGGGAGATGTCAAGATCCAAGCAACACTCGTTCATTTACATACTTAACTAAAAAGGAAAGTTACATACTTCTCCTCTATTGATCGAGTAAAACATTCTAAAAATTAACAAACAAACATTTAAATACATAACAATAAAAGAGTATATACATTATATATTAAAGCAACGTTGTTAGGCCGGTGGAATATATAGAAGACGGATATTTATAATCATTCTAATTAAATATGGTTGCAATGTTTTTTTTGTTCCATGCAATGTTGTTTATTTATATGGTTTGATTGTTATTTAGATCTGTATGCTAATAATTTCTTTTGAGCGATTTGTATATCTAGAGAAGTGAATCTAAAATCTATTTGATTTTTATAACTTCACATATTAAGGGTGTGTTTGGCTAGCTCATTTTTTGTGGTAAGGGAGATGAAATTGGGAGTGAAAGCCATTTTGTTTACCCTCATCCTCCAAGGATAAGTAAAATAAGAGTGAAAGTGGAAGCAATTTCTCCACTTACACTTTACCGAACAAGACCTAAGTTAAACAAACTCGACCTTTTATTTATTACAAATAAATTACTTTTAGAAGTACATTTTAGACGGGTTAATAAGTGATATTAAAATATAAAGATACGAGTTTGGATCTGATGACAATGGGCGCCCAGGCGAGAAATGAGAATAATGCACATACGGACAAAAATATAAGCACATACATAATACATTATGCATTTTTAAACCTATGTACTTTCGAAAAGCATGCACACACATGGAAAAACATATACACTTTAGAATGTGCACATGTTTTTGCTTATATGTATTTAAGTTTTTAACTATATGTGCGTGACTTTGTGCACATTTGAAAGTGCAAATGTTTTTGCTTGTATGTGCATGTGTTTCTAAAGTACATAATTTTTTGTCTTTATATCCATAATTTTTTGTCAGATTTGTATATACATTATTCTAATTTCTTATATAGACGCTCATTCTTACATGATCCTTTTCAAAAAGCATAATATGATTTTCTTAACCTCTTAGAATATGAGAAGATTATTACAATCATATAGTATTTAGGAAAAAGATCACGTAAAAATGGGTGTCCCCATGTGAAAAATGAGATTAATGTATATATATATATATATATATACAAAAATATATGGCTGCAAAAAATTAATAAAAAATGTATGTGAAGAGGTTTCTTCTTTTGTATATGCATAGATATAATATATAGAATGGACAAAAGTGGAAATCATAATATAAAGGTTGATAGCATTTGATCTTCAAGTTTTAGATATAGTGGTAAGATCATGGAAAATTTATTCAAAATCTCTAATAAAAGATGGGAAAAGGTACAGTTTTTTTTTAAATGAAATAATCTTAAAGTTTCAAGGTAATAAGTTAGGAAACAATTACGTTTAGAAATTCCTACATAAGTAAAATGGACCGAGTTAGAATTATTTATAGACTGTGGTCAGTTATATTGTTAGATATTATCTTATTTTATATCCAAGAAACATATTTGGCTAAATTGATTATGAAAGGCAGGACGGATGAAGTATGGAAACATGAATATCCATCATAAATCAGTTTGAACAAACTAAATCAAATTATCAAAAGTGCATACTAATCTACATATATATTACACATCTCAACCGTAAATTGGGGGAAAAAAATTTGAATATTAACACAAACAGATATGTTTAGAAGTGGGAAACTTTGAATATGATCGTAAAAGATATTTTATTTAAATTTTGATATTAACCTGAAAAAGTATAAACGTAGATTTTTCTGTTTTAACATGGAAAAAAACCGATTAATTAATTGATTAAAGATAATTAAAGTAGTACCTAATGCTCTAACGTTTTCTTAAAAGTCAAATAATGTGATATATTTTAAAGGCCGATACATAGGTGAATTCAGGGGTGGACGCGGGATTTTAGTCCAGTGGGGGCTAAAATTTCGAAGACAAAATTCGAAGAGAAAAAATGTACCGTTTATTTTAAATAAAACCTTAATTTCAAACTCTATCATCTATTTAAGTCTAATGTCTACCTTACATAGACAACCCTAATTTCAAATAACAAATACTATATTCGAACCCCCAAAAAAAAAAATTTAAAATTGATAAAAAAAAATTACACAATCTAAAATAAATTTCATCATTACTTACTACTTTCAATGTGTAATTTCAACAAATTTGTATAAAAATTGATTTTAAAATTTACAAATCTATAAACCCTAAATTTAGAAAAAAAAATTAACACAAAGAAGGATATATATAGAGAAAGTATTACATTTTTATTGAATAATTTGTGTGCAAATTTAGATAAGTTATGTTTCATTTGTATTTTTTTAAGATTATGCATAACAAATCCTATAAAAAAATTATATTTAAAAAATTGGAAAATATATATTATTTTGAAAATTTTTACAGAAAAAATTTTAAGAAAAAAATTTAAAAAGTCTGAAAATAGCCAAAAAATCAAGAAAAAAAAAATTAATTGTTTTTTAAAATTCCAATGGGGGCTGTAGCCCCCACTGGGCCTCACCTCGGTCCTCCGTTGAGTGAATTGAACTTGGTGCCAATACGTAAAATTTAATCATCTTCTTTAATATATATAGATATAAATAGATATAGATATTAGATTCCTAGTCCTGAGGATATTTGCCTATTTGGTGTCAAATTTCCATACAGTATGCTTAATTGAAAAGGAGTATGTTAGGGGTATAGCTTAATTGGTTAGCAAATGGGACAAATGCCACTTGTTAAAGGGAGGTTGTGGATTCAAATCCCGCCTCCAACAACCTGCATGGAGAGGCCTCCTTAAATGCGGAGGGGCCATGAATCAAGTTGGTGTGTGTGGCATGCAGGCCTGTTAGGTGGGTGGTTGAGCCCAAAGTAGGCTGGTCCTGTGCCTGGGCCGAAAGAAGGCTAAGCAGGGGTGGACCAGTGGGCCAACCAAGAGTGGCCCCCTAACAGAGTATAGTGCCAATATGACAAACGACTGAATACAGTAGGCAAAATTGGACAACGTCAGCAACTTTGTGCTCTCAAGCCTCAGCTATGCTATTGCTAACCTCTGAATCCGCCTAGTCATATGGTTGGGGACACTAATAAAATAAAAAGTAAGAAACAAATAGTACAAGTTTTGTTTCAGTAAAGTTTACCCAAGCAAGGAGCTCAAAATGGTTCCCACATTGGCCTGATCGTGGCAACTCAAACCTCCAAAATTATGAACCAAGGTTTCACTTGGTCATTCGTGCGCAGATTCCTTGGTTTGTACTTTGTAGTAGTGTGTGGAGAACCAAATTCTTCTGGGGTATGGAACTATTACTCTTCCTTCTTGTGAGAAAGCCGTGCCCGGTGTCTGAGTTCAGCCCTTTTCCACCGCACGATTAGAGTACACAATGAAAAGAGTGTGTTGATCTGCAGGTAATGTATTGAAAGCCCACAGTGAGCTCTTCATATTTAAGATTCTGGGTATCAATTATATTAAGGATTCAGGCGCCACTCACCAAGATTATCATCGAGATAATAAGAAGAGGGCCGGACCAAAGTGTTGAGAGGAAGACACCTTGTGAGTCAAAGTAGTTCTGAGTTGCAAAGATTTTCCAATGCTCGCCTAAGAATCTGTTGAGCCTTTCAGCAAGATACACACTTGACACTACATTATATGAGCTAGTATTATAATTCATCATAATGAAAATCTTAACAGGTGCAAAACTCATATGTTGAAGAATGGAAGACCATGCATACATGTGCACCAAGGCACCAACTGGATACGAATGAAAAACACACACAATCCAACAAAGCACCCCCACAAAATATTTAAAAAAAATGAGAAGGTGTTATTTGACAAATTATAGAGGCTGAATCTTTTAAGTTAATACTTATTGCTGGTCTAGATTGAAGGGAAGAGGAAATTGGTGACTGCATCAGTTAGCTCAGCTTCATTTAATTCCAAAATGTTTAACACTAGCCTATATCTCTCTTAATGAAGCTGATCTAAACAAACCCTAGAACTGATACACTTGTCAAAAATACAATCATATAAGAGCACTGTACATTCTTCACAAAGCTCAAACAAGTCAACAAGAATATAGCAGCAGGAATTCATAAACTTAAGCAGAAGGAATGACAATATACATAGTAGAAAACTTACATGACAGAAGGAACAAACACATTTGGAAGTTGAAATGCCTCCTTGAGAGTATTGTCATCAGTAACAGCAGAATGTGGAAGCCTATTAAGCCCATCAGAAAAGGTTCCTGCAGAACAAAGAACATGGAGATGTCACTCCAATTTCAAGATAATACACGGAGGATACCTGAAGGCTGAAGTACTTACAACTTCACAGACAAATAGTTGAAAGAAGCAAATTTATTAGGGAGCTAATAGGGATAACAACAAGGATCAGCAACACCTGTGAATGAAGGCACCTTTATCGGTACACCTAGCCCTAAAGGTAATTGCAACATTTTCATCAATTTTACTCATGACAAGTTTTCTGAAAAGAAAGATCATTATGGTACACCCAGTGAATGCCAGTTTTTAGCTGGGAAACATGGCCGTTTCCCAGGTTTAAAAAAAATCAATTATGAAACCTAGCTTTAGATTGTCAGTAATCTGTAAATCCCAAAATTCCCAATCACAAACCTGAAGCCTTTTGCAGATAACAAAACTAAATTCAGCTCCGAATAATTAGCAATTTTTTTTCTGGGGGCAAGAATCAAGATCATGTTTTTTGTTAACCTTGCAGAGAATAGAACAGGTACATGACTTCTAACTCTCCGTACACAGTTGAATATAGCAATTTCAACGCAAAAATGAATCCAAAATGTATATCCAGATAGAACTTGAGCAACCCGAATGTTTCAAAATAATAACTAGGATCACAACGAAATAAAAAATTTCAACGTCAATAGTTGCTAAAACCCTATACAAAATACAATCGTGAAGCAGCCATAACAGACGTAATAAAAGCATAGCGTGAAATAAGCACAACACAGATCCAAGGAAATAAAGAGAGACAAAAAGAAGGGCACCTTCCAATCAATGGCGTGGACGAAACCCATGAGGTTGTCGTAAGCAGGTCGGATTCCCGTCCGGAGCTCCGAACTCAATTTCTGCACCAGATCCGCCATTTGATCCATGTGATCCTCCATAGCCGATTTCAGCTCATCCATCTCTCTGTACCCCGAGAGAACTGCAAATCTTGGAATTTACAGTGTGCGCGAAAACTGATCTGAATCCTGGATCTGCGCTCTGCAAATTCTACCACTCTCGTGGAGATTGCTACTTAGAATTACAAACGTTTTATGGGCTGGGCTTTGTACAGCATTCGATTGGGCCTGAGATTGCTACTTTCGTTTTTTACTTCTTGCTTTCAGAACTTAAGCGGAACCGAACCGGAAAAATCAGACCGGAATTTTGAGAAGATGTAAACTTGAAAAATAGACCAAAACTAGCATATGTCTTCGTGCCTTGCACAAGCCTGATTAATAAAACTTGAAATATTAACATGTTATTAAATATTTACGAAAACTAATATGACAAATTATAAGCTTAATTTTTTGACACATAAGATGATAAGGTTTTTGTAGGATATAATTGAAAAAATATATATGCGGATATGTATATAAAAATGAAAAATAAATTAGGAATTTCATAGAAATAACCAAATAAGGAAATATATAAGTTTAGATTTAAGTTAGGAGAATGTTAATATGTATAATTAATTAAAAGGGAAAAATGGTTAAATTATATCACATAATTATTTAAATATCTTTAATATATATTACCACTTTTGCATCATGAATCATATATTACCAATTATGTTCAATTATATGTTACCAATTATATAAATTTAAGTATTAAAACTAAAAGAAGTAATGTAACTAATAAGGTAAGAGTATATTATAAATAATTCTATTTACAAATAAGAAGAAACTAATAAGGCAAAAAATATAAAATAATCTTTGGGATGATACTATCCATATAATTAAGGTAAGTTATATTAGGTAAAAAAATAAGTAGATAAGAAGCAGAATATGTAAATATCAAAATTATGGAAGGATAAAATTGTAATTGTACTTTGATATTTGCTTATGTGGCATAGCTCACAAACTGACACATATGAGAGATAATTAAGGCTTTAGTATATGTATATAGAACATAGGTATAGATGGTTTTGATTATGACAGAACTGAACCACAATTTTTCGGTTTAAACCCAAATCGAACCAGAATAACTAGAATTAATTTCTATTTTTCTTTATATTTTCATTTTTATAACATAAGCAAATTCCTAATTTTTTTTATTAGGAAGATAATTAGGGGGGCTCTTCTATCTCGAAGTTGGCCGCCCTAGAGCATCTTGACGGATGAGATCATAAAGATCTGAAATGATTGCACTATCTTGTAAAATTGATATGTGGTAAAGATTTGATATAAAGTCAGCCATAGTATTAATTTTCCGGAATATGTGGGAGATGCGACATGATGAGAATTGTCGCAGATCAAGTAGAATATCTGACATAACAAGCTCTATTTCCCACGGCCAGTCCCATTTTCCATGTAAGGCATTGATCAAGCAAAAGTTATCGCCTTCGATCTCAATAATTGAGATCCCTGGCTGGATCCAGTCCGAATGCCATGTCGCATTGAGATAGATTCAGCTAGGGTATGAGAAATGTTCCCCAGGGCACCGTTGGCCATTGAAACGGGTTGGCGTTCGTGGTCCCGAATAATGTATATGTATGTTGCATGTCCTTGATTATTTTTGGATGCATCGAAGTTTAGTTTATATGTGTTTGTGGATGACTTCGTCCATTTAATGTTTTTTTCATTTTCTTCTAGTTACTGGCCTTGTATTGTTGTGTTCCACCTTTGTGTCGTTTTCCATTATGGCATTTATCCAGCCTTGTTGTTGTTTTTGAATGAAGTTTGTGAGATTCGGTATTGTGTTCTTATTTTGATCTTCGAATATTTTAAGATTTCTTTGGTACCAAATACTCCACCAACATATTGCTAATGTTTCCATACTTTTCAAATTTGATTTGTCTACTATTTCGTTCAGTAGTTATGTTTTTATTGTCTGTATCTATGCTACTAATTATCTGTTCTATTTGTGGGTCAATGTTTCGGAGAATATGTTTGGTATAAGAGCACCTAAACAATAAGTGTGTCAAGCTTTCTACTATATAGTTATATTGGATGCACTCTAGAAGAATAGGGATGTGCCTTTCATGTAGTTTTTATTTGGTTGGTATCCCATTTTTGCTTACTTTCCATAGGAAGTGTTTGATTATTATTATTTTTTTTGGGGGGGGGGGGTATATCGAGTTGCTAGATCCATTTAACATTTGTCTCGGATAGCCCTTTGTTTTCATAAATCATGTTTATTGCACTCTTGGTCGAAAAATAGCCATTTCGACTGTGTTTCCAGTAAAGTCTATCTTCAAATTCATTGTTGGGTAGTTCTTTATTTGCAATAATTGTTGTGATGTCATTTTCAAAGTGTTTTTACAGTTCCTCTATTTTCCAAGTTTTGTCATGATTTATGTACGGGTCTACTGTTTCTAATTTATTTATGATAGTGGTGTCATTTGCTAGGTTGAGTAGCTTTCCAATTGGGAGTCAGATATCCTGCCAGAATTTAATAGATCTTCCATTACCTAATTCCCATTGTAGGCCCTTTTTGAATTCTGGGATGAATCTTGTTAGGTTACTCCATTGCCACGAGCAATTTGTATCTTTTTCCTTCCGTATTCTAGTATGGGTTTTGTTTTGAGGTATTTTTCCTGAATGATCTTAACCCATGTTTGTGGGTTCAGCGAGTATTTTCCAGATAAGTTTCATTTGGAGTGCTTTGTTCATGTCTTCACTTTTTCTGATTCCTAGTCCTCCCTTACATATTTCATTTCATCCTATAAGAGGTTTGTGGTTGTTATCCTTGTTCCAAAAGAATTGTCTGTTGATTGAGTCTAGTTTTTTGTATTGTACTAGCTGGTAGTGTTTGCATAATATAGCTCGGTTGGGCAAAAAGTGTTGCCTTGATCAGAACTTCCCTACCTTCTTGTGATAGGGAATTCGCCTTCCATTTAGTGAGTTGGTTTGCTGTTTTGTCAATAAGTGACTGGAATGTGGAAATAGTTACCCTTTCATTGATAATAGGGCAGCCAAGGTACTTATCCAGGCCGTTGGAAGGTACTATATGAAAAATCTGTTGTATTTGCGATATGGTTGTCAGGTTAGTATTTTCTTGTTACTTGAAAAGCTGATTTGTGGAAGTTGACTAGTTGCTCTGATATTTCATAGTAGTCATCAATAATTTTCTTTACTTTGTTACAACTTACTTTGTTATAAATTACTTGAAAAACTGATTTGTGGAAGTTGACTAGTTGCCCTGATATTTCGCAGATGTCATCGGCAAAGGCTAGGAAAGGGATTTTAGTTCCTTGTCTGTTAATTTTGATTCCTATTGGGTTAGTAGCGTCAGAGGCTGCTTTTTTGCAGTTGTCGCGAAATTATTTTTGCACTTAGAATAAATAGAAAGAGAGATAGGGGGTCTCCTTGTCTAAGACCTCTCTTAGGGAAGAATTGTTTTGTGGGTCCATTATTTACAAGGACAGAGAAAGATATGGTTTGGGTACATTCTTTTATCCAATTTATAAATTTGTTACAGAATCCAATTTTTTTGAGAGTTTGTAATAGGATTCCCAGTCTACTCTATCGTATGCTTTTTCCATGTCTAGTTTTAACGCACCCTATCATTCCTTTCCTTTTTTTGCTCGGAAGGAGTGGAATATTTTGTGTGCAATGAGTACATTATCTTGAATGTTTCTTTGTTGCATAAAAGCTCCTTGAAGTGGGTGTATTAGTTTTGGAATTATCGACTGTTTGTTGTACAATTCATTCATTCTGGTCGACTGCTAAAAGAAAGTATACACTCCTTCATTTCTCTCATCCCTAAATTTGATAATTCTCTTACAATTAACCATTACCATCCCATTAGCCTTTACAACACTATCTACAAAATTATAACAAAATTTCTTGCAAATAGATTACAAGTTCTCTTACCTCGTTTAATTAGTCCCATTCAAGGTGCCTTTATTGAAGGTCACCTTATTCAAGATAATATCGTAATAGCCCATGGAATTTTGTACTATTTTCACGCCAAGAAAAAAAGGTAAAAAGGGATAGATGACCCTTAAACTTGATATGGAAAAAACTTAGTATAAGCTTGACTGAACTTCATTAATCAAGTCCTTCTCAAATTTGGTTTTCTCCTGAATGGGTTAAGTTACTCATGACATGCATTACTTCTACTTCTTTTTAAGTTCTGATTAACAATGAGCCTAACAATATTTACTGGCCAACTTATGGCCTTCGCTAAGGTGATTTCACTGCACCGTTCATTTTCATACTCGCTATGGATTTTTTTCCCGAACACTTTACTTCGAATCTCAACAAGAAAATCGCAAGGTAGGTATACAACTGACTAAAAATGGTATGTGTATCTCTTTCCTCAATTTCACAGATGATACCCTAATTCTTGATAACGCATCTCACTCTAATATGATACACATTAAAAATCTACTTGATAACTTCATCCGCAAATCAGGCTTGGTTATTAATTTTCATAAAACCTCTTTTCAAACGTCCTCTAACCTAACATCTCAACAAACTGCATCTCTTGCGTCTATGTTAAATATTCATGTTACAAGGTCTATGGAAAAATATTTAGGTATCCCTATTGTTCGAGGACGTGTAAAAAAAAGAAATGTTTTATTATTCTTTAATTAGTCTTAAAAAACAACTTTCTAAATGGAAAAGCTAACACTCTCTCACAAGCTGGAAGGTCAATTCTTATTCAATCTAATCTTCTCTCCAAAGTTAACTATTTAATGCAAAGCTTTCTACTGTCCTCTACGATTTGTAACAACATTGCTAAAATTGATAAATATTTCTTATGGAACAAATCCAACCCAAAATACCGTTCTCTCATCACATGGGATAGAATTTGTTGCCCTAAATCCTAAGGTGGCCTTGGTTTACACAAAGCTAAAAACATGAATAAATCTCTGAAGATGAAACTCTCGTGAAAATTACTTGTTGAATCGAATAGTATGTGAGTTCTTATTATTACTAAAAAATACTTAGGCTCCTATGACATCTTCTCTTACAAGAAAAAAAACAATGTTGGCAATTTTCAAGACTTCTTCACATTCATGATTGTTTTTAAAAAGGTATTTGTTAGGAAATTAAAAATGGTCAATCAATAAATTTCTAGACTAACATTTGGATTCCTGATTGTGATCTTCTTTCATATTTTGATAATGTTGACATCACTTTAGATGTTTCTCATTTCATAACACATGGTCGTCATTGGGATATTTCACAACTCCAAAACCTTTTCCATCCTTTATCATTCCTAATATTCTAAAGATTCATATCCCTACAACTCCTGTTGAAGATCGTATTATTTGGAAGTTATCTCCAGATGTAAATTCTCAGTTAACTCTGCAAGACATCTTACTCAACCCTTTTCTTCCTCTTTATTTTACGACTCCTCTTCCTGGATTTGAAAATAAAATATTCCCCCGAAAAATTGAAAAATTTCTTTGGAAAGCAGTTTCGGATTGTCTTCGTACGACAAAACGTTTAAACCGTCATTTCTATAAAGTTCATTCTCAATATAGTTTGTGTCAATTGGAGACAGAAGATGTCAAATATATATTATTTTCTTGCCCCTATACCCAACACATGATCCACAATATTCAAACTCGGTTTGGTCGGACTTTTCACTTCCAACACATAACGAATTTTCTTACTAACCTAGAGTATTTCTAAACCTCTAATATTGAACCTGGACTCAAATATTTCTCTGGTGATGATTAGGAAAAAAGTAACTTAATAATCTTTCACAAAAAATGACAATAAAAAACAAAAACACTTTAGATCAAGCATATATCCACTACCAAAATTGGATTGCTTCTACGTCTTTTCACTCTACGAAACTTACCATAAAACGCAGTAGAATCGCCCTTCTAACAAAATTTGGAAAAAACTATCATCGGATTGGATTAAACTAAATTTCGACGAATCCAAGAAATTAGACCAGTCCTCTTATATTGGATTTATAATTCGAAACTCTGCTGGTAATATCATTTCCATAAACCGCAAACAAATATCTAATACTACTATCTTACAAACAAAAGCATACCTGACACTCTACGGTATTCGTAAAGTCATTGCTTTAAATATAAAGAAATTAGTTTTAGAGGGAGATCATTTAATTCTTATTAACTCTATTAAAGACATATGGAAGATTCCATGGGAAATACATACCATTATTACCGACATCACCTCATTGTTGGATTCTTTTGACAACGTACAAGTACATCAGTGTTTCAGGGAAGCAAATCACGCGGAAGATTTCCTAGCTACTCACGACATTGGTCAGACTACAATTACGAGGATTCACTAGATTCTTACATCTACAAATCTCTTAGTTTGAGATATTGCCACTGCTAGATATGAGTTCTTCCAATTGAACTCCATATATGATAATTACTGTAAACAGTTTGTAAAGATCATCTATTGCGATGATTCAGGATTGCCCTTCTCTTAAAGAAGGATCCTGATGTTTGTTTTGTATAAAAAAAGTAACAAAAATCGACCAAAAAAAACTCTCGTCGTTTGGTTGAGCGTGGAATATTTAAATTTTGCAAATTTAGTTATTTACTAGGAATTGCAAATTATTGGATTGTAGGAAATATGTTTGGTTTAAAATTATTGTTTTTTATCTTAATATAGAAATTAAACATTTATCGTTTAAATACGCATGAAGTAATCTTACATATTTCTTCAAGCTAAGTGCAATAACTATGATTTAGAGAGGTTGTAATCTTCTGATAAATAAACTATTGTGATTTTAATTGAATCGAACACAAAAAATATCAAACTACTTTTTGAGAAAGTTATGTTGGGAGTGATGTAAGTTAAAAAATGGTAGCCTTCCACATCGACTTTTTTGAGGAAATTTGGGCAACATATATATGAGTTATCACTTGGGATGGTTAGATGTTTAAGGAAAGGTCTCCCCTACGCGCGCACCGCCGCTGCCGTCCGGACAGGGCGGGGCTCAAGGCTTTATGACACGTACCCAGTGTGGTGTGGTGTGGGGGTGCCACGTCTTACGAATCATA
Organism: Rheum nobile; assembly: GCA_027886185.1. Classification (NCBI taxonomy): domain Eukaryota; kingdom Viridiplantae; phylum Streptophyta; class Magnoliopsida; order Caryophyllales; family Polygonaceae; genus Rheum; species Rheum nobile. The sequence goes on from WOAB01000127.1 coordinate 19,790, forward strand.
CTATTTTTTTATCAATAAAGTTTCGGATTCGTAATTTAGTTACGTATTCGTAACTTTCGGTTTTCGATTTTGCATAATCTTTCAAAATTGAATGTTGAAATCTTTTGTTTTAACTTCCATGGATTTTATGTGTTTAAAGCCCCAAGTTTTACCCCGATTTGTTAAACATTTATAATAGGGGCGAACGTACAACAGGCTAGTGGGTACAGTAGCCCCCACCGAGATTTTTTTAACTTTTTTTTTTAAATAAAGAATGGTTAATTTAATATACATTATGAAATTACTAATGGGATTGGGATTGAACTAGTTTAGGAATTTAATTAAAAATTAGGATATGTTATTTAATAAGTTTAAAACCTAGATTTTTAGATTTTAATTTTAAATATATGTAATTTTAGTTTCATAATTTGATTATTTCATAAAATAAGAAATACTTTCCTATGATCGACACTTCACAAAATTCTAAGTCACAAATGTACGATCAAGTTTTTAATCCTAACCCACCAAGTGTTCCGAATTTGTCTAATTGTGAGGTTAATATTGATCTTGATGAGTGTCCTGCTGACCCAGGGGTAATGAAATATATTTATGAAAATGGTGTTATAAATAGTGAGAAGGTTAGACATACATATTTGTAGAAACAACATTGCTAACTTAGAAATGATGATTTTCCTATGACATTATTTGGATCTCACAAACACATTTGTTTCTGGGTGATTTAACAATTATAGTGGTTGGTAGGAATATAGTATATCAAAAGATGTTGCATTTTACTTATCACGTCATCTTTTTTAACCCTGATCGTGGGAACCAAAGAGGTAGTGATTCATTTGTTGAAAAAGATTTAGAATTTGGAAAAAGAAAAATAACATTGATATTCATATTGGTGATCATAACTGTGCTCATACCATGTGTGCATGTTTGTGGAGATTTAATACACCATCGACAACATATAGAAGCTAGTTTTTTTGTTTAATCATATTGAACAAAGTCAGATAGATTATCGTGCAAAATAATCTTAAACGTCTTTTAGTATTTTATATTTATTATAATAATAAATTTTTTCGCCTCCACTCAATGAAAATCATGCATCTACCCTTGTTTATAAGGACAACGTTTTCTGGTTTTGAGAATACATGAAAAAAATTCAACTCTCTTCTCTTCTAAAAAACAAAAACGATTGTTTTGAGCATTTCGGGGATTCCAATCCACTGTTGGTGAGTGCACACGATCGATGGGTGTTGTATGATCCTTGTGAGAAGACGTATTGTCTCACTTTGCACAACATGTCAGTGCGGAATTGCTTCTAAGGTAGTGGATTCTATATCACATCACAACAAGTTTTTGGTTCTTTGTTTTCAAGCACCCCAACATCAAGATCTGTAAGGTTTCATCTCTTCCATATTTTTGCTTTCTACTAACAATTTAGAAGCGATTTTGCTACAATCCAGAATGGCGATGATTCCTTACTTCAAGCCGTTGTTGGATCTGTGGAAGCTTGAGCCTCTGAATAGGAGAAACTGCAAGCGTTGGTCCCAGAAGATGATGATCTTCTTCAAGCAATTAGAGGTTGACTACGTCCTTCTTCATCCGGCTCCGAATCTTGTTGCTCCTGTTCCGCCCGCTGATCCTACTACTCTTGGTGTTATCCCCAATACTCCAGGAATGGATGGCTCTCAGGAAGGTAATTCGACTCTAACACACAACTAGATCTTCAAAAAATATGAAGCTTGTTTGTGGTCATCTACTGAGTCACGTTTCAAACCCTATTTTCGATCTCTTGGCTACCCACAAATCTGGAAAGGTGATGTGAAATTTTTTGGAAACTAAATATGCTACTGATGATGTTGGAAAAAGAAGTATGTCTGTGAGAAATTTATGCAATTCAAGATGGTGGACGAAAAGCCAATTATGGCTCAAGTCCATAAGTATGAGAATTTGGTTGCTGACATCATTGGTTGCTCACATCATGCAAGAGAATGAAAATGAACCTAGGAGAAGTAAAAGACAAAAGAAAGAAACTAGTTTTGTTCCTGATTTTGTGTCTGTTTTCTTGATTGAACTCAATGATTATGATGAATTGAATGAGACATTCGTTAGTCTACATATACTAGAGGATGATCCTAAAACATATGATGAAGTTGTGACTTCATCATATGCCAGTTTCTGGAAAGATGAAATTAAGAGTGAAATAGAATCTATTATGTTCAATCACACATGGGAACTAGTTGACATGCTTAAAGGAAACAAAGCCATTGAATGTAAGTTGATTTTTAGAAGAAGCTTAAATCAGATGGCTTTTTAGAGAGATATAAGTCAAGACTAGTTATAAAGGGATTCCTTATGATATGAAAGACTTAGGTGAAGCTGATGTGATTCTAGGTGTTAAAATCACTAGAACTGAAAATGGTTTCACTTCGTCTCAATCTCATTATGTAGAAAAAGTATTAAAGGAATTTGACCAATCTGATGTGGTGCTAGTAAGAACTCCTTATGATTCAAGTATGCAATTAAAGAAGAATTGTGGTGATAGTGTATTACAAAATGAATATGCTAAGGTAATAGGGAGTTTAATGTTATTAATGAGTTGTACTCGGCCTGACATTGTTTATGCAGTTAGTAGACTTAGTCGGTATACTAATAACCCTAGTAAGGATAATTGGTGTGCACTTAATAGATTGTTGAGATATCTAAAATGCACTATTCATTAAGGTTTGCATTTTGTTGGTTATCCTCAAGTGTTAGAGGGATATTGTGATGCAAATTGGGTAACTAATAATGATGATGTTAGCTCCACTAGTGATTATGTTTTTACATTATGTGGTGGTGTTATTTCTTGGAAAACTTATAAGTAGACTTGTATGGCTAGATCTACTATGGAATCTGAGTTCATAGCCTTAAACTTAGCATGTCAAGAGATTGAGTGGTTAAGAAGCTTATTGGTTGATTTACCCTTGTGGGGGTGTCTAACTCTTCCTATTTCTCAACATTGTGACTCACATTATGCTATTTGAGTAGCAAATAACAATGCCTATAATGGCAAGAAGAGACACATTCTGTAACACCCCTAAAACTTAACCCTTTTGGAAATGTATTACCGCCAGTGACCCCAGTGTTCCTTACCGAGATCACCCAAGGCTTTACCACTTAAATACGATTTATGAAATGCAATTGATACACAATGATCAAGCATTAAATTCCAAAACGTAACATTGTCAAGGAAACAAGGGTTACGAGATTACAGCCCAATCCCGAATAGGTCAAAACAGAGTTTAAAACAAACACAGCGGAAGTCTAAGAAAGTATATTACAATCAAAGTTATTGTCCAAAAGATCTCAACCTGATTAAAGAAATAATTAAAACATTGAAAAACCACCGTTGACTCCATAGTCCTTCTGGTCTTCTAAACTACTTCTTATCTGATGTGCCGAATCGAACGGATGACACCAGCCAACCATGCAAGGGAAATATTGGTTGGTTAGTCTAAATGAATAGACTAGCAAGGGAACAAAGCAGAATGGTTCGAAACAGTTGTATTAGGTTAGACTCCTCGTCTCTCGAATAATAATCGAGTACGCTTGTCAACCACCATACTCCTACTGGAATAAACAAGAGGTATGCACAAGAGAAGATTCTGAAAGACTTAATCTTCACAGAAATCGACCCGAAAGAAGACTCCAACTGAAATGAGTCTTTAAGGAAGTATGACAAATCTAGAAAGTTACAGAATCATACAACAATGATTTAAAATTGACTGAGATGCTTCAGTCAACGACCAACCTCACTGCCTCTCAGCGAATCCAGATCGGAAAGAAGACGTACTACATTCAAGTCAACACGAGTCTTCCTAGCGGCACTATTACCTAGCTGCCCTACTCGCTGAGCGTTCATTAATTATGTGCGTCAAGGTAGCACTTATCTGATTATGTTTCAAAAACACACATCACATTATAGACTTTTACATGTGTACCCCACCAATGGGACGACACATCTTAGTATACGTTTCGTCGAGAGTGACGTACACCAAAAGGTTTGTGACACCAGCTAAGTGTCTTGTCTCTACACACTTGTAAAAGAGACCGATCATGATCTTAGAATAGTACCAGATGGGGACGAGCCACCCCGATACCAGATTATAAAGAAACGACTGGACAGAGTCCGAGTAACGTTCCTATTTAACAGTGTTAACTAAACAGTTACAGCACCACAACAGTTACAGGATAAATCCACATAAAGGCCCGAAAGGCGATCACAGATAATAGCGTTGTTCTAACAGATATACAACCTATTATATGATTTTCAAAACAGTTTATCAAAACCGTTTCCAGGCAAACAGAATATTCATTCCAAATTAATTACTCAGATAAACTACTGATAATTAATGTAAATATGGAACGAATGAGCAAGAGCGAACCGCCACTTGTCTTACTCCGCAGAATAGTCTAAAGACGTCAACTGGATTCCGGGCTCGACACGGTATAGTTCCGACAGCACAACAACCTTCGAGTCGACCCATAAAAGGAACCCTAAGTTAGATCCGACATAAACAGTACGAATCTAAACACGGCGAAAGAACACGAATGGAAAGACGCCACGACGACAACCGACCAAGCCAAAGCCACGAAGGCGTTCTGGGCACTGGCGGCAATCGCTGTTCTTGGCGGCGGTCGCCGCATTCATCACGGCGGTCGCCGTGAAGAACACGGTCGACAGAGACGAGAGAAATCTCACCAAAACAAAGCGCGTTTCGACCCCTTTCAGCCTGGCTTGGTTTCTGACCTTCAAAGGCAACCACAAGGCTTCAAAAGAGCTGCTGGAAACACCACCAACAACACCGACGAAAGCTTCGAAATTTTCGGCGAAGGCACAACTCCGGCGAGAGGCAAATTTGGCAGAGGTTTGGTGCTTGGGATGGCTCAAATCTCTCCCCCAACACCCCCTTTTATAGCCAAAGCGTCTGGAGTTCAAAAACGAAGGGCCTAGAGCTAGTTCGGCGCTCGCCAGAAATAACGCCGGCGACCAACGGGCAACGACTGCTGGGCAACGATGACGGCACTTACGGCGGGCGCCGTAATTTACGGCGGTCGCCGCGGCCTGACACACCAGCTGCCTCCTCGAGCATTGGGACGGCGGGCGCCGTGACTTTACGGCAGTCGCCGTGCTTGGGTCTCACTACGGCGGTTGCTGTGACTTTACGGCGGTCGCCGTGACACCTTTTTCCCGCCCGTTCAGCTTGAACGAACATGACATTAAGCCGGGATAAAAATTATCGTACGCGAACGACAATTAAAATCCAAGGCATGTTATCTGTATATTATTTCACTGAGAAAAATATTACAGATACAGAGCACATTACAGAATATCTCAAACTCTCTGTATTAAATCCGACGTACACAACGGGTACTCGGGAAAATTCCATAATTCCCCAAAATAACCTTATAAAAATACGGGATATCACATTGGGTAACTAATAATGATGATGCAAATTGGGTAACTAATAATGATGATGTTAGAGGGATATTGTGATGCAAATTGGGTAACTAATAATGATGATGTTAGCTCCACTAGTGATTATGTTTTTACATTATGTGGTGGTGTTATTTCTTGGAAAACTTATAAGTAGACTTGTATGGCTAGATCTACTATGGAATCTGAGTTCATAGCCTTAAACTTAGCATGTCAAGAGGCTGAGTGGTTAAGAAGCTTTTTGGTTGATTTACCCTTGTGGGGGTGTCTAACTCTTCCTATTTCTCAACATTATGACTCACATTATGCTATTTGAGTAGCAAATAACAATGCCTATAATGGCAAGAAGAGACACATTCGGATTAGACATGAAGATGTGAGACAACTGATCACAAATGGTGTACTAAGTTTGGAGTATGTGAGGATTGAGAGAAACATACCAAATCCTTTGACTAAAGGACTAAATAGAAGATTAATTCTTGATACGTCAAGGGGGTTGAGACTCAAACCCGTGTGATGAGGAATTCTTGGTGGATCCCCTTTGTGGTCAAACGAAGCCATGAAAAGACTCATATGACGATACACTACTTCCCATTTCTATGAGGAAGTGTATTTTTAGAGGATGAGCAATAACTCTAAATGAATTCATAGCCCATGATATGGGTGGTCCTATTGAGACGGACTTAATGAATTCACTGATGGAAAACTGAGAGGATGAGTTGTTAAAACTCTTAATACTTTCATATCTCAACCGTGGGTGGTCCTAATTGAGACGTACTTGATGAAATCACCTACTAGAGTGTGAAGGGTTAGCCTCCTTCAATGAAAGAACTCGGTGATCTTTCTAGAGCATTCTTTAGCATCCCAAGGCGAAACTAGCTATTCTATTACAAGTGTTATTGAGGAATCACATGGACATTAGGATAGAGGCATGTTGTCAAGATTTATGCTTGAGCTACAGAGTTCAAGACTTGTTCACTCCTCAAACAAAAGGATTGCTGACTTCACTACGTGTTGGTTCAAATCGTAAAATACCCACACTTAAGCTTCAAACCTATACATACTCAGAACTAGTTTTATACTGTTTTTAAAAACTATTTCCGCACTGTGAGGGATTGTTGGGAGTGTTGAAAGTTTCAAAAATGACAGCCTCCCACATCGACGTTTTTGAGGAAGTTTGGGCAACATATATATGGGGTATTACTTGGTATGGGTAGTTGTTTAAAGGAAAGTCTCCGCCACACGCGCGCAGTTGTCATCCGTCTGGCATGTCCAGGCGAGGTTCGATGCTTCATGGCACGTGCGTGGTGTGGTGGGTGGGGCCACATTTTACGAACCATATTAACTTTTGGGCTTTAAAGTTTCAGATTTGTAAATTAATTGCATATCTGTAACTTCCGCTTTCGGATTTTGCATTATCTTTCAAAATTGAATGTTGAAATCTTTTGTTACAACTTTCACGTATTTTATGTGCTTGAGCCCCAAGTTTTGCCGCATGAACTGATTTGTTTAACGTTTTATAAGGAAAATGTTTTATGGCATTGAGAATACAAAAAATAAATCAACTATATCTTCTCTTCTCAAAAACCAAATTGGTTTTGTTCTAAGCGTCCCGGTGATTCCAACTCTCCGTTGACTAAAAATGGGCATCCGGTCCGGTTCTTTACGGTCCGGACCGGAAAGACCGGATTTCATAATTTTCGATATTTAAATTGTTTGATTACGGTCCGGTCCGGACCGTAAAAATTACGCCCAAAAATATTTTAATATTTTTTTTTACGGCCCGACCAGTCCGGACCGTAAAAATTACGGTCTAGACTGTAAGACCGGAAATATAAAATTTCCGGACCGTTACGGTCCGGTCTACTTTTGCCCATCCTTACCGTTGACGAGTGCACGCGATCGGTAAGTGTTGTGTGATCCTTGGGGGTGACGCCTTGTCTGACTTTGCACCGCGAGTCAGGGCGAAATCGTTTCTAAGGCAGCGGATATCATACTACGCCACAACAAATTTTCGATTCTTTGTTTTCAAGCGGCCTAACATCAAGATCTGTAAGATTTCATCTCTTCCTGATTTCTGATTTCTACTAACAAGTTATACTTCTCGGGGAGTGAAACATGAACAAAAAAGTGACTTAATATCTTTTTCTCCTCCTAGTTTAGTATCTTCATTTGTCTTATTACCAAGTCTAAAGAAATTCTATAAAATGGTAGTGTTCGAAAACTATAGAAAGAGAGAAGGAATTGATGCATTTAGACATGTATTCTTGCATACATCAGAATATTTCTTCTTATCTCGCTCTACCATCAAACTAAGATACGATACAAAGATATAGATAATATAAACTAACATCTGTCGATAATTTAATACTCATATCTATGAACAATCACAACTCAAAATCTACCAATACCTCTTAATAATATATATGTAAAATACTAAATATATCTCGTAGGAAAAATTCTATGTTATTGAGCTTACTATAATATTTTCTCTTTTTCGGTTCCGATGAAATTATAACGTTATAACTTGAATAAATATATATGTTCAATATCACGAATAAAAAGATTTTTTTTTTGTAAGTACACATAAAAGTACAAATAATATTTACCAAAAAAATAAAATATAAGTACAAATAAGTTGAAAAGTATTTTCTATAGTATGTATGTCCTTACAAAAGAGAGCTGGAAGGGAAGGCAATACTATTGCCATCAATTAAAAACTAAATTTGGCCAAAATGTAAAATTTTCCATTTTGTCTCAAATAATTCAGCTGACAAGCAAAGCAATAACTTGGCCAACATAATCACATCATCATATCATTGATTGTTACACGTTTTTAGTGATTAGACCAAATATTTCTCTTGTCTTTATTACGAGTCCGTGCCCATTTAATATCAAAGTCCAAAAATTATGCAACTACCATCAAATCATACATATGTTATATGCAGTCATGAAAGATTGAACCTAAACATGCCAATGCGATATAACATTTTCACTCTTCATTAGTTGTAGTTGAAGTTGAAGTTGAAGCTCACCCAGTAGTGAACGGTGCATTCATAATACAGTTTGAGCTATCAGATCAATTATTTTCCCCAAACCCAAGAATTTTAGTGATGTGGAAATGGTGTTTCTGTGTTAGTATAGCACTATAAGGGAGAATTCTAAGCAAACACGTACAGGAAAATCGTTTCATAGAGATTGCCATGCAGATGCAGTTATGAGTTCCGTATCTTGCCAAACAAGAGAAATAGCTTTCCCATTCTCACTTTCAGAAACCCTAAACACACCATTGAAGTCACCTTCAACGGAACCGGGATTATGGCTCCTCATCCGTAACAAGAGCTTCGCCTGCATCACCGTTCTCGAGCTCAGCGTCATCCCGCAGAACCCGTGATCCTCCATCATCCGCTGCCACCCGTTCGGCCTCTCGGAGATCATCAATTCATCCCGGAAGCAGTTGACAACCGCGTTCTTGATATCTTTCCCGAGATGGTTCCTCTCTATGCACAGCCTCTCAAGGCTATCCCTCGGGAGGCAGTCGTCTAAGGAATCGAACATGGCCGTGTAGTAATGCAGGGAATCTGTGAAGTTTGCAGGGAAGCTCAGATTGCTCCGGCCATGGCTACCTCCGTGCTGCACGAGGACTACGATTGCAGGGTGCAAAGACCGTATCGAATCGAGCGTATAAGAAGCCGTCTTATTCCTCGAGGAACGTGGACAGGTGACTAAGTTCACCCCTAACGTTTCATTCTCTCTTCTTTTCACAAGGCTGTGAGTGAAGTTGGAGCCTCTCAACAGACCTTGGAACTCGAAAACTACGTTCCTGAAGCCCTTTGCAAAGCTCACCAACCGAGCCTCGGTCTCCACCAGCTCCTCCAAGGTGCTTGCAAACCCGGTGATCCGAAGGGATATCGTGTTTGCGGTGGTTGCTTTATCTGAAAGAGACTGTACAAGAGAAGGCCATTGGAATCCGTAGGCCAAGTCGAAGTCGACCACATGCAATTTCCTCCCTTCTTCCCTCTCGAACGCTTCGAGTATGGCCTGGTTGGCGGTGAAGTGGGAGAACTGGTAGCAAGGAGAGGCCTTGTACAGATGAGTGAAGGCCAGGAACTCTTCAGCTGAAGTGGGCTCCTTCATGATCGTATCGTACAAGGACGGCTTCTCCTTCAGCAGCCTTGCAGTCAAGCCATCCGCAAAATAGGCAGCCGCCCGCTGTACTGAATCGCCTGCCAACGAGGCGATTTGGTAGATCTTGATGAGATCAGCGACAGCTGAGCTGAAACTGTATTCATCAACAGAGGTTGCAATTTTCAGGAGCGGGTGGATCAAGTGAGGATTTTTCTTCCTGTCTTCTTGATCTGCCGCTGATGATCTAGTACTATTCTCCCGCCTTAGCATTAGCTCGCGGTGTTGGAGAAGGCGGAGCATCTCGATCTGATGATGATCGTAATGATCTCCTCCATCAGAAGAGCCGCGGGAGGTAGATGAGTCGTGATTACTGTTCTTCTTTCTCCTTGTGTTCCGATCACCTTCGGTAACATAGCTATGGGAAACAAGGGAGAGGCTGAGATCCAAAAGCTGCTGCTCCTCCTGCTCTATCTCTAACTCATCCATCAATGAAAAAGAGAGAAAGACAAAATAAGCAAAAGAGAGATATGAAGGAATCAAAGGGGGGGATGGGGTTAAAGGTTATAAGCAAGGTGGGAATGGAATAATCCCAGACAAATTCCTGGTCATTACACAAGAAAAGCACCAAACACCAGAATTAAATTATACTTCTGCGTACTGACTAATGGAAGAGTGCATTCTTATAAAGATTATACACTATCCTTTTCTGGTTTTGGGGTCTCCAATGAGAGTAAGATAGAAAGAGTATCTTTCAATTCTTCTCTGGATTGTAGCTCAATGAAAAGCTTTATATCCCTCTCACCCCCAAATATTTATTTCATATAATATATTCTTCATGGATTTTGGGGCATATGAGGGGGCCTTTGGTAGTTCGGAAAGAGCAAAAAAGAAGACAAAATTTAAGATGCCATATGTGATATAGACAAAAATAGCAGGGGAAAATCAGTTTGGAATCTAACCTACTATCCCTCTTTTTAGATTTTTTGTCTGCACTCCCTCTATCTAGAAACCTCAAGTGCAAATAGCAAGAAGGCCCGTAACCTGAATTTGACTTCCCAAACAGGGTTAACTGTATCAAACTTCACCAATCTGTAGTAGTAGGTACATTAGAACATAAAATAAATGGTATATATGCTCAATTATAATATGCCTACTGTTTGTATTTAACTATCTGTCTTTCTTACAAAAAAGAGTTACAAATTATCTATCCACTAGTGACAATATGGTCCATTGATGCTCGAGGATTCCGCAAATAAATGGGAATGAGATTTCTAAGGAATGCATTCTTCCATTTCTCTTGGTTAATTCTCCAAGTGTATCAGTCAATCAAGAGTCTTGCTTTCTAGTAATTTGAGATAAAAAAGAATAATAATAAGATACCCCAAAATGTATGTATAATAGATAGTACATAATATAAAAATCTTGTTAGTGAAATCAACAAAAGAGATTGATATTTAGGATCTAGACAAGGATTGTTCTTGAGGCAGACTTAAAGGGGCTTCTAACCTCAGAATTAGCAGAAAACATGGAGACAGAACGTGAGGTCTCACACGGGTGGAACACTGATTTCTGGATCTACCTGTCTGTTAAAAGGAGACACATGAGTTATTTTATTCAGCGTCTTCAAGCTTACTTTTTTATTTTTATTTTATAGTATTATGGAAGGTAAATCCAGCTAGCTAAAACAATTACAGATTCCAAAGGTCACCCACAAATCTCTCGCACATCCTGCGCAGATGTCTCGGGTTATTCTCAATCATGCTGTACACGCTTCATCTAGCACAGCCCGTCAAAAATGCACTAGTTGCTCTTAGTTATGCTTGATTTTGCACATACCAACGAGTTAGACCATTAAATCAAACCATATCGGATATCCTTTTTGAAATCTTCAGCTCTACGACTCACTTCACCCCATGTGGTCTAGAAACCATACAATCTCTACATATAAAAAATCCTTTCACATAGCATGGATTTCACCTACCCGCACCTTAGAAGGAAAAAGGAGTACGAGTTGGGAAAAACATTAGTCTTTACACTTCAATGGTGCCTTTCTCTAATGATGAAGATTCCTCACAATGTAAGCATACTCTAATAATTTTAATAGGTTGTTAATTCACTCACAAAGAGCCTAATTTGGTTCGCCCACTTGAGCTCCAAAAGGTGAGTTTTTTTGGCATAGATTCTACTGGTTTCTATGGCTCATACATCCTCTCAAAAAGCAAAACTTAGTTTTGTCCATAAACCCATGATTAGTTTCATCATAGATTAAGAGAGAAGTAGCTAATTATAAGCCCGTGTTGGAGGTCTACCATAAAATGTTCAACACAGACATTAGTTTGGTACCAGGCACATCCTTCCCTTCTTGCCTCTCCCCTTCTCTTTAGCAGGTGCACTCCAAAATAGTACAGCAAACTTCAGGGCTTAGTTTAGGATCAATCCATTAAAAAAAGGGATATTAAATTAATTTTGACCTCGATCTTTAACAGAAATCATTGGAGAATAATTAGAGAATATGAAGAAAATGAAAGTAGGATACACCAGGGAGGAAATAGACATGTAATCAGAGATGACAAGGTCAGAAGTCAATCAATAACCAGGCATATAGTAGAAGTTTCAGGTCAGGTTCATTCATTCAATCTGTTTGGACCAGATACAATCTAACAAATTACAGCTGTTTTTTTTTCTAGCTAAGAACATACACTATCCAAAAGATATCATATGGCCTTTGGACAATATAAATATAATGGTAGATCAAATATTAACTTCCGAAACAGTCATAACTTGGTCTAGAGCATACTACCCCAGCTTATACTAAGTCCGAGGATGAACTCAAATGCGACCATTCAAATCGATGTTTCACAACCTGAAACAATGGGGAAAGGATACATGATTAACATGAATATGGAATAAAAGGACTCATGTCGCAATAACATGAATGTTTTTCTGTAGTAAGATATCACCACATGAGGAGCATAAAATGCCTGGCTTTTAATGCCTAAGAAGAAGGATTGATAGAAAAAGAGCATAACATTCTATCATATACCGAAAGGGTGGGTGTTCTTTGTCTTATTCTTTGTTTTCTTCTATTTTACTTTCTCCAAACAATTTTTTTTTTAAAAAATAACAGGATATGATATAGAAATAGAATGCTCAACCCCACCACATGGATAAATTTGGTATGGGCAAGACCTTTGTTTTTCACTTGCATATATTCCCTTCAACTTAGATCCCAATCTTTCCATTGTCCTTTTCTCACCTAAAATATATGCCCTTGTCAGAATCCAAGGGAAGATTGATAACAATTTGTCCTATATATCATATACTAAGAAAAGAAAATCCTTCTTCGTCGTCGAGTGGCCAATTTCTCTGTGGTTTCTTCCTTTTTGGATGCTTATCACTTTCCTGGTTTTGTGATGCCCATTATTTCAATCTTTTATGAGGTGGGTCAAGGCCACCCACCGCCATTATTTTTCTTCTTCTACCTTCTCCACCCTTTCCACGCCTTATTGTCTGATAGGATTTTAATGGGCAGACTAATTCCACACTATATCTCATTCATAACTTAACCCACCCACCAATCACACTTACTGAAATTCCATTTATTTTTCATAGCAGGTGTCGATCAACTGCGGCCAAACAACCCTTACCAGAACCTAGCAATATATTTTCACCTAATCTCACTTCATCGTGTCAACTACCAAGGTTTGGGATAGACTATAGAGTAAATCAAAACATCAACACCAGCAAACCGGCTCTCAGTGGAACATCTTACAAAGCCTACAAATACATATATCAGACTGAACATGGATTAACTGAGTCTGAAATATGATGTATGTGGCACCAAAAATTGGTTTCTTCGATCCAGTGATCCAGGCTATTAACTAGCATCTCTAGCTAAGGTTTTAAGAAAGGCAAAATAAATTAAGAACCAGGGTCCAGGAATTATGCTATAATATATTATCATACAGTGTTAAAAGTATTAAGATGTCCCTGTACAGGTATTGTTCTGAAAATGCCATAAAAGCACCTATGTACATTAACAGAACTGTAATTTGGAAGATGGAGGCTGGTGTCATTTCCATGGACTCACGCACTATGCAGTATATGGCTGAATCAAAGAGAAGAAGAAAATCTTACAAGGAAAGTGATTTGTATTGGAGGCTGTATGTATGACAATTGATATGCTACATAGGTTAGAGTGGTCCCATATTATCAAACAGAAATGATTAGATTAATGAATGGACAATGGTGTGATTGTGATAGGCATCAAATATAAATGGCTTTTGGAGGAAATGATATTCACTCATCCTATGCAAATCAGAGTACAAGTTTAGAAGAATCTCAAGCCCATTTAGGACACATCAAGGGAATACACCAAAAAGAATCTATCTCTTAAAGAGGTTATATACATGATCTATGACAACAGAAGCACAAATATATACATGAAACAGGCCTTTTACAATTCTGTAACTGATAACTGCAGATCTAGTTAACCCCTAGTTTCCTCTTACAATCATAGACATATCATCTAGTTTCCTAGAAAAAAATCTTTTGCCATAGTAATTCCAAGTCTAAGGGTGTTTCTTCTAAAATCAGTCCACTATATAGTAATTGTAAGCTAACAGTTCAAATATAGTAGAGCAGCAAAGTCAGAATATTTTCAAAATCTAGTGGCGAGAGAGATTCGAATGGGAATTGAGTTTACCATCAGAAAAAGTAGGCAGTTGAGAGCAAAAGCCCTAGCATGATCACCTTCAGCAGCGACAGAGATTCATCTACGATGCATACGGTTTTACGAGCTGATGATAGGAAAACGAGAAGTACAAAGCGTTCAAATAATCGTTCACTTTGTGTAGCTGATCGACCAAAAAACTTGAACAAAGTAGTTTGCAAATGGAAATTTGCAAGCCATGGCGTCGCTAAATACCTGTAGAACATTATGGTTTTTCACCACACAAACAATCAACCAATCGATCTGGAGTACCATCTTTACCTAAGCTAAGTAGCATAGTAACATTTGACAAGCAAAGGGAAATAGGTAAATCTTCACCTATCGCGCAAAACTGTACACTTGGAAACATCCTCCATCAGAGACGGCCCTCGAAGAACCCCCACAACTGCATCTGAAAACTGAATACACCCCCAAAATTACAAAAATATATATATATAGGGTCCGGTTCAGGTGAGAACCACAATTGTGAGGCTGCCACTTAGCAAATCCTAAAAAACAAGTGCGCTCCTCCGCCGCGTTCCTTCCTTCCGCCTCCTCCCTCTAATCAGATCTATGCTCACCTCCTCCTCCACCGTTCTTTCTCTAACTTCCTCCTCCGGCGGTTCCGACGTTCCTCCTCTGGCGGTTCCGGCGGTGAGGATGATCAAGGATGACGGTGTACAGATCCGGTTGATGATGATGTTGATTCGATCGATGCGATCAGTGGTGATGATCGATGAGATCTGATGATGAATGATTGATGATCGGACGACGGTGATGAAGATGAACGGCGGTGATGTCGAAGATGATGATGAACAGTGATGATGATGAACAGTTGTTGGAGTGGAACTCTTTGGAACGTCAGTTCCCTTAGAGTTCCCTTCATCTGTTTCTCTTGTTTTGACGATGACAAACACTTGAACTTAACTGGCTATTCTAGTGTTTATTATACAGCTGAAAAGTTAAGGGAACCAAGTCCAAAGTGAGCGAAGATCATGATCAAGGGAACTGGATGGGAACCGCATCTGTGTATCTACCAGCGTATCTACATAATCTGTGTGAAGATTTCCTTGTCGTTTCTGGACGCCTTCAGCAGAAGATCTTAGGCGTTTTTACACATAGAGTATCTTTATATGATTGTGTAAGTTAGGATTCGGTTTAGAGAATATTTTGTATCTTATTATTGGTAAGATATAAAATATGTTATCTTGGATTTATGGAATAAAATCGTTCAAAGAATATCTCGTCCGAGATCTTTCTTTGACAATTTTATTGTATAAATACTTGATGCTGCTAGGGTTTTACTTATGCCTTTTGACGAGCTTGAGAGTGCATCTGTGAGACAAGGAAGAAGACGAAGTGTTCGAGTTGAAAGTGTCGAAGTAAGTCTATTGTGTGTTAATCTGTGATTTCTAGGGAACTAGGTTTAGTCTTAGTGAGATAGACTGAAACGAGATAGTTCGGAAGTTGTAATCGCATATTAATATACAAGTAGACTGTTTGAAATCCTCGAAAGAGGGGTGGTTTTTATCCTAGATAACTAGTTGGTTATCAAAGGTTTCCACCTTAAGTAATTGTTCTTGACAACTTGCTTACTTGTTATTCCGCTGCCCATAGGAACTGAACACATTTGTGTCTCAGTTCCCTTGATACTAACGCACAGATCCTACAATTGGTATCAGAGCTAGCGCTCTAGATTGTGTGTTTACTAAGCAGGTTTTTAAGATGTCTCGCAACAACGAACCTGAACTCGGTGTCTCCATCAACAAGCCGTACATTCTTAAGAATGGACAAATCAACTGGTGGACTCAACAACTTACTGGCTTTATGCAAACCAACGACATGCAATGCTGGTATGTCTTGGAGAATGGGAACTACCCTAAGCCAGTTGATACAAAGGATCCCACCAAGCTTATGCCTATCTCTGAATGGACTCAAGAGCATTTCGGTCAACAAGAAAAGAATGCAAAGGCACGACAATATATCCTCAATGCCTTGACTAAGACTGATCAAGACAAAGTCATTGGCATCGACAATGCCAAAGAGATGCTGAAAGCTCTGAGGGAATTCAACCTGGGAAGTGAAGACCTTCAGAATAGCAGGAAATTTGATCTACAATGAGAATATCACAGATTCAAAATGCTTGAGACTGAAAATGTCTCATCTTATCACTCTCGCTTTAAGATTCTATGCAATGAACTCACAGCTTGTGGTGCAGCACCTGAAGAGTGGTCAAAATCCATGGTGATTATCAACGGACTTAACTCCAAGTTCGAAATGACACAGAGCATCATGCTTCAAACTCCTTCCATCAGAGTTCTCCCTGTTCAGGAACTCATTGGTCAACTCCAGCGACAAGAAGACAAGGCTAAGGGAACTGAGCAAGTGAAAACTGATCAAAGCATTGCCCTGATGCTGACCAGAGTCATGGAAAGGCTGAAGACCGATGAACACTCCGACGAAGAAAATGATGATGAGATCACAGCTCTTCTAACTCGCACTGTTAGGAACTTTCAGAAGGGCAAGTTCCCAAGGAAAGACTTCAAGAGGAAACACAAGGAATTCAGATGCTATCAATGCAACCAGGTTGGGCATCTTGCTAAGAATTGCCCAAACAAGAAGGAGGATGCTGAACCTCAACAGAAAAAGGCGTTGGTTGCTACATCCACTTGGGGTGACAATGATGAAGAATCTGAAGGGGAACCAGACGACTTATCCTCTGGACAGTGTCTGATCGCTGAAACATCCTCTGCAAGGGAACTCAACTTCAATTCCCTTGATCTATGTCTCATGGCAACTGCTGACTCAAGTACTGACTCAGACCCCACCAAACCTGAGGTATCTTCTGTTGAACTCACTGAAACTCTCTCTAAGTATGATAAAAAGCACTTGATTAAACTGATTATCAAACTTAGCGATGAAAACAATTCCTTGCAAGAAAAGATTACTGAAAATGAAGAAGAAATTTCTTGCTTAACTTAGGAAAATGTTGTTTGGTGTAAGAAAGTTGAGGATGCTTCTAAATCTAGCAATACTTCGCATGTTGTCTGTCCTACTTGTGATTTGCATGATAAAATGAATCTTGGCGATAGTTCCCCTGCAAGTCCCTCTCCTGACAATGATCTACTGATGTCTATTATTGATAAACTTGACTCTCTATCTGATTGTATTCATGAAAAGACTGTTACTCAAACTGTTTTTGTGAGACCTAGGGCTGGATTAGGCTATCTTCCTAATGACTCTTCCGATACTCCTTGTCATGCTCATAGTGACTTAGATAAAGTATCTAGTGAGATTCAGGCTAGAAATGAAAGACTTGTTTTAGCTCTTCAAACTTCTAACTGCAAAAATGAATACTTGCAAGAAAGAATTAAGGTTCTTGAAAATGTTTCTAAGGACAATCTTCCGTGTGCTCCTAATGATTCTAAGATACATGAGATGTATAAGGGTATTGGGCGCAATACTCCCAGGAAGAAGGTTGATCTAAGGGAGAGAAAGAAATCCAACTCAGTTCCCTTTCGTCAAAAGGGTAAGTACCTCTGGATTCCCAACAATCGTGTTTGCTGGTACTGTGGGAACCAAGGTCATAACATTGACGAATGCAACAAGAAGATCATGGACGAAGAAAAAGCCTCTAAAAGGAGGAACTGGATGAGGAAGGATAATAGGAAAAGAACTGAAATTTCTGACTTAAATGATCCCTATTATTATTCTTCTCCTTCTCAGGGAACTGACCATTCTAATCAGCCTAGGAACTCTACTCCTAACAACCCCGGGAACGGTAAGCCGTCCTGGGTTCGTAAGAAATGATGTTTAATTTTGCAGGCTGAAGTGAGCAAAGAAGAAAAATGGTACATAGACAGTGGAGCCTCATGTCATATGACTGGAAACAGGAAGAAACTGCACTCACTTCAGAAATACAACGGAGAAAAATTTTCCTTCGGTGATAAAAGAAAAGGAGCAATTTGTGGCGTTGGATGCGTGGATTTAACTGACAAAGTTCAGGTAAGTGATGTTCATCTTGTTGACAATTTAGGTTTTGATCTAATGAGTGTGTCACAGCTTTGCGATCAAGGGGAGAACCATGTCTTATTCACTCCCAAGGAATGCTTCGTGCTGAATCCTGAGACACACAAAACTCTCTTGAAAGGGAAACGATACAACAATGTCTATATCGTTGACACTAGCTTCATCCCTGAAGAAAATATTTGCTTGTCTTCTATAGCTGATAGAACGACAATATGGCATCAAAGACTTGGCCATGCTAGCACTCAGCTTATTCATAAGCTGCACAAGAAGGAACTGGTGAGAGGACTTCCCTTTGTTCAAATTGATAAAGACAACATTTGCTCAGATTGTGTAAGAGGGAAACATGTACGTAGTTCCTTTAAGTCAAAATTTGAGATCAGTTCCTCTCATCCTCTTGAACTTGTTCATATGGATTTATGTGGTCCCATGCGTACTCAAAGCTTTGGAGGGAACATGTATATTCTTGTACTTGTTGATGATTTTTCTCGTTTCACCTGGACTATATTCATTAAATCTAAAGATGAAGTGTTTGATAGATTCTCTGCTGTTGTTCCCACTCTTGAGAACTCCCTTGGCCACACTATTCGTGCTATTCGTTCCGATCATGGAACTGAGTTCAAAAATGCCAAGTTTCTAACCTTTTGCAGGGACAAGGGTATCTCTCATAATTTCTCAGCTCCTCGCACTCCTCAACATAATGGAGTTGTTGAAAGGAAGAATAGGACCTTGGAAGACATGTCTCGTACTATGCTCCTCTCTGTTGATCTTCCTCATCGGTTTTGGGTTGAGGCTGTCAACACCGCTTGCTACATTCTCAATCGTGCCATGCTTCGCCCTATGACTGAGAAGACCTCCTATGAGCTGCTGAAAGGCAGAGTTCCCAACATTTCCCATCTTCGGGTCTTCGGGTGCAAATGCTTTGTGCACAATAATGGCAAAGATCCAATTGGGAAATTCGATCCCAGAAGCGATGAAGGGATATTCCTTGGCTATGTCAGCAACAACAAGGCTTACAAAGTGTACAACCTTCGTACAAAAAGATTGAGGAAAGTGTTCATGTCGTATTCAATGAATCTGCTTTTTCTAACATGAAACAGGTACCCTCTAGCATTCCCAACGGTGATGATGATTCTGATGAAGCAGTCCCCTCATATACTCCTGAGTTCTCTCTCAACCTATCTGAAGATTCAGTTGGGAACTCACCCGATTCTGAAGAGCAATCCTCTCCTGCCTCTCCGAAGCCCGCTCCACAAAATGATTCTCCATCGCCTGAGAGTCCCCAAGTCATCGTAATGCCTGTTCAAGCTCCCAATTCTAGGGAACTCATCTCCTCCGATGATCCTGCTACCAGTTCCCATGCTGAAGGGAACTCAAATGACCATGCTGAAGGGAACTTGGATGATCATGCTGTAGAGAATCCTGATGTCACACATCCTGTTGTGACCGATGACTCAATTCCTGTTCCCAACTACAAGTACAAAGGATCTCATCCCGTGGATCTAATCATCACTCCATATCACAAACCAGGTCCGTCCACTAGATCCTCTCTAAATAACTTTTGTGCTTTCAATGCCTTCTTATCTCTTGTAGAGCCCAAGAACTACAAAGAAGCACTCACTGACCCAGACTGGATTCATGCAATGCAAGAGGAATTACATCAATTTGATCGTAACAAAGTCTGGCGATTAGTTCCCTGTCCTCCCAACAGAACCATCATAGGAACTAAGTGGATCTTTCGCAACAAGCTTGATGACTCCGGCGTCGTCACAAGGAACAAAGCTCGTCTGGTGGCTCAAGGTTATAATCAACAAGAGGGAATTGATTACGATGAGACGTTTGCTCCTGTTGCAAGAATGGAGGCTATTCGCCTTATGATTGCCTTTGCTGCTCACAAAGGATTCCAGCTCTTCCAAATGGATGTCAAAACCGCCTTCCTAAATGGAATTCTTCAAGAGGAAGTGTATGTCAAGCAGCCCCCTGGTTTTGAGGACAGAGAGCATCCTGATTACGTCTACATCCTAGACAAAGCACTCTATGGCCTAAAGCAGGCTCCCCGTGCATGGTATGATCGTCTTGCTCAGTTCCTGTTATCCAATGGATACAGAAGAGGTTTGATTGATAAAACTCTTTTCTTACTGGAAGATAAGGATGATATCTTGGTTGTTCAAGTATATGTCGACGATATTATCTTTGGCTCCACTAACCTCTCTCTTGTAGAAAAGTTCAAGAACTTAATGAGCAGTGAATTCGAGATGAGCATGATTGGGGAACTGACCTTCTTCCTAGGTCTTCAAGTGAATCAGCTCTCGGAGGGAACTCAGATCCATCAACAGAAGTATGTGAAGGAACTTCTTAGAAAATTCAAGATGGACACTTGCAAACCCTTTGCAACTCCCATTTCCCCAGCAACCAAACTCACGCTGGAAGATTCTGACCCCAAGGCTGATCAATCCCTATACAGGCAAATGATAGGTTCCCTTCTCTATCTCATCACTAGTAGACCAGATATTATGTACTCTGTGTGTCTTTGTGCTCGCTTTCAGGCTGACCCTTGCACCAAGCACATGGCCGCTGTGAAAAGAATTCTTCGATATCTGAAGGGAACTGACAATCTCTGCCTATGGTATCCCAAACACTGCGACTTCGAGCTCATCTCCTACACCGATGCTGACTATGCTGGCTTCCTCCAAAACAGAAAAATCACATCTGGTATGGCTCAGTTCCTTGGCCCCTACCTGGTCTCATGGGGCTCTAAGAAGCAAACCTCCATCTCTCTCTCCACCACTGAGTCTGAATACATTGCTGCTGCTTGATGTGCTCAAATCCTCTGGCTCAAACAACAACTCGCGGACTTTGGTAAATCCTATGGCCCTCTCAAAATTCTTTGTGATAATACTAGTGCCATTAGCATATCTAAGAATCCTGTCTTTCATTCCAAGTCTAAGCATATTGACATACGACACCACTTTTTGAGAGATAATGTGGAAAAAAGGATCATTATTATGGAACATTGTCGTACTGAGGAGCAAATTGCTGATATATTCACAAAAGCCCTTAATCGAGAACCATATGAGTACTTTAGACTCCTTCTTGGAATGATTTCCATAGCTTAGCGGTTCTGAGTTCCCTTGCCTATTTCCCTGGTATTGACTAGTTATGTGACTTATTATTTTATTTGGTAACTAGTTGGGAACTGTGTTTACAGCTTTTCTTGTCCATCTCTGCCTTCATGTGTTTGTTGTTATGATATTAGTTGGACATTCTTCTCGCCTTCATGCGTTGTGTGAATATCTTGATTGCATTTCTTTCAACAATATATAATCAATCTGATCTTTGAACCCACATTATAAGCCGAAAGGATGATTGATTATAAGTTGTCCCTAACCTGGCTTCCCTAGTAGTTCCCTATGAACCTTTTTCTGATTAGTCCACAACTGGGAACTTACTAGTTTAGCGTCAAAATTGCCTTCCTGATATTTATATGCCTTTGGATGTGTACTTTTCATGATTTGAATACCCACTACATATATGCATCCAAAGCCTTCCCTAGCCAGGTACTTCTAAGGAACTAAGGGGGAACTGAAAAGGTCGCTGCTTGTGCGCTCTCTCCACCGCCGCCTCGGATATTGTGCATCCTTCCTTTACTGTGCTCAGAGATATTAATGGCAAACCCTGCAAATTCTGCCCGTTTGAGATCTTTGTGGATGTGATGAAAAAAAAAAAAAAAAAAAAGGGGAACTGTGCTGCTGGACCTCCCTAAGATCGTCATCCTTCATATGCCAGCTTGCCACTCTCATCCCTCACACTCTCTGCCTTACCCCTCAATCATCAAAGCCCTGCTGACAACACTTGGTGTGTACCCGGAGTCCCCCTCTGAGACGATGTTTCAGCACCTAATGGATATGGCTTACATCTACCGTCCCAAGGCTAATGAGGAAAAGGTGGTTAAGACTAAGAGGCCTCGTACTGCTCCTGAACAATCTAAGCATGAGACCTCCGATCTCTCCAAAGTGACTGCTGCCATCTCTACTGAGCTTAAGGAACTCACCGCTACTGTGAAGGAACTGTATGCTGCCTTCAACTCTCTTGCGACTGCATTGATTGCCAAGTTGCCTCCCAGTTCCTCCTGAATTCCCCATGATGTTTCTGGCTTAGTCTCCCTAGGAACTCCCCTGCACACTAGCTGCTCTGCTTTGTTGGTTTCCATCTCTTCGTAATCTTGTTTGTTTGCTCTTTGTGTGTTTGCTAGTTGGTCTGTTCATCTTTTGTTATAATTAATGAATCTCTGTTTGCTTAGTTGTGACTTGACATTTGCTTTGAACTTGTTCCTCTCTCGGTTACCATTTGAAACTAATCTATCTTTTCGATGATGTCAAAAGGGGGAATAGTCTTTGGAATCTTGGAACCAATAGGACTGGTGTCCTTCTAAGGGGGAACTAAATACTGTGTTTAAAAATTAAGGGGGAACTATAAAGCATTTATCCCAGTATCTCTGCTTCCTTAAATATGTCACTTATCTTGCCTATTGGTTATATGCTTATTACTGGTATTAGTTTGTCATCATCAAAAAGGGGGAAATTGTTGGAGTGGAACTCTTTGGAACGTCAGTTCCCCTGGAGTTCCCTTCCTCTGTTTCTCTTGTTTTGACAATGACAAACACTTGAACTTAACTGGCTATTCTAGTGTTTATTATACAGCTGAAAAGTTAAGGGAACCAAGTCCAAAGTGAGCGAAGATCATGATCAAGGGAACTGGATGGGAACCGCATCTGTGTATCTACCAGCGTATCCACATAATATGTGTGAAGATTTCCTTGCCGTTTCTGGATGCCTTCAGCAGAAGATCTTAGGCATTTTTACACATAGAGTATCTTTATATGATTGTGTAAGTTAGGATTCGGTTTAGAGAATATTTTGTATCTTATTATTGGTAAGATATAAAATATGTTATCTTGGATTTATGAAATAAAATCGTTCAAAGAATATCTCGTCCGAGATCTTTCTTTGACAATTTTATTGTATAAATACTTGATGCTGCTAGGGTTTTACTTATGCCTTTTGACGAGCTTGAGAGTGCATCTGTGAGACAAGGAAGAAGACGAAGTGTTCGAGTTGAAAGTGTCGAAGTAAGTCTATTGTGTGTTAATCTGTGATTTCTAGGGAACTAGGTTTAGTCTTAGTGAGATAGACTGAAACGAGATAGTTCGGAAGTTGTAATCGCATATTAATATACAAGTAGACTGTTTGAAATCCTCGAAAGAGGGGTGGTTTTTATCCTAGATAACTAGTTGGTTATCAAAGGTTTCCACCTTAAGTAATTGTTCTTGACAACTTGCTTACTTGTTATTCCGCTGCCCATAGGAACTGAACACATTTGTGTCTCAGTTCCCTTGATACTAATGCACAGATCCTACAACAGTGAACAATACCATGAACAGTTCTGATCAATGCCATGAACTAGTTTTTTCAAGGCCAAGAACAAATATGTAAACTGCCATGAACGTCAATGTTCATCGCCATGAACGAACCTGTAAACTGCCTTGAACATTCCTGGAAATTGCCTTGAACATTCCTGAAAATTGGCTTGAACATTCCTGAAATATGCCTTGAACATTCCTAAAAATTGCCATGAACGGACTTGTAAACTGCCTTGAACAAACCTGTAAACTGTAATAAAATTCTTTGTTGATTGCCTTGAACATTCCTGAAAATTACCATGAACGTCAATGTTCATCGCCATGAACGTCCATGTTCATGGTCATGGCTTGAAACATCAGTGTTCATGGTCCTGGATGCAAGTGTTCAAGGCGTTGTTCAATGACAGCGAACAAAAAAAGTGCCCAGCAAAAAAATAAGCCAAAATCACAAGTGTTCAAGGCTTGAAACATCAGTGTTCATGGTCCTGGATGCAAGTGTTCAAGGCGTTGAACATAATTGTTCAATGCCAGCGAACAAAAAAAGTGCCCAGCAAAAAAACAAGCCAAAATCCGTATTATTCGCCAATAAAACGCGAATAATACGGTCGAAAAATTCGGTAAAAATTCGGCACGCCCGAATTATACGGCTTTTAATGAAAGTCTAATATGGGCCCTTGATTCGCCTCCGATCCAACGGCCCCCTTTTATTCTCCATTCTCTCCTATTTTTCTATTCTCATTTGATGCTTTTCCTATATATATATATATATATATCTATGCTCTAGTAAAACAGAATATTATAGTGAAACGAGTGAATGATTCTAGTGTCTTGGATGTTGATGAGATTGACCGACAAGATTTAATGGAGGGAGGTACAAAATAATTTAAATAGAAGGCACACACTAGATTACCTAATTTTATGGAATTTGTTTTCCCCAATTTACTCCCTCTCTCTCCACCCCACCGATTCACTTTCCCATTAAATCGTCTCTCCCTTTCTCCTTCCAAAAACCGTTCATCGTCTCCCTCAATGCTCTCTCTCTCGAAAATTCTTCCACCTCCATTGAAGCATTCGGTCAAGTATTGATTTTCACCGCCGTTCTCTCTCGAAAAACCGTCAGTGGGTCTGTGAGGACAGCGAGCAAGGGTTCGGGTCGGTGTGGTTCGGATGGGTCGACGGGGAGGTCCGGCGAGGTTGTGGTGTGGGTCTGGTTGCTGAAAGGAGATTAATGTTGAGGGTGAGATGGGGTGACGGCAGGGAGTGGGTATCGAGGGGTGGTTCTGATCTGGGTCTGGTGTTGGTGTGGCTCGGCGAGGAGCGGCCATGGCTAGCGCGGCACGGTTGGTCGATGGGGAGGTCAAGTGAGGGTGAGAGGGAGAGATGGCGAGATGGGAGCAGTCAAGCATGTATAGGGGCGGAGGCAGAGAGCATGGCTCTAAAGGTAACCCTAAAATAACTGCCCACTGATATTCCTTGTCCGCACTCTTCAAATTTCTCCATCGTCTTCAATTTCGGTTTCTCAATCTTACTCTAATTTTTTGAATCATATTTTTTTGAACCCTAAATCCTTTTGGTCTCTCAATCTTTTCAATTCTTCAATGGAGAGGATGCAGGCGTGTCGGAGAAATCCGGTGGGGCAGGCGAGTGAAGCACGAACCGAAAAAACAGTCCCTCGACGAGGAGTCGAAGTCGGCACTCGGAGAGGAAGGTCCGAAAATCAATTTTCGTCATTGTTGTAAAACTTATTGCTGAAATTTTAGGTTTGTTCTTCAGATGCAAATTGATGAAGAAGTTTATTCTTTTGATTTTGATATTTGTTTCTTTTCTAGGTTTTATTATATGAATGAGATGATGTGTGAAAAAAATTTGCCAACTCATGTTTTCTGGTGCCACATCACCATTTTCGCCAGAGATTTTACCGAAAAATTGGACCATACCATTTTAGGTTAATATTGACATAATTCGGGCACGTTTTTACAATTTGTAAAGTTCGTATTATTTTTGGTTCAAAGGTGATAGTTCGTATTATTTAGAGTTATTTTTCCTATAAAAAGCATTAATAATTGAAAGTTCAAGTCAAAGTTGAATGTTAAATAAAAGTCATATTTAGTTATCTTAGGAAAAAAATTAAATAATGTTTTTTTAAAAATCTAAGATAAGTATATTCAATGAAAGATCGATAGGTTGTTAGGGTCTACTTTATTGTTGTGTTCCGTGCGTATCTTGTTGTTTTGACTTTTAAGGTGCCTTATTTGCCTACTTTTGACTTGTTTTCGTAGTTTTTGGGTCTTTCAAAACACCATCTCGACCTAGTCGAGGTACATGTGCGCACATCTTGACTCCAAACCTCGTTTTTGTGCGGAATTATAGTTTATTAATCTTAGGATACCAACCAAAATACCCTTAAACTTAGGAGCATCAACATAAATTTTTCAAGATATTATTATTTTGAAATCTTTATTTCTGAATTATAGTATATAAATCTCGTACTAATAATTATATTAGTCGACTTAAAACATATTAATTTTAGTATCAAAATATATATTAGAATAAATTAATCAAATCAGTAAATGAATGAAAGTAATGAAATCATAAATCACACAATGAAGATCTAATATCCAAATGAAATATCCAAAAGGCTTTGGTCCCATTTGGTATTGATATTAGGATATCAAGTATAGATATGAGATATCAGTCATACCCATATTTGTGTTTGGTATATCCTGATATTGATATCAGACTAATATTTGCTATTTGGTGTAAGTAGATATCGATATCAGTGATATCAAAGTGATATCAGTGTGGTATTGGAGTGTTATTTTGATATTTCCCAGAAAATTGGTATATCAAATATATCACGCATACTCATACCCATATCTAATACTTGATATCACTCATACCTAGACTTGCAAAAACCGACCCAACCCGAAAACCTGACCTGACTCGACTTTTTTGGGTCGAGACCCGACCCGAAAGTCATTGGGTCAAGAAGGACCCGAACCCAAACCCAAACCCGAAGGACTTGACCCGACCCGAATAGTGAATATGAGCTCGAGGGACCCCGCTATTTCATATATTTTATTTCATTTATATTAAATATTTTAAAACACTTTATTAAATAATTATATAATATTAATTTTTTAATATAACTTTTTTATTAAATTTAAAAATTATAATATTAATCATAAAAAATGGACACCTTCGACCCGTTGGGTCAACCCGAACCTGACCCGCCCGACCCGAAAATTTTAACGGACTCGATCGACCTGAACCCGATTTGACCCGAACCCGACTCGACCCGACCCACCCGACCTAGTTGACAGGTCTACTCATACCCATATTCAGTTATGTACTTAAGATCTAGGAGGCTTTATTTATTATAAAATATTTTGTTTGTTAGTTTTTTTTTGTATATAGTTAAGAACTAGATGTCTTTTTGAGACAGGTTCAACCTAAATTAACCTTTCAGATAATCATAAGAAAATCCTTCAACATAGGGTGAAGGTTCCTATTACCACTACTAGTGCCAGAAGAGCATAGATGACGTAGATTGCGTAAATCACAATCTTGGGATGCCAGAAAGTCAGCAGCTTAATTAGCTTCATGGTAGCATTGCCTGATTTTAGCTTCTTCAAAGTAAGCCAAAAATCTTCTTGTATCTTTGATTATCATGTCAATCTCCTTAGGGGTGTCCCAAATTCCTTGAACCGCGTTTATGACTATGAGGTTGTCTCCTTCTATCATAATCTTATTGATGCCCAACCAATGTGCATGAGCCACACCTACCCACACCGAGGTTGCTTTTGACTGTAAAATAGAAGTTGGAAGAATAACTTGAATGTCCATAAAAGTGATGTTGCTACTCCTGCCCCTAATAATAAAGCCTAATTTTGTATCACCACTTCGGTTCTTAGAGCCATCAAAATTCAGTTTTAAATAGCCTCGTGCCGGTTTTGTCCAAGCAACTTGTCTATTTTGTTTAGCAGGTTTGCCACTATTTTTTTCTGAATTTGCTTTATTGAATAGTCTATATAGATGCTGCAATATGACAACACATGGGATTATCATTCGTTGTGTTCCGAAATATTAGGGCATTTCTAAAGTCCCATATATGCACCAAACGAAACAAGCAAGTTCAAAATTGGTGATCGATTCTCTATTAAAAAAAGATTATCATTGAAATTATCATCCATATGTATTGTAGTTAATGTTTCAGTGAAAATGGTGTCAGTTTACATAGCACTATTTTTGTATATTTGCAATTAAAGAAGATATGATTTGTGCATGTCCTCATTAGATTCCTTGTAAAGAATACATTCTGTAGGGACTCTATTATAGTGTCTATTTAATCTATCAATAGTGGGCAAAGAGTCTGAGCAAGCCTTCCATAGAAACTGTTTAATTTTTAAGGGGGAGATTTAGTTTCTAGATCCAAGAAAAGGATTGACAGATGACTCCAATGTCAATGTTCTATAGTGAAGTTGTTGTTGATTTGATTGAGAACTTTCCATTAGGAGAAGGCTCCCAAACTAATTGATCTTCTAGGTTGTGTAGGGGTATTTGTATTTGTTTAACTTTATTGGTAATTTCCCTTGGTAATAGAATATTTAGTTTGGTGTCATCCCACTCGTGATTTTCATTAATGAAATCCGACACTCTTTGTGGTTGGTTGTGAGTTCTCATGATTTGATTAAGACTCTTATTATAAATCCATCTATCATTCCAAAAATCAGTTGATTTACCATTGCCAATTTGCCATTGTAGTTGTTCTTGAAATTCCTTTCTAAGACTAAGAAGTCTTGTAAATTGCCATGAAAAATTCTTTGTATAAATTGAGAAAATGCTATTTTCTTTAATATATTTCTCCTTGATTATTCTGACTCGTGCATTATTTGGTTCATTTATTATTTTCCAAAGTAATTTCGTTTATAATGATTTATTGTTAATTTCAGATGTACGAAAGCCTAAGCCACCATCCTTTTTCGGAGTACATATACATCCCAGTTGATAAGTGGGTGATATCCTAATGTTTCCGTTTTATTCCAAAAAAAAGATTTATTTATTTTGTCAATTTATTGCATAATTCCTTTAGGAAGGAGGAAAATTTGCATGAGGAAGCTTATTTTTGAGATGAGATTTGCTTGGATTAGGACAACTCTACCTGCTTGAGATAGGGAATTCGATTTTCATTTAGAGAGTTATTTTTTTAGTGAATTGGTAGCATCTTGAAAGATAGCGTTATTAACACGTTCACGGATGATAGATATTCTTAGATATTTTTTGAGGTTCCTAGTAATGGGTACTCCCAGGCTTCCAGCCAAAGCAGAAGATAGTTATGATGGTGTATTTGTTGAGAATACTAGTGAGCTTTTGTGGAAATTTATCATTAGTCCCGTTTTTTCCTAGAAATCTTGAGAAATGATTTAGGGTATGTTCGTTGCCACCAATTATAATGCCATTTTATAATATAAATACATTTTTTTTTGGTGGGACATATAAATACATATTTTATATACATGTGTTTGGCATATCCAACATTTATTGCAGATAAAGATATTATCTCTCACAAATCCCTTTTACCCTATTTCTCCCATTCCAACCCTAAAACTCTCTCTGTATCATCTGTAGCCAACACCGACGGCCGGGCACTTCAATCTCGACGGCAACGAAGGGCTTTTGCGGCTGTCGTTCCACTTGATACACGCAAGAATGACCACTCCTCAGACTTCTTTTCCAGGTAGGATTTCCTTCAATCTTTGCCCTTTTGCTATTTATTCCATAAATTGCTTGTTTTGTATTCAAGGCTATAAGCTACATACTCACAATGAACGAGCCAAAAAGAGTATAATCTTCCCTTAAATCTTCTTTTACAACTCCAACTTGCTTCTTGGCATTGAGAATTATAGGCATTGAACGAAGAAGAAAGAATATAAGTATTCTCTGTTGCTTGAAATTTTGGATCTAATTACTTCTTGGCCTTTCTCTACTAAAAATTGTTGTAAACGCTTTTGTTTATTGCTTCTTGTGTATGTAGGCTAACTTGTAGGCAGTAGTGCTTTTAAAAGGAAATGAATACAAGTTCGACAAAAAAAGAGAGGAAATGAATACAATTATTTAATTTAATATATCAACATAATATCTTGACTTGAGGCATGTTTTATAGTATTTGTATTTCTGTTGGATTAGATTCAATTTGAGATTAGGGACCTAGAGGGTGTTCTTTTCCTATAAGCAAACAAAATAGGAGTTGACATTTGCAAAATAATGGCTCGTGAGGTTATGTGTATGTCAATGTGGCATTCTGAATTCTTTTGGTGTATGTGCATACTACATAGTATAAAAATATGAAAAATCAATTGAGGTTGTGATAGATTCGTTCAATCCATATAAATATTAATGTTAATTTGTTTAAGTTTGTGTATACCTTCTCCTTCATGTTATTTATGCAATTTCATTTTTGTTTTACCTTATCACATATTCTTTCTTCTATGTATATATCTCCTCCTTATTATTAATTATGCAATTTAGAGAAATGGCATCACCCGGTAAGAGGGGAAGGTTTGGTAAGTCCTTTATATGGACTGATGAGTATAGGCTTGTGCTATTAAAGTTATGTGCTAATTTCAAAGCAACACATGGTCCTCTCCAAGCATATAAGTGGGGTAAGATTAGTTCTGAATTTACAAAGATTACTAGGACTCCTGTTGCTAGAGATGTGTGTCAAAACAAATTAAACCAGATGAAAATCGATTATGGAATTTGGAAAAAGTTGAAAATTTCAAAAACTGGTCTAGGGTACGATCCAACAACATGCCATATTCTTGCAGATCCTCTTTGGTGGGAACAAAAAATAAAGGTATGCATACATCTATTGCATTTTACACTAGTTTTCCAATAAATTATTTCATCAATTAGATCAGTAATTTATGCATTTTATTATTCAAGAGAACAAAGAATACATGAAGTTCAGAACAAGCGGTGTCCCTAAGGAAGTGGAAGACCTATGGGCAACTCTCTTCGATGGCAACATGAGAGTTTCTATTCATACCCGGTATGAGCAGGTCACATGTCGAGTGTCCTCCTGATGGAAGAAATGTTCCTTCCAATGATATTAACTTTGATGAGGTCGAAGAGACGGCTGAAAATACCATAAGTCGAGATGATTTGGCGGGGGGTGATCTTGATCCTGGATTTGTGAATTTGATGGCACACATGGGCACTCTAAACTTAGCCCAGACAGCCCCTGCTAAAATGATGCAAGGTGAATATTCACCCCCACTTGGAGCTCAATCAATGCCATCACAACGTAAACAAAGGAGGTTGTTATCAATGCAAGACATTACGCATGAACACATGGGTTCAATGAGAGGACACATGGATGCATTTATGGATATTGTGAAATCTAATACTCCCACTGGCAATATTACTTTGCAAAGCCCAACAATTCTACCCCTTCGGAGAATGATGCCCTTGAGATTTTGTATGGTATGGCCAATAATGGGATAATAGAACGTCGAAGTCATATATTTGGCTATAGTCTAACGTTTTTGGTGGATGAAAATATCCGAAAGATGTTCATGGCCGTCAATGACAATAAATTTTTCCTCCAAATCCAATATGAAATGAAAGTTCCGAAGTGATTGGATGTTGCCTGGCTTACAAATGTGGGGTGTTGCAGTGCATTAGTCCCAAACGTGGTCCTAGTAGAGTTTCTTATGGTTTCAAGCTTATTTTGCCTTTTGTTTTCAGCGATCATTATGTTTGTTTAGTTGAACCAACTTTGCTAATTATGGTTGCATAGTTGTTGCTTTATGTTTAACTGATGTTACTAGACAAATGGCATGGTGATCTTGCATGTATTTGTGGGTATTTATATATTCGTGTCATTGTTTTTTATTACTACTTATAGTTTATGTGATCGAATTATACTCTCTTAGGATCTAACATATACTATTGTCTAATTTTCTATGTAGGGTTAAAACAACTCCCTATGTAGAAGACATGGATGAAGAACAAATTCGAAATAGGCTACATCTATATGGTGGGGGTGGGGGGGAGGGGATTATAAATTGTGCAGGGGTAACTTTTGGCGCATATATCAACGGATTCATGACAAATCATTCAGAGTCGTCGCCCATGGAAGGCATTGCTTGGATGCATTGTATCTTATACGGCCCTCCAGATGTTTGCCAAATTTTCTTTAGAATGGAAGCACATGTTGTGCTTCCATTCAAGCTCGTCCTTCTTGAAATGCGCTAGAGTTATTCAATAAAAGACACTCTTTGCTGCGTAGTTGTGCATTGAACGAAGCATCGGATGCGTGAAGCAAAAATGGCAAATACTAAATTCCATGCCTCCATATCCAATGGAGAGACAAGTAGACCTCGCAACTACTTGTTTTGCTCTCCATAACTATGTAAGGCTACACAAATGGGAAGATACTCATTTCATTTACGCAAATAGCCACCCCCAACTTCTCCAAACTCGGCGTAGAGAGAGCAAATGAAGAACTACTACCACCGGAAGAAGAGGCACCAAGAGAATTCACCTCAATCAATACACATATCTCAACTGGAAACAAATTGTCAACTCAACTCAATTTTCATCCAACTTTTTCAGATCGCCGCCAATTTAGGCACGAATCTACCCCTTCAGCGCGGACTGATCGAACTCCAACAGCTCGTCCACGGCTAGGGTTTCGAACAATGGAGCCATGTCCACAATAGAAATAGAATAAACAGGATAATATAGCAGAAAATTGAACGAATTGGTATCATGATGGATGGAATTAGGGATTTATTGTCAAACTCTCCCTTTTGCGACTCAGATGGTGCTCTTTCTCCTTAGGTATTCAAGATCTACAAACACTATGCCATTGCCACAACTCTTAATACTCTAAGATTTACTAACACGAGAGAGAAAAGAAGAGCAATAAGACTTTACCTCAATTAAGATTGAGCGAGTGAGGATCAGGGAGGCAGATCAAGCGGATACCGGAGGTTAAAGAAAAGAGAATGATGAACCAGAAATAAGTTGCAGTAGAAGCGGCTTTGGCAAGAGCAAATTCCTGCCATTAAAGAGGAGATTGATCAGCCTTCCAGTGAGAGAAGAAGCAGTAGTGGCGCCGGACAAGGATTAAGAATGGGATTGGTGTTCCATTCCTGACTAGTTTGATTCCAATCTTAGGATAGTTTTTACATATTCGGCACTAAGAGTTTTGGTTAAGTATTCCATTGCAAGTACATATATGTATGATGTCATTAGGTCTCCTTGTCTAATACTGCAAGAGGGTATCTGTATGTTTCAGGTTCATTGTTGACAATCACCGAGAATAATGCCATGTAATGCATGGCATTATTAGTCTAACAAAATGTTAATGGTGGCTAGGGTTTCTTATAGGGAGAATTGAATTAATCGGATTAGGGTTCTTCAAAGGATCTTAAATACCTTTTATAATACCTTTTATATCTATGAAGATAATTAATACCCACACCATTTTAATGAGCCTTTTTTTTGCCCATCATTTTAGATAATATTACAATGATATAAAATTGATTGAAATATTTTTACCTCAATAAATTCCACTATGGTTCCTTAAGCATCAATCATGGTTGAAGAAGTTGATTGTTATAATATTTCATTAGGATTGAGCTTAGATATTGCCTATCATTTCCTTGCATAATAACTTGCACGCTTTGTGCTTTCTTGGTTCATCAGTATGACGTGCTCAACTCGTTCTGGCTTGAGTCTTTAATTCGTTTTTTGTAATAACCCAATTTTTTTTTTACAAAATGTATAAGTAAATATTTTTCTTTTGATAATAAATAGAATCTATGAAGTTTATTTTATTTTGAAAGAAATAAAAGTTAAATAAATAATTTAAGATCAAATTATTTGTTAGAATAAAATATTATAGATATATATATAAATGGGTATAAATAAATAATATTTATAAGTACAATTGTACAACATATAATTTGGTAATGATATTGGGTAAAACAATTACGTCTTGAAATCTATTAATTAAAGTGTAAATAAATAAGAATAGAAATGCATTTGATTATATAGTTTGGGCACATTTTGTATAAAAGTGAAATGTAGAAGCTACACGCCTATTATGTAATCAAATGGGATGTTTTTTCAATTCATTTAAAAATAAATCAATTTGCACAGGTTAATTAATCGAGTTCTGTTCATTCATGGGAGAAGATTTCAAATTGGAAACTTTGCTTAACCCGTCCAAATCAATCACTCCCGTAAAATCAGGGTTGTTACTCATCAGATTACAAGTAAAATATCAATCCGAGATCAGAGGGATCCGTTTTGTCGCACATATAGAAAAAAATTTCAAAGTTTCGATCTTAATTTTCAGATCGAGATTCTATTGGGAGTTTATCCAATCACATATACACTTTAATTTCCCATCATCCAACTATATATAGGGCTCCTCGAATGAACGATTCCCAACCTTGTCGAGCTCTTTGTTCATCTTCAAATGCTCCATTTCCGATCATTTGTTTCAAAATCTGGCTACACCATCATCTTCCTCACACTCAAATTAGTGGGACTCGACTCTTGAATCGTCCCGAACCAACTCCGAACGACATCGAATCGCCTTCGAACTCGCCCCTGTTGTGCACAGAAAATCGAGAAACCATGCCACTTTGGGGCGGTTTTCCGATGCCTGTGAGGGTGCCCAGCCACCGCGATCCATCTTCGGAGAAACCTTGCAATGTCAGTTTTCCAACGACACCAACGCCGCTCCGTCATCATCGTTTGGGCCTCGAACGAGCTGCGTGAATCTTGTTCGACTCATGCTCTATTCAACCCGTGAGTGACGCCGTTCGACTCGCCGCCGTGCCTGGATGCATTGGTTGTCATCGACGCTGCCAACCGCCACCATGTGAAGCCGCGCCGTGTTAACATGACTAAGTGTAGTTAGTCTTAGCTAACTCGGCTATATAAGCCTCTCTGTAACAGAATTCAGTCAATGAAATCATTGTTCCACTTTGCTCTCTTCTCTCTCTTCATATTCTAACTAGGGTTGAGCATTTTCCGGTCCGGCCCGAAAATTTGGACCGGACTGGTCCTAACCGGTCCGGTCTCCGGTCCAGAGATTTCCGAAATTCCGGGTCCGGTCCGGTCCGACCCGGAATTTTTTTAAAATCTTAATATTTTAGGGTTTAAGGTATTTTTATATTTGAGGTTTATGATTTAGGATTTAGAGTTTAGGGTAAATTATATTTAAGAGTAAATTATATTTAAATTTGAGGGTTTTTTTCATGTTTAAATGTAAATAAATTATATTTAAATTTAAGAAAATCCTAAACCGGTCCAAATCCGGTCCAAATAGGACCGGACCGGTCCGGGTTCCGATCCACCATTTTTGGTGTTCCGGGTTCCGGTCCGATCCGGGTCGGTCCGGTCCGAGTTTGGACCGATGCTCAAACCTAATTCTAACATGGTATCAGCTTCTTGATCCTTCGATCGTTTTTTCCTTCCGCTTCGTCTTTCACGGCGACCACTCCAAACAATCGTCCTCTATTCAATCGCGAGGATTTTGCACCTTTGAATCATGTTAATCCTTGGAATAATCTCCATGGCGATTCGAATGATCCTTACTTTCTGCATCCTTCGGATGGCCCTGGCTTGGTTCTCGTCAACAAATTGTTTGACGGATCTGGATTCGTCGCTTGGCGATATTCGATGACGATCGCTTTATCGGCTAAAAACAAGCTTGGATTTGTGGATGGTGAAATCGCTAAACCTGATTGAGCGTCTCCACTTTTTCACCGCTAGGAACGATGCAACATGTTGATCTCGTGGTTGTTGAATTCCATGACGTTGGAGATCCGTGACACTTTTCTTCTCTCTGGTGATGCGAAACAAATATGGCAAGATGTCAACACTCGATTCTCTCAAGTCAACAACGCTCAGAAGTATTCTATTGAAAATCAAATCTGCAACATTGCTCAAGATTCCGATGGTGTTGCTGTCTATTTCAATCGGATCAAAAGTCTTTGGGATGAAAAAGACTCGATGAAGAATTTCCCGCCGTGTTCTTGCTGTCTTGCAGACGTTGTTCACAAATATGAGGAGAATCAATGCCTTCTTCAGTTCTTGATGGGGCTGAATGAATCGTTTTCCAATGTGAGAGGTAACATTCTCATGCTCGATCCTTCTCTTTCGATTGATCAAGCTTATTCTATCTTGATTCAAGAAGAGAGGCAACGTTATTCAACTGATTACAATTACTTTCTCACAATTATAGATGACTTCACACGTGTTACTTGGACACACTTAATGCAGTCTAAAGGGAAGGCTTTTTCTTTACTCAAATCCTTTATTCAACTGGTTGAAACTCAGTTTCAAAAGCAGGTGAAAATTGTGAGATCGGACAATGCTCGTGAGCTGGGTTTGAGTCATGTTGGTTCTGAGTATTTCTCTTCTAAGGGCATCATTCATCAAACCAGTTGTATGTATACTCCCCAACAGAATGGTGGTCAAACTCAAACACAAACATCTGTTGGAAACCACACGGGCTCTGCTATTTCAGTCTCAAGTTCCTTTGAAATATTGGTGATAGCTCCATGACCACCTCGATAACGGCACAGGACGAAGAGACTAATCAAAGGCCTCCAAGGAAGAGGCTCAAGCAAAGGGTGAAGTCTTGTGCAAGTTCAGAATTGTTAAAGGCGTTTTGGTTTTGGACAGTCTTCGGTAAAACGGCCATAACTATGGCTAGAAAATTGATCTCGAGATGATTCAAGATGCGTTGGAAAGCTGATTCAAAGATCTACAACTTCATAGTTTGTGTCGAATCAAGATTCTAACAAGAAGATGGTCAAAACCGCGTTTTACTGAGATGTGCCAAGAACTGGCAGCGACCGCCGCCCCTTTACGGCGACCGCCGCTGGCCACCAAGGACACGGGAGAAGAAGCAAGAGGTGCGGCGACCGCCGCCCCCTTCACGGCGACCGCCGCCCCCTTCACGGCGACCGCCGCCGCCTTCACGGCGCCCGCCGCCCATCTTCCGCCGCCTGCCGCCCATGGAGCCTCCGAACACTTGCTTACGGCAAATGGCAGCGACCGCCGTTTAATTACGGCGACCACCGCGTTTCCCACTTTCGGTCCGTAGTAGCGATCTCTTTCCGTCATTTTCTGAACAATTTTATTATTATTTTAATTATTTCTCTATTGCTATATAAACCTTGAAACCCTAGTTTTTAACGTTACGTTGAGTTTAAGCAGTAAAGTTGAGTACACTCCTTCCCTTGAGCTCTAACGTCAACCTTTCGATCCCACGGATCAACCTATCCCGTAGCTCGTCGCTTCGAGCAAGTTCTACACCGTCTCTTCGGTATTCAAGGTCATCTCTTTGATCTTCACGTCATCTCTTTGACGAATTTAAGGACTATCTCTTTAGTCCTAGGAAAGCCATCACTTTGGCTACGGAGGAGAAGAATCGATTCAAGCTTGAGGAGTCAAGATCCTGCGTTGCAGACAACACTTCAGGGGTTGTTCACATCAATTGGGGACACTGCCTTCTTACAGCCACTTACCTTATCAATAGGTATCCCTCTTCCATATTAAATGGTGTTTCTCCTTATGAAAAGTTATTTGATCAACCACCTGCTTATTCTGACCTCAAAAGCTTTGGTTGCTTAGCTTATGCATCCAATATTAAGGTTGGCAGAAATAAGCTCATGCCTAGAGTTGTGCCTTGTGTTTTCCTAGGCTACCCATACTGCACTAAAGGCTATAAGCTTTTGAACCTTACTACATCTAATGTGTTCATATCTCGAGATGTCTCCTTTCATGAAGAGACATTTCCTTTCTCTATCCTTGCTTCTTTTGGGAAACTTCCTTGTCCTATGTTCCCTGCACAGGAATCCTCTTTTCATGACTTTCCTTTGCCTACTCCTACTACGCCAACCCATACTTCTACACATAGCTTTTCCCCTGACACTACTATACCATCTCCTTCTTTTCTACCTACTCCACAAATACAACCTACTCCAACTCCACCTCTCATAAGGTCATCAAGAAACCTTCATCCACCTTCACACCTCCAAGATTACTTTTGTCACTTTGTGTCATCTGACTTTACTCTTTTCCCATCCAACACCATTTCTTTTCATGCTTTATCTGCCTCCACACAACAGCTTCTTACTTCCCTTTCTCATACCACTGAACCTTGTTCTTATGAAGAGGCTCTTCAATCTCCTGAATGGATTACAGCCATGGATGATGAACTTCTAGCATTGCAAAACAATCACACTTGGGACATTGTTGATTTACGTAAGGGTAAGCGTCCTATCAGTTCAAAGTGGGTTTATAAACTCAAATTCAAGGCAGATGGTTCTCTGGAAAGGTACAAAGCTCGCTTGGTAATCAAGGGATGTACTCAAAAGGCAGGTATAGATTTCAATGAAACTTTTTCTCCTGTGGTCAAGATGACCACCATTTGAGCTCTTGTTGCTACTGTTGTCAAGAAGGGTTGGTTGATGTCTCAATTAGACATTAACAATGCATTCCTACACGGTGACATTGATACTAAAGTTTACATGAAAATGCCTTTGGGCCTTGCTCATAAGTATCCAAAGAAAGTCTGTCGTCTCAACAAATCCCTTTATGGATTAAAACAAGCATCCATATAATGGTACATTAAGCTTTCTGATGCCTTACTTTCTCAAGGTTTCTCTCAGTCTCTCAATGACTACTTTTTTTTTCTATAAGAAGAGTAATTCTAATGTGATATTTCTAGTCATCTAGTTGATGACATACTTATTATTGGCAATGATGCAATTGAGATTGCTTATGTGAAAGCTTTCCTTCATCATACTTTCAGTATTAAGGATTTAGTGCTTGTTTGGTTTGGAAGCAAATTCATGGGAATTTAAATATCCAAGGAAGTGGAATCAAGTATATGTGTTTGGTTACCCTTTTTTCTATCTAGAAATCCATGTATTTAAATTCATAGAATTTCTAATTCCTTCATTATACAGGAAGTACACTTAACTACAAGGGGGTAGGTAAGATTTTCTTTCCCCATTATTTTAATCCCCAAATCACCTAATTACCTTCTCTCAAGATTTTCTTCCCCTATTATATTTATAGGGTTATAGTAGTAATTTTATATAAATTCCTGCAAACTTCCCACATCCAAACAAACAAAATGTAGTTTTCAATATCACATGATTAAAATGTTAACCAAACATAATTTCTTAAATCCTAGGAATTGTAAATCCCAGGAACTTACTTCATGGGAAGTAAATCCCAGGGAATTGCACTTCCTCTCTTTAACCAAACGAGCACTTAGGGTCTCTCAACTATTTTCTTAGCATGGAATTTATTTCCACACCTCAGGGCATGGTTATCACACAAAGGAAATTCATACAAGAGCTTTTACATGATTTCTCACCAATTCCTTCCAGGAATGTGTCTAGTCCTTTGGACTGTTCAACAAAGTTACAAGTTGACAAAGATATTCCTCTATCTGATCTTACTTCCCACAGAAGGCTCATGGGCAAACTGAATTATTTTGTCAACACTAGGCCAGACTTGGCATTCTCTGTGCAACACTTATGTCAATTTATGCAAGCTTCAACCTCTGCCCACTAGGATGCTGCTATGCATACACTTTAGTATCTTCAAGGCACCATCAATTTAGGCCTCTTGCTACCTTTATCCTCTGATTTCACTCTACAGGCTCACTATGACTCCGAATGGGCTTCTTGCCCAACCACTAGATGATTTGTTAGTGGCTTTTATGTCAGCTTGGGTGGTGCTCCTTTGTCTTGGAAATCCAAGAAACAAGTGACTATTTCATTGTCTTCAGCAGAGGCTAAGTATAGATCTTTGAGGCGTGACACTGCTGAGCTTGCTTGGTTAAGCATGTTTCTTCATGAGATGGAGGTTCCCAATGTTCAACCAATTCCAGTAAAGTGTGACTCTCAATCTGCCATCTACATTGCTAAAAATCCTGTCTTCCATGAGAGAACCAAACATATAGAGTTAGATTGTCACTTTGTAAGAGCCAAGTTGCTAGAAGGGCTCATATCTCTTACTCATGTTCCAACTTCTCTGCAAGATGTTGGTGTATTCACTAAACCTTTGCCTTATCATGTACATACTACAGTCTTACCCAAGTTGGGTTTGATTCCTCATGAATCAACCGCCGACTTGAGGGGGGATGTTAACATGACTAAGTGTAATTAGTCTTAGCTAACTCGGCAATATAAGCCTCGCTCTGTAACAGAATTCAGTCAATGAAATCATAACATAATTTTTTCCATTTTGCTCTCTTCTCTCTCTTCATATTCTAACACGCCGCCGTACTAGGATTTGTCGTCGCCGTTCGTGGCTCGTGGTGGTCGGATGGGCAGTCATGACTGTTGTAGCATCAAGATAAGCCTTGAGCTCATTGTTGATGATGATCAGCAGGCGGGCCCACAACCCATAAATACATATATATTGGATCTAAAGCCCAATTAACATAGCTAGTCCAAATTCAACTCGAGTTCGATCGAGCGGTATAATTTCGATCCACTTTTATTCGTATTTGTCCTTAGAAAATTTCAAAAAATATTTTTATGAATAAATTCATAAATATTTATTGAATTTAATTACTTGAGTTCATCAAAATAAATTAATTGATATTAATTATTTTTTTGGTCCATGTCATTATTCGTCGGATAACGTGTAGACCCAAAACTTTGCTAGAGTTATCATGGAGCAGAGTTCAGGCTTCCAGAAAGCGAATCAATGGTTATCGTCTCATCTAGATTCATCGACGAATCTAATTAAGACAAGTGGCAGTTCACTCTTGCAATTTATTCCATATTTTTCTTAATTGACAATTAATCTGTTGTCTTAATTAAGTTGAGACAAATATTCTTAATGTTGTGTTTGGGAACTTGTGTGTTAAATTGGTGTGTAAATGAACCATTTTATTAGGTTGTATATTTGCTAGCAACGACCCGCATATATATATTATTATTGTACGGTGCTAGGTGGACTTTGGTGTGGATTTATATGTTAGTTAGCACGAGTATTCGTAGGAACTCTATTTACCTTGTGAGGTTTATCTGTTTTATTATAACTTGGTATTAGGAGGATTACTGCCCTAATACTTTTTGGTCAGCACCTACCCTTATTCGAATATAAGTGGCGGTGCACTTAGCTAGTGCCCAATTTCGGGATTCGTCCCATGATCTATATCTCATTGCGAGATTGGTATGGATTAAAAGCTTTAACGTAAATGCACGTTTTAGAATTAAATAAGATAAGTGCCGTTTTGTACATAATTAATATACACTCGTGCGAGAAGTACAACGTGGAACTCGCCCGGTCTCTTGTCTAAAGTAAGTCCCCTTTCCAATCTAGATTCACATTATGCGGTGAGGTTAGTTGAGGACCCAAATATTCAATGAGGCATTTTCAAAACTTTGCGTGATAAATATAATGTTCCCAAACAAATTCATTTATTTCCCATAAGACTCAATTCGTTGGAGTCTTCTCTTTAAACATGTCTTTTCTTTGTTTCAGTAGGAGTATAGTAGTCATATACCGTTTACAGAGTTTTATTCGAGAAACAAGGATAGTGACTATATACGACTACAATAACCATTCTGTTTTTCACCCTTGCATAGTCTTTCATTAGACTAACCAACCGTTCCTTTTCCTTGCATGGTTGGCTGATGTCATCCGTCTTATACGACACATCAGTGGTTGGTCTTAGACGATTTAAAGTAAAAATTGAAGACAAAGGCTTACAGTTGAAGTTCGAAGATTTAAAGTAATATTTTTTTAAAGTTGTCTAGTGTTGACTTAATCTTCTTAAATAAATGTAAGACCTAGTTAAGTTAGTCATGTGTTAGGGTTTATTTAACAAGTCTTCCGTTGTATTGTAATTTCGATTGTAAAACTTGTCTCCTCAATTTACGAGGGCATATTTTAATAAAGGTTTAAGTATTTGTTTCAAAAGTCTTCCGTTATTTACTCTGTTATTATTTAATGTTCATTTATTTATTTAAGAATAATTGTTCTGATTAAAGCCTTGGGTGGCTTTGGACTTTACAGTTCGAGGTCACTGGCATGTGGCACTACCAACGTAAGTCGGGGGTGTTACATTTTTTGGATCGATTCTCCGACTTCATGCCCCCGTCTTTCAGATATAGCGGGCCTGGCAACTAGTGCCACTTTTGATTCTGAGCAGTTTGTGCTCGAACGCGCTTAGCAGGTTGTGCTAACATATGTAGGAGCTAGCGTGATGGCTAGTGCAAGTTTGGTTTCAAAGTAGCTTGTGCTCTAGCATAGATAACAAAATGTGTCATTAGTGCATAACCGATGCCTTGATTTTGACAATGTAACAACCCCGACTTATGTCGGTAGTGCCACACGCCAGTGACCTCAAAGTTTTAAAGTCCAAAGCCACCCTAGGCTTTAATATGAACAATTATGCGTAAATACAATCACAATAAAGGGTAAATAGAGAAAGACTTTTTAAAAGAAATACTTAACTTTTATTGAAATCTTTCCTCGTAAATTAAAGAGATAAGCTTTACAACTCGAAATTAAAATACAATAGAAGACTTCTTAAATAAACCCTAAACACGTGACTAATTTATATAAGTATTACATTTATTTAAGAATATTAAAATCGATACTAAACATCTTCAAAATAAAATTACTTTAGAACACAACCTTCAACTGCAAGCCTTCGTCTTTGATTGTTACTTCAAATCGTCTGAGACCAACCACTGATGTTCCGTATAGGACGGATGACACCAGCCAACCATGCAAGGAAAATGAACGGTTGGTTAGTCTAATGAAAGACTATGCAAGGGTGAAAAAGGAATGGTTCTTGTAGTCATATATAATCACTACCCTTATTTCTCGAATAAAACTCGATAAACGGTATATGACTACTATACTTCTACTGAAACAAAGGAAAAAGGCATGGTTCAAGATAAGACTTGATAAGCCCCAGCCAACCTCTAGCACCACCAACGCGGCCATGGCGTCCTCCATGGAGCGTCTCATTGACATTGGTTTTATATTGCGTTTATTACTATGTTTAGCACTTTCTATATTTGGTATTATTACGTTTAGACTTTGCTATTTGTGGAACATTCCATTTGTACCAGGTGATGTTTTTAGCACTTCCTATTTAGTATTACTTGGGCGTGTGTGTCTCTTATCTTTAAGAGAGCCAACCCATAAGGGTTTCATTAGATTTCTTATAGCCCAAGTGATAAGCACTACTTTGTAGGGCTTAACTGAGAGTTATTAGAGGGTTTATTGGTGCCATTCGGGTAGATTTAGACACATTCATATGCATGGCGTTTGGGGGCGAAGTTTGGTGTTTTTGGAGGTGTTTGAGCTGTTTTGGATATCATAGGAGACGCCAAGGAAGTGAAGAGATGA
Source organism: Rheum nobile (assembly GCA_027886185.1). Lineage (NCBI taxonomy): Eukaryota > Viridiplantae > Streptophyta > Magnoliopsida > Caryophyllales > Polygonaceae > Rheum > Rheum nobile. The sequence goes on from WOAB01000127.1 coordinate 62,972, forward strand.
GTTGAGGAAGCAGAAGCGAGAAGTCAAGACTGAAGACCACCGCACCCTGCGGTGGGAAGATGACTGCACCCGCGGCGAGAGACCAGAGAGTTGGCGTCTAGACACTAGAAGACTGCCGCACCCCGCGGCATGAATGCCACCGCACCCCACGGTGGCGATGCGCTGACGAGATTTATTTCGTTTTTATTTTATTTTCCGAGACTTTATTTTAGGATTATTATTTCCTTTTATTTTATTCTTAAGTATTTGTCCTAGTATTTAAGACTATTTTAGAAGACTTAGTAGTTAACCCTAGTTGCCACCTTTCATCGTTTTTCTCTCACAAATCCTAATGGAGAACTAACCCTCCATTGTTGTACTTGACAGTTTGAAGCCAGCAATTGATTGGTTGTGAGTTTTCTACTCTTGTTCGTTTTCCTATCTAGTTGGATTAATTCTCTTGTGCTTGAATGTTTATTGAATCTTATTGATTTATCTAGACTGATCACCTAGGTTTATTGATATTATCCATATAGCTAGGACTTGTGATTCCGGGTTCGGGTTGCATATCTAGTAGCAAACACGATTTACATGAGCGGGTTGCGAGTGTTCATCGTGAGAGAGAGTTAATTGCATGTTATAGTAACGGGTTGTTTCTATTGCATGTATCTTGTTAAATCCTTGGTTGAATGCTATTGCTTTGTTGAGTCTTGAAGGTTTTCGGATTTGACCTAGTAATAAGTACTATTAGGGCTAGTAGAACTAATAGTTACCTAAGATCGGGATAAGGACAACTATAGGAAAGATAAGAACTTGAGGCTAATAGAATTCAGTGATCAACCATATCTCTTGTTGTGTGGATCTTTGTCAGGTGTGACGTTTCCCCCCACCATATTCACAACCTTTACTTGCGAATTTGTTTACTTGTTTTCTTGCTTTATTTACTTGGTTACTAAGAAACTCATACAACAACCCCCCCCTAGTTCCTAGTTGGTAGTTTACGAAACACAAGAATTGATAACCTGATTCCCTGTGGGATCGACCCTGACTTGCTTGCTATACTCTTTAGTAGGTACTTTAGGATTTCTTTGATTAGGCATACGACTTTTAGCCTGTCAAATTTGGCGCCGTTGCCGGGGAGTCAAAATTTCTGTTTTTGTGTTTTTGTTTGTTACCAACTTTGGTGTGGACCTCTCTTACGGTCCACACCCGTGCTACTGATTTTTGTATTTTCTTTTTTGATTTTGATACAGATATGGATTTCTGGGGAGAGCCGCAATATGACCCATACTCCTACGAATACACTCTAGGGTGGAGAGATCACCCCAATTCGAGTTATGGGTACCAACAATACCCTCCATATGGTCATAACTACCAGGAGTTCTACCCGGAGCCACAATCGTTCTACTAGCAGGGTACTCCACGGCAGTACAATCTGGCCTATGAGCATAGCCCGCCAGTGTCCAATCCTAGTTCCTCCATGTCAACCGAAGATATGCTCCAAGCTCTGAATAAACATTTCAGCACTAGTGTTGAAACTAGGGAGTCAAGCATCAAGAATCTAGAAAAGCAGATGAGACAAATGGTTGAAGCTATCAAAAAGTCCGATGCAAAGATTTCGGGACTTCTACCGTCTCAAACGGTAGTTAACCCGAGAGAAAATGTTAGTGTCGTGACGCTTAGAAGTGGTAAGCAGCTGAACGTCGCTCCTAGTGCTGAAGAGGACGACACAGAAGGCGAGAACTCTCTGTCGAGTTCACCGCACCTACGGAAGGCGAACCGCACCCGCGGTGGGACTCTAGAAGACTAACCGCACCCCGTGCCACTCTCACCGCACCCAGTGGCGGAACAAACTGAGAGTCCTGCATCTTCACCGCACTCGCAGTCATCTGACCGCACCTGCGGAGGCGTTGTGGGATTTTCCGAGAATTCCTCTGCGAACATGACCGCACCCGCGGTGGAATCTGACCACGCCAGCGGTTCACTCAAGGAGTTGGGCCTTCCATACGATATTTGGGACCACAAGGTGCTTTCTGAGGAAGAATATTTTTTGGGACTTGAGGAATTCAGCGACCAAGAGGAGGAGAGCCGCGATTGCGAAAACGATCATGCGACGCCCGCCCCTCTCGAAAATGCCCCGGCAGCCCCCGACCCTCTCGAGGCTGCCTATGATGAGTATGTGCATCTAAACTCCTTCCCGCTTGTCTCGCTGCACCCCGTTACACCCTTCCCTGAGGCTCTGAAGGACACCAGAATGGTGGAGAACGATAAAAAATTATTTGAAACCTTCAGTGACTGCGCAGAAATTGTTCCCTTGGTCACGCTGGCGAACATCATCCCTCGCTGCACATAATTTTTAGGGATGCTGCTCAAGATCAAGAAGAAATCAAAGGGGAAGCACAAGAAGGAGACCCTGATTCAAGTGGCGGATTTTTATATGCTAGATACGGGGCAGGACATACATGCAGCCCCTGAGATGCTGGGTAGACCGTTTTTGAAGATGGCAAGTGCATTCATAGATATGAACAACGGCCCAACCATCATGAAGTGCACAAGCATGGGGGAAAAGCTCAACAGGGAGTATACAAAGAGGCATCCCCCTGATATAGACCCCAAGAGTTCAATTGCTTTGAGCAACCCAAGTTAAGTGGGAGAATACCAAGTCAAGCCATGACAATAACTAAGGCGCTGCTCGGGAGGCAACCCGAGGTATTTTATTTCTTTCTTTTTCTTTCGTCTTTGCATTTTCATAGCTTAGCTAGGTAGTTGTTTTCTATTTTTCGTTTTCGTCTGCGTACTAACGTGCAGGTACGAAGAATAAGACGCAAAGGCGATTTTGGAGAGCTCACCGCACCCCGCGGTGAGCAGCCCACCGCACCCGTGGTGGGCACCCCTTTATTTCCTGTCAAAAAAAAATTTGTGGTGGGCCATTCGGCCCCAACTTTCCCTTTCCTTCTTCCCCCATCAGCCCTAACCTCCCCTACCCTCACCTTTCACGAACTCTCATATCACCCAAATCTCTCATCCTTCACAAACCTCACCAAAATCCACCCATTCACACCCAAATCTCCACCATTCCCTCCACAAATCCACATTCCCACACCCAAATCCTACCTCACTCACCCAAAACCCAATTCCAACCCCAAAACCTTCCACTCCCATAACCACCACCGCACCCACCAAGATCCACCGCACCCCGCGTCGGCTCCAGCCCACCCAAGCCCATTCGACCCCCACCGACCCAAAACCCAAGCCATTGACCCAACCCCGGCTCGTGGAGACTGTGGAAGCTGTGTTCGCTCGCACGAGAATCGCCCAGTGTCCCTCACCACACCCCGCGGTAGGAAGCTTGCCGCACCCGCGGCGAGGCAGCAGAAGCCAGAAAAATTCTCCACCGCACCCCGCGGCAGGAGGTGTCACCGCACCCAGCGGCAGCTCTCCAGAGGCATTTTTCAGTGCTTCTTTTGTGAGTCCCTCCTTCCCTCTTGCTTTCCACACCGTAATTCATTACAATGTTGAGATCAAGGAAAGTTGGGATGAACTCTAAGGAGAAGGAGATGTTTGAGGTCGTGAAATTACGTAGTGTCCTACCGACGAAATTTCTGCATAAGGGCACTTTAGAGGCGCTGGGGCTGCTTGAGTGCACTGAGCTTTGTTTAGAGCATGCGGGGCTGGGGGGATTTATTGATGTATATGCCCCCTCGTATGAGAATTTGAGAAGGCAATTTATTGCTACTTTCCAACGCCACATGGATGGTGATACGCTTACTGATGAACCATGTGCTTCGCGAGTTCTTGGGCAAATTCGTCGTCGTGTACTTCGACGACATTCTGGTATATTCTTTATCTCTTGCTGATCATGTTAATCATTTGAGACTTGTTTTGCAGTGCTTGAGAAGGCAAGAGCTATATGCCAACTTGGGCAAGTGTCGCTTTGCTTCTGACACCACAAATTTTCTAGGCTATGTGGTCTCTAGAGATGGGTTGCGCGTTGATGAAGAGAAGATCGCGGCAATTAGAGACTGGCCTACTCCGACGACCCCAACCATGGTGCGAAGCTTTCTGGGCTTAGCAGGTTTTTATCGGAGGTTCGTAAGGAATTTCAGCACAATCGCGGCGCCTTTACATGAGTTGACCAAAAAAGGTGCCGTGGTGATTTGGAAAGAGAGCCACAACAACGCATTCAATGCGTTGAAGGAGGCACTGTGCAACGCGCCACTACTTCAGCTCCCAGACTTCAACACACATTTCAAAGTGGAGTGTGACGCGTCAAACATTGGCATTGGTGGAGTGCTCCACCAAGAGAGAAGGCCCATCGCGTACTTTAGCGAGAAACTCACTGGGGCCACACTCAACTACCCTACGTACGACAAAGAGTTGTACGCGCTGGTTAGGGTCCTGAAGACTTGGCAACATTACCTGTGGCCGCGCGAATTCGTCATTCATTCAGACCACGCGACACTCAGTTATCTCAAGAGCCAAGCACATCTCAGCAGACGCCACGCACGCTGGGTTGAATTCATGGAAACATTTCCATACATGGTGGTGCACAAGAAAGGTAAAGAGAATGTGGTCGCTGACGCGCTCTCTCGAAGGTATGTGCTCATTTCTCAACTTCAATCCAAACTGCTTGGTTTTTCGTTGATTAAAGAGTTGTATGCGTCTGACTCCTTCTTCAAGCCTATTATGGAGCAATGCCTTAGGAACCGCGAGGTAGAAACATTCTTTTTGCAGGATGGGTTCCTATACAAAGCAGGACGCTTATGCATTCCAAGCTCACCCATCCGGAAGCTGCTGATACAAGAAGCACATGAAGGCCGCGGTCATTTTGGCGTCAACAAGACACTGGCAGCTCTTCGCGAGCATTTCTTCTGGCCAAAGATGACATACCAGGTGACTCGCTTCTGCAACAGTTGTGTCACTTGCCAACGCGCCAAGTCCACTTCCCATCCTTATGGTGTCTACACTCCACTGCCAATCCCCTTGGCGCCTTGGGAAGACTTGTCCATGGACTTCATCACTGGCTTACCTGTCTCCAAACGAGGTAAGGATTCTATCTTTGTGGTTGTTGATAGGTTTAGCAAAATGACACATTTTATCGCGTGCAAGACCACACAAAGCGCGTCCGAGATTGCCGCATTGTTTTACGACAACGTGGTAAGGCTACACGGAATACCGCGTTCTGTGGTCAGTGACCGCGACACAAAATTCGTGTCTATTTTCTGGCAAACATTATGGGGGAAACTTGGTACAAAATTACTTTATTCTACTAGTTATCACCCCCAGACAGATGGTCAAACTGAGGTGACCAACAGGACACTAGGCGCCTTGCTTAGGACGATGCTGAAGACCAACCCAAAAGGTTGGGAGGACTTACTTTCCACTGTGGAGTTCTCTTATAACAGGTCTAGGCACTCGGCTACAAAGCTCGCGCCATTTGAGGTTGTCTACGGAAGGAACCCGCTCACTCCTTTGGACCTACTGCCGCGTCCTTTGAAGGACAACGAACATCCAAGTGTGGCAAATCGTGCGCGTTGGATTCAAGAGTTGCATCAGAGAATGCGCGAACAGTTGGAGCAACGCGCTGATGAATATACCAAACAACACAGGAAAGGACGCAAGCGCGTCATTTTTGCTCCAAGTGACCTGGTCTGGGTACATCTTCGCAAAGGACGATTCCCCGCAAAAAGGAAGTCCAAGCTTGCACCATGCGGAGATGGGCCATTTCAAGTGCTTAAGGCAATTGGCGACAACGCCTATGAGATCGATCTGCCCCCGGATTATGGCGTACACAAAACCTTCAACGTTGCAGACTTGGAGGCATACGTGGCGCCCGATAGTGATGATGGTGAAGCGGGGACGCTTCACAGCCAAGTGGGGGAGGGTGATGCGATCCCACCAAGCGTAAGTGCCGAAGAGGAGGACACAGCCTTGCGCGCGACACAAGAAGGACCAATCACAAGGGCACGCGCTAAGTCCATTGCGAACGCGGTGAATTCTATAATTCAATGCGTTCAAGCAAGCCAAGGCAACAGGGAGCCCAATCAAGAGAACGCATTCTCCCTTGAAAGGCTCCAAGAGAACACAGAGATCGCGTTCAGAGTGCGTCTTCTTTCAACCATTGAATGAACGCGATTATTTCAAACCCAGATCACGATCTTCAGCATTGATGAGCATTAATTGAGAATATTCGGCATTAATGGCTGAATCCATTTTTGAATTCAAACGTGATCTGTGTAATTAATGTAATCTTATCCTTATCTTTGCATTTACTTCATAGATTTGGGTCATTAAGACCCTGATTAGCCTTGTATAAATAGGGCCCTTTGGCCATTGTAAAGGGTTTTACGTCTAATTCAAATTCAGAGCTTGAGTTGAAAGCATTGCTTCCTCCCTTTGAGTATTTGGGCGTCATAATCTCTGCTTCTCACCTCCTTCACCGTCTACTTCTCTTCCTTTCACCGTCGTTGCTCGCGCTCCGGCACCACTCGACCACGTCGAGCCTACCTACCACCACCGCTCCATTGCCTACACTTCATCGCTACACTTCCCCCTCCGCTGCTACCAAACACAACTCCACCTTATCCACTCAAACACCACTCATCATCACAATTCCTCGCGTTCTATCCTCCCAAATCAACGCGTTCTTTGTCCAGAACGTACCAATTCGTCGCAGCGGCTGCCGTTATAAGATCTCGATCCTTTCATCGCTTGTAGGAACGCATCAAATAGCATCAGAGCCTGATCTTGTAAGTCGCTACTAAGCTCATTTGTTCACAAATTTTGTTTTTTTTCATCCATCATACTTGATTCCGCCACCCCCATTTTCACAATTTTTTTTTTTCTTTTTCACCCACCTATCGGTCCTACAAGAGAAATCTTGGCCGAATTGCGATACCTTTGCAAACTGGTGTGTTTTGCTTGTTTGAAAATTTCCTTAATTAATTGCGTGTTTTCGTAAGTGATTGCAAAAACAACGCGGTGAATACTTGACATATTCAACGCGTTGACCAAAAAAATCTACATCAACTTCTTCTCCCCCATCACGACATCAAAAACGTGATTTCTTTCTTCTAGTTACTTAGCCGTTATTTTTATTTTTATTTTGCTTTCCTTTCAGATCCACTCGTCAATCAATACGAGTTCTTGGATCTGATACAAAAAAAAAAAAAAACAAGTCGCATCAACAAAAAAAAAAAAGATCACGACGATTAAAAAAAAAAAAAAGAGGATTAGCCAAAATAAGGCAACCCTCTTTCACCACCAACGGCTAGGCTCATTTCTTAATCTCTCCGCCGTCTAGTGTCTCGCGTGGTTTCTGTCTTGTTTTAACGCGTTCTTTACGCAAGATCTTAAGACAACATTCGTTTGGTTAAGTGGTTTTCACGCTTGCACTTCACACTTGTTTGCTAGCCTGTTAGCCGCCCTCACGGACAAACAATCCTTATAACCAACGTGAACACTTGTGCCTTCGTAGTGCTTGCTTTATTTGTGCTTCGTTGTCTTTTGTGCTTTTTTACTTGCAATGGAAGGTCAGGATGTTGTAGGGAATGTCGCGGCACAGATTGGTGCCAATGGACAAGGGAACAACCATCCCCCACCCCAAGAACAAGACCCCAACCTTACTCAAGATCCAAATCAACCTCTCCTTGAGCTATCACCGGAGCAGCGAGAGATCCAAGACTTGAGACGTCAACTCGCTGAGGAGCGACAGGAGAAAGAGGCCCTAAGACGCGCTACTATGCAACAAGCATACCCCACTATGCAAGTCGCGATGAATCCAATGTTCGTGCCCAATCCAACTGAGACGGGTCCGAACCAGCAACGCGTGGACAAGGGCAAGGGCGTGATGCCCTCCACTTCAAATCCTCAACCACGCCTCCAAAGGATCCAGTCGGTCATCGAGAGCAAACAAGGCCATGTCTCTCATCGCGATAGATATGTCCCACAGGCGACTCCAGTTCGCGATGAGGAATATCCAGAAGATGCGGACGATGACCAAGGTGAGTACCCTGACGATCTCGTTTATGATGACAGGTACCAATAAAGAGATCAACGCGAGGTTGCGACAACCATGCGTTCTGGCAGAATACAAAGGGGCACACGTGATCCCACGTTGGCGCGAAAATCAAGTCGCAACAGACAGATGGTGCCGCGTCAGAAGCATTATGCTAACACCCCAGTGCCTTTCAACGTGGAGGACCACCTGGGCCACCAAAGTGCGCGCACTCCGTGCTATGGTTCAGATGGGTACTATTCCACCACTCCTCTGCCACAGGATGATTTTGAGGAGTTTGATGATGAAGAGATGGAGGACTCTGGGATGATCAACCCGGGGAACTTTCACCAACCACTAGGGGATCCAGCGGAGCTACAAGACAACCCCCAAGACTGGTTTCCTCCAGCACAACTCCCTCAGAATCAACAACGCGTTCTTTGGAGAAACAACCAGCTTTACGCTGAGAATCAACGCGCTAACAGAGACGCGCGAAGGAACAATAGAGGTCAGGGCCAATTCCACCAGGCTCCTATCAATCAATATGCCGCACAGGAGTTCCCACCTACTCAATTGCAAAGAACGCATGATCCTAATGCACTGCGTCTCAATCGCCATGACATCAAGGTAAACCTTGAACATTTTTATGGCGAATATGATCCCACTGTGTTTCTTGAATGGTTGCAGGCCACGGAGTACACCTTGATCTTCACTCAGATTCCACCCCAAGATTACGTGGCCGCGGCGACTGTCCACTTCAGAGGTGCCGCGCGAGTTTGGTGGCATCGATTCGTGGATGACAGGATAAGGCGAAACCTGGTGCCTCTGACTGAATGGCACCAGCTTAAGTTCGTGATGACACAGAAGTATGTTCCACAGGACTACAAGAACCAGATGCGACTAAACATCGCGATGACCAAGCAAGGGAACAAGACGCCCCTTGAGTTCTTCTCACAACTCGAGGACATGTACTACAAGGCGTCTATCAGTGTTGCACCCTCAACCTTGAGGACGAAGTTTCTGAGTGGTCTCAACACAAACATCAGAGACCAATTGGAGGTATTGCCCATCAAAAACATCAACGACTTGACGCATGCCGCGATGAAGATTCACAATCAACTCGTTCGCAAGCGCCAAGCCCCATACCAACCATATGGACAAAGAAGGTATGATTCTAACTCAAGTCCATTACCTTCTACTAATGTGCGCGGTCTTGCCCCAGGAAACAACCAAAGTTCTCAGAACAGGCAAGGGAAGATCGCGATGACTCCAGGGATGACAGCGCGCGCTCCACAAGCTAAGGGTACTCCCTCTACCCAAGACAGAGCGCGTGACATGGAGTGTTACAAGTGTGGAGGCAGAGGACATATGATGCGCAACTGTCCCAACGCGAAGAAGGTCCTGTTCTCCACAGTCTCACAAGGTTATGAGTCCTTTGAAGAAGAGGAAGCCTTCGAGACTACTGCTGCTGAAGCTGAAGACGAGAAGGCCTAAACTTGTGAACCAACCGCGCTGCATGAAGGCACCGCGCTAAGCCTCGTCACTAGAAGATTGCTCACAGTCAAGGAAGCTAGTCTTGTGGATCAACGCGAGAACCTGTTTTACACGTGTTGTTTGGTCAAGACTGCGACCTTGAGCGTGATAATCGATGGAGGTAGTTGTTGCAACATCATCAACGAAAAGGTGGTGAACCACTTCAATTTGCCAACTACCCCGCATCCACAGCCATATGGACTACAATGGATCTCGTCGAGTTCAGGTAACACTGTAACTCGTCAATGCTTAATTCCTTTTTCCATTGGCCAGTACACAGACACTGTTCTATGTGATGTTATCACCATGGACGCGACACACTTGTTGCTGGGGCATCCATGGCAATTTGATCGACGCATTCTTCATGATGGGTATTTAAACACTTATGTGTTTACTTACCACGGGAAGCGCGTCACACTCTTACCTATGTCGCCGGATGAGATATTACAGGACCAGGTAGAGCGCGAGAGGCAAAAGGCTATTGAGGCTGCCAAGAGCCAAGGCAGCCAAAGTACGCGTTCTTCTGGGGAAGCCAAGCAAAAGAAAGAGGTGGCTTCTCAGGAAAGAACGCGATCCAAGGAGGTGCGTCAGAACACCAAGGCAGGCACAAATTTGCAAGGAGGCTGTGAGCACAGACTCCTCTTGGCACGACCAAGTGACCTGACGCTTGCTCTCCAAGGGAAGGCGCCTTGTTTCTTACTAGTCCCACAACCAGGTCAAGAAGACGCGCCTATTCTGCAAGGCGTGCCCAGCGAAATAACCCAGCTGCTAGAGGAGTTCAAGGACCTCTTCCCTGAGGAGCTCCCACAAGGATTGCCACCACTGCGGGGCGTTGAGCACCAAATTGACTTGGTGCCTGGCGCGTCACTTCCCAATCGAGCAGCTTATCGCGCTGGCCCAGAAGAAACCAAGGAACTTCAACGACAAGTCCAGGAGCTACTTGATCGTGGCTACGTAAGGGAGTCCTTAAGCCCTTGCGCGGTTCCGGTCATCCTGGTCCCCAAGAAAGATGGTTCGTGGCGAATGTGTGTCGACTGCCGCGCGATCAATCACATCACGGTGAAGTACAGACACCCAATTCCTCGCCTGGATGACATGATGGACGAGCTCCATGGTGCGATGATCTTCACAAAAATCGACCTCAAGAGCGGCTATCATCAGATTCGCATGCAAGAGGGAGATGAGTGGAAGACCGCATTCAAGACGAAGTATGGTCTTTACGAATGGCTTGTCATGCCATTTGGATTGACCAACGTGCCGAGCACGTTTATGAGACTGATGAACCATGTGCTTCGCGAGTTCTTGGGCAAATTCGTCGTCGTGTACTTCGACGACATTCTGGTATATTCTTTATCTCTTGCTGATCATGTTAATCATTTGAGACTTGTTTTGCAGTGCTTGAGAAGGCAAGAGTTATATGCCAACTTGGGCAAGTGTCGCTTTGCTTCCGACACCACAAAATTTCTAGGCTATGTGGTCTCTAGAGATGGGTTGCGCGTTGATGAAGAGAAGATCGCGGCAATTAGAGACTGGCCTACTCCGACGACCCCAACCATGGTGCGAAGCTTTCTGGGCTTAGCAGGTTTTTATCGGAGGTTCGTAAGGAATTTCAGCACAATCACGGCGCCTTTACATGAGCTGACCAAAAAAGGTGCCGTGGTGATTTGGAAAGAGAGCCACAACAACGCATTCAACGCGTTGAAGGAGGCACTGTGCAACGCGCCACTACTTCAGCTCCCAGACTTCAACAAACATTTCGAAGTGGAGTGTGATGCGTCAAACATTGGCATTGGTGGAGTGCTCCACCAAGAGAGAAGGCCCATCGCGTACTTTAGCGAGAAACTCACTGGGGCCACACTCAACTACCCTACGTACGACAAAGAGTTGTACGCGCTGGTTAGGGTCTTGAAGACTTGGCAACATTACCTGTGGCCGCGCGAATTCGTCATTCATTCAGACCACGCGGCACTCAGTTATCTCAAGAGCCAAGCACATCTCAGCAGACGCCACGCACGCTGGGTTGAATTCATGGAAACATTTCCATACGTGGTGGTGCACAAGAAAGGTAAAGAGAATGTGGTCGCTGACGCGCTCTCTCGAAGGTATGTGCTCATTTCTCAACTTCAATCCAAACTGCTTGGTTTTTCGTTGATTAAAGAGTTGTATGCGTCTGACTCCTTCTTCAAGCCTATTATGGAGCAATGCCTTAGGAACCGCGAGGTAGAAACATTCTTTTTGCAGGATGGGTTCCTATACAAAGCAGGACGCTTATGCATTCCAAGCTCACCCATCCGGAAGCTGCTGATACAAGAAGCACATGAAGGCCGTGGTCATTTTGGCGTCAACAAGACACTGGCAGCTCTTCGCGAGCATTTCTTCTGGCCAAAGATGACATACCAGGTGACTCGCTTCTGCAACAGTTGTGTCACTTGCCAACGCGCCAAGTCCACTTCCCATCCTTATGGTGTCTACACTCCACTGCCAATCCCCTTGGCGCCTTGGGAAGACTTGTCCATGGACTTCATCACTGGCTTACCTGTCTCCAAACGAGGTAAGGATTCTATCTTTGTGGTTGTTGATAGGTTTAGCAAAATGGCACATTTTATCGCGTGCAAGACCACACAAAGCGCGTCCGAGATTGCCGCATTGTTTTACGACAACGTGGTAAGGCTACACGGAATACCGCGTTCTGTGGTCAGTGACCGCGATACAAAATTCGTGTCTATTTTCTGGTGAACATTATGGGGGAAACTTGGTACAAAATTACTTTTTTCTACTAGTTATCACCCCCAGACAGATGGTCAAACTGAGGTGACCAACAGGACACTAGGCGCCTTGCTTAGGACGATGCTGAAGACCAACCCAAAAGGTTGGGAGGACTTACTTTCCACTGTGGAGTTCTCTTATAAAAGGTCTAGGCACTCGGCTACAAAGCTCGCGCCATTTGAGGTTGTCTACGGAAGGAACCCGCTCACTCCTTTGGACCTACTGTCGCGTCCTTTGAAGGACAACGAACATCCAAGTGCGGCAAATCGTGCGCGTTGGATTCAAGAGTTGCATCAGAGAACGCGCGAATAGTTGGAGCAACGCGCTGATGAATATACCAAACAACACAGGAAAGGACGCAAGCGCGTCATTTTTGCTCCAGGTGACCTGGTCTGGGTACATCTTCGCAAAGGACGATTCCCCGTAAAAAGGAAGTCCAAGCTTGCACCACGCGAAGATGGGCCATTTCAAGTGCTTAAGGCAATTGGCGACAACGCCTATGAGATCGATCTGCCCCCGGATTATGGCGTACACAAAACCTTCAACGTTGCAGACTTGGAGGCATACGTGGTGCCTGACAGTGATGATGGTGAAGCGGGGACGCTTCACAGCCAAGTGGGGGAGGGTGATGCGATCCCACCAAGCGTAAGTGCCGAAGAGGAGGACACAGCCTTGCGCGCGACACAAGAAGGACCAATCACAAGGGCACGCGCTAAGTCCATTGCGAATGCGGTGAATTCTATAATTCAACGCGTTCAAGCAAGCCAAGGCAACAGGGAGCCCAATCAAGAGAACGCGTTCTCCCTTGAAAGGCTCCAAGAGAACACAGAGATCGCGTTCAGAGTGCGTCTTCTTTCAACCATTGAATGAATGCGATCATTTCAAACCAGATCATGATCTTCAGCATTGATGAGCATTAATTGAGAATATTCGGCATTAATGGCTGAATCCTTTTTTGAATTCAAACGTGATCTGTGTAATTAATGTAATCTTATCCTTATCTTTGCATTTACTTCATAGATTTGGGTCATTAAGACCCTGATTAGCCTTGTATAAATAGGGCCCTTTGGCCATTATAAAGGGTTTTACGTCTAATTCAAATTCAGAGCTTGAGTTGAAAGCATTGCTTCCTCCCTTTGAGTATTTGGGCGTCACAATCTCTGCTTCTCACCTCCTTCACCGTCTACTTCTCTTCCTTTCACCGTCGTTGCTCGCGCTCCGGCACCACTCGACCACGTCGAGCCTACCTTACCACCACCGCTCCATTGCCTACACTTCTTCACTACACTTCCCCCTCCGCTGCTACCAAACACAACTCCACCTTATCCACTCAAACACCACTCATCATCACAATTCCTCGCGTTCCATCCTCCCAAATCAACGCGTTCTTTGTCCAGAACGTACCAATTCGTCACAGCGGCTGCCGTTACAAGATCTCGATCCTTTCATCGCTTGTAGGAACGCATCACTTCCCCATTCTTAGACCTTTGCTCATCCTCGAGTAAACTAATAAAGAGTCCACTCCTCCAATGTACCTAAGGTCTCAGGAAGCATCTCCTCCAACTAAGAGTCACCTAACCCATGCCAAGCTCCTGACACCAATCTCATTCACAACACATCCACAACTCAACAAGCTTAAGGGGCAAGCAGAGTACTTCCCCCAAGCTTAACCCAGACATCCAATAGTGTGAGTGACCTCTAATCCTAGCCTCCATCTATGACTCCGTATGCCTCCCAGAGTGACCTACCCGACAATCCTTCTTTGACTCCTCTTCTTATGTCGCCCCGCCGGTAAAATGAGATCCTAGAAACACTCCTCTTCTTTTCACTCATTCTGCCTAGGAGCCCTTTCGGGTTTTCATCCTAGCCACTCATATTCTTTTCATAGATGTGCTCACATAAGCTCACGTCACTCAGACACCATATTACCCCAGCCTAGCGCTGGTCCGGGTCACCTGCTTTTTACCTGAGTCGCCCTTTCGGGTTTTCAACTCATCCCAGGATTTTTGTTGCCTTTTTCTAATATTTTTGGCTTTTTCATTTCATTTTTTTTTATTTTTTTTTTACTTGAGTCACCACCCGGGAGTCTGGCTATATAAGCCTTGCTCCTATTTCTTTTATTCCCACGTCTAAATTAATGGTCAAATTGTCATAAACTCCTTCTTTAACCATTCGGGCATCACCAAACCGGTTACTTGTTCGTTCAATCAAGGCATCACTTTGCCTCAATTCATCAACCATCACTTTGGTTGATTCGGGTTCATCACGTGAATCCCTTGTGCATCCGAGCACCTCTATCACTTTAGAGGCCGAGATCCGCCCTTGGGAGCCATCACTTTGGCTGCCATCAAGAGTTCGAGAGATCCGTTCGAGTCAAGTCGGAAGCTTTCTTGATCTAGATCCGTGTGCGACACGAGTCAAGCCTTCGATTCACATCAACTAGCATCAAAGCTCCAGGGATCAGGTTAAGTCAATCCTTTTCTCGATTCATCTCTTTATCACGCTCTTGCTTATCCCTATCTATTCTTCGATCCACCACCACAAAATTGCTTCCGCAAAACCACCATTAAAAAAAACTCAAAAACAGCGTCGACTTCTGTCCAGAATTCACCCAGAAAAAATTCTATTTTATTAAATTTTATTCCATAACCCTGTAGAGAATCTCGATATGAGTCTATGCATATAAAATTCGTCCAAATCAGACCTCGTTTGACCCTCCAAAAACCCTAAATACGCACCATTCGCCACCACCAAACCGTAACCCGCCGCACGCCCCCTAGTTGAGCCCTAATTTGCCCCCTATCTCTTTCCCTTCCCAAAAGATTTAGGTCCCCCAAAATCTTATCTTTTTCCAAAAATAAATAAATCACATCTTATCTTTTCTCTCTCCTAAATTAACAAGAAGATAAGCTTGCTTTAATTATTTCCATATTAATGTTGTTTTTATTTTCTTGTTATGTATTCCATATTATTACTTGCATTTTTTCTACCTTCCAGTCGAGTCTCGCCCTCCCCACGAGCAACCCATAATCCTCCCACCCGAGCGTTGATTTTTGAGTTGTTTTCGAGTCAAGGCTTGACTCGACTGGTTGGTTCCCCTCCTCGATGCTTTGACTCTCGTTCGCCGTGTCTTATATAGGTCCTGGACAGCTTCCGCTCCAACACTTCCATCACGACTTAAGGTTGCATCTTAAGTGCTTCACCGGCTACGACGACAATGACCTATTCTTGGAGTGGACTGAGCACGATGCGTTTGAGCAGGTCGACATTGCCACCCAGTACTTCACCAGGTATGCACGCACGTGGTGGCATAGGCTTGTGGACGAGAGACAGCAACACAGTTTGCCACCAGTCGAAGCTTGTAACCAGCTTGTATATGTCATGACATGACACTTTGCCCCGAGGATTGACGCAGATGCCCATGCAGATCGGATGCATCGTCGGTTCAGCCTCAGCGCCACACCGAGCGCTCCCTAACGCGCTACATCGAGCGTGCCCCAGCGCGCTCCCCTGTGAGCTCCAGTGCACCCCACGGAAATTACGCCAACAACGCCGACTGCATCTTCAACGCCCGCTCCTTCAGCGACTCCGGCTCCAGCTCACACCATAGCGCTTGCCCCAGCACCGGAACCATTTGCGACGCCCGCCCCGGCGCCCCCTGTAGTGCTCACCCCAGCACCGGCGCTAGTTGTGGCACCCGTTCTAGCCCCCGCGATGGCCACCCTGGTGCTCAGTGAGGCATTCGTGCATGTGCTCGTGTTTTCTTCCCCAATGGAGACCGCCCCTGCCTAGACGCCTTGCGTGACGATCGTCTCGGTGCCCAACACGATGACCACACCAAAGTTCGACGCGCCTTTTGCTCCAGCCCCATTGGTGCCGCTCTCGCCGACTTATGTCTTTGGCGTGCTACCCTACTCCAACTTTGTCTCTAAGAAGGGGAGACGCGCCATTGTGGTTCATCTGTTGTTCTCCCTCATACCTACATGCTAAAAGCGAGGACGCTTCGAATCTAAGAAGGGGAGAATGATGAGCCCCAACTAGCCTCTAGCACCACCAACGCGTCCATGGCAGCCACATCCTTGCCGTCCTCCATGGAGCATCTCATTGACATTGGTTTTATACTGAGTTTATTACTATGTTTAGCTCTTTCTATATTTGCTATTACTATGTTTAGACTTTGCTATTTGTGGAACTTTCCATTTATAGCATTTGATGTTTTTAGCACTTTCTATTATTAGCCTTTCCATTATTAGTATTACTTGGGCGTGTGTGTCTCTTATGTTTAAGAGAGTCGGCCCATTAGGGTTTCATTAGATTTCTTACGGCCCAAGGCCGAGAGCTTGGCTATATAAGCCTTGGTCTTATGTCTTTCATTCCCACGTCTAAATTAATGGTTAAATTATCAAGTTGGGAGAAACTCCTTCTTTAACCATCCAGGCGTCACCAAACCGGTTACTTGTTCGTTCAATCAAGACATCACTTTTCCTCAATTCATCAACCATCACTTTGGTTGATTCGGGTTCATCACGTGAATCCCTTGTGCATTCGAGCACCTCAATCACTTCAAAGGCCGAGGTCCAACCTTGGGAGCCATCACTTTGGTTGCCATCAAGAGTTCGAGAGATCCGTTCGAGTCAAGTCAGGAGCTTTCCTGATCTAGATCCGTGCGCGAGACGAGTTGAGCCTTCGATTTGCCTCAAGACTCCAATGAAACTGAGTCTTATGGGAATTATTTGAATTTGTTTGGGAACGCTTATATTTATCACATCAAAGTTTTGAAAACGACTATTTGACTATTTGGGTCCTCGACCAACATCACCGCATAATGCTAATCTAGATTGGAAAGGGGACTTACTTTAGACAAGAGTCCAGTCGGGTTCCATGTTGTACTTCTTACTCAACGTATATTAATTATGTGCATAAAGCACTTACCTTATTTAATTTCAAAACGTGCATTTACGTTAACGCTTTAAATCCACACCAATCTCGAAATGAGATATATCATGGGACGAGTCTCGAATAACGACAATAGCTAAGTGCACCACCACTTATATTCGAATAAGGGTAGGTCGTGCCTAAAAAGTATTAGGGCAATAATCCTCCTAATACCGAGTTATAAAGAAACAGTTACACCTCGCAAGGTAAATAGCGTGCCTACGAATATTCGTGCTAGCTAAGCATACAAGTCCACACCAAATCCACACTGAAGTTCATCTAGCACCATATGTTAATATAGAGGTGGGTTCCGGTAAAACGGATGTTACGGTAAAACGAGTGGACAATCTTGGAGCGTCGGATTGGAGGTGATGGATGGCCGGATTAAAAAATAAAAATGGGGTTGCATTGTGTTGTCATTCATGGGATTGAATATCACAATGCATTTTGTGAATTTTCCTAATTAACATCCTATAAAATAGGAAATTAGAAGGAGATTGGAGAGAGAAAGCGGAGATCCTGCATACCATAACCGGCGAGATTCTTCCACGCAAATTTGGCTCCATTATCGTCTCGAACGATCCTCCATAGCAAGATATTCAGCAAATCTCCCATATTTAGAAAACGCAATTCACGAACCAGCAAATCTGACGCCATTGACGATCGTCCGACACCATAATCTCCATTGAAGTTTTCAAATTTATCCATAACCGCTACTGCAAAGGATCTTTCTCCTAAAACATTGATTTCATGTGCAAATCTGTGCAAAATCGTCTTCATCCAATCTGTGCAAAGGATCGAACCAGAATCATCCCTCCATCGTCTTCTCTATCCAATTTAGTTGAGAGCTCTACTTCGAAACTGTTTCTTCGTCGAGATGAACAAAGGTGAGTGGATTCAATTTTTGTACATTTGCAACTACGTATGGTTTGTAGGTTCTGGTGATGTGATTCGTTAGATTCCTTATCGAATTGTATTTTTCGAGGTTTTTCGTCCTCTCATTGTTAGATGAGTAAGGTTGAAGACAATAAGAACATGGTTTCCCGTGTGAATCTTTGTATCTCGAGTACCGATGTGATATTCATACTAGCTTTATCGATATTCATGATTTGTGTGTAGATGTTCATATGTGAATTACTTCTCATAGTGAATTACTTCTCATATTTGTTACTACATGTTCATTGTGTCATGAATATCGATGATCCAAAGTTGAATATCAAATCAAATGCATCCTATTATTATTAATATTAACTACGTGAATATGCTTTACTAGATTATAATTATTGCGATGTGATTATCTAGGTTGATTTATAATGAAATTTATGCTTCTTTAACGATATTTTTAATATTTTGGGAATGATATTCATATAATGTGAACCGATATTCAATCTTTATTTTTATACTGAAGTGAATATCGTTCATGGAAATATGAATAACATTTCCTCTCAAACTACTGCTAATTGTTTTACGTGGATATTCATGAATCTGTGATTGATATTCATGTATTATGTATCGATATTCACAATTTCTTGTCCATGTCAGGGTCGCGCAAAAAGAATGTTTCAAGCGAAGATATGATGTTAGAAAGCTCATAGGAAGACATTGATGTATTCGAAAATGAAATATCAGAAGAAGATGATATAAAATCAAAGTTTGGCACAAAGTGCATTTTTGACGAGGATGATACGAAATCAAAGTTTTGCAAAGAAGAATTGTAATTTTATTATTCGTATTCAGTTCCTAGATATTCATGTTCTGCAAGTCGATATTCATGCTTTTAGCATTACCAACATTTAGCATTGTTTGGATTCAAATGATGTTTTTTGATATTCGAAATTCACTGATAGATATTCATGTTCTTCGACCAGTTATTCATGCTACGGATTACATAATTCATAATTTTTGTAAGGATATGAAGAGATTTGTGTTAAACTTCTAATCGTTTTATACATCATAATTATTCATTCCGTGTGCAATTTCGTATCAATAATTGTAAGGATATGAAGGAATTTGTGTTCTTTGACCAGTTATTCATGAAAGTAAATTGTAGCTTGCACCTAAATTTTTGTATCTATATGCATGAATATCATTCTATATTGGTATGAATATCACTACGTTTCATCATGAATTTCATAACCCAAACAAAAAATAATCACTTCACACTAACACTGATAGTTATACACGAAAAATGTACATGAACATCAATATTGATTACATGAATATCGCTATTATGCAATGACTTGTGCTTTTTTAAACGAGCATGAAGCTTCAACTGTCTCTTCGTCGGTGCAACAGTCCCATCCGATTTAGGTTGAACATCAACTCACTTGAGTACATTATCATCAATAAGGTTTTCGTTCATGTGTAGAAATACATTGTCCTCAATGAAATCATGTACTTTGAAGAGTAAGGCCTGAAAAATAATGTTGAATATCAACAACATCATAGTGAATATCATATCATAAAATTTTAATATCAACTACTCAGAGCATGAAATATACATCCAACATAAATATCAGAAGCATTTGTATGAATATCACATCAAACAATTTGAATATCAATTGCAAACAACATAAACAATACCAACAAAATATCAAAACTGATCCAACATGAATATCAACAACATCATAATGAATATCAAATCATAAAATTTAAATATCAACTACTCAGAGCATGAAACGTACACCCAATATGAATCTCAAAAGCATTTGTATGAATGATTTTGATATTCATGCTCAATAAACCCTAAAACCTAAATCCTATACCCTAAAACCAAACACCTAAACCCTAAATCAATAAACCCTATACCCTAAGTGCTAAAACCCTAAACCATAAAACCATAATCCCTAAAACTTAAAACCCTAAACTCTAAACCAATAAACCCTATACCCTAAAACCTAACACCTTAACCAATAAACCTTATACTTGCTAAAACCCTAAACTCTAAACAATAAATCCTAAAACCATAAACCCTAAACCAATAAACCCTAAATCAATAAACCCTAATCCATACACACTAAACCCTAAACCAATAAACCCTAAACCATAAACCAATAAACCGTAATCCCTAAACCAATAAACCCTAAACACTAAGTCAATAAACCTTAAACCCAAAACCCTAAACCAATAAACCTTAAACCCTAAACCAATAAACTCTAAACACTAAGCCAATAAACCCTAAAATAATAAACCCTAAATCCTAAACCTTAAACCTCTACACCATAAACCTTAAATCCACACACACTAAACCCTAAACATAGACTCCAAAATTGATCAAACATGAATATCAAAAGTATTTGTATGAATATCACATCAAACAATTTGAATATCAATTGCAACCAGTACAAACAACATCAACAAAACACCAAACATGACCCAACATGAATATCAACAACATCATAATGAATAACACATTATTGAATTTGAATATCAACAACTCAGAGCATGAAATGTACATCCAATATGAATATCAAAAGCATTTGTATGAATATCACATCAAACAATTTGAGTATCAATTGCAAAAAGTACAAAAAACACCAACAAAACACCAAAACGAACAACATGAATATCAACTCCATTATAGTGAATATTACATCATAAAATTTGAATATAAACTACTCAAAGCATGAACATGCATCCAACATGAATATCAACAGCAATTGTATGAATATCGCATTAAACAATTTGAATATCAATTGCAACTAGTACAAACAACACCATAAAACACCAAACATGATCCAACATGAATATCAACAACACTATAGTGAATATCACATCATAAAATTTGAATATCAACTACTTAGCGGATGAAACGTACATCCAACTTGAATATCAAAAGCATTTGCATGAATATCACGTCAAACAATTTGAATATCACATATAAAAATGTGAATATCAATGATTAACAACTCATACAACACCATCAACAAACAGAATCTGAATCCACATGAATATCAACAATAGTATAATGATTAACACCACAGAGAAACTGAATATGAAATGTACAATATCCGAAACATAATTATCAAAACACACAAACTGTAACACTGTGAATAACAATATTGTTAATATGAATATCATAAAGCGAAATATGAACATCAATAGCATTATCATGAACATCAGGGAAAAAATTTGAATGTCAATTACGAAAAGCTTGAAACCTACTTCTTGCAAATTCAATACCTACACGTGAATATCACTTAATACAGTCATGGATAATACAGAAACAATGATGGGGTATAGTCCCGGTATTTGGACAACCCAAATCCTTTAAATCAATGAACTCAAGAAACCCTAAATCAGGCATCAAACAAATTTCTAGGTATAAGAAGATCGGTTTAAATGGTGGGTTTCAACACATTTTAACACCACGAAATCAAAAACCCATAAAAATTATGTGAACAATCAAGTTTATATAAAAATTACGCCCAAAGACGAGAAATTCTATAGCGCAAAACTCGAAATTGAATGATGAAAGTCTGAGTTTGAACACGGGTATCTTTTCTGGGAAGACGACTTCAGGGATGACGATGGCGAAGAGCTTGAGCCGGCGATCGAAGACGACGATGGAGAAGTATTTGATGAGATGACGATGGAGGTTCAAGGAGGATCTTCAATGGAGGAGTAATGGGATTTGTGGAGGATAAGCAAAAGCGATGGCTTTGGAAAATAAACCACTAATGAAGAAATTTTGGGAAGGTGTGATAATAGAGAATCCCATAAAATTTGCTTGGGAGAGTAATTCGGTATGTGCAATCTACCATCCCAAATATGTACCTCCCTCCATTAAATCTGAACGTTGATATCATCCTAATCTAAAGGATAAAATTAAACCACTCGTTTTACTAGAAGCCCTTGTTTCACTATAACTAAATACTATATATATATATATTATATATATATATACGAGGGTCATTGCTAGCAAAATGTACAACCTAATATATAAGATTCATTTTTTACACCAATTGCGACGGTGAAGGAGTATTTATAACTTATAAGGCTTTGATTGCCCATAAGAAGCTCTACACAATGGTGAAAAGTTTGGGCCAAAACGATCCCGAATTGGATCGAATTTCGTCAAAATACACAAAAACGCGTCTGTGGTTATTTCTTGCCTTTTCAGGGGAAATTCGATCTTATTTTGGGGCAATTTTTCCAGATTTTAAGGGGTATATGTTCGTCTTGATCTTGTCTAAAAAGCCAACGATTCAATTGTAACAATCGAGCTCGGATTTGGGCCAAAATCGGCCATGGACAAGAGCTCCAAAAGCTTGAACAAGTTGGCTTGGCTGGAGGTTGAAGACAACCCGTAATTACACACCCCCCCTTATTTGACTTAATTATGCATTTTTGCCCAACTTTTTAAGTTGTGGCAAAAATGCCCTTATTTTATTATCAAAATTTACAAAAGTTAACCAAACTTATTTATAATTTATCTTAAGTTTATTTATATATTGTAAACCAAATTTAAGTTGAAGGAAAAATTAAATTAGCTATTTTAAAGCTTAAATCAGCTTTTCTTATAAACCAAATTCTAGTATTCTGATACCAAATCTAACCCAGGAAATGAATAGAAATGAAAACTGAACAATTGCTTAAAATTTGCTTACTTTTATTGCTTATGGATCCTGGTCTTGTTCTTCGATCTAGATCCAATGATGCAAAACACAGAGGTTCTTAATTTACATAAAGGAAGAGAAAAACAAAGTAAAAATGATTCTCAAGAAGCGTGCCCTCAACAGACTGAGAGGCTTTGCTATTTAAAGAAAATGAAAAGTGACTATTTGGGATCCCCTATTTGGAAGCCGTACAACTATTCATGTATACAGTTAAAAACAAGTGGGATTTACAATTGCTGGAAAGAAGATTTGGAGTCTTCTGTTTTTGCTAATAGTCATTGTCGGCCATAAGGTTTTGTAGAAAGGACTTTTGTAATCTTCTACTTTTGTTGAAAGTCTTTGTCGGCCATAAACTTTTGTTGAAAGTGATTTGAACTCACTGATTGCTTGTGCCGACATCTGATTTTGCTAATATGGGTGTCATTATCTCAATGGTCTAGGAGATAATTTTCTGAAAAACTGTTTTGCTGGGTTGGGCCAAAGACTTCTTGCTGGACTTGAATAGATCTTGGGCCACCATTTTGATACGGATTATTAAGCGTAAGGATCCTGAGCAAATTGATCATAAGGGTCAAAATCCTCATTGTAGTCTTGATTGGACGAACTGTTTTGGGCTTCTAGTTCGTCTTCTTGGACTTTGTCAGCCCATGATTTGTTTTTAACAGATTTGGGTTGAACATCTTTGATTATAATGGTCTTGACTTGGTCATTGCTTGATTGGGCTGCACTCGACTGGGCTGTCATTCTTTCTTGATATTTTTTCCAATTTTGAAATTCTTCCCATTCTTTCAGTTGGGCTGCAGTTAATGGTGGTGACTGAGAAGAAGATGCCACTGGAATACCTGTGGGATGGATTGTTTGGGTATTTTGAGGAGTTTGAGAGGTTTTTTTGGACTGGATAAGGGTTTTGATCTTATCAAGGGAGACTAGGTCTAAGTCAAATTTCTCCCACCATCTGACTTTGTAAAGTCTACAGAGGGATAATGGGAGTGGTGTAGGAAGGATATGTCGGAGATCCAACAAAAGATCCAAGCGACACCAGTATTTTTGTGGAATTGGACTGGTTTGATATACTCCGGCCAGAAACAATGTTTGCAAAAGTAGTCAAGGGCTAACTTAACTGGTTCTGGGTAAATTTCAGGGACATGACCAAAAAGGTTCCACCAGGAGTAAAACCAGATTGGTATTTGGTCTGGACAGTCTTTGTAGAAAAAGAAGAACCATGAGTGGTTAAAGGGTCTGATGAAAAATGCTTTTGACCATGCCAAGCGATAGTCATAGTAGGAGTATCCCTTTGGATAAAAGGGAATAGAGAATTGCTTGTTTGAAGTGGGATCACCCCATTGGTCTCTGGAGATTACTTTGCGGATTTTACACTTAGAAAAAAGTATAAGATTGGGATCTTTGTCATCTTTGATATGGGAGATTTCTGCAGAATGGGAATCTACCAAAATGAACTCGAAGAATTTTTGTGTTTTAGTTGGTTCAGTAGGAAACCATTGAAAGTCTTGAGAGAAGAGACTCTTGATGAAAGGTTCGAACTCTTTGGGTTCATGAGTCACTGATTCTTTAGTTAAACATAATTCCTCAATGGGAGATTGTTTAATGACATACTTATGAAAGACTTTGGACTTTGACTTTTTTTTTGTGGAGTCTTTGGGCATGAGGCCTTTGAGAGGGTAGGATATTGTGATAGACTCTGGAACTGGTTTTGTACTGGTACTAAATCTCCAGTCTTCTTTGCGGGGAGGTAGTCTGCTGGAGTTTGCTTCCGAGAGGAGTTTCCTCTCCCCGCCATTTCTAAAAAATAGAAAATATTGTCAAAAATGTAGTTCAGAGGCTTTTACCTTTAAGGTTATTAACCTTTTTGCTGCAGCTTTGTTGCGTAGAAGCCATATCTTTAAGATAGCAAGATCTAGTGTTTTTGAATCTTCAGAATCGTAAACTGTTGTTAAAATGGTTTTGATTTCTTGCTGGTTGTTGAAAACACCACAAGTTTCGAGGCAATGTTTTTGAAGATCTTGAAAAACCTTAAAATGCGGGAAATGAGCCATTTTAAGGAGTAGAAGAGTTTGCTGGTTTTCCCTGCAAAAATTCTCTAGTGAGAAAGTCAGGTAAGGAGTTATTCTCCCCTTTGATAAATTCAATTTCGAAATCGAAGACTGAAAGTATTGTTTGCCATCTAGCGAAAATTTGTTTTGAAACAATATTTTGAACATCCTTTTGTAAAATCTCTTTGGCAGATTTACAATCGACTCTAAGGAGAAAAGACTTGTTGTATAAGTCGTCTTGGAATTTTGAAATGCAAGCGACGATAGAGAGTATCTCTTTTTTAACCGTGCTATAATTTTTTTGAGGACCTGCCCAACATCCAGAGTAGAATCTGACTAATTGTTCTGGACTGTTATTGTCAAGTCTTTGTTTGAGAATGCCCCCGAAACCTATATCTGAGGCATCGGTTTCAACAATCATGAAAGCTTTGGGTTGAGGAATGCCAATACAAGGAAGGGTTTTGACCTTGCTTTTAATGGTCTTGACAGCCGCGGTTTATTCTGGTCCCCAAGGGGGAGGATTCTTCTTGAGTCTTTGAAATAAAGGTATACAAAGCTGTCTGAGGTCAGGGAAGAAGTCTGAGATGTAATTAAGACATCCAAGAAACCTTTGAAGCTGGGTTTTGTCTTTAATCTCATCCGGGAATTTGTCAGCAAATTCAATGCTCCTGTGAATAGGTTTAATAGTCTGCTGATAAATATCATGACCAAGAAGCCTGACTTTGATTTGGAATAGTTTCATCTTGGTGGCTGATAAAACTAAACCATTTTTTCTGATGGTATGTAGAAAAATGTTTAAATGTTTGAAAAGCTCATCTAGGGTTTTTGAAAAGATAAGCATGTCATCAATGTAGACAATGAGGAAGTCGGAGTAAGGATTGAGAATATCATTCATAATTCTCTGATACTCTGAAGGGGCGTTCTTAAGGCCGAAAGGCATAACATTCCATTCGTAGTGGCCAAAAGGAACGGTGAATGCGGTTTTGTATTTGTCTTCTTCGGCCATCTGGATCTGCCAGTAGTCACTTTTCATGTCAAATTTGGAGAATACTTTTGCTTCGAAGAGCCTGTTAAGTAGATCTCTTTTGTTAGGGATTGGATACCTGATCCATTGCAAGACGTTATTGAGGGGTTTATAGTTGATGACCAACCTGGGAACCCCTCTTTCTTTCTCTGCTGCATTCATAACATAGAAGGTTACATAGCTCCAAGGAGACTGGGACTTCCTTATTAACTGCTTGGTTAATAAAGAGTCTATTTCCTTTTTACAGACTTCTAAAAGTTCTTTATTCATTTGAATGGGTCTGGCTTTGGTAGGAATGTCTCTTTCGCTAAAGGTCTTTTCATAGGGAAGAGAGACTTGATGTTTCTTTCGATCCCAAAAAGCATTAGGGATGTCAGATGAGACATGGCTTTTGAAAAGCTTTTCAAGATCAAGGATTTTGGTTTGCAGATAAGGACTTTGAAGTTTTTCTTCAATCTTTAAAAAAGCAATTTCATTGGTCAGATCTTTAATAAAAGTCTTTTTGTGATCAATGAGATTTATCTGCCTTTTGATTGAAACAGATTGGAGGATATCAAGATCTCTGCTTTTGATGGGATCAAGAAAATTGAAATCTAATTTTTTGCCAAGGATGTCTGCATGAATGCCGTTATGGTCAACGGTGAAGGGATAGATTTGGGTGAGGAAAGGAGATCCCAGAATAACATCTTGGGATAGATCTTTGACTAAAACAAAAGAATTTAGGAGGCACCATCCATTATTGCAGACATATGCTTCGGGAATTTTAAAGTTTAATTGCATTCGGACGCCACTGGCATTGTGTAATCTTTGATTAGTCTTTTTGAAATGGATGGAAGGAACCAATCCTTCTCTGATGCAGTTGAGGTCAGCTCCACTGTCTATGAGTGTTGAAAACTTCATTGGCAATTTTAATCTTAACAGGGCAATTCCATTTCTGAAAGCTCATTTTGTTTAGGACTGTAAGAAATAGATCGTCATTGGTAGGAAATGGGTCTTCTTGAATGCTTTTGGAAGTAGTTTTGGAATGTTTGGAACTACTTCGAGATCTATGAGTAGATTTGCTGCTAGAACTGCTACTTGGGTCTATCTTAGATTCAATTAAGTATAGCGAGTCTAGTTTCGATCTCTAGATCTAGAGGATCTTTAAGCCTGACATACTCTTGAAGATCTCTAATTTCCTTTTTGAGTTTATGGACCTCTGACTGAAGGTCTTTGGTTATAACTGGTGAGCCAAAGAGGCTAGAAGAGGGTATGTTCTCAAAGAGTTTAGAAATGCTAAAAGGCTCGTTGAAAGCGGTTCTTTGTTCTTTGAATATGAGGTCCTTAAGTTTCATGAAATATTCATGTTTAACTTGTGGATCTGGAATTTGGTTAACAAGTTCGAAAAGAGCTTCATCTCTATCGGCTTTAGTGATGACATTGCAGCATTGCTGTGGTTGATTATTTTCTGAATCAGAGGAGTTGTAGTCTACCTCGTAGATTCCATCATCATCAGAATGATCAGACAAATTAAGAATCCTTTTTAGACCTTCTCCAAGATCTGGGTTATCCTTGAATAACTCGTTGACCTTTTGTTTTAAAGGGAAACTATCTGCTTTATGCCCTGGCTTGCGACACTTATAGCAGATGATCTTTTTACTAAGACTAGGTCTATTGGATCTGTCAAACTTGGTTTAGCCAGGTCTATGTTTTCTAGAGCTTTTCCAGGTTCTAGAGAAATTTCTCTTTTTATGAGATTTTTCCCTGTCAGCTCTTGAAGGGGCTTGGATCTTTTCCATTCCAAAGGCTTCGCAGAAGTTTCCCATCTCTCTTATGGATCTACCTTCCCCTCCCCCCCCCCCCCCCCCCGTATTTTGCCTGAATTTGAAGTTCAGTGCATAATGCTAGACCTTCCTTTTTAATAAAGGCTCCAAGCTGACCATAAGTAATATCTTTCCATGGAATTTCTTCTGTTCCAATGGTTTCTTTGAGCTTGGTTGAGATACGTTTGGCGAAAAGGGAAGGTAAGCCGGCGACGAATCTTTCTTTCCAAAAAGATTCATTGCAGTCTGGTCTCTTAAGGACATAGGTTAAAAATACATCTTTGTACCACCTGTAGTCACTTAAGGTTGGGCAATTTAGGTTGGTCAAGGTGATCTTATTATCTTGTCATTCTTCTTGGGGATTGCCCATGAAATACATGTTGATTGCATAGATAAGCTGACCTGAGGCGTTTTACTCAGTGGTAATTCTACCTGTCTCATCTTCAGTAGAGATGGTTTGTTGGATCGTTAGAGTTACGTCTGAGGGAACAAAAGCTTTGTTCCCACAAAAGGCACATCGGATTTAAATAGCAAGAAAGATAACAGAATGAACTCACGATGTATAGTGGAAACCCTGATTAGCAAAACTAGCTTCTCAAGGAAAAACCAATACCTTCAAGCTTCCTCTTGAGAGGATTTTGAACTGCGTACTTGTCTTATTAGTTTCTTGCTTGATTACACTTGTATCCTGGACTTCGACCTCTAAACAACCAGCTAGACTCGAAACCTCTTCTACAACGATGAATCAAACTCAACTCTCAAAGACTCACACGCACCTCACTCTCTTTCTCTTCTTTTCTTTTTTTTTCGTTCAAAGTCGTTCTTAGCCGTGAAGTCGTCCCTAAGAAATGAATCCTCACTTCACTTAAATACAACTCGGCAGAAACCCTAATTGACACAAATTAGGAAATACTAGAATCGGATTACAAAGATATGATTTTGTTTGGAAGATAAGATATCACAACCGATTATATTAATTAAGGAAGGAGTTCCTTAATTAATCCAACCGATTGGATATTATTCTTCTCTCTCCAATCGCCTTATCTTAGGAAAGATTCCTAGGATAACACGATCGGGTCTTTTCTCTCTTTCCATATCTTCGCGCAATCCGGCTTGATCCTTGGAGCCGAAGTCTTCATCCTCTACTGCGTGGCTTCTTGATTTGTTTCCTTAATTCTGCACGCTGTATGACTTCTTTCCTTTTGCAGCCTCGATCTTGGTCTGTCACTTCAGTTCCTAGAGAGGTAACAAAGCACTTGCTAAGCCTTTGTTCCCTCTGAGATCCTCTGCTGCAACGCTCCCTGGGAAAACTCTTCTTGTCTCTGAAACACTTGGTACACATATTAGTTGAGTGTTTATAACCATCAAAACCTAAGGAATTCAACAAATTCCCCCTTTTTGATGGTGACAAACACCCTTAACAATAAAGCATATACCAACTAGAACAAGACAAAACTGACAAGAAAGTTTCCCACTAAAAACACCGTTAGTTCCCCCTTAGTTCAGCAATACGTTTTACCTGTTCTGTTCCCCCTCAGACAATGCTACCTGTCATTTTCTCCCTTTTGGCATCATCAAAAACACAGTAAAGAGTTAGAGAAGAAAGATCAATGCCAGATAAACAAAAACACCCCTTGTCATTAATAAAAAAAACTGGAAAACATGCAAACACAACCAAAATAGACAAAACATCAAACATTGTCAACTGCCACAACGGGCACATAAACCAGATAACAAGAAAACAGAACAAGGAGGGGTAGACAGCAAGGGAATAAAAGGGGATAGGATGGCAAGTAAGCGATCAGGCACCACTGTGACCAACCGATTGAGCCGATGCGTGGTAAGAAATAAGCGCGCGCACATCTGCCATGAGGAGAGTCTGCTGAGCCACCAGGTCCTTCACTGCTCTGCACAGACTCCTCACATCCTTTCCCAGCGAGGGATTTGTATTCTGTTTCCCCTCGGAGCTATCAGCTTCAGATCCCTCCATTTCCTCAACATCCTCTACAACCACAGAAGCTGCAGGAGCGCCCTCGACCTTCACCCAGCCTTCTCCCTCTAGAAGAGCAAACTACATCTTGTGCAGATTGCTTGCATTGAAGGGACGGGAGAAGACACTCACATCCTCCGACGCGTCGTAGACTTTGTGGTACTCCAGAATCTTTTTGACGACACGAGGGAAGGGAAGAGCATGCTGAGTGGTGTTCCGGGCATGGGCCATATGCTGCATCAAAATCATTGGGAGGCAGACGGGCTCTTTTTTCAGCAGAAGGGACAGAAGGACAATGTCCAAGATCAGAAGGCGGTTCCTCTTCTGTCCCCTTGGCGTGATGTTGCTGATGAGGAAGTGGTATAACACTTTGTTGACGGCCGACATCTCTGAGATGTCAAGATCAGCACTCCCTGGAGCATCCGCAATCCCAGCTACATCCAGCACAGCCTCTGAGTAGGCAAAATCTTTCGGCCACCTGCCCTTTGGGTATTCTCCATACCCTTCATGAGGAACACCCAGAATCATGCCCAGCTCAATACTTGAGAAGACATGAATCTCCCCATTCGTCTTATAGCTCCCCTGGACAGCATGCGACCGCACTTCCATGACAAATGTGGAGTAGAACTCCCTCAGCAACTCCTCATCCATGTCCACTTCTTCCACAAATAGCCTGCTCCACTTCTGTTCCTCTAAGACGTCAAGCACCCCCTCCAGAAATTTCTCCTTTAGGAACTCAGGGTCCATCAGCAGCTCCCTCACCACAGACTTGTGGCTCATGTCTTTGACATCATCAACCGCCACAGCCTTTCCTTTGGCTTTGGCCGGCAGACGACGCTGGCTTTGTCGGACGGGAGCGGTGGACACCTTGGCTTTCTTCGCTTGGTTCCAGGAGAGGGGTACCGACTCCTCATCGGAGCTCACATAGATTCCCTTCTCCGACTTCTTCTGAGAGCGGGTCTTCCTCTTTGACGAGTAAGCAGTTTTCACCCTGTCGGACGTCTTAGGAGCCTTTGGGGGCTCTGCCACGTCCACTCCTTCATCAAGCTCCTTGGAGAGGTCTCGCATCACAGACTGGATTTTCTCCGTGATGGCCAGGTGCTCCTCCACGTGACCGAGTTCCCTTGACCGGGCAGCACCTCTGTCTCCTCCTCTATGGGGTCGGGATGGGTAGGCGAGGAATGTACCTCCTCTGTGTTAGTAGAGGAGATGGCTGTGGGGATGGCAGAGGCGGTGTTAGGGTTAGGGTTAAGGTTTTGTGGTGTTGGGTCTGTGTTTAGGATTGTGGGGGCTATGTAGGGGACCATGGCGAGTTGGTCCTGGGATGATGATGGAGGAGGGGTTATGGTGGTGGTCGCCGGAGTGGTGGATGTGGAGGGTAGGGATTGATTGATGACGGTGATGAGAGCTGGATCGGCTCCCATGGCTGTGAGGTTAGAGAGGAGGGTTTGAAGGTTTTCGGCGAAGTTGCTGGGAAGGTTAGAGTTGGAGGCCATTTTTTGTGAGAGAGAGAGCTCAGGGAAGACGAGAGACAGAGAGGAGAGAAGATACTTGAGGAAGATTAGGAAACAATGAGGAGGAGACTTACCTGGAACACCTCAATATGTAGCCTTCAAAAGATCTTCAATGGTTTCCAAAGATAAGACCAAATCAATCTGTTTTCAAGAGATAATGAACGCGATCTTCCAACTTCCCAAAAATAATTCAAAACCTCGTCCGAATCCAACTGAGCCGGCTGAATTTCTCTTCCTAACTCTCTTCCATCAAATCAACCCTTAAATGTGCAACGTGGCTCAACACAAACTATCATCATTATACCCTACAAACACGTCACCTCAACCTGTACGCACAGAAGCCTAATCGTTTCCCGCCAATCCAAAAGAGTAGTAGGGTGTGATGCTGGGGGTTAGATACCAGAGAGGGTACAAAAGAGCATCACACCAAAACATATGATTTTTGCGATTGAATTTTACATCATGCATAAGAGGTCTCCAGTTGTGGATGATAAGAGGGGTTCATAGGAGACTTTAAGCACGACGGTCTGGGTAAGCTGTAGAATCAACTATCATTTGGGCTTATGATGAGGGAACAAAACATCAAGTTGATTCTTTTGGGCCGAAATAGAGCTGATTCATGTGACATATGATAACATAGATGACCATGCAAGACATTCAGTACATAAAGGAGGTAAAAGCACAGAATCAAGCTTTTCGTAAATTAATACCCAAGGAAGCTAATGCATGCATGAAGATTCGACTTTCACATTTTACCACGTAATCTAGCCAATCATCGAGGGAACACAACACATAGACATGTAGTTAGGGGAACAAACCAGACTTCGTATGGAACTGAATGCAGAGTTCCCCAATAGGTGTTCCAATGAGAAAATTGGCGTTTGATCCCCCGTTTGCCAATCTTTCTCGACACAGTGATGTCCTTCCTAGATGTACATGGTACCTGAAATTTTCACACAAGGTACAGATTAGTCATTAAGTCCTTGTCCACATCACCTTTACCTCTGACACCAGGCCTTTGAGTCTCAAGTATTCCATGCAGAAGTGAGGTGAGACTCGCTTTGTTCCCTGTCACGTAGCTGACCCTTGTATGAATGACACACTGAAAACATTCCTCACTTTATCCTGCACAGAAAGAGTTAGTTTTTGCGAACCCAGACAAGCTTATGCTTTCTGGGCTTAGGGGCAACATATCTAATCTTGGGAGGTTCAGCTTCTATATGCTCTCTTGTAGTGTGGGCAATCTCCTCATTGTGTTGCTTCAGAAGGCACTCTTGCTTATAATGACCAGAATGCCCGCAATACCAATAGACCATGTGACACTTCAGATCTACATATTTGCTCTGTCCAGGCCAAATTGTTTTGTTAGCAATCCTTGAATGAAAATCAATGTTATTGGACTTACTGCTTTGGGATTGCTTTAGCCAAATTGTATGAGCCTTCTGTCCATGATACCAAGCTTTGCCCTCCTCAGTCGAGTTTGAACAGTTTTTTTCTTTGTTCCCTCCAGAGGAACATTCCCCCTTTTCTTTTTCAGACTGTTTTCCTTCGACTTTGGAGCCCTTTTTCTTGGTACCATCAACAAGAAGTTTGGGTTGATAGCCGATCCCAAAGCGAGGCACTTCTTTGACTCAGTCTTCTTTTCATTCTTGGCTGCAACAAAGACAATACCTTTTGGCTTGTCCTTCTGTTCCTCACTGAGTTTGGTTAGATCACTAGAAAGTTTTATATTTCCTAGTTTCAACATTAAAGACTCAGCCTCGAGTGAGGAAACAGTGGACTCTAGAGACTCAATCTTTTCAGTGAGTTTTGGACACTCAGAGCACGTGTTTGAAGAGAAAGATGAACCTTTCTCAAGCTTGAGCACTTTTTTAGCCCAACCTTGATTTTCTTCGATCAGACCTGAGACCGATTCATCTTTCTCTTCGATTTGCTCACTGAAAAGACTGCTCTCGCGAACAAGATTCTTAATGAGAGCAATCAAGCTTTCTTTAGATTTGCATTTTAAACTAGACACGAGTTCAGATTCAGTTACCTCCTCGTCGATTACCTCACCATTCGTCTCGTTTGGAGCTTCTACGGCCATCAAGCAGACATCCCTGGAGTGTGACGAGTTTTCGTCATCTGATTCTGATTCTCCCCAGGTGGCAACCATAGCTTGCTTTCCTTCATTTGCTGGAGGCATTCCTGCCCTCTTTTTGAAGCAGTTCCTGGCCATGTATCCCTTGTTCTGACAGTGGTAACAAACCACATCCTTCATGTCTCTGTTCCCTTCAGAGGAACTGGGCGAGTCCATGTTCCGAGACAATATCTTCCTCATTGCCCTTGTGATAAGAGCAACATCTTCATCGCCATCCTCATCTTCATCACCCATTTGGGACAAATCGAACGCCCTTTCCACCTTCAAGGCAATGCTCTTCGCCTTCTCCTCTCTCTTCTTGTTTACCTTATGATTGTAGACAGAGGCATTACTCTCTAGTTTAGCAACCACCTCTTCCATTGAAAGAGTCTTAACATCTGTCTGAGAGTAGAGAGCAAGAGCGATGGCATCCCACTGAGTGTTGAGGCCTTGCATGAAGTGGTGAGTCAGCTTCCAGTCTGGCAATATTTCACCAAGGTGTTAAAGCTGACCAACTAGCCCATGAAACATGGAGTAGTACTCTTGAATGTGTTCATCTTTCCCTTGAGAAATTTGGTCATACTCCTTGAACAGGGAAAGGATCTTGTTCTTCTTTGAGTCTTCATTTCCTTGATGAAGACGTTTCAGGGCATCCCAGATTTCCTTGGCAGTCTTATAGCTCATGACTTTCTTCAGATCGGAGGGAAGAAGGGCCATGTGAAGGATCTTCTTAGCCCTGCTGTTTTTCTCCAGTTTCTTCCAATCCTCATCGGTGTAGTCGACCTTTGGTTTTGGCTTTGTCTCATCTGTCTCGTTCTTGATCACAAAAGGTCCGACTTCAATAACTTTCCAGAGCTGTCCATCAAGGGAACAGATATGGGACTCAATTTGCTCCACCCACCAGCTATACTCACCAGACTTCAGAGTTGGTGGTTTCCAGAACGAATCACCGATTGCATTGCTGTTTGACGACATCTTTCCTGCAAATTCTGTAACGAAAACAATCTAGAGCACCAGGCTCTGATACCAATTGTTGGATCGTTAGAGTTACGTCTGAGGGAACAAAAGCTTTGTTCCCACAGAAGGCACATCAGATTTAAATAGCAAGAAAGATAACAGAACGAACTCACGATATATAGTGGAAACCCTGATTAGCAAAACTAGCTTCTCAAGGAAAAACCACTACCTTCAAGCTTCCGCTTGAGAGGATTTTGAACTGCGTACTTGTCTTATTAGTTTCTTGCTTGATTACACTTGTATCCTGGACTTCGACCTCTAAACAACCAGCTAGACTCGAAACCTCTTCTACAACGATGAATCAAACTCAACTCTCAAAGACTCACACGCACCTCACTCTCTTTCTCTTCTTTTCTTTTTTTTTCCGTTCAAAGTCGTTCTTAGTCATGAAGTCGTCCCTAAGAAATGAATCCTCACTTCACTTAAATACAACTCGGCAGAAACCCTAATTGACACAAATTAGGAAATACTAGAATCGGATTACAAAGATATGATTTTGTTTGGAAGATAAGATATCACAACCGATTGTATTAATTAAGGAAGGAGTTCCTTAATTAATCCAACCGATTGGATATTATTCTTCTCTCTCCAATCGCCTTATCTTAGGAAAGATTCCTAGGATAACACGATCGGGTCTTTTCTCTCTTTCCATATCTTCGCGCAATCCGTCTTGATCCTTGGAGCCGAAGTCTTCATCCTCTATCGCGTGGCTTCTTGATTTGTTTCCTTAATTCTGCACGCTGTATGACTTCTTTCCTTTTGCAGCCTCGATCTTGGTCTGTCACTTCAGTTCCTGGAGAGGTAACAAAGCACTTGCTAAGCCTTTGTTCCCTCTGAGATCCTCAGCTGCAACGCTCCCTGGGAAAACTCTTCTTGTCTCTGAAACACTTGGTACACATATTAGTTGAGTGTTTATAACCATCAAAACCTAAGGAATTCAACATGGTTGCATCTAAGATCTCCATTTTTTGCTGAATATTGGTAGCGTTATCCCACCAGTATTTTATTTGCCCTGTGAATCCTTGGATTATATGGCATGCTGCAGTTTTGTCAGACTGACTTTGGGTTCTATAGGCAACTTTGGCCATGCCCATTTCTTGGAGAGTATTCATGATTTCTCCTTCTGACTTACCATCTATGTTCCATTCGTAGATGGATGTGCCATTGTAATCTGTGGATCTAAACTTTGCTCTTTCTTCATACTGAAGATCAGGAGGAGTAGGTCTATTGTAGTAATTTCTGGTGTCTGAATTACCAAACCTTTTGGTATGGTGTTGAGATCTGTTACCTCTTCTTCTGAGTTTATTGATCTCTGGTAAGACAGATTCTATGTGATTAATATCTTCAACAGACTCATTTTCAGTACTAGTATCTTTAGTACTGGGATTGCTTTGATCAAGGTTGGTCTCATCATTGCAACTGCTTTTGCATTTTGCCTTTAAGCAGTTTATATTTGTAGGGTTGGAATTAGTAGAAGGGGTTATCCTAGAGTTTGATGCTTGAATTGCATCGAGTCTTTGAGAGGTAGAGGCTTGGAATGCGTCTATTCTTTTAGAGATTTTCTCTAAGATTGTGGGAGGATTGAGATGTATATTTCTCAACAGATTGCTAGGAATGCTTTCGGATTAAAAGTGTTGTCTGGAAATATCCCTAGGAAATTTAGGTGGGTTAAAGCCATTGTCGATTCCCAAGTGGACTTGGTCTATCTGTTCGGCAATGGTGTGGAGAATCTGGTTAGAGTAATTGTTCTGATTGTAAATCTTTTTTATGTCTCCAAGATTTACCTGACTATTGTCAATATCAGGTCTTCCCCTTTTGAAAGGTTCGGCCTTTATCTCATCACTGAGAATTATGCCTTTGAGAGGTGGATGGACAGACGTACTAGTACCTGTAGGATGGTGCTTCCAGGTTCTAGTGATTCTATTCTGAACTTCCAGATAAGAAAGATGGAAAGGGTCTTCTATGTCTTTTCTGGACAAGTATATAGAGAACCATTTAAAAAAAAGAATATTGGTTTGAAGTTTATTCATCTCTTCATAATATTCCTTTTGGATTTGGTCTCTACAGACTTTGTCTATGCTCATGAACCATTTTTTCTTCTTATCGTTCTTGGGACTGTAAAAGTCTTTTCTCAAATATTCTTTATCAATAGTAAAATCTTTTTTAGATAATACATTGATAGTAGAATAGCTATGCATATCATTGGAGGTTGGTGAGTGACCACCGGTTGACTCAGCATCATTTGGAGGGATGACTCTAGGTAAATGAGCTTCAAAATTGACATGATCAGTTCTAAGGGCTCCTGAAAACTCGCTTCTAATGGAATAGAAGGGGTCATGGATAGAGTTTCTTCCAGGAATAAAGGTTGGTCTGTCAGCAGAAGTTTCCCTAGTAGAATTAAACCTGATGAGAATCCTGCCATCAGTTTCTTCTATAATCTGAGAAAACTCTTGTTGTTCCATATTCCTAGGAGGGTTGTCATTTTCGTCTTCCAAGGTTACAGGAATGG
Organism: Rheum nobile; assembly: GCA_027886185.1. NCBI lineage: Eukaryota > Viridiplantae > Streptophyta > Magnoliopsida > Caryophyllales > Polygonaceae > Rheum > Rheum nobile. The sequence goes on from WOAB01000127.1 coordinate 99,825, forward strand.
TTATGTCCTTCCAATTAATGGTCTTTGGGGTAAAGGTACAAGACTTTTCTGCTTCAAGCTGAAGCAAGATGGTTTCTCCTTGAGGTAGAGGAGAAATTGTACACTTTGGGTATGTCAAAGAACTCATTAACTTGAAATGGAGTCTATAGATAAACGCGAAGTTCTTAGTGAATTGCTTGCAGTTATTATTGAGCATCTTGATGTCTAAAATCAGAGTTTGACATATCCTAGGGTCGGTCATGTCAACTGTGAAGTTAGGAGAACAGTTGAAGAATAACGGACCATTGCAAATGTTTGATTGAATTAAGGCTAAAATAGAGTCTTTGTAGGTAATGAATCTGTCATCTCTAAGAGCTAGAAAGACAGGAGAATCAATTCCTTTTCTATGTAAGGGTTTTAATGCTATTTGGATTAATCCAAGATGCATGAATCTGTACCCTTTTCTCAGGTAGCTCTTGATGGTTAAAGGATTGAGAAGTTTTAAAGACTGTTGTTCTTTAGTCAGACTAATGGTTTCCTCTTGATGTTTAATGCAATATGCATGGAACATATCTAAAATTCCGGTTCTATAGATTGATTGAGAATTGTCTGGAATAGTCCAGTCTTCTATATTGTCAGGGTCTAAGGTGAACATGTTTTCATTGCTATGGATCACCTGGCCGGAATTACTACCGGAACCACGCCTAAACAGTCTTCTTATGTTTTCAGTCATGATTCTAATACTGAAGTTAATGGTTTACCATATTAAGGTTTGACCTAGGGCTCATAATAGTGGGACCATCCACCGGGACCACCTAATAAAGGCTGACCAAACGGATCTTACGGGACTGACCAAGCACTATGCCCAGAGACTAGATCTAGACTTAATAGAGTAAAACAGTAACAATAATATTGGAAACGATGATGAATAGTAAGACAAATGGGAAACTTCTGCGAAGCCTTTGGAATGGAAAATATCCAAGCCCCTTCAAGAGCTGACAGGGAAAAATCTCATAAAAAGAGAAATTTCTCTAGAACCTGGAAAAGCTCTAGAAAACATAGACCTAGCCAAACCAAGTTTGACAGATCCAATAGATCTAGTCTTAGTAAAAAGATCATTTGCTATAAGTGTCGCAAGCCAGGGCATAAAGCAGATAGTTGTCCTTTAAAGCAAAAGGTCAACGAGTTATTCAAGGATAACCCAGATCTTAGAGAAGGTCTAAATAGGATCCTTAACTTGTCTAATCATTCTGATGACAATGGAATCTACGAGGTAGACTACAGCTCCTCTGATTCAGATAATAATCAACCACATCAATGCTGTAATGTCATCACTAAAGCCGATAGAGATCAAGCTCTTTTCGAGCTTGTTAACCAAATTCCAGATCCACAAGTTAAACATGAATATTTCATGAAACTTAAGGATTTCATATTCAAAGAACAAAGAACCGCTTTCAACGAGCCTTTTATCATTTCTAAACTCTTTGAGAGCAGACCCTCTTCTAGCCTCTTTGGCTCACCAGTTACAACCAAAGACCTACAGTCAGAGGTTAATAAACTCAAAAAGGAAATTAGAGATCTTCAAGAGTATGTCAGGCTTAAAGATCCTCTAGATCTAGAGATCGAAACTAGACTCGCTATACTTGAATCTAAGATAGACCCAAGTAGCAGTTCTAGCAGCAAATCTACTCCTAGATCTCGAAGTAGTTCCAAACATTCCAAAACTACTTCCAAAAGCATTCAAGAAGACCCCTTTCCTACCAATGACGACTATTTGACTATTTGGGTCCTCGACCAACATCACCGCATAATGCTAATCTAGATTGGAAAGGGGACTTACTTTAGACAAGAGTCCGGTCGGGTTCCATGTTGTACTTCTTACTCAACGTATATTAATTATGTGCATAAAGCACTTACCTTATTTAATTTCAAAACGTGCATTTACGTTAACGCTTTAAATCCACACCAATCTCGAAACGAGATATATCATGGGACGAGTCTCGAATAACGACAATAGCTAAGTGCACCACCACTTATATTCGAATACGGGTAGGTCATGCCCAAAAAGTATTAGGGCAATAATCCTCCTAATACCGACTTATAAAGAAACAGCTACACCTCGCAAGGTAAATAGCGTGCCTACGAATACTCGTGCTAGCTAAGCATACAAGTCCACACCAAATCCACACTGAAGTTCATCTAGCACCATATGTTAATATAGAGGTGGGTTCCGGTAAAACGGATGTTACGGTAAAACGAGTGGACAATATTGGAGCGTCGGATTGGAGGTGATGGATGGCCGGATTAAAAAATAAAAATGGGGGTGCATTGTGTTGTCATTCATGGGATTGAATATCACAATGCAATTTGTGAATTTTCCTAATTAACATCCTATAAAATAGGAAATTAGAAGGAGATTGGATAGAGAAAGCGGAGATCCTGCATATCATAACCGGCGAGATTCTTCCACGCAAATTTGGCTCCATTATCATCTCGAACGATCCTCCATAGCAAGATATTCAGCAAATCTCCCATATTTAGAAAACGCAATTCACGAACCAGCAAATCTGATGCCATTGACGATCGTCCGACACCATAATCTCCATTGAAGCTTTCAAATTTATCCATAACCGCTACTGCAAATGATCTTTCTCCTAAAACACTGATTTCATGTGCAAATCTGTGCAAAATCGTCTTTGTTGAATTCCTTAGGTTTTGATGGTAACAAACATTCAACTAATATGGGTACTAAGTGTTTCAAGAACAAAGACAGTTGTTATAGGGAACCATTGCAGCAAAGGATCGCAGAGGGAACAAAGCTCTGTTCATGCGCTTTGTTACCTCTCAAGAAATATCAATGACGAACAAAACTTAAGCTGCGAATGGAGTGAAGGATAATCAGCGTGAAGATTATGGGAATCATCTTTGAAGATCGCGCGGTCTCAGAAAAGGAAGTCGGCTGGATGGATCACGCTTTGTGCCCAGATAAGGTATCGTTACCTTGAAAGGAACAAATGTCTTTCAAATGAGTGAATGATCAATCCATATACTATAATGATGAGTCACTTGAGAAAAGCAAGGAGATGTAAGGGGAAGCGTCGGAGTGATCGAAATCGTCGGAAGCGATTGAGGGAACAAAGACTGCTTCATAAAAGGAAAGTGGAGATCTTGGTCAAAGTCTTGGAAAAGAAGAAGGAAAAGATCTTGCACGAAATATGGAAGAGATATATTGCAGAATCATGAAAGATATGAGAGAGAAGATGTTATCTTATCTTGGGTTTTTATTTATGGTAAGTGTACCTTAGGTAATTATCTTTTGTATAAGATAGAATTGAGAGATTTTATGTATGGAAAGATATTATCTTTCTTGCTGGGAAAGCAAGGAAATATTATCATTTTCGTACTAGGGTTTGGGCTGACTATATTAATGGATGAGATTTCCATTATGTGGTCAACGACGTTGAATAAGAAAAGGAGAAAAAGCTGCGCAGAAAAGAGAAGAAGGAGAAGAAGCCTACGAGTCTTAGAGGGTTGAGTTCGTGAGTTACAGTGGTAGAAGTGTTTCAAGACTAGGTGGGAAGTCTAGGGTTTGGATCCATGCTACACTTGTAAACGAACAAGAAATTAATAAGATAAGTATACTTCTTCTAAATCCTCTCAAGCGACAAGCTTGAAGGTAGTGGTTTTTCTTTGATTAGCTAGTTTTGCTGATTGGAGTTTTCACTATATATCGTGAGTTCGTTCTTTATCTTTCCTGCTATATTATTTCCGCTGTGCCTTCTGTGGGAACAAAGCCTTTGTTCCCTCAGACGTAACTCTAACGATCCAACAGTCTTCATCCAATCTGTGCAAAGGATCGAACCAGAATCATCCCTCCATCGTCTTCTCTATCCAATTCAGTTGAGAGCTCTACTTCGAAACTGTTTCTTCGTCGAGATGAACAAAGGTGAGTGGATTCGATTTTTGTACATTAGCAACTACGTATGGTTTGTAGGTTCTGGTGATGTGATTCGTTAGATTCCTTATCGAATTGTATTTTTCGAGGTTTTTCGTCCTCTCATTGTTAGATGAGTAAGGTTGAAGACAATAAGAACATGGTTTCCCGTGTGAATCTTCGTATCTCGAGTACCGATGTGATATTCATACTAGCTTCATCGATATTCATGATTTGTGTGTAGATGTTCATATGTGAATTACTTCTCATAGTGAATTACTTATCATATTTGTTACTACTTGTTCATTGTGTCATGAATATCGATGATCCAAAGTTGAATATCAAATCGAATGCATCCTATTATTATTAATATTAACTACGTGAATATGCTTTACTAGATTATAATTATTGCGATGTGATTATCTAGGTTGATTTATAATGAAATTTATGCTTCTTTAACGATATTTTTCAATATTTATTTTTATACTGAAGTGAATATCGTTCATGGAAATATGAATAACATTTCCTCTCAAACTACTGCTAATTGTTTTACGTGGATATTCATGAATCTGTGATTGATATTCATGTATTATGTATCGATATTCACAATTTCTTGCCCATGTCAGGGTCGCGCAAAAAGAATGTTTCAAGCGAAGATATGATGTTGGAAAGCTCATAGGAAGACATTGATGTATTCGAAAATGAAATATCAGAAGAAGATGATATAAAATCAAAGTTTGGCACAAAGTGCATTTTTGACGAGGATGATACAAAATCAAAGTTTTGCAAAGAAGAATTGTAATTTTATTATTCGTATTCAGTTCCTAGATATTCATGTTCTGCAAGTCGATATTCATGCTTTTAGCATTACCAACATTTAGCATTGTTTGGATTCAAATGATGTTTTTTGATATTCGAAATTCACTGATAGATATTCATATTCTTCGACCAGTTATTCATGCTACGCATTACATAATTCATAATTTTTGTAAGGATATGAAGAGATTTGTGTTAAACTTCTAATCGTTTTATACATCATAATTATTCATTCCGTGTGCAATTTCGTATCAATAATTGTAAGGATATGAAAGAATTTGTGTTCTTTGACCAGTTATTCATGAAAGTAAATTGTAGCTTGCACCTAAATTGTTGTATCTATATGCATGAATATCATTCTATATTGGTATGAATATCACTACGTTTCATCATGAATTTCATAACCCAAACAAAAAATAATCACTTCACACTAACACTGATAGTTATACACGAAAAATGTACATGAACATCAATATTGATTACATGAATATCGCTATTATGAAATGACTTGTGCTTTTTTAAACGAGCATGAAGCTTCAATTGTCTCTTCGTCGGTGCAACAGTCCCATCCGATTTAGGTTGAACATCAACTCACTCGAGTACATTATCATCAATAAGGTTTTCGTTCATGTGTGGAAATACATTGTCCTCAATGAAATCATGTACTTTGAAGAGTAAGGCCTGAAAAATAATGTTGAATATCAACAACATCATAGTGAATATCACATCATAAAATTTCAATATCAATTACTCAGAGCATGAAACATACATCCAACATAAATATCAGAAGCATTTGTATGAATATCACATCAAACAATTTGAATATCAATTGCAAACAACATAAACAATACCAACAAAATATCAAAATTGATCCAACATGAATATCAACAACATCATAATGAATATCAAATCATAAAATTTAAATATCAACTACTCAGAGCATGAAACGTACACCCAATATGAATCTCAAAAGCATTTGTATGAATGATTTTGATATTCATGCTCAATAAACCCTAAACCCTAAAACCTAAATCCTATACCTTAAAACCAAACACCTAAACCCTAAATCAATAAACCATATACCCTAAGTGCTAAACCCCTAAACCATAAAACCATAATCCCTAAAACTTAAAACCCTAAACTCTAAACCAATAAACCCTATACCCTAAAACCTAACACCTTAACCAATAAACCTTATACTTGCTAAAACCCTAAACTCTATGCAATAAATCCTAAAACCATAAACCCTAAACCAATAAATCCTAAATCAATAAACCCTAAGCCATAAACACTAAACCCTACACCAATAAACCCTAAACCATAAACCAATAAACCGTAATCCCTAAACCAATAAACCCTAAACACTAAGTCAATAAATACTAAACCAATAAACCTAAACCTAAACCTTAAACCCAAAACCCTAAACCAATAAACCCTAAACACTAAGCCAATAAACCCTAAAACAATAAACCCTAAATCCTAAACATTAAACCTCTACACCATAAACCTTAAATCCATACACACTAAACCCTAAACATAGACTCCAAAATTGATCAAACATGAATATCAAAAGTATTTGTATGAATATCACATCAAACAATTTGAATATCAATTGCAACCAGTACAAACAACATCAACAAAACACCAAACATGACCCAACATGAATATCAACAACATCATAATGAATATCACATTATTGAATTTGAATATCAACAACTCAGAGCATGAAATGTACATCCAATATGAATATCAAAAGCATTTGTATGAATATCACATCAAACAATTTGAGTATCGATTGCAAAAAGTACAAACAACACCAGCAAAACACCAAAACAAACAACATGAATATCAACTCCATTATAGTGAATATTACATCATAAAATTTGATTATAAACTACTCAAAGCATGAACATGCATCCAACATGAATATCAACAGCAATTGTATGAATATCGCATTAAACAATTTGAATATCAATTACAACTAGTACAAACAACACCACAAAACACCAAACATGATCCAACATGAATATCAACAACACTATAGTGAATATCACATCATAAAATTTGAATATCAACTACTTAGCGGATGAAACGTACATCCAACTTGAATATCAAAAGCATTTGCATGAATATCACGTCAAACAATTTGAATATCACATATAAAAATGGGAATATCAATGATTAACAACTCATACAACACCATCAACAAACAGAATCTGAATCCACATGAATATCAACAATAATATAATGATTAACACCACAGAGAAACTGAATATCAAATGTACAATATCCGAAACATAATTATCAAAACACACAAACTGTAACACTGTGAATAACAATATTGTTAATATGAATATCATAAAGCGAAATATGAACATCAATAGCATTATCATGAACATCAGGGAAAAAAATTGAATGTCAATTACGAAAAGCTTTAAACCTACTTCTTGCAAATTCAATACCTACACGTGAATATCACTTAATACAGTCATGGATAATACAGAAACAATGATGGGGTATAGTCCCGGTATTTAGACAACCCAAATCCTTTAAATCAATGAACTCAAGAAACCCTAAATCAGGCATCAAACAAATTTCTAGGTATAAGAAGATCGGTTTAAATGGTGGGTTTCAACACATTTTAACACCACGAAATAAAAAACCCATAAAAATTATGTGAACAATCAAGTTTATATAAAAATTACGCCCAAAGACGAGAAATTCTATAGCGCAAAACTCGAAATTGAATGATGAAAGTCTGAGTTTGAACACGGGTATCTTTTCTGGGAAGACGACTTTAGGGATGACGATGGCGAAGAGCTTGAGCCGACGATCGAAGACAACGATGGAGAAGTATTTGATGAGATGACGATGGAGGTTCAAGGAAGATCTTCAATGGAGGAGTAAGGGGATTTGTGGAGGATAAGCAGAAGCGATGGTTTTGGAAAATAAACCACTAATGAAGAAATTTTGGGAAGGTGTGATAATAGAGAATCCCATAAAATTTGCTTGGGAGAGTAATTCGGTATGTGCAATCTACCATCCCAAATATGTACCTCCCTCCATTAAATCTGGAACGTTGATATCATCCTAATCTAAAGGCTAAAATTAAACCACTCGTTTTACTAGAAGCCCTTGTTTCACTATAACTAAATACTATATATATATATATATTATATATAATATATATTATATATATATATATATATATATATATATACGAGGGTCATTGCTAGCAAAATGTACAACCTAATATATAAGATTCATTTTTTACACCAATTGCGACAGTGAAGGAGTATTTATAACTTATAAGGCTTTGATTGCCCATAAGAAGCTCTACACAATGGTGAAAAGTTTGGGCCAAAACGATCCCGAATTGGATCGAATTTCGTCAAAATACACAAAAACGCATCCGTGGTTATTTCTTGCCTTTTCAGGGGAAATTCGATCTTATTTTGGGGCGATTTTTCCAGATTTTAAGGGGTATATGTTCATCTTGATCTTGTCTAAAAAGCCAACGATTCAATTGTAACAATCGAGCTCAGATTTGGGCCAAAATCGGCCATGGCCAAGAGCTCCAAAAGCTTGAACGAGTTGGCTTGGCTGGAGGTTGAAGACAACCCGTAATTACACACACCCCCTTATTTGACTTAATTATGCATTTTTGCCCAACTTTTTAAGTTGTGGCAAAAATGCCCTTATTTTACTATCAAAATTTACAAAAGTTAACCAAACTTATTTATAATTTATCTTAAGTTTATTTATATATTGTAAACCAAATTTAAGTTGAAGGAAAAATTAAATTAGCTATTTTAAAGCTTAAATCACCTTTTCTTATAAACTTAACCATATTTTAATTAACATTCTTGTATTCTTACTTTAAATACATTATGCTTAACAAGATAATTTTATTTAAATTAAAATTAACATAAGTTAACATATTTTAAATAATTCATGACTTAAAGAGATAACCTACTTAGGTTAAGTATTATTTTATCCCTACATGGATAAACATAATAAATCTTATAACCTTTATTTTAAAATTTTAAAATTCCCAAAAATACATTCATGGTTATACTTATTTATTTAATTCTACACCATAATATTATAACTCATTTGATAATTTGTACAAAAATTATCTTCACCCAACTTTTGAACTTAGGTTAATGAAAATTTAAATTACTCCTCTAAAATAAATAAAATAAATTTCATAACTCTTACTGTTATCAAATCAAAATTACCATATTAACTTTCTAATTTAAGTGGGATATTACAGACATCATGTGTCCTTAGTTTATAACCGATGTATCGGTTTTGACAGCTTGTGTCCTTAGTGCATAGCCGATGCATTGGTTTTGACAACGTGTGTCCTTACTGCATAACATATGCCTTGGTTTTGACAACTTGTGTCCTTAGTGCATAATAGATGCCTTGGTTTTTACATTTTAATTCGGGATTATTACGGGGAATAAGAATGGTAAATGTGGTAAAAAATGAAAAACGCTCCCAAGAGACTCCTGAAAACCCTAGAAAACTTTTGGCCACCGCCTCCACCCCCTAACAATCCTCTTGATCTTGACCTCAATCCCTCTAATTCCAAACCAGATCTCCATCAAACACACACAGATCTACTCTACTACTTGAGACCTTATACCCTCACTACTAAAAACCCTATTATTTTTCATTTCTATAACTCCAAATTTCATTGGAGGTTTCTCCTTCTCTAGTTTGATCTCTCTAATGGAAAACGCCATGACAACGACTACACTACCTTTGCAAACGCCACGACAATGACTACACCTTGGGCTTGGCCGATTGGGTGAAGGTGCTCCCTTGATGGTCATTTTCTTCTTCCCGTCTCTCTGCCAGGGGGGTGCTGGCGGTGATACAGTGGGGCTGGAAGTGTTTGGCCTATGTGTGATCTTCGAAGACATGAGAAGTTGTGCTTTGGAGTCTACTGTGATTCGACCCTTGTTGTTCCGATCTGGGACTTGAATCATCAAATTCACCCCTCGTCTCCTGTGAGACCTCGGATCCTGATTTCCAGGTGTTTTCTATCCTTTCCTCTTTTTTCCTACGCTTTACTCGTTGATTAATATGTTGTCTGCTTGATTTATGGTTACCTTGACTGGTTGAAACTGATTTTTGGTAACCTTATCTGGTTGTATTTGTAATAACCTTCATTTTACCATAAGGGTATTAATGTAATTTCTATTTTGATGATAATAATAAAAGTTATGGTATTTATTTTATTTCTTTTATAAGAGAAGAATAATTTAAATCAACCTTAACTTAAGTAAAAAATTATGCCTTGAATAATTTTTGTACAAATTATCAATATGATTACATTAATAATTTTTGGAAAGCTTATAATAATTTTGTAATTAAATTAGGACGTTTTGGCACACCTTTGAAGGTTTGGGCCAAAAATGCAATTATGTTAAAAGGAGGGCCACGTGTGTAAATAAGCTGAAAGTTGGAATCAATTGATTTCATCCAAATTTCTGGTTTGGGAGGATTAGGGTTCCAAATTCAAATGCGAAATTCGAGCTCATTTTTTAACGGAATTGAAATTCGTAAAATCCGGGTTGTAGATAAGATCAATATCTAGTAAATCCCTAAGTTACTAGGCCTAATTAGACGCAAATCCGTCCGGGTTCATTCGAGTTAATGGAAGCTGCATTTTTTTTCACTTGAACCTAGGATTGAACCGATTTGATTTGGTTCTATCTTCTAAAATTGATTTGATTTGTTATCAAATCATAACCAACGAGGATTGCATCCTAATCCTATAAATTGAGCCCTCTTCAATCGAAATTTGCATCCAAAACCAACCAAAACTCCTTTCTCCTCTGTTTTTTCGCAGCCCTCTGGCGTGTGGCAAACTGATACCACATTTGTAACACCCTCGACTTACGTCGGTAGTGTCACACGCCAGTGACCTCAGACTGTAAAGTCCAAAGCCACCCAAGGCTTTAATCGGAACAATTATACTTAAATGGACATTAAATAATAAAGAGTAAATAGCGGAAGACTTTGTATAAAAAAACTCAATCTTTTATTTAAATTGCTCTCGTAAATTGAGAATGATAGTTTTATAAACGATATATAAATTACAGCGGAAGACTTTAAATAAATCCTAATTAAATGACTAATTTAACTACATCTTACATTTATTTAGGAAGACTAAATCAACACTAGACAACTTTAAAATAATATTACTTAAAATCTTCAACTGCAAGCCTTCGTCTTCGATTTGTTACTTCAAAGCGTCAGAGACCAACCACTGATATGCCGTATATGACGTATGACACCAGTCAACCATGCAAGGAAAGAGAAAGGTTGGTCAGTCTAATGAAAGACTACGCAAGGACTCAAACAGAATGGTTCTTGTGATTGTATCCGGTTAATATCATTGTCTCTTGAATAAAAGCCGATAGACGATACATAACCCATATACTCTCACTGAATTGATAGAAAAGGAATGCAACAAGAGAAGACTCCAAAGGAAATGAGTCTTATGGGAAATTAATGAATTTGTTTGGGAACATTAGAATTCACATAAAGTTTGAAAACCTTGATTATTTGGGTCCACGACCAACCTCACCGCATAATGCGAATCCAGATTGAAAAGAGGACTTACTTTAATTCAAGAGTCCGGGCGGGTTCCACGTTGTACTTCTCGCCCGAGGGTATATTAATTATGTGCAACAAGGCACTTATCTTATTTAATTTCAAAACGTGCATTAACGTTGAAGCTTTTAATTTCCACAATAGATCTCGCAATGAGATATAGAATGAGAATAAATCCCGAAGATTGGCACTAGCTAAGTGCACCACCACCTATATTCAGATAGGGGTAGGTCATGACCAAAAGCATTAGGGCATTTAACCTCCTAACACAAAGTTATAAAGAAACGACTAATCCTCACAAGGAAATAGTGTTCCTATGAATACTCATGCTAAACTAGCAATTATATATCCACACCAATGCATAAAAAATCCACACCAAGTTTATCTAGCACCCTATAATAATAATAATATATATAGGTCGTTGCTAGCATAATGTACAACCTAATAAATAAGGTTCATTATTCACACCAATTTATCACACAAGTTCCCAAACAACAAATAGAATTTTTATCCCAACTTAATTAAGACAATAGATTAATTGTCAATTAAGTAAAATATGAAATAAAATAGCAAGAGCGAACCGCCACTTGCCTTAGATCGTTTTGACGTTCAAACGATGTAGCTACGATGTCGGCTATACAAAGTCTTCCGCTATTTACTCTTTATTATTTAATGTACATTTAAGTATAATTGTTCCGATTAAAGCCTTGGGTGACTTTGGACTTTACAGTCTGGGGTCACTGGCGTGTGGCATTACCGACATAAGTCGGGGGTGTTACAATATTTGGTTCACCGATCTCTGAACATTCTGAACCCTTCCATTTGGCCTTCAAGCTGTCCTTTTGTTTGCTGGTCCGATTACTGTGGTTGCTTTGAGGTTATGTTTTTCTTGGGTGTTGACAGCTTATGTCTGTTTTATCCTAATTTTAACCTTATTTGCATTATCATGCTACTGATCTGCCCCATGAACTGGGTTGAAACCACTGTTGTGAACATGAATTACTGGAATTGTTATTCTCTGTTAGGCTACATAATTGAATTCAGTTCTTTGTTATTTGATGCCACTGACTGGCTTGAACCTGACTCTCTTTTACTCTGCTTTTTGTATTCCACCTTGTTTTATGATTTTGTGTTTGACAATTTTGGGAAGTATAATTACGACTGCAACTCTATCCCTTTTTTGATGATCAAACATTACTGGAGGCCTCCTGGGAAATGAGAGCTACACCTACTCACTGCTCATTCCTGCTGGAAGGAAAATAGAAACAATTTGAACCCTTTTTCTTCGAACAATCTTTACTTTAATACAAATATGAACCTGTCTAGCCTTACTTTGATATCTATGGCTTTCTCTTGGTGTTTTCATTATTCTTGTGATACTGAGAGTGAGCTAGACTTGAAACCTTGGCTCTCTGTGATGCTGAATCCTAACTTTCAGCTGGCCTTTAGCTGTGTTGAACCCCCTGACTCTCATTTATTCATGGTCTATGATGATGATCGCATGCACATCGGCGACTTTCCTGGGCTATGCTTGGACTGGTTGCTTACTCTTGATGTAATGATGCTCACTCTTGATGAAAGGATATTTCGAAAGCATGTGAACAACAAGTTCTTAAAGGCCATTCACATGCCTTGGGGAGACTTTCCTGGGCTATGCTTGGACTGGATGCTTACTCTTGATGAAAAGATTCTAACTCTGGATGAAAGGATGTTTCCAAAGCATGTGAACAACAAGTTCTTCAAGGCCATTCACATGCCTTGGGTAATTTTCCTTCCCTTATTTTATCATTTTGTTTGTTATAATCCTAAGGAGATGCTTGGAACTGCTATAGGGTTCTTTACTCTGAAGGAAAAAATGGAGAAATCAAAACTGGACATCTGGAGTTGGTTTCTACACCAATAAACCAGCAAAAACTGAACCCATGGGAAAACCCATAGCACAAGTTAACCATCCTAGGAACAATCATATTTGGAGGTGTATGCATCTAAACATGTATACAATTTTCTTAATGTTGACTAAGTTCATAATGTTTGTTGAGAAGCATGGAAAATTCTGTAATGTATTTATGGCTTTACAGGGGTGGACTGCGAGTCTGCATAAACAAGGTTTGTTAAAGAAGGAAGCTTACGATGATCAATACTGCACAACTGAAACCTGTGATTTTGTAACTTGTAACGAAGTTTTTAGGCAATGTATACTTTGGTTTAAAAGTGTATCCTACAGCTGCGGATTATCAAACTACATGATTGGTTTCTACTACAGCCTCTCTAAGGTTGAGTTATGGTGCTTTGATAATTGTACTAATGATCTCATCATTGGTTCGAACAAGGAATTATGTAAACATTTCTACACCAATGAATTTGATCAATCCAAAAGACAGGTTATGTGTCGTGTGAGTTCTGATGATGGATGTAATTACAGTCTGTTACAATTGATACAAAAACAATTTGAAATTTATTATAATCCTGATACAAACCAAAAACAAATAAAAGATATTATTGGTGCTTATCCTCATTGGACTTTTAAACAAGCATCTGAAATACTCTATAAATTAACAACTATAAAAACTAATTTAATTCTTCACAGTATTTTACTGTGTGAATTGAGGAACAATGGCAGCAAATTACAACTAAATTACGTACCCAAGAACCATAGAAACCAGAACTTTCCCCCTTACACCAACTACGACATACATTACCATGGTGATAAGTTTAGCAAGACCCCTCAATGTCAATGGATATGGGGCAACGTAAAAATTGGTTTTTTATGAAGATTTCCACCTGGAATTATTGGGGAATTGGTAAAAAAAACCATCTGGATGGATTTAGAATCCTTATGTAAGATAGAAAGGATCCAATTACTAGCATTATTTGAAACAAGAACAAATAAAGTGCCTAGTGAAAAACTGTGGAAAAAAGCAGGATTTGATCAATTCTACTGTGTCCCGACCACGGGTTTCACAGGTGAAATCTGTGTGATGTAGAAAACATATCAACTTGTTAATGAAATACTTGAAATCGACACGCTTGAAAAAAGGATTTATTAGTATTTTTTACTCTAACTTGTGTACATATACTAAAAGAATGATAATTCTTACTTATGCGCCACCAAATGAAGCAGGAAAAAATGAATTATGGGACACGATAATCATTTTTATTAAAAATAGTGCTTATCCATGCATTGTTATGGGTGATTTGAACGAAATACAAGACCCAACCGAAACAATGGGAGGATCTTTACCACCATTATCAAAATTTACTAGACTACAACACTTCAAAAATGAATGCGAATTATTAGACATTCCTTTCCAAGGAAATGCATTTACTTGGAGAAAAAAATCAAACTGAAATAGATAATATCTATGAAAAACTGGATAGAGTTTTAATTCATCACCAAATTTTACAATGGTACCCGGACATCTGTACTAAAAATTATGCTTTTACAAGCTCAGATCATTGCCCTATATCAATTGAATTAGCCTCAACTAGATCATTCAAAAACCAACCATTCAAGTTCGAAAAAAATTGGATGACAAGAAACGACTTCAGAAATGTTGTTAAGCAAGCTTGTAGAACAAATTATCATGGATCAAGGATGTATGATCTAGTTTCAAAGACAAAACTACTAAAGAAGCTTGCCAAACTTTGGAATAAAACGACGTTTGGTAATGTTTTTACTCAACTTAAAGACATAGAAAAACAACTATATGAGATTCAAATTAATATCTGTACTAATGCAAATATTAGTGAAATCCAGAAACAAAAAAGACTTATTGATAAGAAAGAGAAATTACTAACCTTCCAAAAAATATTCTCGAACCAATGAGCAAAAGTGAAACATATTAAGCTAACTGATACTAACTCAAGCTACTTTCATAAAATTGCAAGTGGTAGAAGGAATCGAAAAATCATTAAAGAACTAAAAACTCAAGAAGGCACGAGCATTATTGGTGAAGAGAATATCATAAATGAAATAAGAAATGATTTAATCAAAAGATTTAAAAGTGAAGAAATGAATGATGCTTTACTCCGAAAAAATCTAGAATTAATACACACTGAAATATCTATGGAAGATAACGAAGAATTGACTAGAAATATCACTAATGATGAAATTAAAAAGGCAGTGTTTGATTTTGGTACAGACAAATCGCCAGGACCGGATGGCATGACAGCTGAATTCTATCAAAAATACTAGGATATTGTGGGACCTTCTGTAATCCAAGATGTGAAAAGCTTTTTTCTTTCAGGAAGATTACTTAAACAGATCAATCATACATTTATTTCTCTAATACCAAAATGTGACAATCCAAACTGAACAAACCATTATAGAACGATTAGTCTATGCTCTATAATTTATAAAATAATCTCAAAATTTCTAACTAGTAGACTGAAAAACACAATGGAAAAATTAATCCACCCTCTTCAGGGTGCATTTGTAGCCAACAGAGCCATCCAAGATAATATCTTAATAGCTCATGAAATTTTCCACTCTTTCAAATCGAAACAAGGAGTTGAAGGATTTATAGCACTCAAATTAGATATGGAAAAAACATATGACAGAATTGAATGGAATTTCATTCTTAAAATTATGGAGAAATTTGGATTCCATTCGAAATTCATAAACTGGATCAGAGAATGTATCACGACAGTGTCCATTTCGGTATTGGTCAACAATGGACCAACGGAAATTTGTAGACCAACTAGAGGTCTCCGACAGGGAGATCCACTATCCCCTTTCTTTTTTATTCTAGGATCTGAAATTTTAGCAAGAAAATTACAAAAACAAGCGAATAGACCAAGAAATCCCATTGGCTTCCAAATATCAAGAATTGGAACCTGAATCCCCTTCTTGGCTTTTACGGATGATATTATGATATTTTCCAAAGCAAAGCCAGAAAATTGTAAGGAAATAAAGGATATCCTAGATGATTATTGCAAAATTTCAGGCCAGAAAGTAAACTTTCATAAATCTGCTTTCCAGGTGACAAAGAAGGTAACAAACATAAAAAAAACTAGCAATTCAAGGAACACTTACAATTACAAATATGACTTCCCTAGACAAATATCTAGGATGCCCTATTATTAATGGCAGAGTAAACTCTAATACATTTGCTGATTTGATAATTAGTATACAACAACAATTAACAAAGTGGAAGGCTATTTCCCTTTCTCAAGTAGGCAGAACAACTCTTATCAAAGCGAATCTTGCATCACGACCAAATTACATGATGCAAAGCTTTATGTTACCCATTCAAACCCATAATGAACTTGATAAACTAAATAGAGGTTTTTTTTTGAACAAAGGATGGGATAAAATATGCAAACCGCCTGAACTAGGCGGACTAGGATTGAGAAAATCAAAGGATATGAATAAAGCCTTACAATTTAAATTACTATGGAAAATTTTGGTTGAACCAGATAATTTTTGGGTCAAAGTTATCACTGAAAAATATTTAAAAATCGAACATATATTATAATATGAAAAGAAAGGACAATGCTCATGGCAATGGTCCAAAATGTTTGAAATCATAGATGAGTTCAAAACAGGACTTATATGGCAAGTGGGAAATGGTAGAACCATTAGATTCTGGACAGATAAATGGTTATCTATAATCCCTCTTTGTGACATCATTGACATGCAACCTATATCAAACAAAACTGCATTAGTTGCAGATTTTATGCTTCCAAATAATAAATGGAATAAAGAAATGATTGAACAATATTTACAAGAGGATTTAGTTAAACATATTATCCCTATACCAATACCTATAAACAATATTCATGACAGAATGTATTGGGAAGCCAGTAAAAATGGTTGGTTCTCAACCAAATCTGATATGGATATGCTCATTAAAAAGAAAAGATATACAACACATGATTCTTCATGGATCTAGAAATTAGACACTTATCCAAAAGTTAAAAACTTTCTTTGGAAAATTTTAAGAAATGGACTACCAACCAAATCAAGATTAGCTGAAAAAGGTGTTGTAATCCCGCAAGGCCGCATTAGATGTAATTCACTAACTGAAGACTCTAATCACCTTTTATTTCAGTGTAACCATACGTTTGAAAACTATAGAAAAAATGAACAAACAAAGTTATAGAATCATAAGATCTTTAAACATTGGCACTAAAAAAACTAATGAGATTATTGAGGAAATCAGAAATACAACAGACATATCACAATTTACTGAACTAGCAGTATCATGGTGGGGTATCTGGTTTTATAGAAACCAACAAAGTCCGTATCCAAAAACATCCGTTTAATTTTTATCTGAATCCAATCCGATCCGATCCGTGTGATTTTTCCGAATATGGATCGTGATATTTTGCTTACCGGATATCCGATACTATTAATATATAATATATATGTTTTTTTGATCTAATCTACAATGTTTAATTAATTTAGATGATCTCAAATGGTGCTTGTACATTTTTAAGCAATTGAACCCACTTCAATTCTCCAATACAACATTTCTTATTTTATATCTTTTAATAAAAAAACAACCTCGATTATTATTCTTATAAAATTAAAACTCTAAATCAATAATTCACGTACTGATTGTCGCCTCACTAAATAGAGCAAATGTGTTTTTTTTGTCAAGACTTGGGTGTTCATCATTGAATTGAATTTTGATTATTTAAGTTAAAGTTACAACTTTATATGTACTTGTCAATTCCTCTTGTTATATATATACGTTTATGGTTCTCAATTTGAAAAGGTTGGCAAGTTTAATTGTTTGAAAAAATTAACAGGGACTTGCAAATAGTGTTGATGTTTGACATTTAGCTTGCACTTTGCGGATTGTTAGTTTTGATTGAATTACAAAAAATAAATTTTGATTTAATTTTTAATAGGTTTTCTAGTAGCCGGATAATTCGGATATCCGAGATGAATATCTAATCCGATCCGGATAATATTTACCGGATATCTGGTCCCATATCTCTCTTTAATTGGCGTTTGCTCCCGAGTTTGTACCGACATGGTATGAACATGTAATTATCAAAAAAATATTAAATACAATTATTTTAAATATACTTTTTTGTAAAAATCAATTGACTATAATTTAGATGGAGTAATATTTGATGTAGAATTTACCGATCGAGTTTAAATTTCAACGGGTATGTGAATTGGGCTTCTTGTTATCACTTGAGTATCCAAATGATGCCTCGTCTAGGCCGTCCTTAGGATATATGACCCCTTAAGGGGCCTATAATAGCAAATTTGAGGTCCTAATTATGTATACTAGCTGCTTGACCCCCTAGGTTAGAAGAAAACACCCCCGTCTCAGGCCTCGTCCTCCTCCTTTGTTCTTCGATGAACCACTCCGGCTCCTTCCACTACCATCTCCACCGCAACGCCTCATCCTTCCCAGGCGGCGAAAAAGGCCGGCGATGACCTCCGCTTCGCAAATCCAAATCCAGTGGGAGAGAATGTCGCCGACGGCGAAGGCCAAGTCCTTGAAGGCGTTCCTCCTCCAGGTCATCAAGCCGTCGAGACACGATCTCCAACGTCGGCGCGATTTCCAGCTACGACCTTCCCGCTTCTTCCTTCATCGCGGATCTGACGGCGTCGCAGTCTCTTGAACGACGCCGATTGAGATAGTCACCAGATCTAAAAATCTCTGAATCGAGTCGAGTGACAACTCAGCGATCCCAGAGCGTTTTGCCTTCTCCGTCTCATATCTCTCTCAAAGGGAACGATGAGAGATAACCGAAACTACTCTACGATTCAATTTCTAGAGGAAGTATAAAACCGTCCGAGAGGCTTCTTTTCTCAATTCTCTCCCAATACAAACGGAGCAAGGGTTTTCAAAATTGAGACATCTTCTCTGCTTTGGACAGGTTCGAGATGAAGAAGCGAGACGAAATTTCGATGAAAATGGAGGACGTGGAAATGGAGATCGAAGTCAGTTTCAACTCCATCGACTGCTCCGCGATTTACCATGTCGTCTCCGACGTTTTAGCCTTCCTCCTCTTCATGCATCACCAAATCCCTTCGTACATTCTCTCTCTCTCTCTCTCTCTCTCTCTCTCTCTCTCTCTCTCTCTCTCTCTCTCTCTCTCTCTCTCTCTCTCTCTCTCTCTCTAAACCATCTTTACTGAGAATTTGTTCCTATTCAACTCCAAGACTAACTTTTAGGGCTTACTATCTACCAGGTTTTAAGCTCTCGTCCTTTTTCTTATTCCTGACTATTTAGGGATTCTTGAAGCGTGGTTTGGACTTTAATTATGCTGTGTGTGTGAGAATTTGAACATAAAAGCAAAAGTTTGCTTGCTGCTATCGTGGAACTATGAATAGATTGAATAAAGGTTGGTGTTAATGTGACCTTGAAATCAATATTTATCAACTTGTTTGGAAGGACTCTTGTTCACTTATCTCTTGTGTGCATACGTCTTTGAGCATCTATATCTTGTTTAGCTGGATTAGTAATATCTTCCAAGAGAGTTTAGTACTTAAAATGTGCATTTCCTATATTATTAACATTGCTTATTGAGTTATTGGTCACTGGAATGCAGCTTCATGTAATAATCAAAGCTCTGATACTCATTTTATGATGCTTTGGTAATTAAATCTATTGAGTTCCTGCAAGCGGTGCAATCTGAGTCATTTTCTTTCGGCATGTTGCAGGATATGACTCATGAATATTGTTTGTTGCAAGCCGAGTATAAGGAACTGGTATGTAATGAGAAATTCAGGATTGAGTTAGGCTTCCGTACTTGGTTTGTTGATGTTTGGTTCCTAAAGCGATATGGTTTTAGGAGATGGTTCTTACACAACCAGAGTTGAACATCACATCCAGAAGAAAGCATGCTGGGAGGAAAAAGAGAGTATAAGGAACTGGTATCTCCCAACATCACCGGATCTAAAACTCTTTATTCGTGTTGGGAGAGAGCTGATTCTGTCCCCACTTCCAAGAGACATCTGGGGACAACTGTCCCAATAAAGGCACTTCAAAGAAGCCTCTCGGACAGTTTTCAACTGTCCCGAAAGAGAAAGTATTGTTGAACAACTGTCCTTGAAAAAGACACTTTCAAAATGACTTTGGGGACAACTGTCCCTAAAGAGACACTTCAGAAACGCATCTGGGACAGTTCCCAAATGTCCCTAAAGAGACAATTTCCAACTGTCCCTAGAGAAAATATTGTTAAACAACTGTCCCTAAAAAAGACACTTCTAAAATGCCTTTGGGGATAACTGTCCCTAAAGAGACACTTCAAGAAGCATATGGGGACAGTTGGAAACTGTCCCTAAAGAGACAATTTTCAACTGTCCCTAGAGAGAAAGTATTGTTAAACAACTGTCCCTAAAAAAGACACTTCCAAAATGCATTTGGGGACAACTGTCCTTAAAGAGACACTTCAAGAAGCATATGGGGACATTTCCAACTGTCCCTAAAGAGACAATTTCCAATTGTCCCTAAAGAGACAATTTTCAACTGTCCCTAGAGAGAAAATATTGTTAAATAACTGTCCCTAAAAAAGATACTTCCAAAATGCATTTGGGGACAACTGTCCTTAAAGAGACACTTCAAGAAGCATATGGGGACAGTTTTCAACTGTCCCTATAAGAAACAATTTTCAACTGTCCCTAGAGAGAAAATATTGTTAAATAATTGTCCCTAGAAAAGACACTTTCAAAAAATTTTTGGGAACAACTGTCCTGCGTATTAGAACAAATAGGGGGTCACGCTTGTAATTTAGAACTAAAAAGATCTGTGTGTGCCATTTATGTGTAAATTGGGCCCTTCGGGCCCAATTTTCTCTCGTCTAGGTCTGCGCACAGCTCCTCAAAGCATTTGATATTTTTTCAAGGTCCGTCAAAATTGAGACCCATCATCAATGTTGTGCAATCCCACGGCCCATATACGAATTCTATTTACATTCATCAATTTTGAGCTTAGGGACCCACCGCTTCATCTCTTTTATATTTCGTTTAGGGTTTCTTCACGAAAAAGAAATACATAGCGCCTGCAAATAGAAACAGGCCAGGCTCTCTGCAATAGCACGGCGACGATGACGTACCTGAAACTTGCTTCCGGTGCCGAAAACAAACGACTCATCATCTTTCTCCTTGTGTCACGCACCATTCTGGGTTCCTGTTTTTGCTTTTTGTTCCTTTTAATTGGTTGCAGCAGGATCCAAGTTGTTTGCACAAGGCAAAGTTGATCCTTGGAGTGAGGACAATGTTATTTTAGCCTCACAAGGACTTGATTGACTCCAATTCACACTTGGGTATCTCTTCTCTTTCGGCTTTATTCTGAGCGTGCGCACAAGAGAAGTACTCGGAAGGAGGTCAAAAGCGAAGAGATATTGAATGTGGAAGCCAGTATATATATATATATCAAGTCCTTCTGAAGCCACAATACCCTTGTTTTCATTCCAAGAATCTTCTTTGCATTGAAATTAAAGCCTACGCTTCACTCTTTCCTTTCTGTGTCAAAATAGTTTCATCAGCTCAAATCTTTTTTTTTTGGTTCCTGCTTCTTGATTATGCTTTCCTTAGTTTTTCTCTGTTGATTTGCCTCCTCTCCCAAGCAAAAGTAAATTTAATAGTCTTCTTCAACAACGAAATTCGGTCTCCATCTCTAATCGTCAAGTAATTGTTTCCTATGAGCCAAGGTCCATTCATCATGTTCACATTACTGAATTTTACTACATAATTAGTCAAGGTAATGTGTTTTTATAATTTCATTTCATAATACTAATTATTTTATTTTAATAACAAGTTTTTTTCCTTATGTTGATTTTATAGTTATACTTTTGTATGTATTAGCCACAGTTATTTTTCAATATATGTTATCGTTTTATATCGACTTATTTTACATCACATACCATATATCTTCAATCTTTTTTATAATTTAATTAACTTTGTCTTGTATAGACATACCATCCTCAATATTTCTCCTTTATAATTTGATTAACTTTGTCTCGCATAAAAGAAAAAAAATGAGTTTTTATATTATTTGTGCTTTTGTGTATGTTGAAATTGTGAAGGAAAATTATCAATATACATGATTAAAATAAAATTCAAATATCGAGACTCATTGTTTTTATCTCTGACCTTAATTTAGGTTTGTAAGGAAATGTTAAGAAAATAAGATGTATATCTATAAATAATATAATAATATAATAGATGTATATTTAACAAATTTTATTCCTTTTAGATTTCTTATGTTCGTTTCAAATTCTTTTCTTGGTCAAATGTTGGTTCAAATTTTTTGAGGTACGTGAGAAACCTTATTTAAATTTTCATTTACTGTATCACAATTAATTAAATTTCCGTTTTTAAATTATATATATAGAAGGAATTGAGATGGGTGTTCAAACTAGTAAGTTATAACTATATATTATTTTCATAATTAGGCATAAAAAAACTTGTATATACTAAGCAGCTCCCATCTTAAAAAATTTCACTCCTACATCCAAATAATTAATTGTTGTCTTCATAGGAAAAATGAACTCCTACACGCAAATAATTAGGCAAGAAATATGAATTGATATTTGTTGTCTTCAGTTTAAATACGTTTATAGATTCTTTTCATTTTTTGATTTTGGATGTGAGTTGTTGGAAAGTACAAATTAATTATAAATATGGTCATTAGTTACAAGGACTCTAGTTTATATCATACTAGATAGACAAGTCCGTGCTTCGCATGGAACACGTGTTTTGCATAGTTTTTAGTATCTATATATATACTATTACTAAAGTTGTAATTATCTTTTTTATGTATCGTTCATTTAAGTATGTCACGTCATTAAATAATTATGTATATTTTTCTATTCACCCTTATTCTATTTATAATTTAGTTTATCTTTTATTTATACAAATTTCCTAAATTACCACCCAAAATATTTCCCATTGTACATGATAATTCTGCACTTACTAAAAACATTATTATCATACTTAATTAATATCCTTTTTCATACGTTAATGGTCCGTAAACTCCATTATAAAGATATGTATATAGATAGATGGTTCGTAAATAGTTAACGTTTTACGGTTCATCCACCAACATACATATAATTAAGCACTTACCAAAAACATTATTATCATACTTAATTAGTGTTCATGATTTAATAAGGATGAATATATTGTCCGTAAACTCCATTATAAAAAATATAATTTGCAGTTTTATTTTTAATAATTATATAAAATTCCTAATTTATATTTTTTCTATTAATATAAATTCACACATCTACCTTCAATTTTCATCATACAATACACCTTATAAATTATTCCAATCAAGAAATTAGCTTTCCGATACATTATGTTAATTTTCCTATATAATTCTCTTTTATATTTTACATACTATAAACAAATTTAAATTCATTCTTAAAATATATGGTCATACCCGTGCAAGGCACGGGGACACATGCTAATTTATATCACTATATCCTAAACCTTAAACCTCTACACCATAAACCTTAAATCCATGCACACTAAACCCTAAACATACACTCCAAAACTGATCAAAGTATCAAACATGAATATCAAAACATTTGTATGAATATCACATCAAACAATTTAAATATCAATTGCAACCAATACAAACAACACCAACAAAACACCAAACATGACCCAACATGAATATCAACAACATCATAATGAATATCACATCATCAAATTTGAATATCAACTACTCAGAGCATGAAATGTACATCCAACATTAATTTCAAAAGCATTTGTATGAATATCACATCAAATAATTTGAGTATCAATTGTAAAAAGTATAAACAACACCAGCAAAACACCAAAACGAACAACATGAATATCAACTCCATTATAGTGAATATTACATCATAAAATTTGAATATAAACTACTCAGAGCATGAACATGTATCCAACATGAATATCAAAAGCAATTGTATGAATATCGCATTAAACAATTTGAATATCAATTGCAACTAGTACAAACAACACCAACAAAACACCAAACATGATCTAACATGAATATCAACAACACTATAGTGAATATCACTGTAATGTACTGATGGGCTTTGAGGCTTTATAAGCCATAGCATTGTATGGGGCTATATAAGGCCCAACAACATGTAACAAAGGGTTATGGAATAACAAACCAACCAATTCATCTTTTCCCTATCTCTTATCCTTCTCTATGCATTTATCCCTTCCTTGACTCTCTTTCTCTGTTCTTCCCTTTCCTTTCCTAATTCTACTTCATTTCTCTAATTCAATCTATCAAAAAGATAATCTTCCTTGTTAATGTCCTTGGGACATGACAACTGGTATCAGAGCCAATAATCTTGCGACCCAAATTTTGATTCTTTTTTGTTGATTTTTTACCTAAAATTCGATCGTGGGATCAATTAATGGATGATTCTAAGGATGGCATTTGAAGAATTCTAGAGCAACTCACAGATATGGTGCGTTTGTTGATGCCAAAAGATCCACCAAATCCAAGTTCTGGTCTCAATCTTAGCGATTCGAGTCTTGAGTTCTTGCAACAAAATCATTAATCGTCGGGCACCTCGTAATTAAATCTTGATACATATCGAGCAATATTGGACTGCCCGGGCGCGAATTCAGCCAGGCCGAGTGTCCTCGGTACTCCAAATGAGACGGAGGTGGTAGAGCAGGCTTACGCGGTCATCAATCCGGTCTACCTAATTGATAATCCAGTGACGGTGTTTGATCACGGATTGACTAAAATCGTTGTACAAGATGGTGATAGTCAGGTACACGATCACAATTCCTTGGTCTCCGGTCTTGATGGGTTTCCAATAGCTTGTACGCTAGTGGTCTCGAACCCAGAGATCGTTGAAGAAACCTTGAAGGTACATTCTGATCATTTAGAAATTGTTGTATCTGAGGTCGAAATTGAGGTATTTGAGGAAATTGATGAAAGTGTTGTTGAATTGAGTGATCCTATGGGAATCAACTTAGGTGATTTGAAGAAGAATTCGATTGCATTTTTGGTTACTTTCCATGCACATAAGGTGTTTGTGGGAATGCCATATAGTAAAATAGTTGGTGCTAATGTTTCTGTTGGATTTCTGAGTAGTCATGATGATGTCTTTGGATCGATGGATTCAGTTAGGTCTTTTGTATTTGATCCGGGTATAACCGAGCGGGTATATTTGTGTGTGTTGTTATCCGGGAGGATGAATTGTTGTTGTTCTTCAGATGTTCAAAGTCATCTACAGAGTGTCGGTACTATGCAAGTTCATCTGCGGAGGATTTGGGTATATCCTTGTTTTGATCCGGTTGGATTGCCCCAAATTATTGGGGAGGGTGTGTACTGTTGTTGTGTTGCTAAGACCCTACTGATGTTGGATTTGGGTATCCTTGTTTTGATCCGTGGTTATCTCTTGCCTTTTCAGGGGAAATTCGATCTTATTTTGGGTTGATTCTTCCAGATTTTAAGGGGTATATATTCGTCTTGATCTTGTCTAAAAAGCCCACGATTCAATTGTAACAATCGAGCTCGGATTTGGGCCAAAATCGGCCATGGCCAAGAGCTCCAAAAGCTTGAACGAGTTGGCTTGGCTGGAGGTTGAAGACAACCCCTAATTACAAACGCTCCCTTATTTGACTTAATTATGCATTTTGCCCAACTTTTTAAGTTGTGGCAAAAATGCCCTTATTTTATTTTTCAAAATATACAAAAGTTATCCAAACTTATTATAATTTATCTTAAGTTTATTTATATATTTTAACCCAAATTTAAGTTGAAGGAAAAATTAAATTAGCTATTTTAAAGCTTAAATCACCTTTTCTTATAAATTTAACCATATTTTAATTAATATTCTAGTATTCTTACTTTAAATACTTTATGCTTAACAATATAATTTTATTTAAACTAATATTAACATAAGTTAGCATATTTTAAGTAATTCATGACTTAAAGAGATAACCTACTTAGGTTAAGTATTATTTTATCCCTACATGGATAAACATAATAAATCTTATAACCTTTATTTTAATATTTTAAAATTCCCAAAAATATATTCATGGTTATACTTATTTATTTAATTCTACACCATACTATTATAACTCATTTGATAATTTGTACAAAAATTATCTTCATTCAACTTTTGAACTTAGGTTAATGAGAATTTAAATTACTCCTCTAAAAAGAAATAAAAGAAATTTCATAACTCTTACTATTATCAATTTAAAATTACCATAATATCTTTCTAATTTAAGTGGGATATTAAAGACATCATGTGTCCTTAGTTTATAACTGATGTATCGGTTTTGACAGCTTGTGTCCTTAGTGCATAACTGATGCATTGGTTTTGACAACTTGTGTCCTTAGTGCATAACATATGCCTTGGTTTTGACAACTTGTGTCCTTAGTGCATAATATATGCCTTGGTTTTTACATCTTGTGTCTTTAGTGCATAATCAATGTCTTGATTTTGACAATTTGTGTCATTTTGGTTTGTAAGGCTAATAGAACGATGATCGATGATAGTTCGTGCTCCTGCGGCCCGAAGGCTATTAGAATGAAGACTAATTGGTAGCACTGCTGATGCGGCCCAAAGGCTCATATAATAAAATTTGATGACAGCTCGTACTCTTGTGGCCCGAAGGCTAATATAATAAAACTTGATGCTAGCTCATGCCCTGCTGCCTGAAAGCTAATATAATGAAGGCTGATGACAACTTGTGCCCCTGTGGCCCGAAGACTAATATAATAAAACTTGATGGCGGCTCGTGTCCCTGCAGCCTGAAGGATAATAGAATAAAACTTGATAGAAGCTCGTGCCCCAGCGTCTAGGGGTGAGCAAAAATATCCAATCCGACCGACCCGGTCCTATTACCCGCCGATCCGAATCCTAAAAGTCCAGATTGTCGAAGAAGACAGATACAAAACCGCCTTCACTGTACCATTTGGGCATTACGAATGGAATGTCATGCCCTTTGGTCTCAAAAATGCCCCTTCAGAATATCAAAGGATTATGAATGATATTCTGAATCCCTTCTCTGACTTCCTCATCGTCTACATCGACGATATCCTCATTTATTCCCTAACCTTAGAAGAACACTCTAAGCATCTCAATACCTTTCTGCATGTCATCAAAAAGAATGGATTAGTTTTATCTGCCACTAAGATAAAACTCTTTCAGACCAAGATTAGATTTCTTGGCCATGACATTCATCAACAAACCATCAAACCTATCCAAAGGAGCATTGAGTTCACAGATAAATTTCCCGACGAAATCAAAGACAAAACTCAATTACAAAGATTCCTTGGTTGCCTCAATTATATTTCTGATTTCTTTCCCGATCTCAGAAAACTCTGTATTCCCTTATTTTCCAGACTCAAAAAGAATCCTGCTCCTTGGGGTTCTGATCAAACCAAAGCCGTCCAAATCATCAAAAGCAAGATTAAATCTCTTCCTTGCCTAGGCCTTCCTCAGCCCAATGCTTTTATGATCGTTGAAACTGATGCCTCCAACATTGGTTTTGGTGGCATTCTTAAACAAAGGATCAATCCAGAAAGCAAAGAGCAACTGGTTAGATTCTACTCTGGTTGCTGGGCTGGGCCTCAGTTAAACTATAGCACGATTAAAAAGGAAATCCTTTCCATCGTCGCTTGCATTTCCAAATTTCAAGATGATTTATACAACAAGTCTTTTCTTCTTAGAGTTGATTGCAAATCCGCAAAAGATATACTTCAAAAAGATGTCCAGAACATTGTCTCAAAACAAATTTTTGCTCGATGGCAAGCCATTTTATCTGTCTTCTTCGACAATCTGGATTTGCCAGTAACCGCTCTTCATGTCAAACTTAGAGAAGACTTTTGCTTCGAAAAGTCTGTTGAGGAGGTCTCTCTTATTGGGGATAGGATACCTGATCCATTGTAAGGCTTTGTTGAGGGGTTTGTAGTTGATAACCAGCCTAGGAACGCCTCTTTCCTTTTCGGCTGCGTTCATGACATAGAAAGCCGTGCAACTCCAGGGAGATTGAGATTTTCTAATTAGTTTCTTAACTAACAAGGTCTCAATTTCTTTCTTGCAGGTTTCTAAGAGTTCTTTGTTCATTTGAATAGGCCTAGCTTTGGTTGGGATATCTCTCTCATGAAAGTCTTTTTCATAGGGGAGATAAACATGATGCTTCTTTCTGTCCCAGAAGGCATTGGGGATATCCGCACAGACTTGCTCTTTGAAGAGATTCTCGAAGTCTAGGGCCTTGGTTTGCCAAAGAGGGCCTTGCAGCCTTTCTTCAATCTTTAAAAACCCAATTTCATTAGTTAAATCTCTAATGAGGGTTTTCTTATGCTGAATGCTGTTAAGCTGTCTTTTGATAGAAGCATTTTGAAGGAGATCAAGATCTCTGCTCTTAATTGGGGAAAGGAAGGGGAAGTCTAGGTTTTTTCCTAGAACCTTGGCATGAATGCCGTCTTTATCAACTGAGAAGGGATAAAGCTGGGTTAGGAATGGGGATCCTAGGATGACTTCTTGTTGAAGATCTTTGACAAGGACAAAAGAGTTTAGGAGACACCATCCATTGCTGCAGACGGAGGCTTCAGGAATTTTGTAGTTTAACTGCATTTTAATGCCGCTGGCATTAAGAAGTCTTTCATTGGTCTTGACAAAATACTTGGAATTGACAAGGCCTTCTCTGATACAGTTGAGATCAGTTCCGCTGTCAATGAGGGCGACAATTTTGAAGGTGGAATCTTCAATCTTAATCTTAACAGGACAATACCATTTTTGGCATTCTACTTTGTTAAGAGCTGAAAGAAAGAGATTGTCTTGCTGAAAAGAGGGGTTAAATGATTCATTTTGCGAGATGAGGGGTTTTTTGCTGGTAGAGGAAGAGGTTCTAATTTTAACAGAGCCTTGGCTGGATCTGTTAGATGATCTTATCTCAGAACTACAGCTAGATTCATTTTTAGATTCTAGCTTGTTAATTCTGATTTCTATGAGATCATCCATAGAGTCTCTTAGTCTAACATACTCTTGAAGTCCTTTAACTTCTTTCTTGAGAGTATTGACTTCTGATTGAAGGTCTTTGATGGTGACTTTGGAACCTAGAATATTATTACTAGGTTGATTTTCAAAGAGTTTTGAGATGCTGAAGGGTCTATTGAGGGCTGGTCTTTGCTCGTTGAAGATAAGATCCTTAAGTTTCATGAAATAATCATGCTTAGTTTGAGGATCTGGGATCTGATTGATGAGGTCAAAAAGAGCTTCTTCTCTTTCTGCTTTGGTAATAACATTGCAGTAATGCTGAGGTTGATCTTGGTCAGAGCTTGAAGAGTCATAGTTGATCTCATATAATCCTTCATTGTCAGAGGAGGATTCAGTGTCTAGGCAGAGAAGTTCACCAATCTTTTCTTTAAGATCTGGTTCATCTTTGAGAAGCTCGTTGATCTTCTGCTTCATTGGACAGCTGTTGGCCTTGTGACCTGGCTTACGACACTTGTAGCAGATAATCTTTTTGCCGTAGCTGGGTCTATTAGGCTTGCTATCTCTGGTGTGGACAGGTTTATCATACCTGTTAGATCTCTGTTTAGAGCGCCTAAAGAATTCTCTTTTAGGTCTATGATTCTTCTCTTTTCTAGCTCTGGAGGGGGCTTGGATCTTTTCCATGCCAAAGGCTTCACAGAAGTTTCCCATTTCTCTTCTGGATTTACCCTTTTCTCCCCCGTATTTTGCTTGAATTTTTAATTCAGTGCATAATGCTAATCCTTCTTTCTTGATGAATGCTCCAAGCTGCCCATAGGTGATATCCTTCCAAGGGATTTCTTCCTTACCTATGTTTTCTTTAAGCTTGGTAACGATTCTTTTTGCGAAGAGGGATGGTAATCCTGAAACAAATCTTTCTTTCCAAAAAGATTCGTTACAGTCTGGTCTTTTAAGGACATAGGTGATGAAGACGTCCTTGTACCACCTATAATCACTTAGAGTTGGGCATCTAAGTTCTGTTAGGGTGATCTTGTTGGCTTGAAGTTCTTCATGCGGGTTGCCAACGAAATACATACTTATAGCATATATAAGTTGGTTGGTTGCATTTTGATCTGTAGAGATCCTTCCCTGATCGTCTTCTGTAGAGACGGTGGCGTTTAGGATATCTAATTGTTGTTGTAAGTTCAAGGCATTATCCCACCAGTATTTAAGCTGACCAGTGAAGCCTTGAATTATAAGACATGCTGCTGTCTTATCCGTTTGATCATGGGTTCTATAGGCTGCTTTAGCCATTCCCATTTCTTGGAGAGTATTCATGATTTCTCCTTCTGATTTGCCATCTATGTTCCATTCATAGATGGATGTTCCATTGTAATCCGTGGTCCTGAATTTAGCTCTTTCTTCATACTGAAGATCAGGAGGAGTTGGACGATTGTAGTAATTTCTAGTATCAGTATGTGCTCCAAATCTTTTGGAGTAATGCTGAGATCCGTTTCCCCTTCTCCTGAGTTTATTAACCTCTGGGGATTCAGATCCTAGAAAAGCGATTTTACTGATGGAGTGGCTCGTCTTGCTAGAGCTACTTATAGAGTCTCCAGAATCCTTCTTAGACTTACTGCTACAGTTGCCTTTATTCTTTAGGCAGTTGATATTTGCAGCTGGAGAGGTGACGCGTTTTGAGGAGGAAGCCTGTATATTATCCATCCTTTGGTTAATGGCTAGGTGGAAGGAATCCATCCTTTGATTGATTCTATCAAGGATAGAAGGAGGGCTAAGGCTGATGTTGCTTAAGAGATTGTTAGGAATACTTTCAGCTTGAAAGTGAGGCCTACTAATATCCCTAGGAAACTTAGGGGAACTCAATCCTTTATCCATACCAAGATGAATCTGATCTATTTGTTCAGAGATGGTATGAAGGATTTGATTGCTGTAGTTGTTTTGGGAGTAGATCTTCTTGATATCTCCCAAATTGGTCTGACTATGATCCTGCTCAGGTCTCCCTTTTTTAAAGGGATCAGCACGAATATCTTCATTGTCATGTTTAACAATGATACTCTTGAGCGGAGGATGAACAGAGGTACTGGTTCCTGAGGGAAAAAGATTCCAGGTTCTAGAAATCCTATTTTGCACTTCTAAGGATGGAAGATGGAATGGGTCATCAATGTCCTTTTTAGACAGATAAATAGAGAACCATCTAAAGAAAAGAATATTAGTTTGGAGATTGTTCATCTCTTCATAATATTCTTCTTGGATTCTATCTCTGCAATCTTTGTCTAGTTGCATGAACCATTTTCTCCTTTTGTTGTTGCTGGTACCATAGAAATCTTTTCTAAGATACTCTTTATCAATGGTAAAACCTTCTTTGGTTAAGACATTGATAGTAGAATAGTTATGCATGTTGGTAGAGGTAGGAGAATGGTCACCAACAGACTCTTCCTCATTCTGGGGAATGATTCTAGGAAGAGGATGGGCAAAGTCTATATGATCTCTTCTTAGAGAACTATTTCTGGAGAACTCACTGGTCATGGAGTAGAAGGGGTCACTAATAGAATTCCGAGCAGGGGCAAAGCTAGGTCGGTTGGTTGAGTTTTCTCTGACCGAATTGAACCTGATGAGAATTCTACCATCAGACTCTTCTATGATCTGAGAGATCTCTTGTTGTTCCAGGTTTCTAGGAGGGTTGTCGTTGTCGACCTCTAGGGTTTCAGGAATAGTAATGTCTTTCCACTTGATGGTCTTGGGAGTAAAAGTGCAAGACTTTTCTGCTTCTAATTGAAGAAGAACAGTCTCTCCATGAGCTAGAGGGGTAATGGTGCACTTTGGATCTGTTAAAGAACTCATGAGTTTGAAATGCAGTCTATAAATAACAGCAAAGTTCTTAGTGAACTGTTTGCAGTTGTTATTTAGCATTTTGATGTCTAGGATGACGGTTTGACAAATCCTAGGGTCAGTCAAGTCGACTGAGAAGTTTGGAGAACAATTGAAGAACAAAGGTCCATTGCAGATGTTGGATTGTACTAAAGCCAGAATCGAGTCTTTGTAAGAGAGAAACCGGTCATCCCTAAGGGCTAGGAAGACAGGAGAATCAATTCCTTTTCTATGAAGAGGTTTTAAAGCAATTTGGATTAACCCAAGATGCAAAAATCTATAACCTTTTCTAAGATAACTTTGAATGGTTGTAGGATTGAGAAGCCTAAGAGACTGCTGCTCTTTTGTAAGGCAGATGGTTGATTCTTGGTGTTTGATGCAATTGGCATGGAACAAGTCCAAGATCCCAGATCTATAAATAGACTGAGGATTGTCTGGAATAGTCCAGTCTTGAATATTGTCAGGGTCAAGACTATACATGTTCTCATTGCTATGAACGATTTGTTCCGAATTGCTACCGGAACCTCGTCGGAATAATCTTCTTGCCATCGACATGTTTTTAAAACAAAGTAAAGTTTTCTAAAACAAGGTTTTATCTAAGGCTTATAACAACGGGACCGTCCACCGGGACCACCTATCATCAAGGCTGACCAAACGGATCTTACGGGACTAAACCAAGCGTTGTGCCCAAAGCCTAGATAAGCACTTAAAATAGAAAGACTGAAACTTAAAATTTTAAAACGATGAAGAGGATAAGGAGATTAAATTAACAAGGCTCTGATACCAGGTTGGTCAAAAGGATCAAAAGCAATGAAAATATGCTAGAAATGATAAGCAAGACAATAACACAATACTGGACTATTGTGCTTGATATAAATTGCAAAAGAAAGAAACTGTACAAAACTTACAGGTAGCCGAAGAGCAGCAAAGCAAGAAACTAAAAATATAAAGGAGAGAGAGGGAGAGAGATTTTTAGCGTGCCTCTAACAAGTGAGGGCTTACCAGCTTAAATAGAGAAAGGAAAAATTGCTATTTGAAGGCACTATTAAGGCGCCGTACAACTGTTCATATGAATAGTGCCTAAATAAGTGCGTTGGTACTGTTCAGAGTGGACTTCTGCTTTTGCTGTAGAAGTTGTTTGTCATTTGCTGATGAGATTTGTCTGATTGTATTTTGTCTGATTGTGGTGCCGACATCTTTTGTCTGAAAGATTTTTGATGGGCTTTTGCGAACGGCCTTATGGACTTGCAACCTTACTGGGCGTAAGGGTCTTGTGCGAACTGATCATATGGGTCATAATCAGTTTGCTGGGCTAAATTGGCCGAGCTGGCTTGGTCTTCTTCTTCTTGGACTTTATCAGCCCAAGACTTGGGCTTCTCGTCCGAGATGTCAACAATTGTTACTGAGTTTTGCTTAGTTTTGAGATTCTTGTATTTCTTCCATTCTTGGTAGTCAAGCCAGTCTTGGTCTTGGATTTGTGAGGGTGACGCAGTTGCCACCGGGACTCCTGACGGGTGAATGACAATCTCCTTTGAGGGGGCAGGAGAAGCTTGTGTTCCTTTTGCTTTGAAAATTGCATGGATGTTGTTGAGTGAGTAGGATTCTGGATCAATCTTTTCCCACCAACGAACTTTGAACTTGCGACAGAGAGAAAGGGGACACGGACAGGGTAATGCTTGCTGGAGTTCATAGATCCAGCAGAGTATCCAAGATACACCAGTGCACCTATGGAATTGTATTGGTTTTATGTAGTTTTGGACCGGACAATGTTTGATAAAGAAGTCATAGGATTGCCTAGCTTCTTCTGGGTAGATTTCAGGAGTAGGTCCAAAGTAGTTCCACCAGTCAAAGAACCAGACTGGTAAATTGCTGTTGCATGTTTTTGCGAAGAAAAAGAACCAGGAATGGTTGAATGCTCGGATAAGAAAGGCCTTGGTCCAAGCATCTCTATAGTCATAATAGGAATAGCCTTTCGGCCAGAAAGGGATTGAGAATGCCTTTTGTGTGCTAGGTTCTCCCCAAGATTCTCTGGAGATGACCTTCAGAATTTTGCATTTTGAGAAGACAATGAGGTTGGGGTCATTGTCGTCTCTGGTATGCGAGATTTCGGCAGATTCAGAATCTACCAAAACGAACTCATAGAACTTTTGGGTTTTTGCCGGGTCAGAAGGAAACCATTGGAAGTCTTTGGAGAAGAGATTTTTTATGAAGGGTCCAAAGTCCTTTTGGTCAGGGGGATTGAATTCTTTTGTGAGGCAGATATTTTGTAGGGATGATTGCTTGAGGATGTATCTGTGGAAATGCTTGGTGGATTTCTGTTTGTCAGTTTTTTGTGGAGTCCTCGGGTTTAGAGGACTGTTTGTGAGAGCTGGGAATTGGGATAAGGATTGAAATTGGTTTTGCGTTTGGACAACGCTTTTTGCTGGGGACGAGCTTGCTGAAGCATAATCCTGTGGGGTTTGCTTGCGAGGGTTTCCCCTCCCCGCCATTCTTGAGAACCTGTTTTAAACAAGATTAAAAAGGTACATTAGAAAGAATGCAATCCCTAATGATCCTGTCAGCAGTTTGTTGGCGAATGTTGAGGATCCTGATTTCACTGGAGAGAATGATATGTTTAATCTTCTCGGAGTGAAATGATTCTTGAGCAGTTTTGCGAACGGTCTTTTGGGCTTCAAAGACTCGAAAATAGGAGTAGTAGGCCTTTTGTTTGTCTTGGAGGGTTTTGAAATAAGGAAAGGGGGCCATGTGTTTTAAGGTTTTCCCTGCAGAAATTCTCTTGTCAGAAAATCTGGTAAAGAATTGCTTTCTCCTTTGATAAATTCAATTTCAAAATCAAAGACAGATAAAATGGCTTGCCATCGAGCAAAAATTTGTTTTGAGACAATGTTCTGGACATCTTTTTGAAGTATATCTTTTGCGGATTTGCAATCAACTCTAAGAAGAAAAGACTTGTTGTATAAATCATCTTGAAATTTGGAAATGCAAGCGACGATGGAAAGGATTTCCTTTTTAATCGTGCTATAGTTTAACTGAGGCCCAGCCCAGCAACCAGAGTAGAATCTAACCAGTTGCTCTTTGCTTTCTGGATTGATCCTTTGTTTAAGAATGCCACCAAAACCAATGTTGGAGGCATCAGTTTCAACGATCATAAAAGCATTGGGCTGAGGAAGGCCTAGGCAAGGAAGAGATTTAATCTTGCTTTTGATGATTTGGACGGCTTTGGTTTGATCAGAACCCCAAGGAGCAGGATTCTTTTTGAGTCTGGAAAATAAGGGAATACAGAGTTTTCTGAGATCGGGAAAGAAATCAGAAATATAATTGAGGCAACCAAGGAATCTTTGAAATTGAGACCTTGTTAGTTAAGAAACTAATTAGAAAATCTCAATCTCCCTGGAGTTGCGCGGCTTTCTATGTCATGAACGCAGCCGAAAAGGAAAGAGGCGTTCCTAGGCTGGTTATCAACTACAAACCCCTCAACAAAGCCTTACAATGGATCAGGTATCCTATCCCCAATAAGAGAGACCTCCTCAACAGACTTTTCGAAGCAAAAGTCTTCTCTAAGTTTGACATGAAGAGCGGTTACTGGCAAATCCAGATTGTCGAAGAAGACAGATACAAAACCGCCTTCACTGTACCATTTGGGCATTACGAATGGAATGTCATGCCCTTTGGTCTCAAAAATGCCCCTTCAGAATATCAAAGGATTATGAATGATATTCTGAATCCCTTCTCTGACTTCCTCATCGTCTACATCGACGATATCCTCATTTATTCCCTAACCTTAGCGTGCCTCAAACAAGTGAGGGCTTACCAGCTTAAATAGAGAAAGGAAAAATTGCTATTTGAAGGCACTATTAAGGCGCCGTACAACTGTTCATATGAATAGTGCCTAAATAAGTGCGTTGGTACTGTTCAGAGTGGACTTCTGCTTTTGCTGTAGAAGTTGTTTGTCATTTGCTGATGAGATTTGTCTGATTGTATTTTGTCTGATTGTGGTGCCGACATCTTTTGTCTGAAAGATTTTTGATGGGCTTTTGCGAACGGCCTTATGGACTTGCAACCTTACTGGGCGTAAGGGTCTTGTGCGAACTGATCATATGGGTCATAATCAGTTTGCTGGGCTAAATTGGCCGAGCTGGCTTGGTCTTCTTCTTCTTGGACTTTATCAGCCCAAGACTTGGGCTTCTCGTCCGAGATGTCAACAATTGTTACTGAGTTTTGCTTAGTTTTGAGATTCTTGTATTTCTTCCATTCTTGGTAGTCAAGCCAGTCTTGGTCTTGGATTTGTGAGGGTGACGCAGTTGCCACCGGGACTCCTGACGGGTGAATGACAATCTCCTTTGAGGGGGCAGGAGAAGCTTGTGTTCCTTTTGCTTTGAAAATTGCATGGATGTTGTTGAGTGAGTAGGATTCTGGATCAATCTTTTCCCACCAACGAACTTTGAACTTGCGACAGAGAGAAAGGGGACACGGACAGGGTAATGCTTGCTGGAGTTCATAGATCCAGCAGAGTATCCAAGATACACCAGTGCACCTATGGAATTGTATTGGTTTTATGTAGTTTTGGACCGGACAATGTTTGATAAAGAAGTCATAGGATTGCCTAGCTTCTTCTGGGTAGATTTCAGGAGTAGGTCCAAAGTAGTTCCACCAGTCAAAGAACCAGACTGGTAAATTGCTGTTGCATGTTTTTGCGAAGAAAAAGAACCAGGAATGGTTGAATGCTCGGATAAGAAAGGCCTTGGTCCAAGCATCTCTATAGTCATAATAGGAATAGCCTTTCGGCCAGAAAGGGATTGAGAATGCCTTTTGTGTGCTAGGTTCTCCCCAAGATTCTCTGGAGATGACCTTCAGAATTTTGCATTTTGAGAAGACAATGAGGTTGGGGTCATTGTCGTCTCTGGTATGCGAGATTTCGGCAGATTCAGAATCTACCAAAACGAACTCATAGAACTTTTGGGTTTTTGCCGGGTCAGAAGGAAACCATTGGAAGTCTTTGGAGAAGAGATTTTTTATGAAGGGTCCAAAGTCCTTTTGGTCAGGGGGATTGAATTCTTTTGTGAGGCAGATATTTTGTAGGGATGATTGCTTGAGGATGTATCTGTGGAAATGCTTGGTGGATTTCTGTTTGTCAGTTTTTTGTGGAGTCCTCGGGTTTAGAGGACTGTTTGTGAGAGCTGGGAATTGGGATAAGGATTGAAATTGGTTTTGCGTTTGGACAACGCTTTTTGCTGGGGACGAGCTTGCTGAAGCATAATCCTGTGGGGTTTGCTTGCGAGGGTTTCCCCTCCCCGCCATTCTTGAGAACCTGTTTTAAACAAGATTAAAAAGGTACATTAGAAAGAATGCAATCCCTAATGATCCTGTCAGCAGTTTGTTGGCGAATGTTGAGGATCCTGATTTCACTGGAGAGAATGATATGTTTAATCTTCTCGGAGTGAAATGATTCTTGAGCAGTTTTGCGAACGGTCTTTTGGGCTTCAAAGACTCGAAAATAGGAGTAGTAGGCCTTTTGTTTGTCTTGGAGGGTTTTGAAATAAGGAAAGGGGGCCATGTGTTTTAAGGTTTTCCCTGCAGAAATTCTCTTGTCAGAAAATCTGGTAAAGAATTGCTTTCTCCTTTGATAAATTCAATTTCAAAATCAAAGACAGATAAAATGGCTTGCCATCGAGCAAAAATTTGTTTTGAGACAATGTTCTGGACATCTTTTTGAAGTATATCTTTTGCGGATTTGCAATCAACTCTAAGAAGAAAAGACTTGTTGTATAAATCATCTTGAAATTTGGAAATGCAAGCGACGATGGAAAGGATTTCCTTTTTAATCGTGCTATAGTTTAACTGAGGCCCAGCCCAGCAACCAGAGTAGAATCTAACCAGTTACTCTTTGCTTTCTGGATTGATCCTTTGTTTAAGAATGCCACCAAAACCAATGTTGGAGGCATCAGTTTCAACGATCATAAAAGCATTGGGCTGAGGAAGGCCTAGGCAAGGAAGAGATTTAATCTTGCTTTTGATGATTTGGACGGCTTTGGTTTGATCAGAACCCCAAGGAGCAGGATTCTTTTTGAGTCTGGAAAATAAGGGAATACAGAGTTTTCTGAGATCGGGAAAGAAATCAGAAATATAATTGAGGCAACCAAGGAATCTTTGTAATTGAGTTTTGTCTTTGATTTCGTCGGGAAATTTATCTGTGAACTCAATGCTCCTTTGGATAGGTTTGATGGTTTGTTGATGAATGTCATGGCCAAGAAATCTAATCTTGGTCTGAAAGAGTTTTATCTTAGTGGCAGATAAAACTAATCCATTCTTTTTGATGACATGCAGAAAGGTATTGAGATGCTTAGAGTGTTCTTCTAAGGTTAGGGAATAAATGAGGATATCGTCGATGTAGACGATGAGGAAGTCAGAGAAGGGATTCAGAATATCATTCATAATCCTTTGATATTCTGAAGGGGCATTTTTGAGACCAAAGGGCATGACATTCCATTCGTAATGCCCAAATGGTACAGTGAAGGCGGTTTTGTATCTGTCTTCTTCGACAATCTGGATTTGCCAGTAACCGCTCTTCATGTCAAACTTAGAGAAGACTTTTGCTTCGAAAAGTCTGTTGAGGAGGTCTCTCTTATTGGGGATAGGATACCTGATCCATTGTAAGGCTTTGTTGAGGGGTTTGTAGTTGATAACCAGCCTAGGAACGCCTCTTTCCTTTTCGGCTGCGTTCATGACATAGAAAGCCGCGCAACTCCAGGGAGATTGAGATTTTCTAATTAGTTTCTTAACTAACAAGGTCTCAATTTCTTTCTTGCAGGTTTCTAAGAGTTCTTTGTTCATTTGAATAGGCCTAGCTTTGGTTGGGATATCTCTCTCATGAAAGTCTTTTTCATAGGGGAGATAAACATGATGCTTCTTTCTGTCCCAGAAGGCATTGGGGATATCCGCACAGACTTGCTCTTTGAAGAGATTCTCGAAGTCTAGGGCCTTGGTTTGCCAAAGAGGGCCTTGCAGCCTTTCTTCAATCTTTAAAAACCCAATTTCATTAGTTAAATCTCTAATGAGGGTTTTCTTATGCTGAATGCTGTTAAGCTGTCTTTTGATAGAAGCATTTTGAAGGAGATCAAGATCTCTGCTCTTAATTGGGGAAAGGAAGGGGAAGTCTAGGTTTTTTCCTAGAACCTTGGCATGAATGCCGTCTTTATCAACTGAGAAGGGATAAAGCTGGGTTAGGAATGGGGATCCTAGGATGACTTCTTGTTGAAGATCTTTGACAAGGACAAAAGAGTTTAGGAGACACCATCCATTGCTGCAGACGGAGGCTTCAGGAATTTTGTAGTTTAACTGCATTTTAATGCCGCTGGCATTAAGAAGTCTTTCATTGGTCTTGACAAAATACTTGGAATTGACAAGGCCTTCTCTGATACAGTTGAGATCAGCTCCGCTGTCAATGAGGGCGACAATTTTGAAGGTGGAATCTTCAATCTTAATCTTAACAGGACAATACCATTTTTGGCATTCTACTTTGTTAAGAGCTGAAAGAAAGAGATTGTCTTGCTGAAAAGAGGGGTTAAATGATTCATTTTGCGAGATGAGGGGTTTTTTGCTGGTAGAGGAAGAGGTTCTAATTTTAACAGAGCCTTGGCTGGATCTGTTAGATGATCTTATCTCAGAACTACAGCTAGATTCATTTTTAGATTCTAGCTTGTTAATTCTGATTTCTATGAGATCATCCATAGAGTCTCTTAGTCTAACATACTCTTGAAGTCCTTTAACTTCTTTCTTGAGAGTATTGACTTCTGATTGAAGGTCTTTGATGGTGACTTTGGAACCTAGAATATTATTACTAGGTTGATTTTCAAAGAGTTTTGAGATGCTGAAGGGTCTATTGAGGGCTGGTCTTTGCTCGTTGAAGATAAGATCCTTAAGTTTCATGAAATAATCATGCTTAGTTTGAGGATCTGGGATCTGATTGATGAGGTCAAAAAGAGCTTCTTCTCTTTCTGCTTTGGTAATAACATTGCAGTAATGCTGAGGTTGATCTTGGTCAGAGCTTGAAGAGTCATAGTTGATCTCATATAATCCTTCATTGTCAGAGGAGGATTCAGTGTCTAGGCAGAGAAGTTCACCAATCTTTTCTTTAAGATCTGGTTCATCTTTGAGAAGCTCGTTGATCTTCTGCTTCATTGGACAGCTGTTGGCCTTGTGACCTGGCTTACGACACTTGTAGCAGATAATCTTTTTGCCGTAGCTGGGTCTATTAGGCTTGCTATCTCTGGTGTGGACAGGTTTATCATACCTGTTAGATCTCTGTTTAGAGCGCCTAAAGAATTCTCTTTTAGGTCTATGATTCTTCTCTTTTCTAGCTCTGGAGGGGGCTTGGATCTTTTCCATGCCAAAGGCTTCACAGAAGTTTCCCATTTCTCTTCTGGATTTACCCTTTTCTCCCCCGTATTTTGCTTGAATTTTTAATTCAGTGCATAATGCTAATCCTTCTTTCTTGATGAATGCTCCAAGCTGCCCATAGGTGATATCCTTCCAAGGGATTTCTTCCTTACCTATGTTTTCTTTAAGCTTGGTAACGATTCTTTTTGCGAAGAGGGATGGTAATCCTGAAACAAATCTTTCTTTCCAAAAAGATTCGTTACAGTCTGGTCTTTTAAGGACATAGGTGATGAAGACGTCCTTGTACCACCTATAATCACTTAGAGTTGGGCATCTAAGTTCTGTTAGGGTGATCTTGTTGGCTTGAAGTTCTTCATGCGGGTTGCCAACGAAATACATACTTATAGCATATATAAGTTGGTTGGTTGCATTTTGATCTGTAGAGATCCTTCCCTGATCGTCTTCTGTAGAGACGGTGGCGTTTAGGATATCTAATTGTTGTTGTAAGTTCAAGGCATTATCCCACCAGTATTTAAGCTGACCAGTGAAGCCTTGAATTATAAGACATGCTGCTGTCTTATCCGTTTGATCATGGGTTCTATAGGCTGCTTTAGCCATTCCCATTTCTTGGAGAGTATTCATGATTTCTCCTTCTGATTTGCCATCTATGTTCCATTCATAGATGGATGTTCCATTGTAATCCGTGGTCCTGAATTTAGCTCTTTCTTCATACTGAAGATCAGGAGGAGTTGGACGATTGTAGTAATTTCTAGTATCAGTATGTGCTCCAAATCTTTTGGAGTAATGCTGAGATCCGTTTCCCCTTCTCCTGAGTTTATTAACCTCTGGGGATTCAGATCCTAGAAAAGCGATTTTACTGATGGAGTGGCTCGTCTTGCTAGAGCTACTTATAGAGTCTCCAGAATCCTTCTTAGACTTACTGCTACAGTTGCCTTTATTCTTTAGGCAGTTGATATTTGCAGCTGGAGAGGTGACGCGTTTTGAGGAGGAAGCCTGTATATTATCCATCCTTTGGTTAATGGCTAGGTGGAAGGAATCCATCCTTTGATTGATTCTATCAAGGATAGAAGGAGGGCTAAGGCTGATGTTGCTTAAGAGATTGTTAGGAATACTTTCAGCTTGAAAGTGAGGCCTACTAATATCCCTAGGAAACTTAGGGGAACTCAATCCTTTATCCATACCAAGATGAATCTGATCTATTTGTTCAGAGATGGTATGAAGGATTTGATTGCTGTAGTTGTTTTGGGAGTAGATCTTCTTGATATCTCCCAAATTGGTCTGACTATGATCCTGCTCAGGTCTCCCTTTTTTAAAGGGATCAGCACGAATATCTTCATTGTCATGTTTAACAATGATACTCTTGAGCGGAGGATGAACAGAGGTACTGGTTCTTGAGGGAAAAAGATTCCAGGTTCTACAATCCAACATCTGCAATGGACCTTTGTTCTTCAATTGTTCTCCAAACTTCTCAGTCGACTTGACTGACCCTAGGATTTGTCAAACCGTCATCCTAGACATCAAAATGCTAAATAACAACTGCAAACAGTTCACTAAGAACTTTGCTGTTATTTATAGACTGCATTTCAAACTCATGAGTTCTTTAACAGATCCAAAGTGCACCATTACCCCTCTAGCTCATGGAGAGACTGTTCTTCTTCAATTAGAAGCAGAAAAGTCTTGCACTTTTACTCCCAAGACCATCAAGTGGAAAGACATTACTATTCCTGAAACCCTAGAGGTCGACAACGACAACCCTCCTAGAAACCTGGAACAACAAGAGATCTCTCAGATCATAGAAGAGTCT
The DNA here is from genome assembly GCA_027886185.1 of Rheum nobile. Lineage (NCBI taxonomy): Eukaryota > Viridiplantae > Streptophyta > Magnoliopsida > Caryophyllales > Polygonaceae > Rheum > Rheum nobile. The sequence goes on from WOAB01000127.1 coordinate 142,142, forward strand.
GATGGTAGAATTCTCATCAGGTTCAATTCGGTCAGAGAAAACTCAACCAACCGACCTAGCTTTGCCCCTGCTCGGAATTCTATTAGTGACCCCTTCTACTCCATGACCAGTGAGTTCTCCAGAAATAGTTCTCTAAGAAGAGATCATATAAACTTTGCCCATCCTCTTCCTAGAATCATTCCCCAGAATGAGGAAGAGTCTGTTGGTGACCATTCTCCTACCTCTACCAACATGCATAACTATTCTACTATCAATGTCTTAACCAAAGAAGGTTTTACCATTGATAAAGAGTATCTTAGAAAAGATTTCTATGGTACCAGCAACAACAAAAGGAGAAAATGGTTCATGCAACTAGACAAAGATTGCAGAGATAGAATCCAAGAAGAATATTATGAAGAGATGAACAATCTCCAAACTAATATTCTTTTCTTTAGATGGTTCTCTATTTATCTGTCTAAAAAGGACATTGATGACCCATTCCATCTTCCATCCTTAGAAGTGCAAAATAGGATTTCTAGAACCTGGAATCTTTTTCCCTCAGGAACCAGTACCTCTGTTCATCCTCCGCTCAAGAGTATCATTGTTAAACATGACAATGAAGATATTCGTGCTGATCCCTTTAAAAAAGGGAGACCTGAGCAGGATCATAGTCAGACCAATTTGGGAGATATCAAGAAGATCTACTCCCAAAACAACTACAGCAATCAAATCCTTCATACCATCTCTGAACAAATAGATCAGATTCATCTTGGTATGGATAAAGGATTGAGTTCCCCTAAGTTTCCTAGGGATATTAGTAGGCCTCACTTTCAAGCTGAAAGTATTCCTAACAATCTCTTAAGCAACATCAGCCTTAGCCCTCCTTCTATCCTTGATAGAATCAATCAAAGGATGGATTCCTTCCACCTAGCCATTAACCAAAGGATGGATAATATACAGGCTTCCTCCTCAAAACGCGTCACCTCTCCAGCTGCAAATATCAACTGCCTAAAGAATAAAGGCAACTGTAGCAGTAAGTCTAAGAAGGATTCTGGAGACTCTATAAGTAGCTCTAGCAAGACGAGCCACTCCATCAGTAAAATCGCTTTTCTAGGATCTGAATCCCCAGAGGTTAATAAACTCAGGAGAAGGGGAAACGGATCTCAGCATTACTCCAAAAGATTTGGAGCACATACTGATACTAGAAATTACTACAATCGTCCAACTCCTCCTGATCTTCAGTATGAAGAAAGAGCTAAATTCAGGACCACGGATTACAATGGAACATCCATCTATGAATGGAACATAGATGGCAAATCAGAAGGAGAAATCATGAATACTCTCCAAGAAATGGGAATGGCTAAAGCAGCCTATAGAACCCATGATTAAACGGATAAGACAGCAGCATGTCTTATAATTCAAGGCTTCACTGGTCAGCTTAAATACTGGTGGGATAATGCCTTGAACTTACAACAACAATTAGATATCCTAAACGCCACCGTCTCTACAGAAGACGATCAGGGAAGGATCTCTACAGATCAAAATGCAACCAACCAACTTATATATGCTATAAGTATGTATTTCGTTGGCAACCCGCATGAAGAACTTCAAGCCAACAAGATCACCCTAACAGAACTTAGATGCCCAACTCTAAGTGATTATAGGTGGTACAAGGACGTCTTCATCACCTATGTCCTTAAAAGACCAGACTGTAACGAATCTTTTTGGAAAGAAAGATTTGTTTCAGGATTACCATCCCTCTTCGCAAAAAGAATCGTTACCAAGCTTAAAGAAAACATAGGTAAGGAAGAAATCCCTTGGAAGGATATCACCTATGGGCAGCTTGGAGCATTCATCAAGAAAGAAGGATTAGCATTATGCACTGAATTAAAAATTCAAGCAAAATACGGGGGAGAAAAGGGTAAATCCAGAAGAGAAATGGGAAACTTCTGTGAAGCCTTTGGCATGGAAAAGATCCAAGCCCCCTCCAGAGCTAGAAAAGAGAAGAATCATAGACCTAAAAGAGAATTCTTTAGGCGCTCTAAACAGAGATCTAACAGGTATGATAAACCTGTCCACACCAGAGATAGCAAGCCTAATAGACCCAGCTACGGCAAAAAGATTATCTGCTACAAGTGTCGTAAGCCAGGTCACAAGGCCAACAGCTGTCCAATGAAGCAGAAGATCAACGAGCTTCTCAAAGATGAACCAGATCTTAAAGAAAAGATTGGTGAACTTCTCTGCCTAGACACTGAATCCTCCTCTGACAATGAAGGATTATATGAGATCAACTATGACTCTTCAAGCTCTGACCAAGATCAACCTCAGCATTACTGCAATGTTATTACCAAAGCAGAAAGAGAAGAAGCTCTTTTTAACCTCATCAATCAGATCCCAGATCCTCAAACTAAGCATGATTATTTCATGAAACTTAAGGATCTTATCTTCAACGAGCAAAGACCAGCCCTCAATAGACCCTTCAGCATCTCAAAACTCTTTGAAAATCAACCTAGTAATAATATTCTAGGTTCCAAAGTCACCATCAAAGACCTTCAATCAGAAGTCAATACTCTCAAGAAAGAAGTTAAAGGACTTCAAGAGTATGTTAGACTAAGAGACTCTATGGATGATCTCATAGAAATCAGAATTAACAAGCTAGAATCTAAAAATGAATCTAGCTGTAGTTCTGAGATAAGATCATCTAACAGATCCAGCCAAGGCTCTGTTAAAATTAGAACCTCTTCCTCTACCAGCAAAAAACCCCTCATCTCGCAAAATGAATCATTTAACCCCTCTTTTCAGCAAGACAATCTCTTTCTTTCAGCTCTTAACAAAGTAGAATGCCAAAAATGGTATTGTCCTGTTAAGATTAAGATTGAAGATTCCACCTTCAAAATTGTCGCCCTCATTGACAGCGGAGCTGATCTCAACTGTATCAGAGAAGGCCTTGTCAATTCCAAGTATTTTGTCAAGACCAATGAAAGACTTCTTAATGCCAGCGGCATTAAAATGCAGTTAAACTACAAAATTCCTGAAGCCTCCGTCTGCAGCAATGGATGGTGTCTCCTAAACTCTTTTGTCCTTGTCAAAGATCTTCAACAAGAAGTCATCCTAGGATCCCCATTCCTAACCCAGCTTTATCCCTTCTCAGTTGATAAAGACGGCATTCATGCCAAGGTTCTAGGAAAAAACCTAGACTTCCCCTTCCTTTCCCCAATTAAGAGCAGAGATCTTGATCTCCTTCAAAATGCTTCTATCAAAAGACAGCTTAACAGCATTCAGCATAAGAAAACCCTCATTAGAGATTTAACTAATGAAATTGGGTTTTTAAAGATTGAAGAAAGGCTGCAAGGCCCTCTTTGGCAAACCAAGGCCCTAGACTTCGAGAATCTCTTCAAAGAGCAAGTCTGTGCGGATATCCCCAATGCCTTCTGGGACAGAAAGAAGCATCATGTTTATCTCCCCTATGAAAAAGACTTTCATGAGAGAGATATCCCAACCAAAGCTAGGCCTATTCAAATGAACAAAGAACTCTTAGAAACCTGCAAGAAAGAAATTGAGACCTTGTTAGTTAAGAAACTAATTAGAAAATCTCAATCTCCCTGGAGTTGCGCGGCTTTCTATGTCATGAACGCAGCCGAAAAGGAAAGAGGCGTTCCTAGGCTGGTTATCAACTACAAACCCCTCAACAAAGCCTTACAATGGATCAGGTATCCTATCCCCAATAAGAGAGACCTCCTCAACAGACTTTTCGAAGCAAAAGTCTTCTCTAAGTTTGACATGAAGAGCGGTTACTGGCAAATCCAGATTGTCGAAGAAGACAGATACAAAACCGCCTTCACTGTACCATTTGGGCATTACGAATGGAATGTCATGCCCTTTGGTCTCAAAAATGCCCCTTCAGAATATCAAAGGATTATGAATGATATTCTGAATCCCTTCTCTGACTTCCTCATCGTCTACATCGACGATATCCTCATTTATTCCCTAACCTTAGAAGAACACTCTAAGCATCTCAATACCTTTCTGCATGTCATCAAAAAGAATGGATTAGTTTTATCTGCCACTAAGATAAAACTCTTTCAGACCAAGATTAGATTTCTTGGCCATGACATTCATCAACAAACCATCAAACCTATCCAAAGGAGCATTGAGTTCACAGATAAATTTCCCGACGAAATCAAAGACAAAACTCAATTACAAAGATTCCTTGGTTGCCTCAATTATATTTCTGATTTCTTTCCCGATCTCAGAAAACTCTGTATTCCCTTATTTTCCAGACTCAAAAAGAATCCTGCTCCTTGGGGTTCTGATCAAACCAAAGCCGTCCAAATCATCAAAAGCAAGATTAAATCTCTTCCTTGCCTAGGCCTTCCTCAGCCCAATGCTTTTATGATCGTTGAAACTGATGCCTCCAACATTGGTTTTGGTGGCATTCTTAAACAAAGGATCAATCCAGAAAGCAAAGAGCAACTGGTTAGATTCTACTCTGGTTGCTGGGCTGGGCCTCAGTTAAACTATAGCACGATTAAAAAGGAAATCCTTTCCATCGTCGCTTGCATTTCCAAATTTCAAGATGATTTATACAACAAGTCTTTTCTTCTTAGAGTTGATTGCAAATCCGCAAAAGATATACTTCAAAAAGATGTCCAGAACATTGTCTCAAAACAAATTTTTGCTCGATGGCAAGCCATTTTATCTGTCTTTGATTTTGAAATTGAATTTATCAAAGGAGAAAGCAATTCTTTACCAGATTTTCTGACAAGAGAATTTCTGCAGGGAAAACCTTAAAACACATGGCCCCCTTTCCTTATTTCAAAACCCTCCAAGACAAACAAAAGGCCTACTACTCCTATTTTCGAGTCTTTGAAGCCCAAAAGACCGTTCGCAAAACTGCTCAAGAATCATTTCACTCCGAGAAGATTAAACATATCATTCTCTCCAGTGAAATCAGGATCCTCAACATTCGCCAACAAACTGCTGACAGGATCATTAGGGATTGCATTCTTTCTAATGTACCTTTTTAATCTTGTTTAAAACAGGTTCTCAAGAATGGCGGGGAGGGGAAACCCTCGCAAGCAAACCCCACAGGATTATGCTTCAGCAAGCTCGTCCCCAGCAAAAAGCGTTGTCCAAACGCAAAACCAATTTCAATCCTTATCCCAATTCCCAGCTCTCACAAACAGTCCTCTAAACCCGAGGACTCCACAAAAAACTGACAAACAGAAATCCACCAAGCATTTCCACAGATACATCCTCAAGCAATCATCCCTACAAAATATCTGCCTCACAAAAGAATTCAATCCCCCTGACCAAAAGGACTTTGGACCCTTCATAAAAAATCTCTTCTCCAAAGACTTCCAATGGTTTCCTTCTGACCCGGCAAAAACCCAAAAGTTCTATGAGTTCGTTTTGGTAGATTCTGAATCTGCCGAAATCTCGCATACCAGAGACGACAATGACCCCAACCTCATTGTCTTCTCAAAATGCAAAATTCTGAAGGTCATCTCCAGAGAATCTTGGGGAGAACCTAGCACACAAAAGGCATTCTCAATCCCTTTCTGGCCGAAAGGCTATTCCTATTATGACTATAGAGATGCTTGGACCAAGGCCTTTCTTATCCGAGCATTCAACCATTCCTGGTTCTTTTTCTTCGCAAAAACATGCAACAGCAATTTACCAGTCTGGTTCTTTGACTGGTGGAACTACTTTGGACCTACTCCTGAAATCTACCCAGAAGAAGCTAGGCAATCCTATGACTTCTTTATCAAACATTGTCCGGTCCAAAACTACATAAAACCAATACAATTCCATAGGTGCACTGGTGTATCTTGGATACTCTGCTGGATCTATGAACTCCAGCAAGCATTACCCTGTCCGTGTCCCCTTTCTCTCTGTCGCAAGTTCAAAGTTCGTTGGTGGGAAAAGATTGATCCAGAATCCTACTCACTCAACAACATCCATGCAATTTTCAAAGCAAAAGGAACACAAGCTTCTCCTGCCCCCTCAAAGGAGATTGTCATTCACCCGTCAGGAGTCCCGGTGGCAACTGCGTCACCCTCACAAATCCAAGACCAAGACTGGCTTGACTACCAAGAATGGAAGAAATACAAGAATCTCAAAACTAAGCAAAACTCAGTAACAATTGTTGACATCTCGGACGAGAAGCCCAAGTCTTGGGCTGATAAAGTCCAAGAAGAAGAAGACCAAGCCAGCTCGGCCAATTTAGCCCAGCAAACTGATTATGACCCATATGATCAGTTCGCACAAGACCCTTACGCCCAGTAAGGTTGCAAGTCCATAAGGCCGTTCGCAAAAGCCCATCAAAAATCTTTCAGACAAAAGATGTCGGCACCACAATCAGACAAAATACAATCAGACAAATCTCATCAGCAAATGACAAACAACTTCTACAGCAAAAGCAGAAGTCCACTCTGAACAGTACCAACGCACTTATTTAGGCACTATTCATATGAACAGTTGTACGGCGCCTTAATAGTGCCTTCAAATAGCAATTTTTCCTTTCTCTATTTAAGCTGGTAAGCCCTCACTTGTTTGAGGCACGCTAAAAATCTCTCTCCCTCTCTCTCCTTTATATTTTTAGTTTCTTGCTTTGCTGCTCTTCGGCTACCTGTAAGTTTTGTACAGTTTCTTTCTTTTGCAATTTATATCAAGCACAATAGTCCAGTATTGTGTTATTGTCTTGCTTATCATTTCTAGCATATTTTCATTGCTTTTGATCCTTTTACAAACCGACATTTGCAAGAAATTGAAGTGTCTGACGGTGACATGATCATGCGATGAATCAAAACTGTATGTCCAATATTGTTGCGTGAAATAATTATCCCTTGTATGACATGACTGCCAAGTTGTGTGGTTTAATTTAGTATTAAAATAAATAAATAGAGACTTTATAGAATAACAATCACTAACCATTTGAAATGTCGGTCAAGGGATACGTTCACTAACTGAAGAATTTGGACAAATTCCAAGAATAGAACCTGCATATTTAGTATTTATATTAAATTTTATATTTTTAGTTCATCGAAAAATAATGTCAAAGAATTAAATGCAATTTATTAACCTGATCGATTTGAATTTATCCATTGTCGTTTCTCTCTAATAACAGGCAATTTCAACGTTCTGTTATGTCGGGTTAATTCGTCCATAACAAAATAACCCTAAAAATCTAAAATATATTCAAAGTAAAAAAAAATTATTCTACATACTACTAATGTTTTTGTCCTAATATTATAAAAATACATAAACATATGTAACTAATAATATAAGTAATCAAAAAAATTACAAAAGGTCCACGGTAAATATTTAATTTAGTATTATAAAATATATAATATAGTTTATATTTATAACTACTAAATGTTTATAACGTCAATATTGAATGCAACTTTGAATAGTTTTAATCGGCTTATAGGCCTTAAAATTAATTATCCACCTTCTCTCACAACATACAATGTGTTTTAGTAAATATTATATATATAAACTAAAATAAATTAATTATAGGGCTTATTGGGCCATTACATAATTAATAATACTAATGAGCTTTATAAACTGTAATTTAATAGCAAGTATTAAAAAAGAACAATATAATAAATTATCGAAAGAGAGGTGACACTCTCTATTACTTTATTTATATTAAAAAATGGCTAAATAGTTATGAAACCGGAATAGCCACATCCAACATTAAAATATAGATAATGATAAACCGTAAAAATATGTCTAAGTCAAAACAACAAAACTAATGAAACAAAAGATTTGCAAAATTGCTCTACCAATGATGAGATTTGCATCATATTTGAGATCTGCAAGCATTGTTCTTATTGAAGTCTTCCGTTGGGGTAAATTCTGGTCATACTAATTTTTGGAATTAATTATGAGATTTGCAATATTGTTCTTATCAATGTGTTGTTTTGTTGTGTAGGTTGAACAGTCATTATCAAGATTCAATTGCTATGCTTAATAGGTTTTGGTGATTATTGATTGTTTTGGTGAAAACTAATAGTGTCGTAATCAAATATGAAAACTGTGTAATACTATTATTTAATTTTGGTAATTATTGATTGTTTTGGTGAAAACTAATTGTATCGTAATCAAATATGAAAGCTGTGTAATAGTATTACTTAGTTTTGGTAATTATTGATTGTAATTTATAAATAAGGTAGGTATATGTGTATATATATATATATATATTAATTAGGAAAGTAGATTATAGTTGATATATAATTTTAAGTTTTAGTTGTTTTATTGGGGAAAAAAATTAGAAAAATTATGGTGATGACATGTGACAAAATCAATATGGTGATGACATGTGACGCAATAGGACTTTGCATATAGTAGTTATATAGTAGATTATCTTTTCTATTGCGTTGTTGTTCTCTAAAGTTGGTTTCACCACACCCCCTCCAACTTTAATCATAGAAAATTAATTAGGCATGTGATTCTTAATCGATTCTTCTACAAATTCAAACCTCGCGCCTATCTTCAAATTACTTTGATCAATCGTGAGTGATATATAAAATAAACTTTGTAGATATGTAGTTTGGAAAACTATTACGAAAGTATATATAATTATCTAGCAATTGGGTTTCCAAAACAATTAACCACATTTCCACATCTGCAAGTATTATATTTGAAGATATTCAGTAAATTTGGTGATCAAACAAAGATGCTATACAGAAATGACATCCGGTGCGGACGGTTCTTACGGTGTGGAAATACGAACATGCACTTTAGGGTCTTAAATATGCACTTTAACGTCTTAAATGTGCACTTTTGCAAAAAATTAGAAAAATGCTTAGGAATAAAATCAATTTTTTTTTTGTTTTCTTAATTTTTTTATATATAAAAGTATACATTTAAGACGTTAAAGTGCACATTTAAGACCTTAAAGTACATGTCTGCACCGTAAGAATCGTCTGCACCGGAACCTTACTCATGCTATACATGACTCTTATATAAACAGAAGATAAATTTACTATTGTATATTAAAATATGATGTCATCATATCTTTGACATTCAAGTGTTCTCATGAGGACCGAACTAATGTAAATTCGGTTTTAAACTGAGAATGAATCAATGAACTGGAAATTCAAGAGCCAAATAATGGGAAAGATTGATGCACATTCGTCCATGGAGAATTCTCTACAAAAGAATTGAGGGTGGGTAGAGAAGGGATTGATATTCATTGTAATTTAAGTAAAATAATAAGGTTAATATTGGTAGTTAACAAATGTTGATGATTTATTCTGGTGATGTATAGCATTACTCTTCATATATTAGCAATTCTTATGGCACGTTTGTAATCTTATTTTGGTAATTATTGATTGTTTTGGTAAAAATTAATTGTGTCGTAATCAAATATGAAAGCTGTTAATATTATTATTTAGTTTTGGTAATTATTGATTGTAATTTATAAATAAGGTAGGTATATGTGTATATATATTAATTAGGAAAGTAGATTATAGTTGGTATATAATTTTTAATTTTAGTTGTTTTATTAAAAAAAATTAAAAAAATTATGGTAATGACATGTGGCAAAATCAATATGATGATGACATGTGGCGCAGTTGGGCTTTGCATTTAGTAGTTATATAGTAGATTAACTTTGTCTTGTATAGACATACCATCCTCAATATTTCTCCTTTATAATTTGATTAACTTTGTCTCGCATAAAAAAAAATTGAGTTTTTATATTATTTGTGCTTTTGTGTATGTTGAAATTGTGAAGGAAAATTATCAATATACATGATTAAAATAAAATTCAAATATCGAGACTCATTGTTTTTATCTCTGATCTTAATTTAGGTTTGTAAGGAAATGTTAAGAAAATAAGATGTATATCTATAAATAATATAATATTATAATAGATGTATATTTAACAAATTTTATTCTTTTTAGATTTCTTATGTTCGTTTCAAATTCTTTTCTTGGTCAAATGTTGGTTCAAATTTTTTGAGGTACGTGAGAAACCTTATTTAAATTTTCATTTACTGTATCACAATTAATTAAATTTCCGTTTTTAAATTATATATATAGAAGGAATTGTAACACCCCAAATATTCCCTTGGAAATGCATTACCGTCAGTGACCTCAGACGTTCTGTCCGATGTCACCCAAGGCTTTATCAGTTGATATAAATCATCAAACAACAATTATGATACAGAATATCATAACTTTCATTTAAACCAAAGTCTCGGAATTACAACATAATTTCAAATACATCAAAAATACATAATCAGAATCATTACAGCGGAAGTCTTTAAATAATCATAAAAAGGGTCTTGATCGCAATGGTCACTCGCCAAAGATCTCAACCTGAATAAACTTGTCAAAAACACCGTTTGCCTTCATAGTCGTTCTAGCCTTCACAGGACGGCAACTTATCTGATGTGCTGAATCGAACGGATGACACTAGCCAACCATGTAGAGAACAATTTCGGTTGGTTAGTCTAATGAAAGACTACGCAAGGGTACAAAGAAGAGTGGTTCGAAGTAGTTGTATTAGGTTAGACTCATCGCTCATCGAATCACAACCGATAACGATAGTCAACCACCATACTTCTACTGAATATATGAAAAAGCATGATCAAGAGAAGATTCTGGAGACTGATTCTCACAGCAATCAATCCCAAAAGAAGACTCCAACGAAATGAACCTTATCGGAAACATGACAAATGTTGGGGAACATTAGTAATTACACAAGCGTTCAAAAATGACTTGATGTTTCGGTTCACGACCAACCTCACCGCTCAAAGCGAATCCAGATTGAAAAGAGAACGTTACTCTGATCAAAGTCAAGACGAGATTTCCTAGCTGCACTATTGCCTAGTTGCACTACTCGCCCAAGGGTATATTAATTATGTGCGACAACGGCACTTATCTCATTTAATTCCAAAACACACATCACATTATAAGCTTTTAGATATATGTTTCGTCATGAGGGACATATATCGACGGGAATCCTTCCCAACGTTTGTGACACTAGCTAAGTGCACCACCTCTATACTCGGATAGAGGATGATCATGATCCACTGTTGGCTTGAGGGTTTCCGCTACCCTCTCCACCATAATTATCAAGAAACGACTGGACCTCAACGAGTCCAACGTTCCTACGAATACTCGTGCTAACTAAACAGTCCAACACAGTAATAATCCACATCACAACCATCATGGCCAACAACAAAACATATATCTATACTAGTGTTGTTCTAACAGATATACAACCTAGTATAATATCATGTTTTAATCACATATATATATATAATAGCGTTGTTCTAACAGATATACAACCTATTATAATATATCCTTTTAATCATATCATTTAACAAAACTGTTCCCAACGAACAATAAATCAGTAAATCATCCCAAATTAATTAACAACTAAACAATTGATAATTAATTGAAGTATGGAATGATGAGCAAGAGCGAACTGCCACTTGCCTTAGATCCGCAGAAGCTTAAGCAAAGCTTAGAGACGACGAGTTCCTGGGTCCGAAACTGGGACAGATCTTGGATTATAAATCCCTAAGAAACGACCCATAACGAGACCCTAAGTTAGATTCAATATCCACATATATGAATCTAAAAGAATACGAAAAGAATCGAAGGAGCCAAGCCTCTCCCAAGACCACACACCCAAGAACACACACTCGGACAAGGCTCGCCGCGGGTGCGGCCAGGTTACAGTGGCGAAGGTCGTGACAGATTTTCGATGGAGAACTCACCCAAATCAATTCGTTCGACTTTGATTCGTTCTTGGTTTGATCTCCCAACACCTTAGGCCTTGAATACCACTTAGGAGTACCTTTTTATCACTCAAAGGTATCTCGATCACCTTCTCACACCAAGCTCAAAAGCTTGAACAACAATGGAGAAATTCAGAGGAGAAAACAAAGGAGGAAGGTGAAGAGCCCTTTGACTTCTGAATTCAACCCCCTTTTATAGCCCATCAGTGAGCTTCCTCAGAGGGGACAAGCAAGGAGACCAGCTGGGAACAAGGGAACAACAAGTGGAGCAACTTGCTCGGCCAAGGATAAGATTTTCAGAAATCTTATCGCGACAAAGATGGCTTGCACCGCGGGGTGCGGTGGCGTGGCCGCTGGGTGCGGTGGCGGCACTAGTCTTCTAGTTATACTACGCCTAACTATGTATGTTAAAGTTTAAGTTTGGTGGATCAATCACAAATTATGCCACACACATAAGCCCAGATCGAATAGTTTATGGATTTATATAGTTATTTCGTTATTCTTTTCAATTTTAAATATAAGATACATCTTCACAATGTAACATTATTTAACTCCACTAAGGATATTTATAGTTTCTATTCCATATTCGAGTTCAAAAAATATTTAGTTTTATTAGTTAAGAAGTTGTCATCAAATTTCCATGTTTTCTAGTTTGGTACGGTCGAGTTATTTGATTCGACTAGTGTGTATGTTAGATGTTAAAGATATCAGAGAAATATCTTAGCGTCTTGAACATTCTTTCGTACAAATAAATAGACACACGGATGCTAAAAAGAAGATTACGAGATTGTTTGAATTTTTAAGAAGAATGTATTAAATTACATTAAATAAGTTATTCAATATAAAATAATGTATTTTTTAGAAAACCAAACAATCCCTACATATACTATTCACCTTTCATTAATAGTTCATTTTGCATCGCCGTTATTTAATTATTTATCATTAGCTCAATGTCTGCAAGACAATTGTATAAAATTTATATTTATAAATTTCTATAACAATTGAAAAATAATTTGATTCAAAATTTAGAGAAAAAAGAAATTTTATAATTAAATAATATATAAAATATTAAATTAAGAATAAATCTAATAACCAAAATTATTTTAGGATTTATAGTATTTACTCTAATATTAAATATTTATTTCTATGTTCATCAAAATCCATGGTGAGATATGTTCATCACATATTATTATAAAGGAGGTCAACTTAATAATTGAGCTAATATGGATATAATTATTTATTTTTATATTTTTAAATCGAAATAAATTCCACAAATGCGAATAAAGTTTTGTTTTTATAGAGATCACAATAGCGTTATGCAAGAAACAATGGATAGATTTTTGAAAATCTTTCACAATATATTTTAACATGTAATATTTTTGAAGATAGAAAATATACTTCTGTTAAGTAAAGCAACCCAACTAATTATAAAAAATTATATTAATATAATTATTTAAGTAATACAAAGGTAAAAAAGGGGAAAATCTTAACCCAAAAATATATATATAAGCTCTCTAAAAATTACAATAAGAAGTCACAATAGAATTGTGTACAATTTTCAGATAAAATCATTCAAATTGGAAACACATATGTTAAAAAGAAAATTGAAAATATAAAATATATAGTTTTGATTTGTAACATAAAAGTAATTGATGTGTCAAGATAATTTGAAGACACATGACATATAGTGATGTGACACATTTTCATAAGGGCATATAATCTTAAAAAATTCTCATTTAGTAATTAAATAATAGATTATTAAGACTTAACCCTACTTTAACATTATTACAAAAATAAATATATATGGAATATCAAAAATTTATATTTTGTGAGTTGTGACACAAAATATATTCAACATTTCATGTATATATATGTAGCGGTTATAAAAGATAGTGTAAACATGGATATTGAATTATTATGTTAATATAAATGAAAATAATTTTTTTTAATTTTTATGGACATGAAAAATATTTTTTTAAAAGAAAACACATCCGAACTATTATTAAATCAAATCCAATTTCACAAGCTCAATAATAGATTGAGGAAAGTCATCAACAAACATAAGCTCATCACCTCCATCGTGAATAGACCACCCAACAAGAGAATGAGCAACAACGTTGCCTAAGTTCAATTTACCCAAATATATGTATTTATTAGGTGCTCTCTAGGATTTGTTTGACATAAAACTTTGGTTTTTTCTAGCGTGTGCACATGGACACACTCTAAGAACTCTTTTTTTGACAATTATTTGGTTAGCCAATAGTTTAATCTTGTTTGTTAAGGGTTTATCAATTTTCTATTAGAGAATATTTTGAAGATAAATTTCCTATTTAAGCTTGTTAGCATGTGCCCATGGACACACACTAGAAAAACCGTAAAACTTATATAGACATTTCTAAAAACAATTTTTTTACTCTCTCCTCAAACTTTTCCATATTACTTAAATTTTAAAAATTATTTCTTAAAAATGTATATTATAAATAAAATAAGTATTTATAAAAAAATCTGTCAAATGAACCTTTAACTGCTAGGTGCTATAAAGGTGAGCATGTTTTCCTATTCGGTGACCAATGTGACATTTCAACCTCTGAAAATAGAAATCTTAAAGGTTAGAAATGTTTTGATTAAAGCCTATTAATTATGACTCAAGTACTCAACAACATTAAAATAAAATGTGATAATTTTACTATTGTAGAGGTCGTGAAAAAGATTTAGCACTGCCTATGAGATATTGAAAGTTTAATTTTTGATATATTTTGTCTTGTATAATTTTTTCTATAGTGCAAATCTGTCATATCTTTCAAAAAATAAATGAGATGGCCGACTGCATTACAAAGATGGACCAACGGAATTCCTTAAAAGATATTATAATCAATCAATAGCTTTTAGTTCTTATCCACGAGAATACTATAGACTTAAAAATCATTTCTTATGTAATTTTCAGTATAATTTCTACATTATAAAAAAAAATGTTAGGTGCTATGCGACTCCAATAAGTATAATTACCATAACGGTGTTATGGGAAAGAGACCTTGACTTGGAGATTTATTACAGAAATACCCTCCATTGAAGACAGGTAGACACATTGAGAAATGAGAATACAGCCACGAGACTGTATCAAACGACTGCAAGTTTAACACGTGTCATGCGGCTAGTGGAGAAAGGAGGATGGGGTGGTGGCCCACCCCTGACACTTGCCAAAAGGAACAAGACCGGTCGCTGTCTGGACCCAGAAGCTGTCGGTTTGGTTTAACAAATCGATCGCGTCTGGACCGGGGGGTGAAGTACGTCAGACACCCCCCCTAATCCTACGGTCCACAAGCTGCCACCGCGGGCCCCACCTCTACAGCCGCTCCCCTCAGTTTTCACTTTTTACTGTTGCACAGTCAAAATTTATTACCGCTTGTTATTCATCTCCTCCATTCAACTTTGACTCCCCTCATTTTCCTTTTTTGGCCATTTTTCACTTCATAACTAGTGTACTTTTCCCCATTCACATAAACTCTAGTTTACAAAAATTATAAAAAAAGAGGGAACTCAACATAAATTATAAAATTGCAAGTGGTAGAAGGAATCGAAAAATCATTAAAGAACTAAAAACTCAAGAAGGCACGAGCATTATTGGTGAAGAGAATATCATAAATGAAATAAGAAATGATTTAATCAAAAGATTTAAAAGTGAAGAAATGAATGATGCTTTACTCCGAAAAAATCTAGAATTAATACACACTGAAATATCTATGGAAGATAACGAAGAATTGACTAGAAATATCACTAATGATGAAATTAAAAAGGCAGTGTTTGATTTTGGTACAGACAAATCGCCAGGACCGGATGGCATGACAGCTGAATTCTATCAAAAATACTAGGATATTGTGGGACCTTCTGTAATCCAAGATGTGAAAAGCTTTTTTCTTTCAGGAAGATTACTTAAACAGATCAATCATACATTTATTTCTCTAATACCAAAATGTGACAATCCAAACTGAACAAACCATTATAGAACGATTAGTCTATGCTCTATAATTTATAAAATAATCTCAAAATTTCTAACTAGTAGACTGAAAAACACAATGGAAAAATTAATCCACCCTCTTCAGGGTGCATTTGTAGCCAACAGAGCCATCCAAGATAATATCTTAATAGCTCATGAAATTTTCCACTCTTTCAAATCGAAACAAGGAGTTGAAGGATTTATAGCACTCAAATTAGATATGGAAAAAACATATGACAGAATTGAATGGAATTTCATTCTTAAAATTATGGAGAAATTTGGATTCCATTCGAAATTCATAAACTGGATCAGAGAATGTATCACGACAGTGTCCATTTCGGTATTGGTCAACAATGGACCAACGGAAATTTGTAGACCAACTAGAGGTCTCCGACAGGGAGATCCACTATCCCCTTTCTTTTTTATTCTAGGATCTGAAATTTTAGCAAGAAAATTACAAAAACAAGCGAATAGACCAAGAAATCCCATTGGCTTCCAAATATCAAGAATTGGAACCTGAATCCCCTTCTTGGCTTTTACGGATGATATTATGATATTTTCCAAAGCAAAGCCAGAAAATTGTAAGGAAATAAAGGATATCCTAGATGATTATTGCAAAATTTCAGGCCAGAAAGTAAACTTTCATAAATCTGCTTTCCAGGTGACAAAGAAGGTAACAAACATAAAAAAAACTAGCAATTCAAGGAACACTTACAATTACAAATATGACTTCCCTAGACAAATATCTAGGATGCCCTATTATTAATGGCAGAGTAAACTCTAATACATTTGCTGATTTGATAATTAGTATACAACAACAATTAACAAAGTGGAAGGCTATTTCCCTTTCTCAAGTAGGCAGAACAACTCTTATCAAAGCGAATCTTGCATCACGACCAAATTACATGATGCAAAGCTTTATGTTACCCATTCAAACCCATAATGAACTTGATAAACTAAATAGAGGTTTTTTTTTGAACAAAGGATGGGATAAAATATGCAAACCGCCTGAACTAGGCGGACTAGGATTGAGAAAATCAAAGGATATGAATAAAGCCTTACAATTTAAATTACTATGGAAAATTTTGGTTGAACCAGATAATTTTTGGGTCAAAGTTATCACTGAAAAATATTTAAAAATCGAACATATATTATAATATGAAAAGAAAGGACAATGCTCATGGCAATGGTCCAAAATGTTTGAAATCATAGATGAGTTCAAAACAGGACTTATATGGCAAGTGGGAAATGGTAGAACCATTAGATTCTGGACAGATAAATGGTTATCTATAATCCCTCTTTGTGACATCATTGACATGCAACCTATATCAAACAAAACTGCATTAGTTGCAGATTTTATGCTTCCAAATAATAAATGGAATAAAGAAATGATTGAACAATATTTACAAGAGGATTTAGTTAAACATATTATCCCTATACCAATACCTATAAACAATATTCATGACAGAATGTATTGGGAAGCCAGTAAAAATGGTTGGTTCTCAACCAAATCTGATATGGATATGCTCATTAAAAAGAAAAGATATACAACACATGATTCTTCATGGATCTAGAAATTAGACACTTATCCAAAAGTTAAAAACTTTCTTTGGAAAATTTTAAGAAATGGACTACCAACCAAATCAAGATTAGCTGAAAAAGGTGTTGTAATCCCGCAAGGCCGCATTAGATGTAATTCACTAACTGAAGACTCTAATCACCTTTTATTTCAGTGTAACCATACGTTTGAAAACTATAGAAAAAATGAACAAACAAAGTTATAGAATCATAAGATCTTTAAACATTGGCACTAAAAAAACTAATGAGATTATTGAGGAAATCAGAAATACAACAGACATATCACAATTTACTGAACTAGCAGTATCATGGTGGGGTATCTGGTTTTATAGAAACCAACAAAGTCCGTATCCAAAAACATCCGTTTAATTTTTATCTGAATCCAATCCGATCCGATCCGTGTGATTTTTCCGAATATGGATCGTGATATTTTGCTTACCGGATATCCGATACTATTAATATATAATATATATGTTTTTTTGATCTAATCTACAATGTTTAATTAATTTAGATGATCTCAAATGGTGCTTGTACATTTTTAAGCAATTGAACCCACTTCAATTCTCCAATACAACATTTCTTATTTTATATCTTTTAATAAAAAAACAACCTCGATTATTATTCTTATAAAATTAAAACTCTAAATCAATAATTCACGTACTGATTGTCGCCTCACTAAATAGAGCAAATGTGTTTTTTTTGTCAAGACTTGGGTGTTCATCATTGAATTGAATTTTGATTATTTAAGTTAAAGTTACAACTTTATATGTACTTGTCAATTCCTCTTGTTATATATATACGTTTATGGTTCTCAATTTGAAAAGGTTGGCAAGTTTAATTGTTTGAAAAAATTAACAGGGACTTGCAAATAGTGTTGATGTTTGACATTTAGCTTGCACTTTGCGGATTGTTAGTTTTGATTGAATTACAAAAAATAAATTTTGATTTAATTTTTAATAGGTTTTCTAGTAGCCGGATAATTCGGATATCCGAGATGAATATCTAATCCGATCCGGATAATATTTACCGGATATCTGGTCCCATATCTCTCTTTAATTGGCGTTTGCTCCCGAGTTTGTACCGACATGGTATGAACATGTAATTATCAAAAAAATATTAAATACAATTATTTTAAATATACTTTTTTGTAAAAATCAATTGACTATAATTTAGATGGAGTAATATTTGATGTAGAATTTACCGATCGAGTTTAAATTTCAACGGGTATGTGAATTGGGCTTCTTGTTATCACTTGAGTATCCAAATGATGCCTCGTCTAGGCCGTCCTTAGGATATATGACCCCTTAAGGGGCCTATAATAGCAAATTTGAGGTCCTAATTATGTATACTAGCTGCTTGACCCCCTAGGTTAGAAGAAAACACCCCCGTCTCAGGCCTCGTCCTCCTCCTTTGTTCTTCGATGAACCACTCCGGCTCCTTCCACTACCATCTCCACCGCAACGCCTCATCCTTCCCAGGCGGCGAAAAAGGCCGGCGATGACCTCCGCTTCGCAAATCCAAATCCAGTGGGAGAGAATGTCGCCGACGGCGAAGGCCAAGTCCTTGAAGGCGTTCCTCCTCCAGGTCATCAAGCCGTCGAGACACGATCTCCAACGTCGGCGCGATTTCCAGCTACGACCTTCCCGCTTCTTCCTTCATCGCGGATCTGACGGCGTCGCAGTCTCTTGAACGACGCCGATTGAGATAGTCACCAGATCTAAAAATCTCTGAATCGAGTCGAGTGACAACTCAGCGATCCCAGAGCGTTTTGCCTTCTCCGTCTCATATCTCTCTCAAAGGGAACGATGAGAGATAACCGAAACTACTCTACGATTCAATTTCTAGAGGAAGTATAAAACCGTCCGAGAGGCTTCTTTTCTCAATTCTCTCCCAATACAAACGGAGCAAGGGTTTTCAAAATTGAGACATCTTCTCTGCTTTGGACAGGTTCGAGATGAAGAAGCGAGACGAAATTTCGATGAAAATGGAGGACGTGGAAATGGAGATCGAAGTCAGTTTCAACTCCATCGACTGCTCCGCGATTTACCATGTCGTCTCCGACGTTTTAGCCTTCCTCCTCTTCATGCATCACCAAATCCCTTCGTACATTCTCTCTCTCTCTCTCTCTCTCTCTCTCTCTCTCTCTCTCTCTCTCTCTCTCTCTCTCTCTCTCTCTCTCTCTCTCTCTCTCTAAACCATCTTTACTGAGAATTTGTTCCTATTCAACTCCAAGACTAACTTTTAGGGCTTACTATCTACCAGGTTTTAAGCTCTCATCCTTTTTCTTATTCCTGACTATTTAGGGATTCTTGAAGCGTGGTTTGGACTTTAATTATGCTGTGTGTGTGAGAATTTGAACATAAAAGCAAAAGTTTGCTTGCTGCTATCGTGGAACTATGAATAGATTGAATAAAGGTTGGTGTTAATGTGACCTTGAAATCAATATTTATCAACTTGTTTGGAAGGACTCTTGTTCACTTATCTCTTGTGTGCATACGTCTTTGAGCATCTATATCTTGTTTAGCTGGATTAGTAATATCTTCCAAGAGAGTTTAGTACTTAAAATGTGCATTTCCTATATTATTAACATTGCTTATTGAGTTATTGGTCACTGGAATGCAGCTTCATGTAATAATCAAAGCTCTGATACTCATTTTATGATGCTTTGGTAATTAAATCTATTGAGTTCCTGCAAGCGGTGCAATCTGAGTCATTTTCTTTCGGCATGTTGCAGGATATGACTCATGAATATTGTTTGTTGCAAGCCGAGTATAAGGAACTGGTATGTAATGAGAAATTCAGGATTGAGTTAGGCTTCCGTACTTGGTTTGTTGATGTTTGGTTCCTAAAGCGATATGGTTTTAGGAGATGGTTCTTACACAACCAGAGTTGAACATCACATCCAGAAGAAAGCATGCTGGGAGGAAAAAGAGAGTATAAGGAACTGGTATCTCCCAACATCACCGGATCTAAAACTCTTTATTCGTGTTGGGAGAGAGCTGATTCTGTCCCCACTTCCAAGAGACATCTGGGGACAACTGTCCCAATAAAGGCACTTCAAAGAAGCCTCTCGGACAGTTTTCAACTGTCCCGAAAGAGAAAGTATTGTTGAACAACTGTCCTTGAAAAAGACACTTTCAAAATGACTTTGGGGACAACTGTCCCTAAAGAGACACTTCAGAAACGCATCTGGGACAGTTCCCAAATGTCCCTAAAGAGACAATTTCCAACTGTCCCTAGAGAAAATATTGTTAAACAACTGTCCCTAAAAAAGACACTTCTAAAATGCCTTTGGGGATAACTGTCCCTAAAGAGACACTTCAAGAAGCATATGGGGACAGTTGGAAACTGTCCCTAAAGAGACAATTTTCAACTGTCCCTAGAGAGAAAGTATTGTTAAACAACTGTCCCTAAAAAAGACACTTCCAAAATGCATTTGGGGACAACTGTCCTTAAAGAGACACTTCAAGAAGCATATGGGGACATTTCCAACTGTCCCTAAAGAGACAATTTCCAATTGTCCCTAAAGAGACAATTTTCAATTGTCCCTAAAGAGACAATTTTCAACTGTCCCTAGAGAGAAAATATTGTTAAATAACTGTCCCTAAAAAAGATACTTCCAAAATGCATTTGGGGACAACTGTCCTTAAAGAGACACTTCAAGAAGCATATGGGGACAGTTTTCAACTGTCCCTATAAGAAACAATTTTCAACTGTCCCTAGAGAGAAAATATTGTTAAATAATTGTCCCTAGAAAAGACACTTTCAAAAAATTTTTGGGAACAACTGTCCTGCGTATTAGAACAAATAGGGGGTCACGCTTGTAATTTAGAACTAAAAAGATCTGTGTGTGCCATTTATGTGTAAATTGGGCCCTTCGGGCCCAATTTTCTCTCGTCTAGGTCTGCGCACAGCTCCTCAAAGCATTTGATATTTTTTCAAGGTCCGTCAAAATTGAGACCCATCATCAATGTTGTGCAATCCCACGGCCCATATACGAATTCTATTTACATTCATCAATTTTGAGCTTAGGGACCCACCGCTTCATCTCTTTTATATTTCGTTTAGGGTTTCTTCACGAAAAAGAAATACATAGCGCCTGCAAATAGAAACAGGCCAGGCTCTCTGCAATAGCACGGCGACGATGACGTACCTGAAACTTGCTTCCGGTGCCGAAAACAAACGACTCATCATCTTTCTCCTTGTGTCACGCACCATTCTGGGTTCCTGTTTTTGCTTTTTGTTCCTTTTAATTGGTTGCAGCAGGATCCAAGTTGTTTGCACAAGGCAAAGTTGATCCTTGGAGTGAGGACAATGTTATTTTAGCCTCACAAGGACTTGATTGACTCCAATTCACACTTGGGTATCTCTTCTCTTTCGGCTTTATTCTGAGCGTGCGCACAAGAGAAGTACTCGGAAGGAGGTCAAAAGCGAAGAGATATTGAATGTGGAAGCCAGTATATATATATATATCAAGTCCTTCTGAAGCCACAATACCCTTGTTTTCATTCCAAGAATCTTCTTTGCATTGAAATTAAAGCCTACGCTTCACTCTTTCCTTTCTGTGTCAAAATAGTTTCATCAGCTCAAATCTTTTTTTTTTGGTTCCTGCTTCTTGATTATGCTTTCCTTAGTTTTTCTCTGTTGATTTGCCTCCTCTCCCAAGCAAAAGTAAATTTAATAGTCTTCTTCAACAACGAAATTCGGTCTCCATCTCTAATCGTCAAGTAATTGTTTCCTATGAGCCAAGGTCCATTCATCATGTTCACATTACTGAATTTTACTACATAATTAGTCAAGGTAATGTGTTTTTATAATTTCATTTCATAATACTAATTATTTTATTTTAATAACAAGTTTTTTTCCTTATGTTGATTTTATAGTTATACTTTTGTATGTATTAGCCACAGTTATTTTTCAATATATGTTATCGTTTTATATCGACTTATTTTACATCACATACCATATATCTTCAATCTTTTTTATAATTTAATTAACTTTGTCTTGTATAGACATACCATCCTCAATATTTCTCCTTTATAATTTGATTAACTTTGTCTCGCATAAAAGAAAAAAAATGAGTTTTTATATTATTTGTGCTTTTGTGTATGTTGAAATTGTGAAGGAAAATTATCAATATACATGATTAAAATAAAATTCAAATATCGAGACTCATTGTTTTTATCTCTGACCTTAATTTAGGTTTGTAAGGAAATGTTAAGAAAATAAGATGTATATCTATAAATAATATAATAATATAATAGATGTATATTTAACAAATTTTATTCCTTTTAGATTTCTTATGTTCGTTTCAAATTCTTTTCTTGGTCAAATGTTGGTTCAAATTTTTTGAGGTACGTGAGAAACCTTATTTAAATTTTCATTTACTGTATCACAATTAATTAAATTTCCGTTTTTAAATTATATATATAGAAGGAATTGAGATGGGTGTTCAAACTAGTAAGTTATAACTATATATTATTTTCATAATTAGGCATAAAAAAACTTGTATATACTAAGCAGCTCCCATCTTAAAAAATTTCACTCCTACATCCAAATAATTAATTGTTGTCTTCATAGGAAAAATGAACTCCTACACGCAAATAATTAGGCAAGAAATATGAATTGATATTTGTTGTCTTCAGTTTAAATACGTTTATAGATTCTTTTCATTTTTTGATTTTGGATGTGAGTTGTTGGAAAGTACAAATTAATTATAAATATGGTCATTAGTTACAAGGACTCTAGTTTATATCATACTAGATAGACAAGTCCGTGCTTCGCATGGAACACGTGTTTTGCATAGTTTTTAGTATCTATATATATACTATTACTAAAGTTGTAATTATCTTTTTTATGTATCGTTCATTTAAGTATGTCACGTCATTAAATAATTATGTATATTTTTCTATTCACCCTTATTCTATTTATAATTTAGTTTATCTTTTATTTATACAAATTTCCTAAATTACCACCCAAAATATTTCCCATTGTACATGATAATTCTGCACTTACTAAAAACATTATTATCATACTTAATTAATATCCTTTTTCATACGTTAATGGTCCGTAAACTCCATTATAAAGATATGTATATAGATAGATGGTTCGTAAATAGTTAACGTTTTACGGTTCATCCACCAACATACATATAATTAAGCACTTACCAAAAACATTATTATCATACTTAATTAGTGTTCATGATTTAATAAGGATGAATATATTGTCCGTAAACTCCATTATAAAAAATATAATTTGCAGTTTTATTTTTAATAATTATATAAAATTCCTAATTTATATTTTTTCTATTAATATAAATTCACACATCTACCTTCAATTTTCATCATACAATACACCTTATAAATTATTCCAATCAAGAAATTAGCTTTCCGATACATTATGTTAATTTTCCTATATAATTCTCTTTTATATTTTACATACTATAAACAAATTTAAATTCATTCTTAAAATATATGGTCATACCCGTGCAAGGCACGGGGACACATGCTAATTTATATCACTATATCCTAAACCTTAAACCTCTACACCATAAACCTTAAATCCATGCACACTAAACCCTAAACATACACTCCAAAACTGATCAAAGTATCAAACATGAATATCAAAACATTTGTATGAATATCACATCAAACAATTTAAATATCAATTGCAACCAATACAAACAACACCAACAAAACACCAAACATGACCCAACATGAATATCAACAACATCATAATGAATATCACATCATCAAATTTGAATATCAACTACTCAGAGCATGAAATGTACATCCAACATTAATTTCAAAAGCATTTGTATGAATATCACATCAAATAATTTGAGTATCAATTGTAAAAAGTATAAACAACACCAGCAAAACACCAAAACGAACAACATGAATATCAACTCCATTATAGTGAATATTACATCATAAAATTTGAATATAAACTACTCAGAGCATGAACATGTATCCAACATGAATATCAAAAGCAATTGTATGAATATCGCATTAAACAATTTGAATATCAATTGCAACTAGTACAAACAACACCAACAAAACACCAAACATGATCTAACATGAATATCAACAACACTATAGTGAATATCACTGTAATGTACTGATGGGCTTTGAGGCTTTATAAGCCATAGCATTGTATGGGGCTATATAAGGCCCAACAACATGTAACAAAGGGTTATGGAATAACAAACCAACCAATTCATCTTTTCCCTATCTCTTATCCTTCTCTATGCATTTATCCCTTCCTTGACTCTCTTTCTCTGTTCTTCCCTTTCCTTTCCTAATTCTACTTCATTTCTCTAATTCAATCTATCAAAAAGATAATCTTCCTTGTTAATGTCCTTGGGACATGACAACTGGTATCAGAGCCAATAATCTTGCGACCCAAATTTTGATTCTTTTTTGTTGATTTTTTACCTAAAATTCGATCGTGGGATCAATTAATGGATGATTCTAAGGATGGCATTTGAAGAATTCTAGAGCAACTCACAGATATGGTGCGTTTGTTGATGCCAAAAGATCCACCAAATCCAAGTTCTGGTCTCAATCTTAGCGATTCGAGTCTTGAGTTCTTGCAACAAAATCATTAATCGTCGGGCACCTCGTAATTAAATCTTGATACATATCGAGCAATATTGGACTGCCCGGGCGCGAATTCAGCCAGGCCGAGTGTCCTCGGTACTCCAAATGAGACGGAGGTGGTAGAGCAGGCTTACGCGGTCATCAATCCGGTCTACCTAATTGATAATCCAGTGACGGTGTTTGATCACGGATTGACTAAAATCGTTGTACAAGATGGTGATAGTCAGGTACACGATCACAATTCCTTGGTCTCCGGTCTTGATGGGTTTCCAATAGCTTGTACGCTAGTGGTCTCGAACCCAGAGATCGTTGAAGAAACCTTGAAGGTACATTCTGATCATTTAGAAATTGTTGTATCTGAGGTCGAAATTGAGGTATTTGAGGAAATTGATGAAAGTGTTGTTGAATTGAGTGATCCTATGGGAATCAACTTAGGTGATTTGAAGAAGAATTCGATTGCATTTTTGGTTACTTTCCATGCACATAAGGTGTTTGTGGGAATGCCATATAGTAAAATAGTTGGTGCTAATGTTTCTGTTGGATTTCTGAGTAGTCATGATGATGTCTTTGGATCGATGGATTCAGTTAGGTCTTTTGTATTTGATCCGGGTATAACCGAGCGGGTATATTTGTGTGTGTTGTTATCCGGGAGGATGAATTGTTGTTGTTCTTCAGATGTTCAAAGTCATCTACAGAGTGTCGGTACTATGCAAGTTCATCTGCGGAGGATTTGGGTATATCCTTGTTTTGATCCGGTTGGATTGCCCCAAATTATTGGGGAGGGTGTGTACTGTTGTTATGTTGCTAAGACCCTACTGATGTTGGATTTGGGTATCCTTGTTTTGATCCGTGGTTATCTCTTGCCTTTTCAGGGGAAATTCGATCTTATTTTGGGTTGATTCTTCCAGATTTTAAGGGGTATATATTCGTCTTGATCTTGTCTAAAAAGCCCACGATTCAATTGTAACAATCGAGCTCGGATTTGGGCCAAAATCGGCCATGGCCAAGAGCTCCAAAAGCTTGAACGAGTTGGCTTGGCTGGAGGTTGAAGACAACCCCTAATTACAAACGCTCCCTTATTTGACTTAATTATGCATTTTGCCCAACTTTTTAAGTTGTGGCAAAAATGCCCTTATTTTATTTTTCAAAATATACAAAAGTTATCCAAACTTATTATAATTTATCTTAAGTTTATTTATATATTTTAACCCAAATTTAAGTTGAAGGAAAAATTAAATTAGCTATTTTAAAGCTTAAATCACCTTTTCTTATAAATTTAACCATATTTTAATTAATATTCTAGTATTCTTACTTTAAATACTTTATGCTTAACAATATAATTTTATTTAAACTAATATTAACATAAGTTAGCATATTTTAAGTAATTCATGACTTAAAGAGATAACCTACTTAGGTTAAGTATTATTTTATCCCTACATGGATAAACATAATAAATCTTATAACCTTTATTTTAATATTTTAAAATTCCCAAAAATATATTCATGGTTATACTTATTTATTTAATTCTACACCATACTATTATAACTCATTTGATAATTTGTACAAAAATTATCTTCATTCAACTTTTGAACTTAGGTTAATGAGAATTTAAATTACTCCTCTAAAAAGAAATAAAAGAAATTTCATAACTCTTACTATTATCAATTTAAAATTACCATAATATCTTTCTAATTTAAGTGGGATATTAAAGACATCATGTGTCCTTAGTTTATAACTGATGTATCGGTTTTGACAGCTTGTGTCCTTAGTGCATAACTGATGCATTGGTTTTGACAACTTGTGTCCTTAGTGCATAACATATGCCTTGGTTTTGACAACTTGTGTCCTTAGTGCATAATATATGCCTTGGTTTTTACATCTTGTGTCTTTAGTGCATAATCAATGTCTTGATTTTGACAATTTGTGTCATTTTGGTTTGTAAGGCTAATAGAACGATGATCGATGATAGTTCGTGCTCCTGCGGCCCGAAGGCTATTAGAATGAAGACTAATTGGTAGCACTGCTGATGCGGCCCAAAGGCTCATATAATAAAATTTGATGACAGCTCGTACTCTTGTGGCCCGAAGGCTAATATAATAAAACTTGATGCTAGCTCATGCCCTGCTGCCTGAAAGCTAATATAATGAAGGCTGATGACAACTTGTGCCCCTGTGGCCCGAAGACTAATATAATAAAACTTGATGGCGGCTCGTGTCCCTGCAGCCTGAAGGATAATAGAATAAAACTTGATAGAAGCTCGTGCCCCAGCGTCTAGGGGTGAGCAAAAATATCCAATCCGACCGACCCGGTCCTATTACCCGCCGATCCGAATCCTAAAAGTCCGTATCCAAAAACATCCGTTTAATTTTTATCTGAATCCAATCCGTGTGATTTTTCCGAATATGGATCGTGTTTTTTTACTTACCGGAAATCCGATACTATTAATATATAATATATATGTTTTTTTATCTAATCTACAATGTTTAATTAGTTTAGATGATCTAAAATGGTGCTTGTACATTTTTAAGCAATTGAACCCACTTCAATTCTCCAATACAAATTTCTTATTTTATATATTTTAATAATAAACAACCACGATTATTATTCTTATAAAATTAAAACCCTAAATCAATAATTCATGTACTGATTGTCGCCTCACTAAATAGAGCAAATATGTTTTTTTTTGTCAAGACTGGGTGTTTATCATTGAATTGAATTTTGATTATTTAAGTTAAAGTTACAACTTTATATGTACTTGTCAATTCCTCTTGTTATATATATACATTTATGGTTCTCAGTTTGAAAAGGTTGGCAAGTTTAATTGTTTGAAAAAATTAACATGGATTTGCAAATAGTGTTGATGTTTGACATTTAGCTTGCACTTTGCGGATTGTTAGTTTTGATTGAATTACAAAAAATAAAATTTGATTTAATTTTTAATAGGTTTTCTAGTAGCCGGATAATTCGGATATCCGAGACGAATATCTCATCCGATCCGGATAATATTTACCGGATATCCGGTTCCATATCTCGCTTTAATTGGCGTTTGCTCCCGAGTTTGTACGGACATGGTATGACCATGTAATTATCAAAAAATAATTAAATACAATTATTTTAAATATACTTTTTTGTAAAAATCAATTGACTATAATTTAGATGGAGTAAAATTTGATGTAGAATTTACCGATCGAGTTTAAATTTCAACGGGTATGTGAATTGAATTGGGCTTCTTGTTATCACTTGAGTATCCAAATGATGCCTCGTCTAGGTCTGCGCACAGCTCCTCAAAGCATTTGATATTTTTTCAAGGCCCGTCAAAATTGAGACCCATCATCAATGTTGTGCAATCCCACGGCCCATATACGAATTCTATTTGCATTCATCAATTTTGACCTTAGGGACCCACCGCTTCATCTCTTCACGAAAAAGAAATACATAGCGCTGCAAATAGAAACAGGCCGGGCTCTCTGCAATAGCACGGCGACGATGACGTACCTGAAACTTGCTTCCGGTGCCGGAAACAAACGACTCATCATCTTTCTCCTTGTGTCACGCACCATTCTGGGTTCCTGTTTTTGCTTTTTGTTCCTTTTAATTGGTTGCAGCAGGATCCAAGTTGTTTGCACAAGGCAAAGTTGATCCTTGGAGTGAGGACAATGTTATTTTAGCCTCACAAGGACTTGATTGACTCCAATTCACACTTGGGTATCTCTTCTCTTTCGGCTTTATTCTGAGCGTGCGCACAAGAGAAGTACTCGGAAGGAGGTCAAAAGCGAAGAGATATTGAATGTGGAAGCCAGTATATATATATATATCAAGTCCTTCTGAAGCCACAATACCCTTGTTTTCATTCCAAGAATCTTCTTTGCATTGAAATTAAAGCCTACGCTTCACTCTTTCCTTTCTGTGTCAAAATAATTTTCTCAGCTCAAATCTTTTTTTTGGTTCCTGCTTCTTGATGATGCTTTCCTTAGTTTTTCTCTATTGATTTGCCTCCTCTCCCAAACAACAGTAAATTTAATAGTCTTCTTCAACAACGAAATTGGGTCTCCATCTCTAAATCGTCAAGTAATTGTTTCCTATGAGCCAAAGTCCATTCATCATGTTCACATTACTGAATTTTACTACATAATTAGTCAAGGTAATGTGTTTTTATAATTTCATTTCATAATACTAATTATTTTATTTTAATAATAAGTTTTTTTCCTTATGTTGATTTTATAGTTATACTTTTGTATGTATTAGCCAGAGTTATTTTTCAATATATGTTATTGTTTTATATCGACTTATTTTACATCACATACCATATATCTGCAATCTCTTTTATAATTTAACTAGTGTAATACCCGTGCCTTGCACGGAATTGTTTTTTTTTTTATATTTGTAAAAATAGTATATTTAATTATCGATGAATTAATATTTCAATATATATTTGATTAGTTATTTAAATTAAAAATGAGTAATCGACTAAACAAATTAAAGATATAAAAAATTACATTATATAAAGAGATACAGAACTCTCCATAACTTTATTAATAATAAAAATTGGCTAAGTAGTCTTAGAAACAGGGATAGTCACACCCCTTTACATCAATACTTCTAAAACGGTAAAACATAATAAAAATGTTCATCTAACTCTAATACATGAAAATGACACGCTAAACATAAAATATGGCACGATGTTTTAAATTATCAAAAACTTCATTGTATACTACATTGGTTGTAGTACTATCTCTTCTTGTCTTTATCGCAAATCAATATCTTCAAACCTTTCTTGTTAGTCACCATTGATGAAGTAACATAAAACTGACCATGATTGAAAACAGGACGTGGAAGATACAAACCGACATTTGCAAGAAATTGAAGTGTCTGACGGTGACATGATCATGCGATGAATCAAAACTGTATGTCCAATATTGTTGCGTGAAATAATTATCCCTTGTATGACATGACTGCCAAGTTGTGTGGTTTAATTTAGTATTAAAATAAATAAATAGAGACTTTATAGAATAACAATCACTAACCATTTGAAATGTCGGTCAAGGGATACGTTCACTAACTGAAGAATTTGGACAAATTCCAAGAATAGAACCTGCATATTTAGTATTTATATTAAATTTTATATTTTTAGTTCATCGAAAAATAATGTCAAAGAATTAAATGCAATTTATTAACCTGATCGATTTGAATTTATCCATTGTCGTTTCTCTCTAATAACAGGCAATTTCAACGTTCTGTTATGTCGGGTTAATTCGTCCATAGCAAAATAACCCTAAAAATCTAAAATATATTCAAAGTAAAAAAAAATTATTCTACATACTACTAATGTTTTTGTCCTAATATTATAAAAATACATAAACATATGTAACTAATAATATAAGTAATCAAAAAAATTACAAAAGGTCCACGGTAAATATTTAATTTAGTATTATAAAATATATAATATAGTTTATATTTATAACTACTAAATGTTTATAACGTCAATATTGAATGCAACTTTGAATAGTTTTAATCGGCTTATAGGCCTTAAAATTAATTATCCACCTTCTCTCACAACATACAATGTGTTTTAGTAAATATTATATATATAAACTAAAATAAATTAATTATAGGGCTTATTGGGCCATTACATAATTAATAATACTAATGAGCTTTATAAACTGTAATTTAATAGCAAGTATTAAAAAAGAACAATATAATAAATTATCGAAAGAGAGGTGACACTCTCTATTACTTTATTTATATTAAAAAATGGCTAAATAGTTATGAAACCGGAATAGCCACATCCAACATTAAAATATAGATAATGATAAACCGTAAAAATATGTCTAAGTCAAAACAACAAAACTAATGAAACAAAAGATTTGCAAAATTGCTCTACCAATGATGAGATTTGCATCATATTTGAGATCTGCAAGCATTGTTCTTATTGAAGTCTTCCGTTGGGGTAAATTCTGGTCATACTAATTTTTGGAATTAATTATGAGATTTGCAATATTGTTCTTATCAATGTGTTGTTTTGTTGTGTAGGTTGAACAGTCATTATCAAGATTCAATTGCTATGCTTAATAGGTTTTGGTGATTATTGATTGTTTTGGTGAAAACTAATAGTGTCGTAATCAAATATGAAAACTGTGTAATACTATTATTTAATTTTGGTAATTATTGATTGTTTTGGTGAAAACTAATTGTATCGTAATCAAATATGAAAGCTGTGTAATAGTATTACTTAGTTTTGGTAATTATTGATTGTAATTTATAAATAAGGTAGGTATATGTGTATATATATATATATATATTAATTAGGAAAGTAGATTATAGTTGATATATAATTTTAAGTTTTAGTTGTTTTATTGGGGAAAAAAATTAGAAAAATTATGGTGATGACATGTGACAAAATCAATATGGTGATGACATGTGACGCAATAGGACTTTGCATATAGTAGTTATATAGTAGATTATCTTTTCTATTGTGTTGTTGTTCTCTAAAGTTGGTTTCACCACACCCCCTCCAACTTTAATCATAGAAAATTAATTAGGCATGTGATTCTTAATCGATTCTTCTACAAATTCAAACCTCGCGCCTATCTTCAAATTACTTTGATCAATCGTGAGTGATATATAAAATAAACTTTGTAGATATGTAGTTTGGAAAACTATTACGAAAGTATATATAATTATCTAGCAATTGGGTTTCCAAAACAATTAACCACATTTCCACATCTGCAAGTATTATATTTGAAGATATTCAGTAAATTTGGTGATCAAACAAAGATGCTATACAGAAATGACATCCGGTGCGGACGGTTCTTACGGTGTGGAAATACGAACATGCACTTTAGGGTCTTAAATATGCACTTTAACGTCTTAAATGTGCACTTTTGCAAAAAATTAGAAAAATGCTTAGGAATAAAATCAATTTTTTTTTTGTTTTCTTAATTTTTTTATATATAAAAGTATACATTTAAGACGTTAAAGTGCACATTTAAGACCTTAAAGTACATGTCTGCACCGTAAGAATCGTCTGCACCGGAACCTTACTCATGCTATACATGACTCTTATATAAACAGAAGATAAATTTACTATTGTATATTAAAATATGATGTCATCATATCTTTGACATTCAAGTGTTCTCATGAGGACCGAACTAATGTAAATTCGGTTTTAAACTGAGAATGAATCAATGAACTGGAAATTCAAGAGCCAAATAATGGGAAAGATTGATGCACATTCGTCCATGGAGAATTCTCTACAAAAGAATTGAGGGTGGGTAGAGAAGGGATTGATATTCATTGTAATTTAAGTAAAATAATAAGGTTAATATTGGTAGTTAACAAATGTTGATGATTTATTCTGGTGATGTATAGCATTACTCTTCATATATTAGCAATTCTTATGGCACGTTTGTAATCTTATTTTGGTAATTATTGATTGTTTTGGTAAAAATTAATTGTGTCGTAATCAAATATGAAAGCTGTTAATATTATTATTTAGTTTTGGTAATTATTGATTGTAATTTATAAATAAGGTAGGTATATGTGTATATATATTAATTAGGAAAGTAGATTATAGTTGGTATATAATTTTTAATTTTAGTTGTTTTATTAAAAAAAATTAAAAAAATTATGGTAATAACATGTGGCAAAATCAATATGATGATGACATGTGGCGCAGTTGGGCTTTGCATTTAGTAGTTATATAGTAGATTAACTTTGTCTTGTATAGACATACCATCCTCAATATTTCTCCTTTATAATTTGATTAACTTTGTCTCGCATAAAAAAAAATTGAGTTTTTATATTATTTGTGCTTTTGTGTATGTTGAAATTGTGAAGGAAAATTATCAATATACATGATTAAAATAAAATTCAAATATCGAGACTCATTGTTTTTATCTCTGATCTTAATTTAGGTTTGTAAGGAAATGTTAAGAAAATAAGATGTATATCTATAAATAATATAATATTATAATAGATGTATATTTAACAAATTTTATTCTTTTTAGATTTCTTATGTTCGTTTCAAATTCTTTTCTTGGTCAAATGTTGGTTCAAATTTTTTGAGGTACGTGAGAAACCTTATTTAAATTTTCATTTACTGTATCACAATTAATTAAATTTCCGTTTTTAAATTATATATATAGAAAGAATTGTAACACCCCAAATATTCCCTTGGAAATGCATTACCGTCAGTGACCTCAGACGTTCTGTCCGATGTCACCCAAGGCTTTATCAGTTGATATAAATCATCAAACAACAATTATGATACAGAATATCATAACTTTCATTTAAACCAAAGTCTCGGAATTACAACATAATTTCAAATACATCAAAAATACATAATCAGAATCATTACAGCGGAAGTCTTTAAATAATCATAAAAAGGGTCTTGATCGCAATGGTCACTCGCCAAAGATCTCAACCTGAATAAACTTGTCAAAAACACCGTTTGCCTTCATAGTCGTTCTAGCCTTCACAGGACGGCAACTTATCTGATGTGCTGAATCGAACGGATGACACTAGCCAACCATGTAGAGAACAATTTCGGTTGGTTAGTCTAATGAAAGACTACGCAAGGGTACAAAGAAGAGTGGTTCGAAGTAGTTGTATTAGGTTAGACTCATCGCTCATCGAATCACAACCGATAACGATAGTCAACCACCATACTTCTACTGAATATATGAAAAAGCATGATCAAGAGAAGATTCTGGAGACTGATTCTCACAGCAATCAATCCCAAAAGAAGACTCCAACGAAATGAACCTTATCGGAAACATGACAAATGTTGGGGAACATTAGTAATTACACAAGCGTTCAAAAATGACTTGATGTTTCGGTTCACGACCAACCTCACCGCTCAAAGCGAATCCAGATTGAAAAGAGAACGTTACTCTGATCAAAGTCAAGACGAGATTTCCTAGCTGCACTATTGCCTAGTTGCACTACTCGCCCAAGGGTATATTAATTATGTGCGACAACGGCACTTATCTCATTTAATTCCAAAACACACATCACATTATAAGCTTTTAGATATATGTTTCGTCATGAGGGACATATATCGACGGGAATCCTTCCCAACGTTTGTGACACTAGCTAAGTGCACCACCTCTATACTCGGATAGAGGATGATCATGATCCACTGTTGGCTTGAGGGTTTCCGCTACCCTCTCCACCATAATTATCAAGAAACGACTGGACCTCAACGAGTCCAACGTTCCTACGAATACTCGTGCTAACTAAACAGTCCAACACAGTAATAATCCACATCACAACCATCATGGCCAACAACAAAACATATATCTATACTAGTGTTGTTCTAACAGATATACAACCTAGTATAATATCATGTTTTAATCACATATATATATATATAATAGCGTTGTTCTAACAGATATACAACCTATTATAATATATCCTTTTAATCATATCATTTAACAAAACTGTTCCCAACGAACAATAAATCAGTAAATCATCCCAAATTAATTAACAACTAAACAATTGATAATTAATTGAAGTATGGAATGATGAGCAAGAGCGAACTGCCACTTGCCTTAGATCCGCAGAAGCTTAAGCAAAGCTTAGAGACGACGAGTTCCTGGGTCCGAAACTGGGACAGATCTTGGATTATAAATCCCTAAGAAACGACCCATAACGAGACCCTAAGTTAGATTCAATATCCACATATATGAATCTAAAAGAATACGAAAAGAATCGAAGGAGCCAAGCCTCTCCCAAGACCACACACCCAAGAACACACACTCGGACAAGGCTCGCCGCGGGTGCGGCCAGGTTACAGTGGCGAAGGTCGTGACAGATTTTCGATGGAGAACTCACCCAAATCAATTCGTTCGACTTTGATTCGTTCTTGGTTTGATCTCCCAACACCTTAGGCCTTGAATACCACTTAGGAGTACCTTTTTATCACTCAAAGGTATCTCGATCACCTTCTCACACCAAGCTCAAAAGCTTGAACAACAATGGAGAAATTCAGAGGAGAAAACAAAGGAGGAAGGTGAAGAGCCCTTTGACTTCTGAATTCAACCCCCTTTTATAGCCCATCAGTGAGCTTCCTCAGAGGGGACAAGCAAGGAGACCAGCTGGGAACAAGGGAACAACAAGTGGAGCAACTTGCTCGGCCAAGGATAAGATTTTCAGAAATCTTATCGCGACAAAGATGGCTTGCACCGCGGGGTGCGGTGGCGTGGCCGCTGGGTGCGGTGGCGACTCTGTTGCCGCCTCCAAATTTGGCCTTCGCCGCGGGTGCGGCCACTTGACCGCGGGGTGCGGTCAAGGCCATTCTTCACCCTTTTTGACCGTTTTGACTTTGGGTTAATCTTCTTAACCCCGGGTTAAATATATTCGTACACGAACGACTATTTAACCCCGAAAATACATCAACTATATTTTATATTACTCAGAAAAGTATTACAGAGATCAAACATATTACCGAATGTCTGAACTTCTCTTAAATTAATCCGACTTGTAATACGGGAGTTGGAAAAATTCCAAAATACCCTTATAAAATGAGGGATATTACATGAATTGAGATGGGTGTTCAAACTAGTAAGTTATAATCTCTCTCTAGAAAGAAAATAGAGAAACGCTCCCATGGGGAGCCGGCCCTAGCTCCGCTGGGCTGCCGATGAGCCCCCGCCGCTCCGATCGAGATCTCACCCCTGCTCCGACCGAGCTCCTTCCCCCCTGCTCCGACCGAGTTCCTCCCTCCCTGCTCCGACCGAGCTCTCAACCTCCGAGCTCCGACCGAGGTCTAAACCTCCGAGCTCCGACCGAGCTCTCAACCTCCGAGCTCCGACCGAGCTCTCAACCTCCGAGCTCCGACCGAGCTCTCAACCTCCGAGCTTCGACCGAGCTCTCAACCTCCGAGCTCCGACCGATCTCTCAACCTCCGGCCGACAGATCTGCAGCCAACCCGAACCGCCCCCCTTCGCACCGGACCTCCCTAATCGAGGCTCCTCTCTTGTGCACCTGCTCTCAGCGAGCCATGGCGATCGCTCCGCCAGATCTACGGTCACTCCGCAATGGACCCCCTTCCAAGACCCCGTTCAACCGAACCCGAATCTGCTGTGGCTTGGGCCGGCTCCCAACTTTTTTTTTTCGTGAACAACCCTTTCTTCTGACTTCCTCCGATACATCCCTGTGTTGATGAAGCTTTTCCAGGCGGCGAACCGAGTTGTAGTTCCGGACTAGATCGAGGATGACCATCCTCCCGGCGGTGCAGTTTTCTGTGCTTTACTCCCCTCGTTCCTGGATTGTTGTGCTTTATTTTTCATAGTTTGTATTTGTTGTGGTCTGTTGTTGTTTTTTCTGCTCTTTGTTTGTGTTTGCTGTTTTGTCGGTCTCTCCGACAGCCGAGTTTCTCGGCCTCTCGAAGTTCTTGTAACTTTGAATTCTTATCTTATCAAAAAAAAAACTAGTAAGATATAACTATATATTATTTTCATAATTAGGCAAAAATGCCAAATCGGTTTTATAAAATACTAAATTTATTAAAACTCCATTAGCTCGTGCGAATGCTCTCCTCTCAGTCCGACGTTAGCTGCTCTATTCCTCAAACTGTGTCCTGTTCTTCCTCAACACCGGAGATTTCAGAAAGAGGGTTGCCGCTGCCGCTACTTCCGCCGCTTCTCGACGTCTCTCCCCTTGATTGCTTTGTTTAAGAGTTCATTAAGAAATCTGGATGTCTCTCCTCTTGAGCTCATCCTGAGCTGCTATTCTCTTCGTCTTCAACTCACTTGTTGTGTACAAGCGTCTGTTTCAACTTTTCAATGCTCTACAAGTGAAGAAGAACTCAATAAACAAAACACGAACGAGCAAAAATGAAAAACATAGTAGGCATTACTCATTAGAACGTTGGCGTGGTGGCCTTGTAGTGAATTCCGGTGGTCCTCCACTGGTGTATGTGTATATATATGTTTTTTTATAAGGTAAAAATTAGACTGGAAACCACATAAGAGCCGGTTTCTCAGTCTATAGCATCCTTGCGGATGAGAATTACAAATTCTAGATTAGCTCGAATATCTTCCAAGGAACTCTGCTGGACCTTCTTTGCGATGAAGTCGGCCACCACGTTTGTTTCTCAGAAGACATGAAAAATCTGCACTGAGGAGAAAAGTTGTAAAACACACAGGATATCAGAAATTAACATTTCGATATCCCACGGACAATGCCAGATTTGATTCAGAACATTCACAATGGTAAGGTTATTGCATTCAAGTTGAATGTCGGTAATACCTAATTCATGGGCCTTTACCAAAGCATTTCTAACTGCAAGTGTTTCTGTTTTTAAAGGGGTTGAGGTACCATATTTATCCCCAAAGAGGAAAATTGGTTTACCCGTGTTGTTCCTAAGAATGTAGCCAAAGCTAGATTCACCATCAGTTTTGGTGGATCCATCTGTATTGATTTTAATAATGTTATTAGGTGGTTTTTTCCATTTCTTTGTTGGTCGTCTAACAATGTTCGTTTTATGAATTTTTTGTTTGTCTTCTGCTAAACAGTCAGGGTTCCAGTTCTTCGTCTTATTCCAGTTGTCAATTTGTTTCTTAATATAAAGTGGTATATCCTTTATGGAATCGACATCATCGTTTGTTCTTCCAAAGCTTTGTTGGTTTCTATAAAACCAAATGCCCCACCAAGAGACCATTAATTCTATAAATTGTGATCTATCGGTTTTTTGTCGAATTTCTTCAATGATCTCATTGATTTTTTTGTTTCCTATGTTTAGGGATCTGATGATGCCAAAGGTATCATAATTCATTTTTTCAATTGTTTTTATGGTATGGTTACATTGGAAAATGAGATGATTCAAATCCTCCAAATGAGCATTGCAACGTATACAACCCGGAGGGGTTGCTACACCTTTTTATGTTAATCTAGCTTTTGTTGGGAGTCCATTTTTCATTATTTTCCAGACAAAGTTTTTAACTTTGGGATATGTGTCCATCTTCCAGATCCATGAAGAATCATAGGCAGTATAACTCTTGTTTTTGTTAATTAGTTCCATAGCAGAGTTTGTAGAAAACCAGCCATTTTTGCTAGTTTTCCAGTACATTCTATCATGGATCTCATTTAAGGGTATTGGGATCGAGGTAATTTTTTTGGCTACATCATGTGGTAAACATTGTTCTAGTAAGTTTTTATTCCAGGTTTTATTTGGCAGCATAAATTCAGCTACCAGAGCATCCTTATTCAAGATTGATTGTGGGTTTATGGTATCACATAAAGAGGTGTTTAAAACCCAGTTATCTGTCTAGAATTAGATTGTTTTTCCATTACCAACCTGCCAAATTAGTCAAGATTTGAACTCAGCCATGAGTTCAATCATTTTGGACCATTGCCAAGAGCAATTTCCTTTTTTTCTCGTAATGAAATAAATGGTTTGTTTTCAAGTATTTTTCAATAATAACTTTAACCCAATAGTTATTTGGTTCTGCTAGGATTTTCCATAATAATTTGAATTGTAGGGCTTTATTCATGTCTTTAGCTTTTCTCAGTCCAAGACCTCCTTGATGATTTGGTTTACATATTTTTTCCCAACCTATAAGAGGTTTATAGGAGCTGTCTTTGTTCCAAAAAAAGGATCTATTTAACTTGTCAAGTTCATTGTGTGTATGTGTAGGTAACAAAAAACTTTGAATCAGATAGTTTGGTCTTGATGCCAGATTGATTTTTATTAGTGTTGTTCTTCCTGCTTGAGAAAGAGAGTTTGCTTTCCATTTAGATAATTGATGTTGGGTACTAACTAAGAGGTCATCAAAGGTATTCAAGTTAACTCTACCATTAATGATAGGGCAACCAAGATATTTTTCAAGAGATATCATATTTGTGATTGTGAGAGTACCTTGTATTGCTAATTTCTTTTGGTTGATAACTTTTTTTGTAACTTGAAAAGCCGATTTATGAAAATTAACTTTTTGTCTTGAGATTTTACAGTATTCATCAATAATATCCTTGATTTCTTTGCAGTTTTCCTGTTTAGCTTTTGAGAAGATCACAATGTCATCCGCAAATGCCAGAAACAAGATTCGTGTTCCTTGTTGATTGATTTGAAATCCTAGAGGATTTCGAGTTCTTTCTGAAGCTTTTTGGAGTTTTCTAGCAAGGATTTCAGATCCTAAAATAAACAAGAAGGCGAAAGGGGGTCACCCTGTCGAAGTCCTCTTGATGGTTTAAATATTTCTGTGGGTCCGTTGTTTACAAGTATCAAGAAAGATACCGTTGTAATGCATTCTTTTATCCAGTTGATAAATTTTTCATGGAATCCAAACTTTTCCATAATTTTAATAATGAAGTTCCATTCGATTCTGTCATAAGCTTTTTCCATGTCTAGTTTTAGGGCAATAAAGTCTTCAGTTCCTTTTTTCGATTTAAAAGAGTGACAGATTTCATGGGCAATCAAGATATTATCTTGAATTGCTCTGTTAGCAACAAAGGCACCCTGAAGGGGGTTGTTGGAATGGAACTCTTTGGAACGTCAGTTCCCATGGAGTTCCCTTCCTCTGTTTCTCTTGTTTTGACGATGACAAACACTTGAACTTAATTGCCTATTCTAGTGTTTAATCTACAGCTGAAAAGATAAGGGAACCAAGTCCAAAGTGAGCTAAGATCAAGATCAAGGGAACTGGATGGGAACCGCATCTGTGTAACTACCAATGTTATCTACAGAATCTTTGTGAAGATTTGTTTCCGGATTTAACGCGCCCAGTAGAAGACCTTAGGCGTCAAGATACACATAGATTATCTTTATATGATTGTGTATATTGTAATTCGGTTAAGGAAATATTTCTTATCTTATCTTAGGTAAGAGATGAAATACCGAATCATGGATTTATGGAATATGTTTGTTCAAAGAATATCTCCTCTGAGATCTTTCCTTGACAAACATATTGTATAAATACATGACGCTGTTAGTAGGTGAAAGCGATGCATTTTCACGAGCCTTAGAGTGCATCAGAAAGAAGAAACAGAAAGAAGAAGTGTTCGAGTTGATAGTGTCGAAGTAAGTCCATTGTGTGTTAATCTGTGATTTCTAGGGAACTAGGTTTAGTCTTAGTGAGTTAGACTGAAACAAGATAGTTCGGAAGTTGTAATCACATATTAATATACAAGTAGACTGTTTGAAATCCTCGAAAGAGGGGTGGTTTTTATCCTAGATAACTAGTTGGTTATCAAAGGTTTTCACCTTAAGTAATTGTTCTTGATAACTTGTTTACTAGTTATTCCGCTGCCCATAGGAACTGAACACATTTGTGTCTCAGTTCCCTTGAAACTAATGCACAAATCCTACAATTGGTATCAGAGCTAGCGCTCTAGATTGTGTGTTTACTAAGCAGGTTGTCAAGATGTCTCACAACAACGAACCTGAACTCGGTGTCTCCATCAACAAGCCATACATTCTTAAGAATGGACAAATCAACTGGTGGACGCAACAACTCATTGGCTTCATGCAAACCAATGACATGCAATGCTGGTATGTCTTGGAGAATGGGAACTATCCTAAGCCAACTGATACAAAGGATCCCACCAAGATTCTACCTATCTCTGAATGGACTCAAGAGCATTTCAATCAACAAGAAAATAATGCCAAGGCTCGTCAATACATCTTGAATGCATTGACAAAAACCGATCAAGACAAAGTCATTAGCATCAACAATGCTAAGGAGATGTTGAAAGCTCTAAGGGAGTTCAACCTAGGAAGTGAAGACCTTCAGAATAGCAGGAAATTTGATCTACAAGGAGAATACCACAGATTCAAAATGCTTGAAACTGAAAATGTCTCATCTTATCACTCTCGTTTTAAAATCCTATGCAATGAACTCACAACTTGTGGTGTAGAACCTGAAGAGTGGTCCAAATCCATGGTGACTATCAACGGACTCAACTCCAAGTTTGAAATGACACAGAGCATTATGCTACAAACTCCTTCCATCAGAGTTCTCCCTGTTCAGGAACTCATTGGTCAACTCCAGCGACAAGAAGACAAGGCTAAGGGAACTGAGCAAGTGAAAACTGATCAGAGCATTGCCCTGATGCTGACCAAAGTTATGGAAAGGCTGAAGACTAATGAAAACTCTGATGAAGAAAATGATGATGAGATCACTGCTCTTCTGACTCGCATTGTAAGGAACTTTCAGAAAGGCAAGTTCCCGAGGAAAGACTTCAAGAGGGAACACAAGGAATTCAGATGCTACCAATGCAACCAGGTTGGGCATCTTGCTAAAAATTGCCCAAACAAGAAGGAGGATGCTGAACCACAACAGAAAAAGGTGTTGGTTGCTACATCCACATGGGGTGACAATGATGAAGAATCTGAAGGGGAACCAGACGACTTATCCGCTGGACAGTGTCTGATTGCTGAAACGTCATCTTCAAGGGAACTCGATACCAGTTCCCTTGACGTCTGTCTCATGGAAAATACAGACCCAAGTGCTGACTCAGACCCTACTAAACCTGAGGTATCGTCTGCTGAACTCACTGAAACTCTCTCTAAGTATGATAAAAAGCACTTGATTAAACTGATTATCAAACTTAGCGATGAAAACAACTCTCTGCAAGAAAAGATAACTGAAAATGAAGAATAAATTTCTTGCTTAACTGATGAGAATGTTGTTTGGTGTAAGAAATTTGAGGATGCTTCTAAGTCTAGTAACACCTCGCATGTCATTTGTCCTACGTGTGATTTGCATGATAAACTGAATCTTGGTAACAGTTCCCTTGCTAGTTCCTCACCTGACCATGAATTGCTGATGTCTATCATTGATAAACTTGACTCTCTCTCTGATTGCATTCATGAAAAGATTGTTACTCAAACTGTTTTTGTGAGACCTAGGGCTGGAATAGGTTATCTTCCAAATGACTCATCTGACCCCCCTTGTCATGCTGATAGTGACCTTGATAAAGTGTCTAGTGATCTTCAGGCTAGAAATGAAAGACTTGATTTAGCTCTTCAAACCTCTGTAGGATCGTGATTGTTACAAAATAACTTAAGGAACTCAGAATATGAATTCTAAGTTCCCTTCGCAGCGGAAATAAACAATCAAACAAATAACAAGTTCCTTATAGTGGAAACCTTTGATTGCCAACTAGCAATCCAGGATAAAAACCACTACCTTTCTTTCGAAAGGATTTCAAGGTCTACTTCTTGATTTCTTATCTCTTTTGGTTACAACTTATCCTAGGAACAAACACACAGTTTCTTTGCCTTACACACAGTTAGGCAATCCTAGATAACTTAACACAATCAATAATTAATCCAAGAAACAGACCTTCACACCTAGGAACTATCACTTACAGTCACAGGAACTTAGCACTCAGCTCTTCTCTTCCTTGACTGGTTCCTCTTGATCTCGGTTTGCTTTGATGATCTTGTTTGAAG
This sequence comes from Rheum nobile, assembly GCA_027886185.1. Classification (NCBI taxonomy): domain Eukaryota; kingdom Viridiplantae; phylum Streptophyta; class Magnoliopsida; order Caryophyllales; family Polygonaceae; genus Rheum; species Rheum nobile. The sequence goes on from WOAB01000127.1 coordinate 184,451, forward strand.
GTTCACACTTGATATTTGCTAATGAGTGTGATTCGTATTTCAGTGCATGAAGATAATTCTCTTGAGTTAGTCTTCCTTTTATAGAGGATTCTTCGCAGCTTAATCCTCTCTGGGTTCCCACAAATTGAGCTTGCCCTAGGATCAGTGGTTCTCCTTGGTCCACGTTGTTCTTGGCATGTGCAAACAACCTAGGCAGCTCAGAATCTCTCTTGGTTGGTCAACTACCTCAGACGAGTCTTGCTATGTCATTGTTCCAATGCTTTCGTCTGAGGTTGAGCAAGTTGGGCGCTTGGGAACTGTCTTCTGGATAGTGACATCTCTATGTCCTGTCGCTTTCATCTTTTCTGTCCGAGGTTCAGCATTTCTGAGTATCTTGTTGTTTTGTTCTGGACATTGGCAGACCTTTGGAAACTTCGGACAAGTCATTTTCAACAACTTTTGTCCTAGGTTGTGTGTTCCCAGATTTCTCGGAAATCGCAGCCTTGCATGCTACCTTTCTGGGTACACCTGGGTTCCTCTGGGTTCCTTCTTCTGTCTTGTTCCTTTGGTTTTCTTTGTCCTGTTTGGTTTTCTTGCCTTTGGTATATTCCTGTGGTTCCTTAAAACACATCTTTGAGATAAAACATTAGTATCATAATATTTGTCATCTTCAAAAGTAGAGAAACTGAGAAAAGGAACTCTCAGGGGAACCGAGATTCCAGAGTTCCGTTTCCTAACAATTTCCCCATTTTTGATGATGACAAATACAAGGAACCTGGCAACATAATAGGACTTGAATTTCATGAGACCATATTGAGTTTTAAGGAATTTTCAATATTACAGAGTAATGATGAACATTCAATGGTTGCAAATTCCCCCTAAGCAAGTGAACGAGTTTATTTCAAATTCCCCCTTAGAAGTAGAACTAGTTCAGAGTTCCTATTAGTCAAGTGGTTTCCAAAGTTCAAGGTTCCTATCCTTTTCTTCCCCCTTTTGACATCATCGAAAAGATTAAATGCTAGTTAAGAACAGGATATCCAAGTGAATATGCAAATGCATCAATCCCATAACAGAAGCATAATGGAAACTTAGGGCAAAGACAAATTGATCATTGGAACGAAACCAAAAGATAGTCATTAAAACTTAACACTGATCATTATTCATAGAAAGGATAAGATAAGCCACAAAACAACACAAACTAAAAACTTAACAACCACCGACAAGAACCAACAACAAAATAACAAACGACGAGGGCTACAACAAAAGCAATCGTTAGGAAAGACGACATGGGGAAGGAAGAGAGAAGTAGGATCCTAGGGGAAACAACTAGCACGCTGTGATGTTACAGCACTGGGAACCAGAACAAGCGTTCCTATGGCAGAGCAGCGGCCTCCTCTTCATCAACTTTGTCGTCAGTTCCTACATTTTGGCCTGTGGCCTGATGAGCACCGATTGCATCTTCCCAATTCATCTGAAGGACTTTCATCATAATTATCACAGCTGAGCTCATTTTTCCCAACTCTTGTACTTGATCACGGAGGGCGACCGGGATGGCAGTCGAGCCTTCCATGATTGCTTTTTCAATACGATCCAAAGCAAAGAGGATCGCAGAGGAGTCTAAAGAGGGGTTGAGCTGTGGTCGGGAGCTAGAAGGGGCCTGGGAACTCGCCTTTTCCTTAGGCGGATTGGCATGAACGTCAGAAGGGTTGGGCTGTTGTTCCTTTGTCTTCAACTTCCGGACAGTGGCCATGGTAAGGCACTTGCTATAGACTGTCTCAGGCAAATCATCTGGGTATTGGTGAAGGTTGGAGAGAATAGACTTGATGATATGAGGGAAAGGTAGGACATGGGAGGCATGAGATGAACAGAACTGCATATGAGCCAACACAATGCGAGGGAGATCAATCTGGACACCAGAGAGCACCTTGTCCATAAAAATGGCATCTGTGATGAGAACGTCGTTCCTGTGCTCCTGTCTGGGAACTAGATTACGAGTGATCCAGAAGTGTAACATCTTGTTTGTGATGGAGAGGTCCTTTGTCTCCAAGGATTGGGGGGAGGCGCTGTTGTAGATTTTCTTGACCACTGCTCCCTTGGATTTGTAGCCCTTTCCCTTGGGCCACCCCTTTTTCTGAGGGAGAATGCCAAACCCAGACCTGGACTCAATCCCTAGAGCGGATGCGATGAGGTTGGAGGATAGGGGATAACTGGTTCCCTTCCATATGAGAATAACATCGTTATAGGGACAATTGTCTTTAGCGGGTACAAACTCGATAGACTGGTAAAACAGGCGGACGACCTCATCAGAAGCAGAGAAGGGCTCAATCAACATCTCGTCCCATCCTTGGTACTGCAGGAGGGAGTGGAACTCAGCAAGGGCTTCTCCAAACATATTCTCATCTTCTTCTTCCAGTTCTTGTGACCAGAACTTTTTGCCGATTATGAGGGGCTTGAGGATCTTCCACTTAGAGAAGAGAGAGGAGACGAGACCCAGGGAGGAAGAGGCGAGTTGTGGGATTAGCTTGGAGCAACAGGGCAACCCTTAAAGGTGGTGAGGGCGGAAGGGACGTTGAGACAAATCTAGCCGTTGAGAAGATTGGGGAGAATCTGGAGCATTGAAGGTTCTTTGCAGCTTTTCTGAACGGTCAATACAAATTCAAAGCTTACCCATTCAGAGAGGAGGGAGGTCTGCCAACTGATGGACATGACTGACCTCTGCGATTTTGCCATAAATAGCTTTGGGGGAGAGCCAAAATAGCCGTTGGAAGTATGCTTCATCCTGGTTCCTTTCTGACAATATATTCAACGTGCTAGAAGGACAAGTGGGAACCTTTGATGTGGGTTTAAACAATGGAACCAAAAAAATACGTTCCCATACAAGAAATTAGGGTATGCCATTTATCGTATTGCACAATAATTCTCAGAGAGGGTTTAGGAATGGATCATAGAGAATTAAAGTGAGCAATGAGGCAGGGGAAGGTCTTAGTACACAATCATCATTTCGGCTTATAGTGTTGGGTTAGAAATATGATCAGATTGTGACTTTTGGGCCATTCAAAGAAACTTGAACAATGAAGAAGTGTAAAGAATAATGAGGACCAGAAGGACACGAGCCAGAAAAATTTATCTAAACCCTTTTTAAAGAGACCATTATGAAAAGTAGGGTTTGAAGCAACATATATAACACAAAGATATCAAGACTCAACAAGTTGACAATCTTAAACTAGACAATCAGGGGAACTGGAAAGGAACCTTTATACTAAAGTCACTACTAGGTTATAGGAATCATTCCTAGTTCCAATCTAAGGTTCTCGAAAGGAACTCTATTCAAGGCTTTAGTGAATATATTTGCAACCTGATCTTCAGTTCTACAAAACTTCATAATGATGTTTCCCTTCTCAACATGATCTCTAAGAAAATGATGTCTTATGTCGATATGTTTGGTCCTAGTATGATACACACGATTCTTTGAAATGTTTATAGCACTAGTGTTATCACAAAGAATTGTAAGAGGGCCATAAGACATACCAAAATCCGCGAGTTGTTGCTTTAGCCAGAGAAGTTGGGAACATCAGGAGGCAGCCACAATGTACTCGGATTCTGTGGTGGAGAGGGAGACTGAGACTTGTTTCTTTGATCCCCATGACACAAGGCAAGGGCCTAGGAACTGTGCCATTCCAGAAGTGCTCTTCCTATCCACCAAGTATCCAGCATAATCAGCATCAGTGAAGCCCATTAGCTCAAAGGGACACTCTTTGGGGTACCAAATGCAGAGAGAGTCAGTTCCCTTGAGATATCTAAGTATTCTCTTCACAGTAGCCAAGTGGGTTTCTCTTGGACAGGATTAGAACCTAGCACACAAGCCAATAGCAAAAACAATGTCTGGTCGACTAGCAGTTAGGTACATGAGTGAGCCTATCATACCTCTATAGAGCTTCTCCTCCACAAGAGGACTCGAATGGTCCTTATCCAAATGGGCAATGGTGGATATGGGAGTGGAGAGAGGCTTGCATGAATCCATTTTGAACTTCTTCAATAGTTCCCTAACATACTTCTGTTGGTGAATTTGTATGCCATATTTCTTTTGAGTGATTTGTAATCCGAGGAAGAAGGTGAGTTCCCCAATTAGGCTCATTTCAAATTCACTGCTCATCAGATCTTTGAACTTATCTACAAGGGACAGGTTAGTGGAACCAAAAATGATATCATCAATATAAATTTGAACCACTAAGATGTTAACTTCTTCTTCTAGGATGAAGAGAGTCTTATCAATGACTCTACGCATGTAGCCATTTGAGAGTAGGAACTGGGCAAGACGATCATACCAAGCTCTGGGAGCTTGCTTGAGGCCATAGAGTGCCTTGTCTAGAAAGTAGACATGATCTGGATGATCATCGTCTTCAAAACCAGGTGGTTGCTTTACATAGACTTCTTCTTGAAGAATTCCATTGAGGAAGGCCGTCTTTACATCCATTTGGAACAACTTGAACCCTTTGTGTGATGCAAAGGCAATCAACAATCTTATTGCCTCAATCCTTGCCACTGGAGCATAGGTTTCATCATAGTCGATGCCTTCTTGTTGATTGTATCCTTGAGCAATGAGTCTTGCTTTGTTCCTTATCATAGCTCCTGTATCATCTAGCTTGTTTCTGAAAACCCATCTAGTTCCTATGATGTGTTTATCCTTGGGACGGGAAACTAGATGCCATACTTTGTTCATTTCAAACTGATGGAGCTCTTCTTGCATAGCTTGGATCCAGTCCGCATCCTTCAGTGCCTCACCTATGTTCTTTGGTTCCATAATAGACAGAAAAACATTGAAAGCAAAGAAGGTTAGATGTTCAAACCTGACTGGAGGCTTGATGACTCTTCTTTCTCTATTAGGAGCTAGAGCATTTGACGTGGAGACATTCTGAGTTGAACATTCAGCTTCCTGGTTGGAATCACCTTCTCCATTGAAGATCATGTGGGAAGATGAGTCATTGAAGTCTCAACAGATGTTGTCGTCATGCTCATGGTTCCTAGAAATGGATTGTTGTTCATTGTTCATGGGAACTGGTGGAGGAGCCATTGGAGGGTTCCGAGCAGCAGTGCAGGAACTGGGTGGAGTGACATCTTCATCTGGATTTTCTTGATATGACTTGGGAAACGGGTCTTCAAAGGAATTGGTGGTGTTCTGCACAATCTTTCCAAGTGATTTTTCATTAAAAATAACATGAACACTTTCTTCTACCCTTTTAGTCCTTTTGTTGAAGACTTTGTACGCCTTGCTACCCGAGGCGTATCCAATGAAGATTCCTTCATCACTTCTTGGGTCGAATTTGCCAAGATTGTCCTTCCCATTGTTGTGCACAAAGCACTTGCATCCGAACACCCTCAGATGCGAGATGTTGGGAACTCTTCCTCTTAGGAGCTCATAGGGTGTCTTTTCTGTGATTGGGCGAAGCATGGCTCGATTGATGATGTAGCAAGATGTGTTGATCGCCTCAGCCCAAAATGATTGAGAGAGTCCACTTGAGATCAGCATAGTCCGAGCCATGTCTTCCAAAGTTCTGTTCTTCCTTTCCACTACTCCATTTTGTTGAGGAGTGTATGGTGCAGAGAAATTGTGATCAATGTCATGCTCACTGCAAAAGGTTAGAAGTTCTCCATTTTCGAATTCGGTACCATGGTCAGACCGAATAGCATTGAGTGAACAATCAAGAGATTTTTCTAACAAGGGAACCATATCTTTAAAGCGGTCAATAACTTCACTCTTAGATTTAATAAAGATGGTCCAAGTAAAGCGAGAGAAGTCATCGACAAGAACACAGATATACCTGTTCCCTCCTAGGCTCTGAACTCTCATGGGTCCACACAGATCCATGTGGATGAGTTCAAGAGGCCTTGAGGTGCTTACCATGTTTTTGGACTTGAAGAAACTACGAGCCTGTTTCCCTTTTACACAGTCAGAGCACAGTTCCTTAGATGTGTCACTTAGCTTTGGCAGCCCTCTGACTAGCTCCTTTGAGTGTAGCTTTTGAATCAGCTTGATGCTAGCATGACCGAGGCGTTGATGCCACAAATCAGCTTGGTCATTCAAAGTTGAGAGACAAAGTTTCTCCTTGGGAACAAAGGATGGATCAATTATGTAGACATTGTTGAATCTTTTCCCTTTTAGGATGATTTGTCCCGAGGAGTCAAGGACTGAACATTCGTTGGATCTGAATCTAACTTCATTGTCTCCTTGATCACACAGCTGTGACACACTTATTAGATCAAAACCAAGATTATCAACAAGGTGAACTTTGTTTACCTGAATGTGGTCGTTGAGTTTCACAATTCCTATTCCATAGATTTTCCCTTTGCTTTTGTCTCCAAAGGATATGTTTCCACCTTGGAGAGGTTGAAGAGAGGTCATTTGATTTCTTCTTCCAGTCATATGGCATGAGCAACCACTGTCAATGTACCATAGTTAGGGTTGCCTCTCTTCTTTCTGCACGAAAGGGAACTAAGATTTCTGAACCCAGCGAAGCTTGGCTTTATTGGGGGGATTAGTATTCCGAGTCTGTGAGTAGCCAGGGAACTGGTTCCTTTCATGGTAATGAGTACTTTTCTCCTTTTCAAAGTTCCTTTTCTTAGCACAGTCAGTGTTGTAATGACCATTATTACCACAGTAGGTACACAAACGATTGTAAACAACATGTCCATATTTTCCTTTTCCTGGCCTAAAAGGTTTTTCAGTTTTCCTTTTGTTAAAATCAACATTGTTTCTAACCTTGCTATGGGCCATGTCAATATATCTTTTGTGATCAAAGGAATTGGTGAACCATTGGTTTTCAGGAACCAACTTTTATTTTCCCTTTGGTTCCTTCTTAGGACTTTGAGAGCCTTCATTGAGACGTTTGGCAACCTCAGCCTTGTTCTCAAGGACCATGATCTTCTCTGATAGGAATTGATTCCTATCACGAGAAGTGGCAAGAGCAATACTGAGATTCTCATTCATCTCAACAAGTTCTCGCCTAGCCTTTTCTTCTTCAGCATCATTGTTCCCTTTATTATTGACATATCCTATTCCATGCCGTTGTCTCACAAAAACAGTTTGATTTATCGTTTTTTCATTAATGGAATTAGTGAGAATGTCTAACCTATCAATTATGGATTGAAGCATGTCATTTCCAGGTGGATTAGCATGCAAGGGAACTTTGACAGAATCTATGCTAGTTTCATCACAAGATTTGCAAGTTTTAAGGTGACTAGCATGCACATTCCTAATATCAATGAGTTTGGAGTGAGTTTCAGCTAGGTCTTTCTCAGTTTCATCAAGTTTCTTACTCCAAACAGAATTCTCAACAGTCAAGCAAGCAATTTCATCTTCACAATCATCTATTTTCTGTTGAAGGAAACTGGTTTCCTTTCCTAGTTTCTTTATGATCTTAAGAAGTTGTTTCTTATCACAATCAACTAGGGATTTTAAGAGATCGTCAGAAGTTACCTCAAGGTCTTCTGAGTCGCTTGAGTCTCCTTTTGCCATGAGACATCTTCCTCCAGAGAAGCCACTGAGATCCAGTTCCTCATCTGAGTCTTCTCCCCATGAGGCTACGAGAGCCTTCTTTCTCTGAGGTCTTTCTTCTTCCTTTGAGTCTTCCTTGTTGGGACAATTCTTAGCGTAGTGTCCCTTTTCCTTGCACTCGTAACAGGAGACTTCCTTGAGATCTCTTCTGGGTCTATTGTGGGAGGAACTGCCCTTTTGGAACCTTCCCTTCACAAAGAATTTTTTGATGTTCTTGTGAAGAGGGCCGTAAGTTCGTCCTCCTCTTCTTCTAAGTCTGAGTTCTCTTCCTCCATCTCGAGCCTAGAGAAGGCTTTGGAGATCTTGAGGGCAATTCCTTTCTCCAGTTTCTTGTCGATATTGGCTTTGGTGTGCTCTCCTTCTTCAACCTCCAGTTTCCCTATGATTTGTGTCAAGGGAAGGGATTGGATGCCTGGAGTGTTCTTCATGATTCCCTTCAGAAGGGTGAATTTGGAGTTGAGTCCATTGATGACCACTAGGGACTTGGAGACTTCATCAAGATCGACTTCCGCCGCTGTTAACTTTCCAATCAATCTGTTGAAGCGGGAGTAGTATTCTGAGATGGTCTCAGTTTCCATCATTTTGAAAGTGTGGTATTCTCCTTCCAAAGCAAATTTTCTGCTTTGCTTTAGTTCCTCACTTCCTTCATGCATCTCCTTGAGAGCTTTCCACATCTCTTTGGCCATCTTAATTCCTATGACCTTGTCCATGTCCTCTCTGTCCAATCCATTTAGGATGAACTGCCTGGCCTTGGCATTCTTCTCCATGATAACATAGTGTTCTAGTTTCCAATCTTCTTCCTTCATGGTGAGGTCGACATAGCCATCTCCATTTTCGACTATCCTCCAGCATTGGTAGTCATTGGTTTTGATGTGGCTTTCCATGCACTTTTCCCACCATGTTTCTTCTCCTTTCTTTCGGAGATGTGGTTTGTTGGTGGAGATTCCGAGCTCAAACTTGCTTGGTTGAGACATGATCTACAAACTTAACAAAGATCTAGAGCTTTTCCTGCTCTGATACCAATTGTAGGATCGTGATTGTTAGAAAATAACTTAAGGAATTCAGAATATGAATTCTAAGTTCCCTTCACAGCGGAAATAAACAATCAAACAAATAACAAGTTCCTTATAGTGGAAACCTTTGATTGCCAACTAGCAATCCAGGATAAAAACCACTACCTTTCTTTCGAAAGGATTTCAAGGTCTACTTCTTGATTTCTTATCTCTTTTGGTTACAACTTATCCTAGGAATAAAGACACAGTTTCTTTGCCTTACACACAGTTAGGCAATCCTAGATAACTTAACACAATCAATAATTAATCCAAGAAACAGACATTCGCACCTAGGAACTATCACTTACAGTCACAAGAACTTAGCACTCAACTCTTCTCTTCCTTGACTGGTTCCTCTTGATCTCGGTTTGCTTTGATGATCTTGTTTGAAGGTTCACACTTGATATTTGCTAATGAGTGTGATTCGTATTTCAGTGCATGAAGATAACTCTCTTGAGTTAGTCTTCCTTTTATAGAGGATTCTTCGCAGCTTAATCCTCTCTGGGTTCCCACATATTGAGCTTGCCCTAGGATCAGTGGTTCTCCTTGGTCCACGTTGTTCTTGGCATGTGCAAACAACCTAGGTAGCTCAGAATCTCTCTTGGTTGGTCAACTACCTCAGACGAGTCTTGCTATGTCGTTGTTCAAATGCTTTCGTCTGAGGTTGAGCAAGCTGGGCGCTTGGGAACTGTCTTCTGGATAGTGACATCTCTATGTCCTGTCGCTTTCATCTTTTCTGTCCGAGGTTCAGCATTTCTGGGTATCTTGTTGTTTTGTTCTGGACACTGGCAGACCTTTGGAAACTTCGGACAAGTCGTTTTCAACAACTTTTGTCCTAGGTTGGTGTTCCCAGATTTCTCGGAAATCGCAGCCTTGCATGCTACCTTTCTGGGTACACCTGGGTTCCTTTGGGTTGCTTCTTCTGTCTTGTTCCTTTGGTTCTCTTTGTCCTGTTTGGTTTTCTTACTTTTGGTATATTCATGTGGTTCCTTAAAACACATCTTTGAGATAAAACATTAGTATTATAATATTTGTCATCTTCAAAAGTAGAGAAACTGAGGAAAGGAACTCTTAGGGGAACCGAGGTTTCAGAGTTCCGTTTCCTAACAACCTCAAACTGCAAAAATGAATACTTGCAAGAAAGAATCAAGGTCCTTGAAAATGAATCTAATGAAAACCTTCCATGCGCTCCAAATGATTCTAAGATACATGAGATGTATAAGGGAATTGGGCGAAATACTCCCAGGAAAAAGGTTGACCTAAGGGAAAGAAAGAAAGCCAACTCAGTTCCCTTTCATAAAAAGGGTAAGTACCTCTGGATTCCCAACAGTCAGGTTTGCTGGTACTGTGGGAACCAAGGTCATAACATTGACGAATGCAACAAGAAGGAAATGGACGAGGAAAAGGCCTCTATGAAGAGAAACTATATGAGGAAAGATAATAGGAAAAGAACTGAAATTTCTGACTTGAATGATCCCTATTATTATTATTCTCTTTCTTAGGGAACTGATCATGTTAATCCACCTAGGAACTCTCCTCCTAACAAACCCGTGAACGGTCAGCCGACCTGGGTTCATAAGAAATGATGTTTAATTGTGCAGGCTGAAGTGAGTAAAGAAGAAAAATGGTACATAGACAGTGGAGCTTCATGCCATATGACTGGAAACAGGAAGAAACTGCACTCACTTCAGAAATACAACGGAGGAAAGATTTCCTTCGGAGACAAGAGAAAAGGAGCCATTTGTGGTGTTGGATGCGTGGACCTAACTGACAAAGTACAGGTAAGTGATGTTCATCTTGTTGACAATTTGGGTTTTGATCTAATGAGTGTGTCTCAGCTTTGCGACCAAGGGGAGAACCATGTCTTATTCACTCCCAAAGAATGCTTCGTGCTGAATCCAGAGACACACAAAACTCTATTGAAAGGGAAACGCTACAACAATGTCTATATCGTAGACACAAGCTTCATTCCTGAGGAAAATCTTTGCTTGTCTTCTATAGATGATAGAACGACAATATGGCATCAAAGACTTGGCCATGCTAGCCCTCAGCTTATTCATAAGCTACACAAGAAGGAACTGGTGAGAGGACTTCCCTCTGTTCAAATTGAAAAGGACAACATTTGCTCAGACTGTGTAAGGGGGAAACAGGTACGTAGTTCCTTTAAGTCAAAATCTGAGATCAGTTCCTCTCATCCTCTTGAACTTGTTCATATGAATTTATATGATCCCATGCGTACTCAAAGCTTTGGAGGGAACAAGTATATTCTTGTACTTGTTGATGATTTCTCTCGCTTCACCTGAACCATTTTCATAAAATCAAAAGATGAAGTTTTTGACAAGTTCTCAGCTATTGTTCCTACTCTTGAGAACTCCCTTGGGCACAATCTTCGTGCCATACGTTCCGATCATAGAACTGAGTTCAAAAATGCCAAGTTTCTAACCTTTTGCAGGGACAAGGGAATCTCTCATAATTTCTCAGCTCCTCGCACTCCTCAACAGAATGGAGTTGTTGAAAGGAAGAATAGGACCTTAGAGGACATGTCTCGTACTATGCTCCTATCTGCTGGTCATCCTCACAGGTTTTGGGCAGAGGCAGTCAACACCGCGTGCTACATTCTGAATCGTGCCATGCTTCTCCCTATGACTGAGAAGACATCCTATGAGCTCCTGAAAGGCAGAGTTCCCAACATTTCCCATCTTCGGGTCTTCGGGTGCAAATGCTTTGCACAATAATGGAAAAGATCCAATTGAGAAATTTGATCCCAGAAGCGATGAAGGGATATTCCTTGGCTATGTCAGCAACAATAAGGCTTACAAAGTGTACAACCTTCGTACACAAAAGATTGAGGAAAGTATTCATGTTGTATTCAATGAATCTGCTTTCTCTAACATGCCACATGTACCCTCTAGTTCTCCTCCTGCTGATGATGACCCCGATGAATCCTTCCCCTCATCTACTCCTGAGTTCTCTCTCAACCTGTCTGGCGACTCTGTTGGGAACTCCCCCGATTCTGAAGAGCAATCCTCTCCTGCTTCTCCGAATCCTGATAAGCAAAATGATACTCCATCCACCGCGAGTCCTCAAGACATCGGAACGCCTGTTCAAGCTCCCAATCCTAGGGAACCCGTCTCCTCCGATGCTCCTACTTCCAGTTCCCATGTTGAAGGGAACCTTGATGATCATGCCACAGGGAACTCTGATGATCATTCTGTAGGGAACCCTGATGTCACACATCCTGTTGTGACCAATGACTCAATTCCTGTTCCCAACTACAAGTACAAAGGATCTCATCCCGTGGATCTAATCATAACTCCATATCACAAACCAGGTCCGTCCACTAGATCCTCTCTAAATAACTTTTGTGCTTTCAATGCCTTCTTATCTCTTATAGAGCCCAAGAACTACAAAGAAGCACTCACTGACCCAGACTGGATTCATGCAATGCAAGAGGAATTACATCAATTTGATCATAACAAAGTCTGGCGCTTAGTTCCCTGTCCTTCCAACAGAACCATCATAGGAACTAAGTGGATCTTTCATAACAAGCTTGATGACTCTGGTGTCGTCACAAGGAACAAAGCTCGTCTGGTAGCTCAAGGGTACAATCAACAAGAGGGAATTGACTACGATGAGACGTTTGCTTATGTTGCACGAATGGAGGCCATTCGCCTAATGATTGCCTTTGCTGCCCATAAGGGATTCCAACTCTTCCAAATGGATGTCAAAACTGCCTTCCTAAATGGAATTCTTCAAGAGGAAGTGTATATCAAGCAGCCCCCTGGATTTGAGGACAAAGAGCATCCTGACTACGTCTACTTCCTAGACAAAGCTCTCTATGGGCTAAAGCAGGCTCCCCGTGCACGGTATGACCGTCTTGCTCAGTTCCTGTTATCCAATGGATACAGAAGAGGTTTGATTGATAAAACTCTTTTCTTACTGGAAGTTAAGGATGATATCTTGGTTGTTCAAGTATATGTCGACGACATTATCTTTGGTTCCACTAACCTCTCTCTTGTAGAAAAGTTCAAGAACTTAATGAGCAGTGAATTCGAGATGAGCATGATTGGGGAACTGACCTTCTTCCTAGGTCTTCAAGTGAATCAAATCTCAGAGGGAACTCAGATCCATCAACAGAAGTATGTGAAGGAACTTCTTAGAAAATTCAAGATGGACACTTGCAAACCCTTTGCAACTCCTATTTCCCCATCAACCAAGCTCACGCTGGAAGATTCTGATCCCAAGGCTGATCAATCCTTATACAGGCAAATGATAGGTTCCCTTCTCTACCTAACTGCTAGTAGACCAGATATTATGTATTCTGTGTGTCTTTGTGCTCGCTTTCAGGCTGACCCTCGCTCAAAGCACATGTCCGCTGTGAAACGAATTCTCCGCTATCTGAAGGGAACTGACAATCTCTGTCTTTGGTACCCCAAACACTGTGACTTCGAGCTCCTCTCCTACACAGATGCTGATTATGCTGGATTCCTCCAGAACAGAAAAAACACTTCTGGAATGGCTCAGTTCCTTGGCCCCTGCCTGGTCACATGGGGCTCCAAGAAGCAAACCTCCATATCTCTCTCCACCACTGAGTCCGAATACATTGTTGCTGCTGCTTGTTGTGCTCAACTCCTCTGGCTCAAACAACAACTCGCGGACTTTGGTAAATCTTATGGCCCTCTCAAAATTCTTTGTGATAATATTAGTGCCATTAGCATCTCTAAGAATCCTGTATTTCATTCCAAGTCTAAGCATATTGACATAAGGCACCACTTTTTGAGAGATAACGTGGAAAAATGGATCATTATTATGGAACATTGTCGTACTGAGGAACAAATTGCTGATATATTCACAAAAGCCCTTAATCGAGAACCTTATGAGTACTTTAGACTCCTTCTTGGAATGATTTCCATAGCTTAGCGGTTCTAAGTTCCCTTGCCTATTTCCCTGGTATTGACTAGTTATGTGACTTATTATTTTCTTTGGTAACTAGTTGGGAACTGTGTTTACTGCTTTTCTTGTCCATCTCTGCCTTCATGTGTTTATTGTTATGATATTAGTTGGACATTCTTCTCGCCTTCATGCGTTGTGTGAATATCTTGATTGCATTTCTTTCAACAATATATAATCAATCTGATCTCTGAACCCACATTATAAGCCGAAAGGATGATTGATTATAAGTTGTCCCTAACCTGGCTTCCCTAGTAGTTCCCTATGAACCTTCTTCTGATTAGTCCACAACTGGGAACTTACTAGTTTAGCGTCAAAATTGCCTTCCTGCTATTTTTATGCTTTTGGATGTGTACTTTTCATGATTTAAATACCCACTACATATATGCATCCAAAGCCTTTCCTAGCCAGGTACTTCTAAGGAACTAAGGGGAACTGAAAAGGTCGCTGCTTGTGTGCTTTCTCTGTCGCCGTCTCGGATATTGTGTCTCCTTCCTTTACTGTGTTCAGAGATAATCATGATGAATCCCTGCAAATTTTGTCCGATTGTGAACGTTGAGGATGTGATGTGATTCTGATCCATTGCCTTTGGAAAAATAAAAAATAAAATAAATAAAATAAAGGAACTGAGCTGTTGGATCATTCTCCTTCATATACAAGCTTGCCACTCTCATCCCTCGTACTCTCTGCCTTACCCCTCAATCATCAAAGCCCTGCTGACAATACTTGGTGTGTCCCCGGAGTCCCCCTCTAAAGACGATGTATCAACACTAAATGGATATGGCTTACATCAACGTCTCAGGGTTAATGAGGAAAAGGTGGTTAAGCCTAAGAGGACTCGTGCTGCCACTGACCCATCTGCGCATGAGACCTTCGACCTCCAGATTGTCACTGCTGCCATCTCTGCTGAGCTCAAGGAACTCACTGCTGCTGTGAAGGAACTGACTGCTGCCTTTAACTCTCTTGCGGCTACATTGATTGCCAAGCTGCCTCCCAGTTCCTCCTGAATTCCCTATGTTGTCTCTGGCTTAGTCTCCCTAGGAACTCCCCTACTCACTAGCTGCCCTGCTTTGTTGGTTTTTTATCTCTTCGTGATCTTGTTTGTTTGCTCTTCGTGTGTTTGCTAGCTGCTTTGTGCATCTTTTGTTATAATTAATGAATATCTGTTTGCTCAGTTATGACTTGCCATTTGCTTTGAACTTGTTCCTCTCTGGGTTACCATTTGAAACTAATCTATCTTTTCGATGATGTCAAAAGGGGGAATAGACTCTGGAATCTTGGAACCAATAGGACTGGTGTATTTCTAAGGGGAAACTAAGTACTGTGTTCAAAAATTAAGGGGGAACTATGAAGCATTTATCCCAGTATCTCTGCTTTCTTAATATGTCAATTAACTTGCCTATTGGTTTTGTGCTTATTACTGGTATTAGTTTGTCATCATCAAAAAGGGGGAAATTGTTGGAATGGAACTCTTTGGAACGTCAGTTCCCATGGAGTTCCCTTCCTCTGTTTCTCTTGTTTTGACGATGACAAACACTTTAACTTAACTGGCTATTCTAGTGTTTAATCTACAGCTGAAAAGATAAGGGAACCAAGTCCAAAGTGAGCTAAGATCAAGATCAAGGGAACTGGATGGGAACCGCATCTGTGTAACTACCAACGTTATCTACAGAATCTTTGTGAAGATTTGTTTCCGGATTTAATGCGCCTAGCAGAAGACCTTAGGCGTCAAGATACACATAGATTATCTTTATATGATTGTGTATATTGTAATTCGGTTAAGGAAATATTTCTTATCTTATCTTAGGTAAGAGATGAAATACCGAATCATGGATTTATGGAATATGTTTGTTCAAAGAATATCTCCTCTGAGATCTTTCCTTGACAAACATATTGTATAAATACATGACGCTGTTAGTAGGTGAAAGCGATGCATTTTCACGAGCCTTAGAGTGCATCAGAAAGAAGAAACAGAAAGAAGAAGTGTTCGAGTTGATAGTGTCGAAGTAAGTCTATTGTGTGTTAATCTGTGATTTCTAGGGAACTAGGTTTAGTCTTAGTGAGTTAGACTGAAACGAGATAGTTCGGAAGTTGTAATCACATAATAATATACAAGTAGACTGTTTGAAATCCTCGAAAGAGGGGTGATTTTTATCCTAGATAACTTGTTTACTAGTTATTCCGCTGCCCATAGAAACTGAACACATTTGTGTCTCAGTTCCCTTGAAACTAACGCACAGATCCTACAGGGGTGTATTAATTTTTCCATGGTTTCTTTAAGTCTAGTTGTTATGATCTTCGAGATAATCTTATAAATTATAGAGAACAGACTTATGGGTCTATAGTGATTAGTAGAGTTCGGATTATCACATTTTGGGATCAGGGAGATGAATGTGTGATTTATTTGTTTAAGCAGTTTCCTAGATAGAAATAAGCTTTTAACTGCTTGGATAACAGAAGGACCTACGATGTCCCAATATTTTTGGTAAAATTCTGCTGTCATGCCATCCGGCCCTGGTGATTTATCCGAGCCAATGTTAAAGACCGTCTTTTTGATTTCTTCATTGGATACGTTTCTTATTAATTTCAAATTGTCCTGTGTAGAGATTTCAGGTTGGATTAATTCGAGATTTTCCTAGAGTAGTCTATGGTTCATATCCTCACTTCTGAATCTTTTAATGAAATCATTCTTGATTTCATTTCTAATGTTTTCTTCTCCAGTGATGCTTGTTCCTTCTTGTGTTTTGATTTCTTTTATAATTTTTCTATTTCTTCTTTCACTTGCTATTTTGTGAAAATAACTAGCATTCGTGTCATTATATTTGATGTGTTTTACTTTAGCTCTTTGGTTCCAGTAAACTTTCTGGAAACACAAAAGTTTTTTTTTTCTATGATTCTTATTTGTTTTTTAATGAGATCATTTGTTGGATGGGTACAAATCTCAGTTTGGATTTCAGAGAGCTGTTTTTCTATAGTTTGTAATTGTGTGAAAATATTTCCAAAGGTACTTTTATTCCAGATCTTAGCATGTTTCTTGAGTAATTTTGTTTTGGATACAAGATTATACAATCTAGATCCATGATAGTTAGTTCTCCAAGCTTGTTTAACAACGTTTCTAAAATCCTTTCTAGTCATCCAATTTTTTTCAAATTTAAACGGTTGATGTTTGAAAGGTACTGTTGATTCCAGCTCAATAGAGATGGGACAATGGTTTGAACTGAAAAAAGCAAATGCTTCGTACAGATATCAGGATACCATTGAAGAATCTGGTGATGAATAAGTACCCTATCCAGTTTTTCATAAATGGTATCTATTTCTGTGTTGTTCTTTCGCCAGGTATAGATGTTTCCCTGGATAGGGGTATCCAATAGTTCGCATTCATTCTTAAAATGATGTAATCTTGTAAATTTTGTCAAAGGTGGTAATAATCCGCCTAATTTTTCAGAAGAGTCTTGTATTTCGTTCAGATCTCCCATAATAATGCACGAAAGAAAGCAATTTTTAATATAAGAGATAAATCCGTTCTAAAACACATTCTTTGCAGAATCATTTGATGGGGCATAAGTTAGGATTAGCATAAGTTTTCTATTCGTGAGCAGGTTAGTATACTTAATACTAATGAATCTTGTTTCAATTTGATCAATTTCAAGGATTTCATTTGTAAGTTGGTAAGTCTTCCACATTACGCAAATGCCCCCCGCGAAGCCAGTAGTTGGGACACAATAGAATTGATCAAAACCCGCTTGTTTCCACACTTTTTCATTTGGTTCTTTGTTTGTTCTTGTTTCAAAGAGTGCAAGTAGTTGTATTCGTTCAATTTTGCAAAAGGATTTGACATCCATCCAAAAGATTTTCTTCCCGATTCCACGACAATTCCATGTTGTGATCTTCATAAAAAACCAATTGTGTTTCTGCCCCATATCCTCAGACATTTAGGGGACTTATAATCATTTCTAATTATTGTAATTTTCGTGAGCATATGAACAATTTTGTTTCTGCTCTCAATCACATTCTTGTTCCTGTTTGTATGCAAACAAATAGCCATGTTTTCATGATTTTGATCCTCTTTTGACATTTTTTGTTTTGTTTTCATAGTTTCCCATAGTGCTAGTTTATTGACTTGAAAGTCAACTCCAGATTGCCACAACTGATTGTTCAAAAAAGTGTGTCGATTTAAATTGTTCATGGAGTCACAACTTCAAAAGAGATTGTCCAGAGATTGATTGTTCAGAGAGAAATTTCCACAATCTACAAAGTCTCTACAAGTACTACAAAGGTAGCAATAAACATCCAAGTTATAATTCAGAATAAAGATAATCCATTTGAAAAAGATGGAATTCTGAATTATATAGTAAAGGTTTTCAGAGATAAAATCAGTTATAATTCAGAATAAAGATAATCCATTTGAAAAAGATGGAATTCTGAATTATATAGTAAAGGTTTTCAGAGATAAAATTTATCAAGGAAAGTTCATATTGACAGTCATAAAAGGGGAGGATCGTATGAGTACTGAAGTGCCAACAATAAAGATACTCATAGTTCCAAGTAATCAAATTACTATAATTCTGGGGGTTACAAAACCACCTAGTAGTACTGCACCCAATCAGAAACTTAGTGAAGTTCAAATTCCTGTGTCTCTTGTTGTTGTTATGAATAATAAAGTAGTAAGCTGTAGAGATGAAGCCAGCCACAGAAGACCGAACTAGAAGTAGCAGCTTGTCAACAAAGTGCCAACAGTGGCCACCATTATCATAAAAACTGAACTCATAAGAGTTGTATAAAACAGGGAGACTGTGAGTCTCGGGTTGGGTCCTCCCCACGAATGGAGATTTGTTCAGGTTCGAGTTGTTCAGATAATAACAATTGTTCACCTTGGTCATTTTGTGAACATGGTGATGATGGTCACCCCTATGAAGATTCTTGGTTTTTGAGAGGATGATGCTTAAAAGTTCCTGGACACAGAAAAGAAAGACCAGAAAAAAATAAGCAAAGTATTGTAGAAGAATGTTGAGAAAAGAGAGGATTACTACCTTGAGATAGTTGTTAGGCCTTCGAGTTTTAGTTGAATCAATATTTATTCAAAAACATAAACAACATTAAGTAGAGAGTATAACTACCGACTTGTTCTGAGATGATGCTAAAGTCAGTATCATCAAAATTCCAGGATTTCAAGAGAGTAAGAGTTCTGGTAATAGATCCACAGTAGTTGTCATAGACAGACCTATCACAAAACCACAGGGCTATGGAAAGAAAAATAGATTTACAAGGAGTGAGAAGAGTATCCTAGAGGTTTAAAACTCTCCTAAGATAAAAGGAATCCAAATTTTGATTAGCAGAGCCCTTCCTCAGGGAAAACAAGCACTCATTAAGCATCATCATAAAACCTACATGAACATTTTTGTACAACAGCCAGTTCAGAGAGAAATGGGACTGTCGCTTGTTCAGGGTGAGTTTGTTCAAAAAATTGCAATTGTTCAACCAAACATTGTCATAAGTAGCTTGTTCAGGAGAAATACTAATAATTTTCTCACAAAGATTCAAGGATTGAGAGATCAAGTTCATCCAGTCAAAGAAGCAATCCGAATTCATGGAAGAACGAGAAGGGATCTCGCCCAAGAAAACCGAAAGCGAGCAAGGTTTTAATAGGGTTCGAAGTATCAGATTCAAGCAAATAGAGAAAACAACAAGGAAAGCAAATAGAGAAAAAATAGAGGAAGGAAACCACCTGGAAGGCAGGGACCAACAATTTTTAGGAAGCAAGGGTCTGGAAAGATGTTGCCTCCAGATCCAATCCTGCAACCCAGGGCCAAGAACTTGGACACTCGAGCAACACTAGGACAACTTCTTTGGTCGGCGATGGGGGTACAGATTCATAGGCCTAGCTGTAGTTCTTGCTGCATGGATCCTCGAGCAACACCAGGACCCCTCTTTAATCCAACTCTCCATGGAGCCCGGATCCCACACAGGGAGAAGGAGAAACCCATCCAAGCGGAGCTTGGAGAAGAGAAGAGGAGCGAGGCAGATCTAAGGACAAAGCAGGCTCCAGAGGCGATTGAAGACGGGGAAACCACCGGGAAGGGCCCACAAAACCCCCGTCTTTGCCCATGTCGTCGCTCCCCTCTCAGAGAGAAAAAATTTCGCAAGGGTAGGGGTGGAATGCAAGTTGAAACTGGCATAGTGGTCAAGGATTTTGCAGTAAGGATTTGGGATGAGGATTGAGGGTTCAAGATTGAAGAGCGGCGCACGCTCAAGATCTAGGGTTTCGGGGAGCAGGTTGGGGGTAAGGTTAGAGAGCGTTTTCGTTTTCATTGTAATCATATGTGTATATATATGTTACAAGTTCTATACTGTCAAGCAACTTGCGATCAAAAAATCGGAGCCCACAAAAAAGACTTCAATTCTTAACAAAATTAAAAGAACCGAACTAAAGAAATTCTCTTCAAATGAATTTTCAACAAATTGAGAAGCCATGAGGAGCACACAAAGATGTAACTTACCTGGTACGAGTGGTAGTGAGCCACAAATGGAGACTTCAAAGCTTAGCTCTAGAAGATATGTAACTTACTCTGTGTGCCTGTAGCCCTCGATAAGTCGCGGATTAAGAAAGAGATGCCTTAAATCAAAGAAAAACAAGCACTGGCATCAAATTAGATGTTAATATTTTCCATGGGTTGGTTAAATTTGAATATGTTGGGTTATGGAGCCTGAAGCGTAAAGGAAGTACGTGTAAAGGCTCGCACGGTCAGTTGTTAGGATTCGAACGTAGTAACGAAGGAAAAACGAAGCAAAGAACACGAGAATTGTTAACCCGTGTTGTTATTTAACCCTAGTTGATCAATTGTAATCTTTGATCGTCGTTATCGTTGTCATCACATTATTGAGAGGAGAAAACCCTGCCTTGGTAGTGCCCCCAGACGTAGTCAATTCTTTGACGAACTGGGTTAACAATTCTCGTGTTCTTTGCTTCGTTTTTCCTTCGTTACTACGTTCGAATCCTAACAATTGGTATCAGAGCTGGTTCTGGTGGTGACGATGGAAGGCGGAAGATCACCGGTGGAGAAGTTCGATGGAACGGATTTCGGATTCTGGAAGATGCAGATCGAAGATTACCTGTACGGTAAAGATCTGTATTTGCCGCTGGGTGAGAAGCCGGAAGACATGAAGGACGACGAGTGGAAGTTACTGGACAGGAAAGCGATGAGCGTGGTCTGCCTATCGCTGTCCAGGAACGTGGCGCATCACACGGTCAAGGCAGAGACGACGAAGGGCATGCTGGAAATCCTTTTCGCAATGTATAAGAAACCCTCTGCGGTGAACAAGGTTCACCTGATGCGGATGTTGTTTAATATGCGGATGACGGAGAGTACAACGGTGACCAATCACTTGAACGAGTTCAACATGACTATCGCACAACTGAGTTCAGTTGAGATCGATTTCGACGATGAGGTACAAGCCCTAATACTGTTATCCTCTTTACCAGAAAGTTGGGGCGGGACAGTTACTGCTGTTAGTGCTTCGGCGGGGAAGGCAAAGATCAAGTTTGATGATGTCAGAGATCTGATTATCAGCGAAGAAATTCACAGGAATGCGTCAGGTACTGCTTCGGGATCAGCCTTGAACACGGGTAACAAGGGCAGGTCAGACTCTAAGAAGTCGAATCGTGGTAGATCGAAGTCTAGAGGGAAGGATAAACCCAAAGACAAGAGCAGGATCAAGTGTTGGAATTGTGATGAAAACGGTCATTACAAGAGTGAATGTAAGGCACCGTTGAAAGATAAATCAGCGAATTCAGCCAGTGAAGATATTGCAGACGCGTTGACTCTAAGTGATTCAATGACAGGAACCACTGCAGATGCATCGATTCTGAGCGCGAGCAGTCCATTAGAGTCTTGGGTGTTAGACTCTGGAGCTTCGTTTCATTCATGCAGTAGTGCTGATATATTGGATCGCTACACCTCTGAAGATTTTAGAAAAGTCTATCTTGCTGATGATGAGGCTTTGAAAATCGTGGGGAAGGGTGATGTGCGAATCAAGGCGTCGAATGGATCTGTGCTGAAGTTGCATGGAGTAAGGCATATTCCTGGTTTGAAAAGAAACCTGCTTTCCATTGGTCAGTTGGATGACGAGGGTTATGAAGCAACCTTCGGCTGCAATAGCTGGAAGATAACCAAAGGAGCTATGGTAGTAGCTCGAGGAAAGAAGGAGGGAACGTTGTACATGACAAGCAACATCCGGGATAGCATTGTTGTTGTAGGAGTAAACTGTGACGCAGATTTGTGGCACTGTCGTCTGGGCCACATGAGTCAGAAATGGATGAAGGTGCTATGCTCGAAGGGTTTGCTGCCAGGTCTCAAATCCGTTGATATCGGATTGTGTGAAGACTGTATGCTCGGGAAGCAGAAAAGGGTAAGCTTTGCGAAGGGTGGCAGAACCTTGAAGAAGCAGAAGTTGGAGTTGATCCACAACGACTTATGGGGGCCAGCACCTGTGACATCTCTGGGTGGAGCGTCATACTACATGACCTTCATTGACGATGCTACAAGAAAGGTATGTGTCTATTTTCTGAAGCAAAAGTCTGATGCATTTGACTCTTTCAGAAAGTGGAAGGCTCTAGTAGAAACTGAGACAGGTCTTAAAGTGAAGTGTTTGAGATATGATAATGGTGGGGAGTATGAGCTTCGTGAGTTCAAGGAGTTTTGTGCTGAGAATGGAATTCGCATGGAGAAAACCTTGAAAGTAACCCCTCAAGAGAACGGCGTCGCTGAACGTATGAACAGGACCCTGGATGAACGTGCTAGGAGCATGAGGCTGAAGTGTGGGCTTCCGAAGATGTTTTGGGCGGATGCAGTCAATACTGCTGCATTCTTGATCAACCGAGGGCCATCTACTCCCTTGGAGAATGGGATTCCAAAGGAGGCTTGGAGTGACAAAGAGGTAAATCTGTCCTTTCTTCGGATATTTGGGTGCGTTTCATATGTTCATATTGCTCCTGTTGAGAGAAGCAAGCCAGATGCAAAGTCTGTCAAGTGCACGTTTATTGGATATGGTGGTGATGATTTCGGATATCGGTTCTGGGATGACCAGAATAGAAAGGTTATTCGCAGTCGAGACGTCGTGTTCAATGAGCAGGTGATGTACAAGGATAGTCTGGGTGCATCAAAAACAGCTAGTACAGGACCTGAGGTTGTGGAGTTAGATATCTCAAACTCGGGTGGGAGCAAGGTGGTTTGTAACGACCAGGAGGCTGTTGAGGAGGAGCCGAGCACCCCAGTGATTCCGCTGCGGAGGTCCACCAGAGAGCGTGGATCGCCTGATAGATTTTCGCCTTCAAACTACTATCTTTTGTTGATTGATGGTGGTGAGCCAGAGTGTTATGCAGAGGCATCTCGTGGAGAACATGTGAGCAAGTGGAAGCTCGCCATGGATGATGAGATGGATTCGTTGTTGACCAACGGAACCTGGGAACTAGTTGAGCTTCCAGCAGGCAAGAAGGCATTGCATAACAAGTGGGTTTACAGAATCAAGGAGGAGGCGAATGGAAGCAAGCGTTACAAGGCAAGGCTGGTTGTGAAAGGATTTCAGCAGAAATACGACATGCTGACTAAGGTTGTGACCTTAGAGAAGTTGAAGCTTTGCATGGCTTCAACATGCCTTGGTAACTGAGTTGAAGGCCTGGCACTACTACCAGATATGGGTTGATGAGGAGGACGATTATGATTGGATCAGTCTCCAGGTGGGAGATTGTTGGGTTATGAAGCCTGAAGCGTAAAGGAAGGACGCGTAAAGGCTCGCATGGTCACCGGCACGGTTTGCAGAGAAGGCAACTGAGAGGAGCTGCCGCCCCGCGGTGGAACTGGACGCCTCGCGGTGGAACTGAAGAGGAGCCGCCGCCCCGCGGTGGAACTGGACGCCCCGCGGTGGACACCCCACGGAAGGAAGCCTAAAGACGAGCACGGTTAATGGCACGATTTGTTAACCGTGCATGACCTTTTTCGGGAGTTAGATGGGCCGTTTTTCGCGTGTTGCGTCTTGGGCCCATTAGGTTTAGTCCGTGTTGTTATTTAACCCTAGTTGATCATTGTAATATTTGATCGTCGTTATCGTTGTCATCACATTATTGAGAGGAGAAAACCCTGGCTTGGTAGTGCCCCCAGACGTAGTCAATTCTTTGACGAACTGGGTTAACAATTCTCGTGTTCTTTGCTTCGTTTTTCCTTCGTTACTACGTTCGAATCCTAACAGAATAATAAATTAGTTGATTATAATTATATAAAAATAAACAAATTTATTAATTAGTACCTAAATCATTATAAAAACTATTTATACATTAGATTTATATAATAAAGTTACAAAAGTTAAATTAAATATAAAATCATTAGATTTCAATGTGTATACATCGATAAATAAGTAATACAATAATATTTTAGTCATTGTCTTCAATTTTTTTATTTAGTTCTGTTTATGAATGACATGCATTGAAATCGGGTTTGGCTTTCTTTGAATTTACAAACATAAAATATGTCATTTCGACATATAATATCTTTAAATCAAATTAAATAATCAATCTATCAAAAGAATTAATTTTTATAATATAATATCTTTCAAAATAAAATAAAATGGAGATGTTAAATTTATTTGTATATGCCACAGATTGGATTAGTTTAATTTAATTTGTTAGATTTAATCATATCTATAAGCTTTTATTCTTATAAATTATGTTAATTTATACTTATTCCAAGTTTTTGACATTATCTCTAATAAAATAATTAATTTTTATAATATTTTTCAAAATAGAGATGTTAAATTTATTTATATATGCCACGGATTAGATTAGTTCAATTTAGTTTGTTAGAGCATGTGAATTGATATTGTGAACATTGTGGATATTTGAAACTGTTTTAATCTTTATAATATCTTTTTGAAATTTAAGTTGGATAATTTTTTAGTTAATAAAGTTTTATATATAATTAACCGGATTCACTGTTATAATTTTTTTTAAATGATGAATGATGTGACAGATTATGGTTGGATAGGTAATGACACCTAGACGAATTAAACGTGAGGCCGATATGTAGGATTTAAATCTCTCCTTATATATATAGATTAGTAAAAAGAGAAAATGTGTAGGAAGGAATCATCAAATTGATACCCTGTTAATTATAAACTCTTGGCAAGAGCTTGAACCATCTTTTCCCCAAACTAAAGAGTGGTTGCTTGATTTCAACTTGTCACTATTGACAGCAAACCCTTGTCTCAAATATAAAGGGCATAAATCCAAAAACCAATCTATGAACTGAAAAGGACAATGAGAATAACTAAAGAAAAGTATAGTTTAAAAAGATGCATTGAAAGAACTCATCTTGTAAGGTTAAGGTTAAAAGGGTACCTTTGGTTTTATAATCAAAAACCAAAAATTAAAATAAAGGCTATGACAATAGCCTAAGAAAAGCAGTTGTACCCAGGAAACACCTCCAAGAAATCCATCACCAACTTGAAGCTGTTGGACAACATTTGAAAATGCACTAGCAAATTTTTAATAGATACCTGCACTTTCAAACATTACTTGATAAGCCCTCAAGATGCATTGTTGCCTTGTTGGATATTTTGTTCCTATAAACCATATACTATAATATAACAATGGAATTTACCAAAGCACTTTCCCTTATCATCTCTCCCTAACCCACATACCACATGAACATGTTTTGCCCATTTCAGGGAAAAAAATATTTAGCCACCATTCCCTCGTGTCCTTCCAAAAGTAAACTAAATTTTCCTTCTCGTATAGTTCAATACTCAACTTACAATCCTAGGGTGGCATCTGAATATGTTAAGCAAGAGAAAACCGTCTTTTCTTATCACGTAATTTACTGGTATGTTGAGTAATTGTTTAGACAAGATGTAAATTCATTAGGATCAATTTCCACAAATGATCAGCCACATCCAAATATGAAGGCTAAAAGTCAAACGTGTTGATAAAACCAGCATAATGTCGATATAAACTCCATCATACCTTCTTGAACAATAATTCTGTTTGCATAGACACATGTTTGTCCATTTTTTCTGAACTTGGTTGCCAACTCAAGTATAAGAAAACCAAATGGATTTTGCATCAACTCTATATAATTACAGCAAAAATAGAGAAATCATGCAACCCAAAAGACACTATACAAGGAGCATTGCCATCAAGTTCCTTTTGGTAATTAAATGACTTACAACTCCTTTCAACGCCACATCCAAGTCTGCATAATCAAACACTATAGTAGGTGCATTGCCACCAAGTTCCAGTGGACACCTAATGACACTGAATTGACGCTATTAGCAAAACTTGAGACCACCGAAACATCACACGTATTTGAAAACATAAAGTTTCTTCCAACATGCTATAAAGTTTGGGATTTTTCCAGTGACGTTGGACTAGCATAGACAAAACGAAATGGTTAGATTATTTAGTGAGTGCAGTTGAGTACTAAGTTTTATATGAATCAAACCAAAAACATATATGTTGTTAGAGGACCTTGGGGATAGACAAAAATAAGGTACATTGTGTAGTTTTCAAACTGCTCTTTGAATGCTAAATTATTTGGTATTTTATAATTAATTGGACAACTGAAAATGTGTTGCTGATAAATGAAAAGGCAAGTTTGCGTTTGATGAGAAAACTCGACCATTTATGTCTAATACTTAATCAAGCCCGAGAATCAGAATGTAAACCAATCTGGTTCTCTTATTTTCTAGCTTGAACAAGAGAAGAAATATCATATTTGGTTTCATCCTTACCCTCTTTATCCATACAAACAGTTCTCCTTTAAGAATAAACTCGACAATTTAAAAAGATGTATTGACTTATAAAATTATGTATCTATTACATAAAGAATATATAATATGTTTATTTGATTTAGAATAATTTTTTAAAAAATAGACAAATTAAACTCATAAAACGTAAGTTCATGATACTATATATATCATGCTTAAATTGTGGGGTTTTAGAGTCTTAACATCGAAATTGAGAGTTGAAAAAAGATGGAATAGCGAGAGCGAGAGTGCATCTTTAGTATATGATGCCAATAAAATTGGAGAGCTTCATATGTAAAGTGTTTCACACGTTATGTAGGTAATAAGTATCAAAAGATAAAACGATGGATGTTCAATTTGCATATCAAAACATTGCAAGAGGAATTGGAAGTCATATCCCTAATACCTAAAAGCAAGAGTTGATTTCCTTTTAATATTGCATGTTGTTCTTGTATGAGTGTTGATTTTATCATGCCACGTTAGGCTATTTCATCGTCTGTCAAAATTGTAAAAGGGTTCTTTTGAATTGTCATCACTTTGAGTTTATTTTTTTCTCATTATATATTATGGTTGTGCCATGTGTACACATATGAAAGTGGGTACTTTTCTATTCTTAATATGCTTTTATGTTTTTTGTTTAACCCCCTTTTTCCTGGGGTATAAATACACATCGTCCAAGTAATCATCTTCATCATCGACAAAGTCCACAACCGCCTTTGTTTTCTGGTGGTTTGAAAGCTACGTGTGGAAACCTCCATCTTTATCATCCAAGGCAAGTTTGAATTAAATTTGGGTCTTCCTTTTATGAGTTGGTTGTTAGGTTCTGCCTACTCACTTCCTTGTTCAAGCATGATGTTCGTTCACAGTGGTCTAGATTGTTGAATTTTCTTGTTGTAATAATATCTATTTGCAGTAAAATAACAATCAGCCAAACTTTAATCAAATGAAGAGGCAGTAGATACACCAGAAACCTATTGCATTACTAAATGCCTCAGTAGTGACTAAAACATGTAGAGAAACCCAAAACTGAAATCAAGCATCATGGTATGGCAATATAATTAAAATCTCACCTTCTTCCATCAACAGATGTGTGTTCTTGCTAGACAGAAGTGGATTGTTGGCTCATATCAGTACCTGTAGGAACCTGAATGTGGACGTTAAGATGACATCAAACCACGAAAATACTAGGGCACAATAAAGTATGAAAGGTTGAATAAGGTCTCACGGTGGCAGCCCCAGCAGAAAATGAAGATTGATCTGCAGGTTGTTAAGCTGGTGCCAATGCTGAAGGTTGATTTGTTATAGATAACCAAGCTTGCCCACCAGCAGGCATAGAAGGGGCAAAGATTTCTAGAATCCAAATACTCCAACTATTATTCTTTGAAAAAGCACAAACACTATTCTTCTTTGAAGAGAGAAGTGCAATTAGACTAGAGTTCTCGCTCAGGAAACAAGAAATGTAAAATAGGAAAAGGGATAATTAACTATCAAATTAACATAACATTTGCAAGCCTGCAACTCATACTTTGAGTGGCTCGTTGGTGGTTTGAAAGACGACAACATGGAACGAGTCTTCTGTCGTGGGTTCGTACTGTAGCAAGGTTTCTCCGATGAGGGATCGCGACATCTGGGATCCTCCATTGGTGTCGAAAAAACTCCTCGAAATAGCGTGGTTCCAAGTTTTATGCGCACAACATGGGCGAGTTTGGAGGTGATTCGATGTCGTTCGTAGATGATTCCAGACGATTTATTATTCAGGTTCAACTAACTTGAGCACGAGGGAAGCGATGGTATGGTTATATTTTGGATTAGATTGTTGGAAAACATTTTTCTTGGGTTCAAACAAGGCTTGGTATAAATTTATATATGAGATGACATGATAAGAAATAAAAAGACTCCAAGCTACAAACAAGGGGAACATTGGGCCGACCCTATTCTTCCAATTTTTTTATATTTTCGATAGTGTACATTACTTTGTCTAAATCCTGAACTACATCGACCATTTGTGAATTACTACTCAAATCAATTCGTACCCTTCCGTTGTGCATTACACATAAGACCATACAAATGAATTTTACTACGATGCCCACATATTTTGAATGTGAATGTTTTGAGACATTCATATTTGAAGCAATGGAAATTTAAACATTACGCTAATCCTCTTATTTTATACTTAGGTTAACACCAGATCATCCATATTGTCAAGTGATGTGTTCACTCAAAAATCTGTCTAACTCATTCTTTACGTACAAATGCATCCTCATCCATTCCTCTTAATTCACCAACAACAGTTAATAAAAAATGTATAAAAAACAATTTGATTCTTACGGAATTTATGGTCGACAAAGAGTAAAAGAAGAACCCCAAAGAGATCAACATGGCATGTATTAAGAGCTTTGCAACTAATTTGCTTCTTACGAAAATTTATTGGATTTTGATCTTTGGTTCAAGTATACACCATTTATAGTTTGTAAACCTCGAGAATGAAGTCTAAAAACTTTGCAACTAACTTGTTCAGTAACTGATTATTCTGTGGTAGCTAAAATTTAGTGTTGAAATGTTGGTATATCTATTTAAATTCTGGCAGCACAACTTCATGGACTGCAATAAGAACTTCCAAGAAAATGAAGCACAGTCCCAGTACGACAACGAATTACCATTAGAGGTAAAATGCAAACTATGCCATGACTTCTGCAGAGGAATCTGAAAATCCAGATAATTGTTTTGATTGCAACATATGCGTAGACTCAGCACAGGACCATGTTGTTACTCTTTGTGGCCATCTTTATTGTTGGTATTGTGTATTTGAGTGGCTCTATTTTCAAACCTCTTCATCCGAGCAACTTCATCAGGGGCAAAGTTGTCTCGTGTGCAAGGCCGCCATCTCTCGCACCTCATCGGTTCCCCTTTTTGCTCGTTGCTCGTCCCTTGCTGAACAAGAAGAGACGAGATCTCGACTTGATTTGTATAGATTGCAAGTGAGTAGTGCATGTAGCCATTCTGCATGATGAGGAATCATCCCCGCCATTAGTGCCAACCTTTGATGGACCGATTACTAGGTCAAGATTGAAGGAACTACGTCAAGAGCTGGAGACGTTTATGGCACATGATGTATCACATGACGAAGAGGACAAGTCCAAAGTCAAGGCGTTGACTTTATTGGTCAACGTTACATATGTTTAATCTTATTAATTTCTGCATTGGATATTTTTAGGATTATTATTTAATTGTTTTAAGCTTTCTATTTTCGGATATTTCGGGATTAAGTGTAACCCGTTTTTGGGAAGCTAGGGCCGGCCCTCCTAGGGTATTTAAGGCCTCCCTTGTCTTCTTCATTAGGCAGATTTCTCACATTGTTAAAACACAAAAACATAGCTTGGTTTTTGCTTTGAAAACTCGGCTCCCCGTGAGAGTCTCAATCGATTGTTCTTTCCTGCTTAGTTGTTTTCGTCTTTGTCAAGTCCCTCTGGAGTTGGTGATTTCGTACTTCATAAGCAATCCTCTCCGTGCTCCAAGTTCGTCCGCGATTCTTGGTTGTGTGGCATTGTAGAGATCGGGTTGGTAGATCGTTCGACAAGGTTCCTTGCTATCAAGCAAGCGGGTTTTCTCGTCGTTTCTATTGGTTCTATCTATTATCCTATCCATTAGTTTCACTTCCGCCATTGTTCTAATCTTGTGTTTTCTTTTGTTTTGAGATCCGTTGCCTAGATCCATCTTCTACACGGCTAACCCCGTATCAGTGCTCATGGACTGCAAGTGGATCAAGAGAAGGTGCAAGCCATCCGTGACTGGCCGACCCCGAAGAACCTAGGTGACGTGCGCAGTTTCCACGGCCTGGCTGGCTTCTACAGGAGGTTCGTTCGAGATTTTAGCACCATTGCAGCCCCGCTGACAGAGATCACAAAGAAGAATACTCCATTCCGTTGGAGTGAAGCTCAAGAAAAGGCATTCCAGACTCTCAAGGATCGTTTGACACACGCGCCATTGCTGGTTCTGCCTGACTTCACTCGCCCCTTTGAAGTAGAGTGTGACGCCTCTGGCATTGGTATTGGAGGAGTCCTCATGCAGGAAGGTAAGCCTATTGCTTTCTTTTCTGAAAAGTTGAAAGGTGCATGCTTGAATTATTCTACTTATGATAGGGAATTATATGCCTTGTTTAGAGTGCTGAAAACTTGGCAATACTACCTTTGGCCTAGAGAATTTGTGCTTAAAACTGATCATGAGTCCTTAAAGCATTTTAGGAGTCAAGATAAGTTGGATAGGAGGCATGGTAGGTGGATGGAATTCATAGAAACATTTCCCTATGTGATTAAGTATAAGAAAGGAAAAGATAATGTTGTAGCTGATGCCCTTTCTAGGAGACATACACTCTTGACTACTTTGGATGCTCGGGTCCTTGGATTCATTTATATTAAGGAGTTGTATGATATGGATGCTGATTTTGGAGTGATTTATAAGCATTGTGTGGAAAAGGGTTCATTTGATAAGTTTTTCTTGTTTGATGGATTCTTGTTTCGAGTTGATAAGGTGTGCATTCCTGTTTGTTCTCTACGGTTGTTACTTGTTGATGAGTCCCATAGAGGTGGATTGATGGGTCATTTTGATAGATATAAGACTTATAACATGTTGCATACTCATTTCTATTGGCCACACATGCTTAGGGATGTAGAGAATTTTATCAAACGCTGTGTTGAGTGCTTACAGGCTAAATCTAAGGCAAAACCGCATGGTCTTTATACTCCCTTGCCTATTCCTTGCTTTCCTTGGGTTGATATTAGTATGGATTTTATTGTTGGATTGCCCAGGACTAAGAAGGGGAGAGATTCTATATTTGTGGTTGTTGATAGGTTCTCTAAGATGACTCACTTTATTGCATGCCATAAAACTGATGATGCTAGGAATGTTGCTGATTTGTTCTTTAGAGAGATTGTTCGGTTGCATGGTGTACCTCGTACTATTGTGAGTGATAGGGATGCCAAATTTCTGAGTTACTTTTGAAAGACTTTGTGGGGTAAACTTGGTACTAAGTTGTTGTTCTCTATTGCTAGTCACTCCCAGACAGATGGACAAACTGAGGTCACTAACCGTACATTGGGTACTATCCTTAGGGCTGTTATTAAATCTAATCTGAAAAGTTGGGAAGAAGCCTTACCACATGTTGAGTTTGCTTATAATAGGACTATTCATTCTTCTACTAATATGTCCCCTTTTGAATGTGTGTATGGTTTGAATCCCCTAACCCCTTTGGATCTTAAGCCGTTGCCTTTACCGGAACGAGCAGACTTTGATGCTGATAGACAGGTTGAGTTCATGAAGGAGCTGCACAAGCGGACTAAGGCTCGTTTGGAAGCTACTGCAGCGAAGAACGCAGCCCGAGCTAATCACGGCCGGCGTCAAGTGTTGTTCGAGCCCGGCGACTTGGTGTGGCTACACCTGCGCAAGGAGCGGTTCCCGGAGCAGAGGAAGTCGAAGCTGTCTCCCAGAGGTGATGGACCGTTCAAGGTGCTGAAGAGAGTAGGCGACAATGCCTATGTGTTGGAGCTGCCCGATGACTATGGCATGAGCCCGATATTCAATGTCGGTGATCTTACCCCTTATGCAGCCGCTGATGTTGATGACTCGAGGACGAGTCCTTTTCAAGAAGGGGAGAATGATGAGGAATCATCCCCGCCATTAGTGCCAACCTTTGATGGACCGATTACTAGGTCAAGATTGAAGGAACTACGTCAAGAGCTGGAGACGTTTATGGCACATGATGTATCACATGACGAAGAGGACAAGTCCAAAGTCAAGGCGTTGACTTTATTGGTCAACGTTACATATGTTTAATCTTATTAATTTCTGCATTGGATATTTTTAGGATTATTATTTAATTGTTTTAAGCTTTCTATTTTCGGATATTTCGGGATTAAGTGTAACCCGTTTTTGGGAAGCTAGGGCCGGCCCTCCTAGGGTATTTAAGGCCTCCCTTGTCTTCTTCATTAGGCAGATTTCTCACATTGTTAAAACACAAAAACATAGCTTGGTTTTTGCTTTGAAAACTCGGCTCCCCGTGAGAGTCTCAATCGATTGTTCTTTCCTGCTTAGTTGTTTTCGTCTTTGTCAAATCCCTCTAGAGTTGGTGATTTCGTACTTCATAAGCAATCCTCTCCGTGCTCCAAGTTCGTCCGCGATTCTTGGTTGTGTGGCGTTGTAGAGATCGGGTTGGTAGATCGTTCGACAAGGTTCCTTGCTATCAAGCAAGCGGGTTTTCTCGTCGTTTCTATTGGTTCTATCTATTATCCTATCCATTAGTTTCACTTCCGCCATTGTTCTAATCTTGTGTTTTCTTTTGTTTTGAGATCCGTTGCCTAGATCCATCTTCTACACGGCTAACCCCGTATCACTGCAGAAGAAAATCTTGGTGCTGCTCATATGACTGATCCTACACAAGTGATGATTTGTGAGTTGTTCCGTAGGAGGATTTTGTGGACTTTATGGTTTTTTTTGCTGATCCTTCTCCCAATTCTTATTACTCTGTCAAGTGTCATCATCAGGACAAGGAGAATGAGAAGGCAGGAATTGTAGGCAGACAAGTCTGTTAATAGGGTGTCCATCTTTCTCTTGTGTTGCTTGATCTTGTGTCTTCTCACTTTCTAATGAATCTGAGTTCTCCTTTGTTCATTCATGTAAAGCTTATAAACTGTGTGTGTGGATAGCTACAAATGATTCAGCAAGAAAACAATGTATGTATGTATGATGATGCTTACTTACATTTGGGTTATTTCAGTAACCCCATATACAAAATGAAACAAACACAAAAAAGAATTACCACACGTTTTTTTTTTCCGTGTAATTGAACTTCTTTAACTTGTTCAAATGCGTGACAACACTTTTTAATTTCCGAGATGCATACATCAGTTTACTAATCTACAAGTAGAGTTGTCAAACTGACCCGATCCGTGTTTTTTGGGTTGAGACTCGACCCGAATTTTTTTGGGTCAAAAGTGACCCGACCTGTTTGACCCGAAAATTTCTGGGTTGGGTCATCGACCCACTAGGTCACTACAAATGTGTTTATACTTTATATATTAAAGATTATAATATATTTTAAGTTTTTGGGTCAAAATTGACCGACCTGTTCGACCCGAAAATTTTTGGGTTGGGCCATCGACTCGCTGGGTCATTACAAATGTGTTTATATTTTATATATTAAAGATTATAAAAAAATTTATTCTTAAAATATTATGTAATAATAATAATAATTTTTTGATTTATTATTTTTTGTTTCAATTAAAATATTATATTTTAATAATTATTTTATAAAATTTTGACATGACAATGGGTCGATCCGAACCCGTATCTAACCCGCAACGACCCGACCCATAATCGACCCATAAATTTTGACTCGTAATCGACCCGAGCCGATCGACTCGATGTGCTTAAACCCGAACCGACCCGTTTGACATGTCTATCTACAAGTACTGCACGTTATAAGCTCAGTGCAACTATAACACATTTACTGCTATGAATAATTAGATAAGTTGGTTTTGCACATGTCTGATAACAACATAACATCGACTCTAGGATGCATCTATATGTTCCCAATCCAAGAAACGCCGCCACTATTCCACGCACCTCTATTTGTGTCACTGCCATTAAGTTCATAGCTGGCACATACAAGTATATTTCAATATGAATGCAACAAGCATCCCATAATTCATCAACCTATGCAACATAATCTATCAATATATTAACAATCGAACGACATCTAATTATTTTCGCTGACACTACCACACGATAACTCCAACCTTCTACGAAATTTCCTCACTAAATTTTAACTCCCACGTAAAAACTTCAAATTCCCTATGCAAAGCACGGGGCTGCTACACCTAGTAATACTAGATACACAAGTTCGTGCTTCGCACGGAACACGTGTTTTGCATAGTTTTTAGTATCTATATATCTATATCTATCTATATACTACTACTAAAGTCGCAATTATCTCTTCTATATGTCGTTCATCTAAGTATGCCACATCATCAAATAATTATGTAAATTTACCTATTCACCCTTATTCTATTTATAATTTAATTTATCTTTTATTTATACAAATTTCCTAAATTACCACCCAAAATATTTTACCATTGTACATTATAATTCTGCACTTACTAAAAACATTATTAATATATTTGATTAGTATCCATAATATAATATGTGCGTTAATGGTCCGTAAACTCCATTATAAAGATATGTATATAGATAGATGATCCGTAAATAGTTAACGTTTTACGGTTCATCCACCAACATACATATAATTAAGCACTTCCATTATAAAGAATACAATTTGCAGTTTTAATTTTAATAATTATATAAAATTTCTAATTTATATTTTTTCTATTAATATAAATTCACACATCTATCTTCAATTTTCATCATACAATACACCTTATAAATTATTCCAATCAAGAAATTATCTTTTTCGATACATCATGTTAATTTTCCTATATAATTCTCTTTTATATTTTACATAATATAAATAAATTTAAATTCATTCTTAAAATATATGATCATACCCGTGCAAGACACATGGACACATGCTAATTTATATCACTATATTCAATAATTTATACTTCTGCATGCGGGTTACATTCTTGTATTGATAAAAAATGAGATACATCAAAATGTTTTGTTGATAGTAATCTATAAAAAAAGGTTACTTGTCAAATGGTATGTTTAATTTGTTGGGATTATATGCGTATAAGCGGAATTTCAGAAAACTATTTTCTAGCATCTAACAAGGATCTCATGCATGAATCAATAAGAATCAATTAGAGGTAGAGTTACATACCGTTTGATGCGAGCCTGAAACGTTCCTGCAGGATTTCAGCGGAGATCGAAAACTCCAAGTGTGGCTTCTCTACTTGGTCCACACGAGTATGGAATCTGGATCGCCTTTGATCTCGTCTGCTAGAACGACGAACGAAGAAGCACAACTTGACTTTTACTTAGGAGGTTCGGTCGTACTAATGCTTGGAGGAGGAGTAATTGTTGTGTATACTTTCCAAAAAGAAACGATTACTTATATAAGATCATATCTTATCATTAGTAATGGATATAATATCTTTATATAATTTTCATATATCTTCTAATAAGATACCTCATTATCAAGTAATTATTAATGGTAACTCTTATCCATTAATAATAAAAGCCTATTTCCCAATTTAGCCATATGGCCAAAAATACCATGTCCTACATGGGCTTTCGGTTCGGTTTGATCCAACCCGATAACTCTATGTGTGTGACCTCATAGGACCCGATTATTATAGCCATGGGCCTAACCCAATTAAGCCCATTGATCATAGTTGGCTTCTAGCAAAGCACTACGACCCCTAAAATTCCTGGATTGTAAATCTCCATTAATTGTCCTATTCCATGTTCGGTAATTGCACCTTTTTTGATTAAAGGACACAATTTATTCAATCTCCCACTTGTCCTTAAAACAAGTGTGCAATGTTAAATTCCTTTGTCTCTTAGTGTCTTATTTGATGATATGATGACATCCATGTCTCCTATCAAATGCGTTTCTTTAACTCTTGAGTTTGAACTGTCAAATAACGGATCATTACAAATAATCCATCCGAGCATGGCCATACATTTTTTCAGTTCTTGCTCTTCAAGTGGCCGAGACACCATTCCTGTCCATGTATCACAGTATACATGAAGAAGGAGGACTTCTCCAGTCTTGTATGACTATAGCTCCCACTCAACTTTTGGCAATCCCAATCACTGCCTTTATAACTGCATGTTACGGTCAGCATTTAACAGCGTCAAAGACATACCAATCATCAAGATAAACCATATCATACTCATGTCTGAGGAATCTACTAATCACGGTTTAACTTAAAACTCTTCAATCCCTTTTGGAGAGTCTTAAGGTGGGTCAGTCCTATATGTATCATCCATACACATTTATGTAATTGACTAGACATCTCTATGTCCCTATAGCCCATGAAACCTAGTGCTATCAGTCAACTTACAATATAGTCTTTAATGAAGTCATTTATGTCCTAGTTAATGACTTAGACTACAGACTTTCAATAATTCATAACTTCAGTTCACTTAATGAGGTTTTATTCACCAAAACACTTATGATGAGCCCATTTGCGAATTATAAATTATTTGGACATTTTATTTAATTCCAAGCAATGATTAAATAAGAATGAAAACTGTATATCATATAATCAAGCATAAAACGTGTCTGACATTCATAAAACAAAGTTCATAATGTAAGACAATGCAATCTCAAAGCCATTCTCCAATGTGCTTGAGGCCCTAGTATGACTCTCATGCTTGGGCCTAGGTATAGGCTTGGTCAGTGGATCTGCAATATTGTCATC
Source organism: Rheum nobile (assembly GCA_027886185.1). Taxonomy (NCBI): domain Eukaryota; kingdom Viridiplantae; phylum Streptophyta; class Magnoliopsida; order Caryophyllales; family Polygonaceae; genus Rheum; species Rheum nobile. The sequence continues at coordinate 221,155 of WOAB01000127.1, forward strand.
TATGTGCACTTTGCACATCCTTATGTCTCCTCTATCAACGATTGTAATAACCCCTAAAAGTCCCGAACTGTCAATTTTGTAAGAAGGACATAATGGGCAATTTCTGTAATCCCTATGATCTCTGTAATAATCTTTTTGAACGTTATAATATACGTTAATGCATTTTTGGGTCTTAGGATATTTTTAAAAAGTGTTAAAAATACATTCTAGCAAAAGACCACGAGTGAAACCGCGACCAAAAGCCAAACGACGCACTCGCGGCATTTTCGCGACCGCGGAAGTGTTTCCGCGACCGCGGAAACGCTGTTCATCGTCCCCTTCGTCTCTTTCAGCGTTTCGCCGATTCGATTTTCCCCACATTTCGTAACTCCGCCGTTGAGGGAGTTTGAATCGATTCGTGTGGCCGGCGTTAAGCTCCTTCCTACCCTATAAATAGGGGTCTTCAGCGGAGGAGAGTAGCATCCACAACCCTCAATCTCTCTCTTTCTCTCGTTCGTGCCTTCGCCGGAGTTCGTGCCTTCGTCGGAGTTTTCGTTGGAGTTTTTATGGTCGCCATAGTGCCTTGGAAGCTTGGAGTGGTGGCATTGCAAGGAGGAGAAGAAAGCATCGTCGCCTTCGTCGTCGGTGAGCCTCAAAGCCGGATGGGAGTCACGTCGAAAGGAGGGATCCGTGATCACGGGGATGATTTCCGCGACCGCGGCTTGCCCAGAATTCCGCAACCACGGAAGTCCAAACCGTGACCGCGGCTTGTCTTAGCAAGCGCGATCGTGGCTTGGACAACCACGGTCACGACTCAGGCTTTGTTTCCTTTCAATTCATATCATTTTCGTTCGTATCGTTTCGTCCGTATTTTGTCTAACCTAGGGTTCCGTCGTTGTTTCGTCGTTGTCGTAGGAATCCGTAACCAGATTCCAGTCTCCAGATCCCGGAACCCGAAATCGTCAATTCGGCTAGATTAAGGCAAGTGGCGATTCGCTCTTGCTTATCATTCCATATTTTCGTTGGTTATCAATTACTTCTGATTGTTAATTAAATTGGAATGAAGTGTTGTTTTCGTTTGGGAACAGATTTTTATAAAATGATGTGATTAAAATATGGTATTATAATAGGTTGTATATATTGCTAGAAACAACGCTATTATACCTGTTATTACCGTAATGGTATTGGTGTGTATTATTGTGTGAATTTAACTGTATAGTTAGAACGAGTATTCATAGGAACGCTATGTACCTTGCGAGGTCTAGTCGTTTCTTTATAACTCGTATTAGGAGGATTTTGCCCTAGTACTATCTGGTCATGACTGTACCCTTACTCAGGGTAGGTGCACACAGCTAGTGCCGACAAATCGGGATTTATTCCCCAGATATCTCTCGTGATGAGATGATATACCTTAAAAGCTTTAACGTAAATGTACATTTTGTCATTAATTAAGATAAGTGCGGTTATGTACATAATTAATGAACCTTCGGGCGAGAAGTACAACTTGGAACCCGCCCGGACTTCGGTTACAGTAAGTCTTCTTTCCAATCTGGATTCGCATTGCGCGGTGAGGTTGGTCGTGGGCCCAAATGATCAAGTCGTTTTAAAAGCTTGTGTGAAACTATAACGTTCCCAAACACTTGTCATACTTTCCCATAAGACTCAATCGTTTGGAGTCTTCTCTTCATACGTTTCCCATAAGACTCAATCTTTTGGAGTCTTCTCTTTATACGTTTCCCATAAGACTCAATCTTTTGGAGTCTTCTCTTGTTAATACCGTTTCGTATCTTTCCGTAGAAGTGTTGAGGTTCACTATCGTCATCGGCTTTTATTCGAGAAGCGATGGGTGTAACCTAACACGACTACTTAGAACCTTTTCTATTTTACCCTTGCATAGTCTTTCATTAGACTAACCAACCGGTTATTTTCCTTTGCATGGTTGGCTGGTGTCATCCGTCTCATACGGCACATCAGGTAAACTCCCTTTCCGTGAAGGCTAGTATGCGATGATGAAGGCAGATACTGATTTAAAGAGTTTTCCACCCTTCGTGATGTTTATTTATTTCAAAGACTTCCGCTGTATTGAAACAATTCTGTATTTGGTTGTATGTGGTGTTAATAGTTGTAAAACCGTGACTTTGGTTTAAATAATATTTAGAAATTTTCATGATATTTAATATAGTTTGTGTTATTATATGGTTATTATAAAATGATTTAGCCTTGGGTGACCCCAGACGTGTATTCTGAGGTCACTGGCGGTAATACTTTCAAGAATTTATTTGGGGGTGTTACAGATTTGGTATAAGAGCTAAAAGTTTGAAAACGGGTTGGGTTTTCAAATCGTTTTACCTAAAACAAAAGTTTTATAAACCATTTACCCGTTCGTGTTGAGAAATTTGTGGTTAATTCCAAAAGTCTAAAATTTTGAACGAAACTATACTTCGAGTAAAATATGATATTTTAAAATCTCTGCCATTCAAGTTATGCCTTCTTTCCAGTCTGATATAGTAAGTTCGCTTCTATATTTAGAAAGACTAATCCTTTGTCGTCGCCTCGCAGGATATGGGCGCATTCATATCACAACTCAGAAGTAGGAAGGAAGCCGAGGTGGTCCTGCCATCTCCAGTTAGGCTTGAGTTTCCGATTCCCCCTAGATGCATTGAGGTCGGGGAGCCAAGTTGTCCACCCGAGGTAGTGAAGACCGTACTCGAGGAGTCGGTAGTGCTAGTGTCCGATGGGGCAAGGGATCCCGAGGTGGAGCCCGAAGCTGACCCGAGAGAGGACACGGAGGAGGAGGAGCCGAAGGAGTATCATGGAGGGTACTTCGACCACGACTTCGAGGAGGAGGATCCCGAGGAGGATCTAGAGGAAGACCCGGAAGAAGAAGAAGATCTGGAGAAAGAGGACCCCGAAGAGGACCTCGAGGAGTTCGGCTATGAGTCAGATGGCATGGAGTACCTGTTTGAGGACAGTGAGGACCCGGGAATGCAGTTCATTTTCCCGAGTCCAGAGTTGCCGCCTGATGAGGAGTACACGCCGTTGTCCCCTGCTGCTTGGGAGGCGCTTGGGATTTCAGGTATCAATAAGAGGAAGTATGGGCCGCTGGATGCATCAGTGGACCCGCACCTTATTCCCACACCGAGAGGGACGATGGTGAGCCCTGCTTCTCGGCACGTGCTTTATTAGAGCGAGATGGCTTCCTCCGAGGCTCGTCGCCAGGTGGAGGAGATGACTGAGCGTGCTCGCATGAGGGCAAGGCCTTGGGAGTTGATGGGTGCCCCGAGGGTGCTCCCGACCCAACAGGCCAGGCCAGGCCGAGACCTCGTGTGCTTGAGGAGCGCATGGAGGAGTGGACAAATGCCTTGTACGATATGGAGGAGAGGACTTACGAGACTGAACTCGGTCTCTCCTGTATGCTAGAGGACGTCCGTGAGCTCTAGGAGAACATCAGGCAGGCGAAGCTGCTACTCAACCCTCAGTACGAGGTGAACCGGGCGGATTTCCACCCGGGATTTCTTGAAGAATTTTGCTACCCACCGATACTTGAGGAGGTGCCGAGTGTTCCTATGACCAAGGAGGGACCAAGTATACCGAGGCCTAGGGAAGATCCATGCGCTCCGGGTCCTAGTAGGTCGAGGAGTCCGACACCGAAACCCGAGGATGGTCCACCTCCGAAGAGAAGATGTCAGAGGTCCAGTGGGTATAAGAAACTCTTTATGGCACCGTGAAGGAGGGCAGTGTTGGGCCTTAGTGATTTTTTCTAGTTGTTTTGTTTCATTTTTGTTAGAGCTGTAGCCTCCTAGCAATTTTGTCTTTTCGCTTAGGAGGGCTTTTTTGTAAAAACTCATCAGCTTGGTTTCAGTTCACTCCATCAATAAAAGTTTACCAGTTTGATCTATTCCGAGTCAATTTTATGTGTTGTACATTTTAAAAGTGTGATTTTAATGTTGTGAAATACTTGGGAAATTGATCGGTAAACAGATGGTGAACACAAGAAACACTATTCGTGCTGGTGCTGGGCCGAGCAACAACCCCAGACTGAATATGAGGAATGCCGCAAATCAAGGGGATGAGAGCGAGTCAGTCTCTCACAACAACCCCGTGGGCAGTGGCCAAGTTTCGGCTACTCCTCAAGTGGTATTCGACGCTGCGACTATAGAGGCTATTCGGGGGATCGTGATGCAAGCGGTCACCGATATAATGCGGCCAATTGCACCTAGGGTTGAGCACCGGTCCAAACCCGGTCCGAACCGGACCGACCCAGACCGGACCGGAACACCAAAAATGGTGGATCGGAACCCGGACCAGAAATATCCGGTCCGGTCCTATTTGGACCGGATTTGTTCCGGTTTAGGGTTTTATTAAATCTAAATGGGTTTTATTAAATTTAAATATAATTTACTTATATTTAAACATGAAAAAAACCCTCAAATCTAAATATAATTTACCCTAAACCCTAAACCTCAAATGTAAAAAAACCTACAATTTTAAGATTTTTTAAAAACACCGGGTCGGACCAGACCGGACCGGACCGGACCCGAACCCGGAATTTTGGAATTCCCTGGACCGGAGACCGGACCGTTTCGGTCCGGTCCAAATTTCTGGGCCGGACCGGAATATGCTCAACCCTAATTGCACCACAGGCACAAGGTGTGCCGGTTCCTCAGGTTATCCTTGAATTTGAGGAGCCAGTTATTCATGTACCTCAGGATGATGCCGTCAGGAACAGAGGGAACTATGGTCGAGCATTGAAGGCCATTAGCTCTATGAGGCCTGACAGCTATGACGGCAAGGGGGAACCAGTGAAAGTGGCGTATTGGTTCTCACACATGGAAAGGTTGTTTAGAAACGTCGAGTGCACTGAGGCTGAAAAAATGCACATTGCTTCCCTTCAACTAAAGGAGGTGGCTAGCGAATGGTAGGAAAGCACTGGTCTAGCTGATCATCCTGGTTTGAACTGGGGAATGTTTAAGACGAAGATGACCGACCATTCCTTTTCCCATGCTATGAGGGAGGAGAAACATAAAGAGTTCCTTTATCCGAAGACGGATGGGTTGAAGGTGACTGAGCTTGCGGCCAAGTTTAATCACCTGTTGCAGTATGCTGGGCCGGAAGTGTCCAGTGAGGAGCAGAAGATTTGGCATTTCCACGAGTGGATGAACCCAGACATCAAGCCATTGATGGTGCGCCACAGGTGCTCTACTCTGGAGCAGTACGTGGATGCCGCCTATAAGTTGGAGCTGACTCTGGAGGAGTCGGCGAAGAAGCGCAATCGCCAGAGACCGGCGCAGAGCCAGCCTCAGGCTAGTGGGTTTAAGCGACCCGCGCCACCGTCGCATTTTGCCAAGTCTGGCCGGATAGAACGGAGGCCACACAGGCAGGTTCTACGCAACGCTCGGTTCAGGGCAAGAACCCGATCCAGTGTTATAATTGTGGCACGCCGGGGCACAAGAGCAATGAATGTCCGAAAGATAAGAGGACGTGTTTTGCCTGCGGAAAGGAGGGGCAGTTGCAGACGTTTTGTCCACAAAGGAGGCAGAAGGGAGCTGAGTCACAGCAAGGGTCTGTTAATCATAACAACCGACCTCGATTCAAGACGGTGGAGACTCATAGCCCTTTGACGCAGACAACTGCCCAGAATAAGGGGAAAGCCCCAGTTGCTTCTAGAGGTCAGGGTCAGCGGCTTTATGAGATGCATGAGGCTGACGGACCGAATGCTCTGACTGCTCAAGATACTCTATACCTCCATTCTACTTCTGTGTGTATATTGTTTGATTCGGGTGCCACTCATTCTTTCATTTCGGAGAACTGTGTGAGTAAGCTAGGCTTAGTGTGCAATGAGGCTTGTGAGCCATTTGTGGTAAATCTTCCCAATAGTGAACAGCTAGTAGGGACCAAGCATCTGTCTGAATTTCCGATTACCATTCAAGGTCGAAAGTTCGAAGTGGATTTGATCTGTATAGCCATGGCTCCATACGACATTATTCTCAGGATGGATTGGCTAACGCGTCATGGGGCGGTAATCGATTTAGCTCAAGGACTGTGACAGTTTCATCAGGGGGCCAGTTTGTATGCAAGTTCAAGGGTCGTAATGACGCTGATAATGAAAAGCTCATCAATGCGATGGCTGTGTGTAAGCTACTTCAACAAGGTTGTGTCGAGTACCTGTGCTATCTGGATACGCCCAAGAGGGATGAGACTTCAGTTCTTGATATTCCTGTTATATACGAGTATCCGGATGTCTTTCCGGAAGAGATTCCCGATTTACCCCCAAATCATGACGTGGTGTTCACTATTGATCTCGAGCCTAGTACCGCACCGATTTCTAAAGCACCATATCAGATGGCTCTAACGGAGATGCAAGAGTTAAAGAAGCAACTCGAGGACCTTCTTGAGAAATGGTATATAAGGCCGAGTACATCGCCTTGGGGCGCTCCGGTCTTGTTTGTCAAGAAGAAGGACATATCGTTCAGACTGTGTATTGACTACCGAGAGTTGAACAAGGTCACGATCAAGAATAGGTATCCGTTGCCTAGGATTGATGATCTGTTAGATCAACTACAGGGAGCAAAAGTCTTTTCCAAGATCGTCCGGACTGCATTCCGGACGAGGTATGGGCACTACGAGTTCGTAGTCATGCCATTTGGGCTTACTAATGCTCCGGCAGTCTTCATGGATCTGATGCATAGATGTTTTCACCAGTACCTGGATAAGTTCTTGGTGGTATTCATCGATGATATTCTGATCTATTCCCCGAGCGAGGAGGCTCACGAGGAGCATCTTTGAATCACCTTGTCGGTCCTTAGACAAAATCAGCTGTATGCGAAGTTGTCTAAGTGTGACTTCTGGATCAAGGAAGTGGCTTTCTTAGGCCATGTGATCAATGAGGATGGGGTTATGGTCGACCCTCAGAAGATTGAAGTGGTAGCCAATTGGAAGCGACCTCAGAACGTGAAGGAGGTGCGCAGTTTATTGGGACTTGCAGGATATTACAGACGGTTCGTGGAGAGATTTTCTAAGATCGCTCTACCAATGACCGGTTTGCTCCGCAAGGTCCATAAGAAGTTTATATGGGACGACAAGTGTGAGGCATGCTTTCAGAAGTTGAAAAAGTGCCTGACGTCCGCACCAGTTTGGCGCTACCGGAAGGAACTGATGGTTATGTGGTCTATAGTGACGCTTCTAAGCATGGGTTAGGATGTGTGTTGATACAAAATGGCAAGGTTATTGCATACGCATCTCGGAAGTTGAAGACCTATGAAGCAAACTATCCGACGTATGATCTGGAGTTAGCGGCTGTGGTGTTCGCATTGAAGATTTGGAGGCACTATCTCTATGGTGTTAGGTGTCATGTCTTTACTGACCATAAGAGTCTCAAGTATGTGTTCACTAAGAAGGAGTTGAATATGAGACAACGTTGCTGGTTGGAGCTACTCAAAGACTACGACATCGAATTGCTGTATCATCCGGGCAAGGCTAACGTGGTAGCCGATGCATTAAGCCGGAAGACACCGCACGAGACCGTAGTAGCTCTACTCACTGCGCAAACCAAACTGAACCAAGGATTGTGCGAGATTGACGTCTTGTACGATCAGCGTCGAAGATGCCTGAGTATGTTGGAGATTCAGGCTATGCTACTTGATCAGATCAAGGAGAGGCAGGTTGATGATGTGGTCTTGGTGAAGTTAAGCAGTGAAGTGATGGATGAGAAACCTCCCGGATTCGTGGTTCAAGATGATGGATCACTCTGTTTTCAGGATCGGATTTGTGTGCCTGACATAGATGGCCTTCGCCAGTTGGTGATGAAGGAGGCCCATTCGTCAGCTTATTCTGTACATCCAGGATCCAGTAAGATGTACAAAGACCTCAGGAAGAAAATCTGGTGGCCCAATATGAAGTGGGACGTAGCAGAATTTGTGGCGAAATGCTTGACTTGTCAGAAGGTCAAGATAGAACACCGTAGACCAGGTGGTGAATTGCTACCCCTCCCAGTGCCAGAATGGAAGTGGGAGGATATTGCTATGGACTTCATCACGGGGTTGCCGAAGACTCAGAGTCAAAAGGATGCCATATGGGTGATCATTGACAGGCTCACGAAGAGTGCTCATTTCGTGGCCATCAAGTCAACATGGGGAACCCAGAAGCTATCAGAAGTTTTCCTACACGAGATTGTCCGTTTGCATGGTATGCCAAAAACCATTGTATCGGATCGTGACGGCCGATTCATGTCGAGATTCTGGAAGGAACTCCACAAGGCCATGGGAACTGAGTTGAAGTTTAGTACTGCGTTTCATCCTCAGACAGATGGACAGTCTGAGAGGACCATCCAGACACTGGAAGATATGCTGAGAGGTTATGTACTAGATCGTCCGACCAGCTGGGAGAACAACTTAAGTCTGATTGAATTCACGTACAATAATAGCTGGTATTCTACCATCAAGATGGCTCCATTCGAGGTCTTGTATGGTCGGAAGTGCAGATCTCCAATCTGTTGGGATGAGAATGCCGACAAGATTCTGCTCGGAGCGGAGTTAGTCGAAAGGACTGCCTCAGACATTGCTTTGATCAGACAGAGGATGCTGACAGCTCAGAGTCGACATAAGTCTTACGCAGATCTGAAGCGCAGGAATGTCAAGTTTGAGGTTTGTGACAAGGTGTTTGTCAGAGTGTCGCCATCCAAGGGAGTGTTCAGGTTCGGCAAGCGTGGGAAGCTTAACCCTCGCTACGTGGGACCGTTTGAGATTCTTGACAGAGTGGGGTCTCTAGTGTATCGTTTAGCATTGCCTCCATCGGCGCATCCAGTGCATAACGTGTTCCACGTGTTGTGATACCCCGTATTTTTGTAAGGTTATTTTGGGAATTATGGACTTTTCCCGAGTACCCGTTGTGTACGTCGGATTTAATTCAGGTAGCTTGAGACATTCTGTAATGTGCTCTATATCTGTAATATTTTTCTCAGTGAAATAATATACAGACAAGGTGCCTTGAATTTTAAATTGTCGTTCGCGTACGATAATTGTTATCCCGGCTTAAGGTCATGTTCGTTCAAAGCTGAACGGGCGGGAAAAAGGTGTCACGGCGACCGCCGTAAAGTCACGGCGCCCGCCGTCCCAACGCTCGAGGAGACAGCTGGTGTGTCATGCCACGGCGACCGCCATGAATTACGGCGCCCGCCGTAATGGCAGTCATCGTTGTCCGGCAGTCCTTGCCCGATGGTCGTCGGCGCGATTTCCGGCGAGCGCCGAACTAGCTGTAGGCCCATCTTCTTCGTGCTCCAGACGCTTTGGCTATAAAAGGGGGTGTTGAGGGAGAGATTTCAGCCATCCCAAACACCGAACCTCTGCCAAAATTGCCTCTCGCCGGAGTTGTGCCTTCGTCGGAATTTTTGAAGGTCTCGCCGGTGTTGCTTTGGTGTGGTTCCTGAGAGCCTTTGTGAAGCTTTTGGTTAGCCTTGGAGGTTAGAAGCCAAAGCTAGTCGAAGGAGGCCGAACCGCTCGTGTTTTTGGGTGAGTTTTCTCTCGTTTCAGTCGGCCGTGTTCTTCACGGCGACCGCCGCCAGTGCCCAGAGCGCCTTTGTGGCTTTGGCTTGGTCGGTTGTCGTCGTGGCGTCTTTCCTTTCGTGTTCTTTCGCCGTATTTTAGATTCGTACTATTTATGTCGGATCTAACTTAGGGTTCCTTTTATGGGTCGACTCGAAGGTCGTTGTGTTGTCAGAGCTGTACCGTGTCGAGCCCGGAATCCAGTGACGTCTTTAGACTATTCTGCGGAGTAAGGCAAGTGGCGGTTCGCTCTTGCTCTTTCGTTCCATATTTACATTAATTATCAATAGTTATCTGAGTAATTAATTTGGAATGAATATTCTGTTTGTTTGGAAATGGTTTTGATAAACTATTTTGAAAATCATATAATAGGTTGTATATCTGCTAGAACAACGCTATTATCTGTGATCGCCTTTCGGGCCTTTATGTGGATTTATCCTGTAAATGTGGTGGTGCTGTAACTGTTTAGTTAGCACTGTTAGATAGGAACGTTACTCGGACTCGGTCCAGTCGTTTCTTTATAATCTGGTATCGGGATGGCTCGTCCCCATCTGGTACTATTCTATGATCATGATCGGTCTCTTACACATATGTGTAGAGATAGGACACTTAGCTGGTGTCACAAACCTTTCGGTATACGTCACTCTCGACGAAACGTATACTAAGATGTGTCGTCCCATTGGTGGGGTACACATGTAAAAGTCTATAACGTGATGTGTGTTTTTGGAACATAAATCAGATAAGTGCTACCTTGACGCACATAATTAATACACCTTGGGCGAGTAGTGCAGCTAAGTTCAGTGCAACTAGGAAAACTCGTCTTGACTTGAATGTAGTACGTTCTCTTTCCAATCTGGATTCACTGTAGGCAATGAGGTTGGTCGTGAACCGAAGAATCTCAGTCAGTTTTAAATCATGGTTGAATGATTCTGTAACTTTCCAGATTTGTCATTGCTTCCTTAAAGACTCATTTCTGTTGGAGTCTTCTTTCGAGTCGATTTCTGTGAAGATTCAGTCTTCCAGAATCTTCTCTTGTGCATACCTCTTGTTTATTCCAGTAGGAGTATGGTGGTTGACAAGCGTACTCGATTATTATTCGAGGGACGAAGAGTCTAACCTAATACAACTGCTTCGAACCATTCTGCTTTGTTCCCTTGCTAGTCTATTCATTTAGACTAACCAACCAATATTTTCCCTTGCATGGTTGGCTGGTGTCATCCGTTTGATTCGGCACATCAGTTAAGAAGTAGCTCAGAAGATTAGAAGGACTATGAAGTCGGCGGTGGTTTTTGAATGTTTTAATTATTTCTTTAATCAGGTTATGATCCTTTGGACAATAACTCCGATTGTAACTTACTTTCTTAGTCTTCCGCTGTGTTTGGTTTAAACTATGTTTTGACCTATTCGGGATTGGGTTGTAATCCCGTAACTCTTGTTTCCTCAACAATGTTATGTTTTGGAATTTAATGCTTGATCTTTGTGTATCAATTGCATTTCATAAATTGTATTTATTTGGTAAAGCCTTGGGTGATCTCGGTAAGGAACACTGGGGTCACTGGCGGTAATACATTTCCAAAAGGGTTAAGTTTTAGGGGTGTTACACGTGTCTCTTCTAAGGAAGTACATGCCATATGTGTCTCATGTGCTGAGTTACGAGGATATCGAGATTCAGACAAATGGTACCTACGAGGAGATACCTGTGCGTATTCTCGAACGCCGCGAGAAGCACTTGAGGAACAAGGTGGTACCATTAGTGCGGATCCTCTGGTCCAAGTCGGGATCTGAGGAGGTAACTTGGGAAACCTGGGAGACTGAGGCTGATATGCTTAGTTGTTTCCCCGAGCTGTTTTCAGCCTAGTTTCAGGGTCGAAACTTTTTTTTAAGGGGGAGGTAATGTAATAACCCCTAAAAGTCCCGAACTATCAATTTTGTAAGAAGGACATAATGGGAAATTTCTGTAATCCCTATGATCTCTGTAATAATCTTTTTGAACGTTATAATATACGTTAATGCATTTTTGGGTCTTAGGATATTTTTAAAAAGTGTTAAAAATACATTCTAGCAAAAGACCACAAGTGAAACTGTGACCAAAAGCCAAACCATGCGCTCGTGGCATTTCCGCGACCGCAGAAGTGTTTCCGCGATCGCGGAAACGCTGTTCATCGTCCCCTTCGTCTCTTTTAGCATTTCGCCGATTCGATTTTCCCCACGTTTCGTAACTCCTCCGTTGAGGGAGGTTGAATCGATTCGTGTGGCCGGCGTTAAGCTCCTTCCTACCCTATAAATAGGGGTCTTCATTGGAGGAGAGTAGAATCCACAGCCCTCGATCTCTCTCTTTCTCTCGTTCGTGCGTTCGCCGGAGTTCGTGCATTCGTCAAAGTTTTCGCCGAAGTTTTTGTGGTCGCCGTAGTGCCTTGGAAGCTTGGAGTGGTGGCATTGCAAGGAGGAGAAGAAAGCATCATCGCCTTCATCGTCGGTGAGCCTCGAAGCCGGATGGGAGTCGCGTCGGAAGGAGGGATCCACGATCGCGTGGATGAATTCCGCGACCGTGGCTTGCCCAGAATTCCGCGATCGCGGAAGTCCAAACCACGACCGCGGCTTGTCTTAGCAAGCGCGATCGTGGCTTGGACAACCATGGTCATGACTCAGGCTTTGTTTCCTTTCGATTCATATCGTTTTCGTTCATATCGTTTCGTCCGTATTGTGTCTAACCTAGGGTCCCGTCGTTGTTTCGTCATTGTCGTAGGAATCCGTAACCAGATTCCAGTCTCTAAATCTCGGAACCCGACATCGTCAATTTGGCTAGATTAAGGCAAGTGGCGGTTCACTCTTGCTTATCATTCCATATTTCCGTTGGTTATCAATTACTTCTGATTGTTAATTAAATTGGAATGAAGTGCTGTTTTCGTTTGGGAACAGATTTTTATAAAATGATGTGATTAAAATATGGTCTAATAATAGTTTGTATATATTGCTAGAAACAACGCTATTATACCTGTTATTACCATGATGGTATTGGTATGGATTATTGTATGAATTTAACTGTATAGTTAGAACGAGTATTCGTAGGAACGCTATGTACCTTGTGAGGTCTAGTCGTTTCTTTATAATTGGAATTAGGAGGATTTTGCCCTAGTACTATCTGGTCATGACTATACCCTTACTCAGGGTAGGTGCACACAGCTGGTGCCGACAAATCGGGATTTATTCCCCAGATATCTCTCGTGATGAGATGATATACCTTAAAAGCTTTAACGTAAATGTACATTTTGTCATTAAATAAGATAAGTGCGGTTATGCACATAATTAATGAACCTTCGGGCGAGAAGTACAACTTGGAACCCGCCCAGACTTCGGTTAGAGTAAGTCTTCTTTCCAATCTGGATTCGCATTGCGCGGTGAGGTTGGTCATGGACCCAAATGATCAAGTCGTTTTAAAAGCTTGTGTGAAACTATAACGTTCCCAAACACTTGTCATACTTTCCCATAAGACTCAATCTTTTGGAGTCTTCTCTTCATACGTTTCCCATAAGACTCAATCTTTTGGAGTCTTCTCTTCATACGTTTCCCATAAGACTCAATCTTTTGGAGTCTTCTCTTATTCATACCATTTCGTATCTTTCCGTAGAAGTGTTGAGGTTCACTATCGTCATCGGCTTTTATTCGAGAAGCGATGGGTGTAACCTAACACGACTACTTAGAACATTTTCTATTTTACCCTTGCATAGTATTTCATTAGACTAACCAATCGGTTATTTTCCTTTGCATGGTTGGCTGGTGTCATCCGTCTCATACGACACATCAGGTAAACTCCCTTTCCGTGAAGGCTAGTATGCGATGATGAAGGCAAATACTGATTTAACGAGTTTTCCAAGGTTGAAGATCCTAGGCGTGAGATCGCTCAGATCAAGACCCTTCGTGATGTTTATTTATTTCAAAGACTTCCGTTGTATTGAAACAATTCTGTATTTGGTTGTATGTGGTGTTAACAGTTGTCAAACCGTGACTTTGGTTTAAATAATATTTAGAAATTTTCATGATATTTAATATAGTCTGTGTTATTATATGGTTATTATAAAATGATTTAGCCTTGGGTGACCCCAGACGTGTATTCTGAGGTCACTGGCGGTAATACTTTCAAGGGATTATTTGGGGGTGTTACAACGATATCCTCGAACGACTAACTCGTCATCACCCCCAAATACCAATAAATCATCCTTGGTCCTTCTCAAGTACTTCAGGATGTTTTTGGACGCACACCAGTGTGCATTTCCTACATTTTGAACTTGTCAAGAACCTTATCTATATAAGTTCATTGACTTAGTCTTTTGGATCTATCTCTATAGATCTTGATACCCAATATGTACTATGTTTCTCCTAGGTCCTTCATTGAAAAACATTTCTTCAGCCATCCCTTAACGGACTCTAGCATCGGAATGTCATTTCCAATGAGTAGTATGTCATCCACATACAGGACCAAGAAGACTACTTTGCTCCCACTAAACTTCTTGTAAACACAAGGCTCTTTTCCGCATCTGATGAAGTCAAACTCTTTGATAGCTTCATCAAATTGAATGTTCCAACTCCCGGATGCTTGCTTAAGTCCATAAATGGACTTCTTAAGTTTGCATACTTTCCTAGGCTCTGTTGGATCTTCAAAACCCTCTGGTTGTGTCATATATACATCCTCTTCTAAATATCCATTTATAAAAGCGGTCTTGACATCCATTTGCCAAATCTCATAATCATACTGAGCGGTAATAGCTAGGAGTATCCTAATGGACCTGATCATTACGACCGGTGAAAATGTATCGTCATAGTCAGTACCATGAATCTGTTTAAAGCCCTTGGCAACTAACCTTGCCTTGTAAACAGATACATTTCCATCTTTGTCTGTCTTGAGTTTGAAAACCCATTTGCATCCGATGGGTTTTGCCCTATCTGGCAAATCTATCAAGTCCCAGACTTGATTCTCAGACATAGAATCCATTTCAGATTTCATAGCCTTAAGCCATTTCTCAGAGTCTGGACCCGTCGCTGCTTGCTTATAGGTGGCATGCTCTCCGCTTTCTAAAAGCAGAATATCAAGGCTTGCAGTCAAGATGAAATCATCATATCATCTTGGCTGTGCCCTTGTCCTGTTTGATCTATGTGTGGGTTCAACAATGATGTGTTCTTGCCTCTGATGACAAGTCGAATTGTCAAGGTGACACCTTTTGATCTAGTCTTGGTTGGGAAGTCACTCGACAATGGCAAATCTGCCATGGAACGCGGTGTTGGTGATGGTTCGCGAGCGGGAGATCGCGATGGTTGTTGTGATGGAAACGGTGGAAGTGATGAATGGGATGATTAGATAGCGGTGGCGGAAGCGATGTGATGAGGGATAGATGACTTGAGAAGACAAGTCTTTGGGTGTCGTAGCGTCGACTGCGGAGGAAGGGAGATGCGAAGGAAGACTTGGCTTGAAGAATCAAGCGGTTGCCGTAGCGTCGGCGGCGGAGGGAATGGGGATGTGAAGATAGAGGGTGATGTCCGATCAAGGGAAGGAGGATAAACACTCTACTTGAAACCTTGATTAAAATTGAACGTAAGGAAATAACAATAACAAAGAAGGCTTTAAATAGCCAAAGAACTCGGCCAAGACCTAATGGGCTTGGACCGAGACGAACCTATGGGCTAGCCCATGCAAGCATGCAAAAGGCACAAACCCTAAAAGATAGAAATGCTATAAATAGAAACTATCTAAGACACACAGGAAATACCAAATATAGAAAGTGTATCAAAAGAACGCATTAAAATCCTAACGCAGTGAAGGTATACAATCAAACATCGCGATAGATGACGATGAAGGGGCGATCGACTTGCGAGTGTGTGCATGCGTTGTTCCGATGCCGATGGTTGCGAGGACGACGAGTCTTGGGTTGGCGTATGGGCTTCCTTGGCCAGCGACGACACGTGCGACAAGTGACGCGACGGCAGAGGTAATGGCTTTGGACCTATACCTTGTTACTGGGCCATCTGAGCAATGGCTCATGGCTTCTTCCTCATCTTGGTCCATCATGGGAGGCAAGGTCACATCACCCTCCCCCACTTGGTTGTGAAGCGTCCCCGTTTCACCATCATCAAACTCAGGCACAACATATGGTGTCAAGTCCGTGACGTTGAAGGACGCATAGACTCCAAAATCTGGTGGGAGCTCGAGTGGATAGGCATTTTCCCCTAAGGCCTTGATCACGCGGAATGGTCCATCTCTACGTGGTGCCAATTTGTGCTTGCGCCGCGAGGGGAACCTTTATTTTCGCATATGCACCCAGACAAGGTCTCCTGGGGCAAAGACGAAGCGGCGGCCTCCAGAATTCTTCTGCGAGGCATACTGCACGGCCCTCCTTTCCAGCTGCTCCTTGGTGCGTCGATGAAGCTCCTGTACTTGCTCGGCGCAGTTGGCGACGGAGACATGCACTGGGTCTCGCAGTGGTCGCGGCGACAAATCAAGTGGTGTCAAGGGGTTCATGCCATACACCACTTCGAACGGTGTCAACTTGGTCGCCGTGTGCCTGCATCTATTGTAACAAAACTCGATAAGTGATAGTAAGTCCTCCCAACGCCTAGGGTTGGCTTTAAGCATCGTGCGAAGGAGGGCGCCTATGGTTCTATTCGTGACCTCCGTTTGGCCATCGGTCTGGGGGTGGTAGCTAGTAGAGAATAAGAGTTTGGTGCCTAGCTTACCCCAAAGAGTTCTCCAAAAATAACCAACGAACTTAGAATCCCTATCACTCACTATAGTACGTGGGACTCCATGAAGATGCACCACATGCTCAAAGAATAGATCTGCAATCTCACTAGCACTATGGGTTGTCTTACAAGCAATAAAATGTGCCATCTTAGAAAATCTATATGTTTTGGGGCGAAAAGATAGGACGACCTAAATTGCCTTAGACGGGGTAACTAGTCGATCGAATGATAAAAAACAATCCAAACCAAGCAAGCAATAGATAAACAAAGAATAAATATGTAATAGCGTGGTGGTTTTATTAGATGTCGTGTTTAATCAGACTGAATCGTGATATAACTTATCGTGATAAAACCAGAGATCGAGTGAGACTCGACCAGTGACTTGTGAGTGGCGACTGGCGGGGGTCAGACATAGGAAGCCGTTAGAGAGCTAGATTGAGAGCGAGAGTGCTATTCTGGTGTGTTTTCTGAGTAAGAATGCTCGTGTCTCTTGCATAATTGTGCGTGTTGTTTCTTATCCTCTTTGTCGTCCCGATATGGTAAGTCTTTCACCCTTGTTACCGTTTTGCTTTTCTTTCCGAATATTTCATCTTCAATGTTGAGAGTAATGGCGAAGATTGCGCCATTGAATCTCTGTGATTATGTTGGTTTTAATGTTATGGCCGTTGCGTGATCTGGGCATTAAATGCGTGGCGAGATCCTTGCGATCCTGTCGGATGATACTCGACCAGAGAAGTCTCATCGGCTCCTTTGGGCTTTTCCTCTGTTCTTCCGATCTGCAGTGGGCTTGAGTTCGATCCACTTGATCCGTCTTTCTCCTGGGATGCCAGTCCCAACAATAGCCCCAAGTTGTTATGGGCTTACGGTTTAGGCAAGTAGACCGAAATCCGTGGCAACTTCTCTGGACACGATCTCCACCGTCCTTTTTGGCGCGGTTGCACAAGTCGACGTGGCTTGTGATTAGGGCATGACGCGACGTCTCTGTAGGTCATGATATCTTTCCATAAATTCTGAGCAGGGGAAACGATTAGTCTTCATCTTCTTCCTTTGCAAGTTTCTTCTAGTAAGTTTCTTGGTCTCTCTCACCATAGCTTTCTGATTTTTCCTAGCCATAGCTCTCCAATTCCCCTCCCTCTCTATTCTCGAGATGGTTTCTCTTGAGGCTTCTGATTCGTCGAAGACTCTTTCCGACGCTAGAGAAGGTGAAGTTCCTCCCCATTTTATCTTGACGGAGTCGGATGCGCTGGTTAGCACTTTGTCAGAGGCGGAACTGGATCAAGTCCTCCAAGTCGGGGGCTTTCCTTCAGAGACAATCGCTAGGCTGCCTCATCCAGACGAGAGGGCCGACGCGCGTTATGAAGGGTGGATTTGCTTCTATGTGTACCCGTTTAGAATAGGGCATACATTTCCTTTTTCTTCTCTTGTCAGAGATTTTCTAGTCACTTTGGCGTTAGCGCCGTGTCAAGTAATGCCTCAGGCGTGGAGAGTCCTTAGGGTTTTAGACCTCGTGAACGTCCAAACTGGAGCTGGTTTTGATTTTGATGCTTTGTGGTATAATTACTTCATCGGGTCGAAGAGTTATTCCCGTGTACAACTGCGTATCCGATGTGGCGGAAGCCCTTGGTGCAGACTCCTGATGTGAACGACCGTGGATGGGGGTCGAAATTCTTTTTTGTCAAACGTTCTTCTCTGGAGAAGGAAGGAGAATGTCCGTTTCTGTTGACGAAGTGGCGGATCGATAGTATGTATTTGTCTTCTCTCCCACGCGTTTAGGTGTTTTAACACTCTGTTTTTAATTTTCCTTTTTTGTAGTCCCTGAACCGGAAGATTTGGAAGTTAATAGCCGATCAGAGGGCTTGTCCAAGATCATCCTTGGGGTTCCAGTGGCTGAGAGGAAGTTTGTAAACGTCAATCTCTTGTCGACGACCCCTGTTTCTCAAGAGGATATGTCGAACGTATCGTCATCTCGTGTGAAAGGTAGACATCCGACTCTGGGAGCCTCTTGTGACTGTCTTTTGTTTTGTCATGTGTTTTAGGGTTCTGTTTGTCATGTCAGGTTCTCCCGGTGGTCGAGCGACTACTCGTTTGAGAGTCGCTTCTGGAAAAAGCTTGATCGAGCAGGGGAAGGCGGCGGCCAAGGCTGCGTCGAGCAAGCCACTTCTGGTGGACCTGACAGCGCCAGCCAAGGCCAGCTCGAAGAGGAAAGCAAGTGCTTGCTCCGAAGATGTCAAGGCGGAGGAGGTCTTCAAGAAGAAGAAGGCCATGACTGTTGAGGGGATTGGCAAGATCGGTGCCGTTGGGCGGTCGATTGCTGACCTTTTTCACGCTCAAGACCCGACTTTGAAGTCGGAGGTCGACGACGTCTCTCCCCTCGACTGCATTGATGAAGCGGGGTGCTCCGCATGGAAGGTGAATCGTCTTTTTGTTTGTGTCTTTTTCTTTTTCTTTCGTTCGACCACGTTTTCTGATCGTCTGTTATGTCGTCGTGTGAGATTGCAGTCTTTTCAGTATCTTTTGGGGGCGTACTCTGGCATCAAGGCGATGGTCGCCAAGGCCGAGGAGCGGGCTGCTAGGTCAGAGTCCGACGTTGCGTCCTTGAAGACTAAATTAGAGGGAGCGGAGAGTCGCTGCCGTGAAATCGAGCGTCGCCTCACCAGGGAGTTGAAGAGCTGTCAATGGGAGTTGGTCGCATGTTAGAGGGAGTTTGAAGAGTGTCGGGCAAGCGTTGAGGAGGAGGTGAAACGGGCTCGGATCGTCGATGGCGAGATTGCTGGCGACGTTGGGGCCTTTTATGCTGTGAAGTCGCGCATCGAAATGATCAAAGAGTTCAACGAAGGCAAGCACGGGCTATGGGACCTGAATGCGGAGAAGGAGACTCTGGACTCCATGTTCCCAAAAGGCGATCCTGGTCAGGAGTTGTTCTGCTTAGCCGGTGTCGGCGAAGAAGCCGTGGATGAGGGCGTCGACGAGGACGAAGCCTACTCTGGCGATGTTAAGCTGACCGATGAGGTAGCCCCATTGGATCCAGTCCCTGCCGAAGGTAATGCCGTCGTCCCTGATGCCTGATTCGTTTTCTTTGCGTATTTTGACGTTGTTTGTCCCAATTATGTGTGGGTTTAGACATTTGGTGTTTTTGGATACTGTGTGTTTTGGCGACCCGTCCACCATCGCGGGTCGCAGAATATTTCTGTTTGATGGAGTCCTACAGATGTGTAGGCAGACAATGTGGTTTGGCGACCCATCCACCATCGCGGGTCGCGTATTTGTATAAAAATGCTTTTATTTCGATGCAATTGTGTGTTTACATATAGAGTCATATGCTAGTCTATTTCGTACATGTTCGTCAGACTTTCAAAGAAGTTGTCGACGACGTTTTGTATTTTGTGTGCGTCGGTTTCACCCGTCTGCTTCGTCGAGTGGGGTTTCACCGTATGTATGTATGTAGAGCAGGCCTGCGATGTGTTTGTGTATGTGTTAGTCATGACATTATGCCGAGGAGGTAAGCAATTTGTTTATTGCGTAAATGTAACAAGGTGTTGTACCTTGTGTTTTGTGTAAGGCAGGCGGTGTGCCGACGTGCCTGTGTTGTCATCTCCCCGTGTTCCGATCGATCGTGTAATGTAAGCGCTATATGCGAATGACATGATCCATTTGCGGACGACTGGGTCCAATGTAAATGATGTTCTGCATTTGTGTTTTTGTAAGGAGGAAGTCCTCGCTTAGTGTCAGACGATGATATGTAAAAGAAAGTAGCGATGTACATGCGATATGTATGCGATAGATGGCAATGTGTATGCAATAGCATGCGATATGTAGCAATGTATATGCGATAGCATGCGATATGTAGCAATGTATATGCGATAGCATGCGATATGAAGCGATGTATAGAATTTGTGTGATGTTTTACCTCGTCGGTTCAGAAATGGTAGAGCTTTAGATGTGTTGCGTTCCAACTTCTTGGGATCGGTTGTCCGTCTTTGTCTTCTAACTGATATGCTCCTTGTCCGACCACTTCGGTGATCAAGTAAGGTCCTTCCCATTGTGGTGCTAGCTTTTCGTCAGATGGATTCTTGGTGTTCTGGAAAGTTTTCCTTAAGACCCAGTCTCCGAACTTGAATGCCTTAATTCGAACGTTCTTGTTGTAGCTCCTTGCGACTTGTTGTTGGAACCTGACCATCCTGATTCGGGCTTTCTCTCTGATCTCGTCCGTTGTGTCCAGATTGTGTGCTAGTTCGACGTCGTTTTGTTCAATTGTCTGAAGGTTGCAGCGAGCAGTCGGAATCAGTAACTCAGCCGGGATGACCGCCTCACTCCCATAGACGAGAGAGAAAGGCGATTGCCCGGTCGCGTTCTTTGGAGTAGTCCTGTCGGACCAGAGAATAAGTGGGAGTTCGTCTGCCCATTTGCCTTTAGCCCCGGTGAGGCGTTTCTTGAGGTTGTTGATAATGATCTCGTTACTGGATTCGGCTTGTCCATTGGATTGTGGATACCGAGGTGTGGATGTGACCAACTTGATGTTCCATTGGTCGCATAAGGCTCTAGTCTTATGACTGATGAACTGGGAACCGTTGTCGCACACGATTTCTGATGGGACGCCAAATCTTGAGCCTTTTTGCTTCTGTCTTGTCGTCGAGTAGAATGCCGTCTTTTAACCACCTAATGTAAGGTAGCATCCAGTTGTCATCGGCGTCGACGATGTCCTCTTTGGGTCGGTCGCCTATTTCCATGGCGACGAGTTCTTCAAGTGATGTTGTTAACTCGACGGATGTCCTTGGGACGGCTGGCGTCATGATGTGGGCCAATGGTATATGTGGAAATTCTTTCGGGTCTAGGACGGATCCTAGATTGGCGAGTGCGTCAGCTTGGGAGTTAAGGTCCCTGGGTACTTGTCGGATGTTGAATGTCTGGAATTGTCCGATTAGTTTCCTGGCTACCTCCAGGTAGGCTACCATTCTGGTATCCTTGGCGTTGTACGACCCTTGTATCTGGTTTACGACCAGCAGGGAGTCGCAGATGACTTCGATCTCTCGGACCCCTAGATCGCGAGCCAGGATGAGTCCGAATATGAGTGCTTCGTATTCATCTTCGTTGTTAGTTGCATCCCACTCACATCTGACGGCTTGAGCTATCTTGTCCCCTTATGGTGATTTCAGCATGACCCCAAGCCCCGATCCTCTGGCATTCGACGCCCCATCTGTATGGAGCTCCCATGTACATGTCTCGTCTGTCGCGAGTAGTTGTGTCGCTTCTTTAGCGGCTTCTTGCTCTAGGGTCGGACTGAAATCGGCCACAAAGTCGGCTAAGGCTTGCGACATGATCGCCATCCTAGGCTCATACTCGATGTCGTAACCACTGAGGTGTATGGCCCATTTGGTCATTCGTCCTGTGAACTCGGGTTTCCTCATGATAGCTCTCATGGGATGATTAGTGCGAACAGTAATAGTATGAGATTCAAAATATGGTTTGAGTTTATTTGAAGCCATTACCAATGATAGTACGAGCTTTTCAAGTGACGAATACCTCGTTTCGGCTGATAATAGCGTCCGACTGACGTAGTATATTGGCGAATGTTTTCCATCCTCCTCTCTGACCAGTACAGCGCTTACGGCCGACTCTGACACTGCAAGATAAAGAAATAAGGGCTCGTCGCCTTTAGGTTTCGTCAGTAACATGGGACTGGCCAGGTACTCTTTGAGGTTCTAGAACGCTGCTTCGTGTTCTTCCATCCACTGAAAGGATTTGTTCTTCTTGAGCGCGTCGTGGAAGGGTTTGCATTTGTCGGGTGATTTGGAGATGAATCTGTTCAGAGCTGCTATCCGACCTGTGAGCTTCTGTACGTCTTTGACACATTGGGGGGATCGGAGGTTGATGAGAGCCTTGATCTGTTCTGGGCTGGCCTCTACTCCTCTTTGTGTCACCATGTATCCTAAGAATTTCCCTGACGACACTCCAAAGGAGCATTTAGTAGGGTTTAGTTTCATGTTGTACCTTTTGAGCACCTCGAAGCTGTCGCGCAGGTGGTCTATGTTATCTTCTTTCTTTTTGGATTTGACCAACATGTCGTCGATGTAGACTTCCATCGTGTCTCCGATTTGGTCTTTGAACATTTTGTTGACTAATCGTTGATATGTGGCCCCTGCATTTTTCAGACCAAAGGGCATCACTTTGTAACAATAGATACCTTGGCTGGTGATGAATGCTGTTTTTTCTTGGTCATCGGGATCTATGAGGATCTGATTGTAGCCGCTGAAAGCATCCATGAAGGTGAGCATTTCGTGCCCCGCTGTGGCGTCGACCATGGCGTCGATATGGGGTAGAGGAAACGAGTCCTTGGGACAAGCCTTGTTGAGGTCTGTGAAGTCGATGCAGACTCTCCATTTGCCGTTCTTCTTCTAGACTACGACCACGTTGGCTAGCCATTCAGGATAGTGGACCTCTCTGATTTTTCCTGTTTCCAATAAGCTTCTGACTTCGTCGTCTACTATCTTGTTCTGCTCGGGAGCAAACTTTCTGCGTTTTTGCTTGACAGGGGGATGAGATGGATCCACATTTAATTTATGAGTAATAACATTTGGAGATATTCCGACCATATCCTTATGCGACCATGCGAAACAGTCGGCATTGGCCCTGAGAAAGTCAAGGAGTTGTTGTCTGGTCGAGTCGTCCAAGTCCGACCCGACCCTTATCGTTTGGTTTGGCTTTGAAGGGTCTAGTGCTATCTCGTCGAGTTTTTCCATTTCTGGTTCGACGTACCGACTAGGTTCTTCGCCGCTCTGTGGTTGCTACGCGGTCTTGCGTTCGACCGTGTTCTTCATGGAAGCGACGTAGCATTCCTTTGCGGTCTTTTGATCTCCTTTGATTTCTTGGACTCCCTATTCAGTGGAAAATTTGATAACTTGATGATATGTTGAAGGTACTGCCTTCATAGCGTGTATCCACGGCCTTCCAAGAATGCAATTATAGGGAGACGGACAGTCTAAGACTAAGAATTTCACCTGTTGGTTGACTCCTCCAGCGTATGTGGTTAGAATGATTTCACCAGTCATATGCTTAACCTCGCCGCTGAACCCGACCAGTGGGGTCGACTTCCTGATTAGGTCGTTCTCAGTCAAACCCATTTCTTTAAGAGCATCAAGGGTCAAGAGATTTGTCGAGCTCCCTGTATCGATTAGTATTCTCCGTATTTGCAAAATCTTATCAAGAGATTTATCTTTTGATCTTTTCGGATTTGCAAAAGGAAACAAATATAAAATCGGTCTAAGTAACAAGAATATCACAAGTGTGATCTTAGAGATAGGAGAGAGAAGATAAGATTGTATATGATATCTTATGTAAGGAAATTCGGCTAACAACCTAAAAAGTAGAATCCAGCAAACAAGGAAACTCTATCCACGCATGAAATAAGGAAACAAAATATTCTAGCATGCAAGATAACAAATTACCTAACACACCAAAACTTAGGGAACAAGGGAAAAAAAAATCGGCCAAGATAGTATCTTGTAGAAACCGAAGGTGTTGCAAAGATGGAAATTTTATGGTTTTTCGCGATATCTCAATAAAGCAAACGATGGGGGTCAAGAAAAAAAATTGTGAACAAGATGCAAACTTGAGTTCGTGACTTACAAGACTGCTGGGCTCTGATGCCAGTTGATGTGTTCTTGCCTCCGATGACAAGTCGAATTGTCAAGGTGACACCTTTGGATCTAGTCTTGGTTGGGAAGTCACTCGGCACTGACAAATCTGCCGTGGAACGCAATGTTGGTGATGGTTTGCGAGCGGGAGATTGCGATGGTTGTTGTGATGGAAATGGTGGAAGTGATGAATGGGATGAATAGATAGTGGTGGCGGAAGCGATGTGATGAGGGATAGATGACTTGAGAAGACAAGTCTTTGGGGTATCGTAGCGTTGACTGCGGAGGAAGGGAGATGCGAAGGAAGACTTGGCTTGAAGAATCAAGCGATTGCCGTAGCATCGGCGGCGGAGGGAATGGGGATGCGAAGATAGAGGGTGACGTCCGATCAAGGGAAAGAGGATAAACACTCTACTTGAATCCTTGATTAAAATTGAATGTAAGGAAATAACAATAACAAAGGAGGCTTTAAATAGCCAAAGAACTCGGCCAAGACCTAATGGGCTTGGACCGAGACGAACCTATGGGCTAGCCCATGCAAGCATGCAAAAGGCACAAACCCTAAAAGATAGAAATGCTATAAATAGAAACTATCTAAGACATACAGGAAATACCAAATATAGAAAGTGTATCAAAAGAACGCGTTTAAGTCCTAACGCAGTGAAGGCATGCAGTCAAACATCATGATAGATGACGATGAAGGGGCGATCGACTCGCGAGTGTGTGCATGCGTTGTTCTGATGCCGATTGTTGCGAGGACGACGAGTCTTGGGTTGGCGTCTGGGCTTCCTTGGCCAGCGACGACGCGTGCGACAAGTGACACGACGGCAGAGGCGATGGCTTTGGACCTAGACCTTGTTACTGGGCCCTCTGAGCGATGGCTCATGGCTTCTTCCTCGTCTTGGGCCGTCATGGGAGGCAGGGTCACATCAAACAACTGGAGCACTATCCACAACTGTTTATGGGCCCTCATTTGAATATGGTTCTTGAGGTATTGGTTCCGGTACCTGGACAACTTTCCTTTGGGAAGCTATGCCTCCAGATACTGGCATCTCCTCGTCGACATCGTCCATGTCGCCTTGTTTTTGGGTTTGTTACTCATCTTGAACTTCTTCAAGATGAACATTTCTCCCACTTGGCTTCTTGGAAATAAACTATTTTTCCAAAAAGACACTATCCCTTGCAACAAACACTTTGTGCTCTGTGGGATTGTAGAAGTAGTATCCCTTGGTTTCCTTAGGATACCCTATAAATAAGAATTTATCCGATTTGGGTGCAAGCTTATCTGATAGTAAACGCTTTACATAAGCTTCACACCACCAGCTTTTCAGGAAAGACAGACGTGGAACTCTTCCAGTCCGTATCTCATATGGTGTCTTGTCTACAGTCCTAGACGGAGTCCTATTTAGTGTGAACGCAGCGGTTGTGAGGGCATATCCCCAGAAGGATACTGGAAGGTTAGCAAAACTCATCATTGAACGGACTATGTCTAACAGGGTCATGTTCCTCCTTTCAGACACACCATTCAGTTGTGGCATGCCTGGTGAAGTCAGTTGTGTTATGATCCCACAACTTCTCAGATGATGATCGAACTCCTGACTCAGATATTCACCACCGCGATCTGATCGAAGTGCCTTTATCTTCTTGCCAGTTTGAGTTTCTACTTCATTTTGTAACTCTTTGAACTTTTTAAAGGATTCAGATTTGTGCGTCATTAAGTAGATATACCCATATCTATCAAGTCGTCAGTAAATGTGATGAAGTATCGATAGCCTCCTCTAGCTTCTGTGCTCATTGGTCCACATACATCAGTATGTATTAGGGCCAGTAGCTCAGTAGCCCTTTCACTAGTCCCAGTGAAAGGTGACCTTGTCATATTGCCCATTAGGCATGACTCACATGTCTCAAGTAATTCACAATCAATTGATTTGAGAATTCCATCTTTATGGAGTTTCTTCATGCGATTCAAGCTTATGTGGCCCAAGCGACAGTGCCATAAATAGGCTTCTCTCAAATCATTCGTCTTTTGCCTCTTGGTACTAACGTTATAAATTTCAGACTTGAGGTCCAACACATAGAGTCCATTACTCATAGAAGCATTGGCATAGAAAATATCATTCTTGAAAATAAAAAAAAGCATCCATTCTTAATGACAAATTCGAAACCCTCAATATCCAAAACTGAAGTCAAAATAGGGTTTTTAGTAGTTAAAGGAACAAAATAACAATTATTCAATTATAAAACTAAGCCAGAAGGTAAAGATAGACTATAATCTCCTTCGGCAAGTGCAACAACCCTTGCTCCATTTCCAACGCGCATGTCTATCTCTCCCCTCTCCAACTGCCGCCTACTTCTTAGTCCCTACACATTCGAAATAATGTAAGAACCACATTCGATATCTAATACCCAAGTAGTAGCTTTGGTTGTTAAGACTTCAATAACAAAAATACCTGAAGTGGAGCTCACAGTTCCGTTCTTCTTGTCTTCTAGGTACTTGGGGCAATTTCTCTTCCATTGCCCCTTGGCCTTGCAGTAGAAGCAGTCATGCTCAGCAGCCACCTTTGGCTTCTCAACTGCCTTGGGTTGGGCAACTTTCTTGCCTTTCCCTTGGTTTTGTTGCTTCCCTTTAGGCCCCTTCTTGAACCCTTTCCCTTTGTTGATCATAAGAACTTCTTTCTTATTGTCAACTTGGACGTTTTGCTCAGCTGTTTTGAGCATGCCATGGAGTTCATTCAGGGTTTTTCCAATTCCATGCATATGGTAGTTCAATCTAAATTGAGCGAATCCATCATGCAAGGAGTGCAATATGATGTCAGTAGCCAACTCTTGGCTATATGGGGAACGTAGTGCTGCCATTTGGTCAAAAAGACCAATCATGTCAAATACATGGGCACTCACTAGTTTACCCTTCTCAAGTTTGCGCTCCAATATGGCCCTGTGTGTCTCATACCTCTTGATGAGGCTAAAGTCGTGATGCCTATCAAAGAATCCCTAAAAACCTAACTAAGTATAGCAGGCAAGTAAGGGTCGAACACAAGGGAATCAAATGATCTATCTCTAAGCAAGAAAACAAGTCACCAACTAGGAACTAGGGGGGGATTGTTGTTTGATTTCTAAAACTAATGAATAAAAGCAGAAAGTGATTAAGATTGTTGTAAATATGATTGTGAGAGTATTTCACCTAACATATATCCACACTTCAATATGATAGATTGATCATTGATTATCTCAAGTTCATTCAATCCTATGATTATTCCTATTCCAATCTTATGTATATTAACAAGTCAACCAGCCTTGAGAATACTAACTATTAGACAATCAAGAAACCGTCAAGATTCAATCTAATAGCAGCAGTAAGCATAAGAATTAAGCAGGATACATGCAGCACTTAACAACCAGTCAGCATTCAACATGTAATCAATTCTCTTCACAATAAACATTCACAACCAGTTCCTGTAAATTGTGGTTGCTACTCTAGATAAGGAATTTCAACCAGAAATAACCAAACCCTAGCAATAGAAAATTACTAACATCCACTAGTTGCGCAGGCTAGCGAAATTAGCAAGATTCAATAAAGATAAGTTCAAAGAGAATCAATACAATCCAAAGGAAATAGAACAAGATTTATAACCTCACAACCAAATCAACCGAAGGCTTCAATCGTCAGGCGAAACAAAGATTTTTAGTTCTCCATAGGTTTGTGAGATGAAACTAAGGGAAAGAAAATTGTAAACTCCAAAAACTGCATAAATCCAAACTAGGGTTTTTCTAACTTAAATACCTCCTAGAAAATAGTAAACAAAAATAATAATAAAGTAATAATTCTAATAACAAAAACACAAAAAAGTCGCAGAACATCCTCCGCGGTCGCGAAAACTCTTCTGCAAAAGTCTTCAACATCGCATCTTCCGCGGGCGCGGCTACTCCTTCCGCGGTCGCGGAAATGCTTCTGGCGCATTCTTCAGCTCTTCTCTTCCATACGAGGCTTCAACTTCCAATCTTCTGTAATTCCTTATATTTCTTCACTTCTACTCTTCAGTTCCGGATCACAGAAATACATCCAATACGCCTCTAAATATCTCCTAACCTATGCTAATAACTACTAGATATGCTATACAAAGTACAACACATCACCTCTCAATCCTGGCCTATTCCTGAAACAATACTTTTAGGTTGGTCATGATTGTATGAGCATCCTGGCGTTCAAACCTCTTTTGAAGGCCAAACTCTATATCAGCGAGCATAAGGCAGGTGACATGCACCGAGTTAGCTCTTATCTCCTTTTCTTTCGCCTTCTCCTCACCAGAAGAAGCGGCAGTCTAGGTAGGGATAGGGTTATCTAGAACGTTCTCACGTCCTTTGGATCTGAGAACAATTCTCAAGTTCCGTTCCCAATCAAGGAAATTTGTTCCGTTGAGTTTGTTCTTCTCAACAATTGAGCGCATGGTGAATTTCAAGTTATCGTTGCTAGACATGATATCTACAAAGGAAGTAATATGCAGATAAGTTTATGCTTGACATGCAAAAGCTCAAAATTAAACATGCTTTAAAATTTAAGCAGATGCACATTTTATTCAGATTAAGTTTGTCCCTAGTGAATAAAATGATTCTAAGATCCTATCTCAGATAAGACCTAAGCGTACTTTGGCACTTCCCTAAGTCTCATGTGATCAAGGTAAGTAACATTTACTAATTATAACTCTTTATAATTCTTGGTTGATGGCCCACATCCCATGTTAGACTCATCTCTATGCCTCAAGATCCAAAACTTTGCCTTTTGGTCTCTTGTTGAGTATAACCATATCAAGATTTATGAATCCCTTATATAGATCCACCCTTACTATCCCAAGGTCAAAGAAGGACACCTTGCTTTGGCGAAACCTATCCAACCAATTCCTAGGGCCTCATGAGTTATGACATGGAAAGGCAATACCTCAATATTCTTTTAGGGACTTAAGCATGTAATGGTTGTCTATTTACTAGTGAACAAAATAGCATAAACAAACAATCATGCAAGGCTTAAAATAATAGAGCATTCAAAATGCAATAATTAAATGTGATCCTAGTATGGCCCCTAAAAACCGAAATTAAAGATCTAATCTTCATGGGTCTTGTTCTTTATGGATCTCAATCTTTGGTACCATTCATGGATCTCCATCCTTGGTCTTCATAGGATCTTTACTTCTTGTAATACATAATTTTCTAAATAATCTAATTACTGAAAATTAAATTACAAAAATACATAACGATACGCAGATCATGTACAAGAAAACATAACGATACGCATATCGTATTTTCTATCCTAAAGTGGGCCATACTAGTCACCTCATGCAAGCAATAATATCATAATATTAAAGAACATGCATGCAATAATAATATCAAATATTATCAACAATATTAATCTAATTAATAACAATAAGCAATTTAAATAAAACATTATTAAATTAAATAAATCATCTCATGAGATAAATAATTCAATATCAAATTCTTAATTCAAATTAAAATCAATATATAGAATTAATCATTAAAATGCATTATTGGATAAGATATGCATAAACAAGGTAAGATATCAAATATCCTTATCTTAATCAAGTAGGAATCTATCCTAACAAATTTTAGGAAATTATATTGTAGATAATATCAAATATTATCCAATTGGACAAATAAGATCTTATCTTATACTTTTTAGGAAAATATTCTAAAACCCAAAATCTACCCAACCGGACCGAGTTGCGCCCGGGTCCAACCCGGATCAACCCGCTCCCACCGAACCACGCAGACCGACCCGAGCCCAGCCTGGACCACGCGCAGACCGTGGTCTGCACTGTGCAGAACCGCGCCCAGCCGTAGTCCGCTGAGCCTATCGAGCCACCCCTAAGTCGCGCCCACCGTGGAGCGCCCGACCCGCGCCGAGCCGCGCAGGTGCATAGGGCTCCGTCCGTGGTCTGCACTCTGCATACCCGGCCGAGTGAGCCATGGTGCGCGCCGAACCGAATCCAATCCGGTTTGGTCCATACTGTTGTTTTTTTGCTTGTATGAAACAAATTCATAAAATTCAGAAATAAAAAAAAAATTGGGTAATTGATCCATCTTATGAAAATCAAAATCTCCATCTAATGATTTAAAACATGCCAAAAAATCATATCTCTTGCATAATTAAATCATATGAATCAAGTATAGATAGAACAATTTTACATGCATATTTGTTCATAAAGTTCTACAACTTTACTAATCCAATCAATCAAAATCATAATTTTAATCATGCAAATTAACCTATATATCAATTTACCACTTAATTTGAATCAAGACATGCATCAAAATTAACCCTTTTAATATTTTGATCCTACCAATTTATGCAAGAGGCTCATGATACCACTGTTGGGATTAGATGCGTATAAGCAGAATTTCAGAAAACTATTTTTTAGCATCTAACAAGGATCTCATTCATGAATCAATTAGAGGTAGAGTTACATACCGTTGTTCTTGTTGTTCTTGTTGTTCTTGTTGTTGTTGTTCTTGTTGTTGTTGTTGTTGTTCTTCTTGTTGTTCTTGTTGTTGTTGTTAGTGGTTGTTAGTGGTTGTTAGTGGTTGTTAGTCGTTGTTAGTCATTGTTAGTCGTTGTTAGTCGTTGTTAGTTGTTGTTAGTTGTTCATGTTGTTGTTGTTGTTGTTGTTGTTGTTGTTGTTGTTGTTGTTGTTGTTGTTGTTGTTGTTGTTGTTGTTGTTGTTGTTGTTGTTGTTGTTGTTGTTGTTGTTATTGTTGCTCCCTCTAAAGTCTTGTTTTTTCCTGTTACAGATGGAAAACCAAACAAGATCTGACCATCACAGAAGGTGGAACGCTGTCCGTGAGGGACAAGAACAAGAACAGGATTGTATAGTATATCGAAGGAGGCAGCATAAGAAATCAAAAAAAGGCGACGAAGCAGGACCGAGTACGGTCCATGACCCGACTGTACCGGTATATGCAGACCCGCCACTCAACACCATGCCGTTTAACGATCCACCCATATACCAGACATCATACACGGATGTGGTAAGTAAATATATATATGTTTACTTAATTAAACTATTACATTATTTATATTGTTTCTAATAACTTATTTTATAGGATCCGACATGGTATGTACCTCCTATAGCTAAATAGCCTAGTGGTTGGCCCGTTCCTATGTTGTCGGGAGATATAAGTGGGCAATGTGTTTGGCTTTTAGGTGTTTGGCTCTCTCAACAGCCTAGCTTCGAGGAACCGGCGGAGGAACCGACTGCTTCTAGACAGCGTAGGCACTCTAGACAGCCTAGGCAGGCTAGACAGCGTAGAGGTCGTAGAGCGGATGCTATTGATCTGAACCTAGTAGGACATGTACGGGGAGGTCCAGAGAGCCCAGACCTGCTGTTTAGCTTTACAACCCACACAACATACTTCATTTATCAGGGCATAGTAAGTTATCAAAACTTGATGCTGTTATTAAATCATTTCCGAATTTATTTTTGTATCTAACATTTATTTTTTTAGGAGCGAGAAACTCTCACATTTCAGCATAGGCACGAGCAACTATGAAAATGGTGCCTCGACGACGTATCTGCATGGTGCGATATTGCCCGAAACAGCAGCATCACACATCTGCAGGAGCTGATCTACACTTTTGTAGATCAGCCTTTGATTTCTGCTTTTGTGGAGAGATGGCAGCTGGAGACCAATTCATTTCATATGCCATTTGGAGAGATGACTATAACTCTCTTGGATGTCTACATGATCTTGGGTCTCAATATTCATGGTGCTGGAATGGGACTTACTCTCCAAGATCGTATCAAGGGCAAAAATGAATTGTTCAATGAACAAGTGCAGAGGGCAATGGAGTTATTTGACTTGACGCCCCAAATGGTAGAGCGAGGACTCACTGCAGATAACTTGAGGAATCATTGCTTGAGCACAAACATGGACGATGAGACTATCGCATCGGGTTATTTGTTGTACCTGATGGGCTCGACCCTCTTTCCCGACAAGTCCCAACACTTGTTGCCCATGCCATATCTGACGTACGTGAGTGACGTTCATGCCACTCGCGATCTTTCTTAGGGTTCAGGCACGTTGACAATCATGTATCCTTCATTGGGCGAGTGTTCACGCCATGAATGTCGTTAGATGTCGACCTGCTACACATTATTGATGGTAAGAATTGTGTTGCATATTATTTTTATATTATATAAATAAATTTATGTTTCAGGCTGATATGTTTGTTTATGTACAGGTGTGAATCTATCTGTACTTCCCCAGCTTCTTTCCTCCATAAAATCCATTTTTCACCAACAATGTGCCATATGCAAGGCGATGGGACCCTGTGCAGACTCTGATGCGACCCCGGTCACGACATTCCTCGGCACTCCGAGTGCCATTTGAGTAATTTTGGTATTGTGACCCTCACATACCAATTTCGAGACATTCTTAGACACTTTCTATTTTTAGTATTTTTTCGTATTTAGTAGTTTCCCTTCTTAGCAGTTTCCATTCTTAGAATGTTTCTAAGTTTGGAAAGTTATCGTTTTTAGTATTTACTATATTTAGATGTTGCCGTTTTTAGCAAGTTTCTATTTTTTGATGTTGGGCCTCTCTTGTGCCCAGAGGGCCGATCCACTTATGTTTTTAGGCCCATTGGGCAAGAACCTTGTTTTGGCTGCTATATAAGCCAACCTAAATGATCGGTGTTATTTTGTAGTGCATATCTGGGGGTTATTACCAGGTTTGAGGCGCCATTTGGATGGATTTAGAGCACAATCGTGGATTATGGAGTTAGAGTGGATAAGTGAAGAAATCATGGGATTTATAGAGGTTTGAAGTGTATTGAAGAGTAGAAGAACAATGTGCTGAATTCAAATGGTTATGTCTCTCTACTCAGATGTCCAAATGAAGTGATTCCAATTCGAGGAGTTAGATCTTGAAGTCTACTGCAAGTCCTCAAAATATGAGCGCAATCCGAGTTGGGAATCAAAAGTTATGGCATTTTTACAGAAGTGTCGCAGAAGCTGAAGAAGACACCGTCACCGCCGCCCCGCGGTGGAACTGGCCGCCCCGCGGTGGAAGCCGCCGCCCCACGCCAGAAGCCACCGCGACCCGGCGGTGGATCTCAGAGAAGGAACTGATGCCCCGCGGTGGGAGTCATGGCCCCGCGGTGGACTTGTTAAGCGCCTCGCGGCCAGCGAGATATTATTTCCTATTTTGCAATTTCGGATTTTTTAGTTCTATTATCTTGTTTCCTTTCTTATTTTTTAGGTCAAGTTTATTTCGTCAGCCTATTTAAGATCTTTTCCAGGTCTTAGATAGGAGACTCGTTTTCTTTCTGCCTCTAGGGTTTTAACCCATGGAGAACTAAACACCTTTGTTCTACTAGACGATTGAAGCATTGCAATGAATTGGTTGTGAGATTTCTATTCCTTGTTCTATATCTTATAAAGTTGGTTTAATTCTCTCGAGCATATTGTCTATTCGTTTATGTTGATTCTTCTAGCGTAGCTAACTAGGTTTTTCGACATCTATCATAATGCTAGGGTTTGCATATAGTGGAATACGAGTGCATACCTAGTGGCAAGCACAATTGTTACATATAGTGGAATACGAGTGTGCAATTGTGAGAGAGAATTATTTGCATGTTAGTAGTAAGGTTTTCTTCTATTTGCATGTATCCTATATCCTTGTGTGCATTGCTATTGCTTTGTTAGTGGTAAAGTTTTCTTCCATTGATATTGTGATAAGTCTATCAACAACTGTGAGAATTGGTAGTACTTAAGATCAGGGTGGGAACAACTATAAGATTGTGAAAAGAACTTGAAACAATAGTTATCGAGGATCAACCTGTTTCATCTGCAGTGTGGATATTTGTCTAGTGGAATACTTCCACCCATCATACCTATTCTTTCTCTAAAGCTTGCATCCTTGTTACTCTGCGATCATACAAAGGAGCCTATTTGCCAGTCGGCGTCTTTGGCGTCTTCGGCGTCTTCGGTGTTGGCCACTCTTTGATGGCCGCGATCTTTTCTTCGTCGATGCGCAGACCATCACTACTCATGACATAGCCCAGAACATTTGTGGATGCGGAGCAAAATGAGCACTTTGCTAGATTGGCGAATAGGCTCTCGCGTCGAAGGCACTCGAGCACTTGGCAAAGGTGATCGACATGCTCCTCCAGGCTTCGTGAATACACAAGGATGTCATCGAAATAAACGACGACAAACTTGCCAAGGAAGGTTCTCAAGACGTGGTTCATCACGCGCATGAAGGTGCTTGGCGTGTTCGTGAACCCAAATGGCATGACAAGCCACTCGTAGAGCCCATACTTCATCTTGAACGCGGTCTTCCACTCATCACCTTCTTTCATCCTGATTTGGTGATAACCACTCTTCAAATCTATCTTGGAGAAAAATATGGCGCCATGAAGTTCATCAAGCATATCGTCGAGGCGTGGAATAGGATGCCTATAATTGACGGTGATCTGGTTAATCGCGCGGCAATCAACACACATTCTCCATGTGCCATCCTTCTTGGGCACAAGGATCACAGGCACAGCGCAAGGGGAGAGAGATTCCCTTACGTAGCCGCGATCCAACAACTCTTGCACTTAGCGCTGGAGCTCTTTGGTCTCCTCTGGGCCAGCTCTATACGCAGTGCGATTGGGCAAGGAAGCACCTGGCACAAGGTCAATCTGGTGCTCAATTCCTCTCAGTGGAGGTAATCCTTGTGGCAACTCATCGGGAAAGACATCGTCGAAAGCTGCGAGTAAGGTCGCGATGGCTGGCGGCACGGACGCGGCATTCGACGACTTAGGGATGCATGGAGTTGGTACAAGCAGAAAACATGGGGCCTTGCCAGTCAAACATGGAGTTAGGTCACTGGCCCTGGCTACAAGCAAGCGTCGCTCACATTTACCTTGCAAAGGAGACGTCTGCGGCAACGGATCAGCAAACTTTGTTGATGGTGAGGCACTTGTTGATTTCTATGGGGCACTGGGCATATGTGGACCAGTGCTCGAGCCAGAAGTGGAAAATCCTGGCCAAGTTTCTGGAGTGCCTATCTTGGCCTTCCCAGCGGCACCAGCAACGGCGCCAGGACGATCCAGATGGGCACTTGGTGTCCCAGCTGTGGCATTGTTCCTCTTCTTGTCAGTGCCTAGTGGAGACGAAATTTTGCTATAATTGGAGGAGTTGTGCCTCTGGAGTGCCTCTGGACACTCGTTTGACCTAGTAGACGCGGTCTCAATGGCCTTCTGGCGATCACGCTCAACCTGGTCCTGCAAGATCTCATGGGGAGACATTGGATGCAAGGTGACGCGCTTCCCGTGGTAATTGAACACATAAGTGTTCAAATAGCCATCATGGAGCACGCGCCTGTCGAATTGCCATGGACGCCCAAGAAAAATATGGGTGGCGTCCATTGCAACGACATCACAAAGTATAGAATCACAGTATTGCCCTATGGAAAAAAAACTAAGCATTGGCGAGATACTGTGTTACCTGGACTGGAAGAAATCCATTGGAGGGCATAAGGCTGTGGATGAGACGTCGTAGGCAACTTGAAGTGTGTCACGACCTTCTCATTGACAATGTTAGCACATGATCCTCCATCAACTATGATACTCAAGGAAGCCATTTGGACGAGAGTCCTTGTATGGAACAAGTTCTCGCGTTGGTCGTGGAGGCTCGCTTCCTTGACTGTGAGGTGACGATGCGTCACCAAGCTCAATGGTGTGCCCGCGTGCAGAGAAGCGGGTTCGTAGTCATAGGTGATAAGCACTACTTTGTAGGGCTTAAGTAAGAGTCTTTAGAGGGTTTATTGGTGTCATTCGGGTAGATTTAGACACATTCATGTGTATGGCGTTTGTGGGCGAAGTTTGGTGTTTTTGGAGGTGTTTGAGCTGTTTTGGAGATCATAGGAAGCCACAAGGAGAAGACGCCAAGGAAGTGAAGAGAAGAGTAGAAGAACAGTGGGCTGAATTCAAATGGTTCTTTCTCTCTACTCAGATGTCCAAATGGAGTGATTCAAATTCGAGGAGTTAGATCTTGAAGTCTACTACAAGTCCTCAAAACATGAGCGCAATCCGAGTTGGGAATCAAAAGTTATGGCATTTTTACTAAAGTGTCGCAAAAGCTGAAGCACTGGAATCCCACCGCACCCAGCGGTGGGCACTGCCGCACCCGCGGCGAGGTCGTCAGAGAACTGGAGTTTCTGTTAAATGGCCGCACTCGGCGGTGGAGCCACCGCACCCGCGGTGGAGACACGCTGAAAGTCTTTTACGAGTTTTCTTATTCCCGTTTTATTTTATTTCCGAAACTTTATTTCCAAGTTTGTTATTTTTCTTTTCTTTATTTCTGAATTATTACTTTAGTATTTAAGTTAGGTTTAAGACTATTTTAGAGGATCATCTATTCTCTAACCCTAATTGCCACTTTTCATATTTCTCCTCTCACAAATCCTAATGGAGAACTAAACCTCCATTGTTGCACTTGACAGTTTGAAGCCAACAATTGATTGGTTGTGAGTTTTCTACTCTTGTTCGTTTTCCTATCTAGTTGGATTAATTCTCTTGTGCTTAAATGTTTATTGGTTTATGTTGATTTATCTAGAGTAGCTACCTAGGTTTATTGATATCTTCCTAATTGCTAGAACTTGTGATTCCGGGTTCGGGTTGCATATCTAGTAGCGAACACGATTGTGGGTATAGGGGATCCGAGCGCATAATTGTGAGAGAGAGTTAATTGCATGCTTATAGTAACGGGTTGTTTCTATTGCATGTGTCTTGTTAATCCTTGGTTGAATGCTATTGCTTTATTGAGTTCTGAAGGTTTTCGGATTTGATTTAGTAATAAGTACTATTAGGCTGGTAGAACTAATAGTTATCTAAGATCGGGATAAGAACAACTATAGGAAAGTTGAGAACTTGAGATTGATAGAATTCCGTGATCGACCTTCCTATTGTTGTGTGGATCTCTGTTGAATGTGGCGCTTTTTCCCATCATATTTACAACCTTTTCCTGCGAACTTATTTACTTGTTTCCTTATTGCTTGTTACGAGAAACACAAACAACCCCCCCCCCCTAGTTCCTAGTTGGTGATAACAAATTGCATAAGTTGATAACCTGACTCTCTGTGGGATCGACCCTGACTTGCTTGCTATACTACTTAGTAGGTATTTTGGGATTTATTTGATAGGCATCATGACTTTAGCTCTGTCAAATTTGGCGTCGTTGTCGGGGAGTCAAATTTTCTGTTTTTGTGATTTGTTTGTTGCCTACCTTGGTGTGGACCTATCTTACGGTCCACACCCGTGCTACTGATTTTTTGTATTTTCTTTTTTGATTTTGATATAGATATGGATTTCTGGGGAGAGCCGCGATATGACACATACTCCTACACATACACTCCAGGGTGGAGATATCACCCCAATTCGAGTTATGGGTACCAACAATACCCTCCATATGGTCATGACTACCAGGAGTTCTACTCGGAGCCACAATCGTTCTACCAGCAGGGTGCTCCACAGCAGTACAATCCGGCCTATGAGCATAGCCCGCCAGTTTCCAATCCTAGTCCCTCCATGTCAACTGAAGATATGCTCCAAGCTCTGGATAAGCACTTCAGCACTCACGTTCACGCTACGACGTCGAGTATCAAGAACCTTGAGACGCAGATAAGCCAAATGGCTGAGGCGATTACAAGGATTGATCAGCGGACTTCGGGAAATCTACCATCTCAAACGGTAGTGAACCCGAGGGAAAACGTTAGCGCGATAACCCTTAGAAGTGGAAAGCAATTGCATGTCGATCCTAGTGCTGAAGAGGACGACTCAGGAAAAGAGGGTATTCTGGAAAATGACCGCACCCAGCGGCAAGGTGACCGCACCCGCGGTGAGCATGATTTGGAAAAACAGAATGTTCTGTCAAGTTCACCGCACCCAGCGGTGGCAACCACCGCACCCGCGGCAAGCGGTACTGTTTCTCGAGAAAATTCTGGGGATCCACCGCACCCGGCGGTGACCTCTGGCCGCACCCGCGGCGAGACTTTTGGAGTTGTTGCTGAGCCTTATGTGGACACCTACGTTCGTCCATACTTTCCTCCTCTCGGTTCCGAGAAGCCACCCGCCCCATTCCCAGAGGCGCTCAAGGAGTTGGGCCTTCCAGACGATATTTGGGACCGCAAGGTGCTTTCTGAGGAAGAATATTTTTTGGGACTGGAGGAATTCAGTGACCAAGAGGAGGAGAGCCGCGATTACGGAAACGAACCTGCGACGCCCGCCCCTCTCGAAGATGCCCCGGCAGTCCCCGATCCTCTGGAGGCTGCCTATGATGAGTTTGTGCATCTAAACTCCTTCCCGCTTGTCTCACTGCACCCCGCTACACCCTTCCCTAAGGCTCTGAAGGACACCAGAATGGTGGAGAACGACAAAAATTTATTTGAAACCTTCAATGACTGCGCAGAAACCGTTCCCTTGGTCACACTGGCTGACAGCACCCCTCGCTGCAAGGAAATGTTAAAGGTGCCGGGCTTGATAAAAAAGAAACCGAAGGGAAAGCACAAGAAGGAGGCCTTGATTCAAGTGGTGAATCTTTATATGCTGGATACGGGGCAAGATAAGCATACAGGCCCTGAGATGCTGGGTAGACCGTTTCGAATAATGGCAAGTGCATTCATAGATAAGAAAAGCGGTCCAACCATCAAGAAGTGCAGAAGAGTGGGGGTCACGCTCAACATAGAGCATACAAAGAGACAACCCCCAGATCCAGATCCCAGGTGTTTAGTTGCTATGAGCAACCCAAGTTGAGATGGAGTAGTATGTCAAGCCATGACAATAACTAAGGTGCTGTCCGGGAGGCAACCCGAGGTATGTTTTTCTTTCTTTGCTTTTGCATTTTCTTTAGTGTGTTTTTGCTTTGTTTTTGTTCTTGTTTTTGTTTCCGACTAACCTGCAGGGAAGAGACCCATGCCAATTGAAGAAGGTGTTTACCACCAATGTAAGTCTCTTCTTTCCCTGCACTAAGTTACCCCCCGAAAAAACCTTAAACGGGGGGCAAAAAAAAAATAAAAAAAAATAATTAGTTCTACCGTAGGCCAGCTGTCCAGAGTTCCCCATGGAGAGAAGGTGTGCATCATGTTGTCAAGGAGGAGACATTTTCCCCACATTTTTATTTGGCAACGATGATGGCCCTACAGTCGACAGTTGGAGAGGAGGTATACCAGGGCCCACACCACGATGACATCTAGGCCCATTTTTTGTGTTCGTTGAAGACCGTGCATCCCCGAATTCTTTGATTACCACTATTCACCAAAGTGGCTTTGTATGGTTACACGGTAGATGAAAATCATGGAGTATTGAAGACGCACGCTCAACACCCGAGACCTGTGCGTCTATTGAAGACCGCCAGCAACAAAGGAAGTGTCCAAGCCAGCTCGGCGACGTGGTGAGTTATTTTTTGCTTTTCCCTGTGCTCTATTCTTTTGTCTTTCATTACATTGAGGACAATGCAATGTTTAAGCATGGGGGAGGGTTTTATACTTGCTACGTCGCTGAGGAGAAAACGAATAAAGAAAAAAGCCAAAAATTGAAAAAAAGGCATACATAAAAATCCTGGGATAGGTCGAAAACCCGAAAGGGCGGCCTAGGCAATAAGCAGGTGGCTTGGACCAGCATTAGGCTGGGGTAATATGAGGTCAAGAGTGACGTGAGCTTATGTGAGCACATCTATGAAAAAAATATGAGTGGCTTGGTGAAAACCCGAAAGGGCGCCTTGGCAAAATGAGCGAAAAAGAAGAAGAGTGATTTTAGGATTTCTCTTTATTCTTGGCGATGGGTCATAAGAAGAGGAGTCAAAGAAGGATTGTCGGGTAGGTCACTCTGGGAGGCATAAGGAGTCATAGATGGAGGCTAGGATTAGAGGTTACTCACACTATTGGATGTCCAGGTTAAGCTTGGGGGAAGTACTCTGCTTGCCCCCAGGTTTGTTGATGATGAGGATGTGTTGTAGATGAGATTGGCGCCAGGAGTTTTGGCATGGGTTAGGTGACTCTTAGTTGGAGGATATGCTTCCTGAGACCTTGGGTGCTGCATTGGAGGAGTAGACTCTTTATTAGTTTACTCGAGGACGAACAAAGGTCTAAGCATGGGGGAGTTTGATAAGCACTACTTTGTAGGGCTTAAGTAAGAGTCTTTAGAGGGTTTATTGGTGCCATTCGGGTAGATTTAGACACATTCATGTGTATGGCGTTTGGGGGCGAAGTTTGGTGTTTTTGGAGGTGTTTGAGCTGTTTTGGAGATCATAGGAAGCCACAAGGAGAAGACGCCAAGGAAGTGAAGAGAAGAGTAGAAGAACAGTGGGCTGAATTCAAATGGTTCGTTCTCTCTACTCAGATGTCCAAATAGAGTGATTCCAATTCGAGGAGTTAGATCTTGAAGTCTACTACAAGTCCTCAAAATATGAGCGCAATCCGAGTTGGGAATCAAAAGTTATGGTGTTTTTACTGAAGTGTCGCAGAAGCTGAAGTACTGGAATCCCACCGCACCTAGCGATGGGTACTGCCGCACCCGCGGCGAGGTCGTCAGAGAACTGGAGTTTCTGTTAAATGGCCGCACCCGGCGGTGGAGCCACCGCACCCGCGGTGGAGACGCGCTGAAAGTCTTTTACGAGTTTTCTTATTCCCGTTTTATTTTATTTCCGAAACTTTATTTCCAAGTTTGTCATTTTTCTTTTCTTTATTTCTGAATTATTACTTTAGTATTTAAGTTAGGTTTAAGACTATTTTAGAGGATCATCTATTCTCTAACCCTAATTGCCACTTTTCATATTTCTCCTCTCACAAATCCTAATGGAGAACTAAACCTCCATTGTTGCACTTGACAGTTTGAAGCCAGCAATTGATTGGTTGTGAGTTTTCTACTCTTGTTCGTTTTCCTATCTAGTTGGATTAATTCTCTGGTGCTTAAATGTTTATTGGTTTATGTTGATTTATCTAGAGTAGCTACCTAGGTTTATTGATATCTTCCTAATTGCAAGGACTTGTGATTCCGAGTTCGGGTTGCATATCTAGTAGCGAACACGATTGTGGGTATAGGGGATCCGAGCGCATAATTGTGAGAGAGAGTTAATTGCATGCTTATAGTAACGGGTTGTTTCTATTGCATGTGTCTTGTTAATCCTTGGTTGAATGCTATTGCTTTATTGAGTTCTGAAGGTTTTCGGATTTGATTTAGTAATAAGTACTATTAGGGCTGGTAGAACTAATAGTTATCTAAGATCGGGATAAGAACAACTATAGGAAAGTTGAGAACTTGAGATTGATAGAATTCCGTGATCGACCTTCCTATTGTTGTGTGGATCTCTGTTGAGTATGGCGCTTTTTCCCATCATATTTACAACCTTTTCCTGCGAACTTATTTACTTGTTTCCTTATTGCTTGTTACGAGAAACACAAACAACCCCCCCTCCCCTAGTTCCTAGTTGGTGATAACAAATTGCATAAGTTGATAACCTGACTCTCTGTGGGATCGACCCTGACTTGCTTGCTATACTACTTAGTAGGTATTTTGGGATTTATTTGATAGGCATTATGACTTTAGCTCTGTCAATAGGCGTCTTCCTCCTCTTCGATGCTTTCATCGATGGCCTCTAGGGTTTGCTCCTCGTCGTCGCAAGACTCGTAGCCAGCGGCGGCCGTGGAGAACAAAACCCTTCGAGCGTTTGGGCAATCCTTCTTATAGTGGCCTCTTCCACCACACTTGTAACACTCAAGGTCGCGCGCGCGATCTGTGCCCACTGGAGCTTGTCTGAGCGCGTTCTGGCACGACACGGTGCTAGGTGTTGACAGCTTCGCTTTGGGGGCTTGGCTCGATGCGGCTGTGGTAGAGACACTAGGGCGAACAATAGTAGAAGGTAAACCACTAGGGTTAGAAGAATACCTTTGTTGGCCACTTGGAAAAGTGTAAGACTTTCGACGAGAGATTTGGGCATGAAGTTGCATCGCCGTATGTGTGAGTGTGTTCAAATCTTTGATGGGCAAAATCTTTGATCACGGATGTTGGTGTTCAAGCCACTCAAGAATTCTGTCCTCAAAGTCGATGGTGTAACGGAGATGTTGGCTTTGTAATACATGTCTTCAAGCTTGGAAAAGAACTCGAGTGGAGTCATTGACCCTTGGCGAGCCATGGCTATCTCCATTCTCATTTGATTCCTATAGTTTGGAGGCACATATTTCTTGGTCATCACATAGACTAGTTGATGCCATTCTGAGACTCTGGTCCTGTTGCGACGCACGCAGTCATCTTCGAATCTATGCCACAATACGCAGGCGGCTCCTCGGAAGTGAAGTGTCGCGGCGTCGACATGCTCCTCAGGTGGCACTCGACAATATCTAAGGGTGTACTCCGTAGCTTGCACCCATTAAAGAAAAACAGATGGATTGTATTCACCAAAGAAATGCTCGATCTTTACCTTGACTTCGTGTCGTTGGTATCGAGGCTGGGCAGGTGCTTGGTTGAACGCGTTGTTTGGCGCGGTGGCGTAGAAGGGATTCTCGTAGGCGCGCACACCATGGGGTCTATCGCGTCCAACCTGGCGTCTATCGCGGTCTTGGTGATCTTCGCCGCGAGCAAACTCATCCCTTGGCGCGTAGGCGTCGTCGCGTCAGCGTCTTCGCGGCTGGGCATCATAGTCGGCTGGGCGAATGTCCCTTGGCATGACATCGCGGCGCTCGCCGCCAATATCACGAACGCGTTCTCCTTATGGCTGGAGACGCGGTGAAGGTATCCAATCCGAAGGGTGATCCTGCAATTCAAGTGGATCTCCAAGAGGGGGGTGAAAAAAATTAGGGTTGACCATACCTGAGTCCTCGATCTCCTCGTCGTCATACTCGGCGAAGTCGTCGTGGACATTGGGTGTGATCGACGCGTAGCCGTCGGATCCGTAACGCGGCGTCCGAACACTTTGGTGTCGAAGGTGGTCGTGTACATCATGGCTCCGTGGCTGTGTAGTTGGTCTCATCGCGACGCGTATGCCCACTGGGTTTGCGACTGGGTCTCCTTGGCGTCGCGTCGGCTTGCTCGGCTCGGCGAGGGCGGCCTTCGCGTGGCGATGAGCCCGGTACGCGTCTCTGGGTTCTCCTAGAGGCATAGCGATCATCAAAGTTGTATGGTTCAGAAAACTCACCTTGAGTGTCCTCGGCGTCGCGGTCGTTGTCGGAGCCGGTGTCAAAGCCAGCGGGTGTGGCTCTGGGCATGTAGCGGTGCGTGTGCGAAACGAAGCCTTGGGGACTCTCGATGACACTTTGCATACGATTGAGTTGTGGTTGATGATGAGATATCGAAGGAATTAGACCTTTGCCTTTGTCTACTCTTGTCTTCGATGGACCGGCGTCGGTGGCTCGGGGTTGAGCCGGCGCATCCATAGTACTCAGGGGTTGTGGTGTGGGCACGAGTTGTGCTGCACGTTCTCTGGCTTCAAATTGAGCCACGCGTTGACGAAGAGCATGTATCTCTCTTTGCTCCTCGGACAACTCTATGAGTGGGTTTTGTTATGGGCGGTCAATCGGTGGTTGGTCTTAGGGTAGACCCAACGGCGGTGGATGTGGATTGGTTTTGTCAACTCCAAGTTGGTCTTCACTTTGTCCAACCGTCATGCTACCTATAACAATATGGCCAGACATGGGAGTAAAAATGAACCAAAAGACAACAAAGAACAACAACCAAGAAAATCACTAGACAAGTCACAAA
This sequence comes from Rheum nobile, assembly GCA_027886185.1. Classification (NCBI taxonomy): domain Eukaryota; kingdom Viridiplantae; phylum Streptophyta; class Magnoliopsida; order Caryophyllales; family Polygonaceae; genus Rheum; species Rheum nobile. Next base: position 264,777 of record WOAB01000127.1, read on the forward strand.
GTTCAGGTAGGTAGGGCTAGTTTGGCTTGCCGTGAGGGCGGCTTGGCTTGCACAAGAGATGGTTTATCAAGCAAGTTGCTATCAAACAAACAAGAACAAATTGAAACCCTAAAACAAACGTAAACAAAGCAACCTAATAAGCAAGAAAATACCTTCTAGGAAGCTTGACCTAGACGGCGGAGAGGTTGAGAAGATGAGCTTAGACCGAGTCGAGTGGGTTAGGATTGCCTTATTTTGGCTTTACCTAACTTTGGAATTTTTATTTATTTTTTGAATATCTTTTTGATATCTTTTTTTTTATAATATATCTGAGATCTTATCTTTTGATCTTTTCGTATTTGCAAAAGAAAACAAAAGAAAACGGCCTAAGTAACAAGAATATTACAAGTGTGATCTTTAGAGATAGGAGAGAGAAAATAAGATTTGATTTGATATCTTATAAGGAAATTAAGGCTAACAACCTAAAAAGTAGAATCTAGCAAACAAGGAAACTCTATCCACGCGTGAAACAAGGAAACAAAATATTCTAGCATGCACAGACAAGCAGCAGATGCATCATGTGCATGCTCCCACATGACAAATATTGGCGGCAATGGTGACTCCTCTGATAGGGCAATCTACAAAAGAATGGAGAACGTACTCAGTTGCCTAATTTATGGGTTCAAATAATAAATATAAAATAATTAAATGATTAGTACCATACTGAAATGAAATGACTCTCCTTCTCAACATGGCAGATGCATATCGTCTTAAGCTTAGCACCTCTGGGATGATGTGGAACCGCTTGCAAAAGCAAGAAAGTAGCGTTTAGACCACCCACCACGACAACTGTACAATTGAACGCAGAAGGGACCAGACAACCCATATCTGGAAGTGTGATACCCCGTATTTCTGTAAGGGTATTTTGGAAATTACCTGAACGTATGTTGTGTACGTCAATTTAATTTCGGAGACAGAAATACATTCTGTAATGTTCTTAATCTCTGTAATATTTTTCTAAGTGGAATAATATACAGTCGACGTATTTTGGGACTTAATACTCGTTCGTGTACGATTATTATTTATCCCGGATTAAGACCTTGTTGTTCCAAGCTTAAACGGACGAAAAATGGGCTTGGCGGCGACCGCCGCCTGACAGGCTCTGACATCGTCATCCTCTTCCCGGCAAGTTGGCAAGTGGCGCCGAAAAGCAGCGACCGCCGCATGCCAAAACGCAGCGACCGCCGCAGGCCAAAATGGGCAGCGACCACCGCCTAGATGCAGGCCTAGCCCCGCCTCGCCGGCTTGACTCCGTGATGGTCGGCGAATCGGGTGACCTCCGATCTTAGCCCTCCATGTGCCCTTGGTTGTCCCCTGGAGTTTTGGCTATTTAAAGGAGGATTTGGGAGCTGAATTGAGCACAAATCCGAAGCTCAATCTCCCTCACAATCATCTCGCCAGAAATTCAAGTTTCGCCGGATAATTCACAATCAATCGCCGGAGCTCCATTTGGTGTTATTCCAGTTGCAAAGTGAAGCTTTGGAGGCCCTTAGAAGCTTAGAATCCAAATCAAAGGAAAGGAGAAGCAAAACAATCGAAGTCGGTGAGTTTTGTGCCTCTCGTAATTTTCCCGGTGTTCGTAGCGGCGCCCGCCGTAAGGCAGGCGGCGACCTCCGCCACGAACAGGCGGCGCCCGCCGTAAGGCAGGCGGTGACCGCCGCCAGAAGCTCTTGGCTTGTTTCGGCATTGGCTTCTGTGGCTTTCGATCGGGCTTCGTTCCTTTCGATTTCTTCCGTTATTCTTTAGATTCGTACTCGTTGTTGTCGAATCTAACTTAGGGTTTCTTTATGGGTCGATCCGAAGGAATCTGTGTTGCCAGATCTGTCCCTGCTTCGAGCCCGGAAACCAGTTGTCATCGTACCTAGCTTTGTTAAGCTTCTGCGGATTTAAGGCAAGTGGCGGTTCGCTCTTGCTTATCATTCCAAGTTTCCATTAATTATCAGTTGTTTAATTGAGTAATTAATTTGGAATGAATACTGTGTTCGTTTGCGAACAGTTTTGTTAATTGTTTTGGAGAACTAAAATATGATATTATAATAGGTTGTATATCTGTTAAAACAACGCTATTATGAATATATATATTTATGTTGATAGCCTTGAGGGCGGTTATGTTAATGTTTGGGGACTATTGTTGTGCTTGAACTGTTTAGTTAACACTAATAGTTAGGAACGTTGGATTCGTTGGGATCCAGTCGTTTCTTTATAATTTGGTAGAGAGGTGGCTAGACCCCACCTAATACCACATGGATGGTCATGACCCAACCTCTTATACACGAGTATGGAGGTGGTGCACTTAAATAGTGTCACAAACCTTGGGAAGGATTCCCTTCGATATATGTCCCTCATGACGAAACATATATCTAAAAGCTTATAACGTGTTGTGCGTTTGAGAATATCATAAGATAAGTGCCGTTGTCGCACATAATTAATATACCTTGGGCGAGTAGTGCAGCTAGGAAAGCTCATCTTAACTTTTAGTCGCTCGAATGCGATACTGTAATTATGTGATGTTCCAGACTTTGCCATATCTTCCTATAAGACCTATTTCGTTGGAGTCTTCTTTCGAGTTGATTTCTGGGAAGACTCGGTCTTCCAGAATCTTCTCTCGTGCATGCCTTTTTCTGTATTCCAGTAGCAGTATGATGGTTGACTATCGTACTCGACTGTTATTCGAGGGACGATGAGTCTAACCTAATACGACTACTTCGAACCTTCTGCTTTGTGCCCTTGCATGGTCTTTCATTAGACTAACCAACCAAAATTGTTCTCTGCATGGTTGGCTGGTGTCATCCGTTCGATTCGGGACATCAGATAGAGCGTATATATGAGGAGACTAGAATGACTGTGAAGACGACGGTGGTTTTTGGATGTTGTTAATGTTTTAATCAGGTTGAGAACCTTGGGCAGGTGATCATGGCGATCACAACCCCTTTTTGTATATTTTAAGAAAGGCTTCCGCTGTATTTTGTTTAACTCTGTATTTAGTCCTATTCGGAATTGGGATGTAATTCCGGGACTCATGCTTTAATCGAATATTATGATGATTTTGTATCATAAGTGTTTCATGGATTGTATTTAAACGGTAAAGCCTTGGGTGGCTTTGGTGAGGAAAACCGAGGTCACTGGCGGTAATACCTTTCCAAATGGGTTAAGATTTGGGGGTGTTACAGTTGTGGTATCAGAGCCTAAGTTTTAGAACGGGTTGGGTATTTGAAAACCAATTACTCATTTTCAATTGAAAAGTATTTTCAAAAGGGCTCTGAATTTTCAAAATGAAAAGAATTTGAAAATAAAACACCGTTCATAGTCATGTCTTCTATCTATAGTCTGATGTAGTAAGCTTGCTTCTATGTCTAGAAAGACTAATTCATTCCTCGTTATCCTGTAGGATATGGGTGCATGTCTTTCTCATAAGAGGGACTCGGTAGATGCCGAGATGGATTCACCATCTCCAGGAAGGCTCGACTTCCCAATACCCTAGGGGTGCTTCGAGGTTGGAGAACCAAGCAGCCCACCTGAGGAGATCAAGCATGTGCTTCCTGAGTCGGTAGTCCTAGTGTCAAGGAATGTTGTAGTTCCTGTGGCAGCACCAGTTGAGCCACCAAGGGAGGAAGCAATGCATGAAGATGAATCGTCTAGGTACGCGAGAGGGTACTATAATGACGATTACCAGATAGAAATGATTCCTGAAGGGAGAGAGGAGGAAGATGAAGAAGAGGACCCCATAGAGGAAGACCCTGACGAGGAAGAGGACCCCATCGATGATGATCCCGAGGAGGATACCGAGATGGACCTCAACGGGCAAAACCAGGAGTCCGATGACTTGAGACACTTGCTGGTGGATAGTCAGGAACCGGGGATGCAATTTATTCACCCCAGTTCAGAGTTACCACATGTGCAAGAGTTGCCACCAGTGCCAAAGTACGCACTCATGTCTGATGCTGACTGGGAAACACTTAATACCGAGTACGGTATTGGAAGAAGTGGCAGAGAATCTCAGACTATCCCTACTCAAAGGAGAAGGAGGACGGAATCTGAACTACGAGAGATCCTTCGACAAAGCGAGATGATCTCTTCTGAACAGCAATACCAGATGGATAAAACGATCGCCAGTGCTCAGAGAAGGGCTGGGCTAGGAGAGCCAAACTTGGACGATCCATACTTTACCATGACTGAGATAAGGCCAGGGACACCAGGATCATGTGTTCTAGGGCCAAGCAGGGTGCGTAGTCCATCGTCAGAATCCGATGGAGAACCCCGTCCGAAGAAGCCTTGCATGGGAAGTCTACCGTATAGGAAACGTTTTGGAGCACCGTGATAAGGACCGACGTTGCATGTAGCAGTAGTTTCCTTTTCTTAGTATTTCAGCATGTACCGTGTAAATATTATAGTATTGCGGCATGTACTTTGTGAAATACTACAATATCCGAGCAATTTTGACCTGACGCTCGGGAGATCGGCTAATGTGCAATTTGTAAAATAGTTCAAGTTCATCTATAAAAATACCAAGTTGATCTACTCTGAGTGATTTTGCTACATTAAGTATATTGAAAAATATTAATGTATAAAATACTTGGAACTGGATCGGTAAACAGATGGTGAACACGAGGAACACAATTCGAGCTGGTGTTGGGACAAGCAATGACCCCAGACCAACTGTAGGAAATGTTGGACAAGAGGAGCAGGAGTCAGGTTCCAACAATCATCCTGGGGGCAATGGTCAAGGTCATACCAACGCTCCAATAGTATGGTCGTGCGCTGAAGACCATTACTTCCATGAGGCCTGACAGCTACAACGGAAAAGGAGAACCGGTCAGGGTGACCCATTGGTTTTCCCACATGGAGCGGCTGTTCCGCAATGTGGATTGTACTGAAGCTGAGAAAGTATATATAGCTTCTCTTCAGTTGAAGGAAGAGGCTAGTGAGTGGTGGGAGAGTACCGGCTTAGCTGAAAGTCCTGTTTTGAACTGGGAGATGTTCAAGACAAAGATGACAGACCGTTTCTTCTCTCGTGGTATGAGGGAGGAGAAACATAAGGAGTGTCTGTACCCTAAAACGGATGGATTGAAGGTAACCGAGCTTGCGACCAAGTTCAATCACCTATTACAGTACGCTGGACCTGAGATATCCAGCGAGGCACAAAAAATATGGTATTTCCACGAGTGGATGAGCCCAGATATCAAGCCAATGATGGTGCACCACACATGCTCTACTCTGGAGCAGTATGTGAATGCAACCTACAAATTGGAGGTGACTCTGGAGGAGTCAACCAAAAGACGCAATCAGCAAAGATCGATGCAGAATCAAGGGAGTGGATTCAAGCGACCTGCGCCACCATCTAACTTTGCTAAGTCTGGTCGAGCAAAGACGGACACGACTCAAGGAGGGTCAACGCAGCAGACGGGCCAGAGCAAGAATCCAGTCCAGTTCTATAATTGTGGTGCTGCGGGGCACAAGAGCATTGTGTGCCCAAAGGAGAAGAAGTTATGCTTTGAATGTGGTCATAGAGGCCATATGCAGAAATTCTATCAGCAGGGAAAGCAGAGGGGAATGGAGTCACAATATGGGTCAGTTAATCAGAATAACCGGCCCAGGTTCAAGCCAGCTGAGACTCCTAGTCCATCAATGCAAACAACTGCTCAGAATAAGGGGAAAGCCCCAACTGCTTCTAGAGGTCACGGTCAATGCCTGTACGAGATGCGTGAGGCGGATGGACCTAACGCTCCAATTGCACAAGGTACTTTATACCTTTATTCTACTTCAGTATGCATTCTGTTTGATTCGGGTGCTACCCATTCCTTTATTTCGGATAGTTGTGTTAGTAAGTTAGGATTAGTGTGCGTCGAAGCTTGTGAGTCTTTCGTTGTAAGTCTTCCTAATGGTGATCGTTTGGTTGGGACGAAGCGGTTGTCTAAATTTCCGATTACCATTCAGGGTAAGAAATTCGAGGCAGATTTGATTTGTATAGCCATGGCTCCATACGACATTATTCTCGGTATGGATTGGCTGACGCGTCATGAGGCGGTGATCGACTTTAGTTCAAGGATGGTGATGATGTCATATGGGGGCCAGTTCGTGTGCAAGTTTAAGGGTCGGAATGACGCTGATAACGGCAGGCTTATCAATGTGATGACTGCGTTTAAGCTACTACGACAAGGTTGTGTCGGGTACCTTTGCTACCTGGATCCGCCTGCGAAAGATGAACCTTCAGTTCTTGATATTCCTGTGGTTAGAGATTTTTCGGATGTCTTTCCGGAAGAAATTCCTGGATTACCCCCAAATCGTGATGTGGAATTTTCTATTGATCTTGAGCCTGGTACGGAGCCGATTTCTAAATCACCGTACCGGATGGCTCCTACAGAGATGAAAGAGTTGAAGAAGCAACTCGAGGATCTTCTCGACAAGGGTTATGTAAGGCGGAGCGCATCGCCTTGGGGTGTTCCGGTTTTATTTGTCAAGAAGAAAGATGGATCGTTTCGACTTTATATCGACTATCGCGAGTTGAATAAAGTCACGATCAAGAATAAATATCCTTTGCCAAGGATTGATGATCTGTTGGATCAATTACAAGGAGAAAAAGTTTTCTCCAAGATCGACCTGAGATCGGGTTATCATCAGCTGAGAATTCGTAAGGAAGACATTCCGAGAACTGCGTTCCGGACCAGATATGGTCACTACGAGTTCGTAGTAATGCCTTTTGGACTTACGAATGCTCCAGCAGTCTTCATGGATCTGATGAATCGATGTTTTCACCAGTACTTGGATAAGTTCGTGGTGGTCTTCATCGACGACATTCTAATCTATTCCCCGAATGAAGAGGTTCACGAGGAACATCTGCGGATTGCCTTATCAGTCCTTAGACAAAATGAGTTGTATGCTAAATTGTCTAAGTGTGACTTCTGGATGAGAGAAGTGGCTTTCCTAGGCCATGTGATCAATGAGAATGGGGTTATGGTTGATCCCCAGAAAATTGAAGCTGTGGCTAATTGGAAGCAGCCTCAGAACGTGAAGGAGGTGCACAGTTTTCTTGGACTTGCCGGATATTATAGACAGTTCGTAGAGGGATTTTCGAAGATCGCTCTACCTGACCGGTCTGCTCCGCAAAGTCCACAAGAAATTTGTCTGGAATGACAAGTGTGAGGCCAGTTTTCAGGAATTGAAACGACGTCTGACCTCGGTACCAGTGTTAGCACTTCCAGAAGGGAACGACGATTATGTGGTCTATAGTGATGCTTCAAAATGTGGTTTGGGTTGTGTATTGATGCAGAGAGGCAAGGTGATTGCTTACGCATCCAGACAACTCAAGACTTATGAAGAAAACTATCCGACACACGATCTTGAGTTAGCAGCGGTAGTTTTTGCACTGAAGATTTGGAGGCATTATCTCTATGGGGTGAAATGCCAAGTCTTCACGGATCACAAGAGTCTCAAATATATATTTACTCAGAAGGAGTTGAATATGAGACAACGCCGCTGGCTAGAGTTGCTTAAGGACTACGACATCGAGTTGCTGTATCATCCGGGCAAGGCTAACGTGGTAGCCGATGCACTAAGCCGGAAGACAACGCACGAGACAGTAGTTGCTCTACTTACTGCTCAGGCTAAACTAAATCAAATGTCATGCGAAGCTGAAATCTTGTATGATCAACGTAGAGGGTACCTGACTATGCTAGAAATTTAGGCTACGCTACTAGATCAAATCAAAGAAAGGCAAGTCGATGACATAATCTTGGTGAAGTTAAGCAGTGAAGTAATGGACGGGAAGGCTCCCAGTTTTGTGATTCAGGATGATGGAGCACTCTGGTTTCAAGACCGGATCTATGTGCCTGACATAGAAGGTCTTCGCCAGTCAGTAATGAGAGAAGCTCATTCTTCAGCTTATTCTATATATCCTGGCTCTAGCAAGATGTACAAGGATCTTCGGAAGAAGTTTTGGTGGCCAAACATGAAGTGGGATGTAGCAGACTTCGTGGCAAAATGCTTAACTTGCCAGAAGGTCAAGATCGAACACCGCAGACCAGGTGGTGAGTTGTTATCTCTCCCCGTGCCAGAATGGAAATGGGAGGACATCGCCATGGACTTCATCATTGGGCTACCAAAGACTCGAAGTCAAAAAGATGCTATATGGGTAATTATGGACCGACTTACGAAAAGTGCTCATTTCATAGCCATCAAGACCACATGGGAAACCCAGAAGTTAACAGAAGTTTACCACAAGGAGATTATCCGTTTGCATGGTATCCCCAAGACCATTATATCGGATCGATATGGCCGATTCATGTCAAGATTTTGGCAAGAACTTCACAAGGCCATGAGAACTGAATTGAGATTCAGTACTGCGTTTCATCCTCAAACAGATGGACAGTCTGAAAGGACCATCCAGACCTTGGAGGATATACTAAGAGCATGTGTACTCGATCGTCCGACTAGCTGGGAAGACAGCCTGAGTCTGATTGAGTTCACATACAATAATAGCTGGCATGCTACTATCAAGATGGCTCCGTTCGAAGCTTTGTATGGTCGCAGATGCAGATCTCCGATTTGTTGGGATGAGAATGCCGACAAGATTCTGCTCGGACCATAGTTGGTCGAGAGAACAACTTCGGACATTGTTTTGATTAGACAATGAATGTTGACCGCCCAAAGTCGACAGAAGTCTTACGCAGATCGGAAGCATAGAACTGTCGAGTTCGAGGTTGGTGACAAAGTATTTGTCAAAGTATCCCCATCCAAGGGTGTGTTCAGATTTGGTAAGCATGGGAAGCTTAACCCTCGCTACGTGGGACCATTCGAGATTCTTGATAGAGTGGGATCTCTAGCGTACCGCTTGGCATTGCCACCATCGGCACACCCAGTGCATAATGTGTTCCACGTATCCTTGCTAAGGAAATACGTACCAGATGAGTCTCATGTGCTGAGCTACGAGGACATCGAGATTCAGGCAAATGGTACCTACGAAGAGATGCATGTGCGCATTCTCGAGCGTCGTGAGAAGCAATTGCGCAACAAGATCGTACCGTTGGTACGAATTCTGTGGTCCAAGTCAGGGACTGAAGAAGTTACTTGGGAAACATGGGAAACTGAAGCAGATATGCTCAGACGTTTTCCCGAGTTATTTGCGACCTAAGTTTCGGGGTCGAAACTTCTTTTAAGGGGGAGGTGATGTGATACCCCGTATTTTTGTAAGGGTATTTTGGAAATTACCTGAACGTCTGTTGTGTACGTCGATTTAATTTCGGAGATAGAAAGACATTCTGTAATGTTCTTAATCTCTGTAATATTTTTCTAAGTGAAATAATATACAGTCGACGTATTTTGGGACTTAATACTCGTTCGTGTACGATTATTATTTATCCCGGATTAAGACCTTGTTGTTCCAAGCTTAAACGGACGAAAAATGGGCTTGGCGGCGACCGCCGTAAGGCGGGCGACGACCGCCGCCTAACAGGCTCTGACATCGTCATCCTCTTCCCGACAAGTTGGCAAGTGGCGCCGAAAAGCAGCGACCGCCGCATGCCAGAACGCAGCGACCGCCGCAGGCCAAAATGGGCAGCGACCGCCGCCTAGATGCAGGCCTAGCCCTGCCTCGCCGGCTTGACTCCGTGATGGTCGGCGAATCGGGTGACCTCCAATCTTAGCCCTCCACGTGCCCTTGGTTGTCCCCTGGAGTTTTGGCTATTTAAAGGAGGATTTGGGAGCTGAATTGAGCACAAATCCGAAGCTCAATCTCCCTCACAATCATCTCGCCGAAAATTCAAGTTTCGCCGGATAATTCACAATCAATCGCCGAAGCTCCATTTGGTGTTATTCCAGTTGCCAAGTGAAGCTTTGGAGGCCCTTAGAAGCTTAGAATCCAAAGCAAAGCAAAGGAGAAGCAAAACAATCGAAGTCGGTGAATTTTGTGCCTCTCGTAATTTTCCCGGTGTTCGTAGCGGCGCCCGTCGTAAGGCAGGCGGCGACCGCCTCCATGAACAGGCGGCGCCCGCCGTAAGGCAGGCGGCGACCGCCGCCAGAAGCTCTTGGCTTGTTTCGGCCTTGGCTTCTATGGCTTTCGATCGGGCTTCGTTCCTTTCGATTTCTTCCGTTATTCTTTAGATTCGTACTCGTTGTTGTCGAATCTAACTTAGGGTTTCTTTATGGGTCGATCCGAAGGAATCTGTGTTTTCAGATCTGTCCCTGCTTCGAGCCCAAAAACTAGTTGTCATCGTACCTAGCTTCGTTAAGCTTCTGCGGATTTAAGGCAAGTGGCGGTTCGCTCTTTCTCATCATTCCAAGTTTCCATTAATTATCAGTTGTTTAATTGAGTAATTAATTTGGAATGAATACTGTGTTCGTCTGCGAATAGTTTTGTTAATTGTTTTGGAGAACTAAAATATGATATTATAATAGGTTGTATATCTGTTAGAACAACGCTATTATGAATATATATATATATATATATATTTATGTTGATAGCCTTGAGGGCGGTTATGTTAATGTTTGTGGACTATTGTTGTGCTTGAACTATTTAGTTAGCACTAGTAGTTAGGAACGTTGGATTCGTTGGGATCTAGTCGTTTCTTTATAATTTGGTAGAGAGGTGGCTAGAACAGACCTAATACCACATGGATGGTCATGACCCAACCTCTGATACACGAGTATAGAGGTGGTGCACTTAGCTAGTGTTACAAACCTTGGGAAGGATTCCCTTCGATATATGTCCCTCATGACAAAACATATATCTAAAAGCTTATAACGTGTTGTGCGTTTGAGAATATCATAAGATAAGTGCCGTTGTCGCACATAATTAATATACCTTGGGCGAGTAGTGCAGCTAGGCGCTAGTGCAGCTAGGAAAGCTCGTCTTAACTTTTAGTCGCTCGAATGTGATACTTTAATTCTGTGATTCTGTGATGTTCCAGACTTTGTCATATCTTCCTATAAGACTCATTTCGTTGGAGTCTTCTTTCAAGTTGATTTCTGGGAAGACTCGGTCTTCCAGAATCTTCTCTCGTGCATGCCTTTTTCTGTATTCCAGTAGCAGTATGGTGGTTGACTATCGTACTCGACTGTTATTCGAGGGACGATGAGTCTAACCTAATACGACTACTTCGAACCTTCTGCTTTGTGCCCTTGCATGGTCTTTCATTAGACTAACCAACCAAAATTGTTCTCTACATGGTTGGCTGGTGTCATCCGTTCGATTCGACACATCAGATTGAGCGCAGATATGAGGAGACTAGAATGACTGTGAAGACGACGGTGGTTTTTGGATGTTGTTAATGTTTTAATCAGGTTGAGAACCTTGGGTAGGTGATCATGGCGATCACAACCCCTTTTGTATATTTTAAGAAAGACTTTCGCTGTATTTTGTCTAACTCTGTATTTAGTCCTATTCGGAATTGTGATGTAATTCCGGGACTCATGCTTTAATCGAATATTATGATGATTTTGTATCATAAGTTTTTCATAGATTGTATTTAAACGGTGAGGAAAACCGAGGTCACTGGCGGTAATACCTTTCCAAATGGGTTAAGATTTGGGGGTGTTACAGCACAATTGGTATCAAGGCGCTCTTCGGAGGCTTGATAAAGGGTGGAGAGGTCACGTGTTCGACTCTCACCAACAACCTCCCAGCCATGGGGATTTGGTTGGGGTACATGGGCTGCGGCCCATGGATAGAGAAATGGCTGGCCTAGTAAGGTCGGAGCCCCTCTCATTCAAAGTGTACTTTTTATGTAACACCCCAGGCCAGCCACCGCGCCACCAACCAGTGCCGGTGCCGCCTGGTTGTCCACATGGGCCGCAGCCCATACACCCCAACCCATCCCCCAAACTGGGGTGCAGCACAATTGGTAACAAGTGAGCGCAAGGCTGCTTGTTAAAGCGTGAGGTCTCGAGTTTGAGACTCACGAACAACCTCCCCAGTTTGGGGGATGGGTTGGGGTGTATGGGATGCGGCCCATGTGGACAACCAGGCGGCACCGGCACCGGTTGGTGGCGCGGTGGCTGGCCTGGGGTGTTACAGGAAGCACCATCCAAGTCTTCTCTGGGGCCATCCCAGAGTCAAACCATGTAAGCTGTTCCAGTACTTTTTCCAACGTCATCTCAAAGAGGCAAGTCTTAGCATACAATTCCCAAATTTCTTTCACCTTATCAATAATGGATTGTCGGACGATCCTCCATTGTTCCTGCCCGATGCCTATTTGATCTGCAACGGCTCTGTATCCACAGTTTTCATCACCAACAATATCAAAGTAATAGTTCAAGTGTTCGTGCATACACGACAGAACTATACCCATATACGGCTCAGGGTCTGTAATGAAGGATCGTGGAACCAGATAAGGTGGTGGAAACATTTGACCCATTGAATTATTGGGAGCTCTAACCTGGGATGGCCTCAAAGGAGTGGTAGGAGCTTTAAGGTTTGGTAAAGGTGTACTAGTGGGCTTTGGTGGCCTGCCTCGTTGCTTCTTGAGAGGTGTCCCTTCCATATCTTTGTCTATGTACTCCCATGAAGAAGGATGTCTTTTAGTGGTATCTTTGTTTGGAGCTTCCATTGGCCGTCCCTTATGCCTCACAATAGCCGGCTCTTGCAGACTGGTCCCCTCGGGGCAAGCGATGTCGTAAAGTCGGGAGACACATTTTTCTTGATCATCTGCTGACAGATTGGGGAACTGATCCGTATAAAATTGATCCATCAAATATCTCGCGACTCTGCGCTTCACCTCAGCCTCACATTCGTCTTGCACTTATGACAGACTCAATCGTCTCCAAAATGGATGCAACGCTGAAGGCTTAGTAGGGATTGAACTCGTCACCCTAGGCTTTAATCTGAACAATTATACTTAAAGACAATCATAATAAAGAATAAATAGCGGAAGACGTTTGAAATAAATATATAAACTTTTATTAATATTCCCCTCGTAAATTGAGAAGATAAGTTTTACAAACGATATTGAAATTATAGTGGAAGACTTTACATAAATTCTAATTACCTGAGTATGTTACCTAACACTTATACTTATTACATTAATTATAAAAGTAAATCTTATACTTAAAATAAACTCGAAAGTTCTTCAAAACTAAACTTCCACCGCAAGCCTTCTTCTCCGTCTCGTTACTCCTAAACATCCTGAGGCAAGTCGACTGATGTGCCGTATAGGACGGATGACACCAGCCAACCATGCAAGGAAAAAAAATAGTGGTTGGTTAGTCTAATGAAAGACTAAGCAAGGGTACAAACAGAATGGTTCTTGTGGTTGTATCCAGTTACTATCATTGTATCTCGAGTAAAAGTCGATAGATGATATATAGCTAAAATACTTCCACTGAAACGAAGGATGGACAAAAGAGATATGCACCAAGAGAATATCCGAAATGAATGTGGGTATTATGGGAAGAAGGTATGATTTGTTTGGAAATGTTTTAAATTACACACAACATACAAAACCCCATTGAATAATAGGGCCCGACCAACCTCATCACATAATGTGAATCCAGATTGGAAAGACGACCCGCTTAAACTGGAGTATGAGCGGTTTCCAAGTTATACTTCTCTCTCGAAGTTTATTAATTATGTGCTCGCACCACTTATCTTATTTAATTTTACCACACCACAATTATTCTTAAGCTTTTAATACAATCTTGAATAACTACGAGAATAACACATGGCGACATTACGTCCAACCCAATTGCACTAGCAAGGTGCTTAAACACCTCTTATCTCTAACTGGTGGATAAGAAGCAATGGTCATGACCTTAAAAGTATTAAAGAATTATTCCGACTAATAACGAGTTATAAAGAGATCATTACGCCTCGCAAGGCTATAATATTCCTCACACACACGACTATTAAAGTCCACATTTAATTACTATAAAGTCCACACATAACACACAAAGTCCACACACAATACCTTCATTACGATAATAACAACATTAATCATATATACCTATATATAACTATATATATAATAACTAACAACCTAGATACAAAATTATTTATAGCACACAAGTGTTCCAAACATTAATTAGATTTTAGAAATTATTCAATTAATTAACAATTAATTTTAATATTAATTATCGGTCAAAAGAATAACTGAAATGACAAGAGCGAACCACCACTTGCCTTAGTGCGTTTTGTCGATTAAACCGGCTTAGACGCGAAGTTGATTCAAATCAACGGCTCGATTCCGGATCAAGTCTGACTACGGACAACAATCGGCTCCGACTACTCACGATGGCAGCGACGACGGGCAATGTCAGGATGGTGGCGTGGCTGACCTGTGGTGGCGGCGAACTGCACTTGGTGGCCACGGACAGCAGCGAACAGAGGCGGACGAGGCTGTTGCGCAGCCGGGTTCGAGCGGCTCGTTCGAACTTGGAATCGAGCGGGGCCGGAGTCGTTGGGTTCTTATCGTCGCAAGCTTTCACCGGGTATGTCTTGTGTCGACGGAGCTCGAGACATGGAGCTAGAAAACGTCAATTACAGTAGCAGGTCGTTTAGATTTCTCAGAACAGAGCTTCCACCGAGCCCACTTTGAGTGGTTCGTTGGTGGCTCAAACGACGTCCAAATGGGGCAAGGTCAGAGGCTATAGACTCGTGAGGTTACAAGGTTTCACCAAAGATGAGTCGTGGTGGCTGGGTATGGCTAACGTCGTCGGAAAAGCGCCACAACTGAACCGGGTAAGACAGAAGAGACGAAGGGGAAAAATAGTAATTTGGCTTGATTTGGGATACGAATTGGGATGAATTGGACCTCAATTTATAGGGGATATATAGATCATGGCGTGTGTGATCACCCAGATCAATCATAATCTTCAACCATCGAACGAATCAAATCAATTCGTTCAGATTCGAATTGTAGGGCCATACCGCGTCGTTTTTTAATTCGGATGAATTGAGACGATATGGTGGATAATTACATGAGTTAGTAGAGGAATTTTTAAGATAACAAGTTGGTTAATATCCCGAACTAATCGGAATGGGTTAATTTCGCTCCAATCAACCGAATTTTGAATTCAAACACCAAACCCTAAGTGTGGAAATGGAGGAAAATGGAGGTTGAAGAAGATCAGCCATATTTCTAAATATTTACACACGACCCCCACCTTTTAGAGTTAATTACATTAGTTTGCCCAATTTTTTTAAAAGTGAAGCAAAAATGCCCAATTTTACTTACAGAATTATTATAAAATTACCCAAACTTTTTAATTTATGATTATTCTTCCCTAATTAATTACCAATGAAACCAAAGAATTTCAAAGATTAATTCTTCTGCCCAATTTAATTTAACAAATTATACTTTAAACAAATATAATTTTAAAATTATATTTTTGTACCCATAATTTATATTTCTCTCTAGTATTTCATTTGAGAAATATTACAAGTAATATTTTACTTTAAATTGTAAAGTTTAAGCTTTTATTTTTATCAACATAAAATTTTTATTTATTATAACAAAAATATTTACTTATAAAAATTTTAAATATTAGGAATATTACACACTGACTAGTGACTAGGTATGAGGTAGTATAGCTCCTTTCCAAACCGAACGAATTAATGAAAGATGGAAATAGAATTCGGAATTCCGTAGGTAATGCGTCTCGTAATTGATAAAGATTATAAAATCGGAAAAAATAACGGTGAATTCCATACATGTCCCTATCGTTCACCCATGTCCAATATTGGTCCCCAACTTTTATAAATGTGTAAATTAGCTTCATCCGGTGGAGCTCCATCATTCCAATCTTTATTAATATTTATACGCGACTGATAAGCAATACTTTGTAGGGCTTAATCAAGAGTCATTAGAGGTTTTATTGATGTCATTCGGATAGATTTAGACACATTCATGTGTATGACGTTTGGGGACGAAGTTGGTGTATTTGGAGGTGTTTGAGCCGTTTTGGAGATCATAGTAGACACTGAGGAGGAGCCACCAGAAGTAGACGCCAAGGAGCTGAAGAGACGAAGACTTCGGAGGAAGTACCTTACGGTGCCCGCCGCAGAAGCCACGGCGACCGCCGCCTAAACCCTCCCAACAATGATGGCTACGACTTGGCCACGGCGCCCGCCGTGGAAATGCGGCGCCCGCCGCCATTACGGCGCCCGCCGTGGAGGTTGCAGCGCCCTCCGCCGCTGTTCAGAAGTCCGCCGAGCCGTTTCCTTATTTGCTTTATTTTGCATTATTTTATTACGATTTATTATTTCGTTTTAGGTTAATTCAGATTTTGTTTCCTTTAATATTTAAGGGTAGAGAAAGGCCTGTTTGCCTATGAGCCAATATCTCTCAAACCCTAATTTTCATTCTACGTATTTTTGCTATGAAGAACTAAGCCTCCCTTGGCTTAGTCAGACGCTGAAGTTTTCATTTTGATTCAGTTGTGAGACTCTTGTTCTTAATCTATTGCATGATTTTTATCTATTCTCTTGCTTGTTTGCTTATGATTGATATTGATAATCTCTATCTTGGACGCAACTAGGGTTTGTCGTTATTGATCTATTGCTAGATTTAGATTGTTACTGGTTGAGCATATCTATTTCAGAGTAGCAATTGCATCGTACTAGTATCTGGTTGTGCTAGTCTTATGCAGAAGAGAACTGATTTATATTCTAGGATAAAAGCTGGTTGTTTTATGCTAGAATTGTATCCAACTATATTCATATCCGTAACGCTACTGTTAGACTAAATCTTGATAGTTTCAGGGTTGTTTAATTAGTTAGTGCTAATAGTATCTGGTTGTGCTATTAGTTATATCTGAAAAGGAATTGGAATTTCCATTGCATGAGATTTTGAATGATTATCTATGATCAACTTGTCATACGAATAGTGGATCTTGTTTGACTAAGTGTTTTTCCCATCACTGATTTCTCAACTCTTTCGCTTGTTTACCTTTGCATGTTTAGAACTTACAAAACAAACAAAACCCCCCTTTGGTTACTTTGCTTTGACACATAATTTGCATACATAGACAGAATTCGCCTCCCTGTGGGTTCGACCTTTACTTACCTAGGACTACGGTTTAGGATTTGTTTGGATATTTTGCATAGCAGTTTTTACACGACGAAAACCTGTTATCAAATTGGCGCCGTTGCCGGGGAGCCAATAATCTATTTTGTGTGTGTGATTTGTGTGCCAATCTTGGTGTGAACCTATCTTATAGTTCACACCCGTGTTACTAATAATCTACCTCTAGTTTTTGATCCAGAAATCGAGAGAACTTTTCTTCAAGCTCGCAGGGCTGCGAATTTGCTACTTCAGGAAGCTGATAGAATGGCAGCCCGTGTTACTCTGGAATCTTTGACAGCTCCTAACTTGGAGCAACCAACTCGTGCTGTGCAATTCCCTGCCCTGGGTGATGGGGTTAAATTTGAGCTCAAGACAGGAGTAGTCCATTTACTCCCGAAATTCAGTGGAACCCCACTTGAGGATCCTATTCAGCACTTGGATGAGTTCCTTGAGGTCTGCACCAGTATGAGGCCATCTGAGATTACTGAAGATCAGATAAGGTTGAGAGTCTTTTCCTTTTCTCTAAAGGATTCTGCTAAAGACTAGTATCATTCTTTACCACCAGGGAGCATCACTACTTGGGTGAATTTGAAGAAGGTGTTTCTTGATAAATACTTTCCGGCAATCAAGTCCAATCAGCGCAAGAAGAAGATCTGCAACGTGGAGCAACTGTCTAATGAGTCTCTCTATGATTATTATGAGCGCTTCAAGAAGCTGGTGAAGAGTTGTCCCTACCATGGTTACGAAAAACATGATCTAATTCTCTATTTACATGGAGGACTCCGTGAAGATGATCGTCGGATGGTGAATTCTTCATGTGGTGGGAATATTCTGAAGAGGACTTACGAAGAAGCTCTAGAGATATTTGTTACCCTAGCTGATGACTCTAGACAGTACAGTGGGAGAGGTTCCCAAAGCTTGGTAGTTGCTAGTTCTCAGTCAAAGATTGATCAGGCTGATTTTGATGTGCTGAGAGAGGAGGTGAGGCGCCTGAAGCTGAAAGGTACGCCTCAACAGGCTAAGGCCTGTGAGATCTGTCATGACGACTTGCATCCTACTGATTCATGTCCTACTCTACAAGAGGAAGTGAACCATGTAGGAGGATATCAGCAGAGGCCCAGACATGACCCTTATTCTAGTACATACAATCCTGGTTGGAGGGATCATCCCAACTTCAGATGGAGAGACCCAGAGCAAAATCAACCACAAGGTAATCCTCAACAGCCTAGGAAGCCATTTGTGCCACGACCTCAAGGGCAGAGCTCGAACGCCTCACACTCTATAGATGACATGATGAAGATGCTGATGCAGAGCAACACCAATCTCAATGACAATATTGCTAAGTTGACTAAAAACCAATTGCAATTCCAAGAGACAACACAAGCGAGCATTCAGAATTTAGAAAGGCAATTTGGTCAAATTTCTCAAGTGGTGAGCAAGCTTGACGCAAAGGTCTCTGGTAAACTTCCATCTCAAACTGAGGCAAACCCGAACATTCGTAATGTCAGTGCTGTAACTCTGAGGAGTGGAAAAATGCTTGAAGGAAGCAATACTGAAGCAGTTGAAGAAGACAGTTCGAATCTGGAGGAAATAAAAGACGGCGACCGCCGCCTAAATCATGGCGACCGCCGCCCAGGTGATCGCACATTCGATGTATCCGAAGAGAATTACGGCGACTGCCGCATAAATGGCAGCGACCGCCGCGATTACGGCGACCGCCGTCCAGAGAACGGCGACCGCCGTGACGGTGATCCAATTCCCGAACTTTCTGATGATGTTCACGGCGACCGCCACCAACCTTACGGCAATCGCCGCCCCTCCGAAGCTGATCCTGAGGCTAAGAAGGAGTATGAACCTCTGATTTTTCCTGATTGGAAGCCTGTTGCACCATTTTCGTCTGCTTTGAAGCGTACCAAGCCACTTGTGCAGGACAAGGACATGTTTGAGATGTTCAGAAATGTTGAGGTCAACATCCCTCTCCTAAATTTGATCAAGTATGTCCCTCGTTATGCCAAGTTCTTGAAGAAGATGTGCACCACAAAGAGGAATCAGGATAGGAACAGCAAGAAGAAGGTAAAAGTAAGCGAACATGTTTCTGCTGTATTTCAGAAGCGCTTACCCAAGAAGTGTGGCGACCCAGGTATGTTCACCATCCCTATCACTATTGGAGGTACCAAGTTCAATAAAGCTATGTTAGATTTGGGTGCTTCCATTAATGTTCTACCTTCATCTCTTTGTGAATCCTTACGATTAGGACCCATGCATGCCACTAATATTGCCATTCAGTTAGCTGATAGATCTAGTGTGCGTCCTATAGGGATAATGGATGATGTTTTGGTTAGGGTTGGTGATCTTACTTTTCCTGCTGACTTCTATGTGCTTAATATGAAACATGATATGCATGTAGCCCCTATTCTGTTAGGGAGACCCTTCCTGAAAACTGCCAACACTAAGATCAATGTGAGTACTGGTTCCTTGACTATGGAATTTGATGGCCAAACTATTAACTACAATATCTATGAAGCCATGAAATATCCTTCTGATGATCACTCTTTGTGTGCTATTGATGTACTTAAGCCTGTGGTGCAAGATATTTTTGATATGGACCACCTAGATGACACACAATCTCTCATTGTTGATTCTAGCTTGGTTTCTGCTTCATTTACTAACTCACAGGAAGTCATCACTGAGTTGGCTGCTGACTATAAGCCTCCTCTGGAGATACCAGGCAAATCGCCTTTACTGCTAACTCCGAGCGAGAAGCTCGTTCCCTCTTTGGTGCAGGTCCCTGAAGTTGAGGTTAAACACCCCCCTGATCGATCTAAGTATGGGGGAGACGCGACTAAGAAGGTCAAGATGGAGAGGCCGCTGAAGAAGAAGAAGAATGGTCTAAGGTTCAAACCTTTCCATAATTGGTTCAGGAATGAGGTATGGATTAAGAAGGTTCCTAAAGAGCCTGACGATATGGATTGAGGATGTTCGAGTAGTTTGTCGAGCCAACGACATTAACTAAGGCGCTGATCGGGAGGCAACCCGATGTTAGGTAGTTTATTTTCTTTCCCTTAGTCATTTTCTTTTGTTTTCGCTTTTAGTTTTTGCTTTCTGTGTCGAACTAACCTGCAGGAAGCGTATCCAAGTGAAGAAGGAGAAGCGGCGACCGCCTCCATCCTTACGGCGACCGCCGCCAAGGCCTCGCCAAGATAGTTGGCTACGGCATCCTGGCGGCGACTGATATGTCCGAATCCTACCCCGCAAGTGTACGGGTTCGGTTGTAGTACCAAGGTGTCGAACTCTGGGACTATGTAGTACTAATTGTCAATTCAACTAATAGATTAAGTCGTAGACAAGAAAAGTTGCAGTTCGGTTTGGTTTCAATGGTAACAATTATCAAGCAAAACAAGATTGTCAATTAAGGGGAAAAAGCTTCCAAGGTTAGGCTCCCCACAATGGTGATACGATGGATCCTAGGCAGTATTCGATTAGATTTCAATGCAAAAGTAAATTGAAGGTCTCACTATCCAATGTCAACACTACTTCATGGTCAGACAATAGTGTATGTACCTAAATTCGATTAGCAATCACTTTCGCACAAAGCTAATCTCATTTAGGTCCATTAAGTTCTACATAGATCAATGGACAAGTAGAAACAACATCCACTTTTGGTGCTCAGCGGAATCTACTCATCCAAAGGTCTAATCGATAGTCAAGTACCACAAGGGGTTAAATCGATGGTCACGCAAATAACCCACAAGTTCTATCCTAGGGATCTATTTAGCATCAATCCCCAATTATCGTTATCTCCGGTCGGTCTCAAATTCTAATTAGAAATCCCAATTACAAAGCAATTAGGTCATTAAGCAACCTAGGATAGAATCAATTCACATTTACATATCCATACAATCAAATACCGCCAATCAAACCTACCAAATCACCATTGGGTTCACCCAACCTTAGAAAAGAGGATTTAGCTAGACATGAGAGAAAGAGAAATCAATTTCATTGAAAGAAACAAAATACCAATTGTCTTCTCCAAAGAGATATTCGAAATTCCAACAATCCAATCTAGCCAAATCTCCAAGTTTTCCCTAGGGTTTTCTTTTTGAGAGTTTAGAAACGTGGAATGCAGTTACCAGCCCCCTGGAATAGCAGTTTCCATTTGGCTTTTATACCCCCTCCGAATAGAAGGCAAAACGCTCGGGATAAAACGAGTCAGAAACGAAACGGCGTCCCGACCCGGCCTGAAGCCCGGCCGGGTCACGCCTGGGTTACGCTCAGGTAACGAGCCATCTCCGCGCCATATGCTGACCCGGTGTGAAGCCCGGTCGGGTCAAGACCGGGTGAGGTTCAGTCGAGATGATCCGGTGTGTAACCCAGGCGAAATCCGGCTGCTGACCCGGTCACAATCCCGGTCGGGTCACGGCCGGGTGAGGTTCAGTTGAAGCTTGCAGTGCTGGCTCGCGGCAGGGGTGAGATCCGGCCGGGGCATGGCCGGGCTTGGCCCAGCTTTCTCCTTCAGCTTGGCTCGGACTCTCTCCTTGATCGGCCTCGGCCCCGGCTTCTTCTTATCATCCGCGCCCTCGACGTTGGCGTCATTCCTTCGAGCCATCCACTCGAACAACTTCATATCAAAGCCACCATTCTCCAGAAACGCCTCCAAAAGATCCTGAAATGAGACAAACGCAAGAGTAGACTCCGGACACTACAAATCTACTAAAACCAAATAAAACTAAAAGGAAAAGGAACAAAACAAACCAAAATGGAAGAAATAAACGTGACCTAAACTAGTCTAAATGCATGCTATCAAATCCCCCCAAGCTTGAACCTTGCTTGTCCTCAAGCAAGTACATGACAATGAGTACACAGAACATGCAATAGCTGTTTCTATCCAAAAGACATATGACCAATAGCCATGAGAGGCCAAACAAATGACAAATTCCGTCTTAGCATGCTTCTCAATCAATGACAAGAGTACAATCAGTTCCTTCACTCAAGACCTCACCAGGTCACTCACTCACTCATGTGTTTAGGCATGTGTTTCGCTCAATATCAATTCTCAACTTTGAATGCTAAACTACCATAAGCTTGCAACAGTGTTCTTAATCTCCACCACTAAAGACCATGCACACAACAAAAATCATGAGGGCTTTTCCAAGGTTGTAATGGGGCCAAGGTATAACATAGGGCATAGGAATATTTAGGCCATAAGGAGCTAAATCCGGGGAAGAGGATCTCACCAAGACAGCACCAAGCGAAAATAACCTTTAATTGAATTTCAACCTTCAAACCCATACAACTTAACCCTTACATATGACATGGTCTCCTTTCTTTTACTTAACTTCTTCTTCCTCTTTTTTTTTTTTTTTTTTTTTTTTTTTTTGAATAAGAAGGAAAACGGAAAGGAGACACATTACAAATTTATACACATTTCTAACCACCATTTATGTAACCTCCCCCAAGCTTGGCTAAAATCCACTCTAGCAACAACAATTCAACTATCCTAATCCCCGGATGGGAAGGATGAATTTATAGGCTCGGTATGCTTTTGTGGAGTTTCCAAAGAATAGGCAATAAGGCACAACGGGCTTCAAGCAAAGGATACATGAATAGGGTGGCCAAGGATAATGCCTCAATCCTATTAATGTCATGCACATAAATCGTGGACGTGGCCTCAAAGAAGATATTAATGCAAGTTCTAGAGTTAGCACACAAAGAGAGCTCACACACATGAAGAAAATGAGAGGACTTTTGCAAATGTAGTCCAAGAAAGGCCAATAAGCTTACTAGGACATTTGTCTAGAGTGTCGGTTCTAACATATCTTAGTCAAAGTTCACATGCTCAGGTCATTGTCATATGTTTGATCAATCATATCATGCTCAAAATGCAATTGCAATATCACCAGCCAAGGCATACTAAGAGGATTCATGGTACATGTACTGTTATGAGAACTCACAGAGGATCAAGCAGGGCAAATATGCAACTAAAAATTCAAATGCAAACAACAAAAAAATAAAAATAAAATGCAACTAATCATGCAAACTATATGCAATGCAAAATTAAAATACACTCCGCCCTCAAGCTTAAATCCGACATTGTCCCCAATGTAGAAAATAAGGCGTAAGGAAAAAGGAGTACTCACAATTATTCGACTATGGTGCAAGGGCGGAGGAGGAGTCTAATCTTGTGGAGGTGGAGAATCGGGGATGCGCCAACTATGGAACTCATCACGCAAATGGTGGACCTCATCGTGGATAGTGTCCAGGCGTGTGTTGATTGCAGCAAATCCACCTGTCACGTTCTGCTGCATGGCTTCGAGCATAGAATAGAAGCGGGGATCAAAGCCCTGTGAGCTCCCAGCAGCGGAACTGGACGCCTCAGCAGCAGCGCCCTCGTCGTCCTCATCCTCCTCGTGCTCGTCTTCTTCCGGGGGGCGGCCCTAGATTGCTTTCCGCTGGAGTGAGGAGGGTCCGACGACAGATAACGTACATTCCAGTTGGCCCGCTGCTGGAGGGAAGTGCGCACTGGATTGGGGAGACGGAGGAGCCGCTTGTCCTCGCAAAGAGTTGGGAGCACCCAATACCAAGAGGAACCGCGCTGGACTGCCACCCTCATACTGGATAGCGTGGAAAAATCAAGAGCATATGAGGATTGGTAGTCACGGCGTCCCGCCAAAGGAATGCCAAAATGGCGTGCCAAGGCAGTCACAAGTCCACCCACAACAATGGTCCCGGTGCTCTTATGCCCCACGAAGCGCAAGTGCCCCATCAGAAAAGCAGCAGAATTGATCTCATGGTTGTTCAGAGCGGCGCAAAGGACAAGCATCTCTTTCTTGGAGGCGCTGTTCTCAGATCCATCTCCACGCCCAAAGATGGTGTGGGCCATGAACCGGTGAAATAGGCGGATGGCCGGATTGGTTATCCAAGAGGCCTTGGTCTTGGCGGGGTCATACCGGTTGGAGGCCGCAATGTCCATCCAAAAGTGCAGATAGTCACAGAAGTAGACCTTGCACTCAGCGCGGGGAGCTGCTCGACTAGCGATTGGGAACCCGAAGATGGTGCTCACTTCGGCCAGGGTGAGTGCTCTGTCGACGTTTCCCAGTCGGAACGTGGAAAGCCCCTCCTCGCGATTGTCTCCGTTGATGAGGTCACACTCCACACTGCTCAGGAACTCGAGAGTGAGGTGCTGGTAGGTGGGCTGCGCAAAGTGTATGAACTGTTGCCACCCTAACCGTGCGGCTAACCACTCAACGTCGTCGGCAATCCCAAGCGTGGCAAGCATCTGAAAATCCAAGAAGCGCGTGGGCATAAGTGGTCGATCCTTAATCTTCAGGAACTCCTTGCGGTGATCATCAGTAGTGAAGATTATGCCCATCGCATTAGCAGCGTCCGCACCCCCACGAGGGTTGGCGCGGGACCGAGAAGAGCTCGTGGCGGCCTGCCTTGGTCGCTTGGAAGTTGACATTTTTGTTCCGGTGTCCTACATATACAACAGAACAAGCAAAACCAAGGTAATGCATACCCACATAATTGTCGTTCCGGCAAGAACGACCCACAATTTCAGCACAAAGGAGCAAACAAGCCTAATCCCAAATAGCATATATGTCGTTCTAGCAAGAACGAGCAACAATTATACACAAGATTCACACGAGTCAACCAACCAACAAAGATCAATTTGAGCAAGAACAAAGCATTAGCATACCACAAAGATTCAAACAAATCACCCCAACAACATCATTTGTACCCAATTACACCCCCAAATTAAGGAATCTTGAAAATAACCTAATATTTCAAAATGATCATCAAGATCCGAAATTCACCCCCTAATTTCCACTAGTTCAAGCATTAATCATCCAAACCAACAATAAAAATCTCCAAACATCCAAAATCTAACAATCAAATTGAGATCTAGGGTTGGAGAAATATACCTTGATTTCTTAAGAGAGTGAGGGGGGGGGGGGGGGGGGGGCGAAGAAGGGGTGTCCGGCGGTGTGGGAGGTGGTCGGTGTCGCCGGTGGAGGCGGAGAAAGAGGAGAGGAAGGGAGCGAGAGAGAGAAGAAAGGATTTGGGTGTGTGAGACCCGGTCGGGGATGGGGAATAAAAAGGGGGGCTGAGAGCAGCCCGGTCGAGACCCGGGCGGGTCGAGGCCGGGTTGTGCTCAGTTAACCCTCACACAATTTTATTTATTTAATTTTTTTTTTTGAAAGACATGCGAATCCCGATCGAGACCCGGTCGGGTCACGACCGGGATTCTCTCAGTTCAACAAACCCGGCCCGAAGCCCGGTCGGGTCTTGGCCGGGTTTGCCTCAGAGAAGCCCCCGTCATTTCTTTGCGCGACCAGCTGAGCGAAACCCGGTCGAAACCCGGTCGGGTCTTGGCCGGGTTACGCTCAGTTGAGCATGGTCGACCCTTTTATTTAAAGAAGAAAGAAAACGTACCTGATGGGTTGCCTCCCATCCAGTGCTTGTTTACGGTCATTAGCTTGACCTTCCATCGTCTTTCAAGGAACCGGATCGAAAAGCAGGGTGGAAGCGGTCATCTCGATCGGGGCACCCGCGATGTACTTCTTTAGCCGCTGCCCGTTCACCTTGAATTGACCCGTTCCTTCTCTCCATATCTCTATTGCACCATGAGGGTACACTTTCCGCACTTGGAACGGACCATACCAGCGGGATTTCAGCTTTCCCGGAAAAAGTCTCAACCTAGAGTTGTATAGTAAGACGAGATCGCCTTCATGAAATTCTCTAGGGACAATATGCTTGTCATGCCATCTCTTGGTCCTCTCCTTGTAGATTCGGGCATTCTCATAAGCATCCAACCTCAACTCCTCAAGCTCTTGTAATTGCAGCTTCCTTTTCTCACCGGCTTCCTTCATGTCATAATTGAACAATTTGATTGCCCAATATGCCTTGTGTTCAAGTTCCACCGGTAGATGACAAGACTTCCCATAAATCAATCGGTAAGGAGTTGTGCCAATGGGAGTCTTGAATGCTGTCCTATAGGCCCAAAGAGCATCATCTAGCTTCATTGCCCAATCTTTCCGGGATCGGGACACGGTCTTCTCTAAGATAGCCTTGATCTCCCGGTTAGAGACCTCAACTTGTCCACTAGTTTGAGGATGATATGGAGTTGCGACCCGGTGAGTGACCCCATACTTCTTCAGCAAAGCCTCAAACTTCTTCTCAATAAAGTGGGATCCTCCATCACTTATCACAACTCTTGGAGTCCCAAACCTTGGAAAGATCACTTTATTAAAGAACTTAGACACCACTCTTGAATCATTTGTCGGTGAGGCAATGGCTTCCACCCACTTGGACACATAATCCACCGCCACAAGAATATACTTGTTAGAGCATGACGGCGGAAAAGGTCCCATGAAATCTATTCCCACACATCAAAGATCTCAACCTCCTGAATGTTGTTAAGAGGCATTTCATTCCTCCTAGAAATGTTCCCCGTGCGTTGACATGCATCACATGAAGCAATGAAACGGTGCACATCCTTGAACATAGAAGGCCAATAGAGGGCTGAATTCAATATCTTGGTGGTTGTATTTGAGGACCCAGCATGTCCTCCACATGGTAGAGAATGACAATGAGTGATGACACTCTCTACCTCCTCCTCAGGGACACATCTCCTAATAACTCCATCAGCACATCTCTTGAAAAGCAGTGGCTCATCCCAAAAATAATGCCGAACATCAGACATGAATTTCTTCTTCTGTTGGAATGAGAGCTTAGGAGGCAACTCGTTGCAAACCAAGTAGTTGACAAAATCAGCATACCATGGCATTCTTGAACTTGCAAGAGTCAAGACTTCATTGGCAATCCTGAAAAGATGATCATCAGGGAACGAATCATCAATAGGTGGCTCATCTTTTGTGCACTCCAACTGCTCTTGAGTCAACCTAGATAGATGATCAGCAACCAAATTCTCTGTGCCCTTTTTGTCTCTAATCTCTAAATCAAACTCTTGAAGAAGAAGAATCCAGCGAATCAGTCTAGGCTTGGCTTCCTTCTTACTCAAGAGGTACCGGATAGCAGCATGATCAGTGTAGACAATAACTTTGGCACCCACCAAATAAGACCTGAACTTCTCAAAGGCAAAGACAATAGCGAGCAACTCTTTCTCAGTCGTGGCATAATTCACTTGGGCATCATCAAGAGTTCTACTAGCATAGTAGATAGCATGCAACTTCTTGTCCTTCCTTTGGCCTAGAACAGCCCCTACAGCATAGTCACTGGCATCACACATAAGCTCAAATGGAAGGTCCCAATCCGGGGGTTGCATAATAGGTGCTGAAATCAAGGCCTCCTTCAACCTGCAAAAAGCATCTAGACACTCCTTCGAAAATTCAAAGGAGGCATCCTTCAAGAGCAAGTTAGTAAGAGGTTTGGAGATTTTTGAAAAATCCTGAATGAACCTCCTATAGAACCCGGCATGTCCTAGAAAACTTCTTATGCCCTTAACCGAGGTTGGAGGCGGCATCTTCTCTATGATCTCAATCTTGGCCCTGTCAACCTCAATCCCACGGTTAGAAACCAAATGCCCTAACACAATTCCTTCACTTACCATGAAATGGCACTTTTCCCAATTTAATACGAGGTTTTCTTCCTCACACCGCTGTAAAACTCGAGACAAGTTAGACAAGCAAGCATCAAAAGAAGTACCATACACGGAGAAATCATCCATGAAAACCTCCATGATGTCCTCAATCAAATCAGAAAAAATAGCCATCATGCATCTTTGAAAGGTGCCCGGAGCATTACACAAACCAAATGGCATTCTCCTATATGCAAATGTGCCATAGGGGCATGTGAAAGTGGTTTTTTCTTGGTCATCGGGATGAATAAGGATTTGAAAGAATCCACTATAACCATCCAAATAACAAAAGTTTGAATGCTTGGCCAACCTCTCTAGCATTTGATCTATGAAGGGGAGTGGGAAATGGTCTTTTCTAGTGGCCTTGTTCAATTTCCTATAGTCAATGCACATTCTCCAACCCGTGACAGTCCTAGTAGGAATCAATTCATTCTTGTCATTCTTCACCACAGTCATTCCTCCCTTCTTAGGCACAACATGAACAGGACTAACCCATGCACTATCAGAAATAGGATAAATAATGCATGCATCTAACAATTTCAGCACTTCTTTTTTCACTACTTCTTTCATGATAGGGTTAAGTCTTCTTTGATGCTCAATGGAGGGTTTATGGTCATCTTCCATTAAAATCCTATGCATGCACATAGGGACTAATTCCTTTCAAATCATCAATGGAATATCCAATGGCTTTTCTATGCAATTTAAGTTCATGCAACAATTTCTCAACTTCACAATCACTTAAACTAGCATTGACAATCACCGGATAAGTAGAATCGGGTCCAAGGAACTCATACCTCAAATTAGATGGAAGTGACTTCAACTCCACCTTTGGTGCCTCTTTGGTCTCCTCCTTAGGAACAAGGTCCTCTCTTGTAAGGGCTTCCACAACGGCCTCAGGCATCTCCTCAGTGGACTCCAAATCAAAGAGCACATCAGCAAGTAGCTCCAGATTCTCAGCTTGGGTCGCACTCTCCATCAGGTAACGCTCTGAGGGGTCCTCAATCATGAGAGACATCACGGACTCTTGAACTTCATGAGCAACCACATCAATCCCGGATACATCGTCCTAAAAAGAAGGTCGCTTAATAGCCCTGGACAAATTAAACTCAATCCTCTCATCCCCAATAGTAAAGGAAAGAATACCCTGTTTCACATCAATTAGTGTACCTGCAGTGGCTAAGAAGGGTCTTCCCAAAATAATAGGGACAGGGGAGTTAGCATCAATATCCAAAACAATGAAGTCAACAGGAATGAAGAACTTACCTATTTGGATGGGTATGTCCTCCAAAATACCTATGGGGCGAGTCGCGGACCTGTCAGCCATATACAAAGTCATCTTCACAGGTCTCGGCTCCCCCAAGTCCAAGTCCTTGCAAATGGAGAGCGGGATGATGCTCACACTAGCCCCCAAATCACACAAAGCATCATATGTGCAATCACCAATCACCATGGGGACGTTGAAACTACCAGGATCCCCAAGCTTTGGAGGCAACTTGTTTTGAATTAAAGCACTGCACTCCTGGCTCAAAGAAACTGATTGGCAATCATCCAACTTCCTTTTGTTGGACAAGATCTCCTTCAAAAACTTCACATAAGATGGCATTTGCTTGAGAGCATCGGTGAAGGGGATGTTGATGTAGAGTTTTTTCAGCACCTCCACAAACTTGCCATATTGTTGATCCAACTGAGCTTGAGCCTTCCTCTGTGGGAAGGGAAGGGGAGGCTTGTATGGTGGAGGTGGTACATATTTGGGCACTTCCTCTTGCACCTTCTCTTGGACTACAACTTCTTCGGGCTCTTCAGCAGCTTTGCCCTTCTGCTTGAGGTCCACAACTTTTGGATCCTCAAGATGTTTCCCACTCCTCAAGGACACAGCATTGATTTGTCCTTTTGGATTCGCCTCAGTTTGACCGGGAAGTTGACCTTGGGGCCTAGGAGCATTCAAAGCGTACTGAGCATGCAAGCTATCATGGCTCTTCAATACTTTGTTGATGTTCTGAAGCTCTTTGATGATCAAGTCAAACTTGGACTCCCCGGATGTTTGGGCACGCTCTTGGCCTTGGGGTTGAGGAGCTCTTTGTTGAAAGCCAGGAGGTGGTCTTTGAGAAGCTTGGTTGTTGGCATAGGAGAAGTTAGGGTGATTCCTCCAACCGGGGTTATAGGTGTTGGAATAAGGATCATTCCTAGGACCCCGATTGAAATTGTTCATGTAGTTCACATCTCCCTCTTGTGGCTCATCCTGTGCAGCAAATAATTGGCAAGTTGATATAGTGTGATCACCTTCCCCACAGAACTGACAAACCACATTTGAAACAACCTGAGCAGGACTCTCTTCATTCTTCAGCTTAGCTCTGTTCATACTCAACTTCAGTTGCTTAATCTCATGAGCCATAGCCTCCATCCTTGCTTGTTGTGAGACCTCATTATCAACCTCATAAAGACCAGCTGTCCTCTTAGAGCTTGGAGTAGATCGAGCATCATTATAGTAGTGGTTGTGTTGGGCAATGCTCTCAATCTTTTCCCAGGCCACATCAATATGCATATCCATGATCGTGCCTCCAGATGAGGCATCAATGAGCATTCTATTAGTGCTGTCCATAGCATTGTAGAAGGTGTGCAGCAACACCCACTTATCTTGTCCATGGTGAGGACACAACAGCAAAAGCTCCTTGAATCTCTCCCAACCTTCATACAGAGACTCCCCATCTTTCATCTGAAATGAACTGATCTGATTCCTCATCTCAGCAGTCTTCTTTGGGGGAAAGTACTTGGTTAGGAAAGCCTTAGCCAACTCATCCCACGTCGTGATAGTGCCTTGAGGTAGAGCCTTGAACCAAGCCTTAGCCCTGTCTCTCAAAGAGAATGAGAAGGCGCGCAAATAAAGCGCGTCATTAGAGACGTCATGAATCTTCACCGTGTCCATAAGCTCCAGAAAGGTGTTGAGATGTAGGTGAGGATTCTCAGACGGTAGACCTCCAAACTGATTCTGCTGAACCATATTAATCAAAGACGGCTTCAGCTCAAAGTTCCTAGCCTGAACAGGAGGTCGGACCACACCAGATGTGGGCCCTTGGTGACGTGGCAGCACATAGTCACCCAGTGTCATAGGCGGAGGCGCATTCAACAGCTGTTGCATCTCCTGTTGCTGATCTAGTAATCGTTGTTGCAACTCTTGCAACTGTAGCTGTTGTTGTTGCAGCAACTCATGTTGTTGCTGTTGCAATTGTGCAGCCTCATCCATTGCTCGGGTCCTTGCTTTTCTTTGCTCCCTTCTTCTTCTGTGAAAAGCACGCTCGGGTTCGGGATCGTTGTGTAGTTCACCGGCGCTCAGGGCTCTTCGCATATGAGAGAGAACAAATCTGAAACCAAAGACAAAGGAAATGAAGTAAAAAACAAAATGAGACTTAATCTACCGGTTGCGTGTAACAACCAATACTAACAATAGTCCCCGGCAACGGCGCCAAAAACTTGATATGTCCGAATCCTACCCCGCAAGTGTACGGGTTCGGTTGTAGTACCAAGGTGTCGAACTCTGGGACTATGTAGTACTAATTGTCAATTCAACTAATAGATTAAGTCGTAGACAAGAAAAGTTGCAGTTCGGTTTGGTTTCAATGGTAACAATTATCAAGCAAAACAAGATTGTCAATTAAGGGGAAAAAGCTTCCAAGGTTAGGCTCCCCACAATGGTGATACGATGGATCCTAGGCAGTATTCGATTAGATTTCAATGCAAAAGTAAATTGAAGGTCTCACTATCCAATGTCAACACTACTTCATGGTCAGACAATAGTGTATGTACCTAAATTCGATTAGCAATCACTTTCGCACAAAGCTAATCTCATTTAGGTCCATTAAGTTCTACATAGATCAATGGACAAGTAGAAACAACATCCACTTTTGGTGCTCAGCGGAATCTACTCATCCAAAGGTCTAATCGATAGTCAAGTACCACAAGGGGTTAAATCGATGGTCACGCAAATAACCCACAAGTTCTATCCTAGGGATCTATTTAGCATCAATCCCCAATTATCGTTATCTCCGGTCGGTCTCAAATTCTAATTAGAAATCCCAATTACAAAGCAATTAGGTCATTAAGCAACCTAGGATAGAATCAATTCACATTTACATATCCATACAATCAAATATCGCCAATCAAACCTACCAAATCACCATTGGGTTCACCCAACCTTAGAAAAGAGGATTTAGCTAGACATGAGAGAAAGAGAAATCAATTTCATTGAAAGAAACAACATACCAATTGTCTTCTCCAAAGAGATATTCGAAATTCCAACAATCCAATCTAGCCAAATCTCCAAGTTTTCCCTAGGGTTTTCTTTTTGAGAGTTTAGAAACGTGGAATGCAGTTACCAGCCCCCTGGAATAGCAGTTTCCATTTGGCTTTTATACCCCCTCCGAATAGAAGGCAAAACGCTCGGGATAAAATGAGTCAGAAACGAAACGGCGTCCCGACCCGGCCCGAAGCCCGGCCGGGTCGCGCCCGGGTTACGCTCAGTTAACGAGCCGTCTCCGCGCCATATGCTGACCCGGTGTGAAGCCCGGTCGGGTCAAGACCGGGTGAGGTTCAGTCGAGATGATCCGGTGTGTAACCCGGGCGAAATCCGGCTGCTGACCCGGTCACAATCCCGGCCGGGTCACGGCCGGGTGAGGTTCAGTTGAAGCTTGCAGTGCTGGCTCGCGGCAGGGGTGAGATCCGGCCGGGGCATGGCCGGGCTTGGCCCAGCTTTCTCCTTCAGCTTGGCTCGGACTCTCTCCTTGATCGGCCTCGGCCCCGGCTTCTTCTTATCATCCGCGCCCTAGACGTTGGCGTCATTCCT
This sequence comes from Rheum nobile, assembly GCA_027886185.1. Lineage (NCBI taxonomy): Eukaryota > Viridiplantae > Streptophyta > Magnoliopsida > Caryophyllales > Polygonaceae > Rheum > Rheum nobile. Next base: position 297,241 of record WOAB01000127.1, read on the forward strand.
TCGAGCCATCCACTCGAACAACTTCATATCAAAGCCACCATTCTCCAGAAACGCCTCCAAAAGATCCTGAAATGAGACAAACGCAAGAGTAGACTCCGGACACTACAAATCTACTAAAACCAAATAAAACTAAAAGGAAAAGGAACAAAACAAACCAAAATGGCAGAAATAAACGTGACCTAAACTAGTCTAAATGCATGCTATCAGCGACCGCCGCAATTAAACGGCGACCGCTGCCCTCCTTACGGAGACCGCCGCCATTTCTCAGGTAAAAAAAAAACCTGGGAAAAAAAAAGTTCCACCGGAGGCCAGCTGTCCGAGTTTCCCATGGAGAGATGGTGCGCATCATGTTGTCAAGGAGGAGACATTAGCCCAACTTTATATTTGACAACGATGATGGCCCTACAATTGGCAGTTGAGGAGGATGAACACTAGGGCCCACACCACGATTACATCTGGGCCCCATTTTTGTGTTCGTTGAAGGCCATGCAACCCCGCCATACTTGTTATACCACTATTCACCAGAGTGGTTCCTTTTGGTTGCATGGTAGGAGTTGATGGAGTTGAAGGCCGTGCAACCCTGATTTTCTTAATGACCACCACACCTTACAGTGGTTCCCTATGGTTGCATGGTAGAGTTGAGATGAAGACACCCGCCCAACACTAGAGACCTGGGCATATATTGTGAAGACCGCCAGCGACACCTTTAGTGTCCAAGCAGCTTGGCGACGTTTGTGAGTCCATTCTTTGTCTTCCCTGTGCTTTATTCTTTTTGTCTTTCATTACATTGAGGACAATGCAATGTTTAAGCATGGGGGAGGATTCTATACTTGCCACGTCGTTCAGGAAAAGAAAAAAAAATGAAAAAGAGCCAAAAATTTGATAAAAGGCTGAAATTGAAATCCTGGGATAGGTCAAAAACCCGAAAGGGCGGCCTAGGTAATAAGCAGGTGGCTTGGACCAGCATTAGGCTGGGGTAATATGTGGTCAAGAGTGACGTGAGTTTATGTGAGCACATCTATTGAAAAATGAAATGAGTAGCTTGGTGAAAACCCGAAAGGGCGCCTTGGCAAAATGAGCGAAAAGAAGAAGAGTAATTTTAGGATTTCTCATTATTCTTGGCGAGGCGTCATAAGAAGAGGAGACAAAGAAGGATTGTCGGGTAGGTCACTCTGGGAGACATAAGGAGCAATAGATGGAGGCTAGGATTAGAGGTTACTCACGCTATTGGATGTCCGGGTTTAGCTTGGGGGAAGTACTCTGCTTGCCCCTTAAGCTTGTTGAGTTTTTGATGTGTTGTAAATGAGAGTGGTGCCAGGAGCTTGGCATGGGTTAGGTGACTCTTAGTTGGAGGATATGCTTCCTGAGACCTTGGATGCTACATTAGAGGAGTAGGCTCTTTATTAGTTTACTCGTGGACGAGCAAAGGTCTAAGCATGGGAGAGTTTGATAAGCACTACTTTGTATGGCTTAACCAAGAGTCATTAGAGGTTTTATTGGTGCCATTCGGGTAGATTTAGATACATTCATGTGTATGGCGTTTGGGGGCGAAGTTGGTGTATTTGGAGGTGTTTGAGCCGTTTTGGAGATCAGAGTAGACACTGAGAAGGAGCCACCAGAAGTAGACGCCAAGGAGCTGAAGAGACGAAGACTTCGGAGGAAGTACCTTACGGCGTCCGCCGTAGAAGCCACGGCGACCGCCGCCTAAACCCTCCCAACAATGATGGCTACGACTTGGCCACGGCGCCCGCCGTGGAAATGCGGCGCCCACCGCCATTACGGCGCCCGCCGTGGAGGTTGCAGCACCCGCCGCCGCTGTTCAGAAGTCCGCCGAGCTGTTTCCTTATTTGCTTTATTTTGCATTATTTTATTACGATTTATTATTTCATTTTAGGTTAATTCAGATTTTGTTTCCTTTAGTATTTAAGGGTAGAGAAAGGCCTGTTTGCCTATGAGCCAATATCTCTCGAACCCTAATTTTCATTCTACGTATTTTTGCTATGAAGAACTAAGCCTCTCTTGGCTTAGTCAGACGCTGAAGCTTTCATTTTGATTCAGTTGTGAGACTCTTGTTCTTAATCTATTGTATGGTTTTTATCTATTCTCTTGCTTGTTTGCTTATGATTGATATTGATAATCTCTATCTTGGACGCAACTAGGGTTTATCGTTATTGATCTATTGCTAGATTTAGATTGTTACTGGTTGAGCATATCTATATCAGAGTAGCAATTGCATCGTACTAGTATCTGGTTGTGCTAGTCTTATGCAGAAGAGAACTGATTTACATTCTAGGATAAAAGCTGGTTGTTTTATGCTAGAATTGTATCCAACTATATTTCTATCCGTAACGCTGTTGTTAGACTAAATCTTGATAGTTTCAGGGTTGTTTAATTAGTTAGTGCTAATAGTATCTGGTTGTGCTATTAGTTATATCTGAAAAGGAATTGGAATTTCCATTGCATGAGATTTTGAATGATTATCTATGATCAACTTGTCATACGAATAATGGATGTTGTTTGACTAAGTGCTTTTCCCATCACTGATTTCACAACTCTTTCGCTTGTTTACCTTTGCATGTTTAGAACTTACAAAACAAACAAAACCCCCCTTTGGTTACTTTGCTTTGACACATAATTTGCATACATAGACAGAATTCGCCTCCCTGTGGGTTCGACCTTTACTTACCTAGGACTATGGTTTAGGGTTTGTTTGGATATTTTGCATAGCAGTTTTTACACGACGAAAACCTGTTATCAGGGACCGTTAGATACGCTCAAATTTTCTTCTGTTTATGCTCAAAAGACTCACGCTTACGGAAAGCGGGTGCGAGACCGAACCCACGCATACGAAAAACGGGAGCGAACAAAGGGTTTAGGGTATCCGATTTTTTAATGTCACGCTCACGCTTTGCGGATGCGTGACATTTTGTGGGTTAAGTAAATAATGTCCCGCACCCGCAAAGCGGGTGTGAGACATTTTTTTTTTTGGATCGCTTGTTATTTTTATTAAGTGACTACTAATGTCCTTTCAAAGGCTTTGATGAAGTCAATTTTGAGTGGCTCGTTGGCGGCTCAAAGAGCAACCACATAGAGCAAGGCTAGTGTCGTTGGGTTTGTGGAGCTGCAAAGTTTCTCCGAGGATGGGTCACAGCGGCTGGTATGTTCCACCGGACTTAGAAAAGCACTTCAAAGTGGTAAGGTTCACTGATTTTTGTGCATAACATGGACATGTTCGGAGGTGATTCGATACCGTTCGGGTATGGTTCTAGACGATTCTGGAGTCAAGTTCAACTGACTTGAGCACGAGGAAGATGATGGTACGGTCGGAGTTTGGATTAGATGGCTCGAGAGGGGTCTTTCTTGGGGACGAACATGGCTAGACGGTACCATATATATGATGAGGAGGACCACAAGTTCAAATCACAAAGAGTCACGCACGCGCAACGCGGGTGCGTGACTCTTTGTGATTTTCGACCTCCATCGGATACCCGTTCAGTCCGTCACGCTCCCGCTTCGCGTATCCGTGCATCTGGTCACGCTCCCGCTTTCTATACGTGTGGACAATTGAGCTTATTTAGTGAAAAAAATTGAGCGTAGCTAGCACCTCCCTATTTATAAATCGGTTTTTATAGGGCATAGGTTAATTTTTTTTTGTGGAAACTATTCCCTAAAACAGAATGCTTAAACTCATCTAAAAAAAATTACATTTTCTAAAATGATAACACCTAACCACAACTTTCTAAAATAATGTTCTTAATCTACGCATTAGGTGCATAGGTTAGAAAAACCCTTTATAAATTGATTTTTTCTAGTGTGTGCCCATGGGCACACTCTAACAAGCCCATTTTTATCAATATTTTTTTTAGTCACTAGTTTAATTTTTTTTCTTAAGGGTTTATTCATTCTCTATTAGGGAATATTTTGTAGATAGTTTCTTACTTTAACTTGTTAGAGTGTGCCTATGGGCACACACTAGAAAAACCGTTATAAATTTACCTTCATTTATAACTTTTTGAAAGAAATTATATAATAACCTTATTTACACAATTTTCACATAAATAGTACTCTTTTTGTAATATAAAAGTATGAGTGCGGTTCCGGTGCGGAGCACTCTTCCCGTGCGGACGTGCGGACATGCACTATAGGGCCTTATTTGTGTACTTTTGGGCCTTATTTGTGCATTTTTGCAAAAAAATTGAAAAATGCTTGGAAAAAAATTAGAAAAAGAATTATTTTATTTTTTTTGAAAAAGTGCACAAATAAGACGTTAAAGTGCACAAATAAGACTCAAAAGTGCATGCTCTGCACGTCCGCACGGGAAGAGTGCTCCGCATATGATCCAAACTCATAAAAGTATATTTAAAAGAAACCACCGATTTTGTATCATAAAAAAACCACCCAATTTTCACATATATTTTTGAACAAATTATGTTTCTTTTAAAACAACACATAAAGTTGGGACTCTTAAATTTTTTAACATTTGAAAAAAGTAGGAGAATTAATTTTTAAGGGAATTTTTAACTTTAATATTTATTCCAAATACTATAAAAACTTTATTAAACTTTATATTTTAGATGCTTTTAAAAGCTAGAAAAAATGGGCATTTTTATTAGGGTTGAGCACCGGTCCAAACCCGGACCGGATCGAAACCCGAAACCCCCAAAATGATGGATCGGAGACCGGACCGGAAATATCCGGTCCGGTCCTATTTGGACCGGATATGGACCGGTTTAGGTCCTTGCACAACATGACATGAAAATGAAAATTCTAGAGTAACCAAAAAAAGTAAGCACAACACACATGATCCAGCAAAAGTTAGCAAATAGTTCTACACTTCCCCTAATCTATCTCAGCAGAGAAACCCACATACTAAATCTCAAACCCTGCAAGTTTAGTAAAGCTCGCCTTCTGACTAAAAAACCTGCAAGTTTAGCAAATAGTTCTACACTTCCTTTTGAGTATGAATCACACAGTCTCAAACCCTGCAAGTTTAGCAAATAGTTCTACACTTCCTTGTGAGTATGAATCACATAGTCTTCTTTGGGGTAGGAAATGCAGGTCAGTTGGTAACCCTTCTCCATCTGACTAAAAAACCTCAAATCTGATTATATGAATATAAGTTTGCATGATGATAAAACCTTACACTTGCAATGACATGGTAATAACATAAATTCCACCCTAAACTTGCATACCCAAAAAATTGCATGCAAGTTTACAATAGTTTCAAGACATCAAAACCACCCAAAAAATTACATCCAAAGTTTCAACACTTTAGTCATTTACAAAAAATCCCCCCTTTAATTCTTTCACTTTCACCTCTCCTAGCTACAAAAAATTCCACCCTTTAATTCTTTTAGTTCTACTTCCGCTTAGCAATGTCTGTCACTTTGTCTTCCTTCCAAAATCTGCATAAATCAATCCATATGATCAAGGATCTAAAGAGCAAAACATAAATCTTTATATGACTCTTGAAATTCAGTAGCCACATCACCCTAACTACCATTCAATACTACAATCCAGTTAAGCACAAATCAGAATGAGCTAGTAGAGTTGTTGTACACTTGTACATGCCACCAAGAAAAAGGAGAAACCCCTATTTTTTAATGTTGAACAATCTGTCTTCAATTCATCAGAGGCTTATAACAGAGGTAGAAAACAAACCAAAATATCACATGATTATAGTATATTACCTTGATCTCAAAAGTAAATTGGTTCCTTGTCAGCTAAAGATAACACACTTGACGAGATGTCTTTCTCCACATCTAAATCAAATTGAAGTATTGAACTTAAAAAATCAGAAATCTAAATGTGTTATATCTATTACAAAAATATTGCAAAAGTAAATAAAGGGTACCTTCTTCCATTTTTACAAGCATTGCTGTAGAATCACCCTCATCATCAACGCTAGAGCTTAAATTTGCAAGAAGCCAATCTTGTGTACAAATGAGTCCTTGAACCGTCTTATTACCACATGCATCAAAATGTAAAATGATTAAAACAAGAATGACTAAATAAATATGTAACTAAGCTAAGGAAAAGAATTACCATACCTTAGGACTTAAGCGGCTTCGAAATTTATCGAGAGTGCGTCCTCCAGTACTAAAGGTTGACTTAGAAGGGACAGTAGAGATAGGAATAGCTAAAACATCACGAGCCATGCGTGCAAGAATAGGAAACCGAACCTCATGTTTTTTCCACCAGACCAATATCTGATTTTGATCTTCTGAACTCCTTAACTCAGTCAAATATTGATCAAATTCAGTGACCCCAATATCAGAATTGTTGAGCTATTTCCTTTTCTGGTTGAGATTATTCAAAAACTTAGAAACTGGTTTCTCCCTTTGTCTAGCCAAACTTGTCTCCTCAATAGCTTGATCATGACGAGAAACAGGACGACTATATATACTTCTATACTCCTCAAATAATCCAACAGCAAATGCCTTAACCTTTTTTGCTAATTCATTTCCTTTAGTATTCCCATACAAGTCTTGTAGACCCATTTCCACCATAGCAAACTTATAGGTTGGATCCAGAATGATGGCAACAAAAGTCATCATATTCATCTTCTGTATATCATCCCAATACTTGTTACACTTGCCCTTCATTTCCAAAGCCATGGCTTGACAATCTAAATCTTCACTTATTATCCAAGTATCCAATGCAGTCACAATATTACCAATGTAAAAAAAACATTGTTCACAGTAACATAAGAAGAAGCAGACACATCCTTTGTGAAATCAAAGAATTCTTTCAAAAAAGTCACAAGGACCCCAACCTTTTTCCACTCAGCTAGTGTGATTTCTCCTATACTCTCACCTTTAGCATTTTTTGGAGGATCCAATCGAGAGAAAATAACCTTGTACTTAAATACAACCTGTAGCATATCGTAAGTTGAGTTCCAATGTGTAGGACAATCAAGAATCAGTGAACAATGTGTGTCAACCCTCAATTTTACAGCTTGTTCTTCAAACCAACTAATCCTTGACGGAGAACCCCTCCAATACTTAACATAAGCCCTCACTTTATCAATGCACTTAACTTGCAACTTCAATCCATCAGACACAATAAGATTAGCTATATGAGCTACACATCTCATGTGCATATGGTCAGCATTATTAATGCAAGAGCCATTTGATCTAATCAAATCTTTGAAGGCAGTAACAACTGAATCATTAGAACTCACATTATCAACAGTTATGGTAAAAACTTTATCAGATAAACCCCAAGGCCTTAGATAGTCATCAATTCCTCTAGCAATATCTTCCCCCTTATGGCCAACAATTGGACAAAAAATCAGAATTCTTTTCTGCAGCACCCAGTCATTATCAATAAAATGCGCAGTGACACACATGTAATTGATTTTCTGAATTGAAGTCCAAGAATCAGTTGTTATACAAACACTCTGACAGCTCAACTTAACAAAAGCTTTTAGCAGAACTTTTTCACTCAAGTACATAGCATAGCAATCTCGTGCAACCGTACAACGTGAAGGAACCTTGAATGTGGGGCTAATTGTCCTAAGTAGCAACTTCAGACCAGGTCTTTCTACTGATCTAAATGGCATCTCATCCATAATTATCATTTTAGCTAGTGAAGTCCTAGCATCATTTTGATTCAACACCCAATTTCTCATTTTACCTTGACCAGATTCAACCAATATCATTCGAATGAGCTGCATATGTCTTCTGGCAGTAGATGCATTCTGCTCTGACCTTGTCATTTTCATCCTTATATTTCTTGAATGTTTTCCAGTACTCCTTCCTTCCTTTGAATTCAATATACTCTCTAGCTCTTTTTTTCGGTGGTTCTTCATTTGTCAAAACTGGCACTTCACTTTCTGCACTCAAATCCTCATCCATGTTGTCCATGGAATTTTCAGAAGCATCAGGAGTATCGCGGGTTAAACCGAATTGAATTTCTTTCGACTTTGATATGCTCGACCCTCGAGTTCTTTTAGTGCTTTGCCTTTGGATATTGGAGGTCGACATCTGTATGTACATTCAAGAAATCAGAAATGTAAATTCAGAGAGGCCAAATAAAGTTTGTGAATCAGTTACAAACTTACAATGTGAAACATGCTTAACAAATAACAACTAAATCAGAATTCGGGTTTGATCTCAAAACAGATATACATCACAAGGGAGATAATCTTTAAGATAGACATGTGAATAACAAACAACTTCAATAGTTAGATACACTAGTTCGTAGCTTCATGCAAACCAACAAAAATATGTAGTATGTTAATTGCTTGATAAACGCAAAGAAAAACATCTATGAAATAGGTAAAATTACTAACTTATAGATTGTTGGAATTCTCAGGCGTGAATGACACTGAATTTGGGGGAACATCATTCATTGAGATGATATGTGAGGCAAAATCATGAGGCACGGACTCCCCTACTGCACCTTTGATCATCTCAATGACTTTATTCATCAGAGGTCTATGAGACGGATTCTCTTGGATGCAGCAGAGTGCAACCATGACGAGTTTGTTGACCTTGTCTACGTCAGACATTTATTTGTTTTCTAGTGAATGATGCTCAACCCTAAATCTATAGCAACTGGGAAACATTCACTAGAAAACAACCCTAAATCTATAGCAACTCGGAAACATTCAAGAAATAGCAACTGGGAAACATTCAAGAAATAGCAACTGTAAAGAGAGGGAAAAAATGAGAAAGAGGAGAGCCAAGATGGGAGAGACTAACCTGATCCAAGAGAGATTCGAGCTTGGGTTGTGGCCTGTGGGTCTGGCAGGCGACGGCTTGTTGGCGAGTAGGAGAAGAGCCAAGAGAGGAGAGCCGGTTAGAAAGGAGAAGTGGATGGAGAGGAGAGGCGGCTGGAGTCATGAAGAGGTGAGATAACATACTCACATAATAAGTTAGGGTTTAGAATTTTCAAAAAATAAAGTTAGGTTTGGGGATAAACCGGACCAGACCGGACCGGACCGGTATTAGCCCGGACCAGACCGGACCCGGAAATCCGAAAATGTCTGGACCGGAGACCGGATCGGTAAGAACCGGTCCGATCCAAAATTCCGGTCTGACCCGATTTTTACTCAACCCTAATTTTTATGAATGTGGTAAACTTTCAAAAGTTTGAGAAAACATAAAAAATATTGATTTTGTGCAAAAAGTGTACGTAAGGGATGGTAGTTTATTTTCCCTCATAATAAAACAAAAAAGGAGATAATTGATTTTCTAAAGACAATGAAGATTGAGATTTTGACAAAATTATTTAAGTTTGGGAGGTTTTATGTAAATCATTTTAAAGTTTAAAATGAAACAGAACCAAATATTGACATTTTATCAAAGGTCAAGGACTAACTTTAATATATGTAGATGATACGGCTCAATAGTAAACAATGGTGAAATGTTAGGCCATTTTTATCCGAGTCTTTTAGGGGAGGGAAATGTTATAAAATTATTATTGGGCTAAAAGACCCAAGTCCGGTCCCGAAATGTGGGCAAATTATGGGACCGTCCCAAGTTCTCTAAAATAGGGGGATGTTTGGTTGAATAAATTTTTTTGCCTTCCATTTAACCAAAACGACGCCGTTTTTGTGTGTCGGCCAAACGCGCCCCGCGTCCTAGTTGACATGGGATTGCCACGCGGCAAGCGCTGATTGGCACGCGCTCGCGCGCCAGATGCGCGCCGCGTGGCAATCAACGGACGACCAGGAATAAATCCTGGCCGTCCGTTTTTTTTTTAAATTCATATATTTAAAAATTGGCTACTTAAAAAAAAATTTACCATAATTTTAATTATATTTTTCTCTATCCATAGACATCCATTTTGTATATATTTGGTAGATTTTAATTTTTTTTGGGAATTATAGGTATCATTAAGTAAAAATAAATCATTTTATTTAAGTATTGATGTTTTAAAATAAAATAAAATAAATATCAATTTAATTTATTTATATAAAAATTACATTGTAAATAGATTTTAGAAATTTTATGTATTTTTTTACAAATTTTAATATAATTAAGTCCAAATAAACCATATTATTATTATTTAAGATACTTTAAATTATAAATATGTACTAACTAAAATCATTGATACTAATTTTTATAGTGGGAGAGTAATGGGTAGGTATGGTTGTAGAGTAAATAAAGGGTAGGTAATATTATGGTGTACTAACTACTTTTTTAATAATTTAACAAAATAGAGAAAAATGTAAATGATTTTTTATTTGTCTATAAATAAGATATAGTTGCAATTGCACAACTCACACAATCTTGTATTCTCAATCTATCATTTATCTCTTGTAACCTCTCATTTCTCTCTTCTACTCTTTCATCAAGAATCAAAACCAAGATGACATCCCAAATAACTTTGGGGATTTGTCATTAGATGTGTATGATCATTATAATATGAACTACACACAACTCCTCTCACAAAATCAATACACGTATGGAGGTGCATCTTAGTCAATGGAGATGCCAAGATTTAGCACACAACCAGATCAAACTCAAAGCAGTGGTCATGGTCGTGGTCGTGGTCGTGGTCGTGCTGCTCGTGGTGGTGATGCCGGTGACACCCCTAAATCCACAAAATGCGCCTGGAGTAGGGCTGATGATGTGGTCCTCATCAGTGGGTACTTAAACACCACTAAAGACCCCGTAACCAACACCAATCAGACATCCGAGGCATTTTGGAAGCGAATTCAAGGCTACTTTAACACTTACAAAAATCCAGATCAAGGTGAGCAAACTTTGAAAAGTGTTAAGAATAGATGGCATACAATGAATCCTTTTGTGAATAAGTTTGTTGGTACGTATCAACATGCATGTGTTAATAAAAGAAGTGGGGAGTCGGAGGATGATGTTATGAAGACTGCACATGAGTCGTTTTTAAGGGAAACGGGAAAAAGGTTTTTATATGAGCATGCATGACATGCTCTTTGATACGAGCCAAAATTGACTAAGCATAGAGATGCTTTAATGTGTTGGCGTTTTCTATAATTTCATGTGGTGTAGAATCATGCAGAGAAAGCAATTGATTACTTCTGCAATGCATAGCATGTGATACCATGTTTTTTTTTACTAAGCATAGATATGCTTTAATGTGTTGGCGTTTTCTATAACTTCATGTGGTGTAGAATCATGCAGAGAAAACAATTGATTGCTTCTGCAATGCATAGCATGTGATACCATGCTTTTTTTTTTTTTTTACTAAGCATAGAGATGTTTTAATGTGTTGGCATTTTCTATAATTTCATGTGGTGTAGAATCATGCAGAGAAAGCAATTGATTGCTTCTGCAATGCATAGCATGTGATACCATGTTTTTTTTTACTAAGCATAGTGATGCTTTAATGTGTTGGCGTTTTCTATAATTTCATGTGGTGTAGAATCATACAGAGAAAGCAATTGATTGCTTCTGCAATGCATAGCATGTGTGATACCATGCTTTTTTTCTTTACTAAGCATAGAGATGCTTTAATGTGTTGGCGTTTTCTATAATTTTACGTGGTGTAGAATCATGCAGAGAAAGCAATTGATTGCTTCTGCAATGCATAGCATGTGATACCATGTTTTTTTTTACTAAGCATAGAGATGCTTTAATGTATTGGCGTTTTCTAGAATTGCAGAGATCTATATAAGTGAAGATTTACAATGGTTTATTCAATCCTCATTTCTTGAAATCTCTAAAAATGTCTAGTTCATCCTCAAACTCCTCAAACTCAAACCCTTTACTTTCTAGTGATAGCTCTGAAGATGGTGAATACTAAAGAATTACACAAGAAGCGCTTGATGCGTGTGATGCACTTCAAGAGCGTGCTCGACACCGCATAAACAATGCAGAGTCAGGACGTGCTCGACGTCGTCGAAAGTATATTGAAAGAAATAGGGAAGAAGGCTATGAGCGGCTTTATAGAAATTATTTCTCTGATCAACCAACTTATCCAGATGATTTCTTCCGACGTAGGTTCAGAATGAGCAAGGAAGTTTTCAAGCGCATTGTGGAAACACTAGGGAATGGAATGGAGTACTTTCAACAAAGGCCAGATGCAAAAGGTAGGCTTAGTATATCTGCATTACAAAAATGTACTAGTGCCATACGTATGTTGGCATATGGAACTGCTGCTGATGCTTCTAATGAGTATCTTCGTCTTTACGGAGGAACCGCAAGGCAATGCTTGGAGCATTTTGTTGATGGAATAATTACCTTTTTGGTGATGAGTATCTCAGGCGCCCCACCGCAAAAGACATACAACGCCTACTAAGTGTGGGTGAGTCTCGTGGATTTCCTGGGATGTTAGGTAGCATCAATTGTATGTATTGGGGGTGGAAAAATTGTCCAACTGCATGGAAAGGTCAATATACCCGTGGAGATCATGGTCATCCAACAATCATTTTGGAGGCAGTTGTATCATACGACCTGTGGTTTTGGCATGCATTTTTCGGGATACCAGATACGGCTAATGATATTAATGTTCTTGAGCGATCTCCTGTTTTTGATGAAGTTTTGAATGGTAGAGCTCCAAACGTGAATTTCACGGTTAATGGAAATCAATATAAGATGGGATATTATCTCGTTGATGGCATCTACCCGCCTTGGGCGACATTTGTTCAATCAATTCGCCTCCCCCAAGGCGATGAAGCCAAGTTGTTTGCCAACACCAAGAGTCCGTTCGTAAAGATGTAGAGAGGGCGTTTGGAGTGCTGCAATCTCGTTTCGCAATAGTTCGTCAACCAGCACTCTCTTGGGATTTTGGAAAGCTTGGAAGGATAATGAGGGCTTGCATCATTATACATAATATGATCGTAGAAGATGAACGAGATTCTTACAACCATCATGGATACAAAATCCCACAATTCGATGAAGGAGTAAGTGGAGAGACTGCATCGGTGGATAACCAGGATTGGAGCAACGATAGACCAGAGATTATTTACAATCCAGTTATTATAAGGAGGGCTCAAATTCGGGATAGAACTATACATCACAAGCTGAAGGAAGATTTGAAGAAACACATTTGGGACCTTCATGGCAATAATTAGATTGTTTCGTTGTTATGTGTTGTTTTTAATTATTAAGTCGTGTATCGTGTGATGTTTGACGTTAAATTCCGTCATTTGCTTTAGTTCATGTTGTTTTGTTTTTTTAAATTTATGCATCGCTTTTATTGATTTTAAGATCAATGTATGTTTGTCTTAATTTTAAATAAATAATATAATTAAATAATTAAACTAAAATAACATTAATAAATTTAATGTATGATTTTTTTTAAATATTATTTTTTAGTTTAATATATAATGAGGGGTATAATTATAATTTAATGTAATAAAGGGTATATTGGTAATTTAATATAAACAAAAGGATATAATTGTAATTTAAACTAAATATAAAATCCCCTCCTAAAAGCCCCCAATAAAAGCCCCCAATACACCATGGGTCTTTTACCAAATAATTCCCCCAAAACCCCCCTAAAAAACCCTCTCTAAAAGACTCCATTAAACATGCTCTTATGGACCATGAAGGGAATTCACAAAAAAAAAAAAGGGTAAAGTTCTTAATATTGTCATATCATTAGAATGTAAGTTCATTTCACATTGGAACTATGAGGATATCAAGTCTTAATATGTATGAGATTTGTGGCTTACTTCATCTATTGTCAATTGGCTTTAGTTTGGTATATATCTCATTGGGCTCATATGATGAACTTTTGCGGGTGCTCTCTTATAGACATTATCCTACATTTATATACATCGATCTTTAACATGGTACTAGAGCATATTCAGTCTTGAATTTGTTCCTTAATTGTGTGTTTGGGTTGGGTTTAGCCATATGCTACTTGCCCAATGCTTGGGCTAACCATAAAATAGATTGAGATACTAGACCCATTTTCTAAATGTTAACATGGTCATGATAGTTATATTTGTGGGGGCGTGTAGGAATAGAAAGTCTATCCCACATTAGAAGTGCGACAATATCAAAACCTATTATATAAGGCTAGTGATTGGGTTACTCTACCTATTGCCAATTGATTTTAGCTAGGTTGAAATTACATTGGATTGTCACGTATGTGAGTTCAACACTCGTATTTAACGGCACACCGGATTTTAACGAGAAATATATTGAATATGTTGTTCAATATGTGGTTAAAGTGCATGCCCAAAATTATAGTCATTTTATTTCAATCTTTCCATACATAACCAAAAAGTGGAAAAGATTTTTCAAAATTATCGAGATTCAAACATGATAAATCCCACCAAAGCCCAATACTGCAAAGAAAATTAAGTGAATTACTCTAAATACAAAGTATAGAAAAGTGTATATAACTCTTCCACCATGGCCTACTCCTAACCTAGAATAGCGAGGTGGAGAAGTAAAATTAATCATTGTTCATATGTCAGCTTTTCTAATAGGAAATGTGGGATAAATGTAGGTTTACACCTTTTGTAAAAAAAAATAGTACACTCCATTATTTTTTAATTAGAAAGGCTGTCCTAAATCAAATACAAGTGGGGGAGTATGATGAAGAATAACTTGAATTCCTTCTAGAACGAAGCCCAAGACCACCGAGAAAGAGAATCAAGATGAAGTATTTTCATAACTTTGAAGATCTCGTCAAAACCCGGATAATGCTCGGTAAAACGACATTAACGTTGGCTACAAAATCGATCTCAAGCTCATTCAATAAGAGTTGGAAAGATGACTCGATGATCTACAACTCTCTAGTTTACGACGAGTTTAAATTCCAATAGGAAGATGATAAAAAAATAGCGATTACATGTATATGTATACCTCCGTATGTTAGTATGCACGGTCCTTGCACACCCCACTGTTTCACGACCAACTCCATGCACTTTCATTAGCATGGAACGTGTGCCTAACGAACTCCTCCGTGCTCGATGTTATTTTGGGGTTTTGTTTCTGAACTATTATTTACACGTTTTAGGGTTTTTGTTAGCTTATTTTTCAAGTTATTGTGTAAGCCTTTGTTTTTCTATTTAATTACTTTCATTCATTCAATAAAATTAGATTTGAAGACTCCTTGTCATAGGTTTCAGGTTTTTTTATCCCCAAAGCGCTTTTCTTGTGTTCTTACTTCTTATAACTGATTTGATTATTCCATCATTGAGTTCTTGTTCGAGTTTGAAAAACAAAAGGAAATTTCAATCTTGACTTATAGACGGGACCTAAAATCAACGTTGGAGCGACTTCTATCGGAATTTTGTTTGAGACTTTAGCTCTATTGCATCACTCCTAACCAAGCTCACCAAGAAGACGTCGCCTTTTGTTTTTAAGCAGACCCACGAGGATGCTTTTTGTTCCCTTAAAGACAGCCTCTGCCATACCCCATTGCTTCAACTTCCTTTTTTTACCAAGACCTTTAAGGTGGACCGCGACACGTCTGAGATTGGGATTGGAGGTTTCCTCATCCAAGAGGGGTGACCCATTACTTACTTCAGTGAGAATCTCAGTGGTGCCGAGTTGAATTACCCCACTTATGATAAAGAGCTCTATGCTCTTATTCGGGTATTAAAGACTTGGTAACATTACCTTTGGCCCAAAGAGTTCGTCATCCACTCAGACCACGAGGCGTTGAAGTACTTCAAGGGCCAAAGCAGGCGTAGCAGGCGCCACACCAGATGGGTAGAGTAACTAGAGTTCATAGAGACGTTTCGCTATGTCGTTAAAGATAAGAAGGGAAATGAGAATACGATAACCGATGCCCTTTCTCGTAGGTCTTTCCTCTAAATTAGTGAGATGCTGGGTTACTTGGTTTTGCATTGATTAAGTAACTTTATGTGCTTGATGTCTTCTTTAAGGACATTTATGATCATTGCTTGACTAAGGGAGCCTTGAACAACTTTTATATACATGATGGCTATTTGTTTAAATTTGGGAAATTATGCATTCTCAGATCATCTATACGTAGGTTGTTCCGTTATTAGTACATGAAGCCCATGAGGGAGGCCTTGGAGGACATTTTAGGGTTACTAAGACTTTGCATGCCTTATATGAATATTTCTTTTGGCCTAAGATGAGTAATAATGTGTTGTGTTGTTGCAATTCTTGTATGCCTTGTTTGAAAGCTAAGCCTCGGTTGAACCCTCATGGATTGTATACTCATCTTCCTATCCCTACAACCCAATTTCGATGGACTTGAACGTGGGATTGCCTCAGACTAAGAAGATGAGGAATTCTATCTTTGTTGCCATTGATAGGTTTTCTAAAATGACTCATTTTATTGCCTGTCATAAGACCGATGATGTAATGCATATAGCTGACCTTTTCTCTAGGGAGATAGTTAGGTTGCATGTTGTGCCTTGTACTATTATTTCTGACCGAGATGCTAAGTTTATGATTTGTTTTCAGAAGACCTTGTGGTCTAAGTTGGGGACTAAGCTATTATTCTCTACATCTTGTCATCCTCAACCTGATGGCCAAACATAGGTAACTAATCGGATTTTGGGTACTTTACTTTGTACTATGCTTAAGTCCAACCTCCGGAAGTGAGAGGATTGTTTTCCCTTTGTGGAGTTTTCTTGGAACAGGCCAGTTCATTCTACAATGAAAATGACTCCCTTTCAAGGTGTCTATGGATTCCATGATGGATCTCACGCACAACCCATGAAGGAGAATGAACATTTTGATGCATCTAAGCGACTGAGTTTGTGAGGCGCTTCATGAGCATACTTGGGTGCAACTTGAGAGACGTGTTGAGCAATACAAGCGCCAACTAACAAGGGCAAGAAGAAGCTGATTTTTGAAGCCGACAACTTGGTGTGATTGCACTTGATGAAGAAGTGATAACCAACAAGAGGAAGTCCAAGCTCAATGCTAGAGGAGATAGGCATTTCCGGGTCCTATACCGTATTAGTAACTGTGTTTACTACCTTGAGCTTCCCGACAATTATGGCGTCTACTCCACATTCAATGTCGATGACCTCTCTCCCTACATTGCCGATGACCTCTCCGATTATTAATCGAGGATGATTCAAGTTCAAGAAGGGGAGAATGATGACTCCCTCCCAATGATAACTACGAAGGACGTTGAGGACATGATTCGAGTGACCACACAAGGCCCAATCACAAAGGCATGAGCCAAGATGATCAAGGAGGCTTCGATGGGACTCATCCGACACTTGACCGCCACCAGACGAGTCCCGAATCCTGACTCCCGAGATCCACGACTAGTTTCGTTGCTTACCCAAGGAGAGGGAACAGACCTTTGCATTAAATGCACAGCCCGTACGAGCCAATATGTGAAGTGCAGGAGAGTGCACGATCTGTGTACCGGTTCATGCACCTCATAGCACAAACTGTGCACAATGTTCTGTAAAGAACACCTTTGTGCACCCGCCATTGCACAATATGTGTTGCACTCTGTGCATTCATGTGCAAGGCCTATGCATAGGGTTCTGTAATACGTTGACCGTCGTGCACTTGCCATGCACGGCCCATGCATAGGAGGAACTTGTTTCGTGTTTTTTTTGGGTTGTATTAAACTTTATATTTGTGCTTTTAGCCATTAGGGTTTTATGAACCCTTATTTAAAGCACTTTCTTTTTCATTAGTAGTCAGATTGGAAGACATAATCATCTAGTTAGGTGCTTATGTATTTCTCATCCCCCATCGTTTGTGATTCTTGTTCATTTGTTTAATTCAAGCATTGATTTTATGTTCTTCATTATTGTCGACTTCTCAATTGTTCTTGTAGTTCTTTATACTCATCGCAAAAACTCATAAATTTAGATGTTGTCTCCAAGACATGACTGAAGCATCAATCGCGGTAAAGGACAAGCAAAAATCAAACAAAACTATAAAAACTATGAACTTGTAAACAAAGAAGTCAATCTAATATAAAGATCAAAAGATAATTGGAAAAAGAAACAAAAATACTAAATAAGGAAATAAGATAATATGTTTTTAGGTGGATAAGGTTGGAGGAAAAAGATATAACGGATATTTCGTTAGGTAACCCTGAGATTTGACCTAATTCACACGGTGTATAAAAGTTTAACATATTTTGGGTGGTAACTTTGAGTTTTGTATAAATTTCACCCCTAACCAAACCGCGTTAAAATTGACTAAAAAATGTTTACTCTATTAATCCAAAAATAAAAATAAAACAAAAGGCACGAACAGTTCGTTCTTGTTGAAAACGATGAACAGTTCACAACCCGCAAAGACTACAAAAAGATCAGTTGTCCTCAGAAATTGACAATATCAGTGGCCCTCATCTCTTGGTGGTGCCAGCGGCCCTTCGTTGGTGTTGCTGACGGTGGAGGAAGAGATCTACAGCCTCATTCTCCTCTGGAGTTGACGACACTGGCGGCTCTAATTCCGGAGAAGATGCTCTTTGTGGGCGATGAGTTGTTCGTCTTGGTAGTACTCCACCGCTTTCTTCTCTCATAATTTCACCTCTTGAGCCACCATACCAGACTCGTTAAATTATGGCTTCTCGTTCAAAACCAGGGCATGGATTGAAATAAATTATACATAATTTAAAATTTTCAACAACTCAATTCAAGAATTGAATAAAATTGATAAACTAAACCATCAATTTATTTAACAAAACTGATTTCGATCAAACTTCTCTAACTTGATTATGTTATTGAGAATTAAGAACGAACATTGTTCGTCCACTTCCTTCATAACCAACATTGTTCGTACTTTTTGTATTATTTTATTTTCAATTAATTTTTCTTTCATAACAAACATTGTTGGTACCTTTAGTTTGGGTGTAGTTAAACACCCCGTAACTTTTTGTTATTTATACACATTATATGTATGCGAAATGCGAATATATATACATAAACATATGTATGCGGAACGCGTATGCATATGTATATGGATTAATAAACCATATACTTACGTATGCGCACAGCATATGCATACACATATGTATGCGCACTGCGCATGCATACGCATATGTATGTGCACTGCGCATGTATACGCATACACACTAGTTGAAACTAAACATTAACCGCATGATACGTTACGTAAATTGAACGAAATATTTTGGATCGGCGTAAATAATTGAACGAATTTTTTTGAATGTTTGTCTCTAAATTTTTGTATATATACATATTCATCATCTTTATATATACATACTCATAAACAAACATTATGAACCCTGTTAATAATGATTGTTCCAGATTTTTTTTTCAAATGAGGTAAGTTTACTATGCTTATACTATTATACAACTTTAGGACAACAAGATTGGTTACTGCTACATATATAAATCTATGAAGATATCTACATATAAATGCACTTATTACAAGTTACAACTTAACATACTAAACCTTCATTAAATATACAACATTCTATCAAGCTATCTATACTAAATGTAATCTAAGTAACTAATCATACCATAAAAAAGTATTATAGTATAAGCATTAGTAAACTTATCTAAAAACATTAATGAAATTTTAAAATGGTCAAGTTAAATATATAACACAATAAACTTTCATTGAATATATAACAATCGATGAAGCTATCTATATTATACGTAGAAGTAACTAATATTATCATAAAGTTGTGTAATAGTATAAGTATAGTAAAGTTACCTAAAACATTAATGAAAATTTTAAATGGTCTTGTTACAAGTTACAACAAATGTATTAAACATTCATTAAATATATAACAATCTATCAAACCATCTATACTATATGTAATCTAAGTGATCTTATTATGAAGTTGCGTAATAGTATAAGCATTAGTAAATTTACATAAAAACATCAATGAAATTATAAATTTGTCTTCTTACAAGTTATGATATAACATACTAAACAAGCATTAAATATATAACAAACTATCAAGTTAACTATATTATATGTATAAGTAACTAATCTAATTATAGAGTTTTATAATAATATAAGCATAGTAAACATACCTCATTCGATAAAAAAATTTGGAACAATCATTATCAGTAGGGTTCATGATGGATACGTATGATGAAGAATAGAAATTTAGAGAACTTTTGATGATAATGAATGAGAGAAGATGAGTATGTATATATAGAGAGAACAACGATAAAAAATATTCAAAACTTTGCGTATCTTGCGGTTAACGTTTTAATTTTGAACTGGCGCGTATGCATGCGCACTGCGCATACATATTCGTACGCATCCGCACTGCGCATACATATGCGTATGCATGCTCAATGTGCACAGATGCGTATTGTTTTGTAATGCATATGCACACGCATATGTGTTCCGCATCCGTAAGTATATGTATATGCATGCGCATTCCGCATACATATTGTGGGTATAAATATAAAAATTTAATGGTGCCTTTAATATCCCCGTTTTGTTTTGTTTTATTTTCAATTTCTTTTTTTAAATAAAGTTAACATTTCCTGGTTAAGTTTAACGATTTTCTGGTTAACTTTAACGGTTTGGGTACGAGGAGGATTTTATACAAACCTCAGGGTTACCGTGTGAAATATGTCAAATTTTGGTACACCGCATGAATTACGTCAAACCTCAAGGTTATCAGGCGAATTATCCGAAGGTACTATTTTTTGATGGATGTATATGGAAGATAGAAGGGTGGTGGGGACCTTGTGGTTAGGGAAGTTGGTGGTGGTATTGTGTTCTTGTGGGAAATTGTTAGATTGCACCTTGCACCATTACTTATATTCGTGATACTGAGTTCTTGAGCTATTTTTGGAAGACCGTATGGTCTAAGTTGGAGGCAAAACTACTCTTTTCTACATCATCTTATCCCTAAACTGATGGCAAAACTGAGTTAACTAATATAACTTTAGGTGTATTACTTCCTACTATGCTTATGACCTCAAACATTGGGAAGATTGCTTGCCTTCTATAGTATTTTCTTATAAAAGGTCCATTCATAGTGCAACCAAGATGACACCATTCGAGGTGGTGTATGGCCACAATCCCCACACCCGCATGGACTTGACGCCACTGCCTATGAAGGAAAAGGATAACTTTGAGGCTAATGAGTGGACTGAGTTCGTGATGAAGCTCCAAGATAGGAGTATGATGTGACCCTGCCGTCCTTGTCACATCTGCCTTGAGACTCCCCTACAGTTACATCCAGTCCGATCGAGACATTAATTGCTTAGCACGTTTTATGAATAATATTTCTATTTTTAGTAGCTGCTATCTCTGGGTGGTTGCCATTTATGTTAAATGGGCCGCCAGAATTAGTAACTAGAGAGTCTGGCCCATTAGGTCAACTCTCTAGTATAAATACTCTCTTTTGTCTTCATTTTCAAGGACGTCGAAATAGACCTTGTTTTCCAGTCGAGTAATCTCCTACAAACCCGGGCCGTGACGTCAACAATCCTTGCATTTCTAGTCGAACTATCCTGGCGCATCGATTCCGTTAACGCATTTCTAGTGAATTATCATGGCGCGTTAACTCGGTTACTACCTATTCGGTTACTATCCGCAATCCCGAGACAAGAACTAACCCTAGTTCTCGTCTCTCCCCAAACACAAACCCTAGGGCTGCTACCGCCCCCTCCACTCCTCATTCCGCTGCCCCCTTCGTCGCCACCGCACCACCACCATAACCTCCCTTCCGCCGCACCACCACCAGCCACCGCCGATCACCCCCTAGCCACCGGTCATCATTCCAACCACCCCACAGTCCATCTTCTCCTTGCTTCCGCCAATCTATCCTTTCCGAAGAGTTGCTTCGCCCTACTACGCGTTCAATCGATCCTTGACAGCGAATCGTGGTCTTTCCTCAGACAAGGTCACATCAACTGGCATCAGAGCCTTCGAATCGCGTAAGTCATTCCAACTATTCATTCAATCGCTCATTCGTTTCCGCAACTCAATTCCTTCATCAACAAAAAAACCCTAGATCTTGTTATAGGACCCAAAAAAAAAAATTCTTTGCATTTAAATCTGAAAAACCAAAAGAAAACCTTAGGTTTGGTGTTAGATAAGTTCGACCATCATCAAAACCCACAAAAAAAAAATTCGTTTCTGCACAGATCCGAACCCTACTCACCAATTTTCTGCACTTTCATGTGTTTTTGCTTGGTTTTTTATTGTGTTTATGGTAGATACGCTTGCATATAGGCTTAGATAGTTCGTTTGCATCTTTGTTTGCCTTGTGTGCGCCAAAAATCTACATCTTCGCAATCCCCTTTCTTCTTCCAACTTGAATCACTGCCCTAGAATTTTTGTTTTTATTTTCACTGCACTGTGCGGCTGTCTGTGCATTGTTCGGCTGCTGTTTGCTGATTTCCTGTGTTCATATTTGTTGATTTCTGCCCAAGTTTTGTTGTGCTGTTCGTGAACAGCAGTGCACTTGTGTTTTGGTGTTTGTTCTTCACGGAAGATACTACAAATTGCCCTAGTTTCACAACAACAACAACAAAAAACCGGGGCTGTTTGCTGATTAAAAAATAAATAAATTAATCGAGACCACACAAGCCAAAATAAGGCAAGTGCATCTCTTCGCAGTGCAAGAAGGGAGAACCCGGTTTGATCCCGGCACCTTCAACCCCACGTTTCGCAGTGAATCATTTACCATCTTCTATATCTCTCATTGTCTAGGTTGCATATCTTGGTTGACTGTGTTGTGCTTACTTCTGTGCTTATATCCTTGCATATCTACTTTTGACATTGTCTTTGCTGAGCATTGCCTTGATTTTGTTGATTGTTGTGTGAATTGCCTTGAGCCTGCTCGTAACCGCCCACACGGCCAGCCAGATTAGTTACCCGAGTGATTGCTTGTTGAGTTCGGATCTGCTTACCTATTTGGTGGTTCTCTGTTGTTGTTGTTCTTCTTCTTGATTCTGTGGTTTGCCATTTCTTGTTGTCAGGTACCATGTCAACATGTGATACAACCCGTGAGACAGGCGCAGAGACTGCTGAACACCAACCGCTCCGAGAGCTGCTTGCTAGAGACAAAGCAAGAGACGCACAGTTCGCTGAACTCCTGTGTAAATATGATGAGCTCTTAGCCCTGGAAGAGGCGAAGGGTAAAGCCCTGATGCTTCCCTCCCCATCGACTCCAGGCCAACTGAAATGCCTCGAGTCACAGGATGTGATCCAGGCGGAAGACCCTGCCGTTGTAGAGGCAGATGCTAACGACGTCGGGGTTGACCCTGCTGGTGTCTTTACAACCGATGCTGAATACGATGTGGTCGGTACGTCTGCCTACCATGATGATCAGACCTACCACTTTGCCTTGGTCACACGACGCGTTCTGAGCGTCAAGGAGGGTGACCTGGCTGAGCATAGAGAGAATTTGTTTCATGCTCGAGCGAAGATTCAGAATGCATCGCTGAGCGTGATCATTGATGGGGGTTCATGCTGCAACATCATCAACGAGAAGGTTGTCCGCCACTTTAACCTTCCGACGACTCCACACCCCACTCCCTATGGTCTATAATGGATTTCAGATGGTTCAGGTAACAAAGTATCACAACAGTGTCTTCTTTCCTTTTCTATTGGTCCTTATAGCGATACTGTGCTATGTGATGTTACCGCCATGGACGCTACCCACTTGCTTTTGGGGCGTCCATGGTTATATGATCATCGCGTGCTTCACGACAGGTTTTTGAACACTTACATGTTCAATTACCACGGGAAGCGCGTGACTCTCTTACCCATGAGTCCGTAGGAAATTTTACAGGACCAGGCCGAGCGCCAACGCCAGAAGGCTATTGAGGCCGCCAGAATGCCGCCTGCGATGAACCCCGCCCCGGGGAACGCCAGACGACAACTCGGCCGAGTCACCGACCGAGTGGAGGCACCTGGGGAAAACTCGAGCGACAACTCGGCTGGGTCACCGACCGAGTTGTGTCACCTGGGGGGAACTCGGCCAGAAACTCGGCCGAGTTCTGGGCCGGGTCAGCATACCTGGACACAACTCAGTCCCCCACCCGACCAAGTTATGGACCGAGTCGGGCACGGCGCCCGCAACTCGGCCGAGTCAGCTTCCAGGACTCTGCCCTCGCCTTTTGCCTTTTCTGGGCGATCTTCTGCATCTTCAGCTGCTTCTGCATCTATCTTGCGGGGCACCTGTGAACCCAGAGTTCTTCTGGCGAAACGCAGGGATCTTACACCGGCACTTCAAGGTAAGTCTGCTTGTTTCCTTCTTCTACCTCGCCTTGATGCCACTACTATGTCAGAGCCTGCCCTCTCGCCGAGTTTTTTTGTCTTTTTTACAGGACTTGCAGGTGGACATGCATCATCAGGAGCTTCCTGGAGGGAGGACACGCACACAGTTGGAGAGGCTCATGCTGCTTTACTCAGCCCCGCAGAACAAGCGCATGCGACGCTTGATGTTCGCCCCGGGCGACTTGGTTTGGCTTCACTTGCGGAAGGAGCGATTTCCTTCCGTCCGCAAGTTTAAGCACGACCAACGGGGCGATGGTCCATTCAGAGTCCTCAGGACCATTGGAGAGAACGCCTACCAGCTCGAGCTCCCGGACAAGTATGGGGTGCATCTGACGTTCCACGTCGCAGACTTAGCACCATATGTTGAGCCTGAGCCTAATAAGGGTGAAGCGGGGACGCTTCACAACCAAGTGGAGGAGGGTGATGTGACCCTGTCGTCCTTGTCACATCCGCCTTGAGACTCCCCTACAGTTACATCCAGTTCGATCGAGACATTAATTGCTTAGCACGTTTTATGAATAATATTTCTATTTTTAGTAGCTGCTATATCTGGATGGTTGCCATTTATGTTAAATGGGCCGCCAAAATTAGTAACTAGAGAGTCTGGCCCATTAGGTCAACTCTCTAGTATAAATACTCTCTTTTGTCTTCATTTTCAAGGACGTCGAAATAGAGCTTATTTTCCAGTCGAGTAATCTCCTGCAAACCCGGGCCTTGACATCAACAATCCTTGCGTTTCTAGTCGAACTATCCTGGCGCATCGATTCCGTTAACGCGTTTCTAGTGAATTATCTTGGCGCGTTAACTCGGTTACTACCTATCCGGTTACTATCCGCAATCCCGAGACAAGAACTAACCCTAGTTCTCGCCTCTCCCCAAACACAAACCCTAGGGCTGCTGCTGCCCCCTCCACTCCTCATTCCGCTGCCCCCTTCGTCGCCACTGCACCACCACCACAACCTCCCTTCCTCCGCACCACCACCAGCCGCCGCCGGTCACCCCCCAGCCGCCGGTCATCATTCTGACCACCCCACAGTCCATCTTCTCCTTGCTTCCGCCCATCTATCCTTTCCGAAGAGTTTCTTCGCCCTACTACGCGTTCAATCGATCCTTGACAGCGAATCGTGGTCTTTCCTCGGACAAGGTCACATCAGTGTAGTTGGTTGACAAGTGGTGATATTCCCACTTGTTAAAGGGAGGTCCTGGGTTCGAGTCCCACCTCCAACAACCTATAGGCTAACACTCTGTGAGCATCTGGTTGGGGTGTATGGCCTGCAGGCCTGCTGTGAGTCTCGGCTGTTCCTGCCGGTCTAGCCCGACGGGCCGTGGCTAGCCGGACCCCCGCCCGAAGGGCCGACGTGGGGCCCACCGAGAGGGGTTATGGAGTCAGACTCACATCATAAAAGTGCACTTTTATGATGTGAGTCTGACTCCACAACCCCTCTCGGTGGGTCCCACGTCGGCCCTTCGGGCGGGGGTCCGGCTAGCCACGGCCCGTCGGGCTAGACCGGCAGGAACAGCCGAGACTCACAGCAGGCCTGCAGGCCATACACCCCAACCAGATGCTCACAGAGTGTTAGCCTATAGGTTGTTGGAGGTGGGACTCGAACCCAGGACCTCCCTTTAACAAGTGGGAATATCACCACTTGTCAACCAACTACACTGCAGTGTAATTGGTTGACAAGTGGTGATATTCCCACTTGTTAAAGGGAGGTCCTGGGTTCGAGTCCCACCTCCAACAACCTACAGGCTAACACCCTGTGAGCATCTGGTTGGGGTGTATGGCCTGCAGGCCTGCTGTGAGTCTCGGATGTTCCTGCCGGTCTAGCCCGACGGGCCGTGGCTAGCCGGACCCCCGCCCGAAGGGCTGACGTGGGGCCCACCGAGATGGGTTATGGAGTCAGACTCACATTAGAGTAGCTTGCATCTAGAGAGGCGAGCACACCAATACAAGGTATAAGTTGACAAAGACTGCAAGAAGATGATCTTTAGGGAGTGAGATATGGTGTGGCTTCATTTGAGGAAGGATAGGTTTCCTACTAAGAGGACGATGCTAGAGGAGATGGTCCTTTTTGAGTGGAGAAGAGGATTGGCGACAATGCTTACCGTTTATATCTCCTCAGTGAGTATAGTGTTCATTGTACCTTCAACGTGTCTGACTTAACCCCCTATATTTCTGATGACAATAAGGATGATTAATCGAGGGCGATTAGAAGCCAAGTGGGAAGTGTGATGACACACATCCAACCATGACTATGAAGGATGTTGCTAATTGATTCGAGTGTATTTTGATGGTCCTATAACCTACTCAAGAGCCATTAAGATCAAGGACGCAACAAGTATATTACTAGAGAGGCTTCCAACTACCATAGATGAGCTTCAAGAACCAAGACTCATCACACTACTCTCTCATGAAGAGTGCTGACAAGGCCGGAAACCGGTGTCGTTTTCCTGTCAAAGAAATCCTAATTCACCTACTAAAGAGTATAGCAAACAAGTCAGGGTCGATCCCACAGGGAGTCGGTTATCTATATGCAAACGACGTGTAACTGAGAAGTAACAAGGGGAGTTTTATGTGATCGCAGAGTAACAATGATTCAAGCTTTAAAGAAAGAATAAGTATGATGGGTGGAAGTATTCCACTAGACAAATATCCACACTGCAGATAAAAATGGTTGATCACTGATAACTATTATTCCAAGTTCTTCTCACAATCTTATAGTCGTTCCCATCCTGATCGTAATTAACTACCAATTCAGATAGTTGTTGATAGAACTTACCACAATATCAATAGAAGAAAACCTTACTATCGATAAAGCAATAGCATTCAAACAAGGATATAGGATACATGCAAATAGAAGAAAACCTTACTACTTAACATGCAAATAATTCTCTCTCACAATTGCACACTCGTATTCCACTATATGTAACAATTGTGTTTGCTACTAGATATGCACTCGCATTCCGCTATATGCAAATCCTAGCACTATGATAAATATCGATAAACCTAGTTAGCAACTCTAGATAAACCAACACAAACCAATAGACAATATGCTCAAGAGAATTAAACCAACTTAATAAGATATAGAACAAGGAATAGAAATCTCACAACCAATTCATTGCAATGCTTCAATTGTCTAGCGAAATAAAGGTGTTTAGTTCTCCATTCGTTCAAACCCTAGATCTAGAATGAATAATGAGAACGTCCCCATCTAAAAACTGGAAAAAACTCTTAAATAGGTTTTTGGAAAGATAAGCTAAACCTAGCAAATAAAATAATAGAAAATGGAATATCCGAAAATGCTAAAATCAGAAACAAATAAACGCTGGCCGTGAGGCGTCTACATCCACCGCGGGGCGGTGAGTTCCACCGCGGGGCGGTGGCTTCGCTGTGTTGCCTTCTCTGAAGACCACCGTCGGGTCGCGGTGGCTTGTGGCGCGGGGCGGTGAAGTACAACTTCTTCAAATCTTCATCTTCTGCTCTTCTGTACTACAAAGTGATGGTAGCCTTCCTCCATGAGTCTTAAGCAGATCTTCTCCTCCATCTTCTCCATCCTTCATAAAGCTGTAAATCCTATGATATCTTCACTTCTCAACTCTTCTTCTGGATTACATAATTAGTCTAAATCTATACCGAAACTCCATCTAAATCATGTCAATAATCACTAGTTAAGGTGCCTGAAATGGCACCTATCAAGTGCACGGGCCATGCATCATAAGCACGAACCTTTCATACACCACTAGAGGAAACAATGCAAAATTCACAGCCGTGAACCAGACTGTGCCCACAATGCATAGTCCGTTCTTTCGGTTCTGTAAAAGAAAACCTTCGTGCAACTCATTGTGCACAGTCTAGGTTGACCTCCATGCAGCCTAATGCACGGCTTGTGAATCGCTCTCTATTTCACATTATGGTATATGCACTCACACTGCACGAACCGTGCGTATGGTGAATTTCCAAACTTTTTCGGGTTTCTTTTACGAGAGTTTTTATGTTTTTATCCTTTAGGGATTTTATGTTACCTTATTTTACAAGTCTTTTAGAACCCTAGATATGTCTACATAAATATGTTCATTTCATTGTTAGAAAGAAAGACTTGAACATGAGAATAATTTGGCATAGTTATTCTTGAGTCTTTCAAGTCCCAAATGCTCTTGCTTTGTCGTTGTTTTCATTCAATAAATGATCATTCATATTGTGTTCTTGAGATTTGGATTCAAGTGGTGAACAAAAGAAACTTCTTGGAGATCTAGTCGAACTTGCCAAAGAGGGGACCTAAATCACCGTTTGAAGGGATTTCTTTCACATCGATTTGTGTCAGTTTCCAAAGTTGAGGAAAGTTTGAACCCTTTTTTTGCTTAGAGTCCAAGTTTTAATTGTAACAACCCTAAATTACCTTCGGAATATTACCGCCAGTGACCTCAGATCGCATATCCAAAATCACCCAAGGCTTACAATATTGATACCAAATACCAAATAATACGAAACAATTATAGATTAATCCAAAAATGTCTTACAATCACATTGCGGAAAACCATAACTAGATAAATATCAAAGATAATTGCGGAAGACTTAATGAAAATACTAAAATTACATAATATGTCATAAACCTAAAATCTAACTCCAGAATCTTCAACCCTATTGTAAACAAAATTACTTCGCACCCGACGTCTCTTTGAAGAATGGCTCGATTCGACCTCGTTTGACCACCAAATGGCTCGTTGTTGGTGTCTTTGGATTCTTGAATTCAAGACAAAGATTTTGATACTTGAATCGGAACTAGAGATGCCCAAACGAAGGAGAATTTAAACCTGGAAGTTCCTGAAATTTTCTAGAAATACCGAAAACATAAGGCTTGAAATTGGATGAAATCCTATCGTGGGTGAGGGGGTATTTATAGGGGAATTGAATCTCTTAGAGATAGCTATCCAACCCTGCAAGTTTCGGCTCAAACTGATCTCAAACAAGAACGAATTTTGGATTTTATCCGAAATTTCGAATATCCTGGCTGTTTAACTTAATCGACAAAATTCTATCCTTTTAGGTGGTCAAAAATCCCGATTTTGGTGGGATAGGATTTAGGATTAGTTAATCTTCAAAGCCCATGGGCTAATTGAAGAAACCGGGCCAACGTTTGGAGCCAAAACTCCATGGATGGAGCTTGAAGAACACGACTGGCTTGAGGAAGAAAATGGCAGTCGCCCCCCCTATTTTGGATAAATTGCATATTTTTTCCCAACTTTCCAAGTTGTGGCAAAAATGCCCTTATTTCACTTTTCAAAAATTACGAAATTTGCTCAAACTTATATATAATCTTACCCAATGTTTATATATACATTCTAACCCAAATTTATGAATAGTGAAATTTGAATTTGAATTAATTCAAGCTTAAGTTGTATATCTTTATAACTTTAACCTTGTTTAAATCTATATTAACATTTTATTAATCGTAATAAATATTATGTTTAACTTAATCCTTTGAAATAATGTAATAAAAATTCATACCCTTTATTAAAAGTAAATTTGCATTCATGCCATAAAAATGAGAGTTATTACATTAATCAACAAAGTATTGTGCTTGTTGTTTTTCCCCATAAAAAAACCCATAGGTTGCGCTTTACTGCAACCACCACCACTTCTTCGCCTCCCCTTCCACCACGACCGTGCGTTGTACGGAGAGAAATAGTATATACTGAGAATTTTAGCTGGATATTGATCCCTAGAGCGTAAGTTGGCAATGTGATTTCACTAATGGTGTGCTTGACTTCACCACTGAATCTAATCACGGGAACAAAGTTCTTGGCAACGTCATCCTCACCGACTCCCATGCTTTTCAATGCGTCAAGTAGCATATTGTTTGATGAACTTCCATTTTCCACCAAGATCCTTTTGACTACACAATTGTCGATGTGAAGCGAGATGACTAAGGCAACATGACGTGGGATGTTGAGTCTTCAAATTTGGATAATTGAATGCAATTCACATACTTTTAGAGGCTTCCTTTTTTGGCGAACACTAATGCAACCGGGGGGGGGGTCTATGACACTTTCTCGGGAATGACATATTGAAGAATGCAAATCGGAGCAATTGGGGCAAATCGAATTCCCCTCCACAACACATACAGGTTAGTCATCTCGATTAACGTACTCTACAACACGCAAAGGTTAGTCATTTCGATTGACGTATTGTCGGTTGGCGAAATGCATCGATGACTGTTGGAACATCACATCGTAGGATGGCCATCTTTTCAAGAAATCTCTGAGTGTTTCATTTGACCTCTTCTTAATTTGGTAGAGGTCATTGGATTGCTTCTACAACCGTCTATTGTTGGAGAATTGGATTTTAAAAGCATTCACCAGATCAACAAATGTTCTAATGGAGCCATGTGGTAATGAATAAACCAAACTAAAGTGGGCCGTAACAGATTCGACCCGAAGCCCTTTCACATCACAACTTCTTCAAGTGTCAATGGAAAAGAAATAGTGGTCATCTTCTAACTTGTAAATCGGCATGTGGTAATTGTGATCAACAATTTCGTTGTAAGAAGTCATAATCGACACAATAAACTTCTTGGGGGTATACGTAACTACAATGTACAAAATGCGTGGAGATTCGGCATAACTATTAGGGCCCCAGATCATGTCTACCTGGGATGTCTAGACCCATCGCCACTGAAGGAAAATGAATCAGAGATGACCGTTGACAAACGGGGTTGTTAGAACGTGTCATACGACACATTCAGAAGAGATTTTGTTTCCATAAGAGTGAAGTTGCCTTATTGCAAATATGTATGGACCCGTCGAGCTCTTATCTAAGGAAATATTCCAATTAGAAGATATAAGATTAGGCATCTTATACAAGGAAATATGTTTACCTAGTTTATGTTATCTTACTTAAATTCCAAGCAATATCTTATCTTGTATTTATGGTATTCTACACATACTAGGATTATCCATGGATCCCTATATAAGGAGGGTATCCAACTCTTGTAAGACACACATTATTCGAGTATTCAATATACAATTATTCTCACAATAAGCTTGCTTTTCTCTAAAAATGTGTGATCTTTGGCCCTATACTCCACAATCATAGTGGATAATGTATTAGTACTAAATATGACCACCCATGACTTCTAACTCCATAGGGTGTGCAACTCTAGGAATTCAGGCAATTTTGTCATCTATTTCTCTCTCAAAATTTGCTCCATTATTTCCTTGAAATTTGATGGCAGTAGAGCCGTTGGAGCAGAATGTGGTCTCATGTATGGGAATGGGATCAATCTGATCGTAACCCGACATAGGGGTATTCTAGACATCGCTTCATGGATGAGGAGCATTTGGAATAAATGTCGTTGGTGGAACTTTGGGGGTGTCCACGTCGAGATGTCGGGCAACGCCGTCGTTGTGAAAAATGTATTGAAGGCGTGTGACTGGAGCTATTGAAATGCCTATTTGAACTTCTGATTTCAACCTCTCATTCTAAAAGACGACCTTATTGAGTTGGGCTTTGTATTGCTCAGTAGTCTTTTGGAGAGACGTCATCCTCCTCGCCAACTCAGCATCTGATGCTACCTCTTCATGGATTTGTTGGCCATTGTTAGGATTCTCCAATTGAGGATTGCTGATAGGACTGACTTGGGAGTTGGTTTCTTCGAGGCCAACCATGGTATGTGATTGTGATATTTTTTGTGGATTATAGTAGACATTGGTATGGAATTTAGCTACGAGCCCATGGTGGGCGCTAAATTGTTTTGGACAAATAATTTAAAACTACAAACTTGTTGGTACTAGGAGTGTGAGAGCCAAAATGGTTTAGATATGAACAATTGCTCGGAGAAGTAAAATGGAAGCATTTCGATGAAATGGATGACGTCAAAGCAAAATATGACACTTTGTAGGAATAATCACTCTATTGGGATTGAAACTCACTTCAGTCGATGAATTTAGTAAGCAAATGATGAACACAAAAAGAGAGAATTATTGTTGCATTGATAGCCGGTATTGTATATCTTTACATTACATGTATATATATCAGGGAATAATAACATTGGATTAGTAACTAACATATCACAATTTAACTAACAACGCCGAGAATATCCTTACTTTAATATTGATGGCGAGATTTTTCTTTGATGTCTCCTAACGTTCACCTTAAAGCATCGCTCCATATCCGTTGTAAGAGTCGTCGATGCGTGGATGTTTTATTTGCTAAGCATCCTTCATCCGGTGTTTTGGACTCTTGATGGGCTTTCATGGGATTTGGTTTGTGGACCCGGGGAACCAACGGGTTAATGGTCGAGAAGGATTTAGTCATACCATATGATACATGTGATGAATTTTTTGTGGTATATTTGGGGTATCAATATCTCCACCCAAACGCATGGCGGCTGTAGAGGAGTAATTAATTGATTACTTTATTTTTGGTGCAAAAGAAGGGTTATACCAATTTATTCTATAACATTGTGAACTTACATAAGCTCACTAGAGAGTTTATCATATTCAAGAAGATTAACTATTCCCTCAAGGGGTGAAAACTAGAGTAAATTCTCCTACACACGAGGAGCTAAACTTGCCCAGCCAGTCGGCCAATTGCTTTGCCAAACGTGGGGCGTGTTTGATCGTAATCTCCCATATTGGTGAACTATGCAAGCTGTGGGCCCTAAGGTTCGACAATTGTCACAATTTCCAGCACATCAAGGGAGTCGATTTCGACAATAAGCTTTTGAATCCCCAATTAGTAAGCCCTTGAAAAAGTCTCAACAGCTCTGTCCGGAATGCCGATAGCCTAACAACCTTAGCAACATATCCTCAAATTAAGTCATTGAATTGATTATGAATCAAACCTCCATCACCAACACGATTCCTTCCCTCCAGGAACTCGCCATCCAAGTTCAGTTTGTACCAGCCTATAGGTGGGCGCTGCCAAGTAACCAATGTAGAGGATTGCAAACCGGATTTATAAGAGTGGCCAAGTTCAGGTACTCCTTAGCTCGATCAAGAATAAACTGCGAGTGGGGCTCGAAAATAGTCAGATTGGTGTCGAACACTCTAGCATTCCGCCAACTCCAAAAACACAAAATCTTGAAAAGCAAAGGTCGTTGGCCACGAACCTGATCGAGAATGGTTGCTATTGATCCATATTTTCATATCGTACGAACAAAACTCTTGGAGTCAAGAGTAAATGAGAAAATCTTGCCATATCTCCCTTGCAATAGGATAGTCGCGAAGGATGTGAAGGGTCGATTCTGATTGAGTAGTACAATGCCGACAGGAGGACTCAGATCCATGATGACGTTGGTCTTGGTTAACATTACATATAATAGCATCATGGATGACAAGCTAAAGAAAATTATGGACCCTATTAGGAGCTTGAACTTTCCATATCTTATTCGATACGACATTTGGAACATCCGTTTCATGTTGACATACGATTCCCATGGCAAATTTGAGGGAGAATTGCCCTGAACTTATCGATTTCAACAAAAATTATCAGCCGCTTCCTCGGTTGAGACACAAATTGCACCAATTTTCAAGAGTATCACCGGGGGAAGGAGGTATGAGAACTCAAGCCAACTCCAGGTGCCATTCACCCAACACTTAGCAACGATCTTTCCTAAATCCTCCTCGATCGGTCCCGTTACCAAGTCTACAAGAGGGCGATTTACCACCCATGGATGGCTCCAAAACAAAGTAATTGAGCCATCCCCAATCACTGATTGTAGTCCCTACATCAATGGAGTTTTAGCCTTAATGATGCCACTCAAAAGGTTCGAATCTTCAGAGTTAGAAGAGAACATATCCATGTCACACCTTTTGCTACAATATTTACCACGAACAACCAAAGCGACTATGGTTCATTTAAGAGGCGCACACCCATCTTGGTCATGTATGCGGAGTTGACATGTCGCATACTTTTCATCCCAATCCCTCTAGCACATTTGAGACATCGCATTTCTTCCCATTTGAGCAGGTGAACTGTTCTTTTTTCCTCCGTAGACCCCAGAAAAATTTCCATGTTCTCTTTTCAATCTCATCACATATAAAGAGAGGGAGTTGGGTCGTATGTATAGATAAGTAGAGCACAGTTGCAACTGCGGACTGAGTGAGTGTAACCCTACCAGCCATTGACAACAACTTCGACTTCCAACCGGCCAACTTGGAGTCGACACGATCAAGAATATGCCTAAACGATGCTTTAGACAACCATTTATTGGACATTGGGATACCTAAATACTTTCGACGATCTTCCGTGGCTGCAATATCGCCATCCCATCTAATCTAAAAGGCCAACTGAGCATGCGTGGAGTTAGAGAAGTAAAACATCGATTTGTGTAGTTGATTTTGGCCCCCGTGGTTACGCAAAAAAAAATCAAGGCAACAACGTATCAATTGCGTTTGATCGACACTCACTTTAGCAAAAATAATCATATCATCTGTGAAAAAAAGGTGTGATAATCCCGGTCCATGTTCTAACAACCATATGGGCCCCACCCCCCTTCAATTACAACCTCTTCGATAATATGCCCCAAGCGCTCCATACATAGCACAATTAGGTAAGGCGACAAAGGATCGCCTTTCCTAACACCTCAGGTTGGAGAAAAACAATCTCCTATCTCACCATTCCAAAGTATCCACATACTACAGGAGGAGATGCATTCCATAATTGTGTGAATCAGAGCATATGACAAACGAAGCTCTTGGAGCGTATCTTTAATGAAAGGCCACTGGATTCGGTCGTATGTTTTTTCAAGATCAATCTTAATGGCCATAATTTGTGGACTACTTTTAGCCCGCATTGAGTACATCACCTCTTGAGTTATGACAATGTTGTCCGTGATTTGCCTTCTCGAGACGAAGCTCGCCTGAGAAGGAGCCACCACCTTCCTAATGATTGGCTAAAGACGAGTAACAATAGCCTTTGTAGCAATTTTGAAGGCTATGTTGCACAAACTGAATGGTCTTAGTTGATTAACCGTTTCTGGGTTCTCAACTTTGGGGAATAATACGAGGAGGATCTCATTCAAAGAGGTGGGAATCCCTTTCCCTCAAAGGATTTGTAGCACCGTTGTCTCGACCTCTATATGAATTGTCTGCCAATTCTTTTGGTAGAAGATAGCATGGTATTCATCAGGCCTAGGATCTTTAAGGGCGCCCATGCTATCCACTGCCTCCTCAATCTCACTTGTTGAACAGGATTTGTAGAGACTATCCATATCAGCTTGTGAAATTAAAGGAAACTGCCCTTGGGACACATCAAAAAGACCCTCAGTATGAACTTCCTCAGTGTATAGATTGCGAAGATGAGCAGCAACCATATGGCGAACAACAGATTGATCCCAAACCTAGTCATTTTATTCAGTTCGAACTCCTTCCACCCGATTGTATTTTCGACGGACCACCGAGCAAGCATGAAAAAATCTAGTATTTCGATCACCATCAAGGAGGGCATCTGATTGTGCTTTTTGCATCCGAAAGAGATGAATTTACTCCATGACAGAAACTAATTGGTGGTGAAGTTTCTATTCTAAATTGATGAGCCCCCTAGCAGATTTGTCAAAAATACTCCGCTGAATTCCCTCAATCTGCCTCCATAACATGTCTCTTGTACGAAAGAGGTTTCCAAATACATTCTTGTTCCAATATTCCATATTTGTCACAAATTAGAAAGGGCGGCATTAAGAAGTGCACCTTGATCCAATTTTAAGCAAGAGACGAATGGAATTCATGATGAAGGAGCCATGCCGCTTGGAATGGGAATGACTTATTGAGGGGTCTATAATTCTCAAACCCTTTATTGCTTAGTAAGAGGGGGGAATGATCCAACTGGTGGACATCAAGGTGATGAATCGAACCCTCCTCAAACATACTTTTCTATTCCATGTTGCATAAACCACAATCCAGTCGTCTACAGGTCCTGGAGGAAGGATCAAGCCCACAGCTCCAAACGGCCAAGGTTAAACAAACAAATATCATCTATCCACTGGTTGAACTTGCTGCATCTTTATCGCATATTATCGGAGGAGCTAGTTCTTTCCAACAGAGCCTTGGTAGCAACCAGGGAAGCTGGTTATTGTTACTAAAATCCAATAATTAACGCCAATGCTTCTCCCTACAAGAAGGAATAGGATTGGAATATATCATAGAAAAGAGCCATTGAGCTTCTCCAGTTCCGGACATTGTAAGCGAAATAACCTAAGCATGAAAATCCACCTAATCCAGTTGTACTCTATCACAACCCCATAAGTCACAAATTCCACCCCGAAAACCAAAACTCTGATTTAGCAATACCATCAAACCCAATTTGAACACATACTTAATCAGCTTGAGATCCACTTATGGGAGTCTCTAATAGGACAAGAATAGAGGGATCATGAATCCGAATCAAATCCTTAAGAGAACAAAGAAAGTCCATATTACTCGCGCCTTGGGCATTCTAGGAGATAAGGTGTAGATCATAAATAATCATGGATAACTATTGGAAAATAAGGTGATCTTCAAGAACCCATTGTGCAATCGCGTCAAACATCAAACGCGACCATGATGGCATCTTCATCCACTATGCTGTCATAGCTTGCTTGCATCTCGCGGTCGATTTGTTGTATTGAATCTTCCATTCACGAGTCCAGAGATGAATCAACCGCACCCTTGGTTAATTTGGCGATTGGATTCAACTTCAATGGGAAGTCATCTTGTATCAGCGGGTCACCAGTATGTTTCCCTGAGTGGTGTTTGGAGTTTTGTGAAAGGTCTAAACTTCATGTACTCTCTGTAGAAAAAGAAGGTGATGTCAAATTCTATGATTCTATTTTTTGGTAAGTGATGTCCCGCCCAAATCCTTTCCAATCACACTATTGATTTTCAATTTTGTACTCGTTAAAAAAAAGATCTTCTAGCCTTTCATTCCTTTTTAAGATCTTTGGAGTTATCCCATGACAATATCTTTTTAGCAGATGGTGTGGTCATGATTTCCTTTGAAATCATCACACCATTGACCTTGATTTTCCGGGATTATGCTTTTCTTTCAAATCCTCCTTGGATATCTTCTTGCTTTAATTATCTTTCTTTTGGTCTTACCTTTGATTTGCACTAATTCTGGTTTGCTTGGAATGAAAAGTGCTTCCTGATTTTCCTCCTCTTTGCGTTTATGCCTGAATTCTTCCTCCAATGGAGCAAGAATTTGAATTCGGGATCCCGAATTAGCTAAGTTTTCCATTCCTGGATTTTTTTTCATGTATGTATTCGAATTCTAGGTTTCCAACTGAACCGAGTTTAGTTTTATGGAAAAGGAAGCCGCTTGAACCGGTTGCGATCCACCATGGCCTATAGAATTTAATGACCCCCCTAGTTGGCGGAGTCGATTGTTTGTTGGAACTTCATGTGTTACCCCTACCACCGTGTACAAAATTAAACCTCAACCTATTGACATAATTAGGAAGCATCCATCTACTAAAAGCCTTTAAGATTTTTGGCGCTATCACGCCACTCACAAGTTTCTCAACAATGTCAAAGGGATGATCTGAGCATTGGTCCATTACATGTCCAATCCTTCCATATTTAAAGTAAATTATGCAAAGTCCTTCATACTGAATTTTCCAAACTCTTCCATTGAGGCAAAATTTGGCGAGTAATGACTTTGTTATATCCAATTTCACGCTCAATTGAGTGAATCGTCCTCATTCTGCTGCACCTGTGGTTCAATCAATATTCATTACACGACCCACCTTTGATCTAATTTTGTTGAGAATTTCGGCATCAAAATAGTCCATCGAGATATTTGGGATTGAAATCCATGTTGTAATGAAATTAATTGGCTCCTCACACACGACAAAATTCGGTGTCCAACGTTGGATAGTCAAGTAAATGTCCCCAATGATCCAGGGACCATCAATCAACACGCGATTGAAGTCCTCATTGTTGCAAAATTCGATGACATAGTAGTTGAATCCTATGTCGACCATGGTGAACTCACCCTTCAGTTTCCACTTCTGAACAAGGCTTTTTCATAGGCACATATATCCTACATTTCTCCCGAAAACCTTGACAGTGATAGCAATGCGCCAGGGTTGTCGGATTTGTCGCTTGTCTTTAGTTGATATAAGAATGATATGGCATGTCGGGTCATCAGATTGTGGTATGATGTTGTCAACCATGTCCTCATCCCAGAAGGTATTGTTTTATTCCATCACATTTTCTTGTGATGAATCCCATGCTATTGTATCCTTGTATGAGACTGTTGTGTTACCAGTAGACTCCCGTTTAGATTCAAGTTCAGGAAAATCTTCTATTGCAAGATTGAATGCTTTGTTGCTTCCACGTTTCATCTTCTTCGCAGATCTCTTAAGTAAATCAAGCTCCTCAGGCGAGGAAAGAGAGGGTGGTCCAGAGACCGACAATGTAGATCGGAGAGAAGGCATTTCATAGAGTTTATAATTAATACATTACATTAAATTCCATACTTGTCAAGAGTACAAAGTCTCCATAGACTAATTAGACTCGTTATTTTGAATGTTTGGGATTAGATGCGTATAAGCGGAATTTCAGAAAACTATTTTCTAGAATCTAACAAGGATCTCATGCATGAATCAATAGGAATCATTTAGAAGTAGAGTTACATACCGTTTGATGCGAGTCTGAAATGTTCATGCATGATTTCAGCGGAGATCGAAAACCCCAAGTGTGGCTTCTCTACTTGGTCCACACGAGTATGAAATCTGGATTGCCTTTGATGTCGTCTGCTACAACGAACGAACGAAAGAGACGAACTTGGCTTTCTCTAGGGAGGTTCGGCCGTACTGCTTGGAGAAGAGAAAAGTTGTGTTCGTTTCCTTTTGGAAACGATTACTTATAAGATCGTATCTTATCTTTGGTAATAGATATAATATCCGTATATTGTATCTATATATCTTCTAATAAGATATCTCCTTGTCTAGTAATTATTCACGGTAACTCTTATCCATTAATAATAAAAGCGAATCTCCCAATATAGCCTATGGCCGAAAACTCCATGTCCCACATCGGATTTCGGTTCGGTTTGATCCAGTCCGATAACTCTATGTGTGTGACCTCATAGGACCCGGTTATCATAGCCATGGACCTAACCCGTTTAAGTCCATTAATCGTAGTTGGCTTCTAGCAAAGCACTACGATCCCTAAAATACTTGGATTGTAAATCTCCATTAATAGTCATATTCCATGTTCAGTAATTGCACCTTTGATTAAAGCAAACAATTCCTTTAATCTCCCACTTTTCCTTAAAACAAGTGTGCAATATTAAATCCCTTTGTCTCTTAGTGTCTAATTTGATGATATGATGACATCCATATCTCCTATCAAATGCATTTCTTGAACTCTTGAGTTTGAACTGTCAAATAACGGATGATTACAAATAATCCATCCGAGCATGGCCATGCATTTTTCAGTTCTCCCTCTTCAAGTGGTCGAGACATCATTCCTGTCCATGTATCATAATATGCATGAAGAAGGAGGACTTCTCCAGTCTTGTATGACTATAGCTCCCACTCAATTTTGGGCAATCCCAATCACTTACTTTATAACTCCCTGTTATGGTCAGCGTTTAACAGCGTCAAAGACATACCAATCATCAAGAGAAACCATATCACACTCATGTCTGAGGAATCTACCAATCATGGTTTGACTTAAAACTCTTGAATCCATTTTAGAGAGTCTTAAGGTGGGTCTTGTCCTATATGTATCATCCATACATATCTATGTAATTGACTAGACATCTCTATGTCCCTATAGCCCATGAAACCTAGCGCTATCAGTCAACTTATAATACAATCTTTAATGTAGTCATTTATCTCCAAGTTAATGACTTAGACCATGGACTTTGAATAATTCATAACTTCAGTTCACTTAATGGGGTTTCATTCACCAAAACACTTATGATGAGCCCATTTGCGAATTATAAATTATTTGGATATTTTATTTAATTCCAAGCAATGATTAAATAAGAATGAAAGTTGTGTATCATATAATCAAGCATAAAACATGTATGTGGGATTGTAGAAGTAGTATCCCTTGGTTTCCTTAGGATACCCTATAAAGAAGCATTTATCTGATTTGGGTGCAAGCTTATCTGATAGTAAATGCTTTATATAGGCTTCACATCCCCAGATTTTCAGGAAAGACAGACTTGGAACTCTTCCAGTCCATATCTCATATGGTGTCTTGTCTATAGTCCTAGACGGAGTCCTGTTTAGTGTGAATGCAGCGGTTGTGAGGGAATATTCCCAGAAGGATACTGGAAGGTTAGCAAAACTCATCATTGATCGAACCATATCTAACAAGGTCTTGTTTCTCCTTTCAGACACACCATTCAGTTGTGGCGTGCCTGGTGGAGTCAGTTGTGTTCTTATCCCATAACTTCTCAGATGATGATCGAACTCCTGGATTAGATATTCTCCACCGCAATCGGATCGAAGTGCCTTTATCTTCTTGCCAGTTTGAGTTTCTACTTCATTTTGAAACTCTTTGAACTTTTCAAAGGATTCAGATTTGTGCGTCATTAAGCAGATATACCCATATCTACTCAAGTCGTCAGTAAATGTGATGAAGTATCGATAGTCTCATCTAGCTTCTGGGCTCATTGGTCCACAGACATCAGTATGTATTAGGGCCAATAGCTCAGTAGCCCTTTCACTCGTTCCAGTGAAAGGTGACCTTGTCATCTTGCCCATTAGGCATGACCCACATGTCTCAAAAGATTCACAATCTATTGATTTTATAATTCCATCTTTATGGAGTTTTTTCATGCGGTTCAAGCTAATGTGGCACAAGCGACAATGCCATAGATAGACTTCACTCAAATCATTCGTCTTTTGCCTCTTAGTATTCATGTTATAAATTTCAGACTTGAGGTCCAACACATAGAGTCCATTACTCAAAGAAGCATTAGCATAGAAAATATCATTCTTGAAAATAGAAAAGCATCCATTCTTAATGATAAATTCAAAACCCTTAATATCCAAAACTGAAGTCGAAATAAGGTTCTTAGTAATTGAAGGAACAAAATAACAATTATTCAATTCTAAAACTAAGCCAGAAGGTAAAGATAGACTATAATCTCCTACGACAAGTGCAGCAACCCTTGCTCCATTTCCAACGCGCAGGTCTATCTCTCCCTTCTCCAACTGCCGCCTACTTCTTAGTCCTTGCACATTCGAAATAATGTGAGAACCACATCCGGTATCTAATATCCAAGTAGTAGCTTTGGTTGTTAAGACTTCAATAACAAAAATACCTGAAGTGGAGCTCACAGTTCCATTCTTCTTGTCTTCCAGGTACTTGGGGCAGTTTCTCTTCCAGTGCCCCTTGGCCTTGCAGTAGAAGCAGTCATGCTCAGCAGCCACCTTTGGCTTCTCAGCTGCCTTGGGTTTGGCAACTTTCTTGCATTTCCCTTGGTTTTGTTGTTTCTGCTTCCCATTAGGCCCCTTCTTGAACCCTTTCCCTTTGTTGATCATAAGAACTTCTTTCTTATTGTCAACTTTGATGTTTTGCTCAGCTGTTTTGAGCATGACATGGAGTTCATTCAGAGTCTTGCCAATTCCATGCATATGGTAGTTCAACCTAAATTGGGCGAATCCATCATGCAAGGAGTGCAATATGATAGCAGTAGCCAACTCTTGGCTGTATAGGGAACCCAGTGCTGCCATTTGGTCAAAGAGACCAATCATGTCAAATACATGTGCACTTACTGGTTTTCCCTATTCAAGAACCCATTGTGCAATTGCATAA
The DNA here is from genome assembly GCA_027886185.1 of Rheum nobile. Lineage (NCBI taxonomy): Eukaryota > Viridiplantae > Streptophyta > Magnoliopsida > Caryophyllales > Polygonaceae > Rheum > Rheum nobile. The sequence goes on from WOAB01000127.1 coordinate 339,072, forward strand.
AACATCAAACGCGACCATGATGGCATCTTCATTCACTATGCTGTTATAGCTTGCTTGCATCTCGCAGTCGATTTGTTGTATTGAATCTTCCATTCACGAGTCCAGAGATGAATCAACCGCACCCTTGGTTAATTTGGCGATTGGATTCAACTTCAATGGGCAGTCATCTTGTATTAGCGGGTCACCAGTATCTTTCCCTGAGTGGTGTTTGGAGTTTTGTGAAAGGTCTAAACTTCATGTACTCTATGTAGAAAAAGAAGGTGATGTCAAATTCTATGATTCTGTTTTTTGGTAAGTGATGTCCCGCCCAAATCCTTTCCAATCTTACTATTGATTTTCAATTTTGTACTCGTTAAAAAAAAGATCTTCTAGCCTTTCATTCCTTTTTAAGATCTTTGGAGTTATCCCATGACAATATCTTTTTAGCAGATGGTGTGGTCATGATTTCCTTTGAAATCATCACTCCATTGACCTTGATTTTCCGGGATTATGCTTTTTTTCAAATCCTCCTTGGATATCTTCTTGCTTTCATTATCTTTCTTTTGGTCTAACCTTTGATTTGCGCTAATTCCGGTTTGCTTGGAATGAAAAGTGCTTCCTGATTTTCCTCCTCTTTGCGTTTATGCCTGAACTCTTCCTCTAATGGAGCAAGAATTTGAATTTGGGATCCCGAATTAGCTAAGTTTTCCATTCCTGGATTTTTTGTCATGTATGTATTCGAATTCTAGGTTTCTAACTAAACCGAGTTTAGTTTTATGGAAAAGGAAGCCGCTTGAACCGGTTGCGGTCCACCATGGTCTCTAGATTTTAATGACCCTCCTAGTTGGCGGGGTCGATTGTTTGTTGGAACTTCATGTTTTACCCCTACCACCATGTACAAAATTAGACCTCAACCTATTGACATAATTAGGAAGCATCCATCCACTAAAAGGCTCTAAGATTTTCGGCACTTGATCAGTACTATTTTGTAGTGCTTAACTAGGAGTTGTTACTGGTGTTTTGGGTGCCATTTGTATGGATTTAGAGCACAACTATGGAATATGGAGATGGAGAGAAGAATGTGGATATGGTGGTTTGGAGGAGCTAATTGAAGACATCCAAAAGAGGAGGAGTAAACCACTTGAGGAGACCAAGGAAATAGAAGGAATAAGCCACACAAAGGAAGAGGAGAAGGGATGCCGCGACCAACCGCGACCGGGGCGAATCCAAGCAGCAGTCGCGGCGAAGAAGACAACGCGGAGCCATGAAGGCCATTTCCGCGGGCGCGGAATACCCACCGCGACCGCGGAAAATTCCAGCACTGATCAGGTCGAGAGCTTTGATTTAATTTCCGCAACCGCGGAATCTGATCCGCGGCCGCGGAAGCACACGGGAGCGAGCCCGCTGAGGTTTCCGAAGTTTTTGTTATTTTTCCTTTTTCGATTATTTTCGTTTATTTTATTTCGAACTTTATACTATTATTTCCTTTTAGATGAGGTTTGTGATCTTGGGCTTTAGGTTAGGTCTATTTAACCTAAATTCCATAGCCTCCATTCATTCATCTTGGTAGCATCAACATTATTAAGGATTGTCAAGTTTTACATTCAGCATTGTTTTTCCTTTGAAGTTATGAAGAACTAAGCACCTTTGCTTAGTCCGACAATTGAAGCCTAAAGTTTGTATTTGATTGTGAGGTTATTCCTTTCCTTTATCCTTGAATGTTATTAATTCTTTTGTGCTTCATCACATTGAGTTATATTGATTTCTCTAGATTAGCTACCTAGTTTTATTGATATTATTCATACTGCAGGATTAGGATCTTGAATAGTATTGGTTGGATCTAATTCATCAGTTGTGGTAATTATCATTATTAATATTAGTTTCCCTAGCCTGACAACCTAGTTGAGATTAGTATTATCTATAGTGTTAGTTACCTCTTTCTGGTCAACGTGTTGAGATCAATATTATTCATCCCTAATTCAGAAGTAGCAACCATGATTTACTGGAACGAGTTGTGAATGTTTATTGTGAAAAGAATTAATTGCATGTCAAGTACTGACGAGATGTTGAGTATTGCATGAGCCTATTTATTCCTGAGCTTATTCTGCTATTAGATTTATCTTGATAGTTTCTTGATTGGTTTAATAGTTAGGGTTACCAGGACTAGTTGGACTGGTAACTATTTCAGAACAGGGATTAGGACATTCATGAGGATAGAGGACTAGGAATAATCAATGATCGATCAACCAAACTAAAGGTGGATATTTGTTTGGCTAAGTGTTTTCCCTACTTGATTACAATCTTTGCTTTCTTTGTTTTGTTTACTTGTTTTGCAAGAAACCAACCAAAACCCCCCATTGTTACCTTTGCATGCGAATTAATATAGAGAAAACCACTCCTCCCTGTGGGATCGACCCTATTTGCCCAGACTACTAGTTTAGGTTTGTTAGGAATTATTTTGATCAGGTTAAGACAACTAAAACCTGCCTGTCAGCGCTATCACACCACTCGGAAGTTTCTCAACAATGTCAAAGGGATGATCTGAGCATTGGTCCATTACATGTCCAATCCTTCCATATTTAAAGTAAATTATGCGAAGTCCTTCATACTGAATTTTCCAAACTCTTCCATTGAGGCAAAATTTGGCGAGTAATGACTTTGTTATATCCAATTTCACGCTCAATCGAGTGAATCGTCCTCGTTCTGCTGCACCTGTGGTTCAATCAATATTCATTACACGACCCGCCTTTGATCTAATTTTGTTGAGAATTTCGGCATCAAAATAGTCCATCGAGATATTTGGGATTCAAATCCATGTTGTAATGAAATTAATTGTCTCCTCACACACGACAAAATTCGGTGTCCAATGTTGGATAGTCAAGTAACTGTCCCTAATGATTCAGGGACCATCAATCAACACACGATTGAAGTCCTCATTGTTGTGAAATTTGATGACATAGTAGTTGTATCCTATGTCGACCATGGTGAAATCACCCTTCAGTTTCCACTTCTGAACAAGGCTTTTTCATAGGCATATATATCCTACATTTCTCCCGAAAACCTTGACAGTGATAGCAATGCGCTAGGGTTGTCGGATTCGTCGCTTGTCTTTAGTTGATAGAAGAATGATATGGCATATCGGGTCATCAGACTGTGGTATGATGTTGTCAACCATGTCCTCATCCCATATTTCCTCCTCCCAGAAGGGATTGTTTTATTCCATCACATTTTCTTGTGATGAATCCCATGCTATTGTATACTTGTATGAGACTGTTGTGTTACGAGTAGACTCCCGTTTAGATTCAAGTTCAGGAAAATCTTCTATTGCAAGATTGAATGCTTTGTTTCTTCCATGTTTCATCTTCTTCGCAGATCTCTTAAGTAAATCAAGCTCCTCAGGCGAGGAAAGAGAGGGTCGTCCAGAGACCGACAATGTAAATCGGAGAGAAATCATTTCACAAAGTTTATAATTAATACATTACATTAAATTCCATACTTGTCAAGAGTACAAAGTCTCCACGGAGTAATTAGACTCGTTATTTTGAATGTTTGGGATTATATGCGTATAAGCGGAATTTCATAAAACTATTTTCTAGCATCTAAAAAGGATTTCATGCATGAATCAATAGGAATCAATTAGAAGTAGAGTTACATACCGTTTCATGCGAGTCTGAAATGTTCCTACAGGATTTCAGCGGAGATCGAAAACCCCAAGTGTAGCTTCTCAACTTGGTCCACACGAGTATGGAATCTGGATCGCCTTTGATGTCGTCTGCTACAACGAACGAACGAAGGACACGAACTTGGCTTTCTCTAGGGAGGTTTGGCCGTACTTCTTGGAGTTGTGAAAAGTTGTGTTCGTTTCCTTTTGGAAATGATTACTTATAAGACCGTATCTTATCTTTGGTAATAGATATAATATCCTTATATTGTCTCTATATATCTTCTAATAAGATATCTCCTTATCTAGTAATTATTCATGGTAACTCTTATCCATTAATAATAAAATCCAATCTCGCGCCTTGGGCATTCTAGGAGATAATGTGTAGATCATATATAATCATGGATAACTATTGGAAAATAAGGTGATCTTCAAGAACCCATTGTGCAATCGCGTCAAACATCAAACGCGACCATGATGGCATCTTCATCCACTATGCTGTCATAGCCTGCTTGCATCTCGCGGTCGATTTGTTGTATTGAATCTTCCATTCACGAGTCCAGAGATGAATCAACCGCACCCTTGGTTAATTTGGCGATTGGATTCAACTTCAATGGGCAGTCATCTTGTATCATCGGGTCACCAGTATGTTTCCCTGAGTGGTGTTTGGAGTTTTGTGAAAGGTCTAAACTTCATGTACTCTCTATAGAAAAAGAAGGTGATGTCAAATTCTATGATTCTGTTTTTTGGTAAGTGATGTCCCGCCCAAATCCTTTTCAATCTTACTACTGATTTTCCATTTTGTACTCGTTAAAAAAAGATCTTCTAGCCTTTCATTCCTTTTTAAGATCTTTGGAGTTATCCCATGACAATATCTTTTTAGCAGGTCATGATTTCCTTTGAAATCATCACACTATTGACCTTGATATTCCGGGATTATGCTTTTCTTTCAAATCCTCCTCGGATATCTTCTTGCTTTAATTATCTTTCTTTTGGTCTTCCCTTTGATTTGCACTAATTCTGGTTTGCTTGGAATGAAAAGTGCTTCCTGATTTTCCTCCTCTTTGCGTTTATGCCTGAATTCTTCCTCTAATGGAGCAAGAATTTGAATTCGGGATCCCGAATTAGCTAAGTTTTCCATTCCTGGATTTTTTTTCATGTATGTATTCGAATTCTAGGTTTCCAACTGAACCGAGTTTAGTTTTATGGAAAAGGAAGCCGCTTGAACCGGTTGCGGTCCACAATGGCCTCTAGAATTTAATGACCCCCCTAGTTGGCGGAGTCGATTGTTTGTTGGAACTTCATGTTTTACCCCTACCACCATGTACAAAATTAGACCTCAACCTATTGACATAATTAGGAAGCATCCATCCACTAAAAGCCTTTAAGATTTTCGGCGCTATCACGCCACTCAGAAGTTTCTCAACAATGTCAAAGGGATGATCTGAGCATTGGTCCATTACATGCCCAATCCTTATATATTTAAAGTAAATTATGCAAAGTCCATCATACTGAATTTTCCAAACTCTTCCATTGAGGCAAAATTTGGCGAGTAATGACTTTGTTATATCCAATTTCACGCTCAATCGAGTGAATCGTCCTCGTTCTGTTGCACCTGTGGTTCAATCAATATTCAATACACGATCCACCTTTGATCTAATTTTGTTGAGAATTTCGGCATCAAAATAGTCCATCGAGATATTTGGGATTCAAATCCATGTTGTAATGAAATTAATTGGCTCCTCACACACGACAAAATTCGGTGTCTAACGTTGGATAGTCAAGTAACTGTCCCCAATGATCCAGGGACCATCAATCAACACACGATTGAAGTCCTCATTGTTGCGAAATTTGATGACATAGTAGTTGTATCCTATGTCGACCATGGTGAACACACCCTTCAGTTTCCACTTCTGAACAAGGCTTTTTCATAGGAACATATATCCTACATTTCTCCCAAAAACCTTGATGGTGATAGCAATGCGCCAGGGTTGTTTGATTCGTCGCTTGTCTTTAGTTGATAGAAGAATGATATGGCATGTCGGGTCATCAGACTCTGGTATGATGTTGTCAACCATGTCCTCATACCAGATTTCCTCCTCCCAGAAGGGATTGTTTTATTCCAACACATTTTCTTGTGATGAATCCCATGCTATTGTATACTTGTATGAGACTGTTGTGTTACCAGTAGACTCCCATTTAGATTCAAGTTCAGGAAAATCTTCTATTGCAAGATTGAATGCTTTGTTGCTTCAACGTTTCATCTTCTTTGCAGATATCTTAAGTAAATCAAGCTCCTCGGGCACGGAAAGAGAGGGTGGTCCAGAGACCGACAATGTAGATCGGAGAGAAGGCATTTCACTGAGTTTATAATTAATACATTACATTAAATTCCATACTTGTCAAGAGTACAAAGTCTCCACAGACTAATTAGACTCGTTATTTTGAATGTTTGGGATTATATGCGTATAAGCGGAATTTCAGAAAACTATTTTCTAGCATCTAACAAGGATCTCATGCATGAATCAATAGGAATCAATTAGAAGTAGAATTACATACCGTTTGATGCGAGTCTGAAATGTTCATGCAGGATTTCAGCGGAGATCGAAAACCCCAAGTGTGACTTCTCTACTTGGTCCACACGAGTATGGAATCTGGATCGCCTTTGATGTCGTCTGCTATAACGAAAGAACGAAGGAGACGAACTTGGCTTTCTCTAGGGAGGTTCGACCGTACTGCTTGGAGGAGAGAAAAATTGTGTTAGTTTCCTTTTGGAAACGATTACTTATAAGATCGTATCTTATCTTTGGTAATAGATATAATATCCTTATATTGTATCTATATATCTTCTAATAAGATATCTCCTTATCTAGTAATTATTCATGGTAACTCTTATCCATTAATAATAAAAGTCAATCTCGCGCCTTGGGCATTCTAGGAGATAATGTGTAGATCATATATAAATATGGATAACTATTGGAAACTAAGGTGATCTTCAAAATAAGGTGATCAAACATCAAACACGACCATGATGGCATCTTCATCCACTATGCTGTCATAGCTTGCTTGCATCTCGCGGTCGATTTGTTGTATTAAATCTTCCATTCACGAGTCCAGAGATGAATCAACCGCACCCTTGGTTATTTTTGCGATTGGATTCAACTTCAATGGGCAGTCCTCTTGTATCAGCAGGTCACCAGTATGTTTCCCTGAATGGTGTTTGGAGTTTTGTGAAAGGTCTAAACTTCATGTACTCTCTGTAGAAAAAGAAGGTGATGTCAAATTCTATGATTCTGTTTTTTGGTAAGTGATGTCCCGCCCAAATCCTTTCCAATCTTACTATTGATTTTCATTTTTGTACTCATTAAAAAAAGATCTTCTAGCCTTTCATTCCTTTTTAAGATCTTTGGAGTTATCCCATGACAATATCTTTTTAGCAGATGGTGTGGTCAGGATTTACTTTGAAATCATCACTCCATTGACCTTGATTTTCCGGGATTATGCTTTTCTTTCAAATCTCCTTGGATATCTTCTTGCTTTCATTATCTTTCTTTTGGTCTTACCTTTGATTTGCGCTAATTCCGGTTTGCTTGGAATGAAAAGTGCTTCCTGATTTTCCTCCTCTTTGCGTTTATGCCTGAACTCTTCCTCCATTGGAGCATGAATTTGAATTCGGGATCCCGAATAAGCTAAGTTTTCCATTCCTGGATTTTTTGTCATGTATGTATTCGAATTCTAGGTTTCCAACTGAACCGAGTTTAGTTTTATGGAAAAGGAAGCCGCTTGAACCGGTTGCGGTCCACCATGGTCTCTAGATTTTAATGACCCCCCTAGTTGGTGGGGTCGATTGTTTGTTGGAACTTCATGTGTTACCCCTACCACCATGTACAAAATTAGACCTCAACCTATTGACATAAACAAGAAGCATCCATCCACTAAAAGGCTCTAAGATTTTCGGCGCTATCACACCACTCGGAAGTTTCTCAACAATATCAAATGGATGATCTGAGCATTGGTCCATTACATGTCCAATCCTTCCATATTTAAAGTAAATTATGCGAAGTCCTTCATACTAAATTTTCCAAACTCTTCCATTGAGGCAAAAATTGGCGAGTAATGACTTTGTTATATCCAATTTCACGCTCAATCGAGTGAATCGTCCTCGTTCTGCTGCACCTGTGGTTCAATCAATATTCATTACACGACCCGCCTTTGATCTAATTTTCTTGAGAACATCAAAATAGTCCATCGAGATATTTGGGATTCAAATCCATGCTGTAATGAAATTAATTGGCTCCTCACACACGACAAAATTCGGTGTCCAATGTTGGATAGTCAAGTAACTGTCCCCAATGATTCAGGGACCATCAATCAACACACGATTGAAGTCCTCATTGTTGCGAAATTTGATGACATAGTAGTTGTATCCTATGTCGACCATGGTGAACTCACCCTTCAGTTTTCACTTCTGAACAAGGCTTTTTCATAGGCACATGTATCCTATATTTCTCCTGAAAACCTTGACAGTGATAGCAATGCGCCAGGGTTGTCGGATTTGTCGCTTGTCTTTAGTTGATAGAAGAATGATATGGCATGTCGGGTCATTAGACTGTGGTATGATGTTGTCAACCATGTCCTCATCCCAGAAGGGATTGTTTTATTCCATCACATTTTCTTGTGATGAATCCCATGCTATTGTATACTTGTATGAGACTGTTGTGTTACCAGTAGACTCCCATTTAGATTCAAGTTCAGGAAAATCTTCTATTGCAAGATTGAATGCTTTGTTGCTTCAACGTTTCATCTTCTTTGTAGATCTCTTAAGTAAATCAAGCTCCTCAGGCAAGGAAAGAGAGGGTGGTCCAGAGACCGACAATGTAGATCGGAGAGAAGGCATTTCACAGAGTTTATAATTAATACATTACATTAAATTCCAAACTTGTCAAGAGTACAAAGTCTCCACAGACTAATTAGACTTGTTATTTTGAATGGTTGGGATTAGATGCGTATAAGCGGAATTTCAGAAAACTATTTTCTAGTATATAACAAGGATCTCATGCATGAATCAATAGGAATCAATTAGAAGTAGAATTACATACCGTTTGATGCGAGTCTGAAATGTTCATGCATGATTTCAGCGGAGATCGAAAACCCTAAGTGTGGCTTCTCTACTTGGTCCACACGAGTATGGAATCTGGATCGCCTTTGATGTCGTCTTCTACAACGAAATAACGAAGGAGACGAACTTGGCTTTCTCTAGGGAGGTTCGGCCGTACTGCTTGGAGGAGAGAAAAGTTGTGTTCGTTTCCTTTTGGAAACGATTACTTATAAGATCGTATCTTATCTTTGGTAATAGATATAATATCCTTATATTGTATCTATATATCTTCTAATAAGATATCTCCTTATCTAGTAATTATTCATGGTAACTCTTATCCATTAATAATAAAAGTCAATCTCCCAATATAGCCTATGGCCGAAAACTACATGTCCCACATGGGCTTTCGGTTCGGTTTGATCCAGCCCGATAACTCTATGTGTGTGATCTCATAGGATCCGGTTATCATAGCCATGGACCTAATCCGTTTAAGTTCATTAATCGTAGTTGGCTTCTAGCAAAGCACTACGGTCCCTAAAATACCCGGATTGTAAATCTTCATTAATAGTCATATTCCATGTTCAGTAATTGCATCTTTGATTAAACGATACAATTCCTTCATTGAAATAGACCAAAACATTTTGAGACTTGAAAAAAACTTAAGCACGTTTATGCTAAAGTTGATATCTTACATAAATTGACTGTCGTTGGGTGAGGTTAACTTCCCACGCAATACGACTTATAAAAGTGACACAAGTGCATTTGACACAAAACCCATAATAAAAGTATTTGTTTCTAATTTTAGAAAATCAAAAGAATGCCCAGATTAATAAAACAATCCCTAAAATAGAGTTAAAGTTAAAGGTGACATTCGGTTCGGTTTTAGTTCGGTTCATTTTATATTTGGGCTATTTCGATTGTTCACTTTTGGATCACACTGTTATTTAGTCTTGTTTCAGCTTTGGATTAGTACATGTTAGGCCATCAACAATGGGGGTTGCATAGGATGAGTTTCATAACTCACTTTTTCAATTATTTATAATGAAATTTTTGTTGGAAATTTGCTAAAAGTCCAAAAAAATATATCATTTCATTTGGAATTTTTTAACCATCCAATCTTGAGTAAATCAATGGCTCATACCCCTCTTTTGTACTTTTATGGTTTCATGAGATGAAACCTCTCTCTTGTTTCAAACCAATTTTCATGAAACTTAATATATTTTATGCATATGAAACTCCCGTTGTAGAAGGCCTTAGTTTGTATTCGACTTTGGGTTAACGCGGGTTGGGATGTTTTCGAGATTGGCTTATATAGGTTAGGTCGTATTTTGTATACCGCGCGCGGGTTTGGTTGTATTCGAGTTTCAATTAGCCTGAGTCGTGTTGTTTACATGTTCAGTCAGTGCGGGTCAGTTAAGTACGTTCATGTTGAGGTTAGCAAAAGCTAGTGACTATTAAAAAAATGTTGACAAATAAATAATTTATTTTAAAAAGATCACAAAAATTAATTTCAGCTTTTACTAACAGACAAATAATAATCGTAACGTTCAAATCGACAAAAAATAATTCCAACTATATACACATGAATAAAAGAATACATATGAATTTTCCGTCTGAAATTATGACTTATTCGATGATGTGTACTCGAGAATATAGCAACATGCCATCTAATAAGAGATCGTGTATAATAGAGAATCATTTACCACGTCCAACTACAAAGAGACATCGAGTACACATCAAGATAAGTACATTTTGTACTAGAGTTGTGAGCTATAGTTCAGTCCATTCTTGGGTTTGGGCCATTTGCGACTCGGAGTTATTTCATGTTTGGGTCATTTCGGGTTCGCGCCATTTTGGATTCGGGTCCGCTTTGGGTTTAGTTATGTCTTTGGGTTAGCTCAATCAGGTATGGGTTAGTTTGGGTTCCATTTATATTGTGATGGGTCTTATTCGAGTTTCAAATTGTACATTTAAATATTTTTTGTGTCGGGTTCAGTTCAGACGGTTAGGTCGGTTTTTCATTTACAGATGACAAAAACAATCATCTCATCATCAATCACTTTTAGGGGCCATTTTTTTCTATACCATAGGTATAGAGAATGAGGTTGAGAATGTGTCAAACTGGTTTTGACGTTTGGTTAAGGTTGGTATGGCTATGAAATTAATTACAAGTTATGACTCATACCAATCCATAACATTACATCCCATATCCACATAAAACTATATGTATGGCTCAAACCTATCTTAACTCTTCCTTCCATCTCTCCAAAATTATACCAAACACAAACCATTGGAAATTATTCAATCTCATTCTTCATATCTAACCCGATTTCTTATTCTAATCCAATTTTTGTTTTGATACCAAACGTGCCCTTAGCGAAACTTGAAATCCGTTCAAATTTGTTTGATAGAAATATGTGAAACATATCTCTTTACCTATTAATAAAACTATTCTATTTTCAGGCCCCAAATTTTATAATCTAATAAACTTCTAACAACTCAATCCAACACTTGTTCCCTATTTACTTAGTGGACCAGGGTTCGGCAGTGGCCGTGGCAGCCGCAGCTTCCCGGAAGAAAGCCTCGTGCTTCTCGTTTCGATCCAAGAGTAATCTTGAACGACAACGGCCCAAATGGTTTCTATCTTCTTTTTACTTATGCTACTTAAATTAAATTACGTGTCTTCAATTAATAGTAACGAAATTGGTATTTTCAAGCCTTTTAATTTTACCAGAAATCTATGATATTTACTAACATGACAATAATGCAAACCCACATTATTTACCTATTTACTTAGTACTCCCTCCATTTCATGATATTTATTCTCTTAAAGAGCATGAACATAATGGTTGATTTTTTAATAAAGTTTTTTTTACTAACATTTCAACTTTCTCTATCTGTCACATCATCTAAAAAATTCTTTTTTCTTATTTTCATACTCATAATTTTTCAACCCAACATTGTTTACTCTATAAATTTTATGAAAAATATATCAAATTGGGTGTCTATGAATAGATAAAAACCAATTATGAGTATTGAATATATTTTGTAAAACAAATAAAATTAAATTTGAGCTGAAAATGACTAAAATAGCTGTAAAATCAAACTTTTCAGCTTAAATGAGTTTTTTAGCAGTTTCTTAGTAAGAAATCCTAGAGAAGATTTTTTAGCAAAAGTATACTGTAGCTAAAAAACTTACTATATTTTAATGCTAAAAACCCATCATTGTGGGTGGTCTAACTACAAATCTTATTTTATATTATTTTGACTTTTTACATATAATTAATATAATATTTAATAAAAAGTTGGTCTAGTTTCAAAATATTTGTTCCTTATCTCCAATTCAACACATTTTTCAACGAAAACTCATGGGAAAAACATATTTTTTCTTCCTTAAATATTTCTACTTTTTATTTCAAGATTTTTTTAAAAAGTGTAAAAATTGTAAAGAGACAAATACTGTGGGAAAAGGAGAGAGTATATCATTATACTTGTTTGCTCCTTTTTATGAAGGTTTCATATTGTTATTTATGGTTACCTAACCCTTATTATAAACCAAAATAATAAAATTTATACAATATTTTGGGATTTTATGGTGTGGGCACTAGAAATTTCATGCTTAACAAGTATTCTTAACAAGGAAGAATTTTATATATATATATGTTATTTATTTCCTATTTAATCATATTTTTTAACGTCAGAACTGTTTCAGAAAGTTGATTCTTTGTATGTGTGAGTTGATTTCATATACAGATTATACATTAATATATTGTTGGTGACTTATTTTGATTGTGTTCTTTTACATCAATATAGGAATAGGAGGCAAGCGATTCCGCTGATTATGTCAACATATGGTGCTGGACTCTTTCCTGTTTTCCCGTCCCAAATTCATAGGAGGGACAAATGTTAATATGTATTTGTTATACTCTAAATGAATTTTCCCTTTTTTACATGGAAATGAAAGAGATAAATAAACTTTCTACATTCAACTCTGGGAGTAGTAATCTACAAAACCTATTTATTGCATATTTCAAGTGAAATCACATTTCGTTAATGGTTCGTTTTCTTATTCTATATATACCGAATATATATATATATCAATATAGAGGCTGGTTCAAGTGAGAATGGGTTCCCAAATAAAAGGATAAATATCGAAAGAATATTTGCATGTGCACCACTTTTATTTATATATGTGCATTACTATATCAATGACGTGCACCATTTTAGTACTAAAATACATAAATTCATGATCATAGAACTATATGAGAGATCAACGAATATGGAAGGCTAGTGCGTCAGCAAGACAAACATTTTTCGATATCTAATCACTAGTATAAAAAAGGGAATTAACCGCACTATTATTGGAGCAGATTTAGAAAACCGAGGTAAAGAAAATATACGACCACGGTTATATATAAAAATGCGGTGTATAGGTTTTTTTAAAATTAATTTAACTCGAACCGCGGTTTCAATTTTACAACCGTGGTAACCAAAAAACACAAAAAACACGGACCAAAGTTACATAATAAACGCGGTAATAAACTTTTATTTTTAATTAAGTAAATTCGCTACCTCAGTTTAGACAGATATATGGTAAACAACTACTCGGACCACGGTTCAGTACAACTGTGGTATACAACGCCACGGTATCTACAACCGCGGTCTTCATTTTATACATTTAGGTTTTGTTTCGCGGGCGCCGCTAGCGTACTCCTTCGATTCACTTGCAGAGTTCCTCATCGGCCGTCGAGACCCATTGCCATCCATCCACCGTAACTCTCGCCCCTCCGCCCTCCTTCGTCGTCTCCATCGGCCGCCGAAATCCCTCTCCATTCCATCCGCAAATTCGCTCCATCGTCCGCCAAAACCCCTCCCCATTCGTTCACTTGCAAATTTCACGGGCTTTTTTTGTTGTGTCGGTCTCCACCGGTGCTTCTCCCTCCCCAACATGGTCCCTCGCCGGTGCTTCTTCCTCCCTAGTAATTATTTTAACGGTTAGTATTGTGCTTCTCCCTCCCTGACGCGATCCCTCTATTATCTGCATACTGTTGGATGGTTGGAGTTTATAGTTTTTCCAAGCAAGATTGTTAATCTATATGAATATCATTTCATATACAGTTTACTGAAATCTGATAAGATTTGAATGGTCCAATACTATATGGTCCAATACTACTAAACATTGTGCTTGTATGTCTTGCTTACATTCTTTTTACAACAGCACATTGGAATGGAGAAAACATCTTTCAGCAAGCATCAACTTTATGCAATTAGTGCCCATTGAACTTTTTGACTGCATGAGCTCAAAGAACTTTAGTCACCGCAACAATTACTAGACTCTCTTGTGCATCTTCAAATCGTATCAGCCATGTGAAATTCACAATACTTGCTGAGGGTAGTAGTAGTAGTGGTGGTGGTAGTTTTAATACAATTTAGGGTCAATTATCGGAAATCACCTGTCCAATAGGCCATATTGCCCAAAACCACCCCTATAAATCGATATTACCGGAAACCACCCGAATAACGGACGCCGTTACCAAATCACCACCCATCCCCTAACTCCGTCTAAAATCCATTAGGGTCAATTACCGGAAACCACCCGTCCAATAGGCCATATTGCCCAAAACCACCCTTATAAATCGATATTACCGGAAACCACCCGAATAGTCTCACACATCCTTTTTTTGAATATTACTATATTAATTTCGGGTTAAATAATATTAGAAACTTAGATTTATAAAATAAATAAGTTTGGGTAATTTTTTAGAAGCTTTTAGGGACATTTTTGCCATAACTTGGAAAGTTGGGCAAAATATTGCAATTAAACCAAAAGTGGAGGGCGACCCCGGTTATTGTTCATCGTCTCCCCCAAAACAGCCCATCTCCTCGGCCGAGCTCTCCACAATCCGTTCGATTAAGGTATCCTTGTAGCTTGGATCAGAACGCGTAAGATCTCCATGAAATCGGGATTAATAAGTCGCAGACAAGATCGAATTTCCTCGTTTAAGGCAATAATTTTATCCGAAAACGAGTAATGGTAAATCGAAGAAATCGGGGCCAATTCTAGATCGTTTCTATTGATATTTTATACAATTTTGAAGATATTTCCAAGCTCTTTTCAACCCCTATAAATAGGGTTGCAATCGTTGAAATTTGGTCATCCAATTTCGAGATCAAAGCCGCGAGCCCTAGAATTTTCGAAGCCTATGTTGTCGTCCAGTCTTCGGCCACCACCGAGCACCTCCACCTCAATTGCCCCCACCAATAGTTGCGTCGGGAAGCCACCTTCAAAGGCCCTCTTGCCCCGCCGCCGGACCTCCATCGTCGAGGCCGAATTTTGGCGTTGAACCGCAGGTGCCGCCGCGAGTCGTTTGGGAATCTCCGGCTTGGTTCGATTTTCGACCTTTTATTTTTTCTTTATTTTTATTTGGCTTAATCATGGTTAATTAGATTAATATAGATTACTGATATTATTTAACCAAAAATTAATATAGTAATATTCAAAAAAGGAGTACAGGTGATGGGTTGTGATTTGGTAACAGCGTCCGTTACTTGAGTGGTTTCCGGTAATATCTATTTATAGGGGTGGTTTTGGGAAATATGGCCTATTGAATATAACAGATTTTAGACGGAGTTAAGGGATGGGTGGTGATTTGGTAACGGCATCCGTTATTCGGGTGGTTTCCGATAATATCGATTTATAGGGGTGGTTTTGGGCAATATGGCCTATTGGACGGGTGGTTTTCGGTAATTTACTAGACTCTCTTGTGCATCTTCAAATCGTATCGGCCATGTTAAATTCACAATACTTGTTGAGGGTAGTAGTAGTGGTGGTGGTGGTAGTGGTGGTGGTGGTAGTAGTTTTGATACAGTTTAACTCCTCTTCGACATGCTAAGAGCACCCAGGTCACCATCATGAACATCAGTTCCAATAGTTTTGGGCTTTTGTTTCTTTTCAACTTTGCTTTCTTTTGGGTTTTGATAGCTTCTTTTTGATACATTTCAATCTCTATTTTATAGAAACAAAGGATTTAAAATTGTCCTTATAACTCAAACTTGAAAAATAGAATATCAGTACGTCCAGATAATCCAACATTTCCTCTTTAATTTTGCTAATGGCAGACAAAATGAAGTAGAAAGCCATGTGGCTGAAGATTGATAATTCAAATGCATGCTGCTTTAATATTATAGCAGAATTAGCCAGGAAATGTAACTAAGAGTCTGGCATAATGCCTTTTCTGCAACATTGTTGCATAGAAATTTGAAGAACTTCATATAAGTTGAATCAAAAACAAAGAGATCCGATGTCACAAGGTGAGGAAAGACTCAATTTGCATACCAAAACATTGCAAGAGGAATTTCAAGTCATATTATCCAAACACGAGAAGCTTGCATAAAGGAAGTATTTCAGAATCTCAACATCTTCTATGAGAGTTGAAAAATGATTGGGTGGGAGAGAGGGAGGGGTGGAGTGGAGGGAGATAAACAGATGTACAGTCTTTGATATATGATGTCAACAAGATTGAGAAGCTTGATATACAAATTGTTTCACATGTTGAGCCAAAAACAAAGAGAGTCATTGTCACTAGGTAAGAAGGGCCTCAATTTACATATCAAAACATTCCCAAATGAATTGAATGTCATATTAGCAAAACACAAGGAGCTTTCATTCATAAAGTAAACGTTTTAGAATCTAAATATTGAAGTTGAGAGTTCAAATAAGATAGAAGAGTGAGAACAAGTTGTACAGTCATCAATATCTAATGCCAAGAAGTTTGAAAAGCTTCATATGCAAAGTCTTCATCTGCATATTGATATCACAAGGTAAAGAGATGATCAGTTTTCCTCCAAACATTAAAAGAGAAATTGGAGTCATAGATCTCAAAGACTATTTAAGTTCTACAACGAAAACAACATGTATAATCATCAGTTTCTAGTGCAAAGAAGATTTTGGAACTTCATATACAAAGTGTTTCACATGTTGAGCCAAAAACAAAAAGAATTGACGACACAAGTTGAAAAAAGGCTCAATTTTCATATCAAAACATTGCTAGAGGAATTACATGTCAAATGATCGAAGAACAATATGGTTTCATGCATTTATGTAGTATTTGATAATCTAACATTGAAGTTAAGATCTCATTGAAGATGGAAGAAAGAGAGAGCAAGATGTACAATTTTTTTTATCTGATGTTAAGAAGTTTGAGGAGCTTGATATACAAATTGTTCCCCATGTTGAGTCAAAAACAAAGAGAGGTGTTGTCAAGAGGTGAGAAGGATCTCAATTTACGTAACAATACATTGCAAGAGGAATTGAAAGTAATATTTTCAAAGCACAAGGATACTTAAGGCATAAAGGAAGCATTTTATAATCTCAACATTGAAGATGAGAGCTCAAAAATGATAGGAGAGAAGGAGAGAGAGAGAGAGAGAGAGAGAGAGAGAGAGAGAGAGAGAGAGAGAGAGAGAGAGAGAGAGAGAGAGAGAGAGAGAGAGAGAGAGAGAGAGAGAGAGAGAGAGAGAGAGAGGTGTAGAGTCATCAATATATGATGCCAAGAAGTTCGAGAATCTTCGTATATAAAGTCCTTTACATATTGATTTGGAGACAAAGCGAGACGAATTCGTATGGCTAATTTTCCAATAAAAACATGGCAAGAGGAATTGGACGTCATAGAGCTCAAACAATGGAATAGATAGAGCGAGAGCAACATGTACAATCTTCGTAACCCGATGCCAAGAAGTTTGAGGCATAAGTAAAGCATTTCAGTTTTGATACTAGCATTCTTATATATATTTACATATGCAAAGTAGAAAAAAACCTTGAATATAATTTACTGCAAGGGCTCATCTGCCAAGCATCATCATATTGGCATGGGGATTGGTTCATGTGAACATTAATTGTGAATATTGAGCCTAACAACTCGGAGGGTATTAATACCAATCACTCGAAGGTCACGGTCCACAACTTTGCCCACAACGCAACTCCCATGGAAATGTCAAATGGTGCTTACTATCTGATGCCAAGAAGTTGATGGGCCTCATATACATAGTACTTCACTTGAGTCGGATACAAAGTAAGCTGATGTCACAAGGCGTGGACTCTAGAGAGGCTCAATTTGCACATTACCACATCACAAGAGAAATTGAAAGTCATATTATCCAAACATAAGAAGATTTTGGGCACAAAATAAGCATTTTAGAATATAAACACATTGAAGTTCAAAGCTCAAAAAAAGGAAAGAACCACTAGTGGAAAAAATCCTTATAGAGGCGGGCCTTTGGACACTTATTGAGGCGAACACCGTTCGCTTCAATTAAGGGGGATGCAACAAGTAGGGACACTTTTTGAGGCGGGCATTTTATGCCTCTAAAATGACCTTATTGAGGCGGGCCTCCGAAGCCCGCCTCAATAAGTCCCTCACTTTGGCGCCAAAATGAGGGACTTGTTGAGGCGGGCTTCGGAGGCCCGCCTCAATAAGTAAACACTTGTTGATATAGGCCCGCCTCAACAAGTCGCGCTGACTCGGCCGAGAACTCGGTCGAGTTATCGGCCGAGTCAGCGCTATATACTTATAGAGGCGGGCGTATACAAGCCCGCCTCAACAAGTAGACGCTGACTCGGCCCAGAACTCGGCCGAGTTCTCGGCCGAGTCAGCGTCTATGTACTTATAGAGGCGGACATACAAGTCCGTCTCTATAAGTCCCTTCTTTTGCGCTTCTTTTGGATGTTTTTTGGATTTATGATGCACCATACACACATTGCAGAATAGGTTTCTGATTTTATTCACAGAATAATATAAAACAAACAACAGATTTCATCAGAGTACAGTCAGGTTCTCAACAATAGTTTACATGACAAGTAAAAACAAGTTCAATCCGATAATAAATACTTCGATGTAAAATACTGTGTCCATTGCTCACGAACAACATCCATTTCTTCATAAGTATACGATGTCTTCCTCTTAGGATATAGCTTCATAAAAAACACAGAAATTATTGACAAAAAACACAAATAATATCAGTATATAGTTAGTTAAGTTACATACCTTATCTAGTCGGTCATTAGAGTCATAGAGTCTCGTGACTATATCTAACATGAAATTCATGACATAATAGCCACACTCGGTTCCACCGCTTTGTTGAGCGCACTAATTACACAACATAAGGGGGTTGTCTTAGATACAAGGCCTTTGATTATAAATAAACAAACCTAAAGCATATAAAATGCTATATGTACCTCTATATTGCAGACTCTCAACGTCTTACGTTTTCCTATTAATTTCTCGCACTTCCCACCTTGATACTTATACACTTGAAATGCCCTAGAAAATCAACATAATACACTCATGAAACTGATATTGTTAGTATTCAAAAAAAAACTAATTCCTAAGCAAAATAACTTACAAATTCATGATTCCAGATGCATCAGTCGTTCTGTTGCCTTGACCTTTTAGAGAATCGAAAAGATAGACCTGTGCTCTAAATAGGTCTATCACGTACAGAATCCAATGATTGCTGCATCATTTAAAAGTAAATTGATAAATATTAATATTTGCTTAAAATACTAATTATATATATGAAACTTATTGAAAACACTTACTCTTGATTATATGGGAGCAAAAATAATTTGGCACTGTTAGAATCTTTAATCGTATTCTTAGAAGTTTCAGCATTGAACACACGTTGCTACTCCTTCCTCGGTGTACCCATTGAACTCCTTCTTCTTTTTACAGTAAGGGTGATATCGACTAAGGAACTTCCGGTACTCTAGATACACATTTTTCCTGTAATTTTTCAAGTAGGCGGGTTTCATGTCTTCTTCACATATAGGGCATGCTTGTTCTCCTTTGGTTTTGTACCCAGACAAGTTTCCATATGCCGGGAAATCATTTATGGTACAAAAAACCATAGCTCGCAAGGTAAAGTTTGAGTTGGTGTATGCATCGAACATTGGAACACCTTCATTCCACAATAATTTCCAATCATCAACAAGTGGAGCCAGATACACATCTATGTCATTCCCAGGTTGCTTAGGCCAGGAGATGAGGAGTGATAACATGATATACTTGCGCTTCATACACAACCATGGAGGAAGATTATAAATCTCTAGAAGAACCGGCCATGTGCTATGTTGACTGCTTAGAGTGCCATACGGATTCACACCATCTGTACATAAAGCAAGTCTCAGATTCCTAACCTCCTCACCAAATTCAGAATATTTCTTATCAATATTTCTCCATTGAGGAGAATCAGCAGGATGTCTAAGGAGTCCATCTTTCTTCCTCCCTTCCGCATGCCACCTCAGACTTTTTGCTTCCTTCTTTATCGAAAACAAACGCTGAAACCTAGGTATTATCGAAAGATACCACATAACCTTAGCTGATAGGCCCCTCTTAGCCGAATTTACCCCTTTACGCTTGTAACGAGATGCACCGCACTTTGGACACTCATCCAAATTTTCATGTTCGTTTCTGTAAAGCATACAATCATTTGGGCAAGCATCTATCTTGATGGCGTCTAAGCCTAAGGGACACATCAATTTCCTGGCATAATAAGTAGAGATAGGCATCTCATTGCCTTCTGGTAAAAATTCACCTAACCATTCCAATAAGGTGTTGAAACTTCCATCAGTCCAACCAGAAGCACATTTCAAGTTGTAAAGTATTGACACACCCTCTAACTTGCTAAATTTTGTACACCCGGGATACAAGGGAGTCTC
The DNA here is from genome assembly GCA_027886185.1 of Rheum nobile. NCBI lineage: Eukaryota > Viridiplantae > Streptophyta > Magnoliopsida > Caryophyllales > Polygonaceae > Rheum > Rheum nobile. The sequence goes on from WOAB01000127.1 coordinate 359,526, forward strand.
TGCAGCCTTTGATACCTGTTCGAACATCTGAGGTCGTTCGTTCAAGTGATCTATCACCCCATCCATCATCCCATTTATTTCATCATATTCTTGGTCATCATCATCATCCATCTCATTATTCTCAGCAATATCATCATCACTATCATCAGTGTCTACCCGAACATCAAACTCATTGACACTAGAACTTGGACGATCAGGTATTTTCTCACCATGCCAAAACCAAACATGGTAATCTTGTTTGAAACCACGACGAAATAAATTATCCTCAATCTCATCAATATCATCTAACCGCCTTATATTCTTATAATCACGGCATGGACAATAGATTTTTTCGGCTTTCGTACTCCGTTGGTGTGCTAAAGCATATCTAATGAACTCCTCAACCCCACTCAAGTATTGTGTCGTAGTATGGCCACCGTACATCAAAGGACGACTCATTTCTAGTAATAAATGCAAAATAACATGCAAGGAAGATTAAATACTCATTTCTAATAACTATCCCGCCAAGGGCCTAAATAGATAATAATACGCAACCAAGCAAGAAAAAATACAAACTCAACTATCCCGCCAAGGGCCTAAATTATGAATTCTATCCCGCCAAGGGCCTAAGGAATTAGGGTAGAAGTATTACCTTGACCCAATATCGATCCTTCAAGGCAATTCCCTTATTAGCCTACAGAATGTCATTTCACCAATTAAATAAAGAATGTGATTCTTTTCACTTTTGCTTTATTTATATAGCTTTCCTTTTCACTTATTAAATTAATAAACCGTAAAAATATGATCCTCTAGTATATTACATCCTCAATACATTATAATACATAGATTATGAGACTTTGTTTTTTTCTTGCTTGATAATGAATACGCATCTTCTACTGTTAAGTGATTTACCATGAAAAAGTCTCATTAGACTAGTAAGAAGTATTTCAATTAGTACAACACCATCCTACATATAAAGAAACTCATATTATGGTACACAAATGACTTCCAATTAGTACATTATGTTACTAAGACTAGTAAGAAGTATTTCTTATACTAGTTTTATTCAGAATCAAAGGTGTATCTTCCAAAGTGAAGTCCAAAATCCAAAAGCTACTTTTCACTATGTAAAATAAAATCACACTAATGTCAACATTACAAATTAACACGTATAAATCTGAAATAATACCTGACTTGGCTTCGAGTGCGTTGAAGGGAGCTCGTTTTGATGAAACCTCGAGTGCGTTGTTGATACTTGTTGAAGGGAGTATTAGAGGGAGCTCGGCGAAGGGAGATGAAGTCGGAGCTCGGGAAGACGGAGCTCGGCGAAGACAGAGGAGATCGATGAAGTCGGGAAGACGGAAGAGATCGATGAAGTAGGGAAGACGGAGGAGATCGATGAAGTCGGAGCTCGGGACGAACGAATTGAAGACGAACAGGAGGATACGAAGAGGAAAATGAAGGCGCGCGCAGTTGTTTTTTTTTTAATTCGGGTTGAGCTTATAGAGGCGGGCCTAACACGCCCGCCTCTATAAGTATTACGACTCGGCCGAGTAATGGTCTAATAGAGGCGGGCCTTACATGTCCGCCTCTATTGGACATACTTGTTGAGGGGGCTTTAAGAGGCCCTCCTCAACAAGCTTTAATTAAGGCGGGCTACTTGGCCCGCCTCAATTAGTTAGCATTAGAGGCGGGCCTTACCCTGGCCCGCCTCTAATACTTTAGCGGGAAATGTTTATTCGGATACTTGTCGAGGCGTATATTAATTTGCCCGCCTCAAAAGATGTTTTTGAGGCTATAAATTAATTATCCGCCTCAAAAACCAAAAAAAGTGATTGCCTAAGTCGTTGTTGAGGCGTTTTCACTAGTGGAAAAATTCCTTATAGAGGTGGGCCTTTGGACACTTATTGAGGCGAACACCGTTCGCTTCAACTAAGGGGGCTGCAACAAGTAGGGACACTTTTTTAGGCGGGCATTTTATGCCTCTAAAAGGACCTTATTGAGGCGGGCCTCCGAAGCCCGCCTCAACAAGTCCCTCACTTTGGCGCCAAAATGAGGGACTTGTTGAGGCGGGCTTCGGAGGCCCGCCTCAATAAGTAAACACTTGTTGAGGCGGGCCTCTATAGGCCCGCCTCAACAAGTCTCTATGTACTTATAGAGGCGGACCCCGGTATTTCGAAATAACCGGGGTCCGGGATCTTTTTTTAAAAAAAAAACAAAAAAAAACGGGACCCCGGTTTTTTGTAATACCGGGGTCCCATTTCTTTAAAAAAAAAATCAGCTCAAATCATCTAAAGCTTCAGCAAAATACAGGAAGCTCATACCCTGCACATATAAACTATATCACCTGAATTGAATGAATAGCTAAAACATAGTGTACAAGAAAATACAGGACCAGTCTACTGAACACTGCAGCAATACAAAGGAATATTGCCAAACTAGCCCCTACAGTTTTTTAAAGGAAGAAAGAATGTCTAAACAATAGTAATACAGATACTTTACTCTCCAATCACCAGAAAAAAAAAAGCAACAGCTTACACGTATAAGACACTACCTAAATGTTATTTGCTACATTATCTTAAAGATGGATTGCAGTAACTTCTTTAATAATTTCACAACAAAGAAGGCAGCTAGAATAACCTCCAAGCTTTTGAGCCTCAGCAATCACATGAAGAGAAAGAGTTGTTTTTCCAGATGCCTCTGGACCATAAATCTCCACAACCCGCCCCTGTCAAGATAAAAACCTCTACAAGATCAGAAGCATGAGTATATATTATCACATTTTTGAATTAAGTAGCTGTAGAAAAATCTAGCAAAAGACAGAAGTGAAATGAAGAAAAGAGGGACAAATTAGGGCTATTACAGTAAATATCTGCATAATAAAAGATATGTTGTGTGTGCACTTGTCAATCAACTCCTTAGAGTTTAGGCTACAGAACAACCACACTGTCTAGAGTCACATATAGGAGGATACAAAATTTCAGAAGATACCTTTGGAAGTCCACCAATACCTAATGCTATATCCAGAGCAAATGATCCAGTTGAAATTACAGGTACATGTCCGGGGGTGGGGGATCGACCAAGCAACATAATAGACCCCTTCCCAAATGACTTATTAATTTGCTCCAGGGCTAATTGTAGAGCCAAATCTTTCTTGGACATATTTTTGTCATTTGATTCACTTTCATTTGATTTTGAACTCTTCCTACCTACAAAGATGGAAGTCATACAGAATAAGAAACATTCATCTGAACAATCAATAGTACAGCATCAGTTCCTCTTGTGACTCATTACACAAAAGCTGGATATTCAGTAGTTGAATATGAACACATGTTTAATTAACAAAATGGATAAAGTAGATGATAAAAACAAACGCATACAAGGATGGTGCTACCATATCTACATTTCTTCGATAATAGTTCTAAGTTCTAACTGCTAAATAAACAATGTCGACAAGTAGATAAAACAAATTTTAAGAAATATTCATCAAAAAAGTGAAGCAAAAGATGTGCAATACTGACTGTAAGTCATAACAAGTACTGACCTGTATACGTGCTCCAGATTTGCTCTGCATACTTTTAATAGTTTCACCACCTTTACCAATAATCAAAGAAACCTGAAAAAAAAGGTTTAGCACTTGCTATCAGCTTTTAGCTCCACCTAAAAGATGGTTACACCACTACACATACCTTGTCACTAGGAACTTTCATTAAGAACTGTTCACCTCCAGATTGGACGGGATTAATTATGAGATTTCCGGATGAACCATCTAAATCCCCGCTGCATCTGTCTGTACAGTACACAGAGACAGTCAACTATTTTGCATCATAGATAAGATCATGGCCTAACAGAGTTTAGCCTCATAGCATTCACCTCTATTATCACTTCATTAACTAGCTGTTCAGCTCTATTGATTTGTTATGTTGTCCCCATCAGTTCGACCTCCCTTGTCAATGAAGTTGGATCAGCATCCGAGTCTCTGGTTATCTGGATTCTAGCACCTGAGCGATGCTGAAGATTTTTTATCATATCTCCACCTCTACCAATGATCACACCAACCTGTTCGCAAACCATATCAACATGAGGAACCTTAGAAAAGAAAAACCACCGTTTTATTTCAGAGAAATCAGAAGATCATGTATATGGCATCTCAACCAACATTTCCATTCGGAATGTGAATTTTCTTGCTTGTACCTTGTGAGCCATTGTATTGGCCGGTTTGAGCAGTAAATACTGAAATATGTCTAAGGAAAAATCATTGACGGAAGATGCTTTTTTTTATATTGACTTGCATGCATCACTTGAAAACGTTATTATTATTGTTATTTTCATAGGTATGGAGGAAATGAGATGAAATGGAAGATCAATATGTCAATTTCATATATATAATATGACTAGAAAGAGTTGAAGTTCATCACAAAAAAAGGCAGTACAGAGAAAAGGAAAACTTGATAGTACACATACTAGAATCATAATGAAACATCATCAGGAAAGAGATAGCAAGGGAAACTATATGATACTGTTGATAAATATATTATCGCATGCAAGGAACGTTTCATGGAGAGATATATCACCACAGGAAAGGATGTTGCCAGTGAAATATCTACTCAACTACACATATGCATGTTGCACATCAATGTGATGGACCATCAAAGCGTAAAGTGATTTTCCCTTTCAAGCTTCCTTCTCGTGATATGAAATTATCTCCCTGGCTAATAACAACCAATTTCAGTCATAGAATGAACATAAATGATAAAAACCTTAATTTTCCCCCAACATTTTTGCAAAATGATACATCCAACAATGAGAACTCCATAAACAACAAATCCAGGTTGCATTAAAACGAGAGGACGGAAATTTCACTAGGGTAGGAGGGCTGGGATACGGCGGAATTAGCATAGGCGGCATCGGGCGAGTCGAACTGAGGGTGCTTATGCTCGGCAGGGGTGTTGAGTCGAGCAACCACTTCGAGAACTTTCTGCCTCGCGAGTTCAAAGTCCTCCACAATCTTCCTCTTGGTACCCTCTGAACTTAGGGTTTGCTCCTGCCTAGCACCTTCCATTTCTCTGCTCGCTTCCTCCCTCGGGGACAAAACTCTTACTTGCCACCAAGATTCAACACATGGAGCGCAGAAACAAGCGTAAACGAGAGAGATGAAGATGAAGGAAGACGAATTACTTGGCTTCCATTAGTAAGGACTAATGACAGTGGATATGGAAGAATCGCAGCGGAGATTTAGATACGAGAGAGACACTGGGGTTGATAGAAAGAGAAGGGTTAGCAAAGATCCGAAGATGGCTACGTTACGACGTCGTCTTGAACATACTTACATGCCCGCCTCTATTGAACATACTTGTTGAGGCGGGCTTTAAGAGGCCCGCCTCAACAAGCTTTAATTGAGGCGGGCTACTTGGTCCGCCTCAATTAGTTAGTATTAGAGGCGGACCTTACCCTGGCCCGCCTCTAATACTTTAGCGGGAAATGTTTTTTCGGATACTTGTTGAGGCGTATATTAATTTGCCCGCCTCAAAAGATGTTTTTGAGGCGTATAAATTAATTATCCGCCTCAAAAACCCAAAAAAGTGATTGTCTAAGTCGTTGTTGAGGCATTTTGAACTATGTACGCCTCTAAAAGGGAGCCTCAAAAAGTGTTTTTTCCACTAGTGTTTGAACTATGTACGCCTCTAAAAGGGAGCCTCAAAAAATGTTTTTTCCACTAGTGAACGGTTTTACTATTTAATACAAAAGAAACAATTATCATATTGATTTGTCATTTTATGGTATGTAAACATAAGTTATGTTGTCATATTTTTTTGTGAAATATCAGTCCCTTATAATAAGATATCATATACTCGATTTTTACATTCTCATATTTTTATTATAGAATATGTGTAAGAGGTGTTGATGCTAACCGCAAGCTTATAAATAGTGTGAATTTATATATGATTGGTATTATAAGGAAACTGAGATAACATTGCAAGATAACTTCATGCATAAATGAAGTATTATAGAATCTTAACATGAAAGTTGAGAGCTCAAAGAAGATGTAAGAGCTAGAGCAAAAACATGAAGCATAAATTTTAGTATCTGATAACAAAAAGTTTGAGGGGCTTCATATGCAAAAAATATGTTAGAGTTTGTAACATTATGTTTGCTCTAAACTCCTTACGAGATCAACTCACAATTTGAAGTCTAACATCAACCAATTGGGCCAATAGGGTGATGTAGTGATGCTCAAAGATGGCAACTCTTAAACTATTTATTTGTATTAGCAATATATGTACTATGAGATATATGTAATTCCATGTAATACTCCTTGTAAGACCTCACCAATACAACAAATATAAAAATACACAACACTAATTATTAATAAAAAGTTACATATTGCTTTGCAATAAATGTAGTTAATCAATCTTCAGAGATATTAATTTCTTAAATTTCGCACGGGCCCTGTAATAACCCTTAATTTTAGTAGGGGTATTTGTGTAATTTTCAACTCTCGTTTTGTAAGCAAGATGTGTTAGGCATAATCTGTAATCGGGTAAGATAATTTTGAGTCCAAAAATATAATTTGATAACTTAGACTCTTTGTGTTTGATGTGAACGAGATAAAAACATTTGTGGATATCTTTAATATTTATCCAAACAAGCCCTAGTTAGTATTGGAATGAAATAAATCAAAGTGACGGATAAAAACTAGGTGTTTTGATTAATGATGGACCAATTTGATTTAAGTTTAGAATTTTCGTAGGCAATCCCGCATGAATATTTGTGTTCAAGGCAGCTTCGTAGAACGGGCATATCTTTTTTCCACAAATCTCGGATTTCAATGATTCAAGATGCATTCGAAACTAGACTCGAAGATCTATAATTCTCTAGTTTGCATGGAGACGTAATTCCAATAGTAAGTGGTTCGAAATTATCCACCAATATGGGTCGATAAACCGTTTTATTCCACATTGCTCATCTTAGAAAGATTGATAAAACTCCCATCCCACATCTGAAAGAGAGAAGAAGGAGGGTTGAGGAAACAACTATATATACATGTCTAGACACTCTCTACCATTCATCCAAAGTTAATAATTTGTAAGATGTTTCGCTATCGGCGGACCCAGTCTTTTGGCGGGTCCACAAAAGCGAAACTCTTCAAATTTGAAAAGTATTCGCTACGGCAGGCCCAATCTTTTTGACGGGCCCACAACTGCGAAATAGTGTAATTTTTGGGACTCTTCTTACATTTCTTCATCAATCTCATCGTTATCTTTTCTAGGGTGGGAGATGAAGCTTGGTGTCCTCTTCATAGTCGTAAGTTTCTGAGTTTATTACTTTCCAACTTAGTTCTTTCAGTTATTTCAATTCTTAGAGCATAGTTTAATTTAGGGTAATGTTGGTCTTATACCGCAAAACCTTAATTGGTTTCGTGAGGATTCGTGGAGCGCTGGCATTGCCTCGGTGCTCAACAAACCAAGCTTTGTCTTGGTCTAGCGCGCATGATGGCCAACCGTCATCACTAGGGTGGTTGATTATGATGTGAGCGTCATGTGCTTAGAAGGGATCCATGGTGGTCGACGCATGCATGGTGTATACGTATGATCTTCAAAAGGAAAGTGGCGGTTCGCTCTTGCTGTGTTATTCCATATTTTTCTTAATTGACAATTAATCTATTATCTTAATTAAGTTGGGATAATAATCTTCTTAATTGTCGTTTGAGAACTTGTGTTTGTTAAATAATGTGATTAACTGAACCTTATTATTAGGTTGTATAATATGCTAGCTATGACCCTTATATATATTATTATTATAGGGTGCTAGTTATAATTGGTGTGGACTTGTTGTGCATTGGTGTGGACATATAGATGCTAGTTTAGCACGAGTATTCGTAGGAACGCTGTGTACCTTACGAGGTCTAGTCGTTTCTCTATAACTTTGTGTTAGGAAGTTAAATGCCCTAACGCTTTTGGTCATGACCTACCCCTATCCGAATATAGGTGGTGGTGCACTTAGCTAGTGCCAACATTTGGGATTCATCCCAAAGATATCTCTCGTATCGAGATGATGTGAATTAAAAGTCTTAACGTGAATGTACATTTTTGAAAGTAACCAAGATAAGTGCTTTTGCGCACATAATTAATATACCCTCGGGCGAGAAATACAACGTGGAACCCGCCTGGACTCTTGTTAAAGTAAGTCCTCTTTCCAATCTGGATTCGCATTGCGCGGTGAGGTTGGTCGTGGACCCAAATAATCAAGGTCGTGCTTATAAACTTGTGTGAAAAACTTAACATTCCCAAACAATCTTCATATTTTCCTATAAGACTCAATTCCGTTGGAGTCTTATTTTCATTATATATCTTTTTCTATCATTCCGTGAAAGTTCCGGGTTATGTATCGTTCCTTCGGTTATTATTCGATGGACATTGATAGTAAACGGTTACGATCACTAGAACCATTATGCTTGTACCCTTGCATAGTCTTTCATTAGACTAACCAACCGGATTATATTCCTTGTATGGTTGGCTGGTGTCATCCGTCCTATACGGCACATCAGTGGTTGGTCCCCGGCGATTTGAAGTAACCAATCGAAGAGAAGGCTTGCAGAAGAAGTTTGTGTTTTAAGAAGTAATATTTCCAAGGCGTACATGTTTAATTTGAAATAAATGTAATACGTAGTCATGTAATTAGGACTATTTTAAAAGAGTCTACCGCTGTAATTTAAAAGTCTTCCGCTGTTACTATACCTTGATGTAAAACCGTCCTCATTTTACAAGAGGAATCTTAATAAAAGGTTGAGTTTATTTATTTAATATGTCTTCCGCTGATTATCCTTTCGTTATTTAATATTTATGTATTTATTTAAGCTTAAATGTTTTGATTAAAGCCTAGGGTGACTTTGGACATTAACGTCTGAGGTCACTGACGTGTGGCACTACCGACATAAGTTAGGGGTGTTACAGGCCCCTCTACTAGTAATATAAAGTGATAGGATTGAGTATTTTTCTTAAGATGAAGAGAAGTTGAATGCTTTTACATGCCCCATTGACATACCTACTACGTTGTCTTACTTTACATGAGGCGGTTAATCAACGATTGGCGATTCTGAGGCCAGGTCTTCATAGTTGGGAGTGAAGTACTCCATCAAACATGCTTGTAATCCCTCATCGATATACGTGCATCAACTCTCTGGCCATGTCAACAATGTTTCACAAGATCATTGTCACATTTGGTCTACCTCTCTGGAGCTCTTTTGTATCCACAAATCACCGCTATCCCAAGACACATTTTTACAAGTAGGATGCAATGGCACATTGATTTTTTTGTTCAATTGATTGTGTTCGTCTTCGGCCATAAAAACAGACAATATCGCGTCTTCGTGCTCCTGTTGTGATTTATATAGTGTTGCATGTGCTTGGGACCAGGTTGTTTTGGCCTTCTCTTTCTCCTGGACAGCTTGCCATAGGTTTCCTTGGGTCTCTTCAATCTCGGCCTTCACCTGGTGAATCTCTTGATGAAAACGTTTGCGCTCGCCACACGCACCCTCAACAAGGGTACTATGTGACTGGTACCTTTCACGTAACTCGTCAAATTGTTTCGCCCTCTCTTCGAGAGTAGTGAACTTGTCCTTCGGCTTTTGAATCAAGTAGGTATTTTGTTTACGTATATTGTGGAAGTAGAGCCGCGATTGTGACAAACAATTTACAAATTTAAGCATAACTAGAGTTATATTTAATTTTAGAAGGGTGATGGATGTTTTACCAATTCGAAACTCCTTGTCACTTCGATTTCTATATTATTCCCTGCAATGTGTGTTTAGGAATGACAATGGGTCGGGTGATGGATGGGTGGACCACATCTATCACCCGACCCAACTTTAAAAATTTGGTCACCCGATTCGTACCTGAGAATGACATCACCCGAACCTTATCCACCCAATACCCATCGGATGACTTTTACAATAAAATAATTTATTTATTAAATTTCACTAAAAAGTTATAGGTTAAATCGCAAATAAAAACAAGTAACATAATGTGTATATAAATTAAGTAAAGTTAGCACTAAAATATATCATACAACAACTACAACGCTGCATCCAAAACATTCAACCAATAAACATAAAAAAATTAAATTATCAAAATAATCATCAAGCAAGTCTTCAAATTCACTCGTCATCATCAAAGATTCATATATGATGTGCCTCCTTCGAAAAGCAAATTTTACCATATAAAAATAGTTTAGGATGCTACTTGCTTAGTGTAAACTATACACATTAATTCGTAAACATTAATCCTAACATGATTATGATTTATGATCTTGATCATACGCTTAATCACAAAGGCATAAAGACATACCGTTAGACATCGTGATTGTGAGATAACGAAGAGGATGAGAATCTGTTGGAGCAAAACGCAGACCTTGGAATTCGCCTTCTCTCTCTTAGCCTATGCTTCAGTTGTGTTACGTTGAGATAACCCTAATGATGAATTTCGGATTATTATTATAGGCAGAGAGATGGGCCGGAATCCTCTAAAGATAAGATTTCAACCTTCCATCAAAGTTGATCAATAATAGATAATATCTTTAAATAATAGAGAATAATATCTTCTAGTTGTAACCGAATCTTATCAAATCAGCGGTTCCTTAATTAAACCTGATATGTCATATGGGCCACATAATGAGATGTTCGAAATACCCACAAGCCCATACTTGTTGGGTCATGAATTTCTTACACTTAGTTCGCATTCCATGTACATGCTTAGATAAAATTTTATATTAATATATTGATTCGGATCTTATACCTAGAAATAAATTAATTGAAAGAAATTTAAATCAAATATGACTAATTAAATGCAAAAAGTAAAAGATAATATTCAAACAATACTTAATATATTCTATCTAATATGAAAATCATGATAATATGTGAATAGTCTATATATTGAAAAGGAAATCAAGGTCATATCTAAAATATTTTATATATAAATAGTAATAATAATAATAATAATAGAAAATAAATATGATTTAGTGATGTGACATAATGTGGAGTAGACATATGATAAAAAATGACGTAGTGCAATGTCAATATAACAAGTGGTCTTTGCTAGGTTTTACTTGTATTATATAGCAGATTAAAAATCAAAGATTCAAACCGATCATATAAATTATAACTTTGTAATTTTAGATATATAAAGGTGCACCAATGTAGTTACAAGATATGATAATACATATTCCAAATAACCACTATTTAAACTAAATTTGAAATAATGTTATTCCACGAACAATATATATATACTTCATTTTGAGATATTTGAATACTATTAATTAAAGCAACATTTAAATTATCATAGTATATATAATATATCATCTAGATGAAATATTTATGATTAGAATGAATTTTAAATCTAGAAAAAATCAAAAAAACAAAAATAACAAGAAAGTCTAGGGTGGCTTTGGACAAGAACCTAACTTCTTATTTTGAAATATAAGGATTTGAACCTTTCTTTTTCCCATGTTTTACGGTCTTATAATCTATAAATCATAAAAGCAAATAATATACAAAATATTAAGATAGGAATGTATGAAATAAATCGCATGTTTCCTAATTTATACTAAATATCGTACCTTGATTAGGAAAGTCTCGAAAAAGAAGAATAACACAGTTATTTTTGTAATCTACCGTCTTCCCTAAATACTTTTAAAACTCAAAATATACCCTAAATATTTAATCCTTTCCTAATATACTATACACATTGGTTGGTAGAGCTATCAAAAAGTGACCAAACCCGTTTTATCGACCTGACTGACCCGCTTTTAGACCCGACCCGACCTGACCGAAATTTTTGGTAACCCAAATTTATCGAATCCGACCCGATTAACGAATAACTGTGGATTACTAATAAAATATAACATAAAATATATATGATAAATGAATCACATCATGGCTTGTTAAAATAGAGTGAATCGAATTTTAAAAATTATTTTACTAATATAGGTTACAAAGCGAACAAATGAATCATATTTTTTCGTAATCTACATTCTTTCATAAATACTTTGAAGATATACCTCTATCTTTACCTTTTTAAACCTTAAAATATATACCAAATACTTGTTCATTTCCTAGTATATTATACAAATCAATTACACATTTCCTAAGTTAAATAGAAATAAGTCACACAATTCATGATTTACATAAAAATGAATCATTTTTTCCACAAAATGAAACACGTTCTTCTGAAAACGATTTGAAGAGAGTCCTCTCAAGTGCAAACTCCAATTCTGGTAGCTTTGTAAACTCCAATTCTCCACTCACAATTCCCATATAATTTTTGTCGATATGGTTTATCTGTAATTTCCCGATCTTTAAAGCAGATTGTTTAGTCTTGAATAAACTATATATATATGTTCTAAAACAAGAATTTCTTTTGCAACATGATACCTTAAGACTTTATTTTGTCACATGGCACCCCTACAATATTTTAGTCACATGTCATTTTTAATCTATTATACAAATCAATCACAAAATTCCTAATTTAGATAGAAATAAATCACATAATTTCTAATTTATACGCAATAAATCATCTTCTTCCATAAATACCGAGAATATATAATTTAACCTTTTTAAACCTTAAATTATATTCGGAAGATTTGATCATTCTTAATCTACTGTACAAATCAAACACGTAATTCCTGATTTAGATGGAAATCATTCACACAATTCATAATTTACATAAAAATGAATCACTTTCTTCCAAAACCTATTGCATATATATATATACTAAATCAAAACCTCTTTAATGGTGCGTGTCTCTCCGAGAAAAATCCATGTTGTTATTTTCCACGTGTCATCACCTCAATTTTCAAATGTTATTTTAAAATTAAATAAAAATAAAAATTATATTCTCTTTATTTACAACTTCGTTTTCGAGTAGCTTTCTTTTCAATTTCATCAAAAAATATATTCTTCTTTTAGATTCAATCTTTCTTCAAATCCTCTTTCTTTAATTAATTTCTAATTTGTATTATTTCTCATTATATATATTTTTTATATTAATTAACAATATAATTTCTATATGAATTTTTTATCTAAATAACAATCTGATAAATAAATCCGTGCAAGGTACGAGATCTGATCTTAGAATCTCATCTAAATGATATATTATATATACTATTGTAACACCCCCAAAATACCCTTTGGAAATATTACCGCCAGTGACCCCAGATTACACATCTGGGGTCACCCAAGGCTTAACCATTTTATAAAAAAACTGTATAATAACATAAGCTTTATTAAGTGACATACAACTGCCCAAATAATCTTTTATTAAAATGTTGAAAATTACAATTCGATAACAAGATCGAGTATAAATATTCATTACAGCGAAAGTCTTGAAATAAAAATGACTCAACGGGTCTTGACCTTGCGATCTTACACCTAAGATCTCAACCTTGGAAAGAAACACACAAAACGCCAACTGCCCTCACGTCGAGTCCTTGCCTTTATTGATGCGGAAACTTATCTGATGTGTCGTATGAGACGGATGACACCAGCCAACCATACAAGGGAAAATAACCGGTTGGTTAGTCTAATGAAAGACTATGCAAGGGTAGAAATAAAAAGGTTCTAGTGATTGTAACTGTTTACTATCATTTTCCCTCGAATAATAACCGAAGGAACTATACATAACCCGGAACTTTCACGGAATGATTAGAATTAGATATGCACTGAAAAGAAGACTCCAAATGATTGAGTCTTATGGGAAAATATGACAAATGTTTGGGAACGTTATAGTTTTCACACAAGCGTTTAAAAACGACTTGATCATTTAGGTCAACGACCAACCTCACCGCACAATGCGAATCCAGATTGGAAAGAAGACTTACTCTAATCGAAGTCCAGGCGGTTTCCACATTGTACTCCTCGCCCGAGGGTATATTAATTATGTGCATAACCGCACTTATCTTATTTAATTCCAAACCGTATATTCACGTTTAAAGCTTTTATAATATATATCATCTCGATACGAGAGATATCTTGGGAACATTTCCCGAATGTTTGGCACCAGTTGTGTGCACCACCACCTATACTCGGATAGGGGTAGGTCATGACCAGGAAAATTTTAGGGCAAAATCATCCTAAGCACCAAGTTATAACGAAATGACTAGACCTCGCAAGGTACATAGCGATCCTACGAATACTCGTTCTAACTACACATTTAAGTTCACACATAAATCCACACCAATACCATCACGATAATTAACAAGTATAATAGCGTTATTTCTAGCAATATATACAACCTATTATAATATCATATTTTAATCACATCATTTATAAAATCTGTTCTCAAATGAAAACAACACTTCATTCCAATTTAATTAACAATCAAAATAATTGATAACTAAAGGAAATATGGAATGATTAAGCAAGAGCGAACCGCCACTTGCCTTAATTAGACGAACGAAGATTTGCGGGTCGGGAATACTGGACACGAGCTCAACAGCCTAGTATATTATACAAATCAATTACACATTTCCTAAGTTAAATAGAAATAAGTCACACAATTCATGATTTACATAAAAATGAATCATTTTTTCCACAAAATGAAACACGTTCTTCTGAAAACGATTTGAAGAGAGTCCTCTCAAGTGCAAACTCCAATTCTGGTAGCTTTGTAAACTCCAATTCTCCACTCACAATTCCCATATAATTTTTGTCGATATGGTTTATCTGTAATTTCCCGATCTTTAAAGCAGATTGTTTAGTCTTGAATAAACTATATATATATGTTCTAAAACAAGAATTTCTTTTGCAACATGATACCTTAAGACTTTATTTTGTCACATGGCACCCCTACAATATTTTAGTCACATGTCATTTTTAATCTATTATACAAATCAATCACAAAATTCCTAATTTAGATAGAAATAAATCACATAATTTCTAATTTATACGCAATAAATCATCTTCTTCCATAAATACCGAGAATATATAATTTAACCTTTTTAAACCTTAAATTATATTCGGAAGATTTGATCATTCTTAATCTACTGTACAAATCAAACACGTAATTCCTGATTTAGATGGAAATCATTCACACAATTCATAATTTACATAAAAATGAATCACTTTCTTCCAAAACCTATTGCATATATATATATACTAAATCAAAACCTCTTTAATGGTGCGTGTCTCTCCGAGAAAAATCCATGTTGTTATTTTCCACGTGTCATCACCTCAATTTTCAAATGTTATTTTAAAATTAAATAAAAATAAAAATTATATTCTCTTTATTTACAACTTCGTTTTCGAGTAGCTTTCTTTTCAATTTCATCAAAAAATATATTCTTCTTTTAGATTCAATCTTTCTTCAAATCCTCTTTCTTTAATTAATTTCTAATTTGTATTATTTCTCATTATATATATTTTTTATATTAATTAACAATATAATTTCTATATGAATTTTTTATCTAAATAACAATCTGATAAATAAATCCGTGCAAGGTACGAGATCTGATCTTAGAATCTCATCTAAATGATATATTATATATACTATTGTAACACCCCCAAAATACCCTTTGGAAATATTACCGCCAGTGACCCCAGATTACACATCTGGGGTCACCCAAGGCTTAACCATTTTATAAAAAAACTGTATAATAACATAAGCTTTATTAAGTGACATACAACTGCCCAAATAATCTTTTATTAAAATGTTTAAAATTACAATTCGATAACAAGATCGAGTATAAATATTCATTACAGCGAAAGTCTTGAAATAAAAATGACTCAACGGGTCTTGACCTTGCGATCTTACACCTAAGATCTCAACCTTGGAAAGAAACACACAAAACGCCAACTGCCCTCACGTCGAGTCCTTGCCTTTATTGATGCGGAAACTTATCTGATGTGTCGTATGAGACGGATGACACCAGCCAACCATACAAGGGAAAATAACCGGTTGGTTAGTCTAATGAAAGACTATGCAAGGGTAGAAATAAAAAGGTTCTAGTGATTGTAACTGTTTACTATCATTTTCCCTCGAATAATAACCGAAGGAACTATACATAACCCGGAACTTTCACGGAATGATTAGAATTAGATATGCACTGAAAAGAAGACTCCAAATGATTGAGTCTTATGGGAAAATATGACAAATGTTTGGGAACGTTATAGTTTTCACACAAGCGTTTAAAAACGACTTGATCATTTAGGTCAACGACCAACCTCACCGCACAATGCGAATCCAGATTGGAAAGAAGACTTACTCTAATCGAAGTCCAGGCGGTTTCCACATTGTACTCCTCGCCCGAGGGTATATTAATTATGTGCATAACCGCACTTATCTTATTTAATTCCAAACCGTATATTCACGTTTAAAGCTTTTATAATATATATCATCTCGATACGAGAGATATCTTGGGAACATTTCCCGAATGTTTGGCACCAGTTGTGTGCACCACCACCTATACTCGGATAGGGGTAGGTCATGACCAGGAAAATTTTAGGGCAAAATCATCCTAAGCACCAAGTTATAACGAAATGACTAGACCTCGCAAGGTACATAGCGATCCTACGAATACTCGTTCTAACTACACATTTAAGTTCACACATAAATCCACACCAATACCATCACGATAATTAACAAGTATAATAGCGTTATTTCTAGCAATATATACAACCTATTATAATATCATATTTTAATCACATCATTTATAAAATCTGTTCTCAAATGAAAACAACACTTCATTCCAATTTAATTAACAATCAAAATAATTGATAACTAAAGGAAATATGGAATGATTAAGCAAGAGCGAACCGCCACTTGCCTTAATTAGACGAACGAAGATTTGCGGGTCGGGAATACTGGACACGAGCTCAACAGCCTACTGGGAATCCTGTCGAAGCCCACCGACGTTCCAAGGTCCATTCCGATAACACACGCGAAATGAGGCACAAATATCTAAATTAGATATGGCATAACAACCTAAAAAAATGGGGGAAATGGACTAAGCCGCGGCCACAACGGGTATGGCCGCGATCGTGGCTTTGCTGGGCAAAGCCACAATCGCGGTATATACACCCGTGGTCGCGGTTTCCTGGGCAGGGCCGCGGTCGCGGTGTTCATAGCCGCGGTCGCGGTCCTTCCTTCCGATGCGACGCTAAAAACAATTTGAGGCTCACCGCCGACGAAGACGACGATGCTAGCCTCTCCTCCTTGCAACGCCACCACTCCAAGCTCCCAAGGCACTCCGGCGACCACCAAAATCTCCCGTGAGAAACTCCGACGAACTCACGAACTCCGGAGAACTTGAAAATGAGAGAAAGAGAGAGATCGAGATGCCGAATGCTACTCTCCTCCGCTGAAGACCCCTATTTGTAGGGTAGGACGAAGCTTAACGTTGGCCACACGAATCGACTCACCTCCCTCAACGGCGGAGTTATGACACGTGGGAAAAAACCAATCGGCGTTCTCGGATAAGAACGACGAAGAAGACGATCCATAGAGACCCGCGATCGCGGTTGTCCATAGAAAAAACCACGGTCGCGGTTACCCCGCGCTCGCGCCTCTGGCTTCTTGGCCGCGGTTTCCTCTCGCGGTCTTGGCTAGGTCCTATTTTTAGCATATCTAAAAATAGTCTAAGACCCCATACACCTTAAACGTATATTAATATGTTCAAAAGATCTCACTGAGATTACAGAAATTGCCCAACACGTCTTTCATACAAAACGACCGTTTGGGACTTTTTAGGGTTATTACAATACTACCCCCTTAAAAGAAGTTTCGACCCCGAAACTTGGCCGATAACAGCTCGGAGAAGCGACCTCATTTTAAGTTACCCAACCTTATAAGTTTAACCATGCCTAACCCATTTAACACTTTGTAAATTGGTTCAAGCATTTCTAAGTTATAAGTTATAAGTTGGTTCAAATTACAGTTAATGTAAGGTTAACCATAATTTAGACCCTTCACAACTTAAGGGAATTCTATAACTTGCTTTCACCAAACATACATTCAATCATATTACCCCTATGGTAACATGAGGATTATTACATTACTACCCCCTTAAAAATAGTTTCGACCCTGAAACTAACATCGCTAAACTAAAGGGACTGGTTTCACCATAATCTCACTACCTGAACTTAATATCCTTAATCATTTCATCCTTGTACTTGCTCCTGGGAGAACGATCTATTTCCTCAACCATGCCACTAACTCGCATATCTTAACTCCATGTGCGACACTTGTAATAACTCGTGACTACATTCACAAGGTCATAATTATCTTAGGATAACAATATCCAAAAACCTCACAATATACTTGCTATACCTTAAGCATGAGAACACACATTTCTCTTTCAACTTTTCTCTTTATAACCAAATTCAAGCTCCTACATTATCTCCCTATAATCCAATATCAGATCTCAGTAATCCTCGAGACATTACATTCTCTAATTCCTTTAAAGGTACACCCCACAATGATGAACGATGCCTCGCTATCAAAATCAATCACTTATGTCCTAATCCTTCAATGGGTATATACAAGTAACATTTGTTACCTTATTCCTTAAACACACATAAGACAAATTCCCATGCTACATCCTTTAGTTTATCGGTATCCTCCGAATAACTAGTCCTTATTCCATAACTCATTAAATTCAAGTGAGATTTCTCCCAATACAATCGTTCCACAACTTAATTTTTCCAAAAAGTGCTATATCATCGGCCTTGTAGCCGTCACACTATCTTAAGATCCACATATCGGACCTTGTAACTCTCCAGATATCATAACTCCATGTTCCTTGAAGGTACAACTTACAATTTAAAATATTTGGCCCAATTAAATTTGGCCCTAATGCCCAATTCTAACTTAAACCTTTAGTATTCTCAAAACAAGATCGTGATAAATCAATTAGCACAATTGTGATCGTCCACTTTATTTCCCCAAACGTGACATCAAATCGCCTTAATAGACATAGATCACTTTTCATCCAATCTTGTAGAAAAAATTCCATCCATTTAAGTTATCACGTACTCGAAATCCTTATAAATTAGAACAACCTTTACCAACTGAGTTGTTATTCACCCATAAATCCTTAAACACTTAATCGTCCTCATACGATTTATTATCCCAAATCAAGAGACCTTTTGCTTTATCGAAACTCAATATTCATCCAAGACGTGATCGTCCTAATACTCCTCCTATCCTTATATCGTTTCCCTTAAGAAAACCTCATAACGAAACCTCAGATAAATCTTCCAAGATAATACTTATGACTTCACACCCTTAGACTTTTCGAAGCTTAAACCATTGGGCCCACAATGAGCACACTCACTTACAAACTCCATAACCTTAATCCTTGGGTTCTAAAGTTTTACTCAAGATCGTAATAGAGTACGGTCTTGTTAGAGAAGACGAATTCCTTATGAACTATCTCTCTTATATATTTATTCTCTTCTCAGTAATCTATCCACATAAATGCATACAGAATGACCTCACAACTAGGCATTCTGGACTTCATATGGTTCACTCTCACGTACTTTTACCAGAACAAATGTTCAGGGTACACATATGATAAATAATTCTTAATCCCATAGAGCATTAACCACACACATTTGTTTCCTTCGAATTAAGGAATTTTGGTAAGACTCAACTTACATGATCATGCTCGTCAGCTCAACTGAGGGAGCAATTAATGTCATACCGATGTGACATTACTCTAAGAATAACGCGAGATTCCTAAGAATGGATCTAGGAATTAAGTAATAGAGTCGACCCTAGTGTTAACCACGTAGGAGACGAACACCTAGGCTTCATACATTACCCCTCATTTATGAGTCCTGACAGCCCTTATCCACACGTGACATATACTGTTTTTGGCACTCACGGAGTCTCGTATGAGCGAACAATTTGCAATAGTAACGAATTTAGTAATTTCCGAAACAAGGAAACACTTCTTTATTATTCGAAACATTACATTAAAACAACTGATAGAAAGTCGAACAGACAGATTACTAAATTATGGAGACTATCGACACAAGTCATCGCTCCATATTCTTAAAAAAAAACTCAACAAAAATACAACTACTCGTCCAGGGTTTCATTCTCATTGGAGTGACGAATCACAAAGAGTCGTTGCCCCTGACCCGAAGACTCCATAGGCGTCTTGCCTTTATTACGAGCAATAGATTTCTCAGGAGCGGATACCTCTGGCTTTGGGTTCCGCCCATTGCCAATATTTGAGGCCTGGTAAGATTGCGTTGGTCCCTGACCCTTCTGCCTACAGTATGCTTTCATGTGGCCTTCCTTCCCACAATTGTAACATACCCTATTCTCCTTTTGGCAGTTAAAACTCTTATGCCCAGCATCACCACAATTGTGGCATTGGATCACTCCGCTATTCCAACCTGAGCCTCTGGCGGAGTCAGACTGAGTCGTCTCGGTCTTAGCACGACCAGACTTCTCAAACTTGGTGGGCGATGCCGGTCGCTTGAATGTACCAACCTGGCGATCTTGTTGCCCACCCCTTCCTTTAATCTGCTTCTTCTCTACCGGAGGTAACTCTTCCTCCGAGTCATCAGTTAACCCCTTCTATTTTTGGATCACTTGATCCTTCAGCAGGCACTGATGGCTCCCCGGACTTGCCCATATCGCCTTTTTGAGGCTCGAAACTCCGCCATCTTCGCCCCCAAAGATCCTCATTACCGGGCTGATCTAAAATCCAGAAAAACTCTTCCCACTTCTCGTGGAAGGGATCCACCGGCTCCTTCTCATCCTCTGGATCCGCCATTGAGTCCTCATCTTCATCAGAGACCTCGGGGGTAGAGGTTTTGCTTGGATTGCACTTCTCTTTCTTCCCCGCTCTTGGACTCTGACTCTTCGGTCAACGGGGTGAACTTACGCACCGATCCGCCGACCACTGGAACTTCTACAGAATTAGGCTCGGACTTAATTGTCGGAGCGATCTCAGATTCATCTTGGGTCTTAAGTTGGGCTCTAGGGAATACCATTGTCTGTGAAGAGACAAGGAGAGATTTAGAACTTTCTTGTTTTTAGAAATTCTATCTTCCATAACAAGCAGGAATGATAGGACTACGTACGTTGGCAGAAGTTTGAAAACGTCTTTTCCACAAAACCGTTAAGGTAAACTGAAACTCGTTTGTTAAATCTGAAAGTCTTTTCCACAAAACTTGTTAAAAACAAACCGAGACTCGTTGGTTAATTCTGTTTCTACTAAATTATTGTGATTTAAAATCTACTTCAAAAACGTTTTATCTTTAAACCTTACTTAGGGCTATAGTAAAGAAATCCCATACACGAAGTTTTTGTTTTATAAAATCCCAAATAAACGCAAAATGGTTTAAAAGTTTAGAGTTTTATAACTTTTAGCTCTGATACCAAATCTGTAACACCCCCAAGATACCCTTTGGAAATATTACCGCCAGTGACCCCAGATTACACATCTGGGGTCACCCAAGGCTTAACCATTTTATAACAAACTGTATAATAGCATAAGCTTTATTAAATGACATACAACTGCCCAAATAATCTTTTATTCAAATGTTGAAAATTACAATTCGATAACAAGATCAAGTAAAAATATTGATTACAGAGGAAGTCTTGAAATAAAAATGACTCAACGGGTCTTGACCTTGCGATCTTACGGCTAGGATCTCAACCTTGGAAAGAAACACACAAAACGCCAATCGCCCTCACATCGAGTCCTTGCCTCTACTGATGCGGAAACTTACCTGATGTGTCGTATGAGACGGATGACACCAGGCAACCATGCAAGGGAAAATAACCGGTTGGTTAGTCTAATGAAAGACTATGCAAGGGTAGAACTAAAAAGGTTCTAGTGATTGTAACCGTTTACTATCATTGTCCCTCGAATAATAACCGAAGGAACGATACATAACCCGGAACTTTCACGGAATGATTAGAATTAGATATGCACTGAAAAGAAGACTCCAACAGATTGAGTCTTATGGGAAAATATGACAAATGTTTGGGAACGTTATAGTTTTCACACAAGCGTTTAAAAACGACTTGATCATTTAGGTCAACGACCAACCTCACCGCACAATGCGAATCCAGATTGGAAAGAAGACTTACTCTAACCGAAGTCCGGGCGGTTTCCACGTTGTACTCCTCGTCCGACGGTATATTAATTATGTGCATAACCGCACTTATCTTATTTAATTCCAAAACGTATATTCACGTTTAAAGCTTTTATAATATACATATCATCTCGATACGAGAGATATCTTGGGAACATTTCCCGAATGTTTGGCACCAGCTGTGTGCACCACCACCTATACTCGGATAGGGTAGGTCATGACCAGGAAAGTGTTAGGGCAAAATCATCCTAAGCACCAAGTTATAAAGAAACGACTAGACCTCGCAAGGTACATAGCGTTCCTACGAATACTCGTTCTAACTACACATTTAAGTTCACACATAAATCCACACCAATACCATCACGGTAATTAACAAGTATAATAGCGTTGTTTCTAGCAATATATACAACCTATTATAATATCATATTTTAATCACATCATTTATAAAATTTGTTCCCAAACGAAAACAACACTTCATTCCAATTAACAATCAAAATAATTGATAACTAAAGGAAATATGGAATGATTAAGCAAGAGCGAACCGCCACTTGCTTTAATTAGACGAACGAAGATTTGCGGGTCGGGAATACTGGACACGAGCTTAACAGCCTACTTGGAATCCTGTCGAAGCCCACCAACGTTCCAAGGTCCATTCCGACGACGCACGCGAAATGAGGCATAAATATCTAAATTAGATATGGCAGAACAACCTAAACAAAAACGGGGGAAACGGACTAAGCCGCGGCCACGACGGGTATGGCAGCGATCGTGGCTTTGCTGGGCAAAGCCACGGTCGCGGTATATACACCCGCAGTCGCGGTTTCATGGGCAGGGCCGCGGTCGCGGTGTTCATAGCCGCGGTCGCGGTCCTTCCTTCCGATGCGACGCTAAAAACGATTCGAGGCTCACCGCCGATGAAGACGACGATGCTAGCCTCTCCTCCTTGCAACGCCACCACTCCAAGCTCCCAAGGCACTACGGCGACCACCAAAAACTCCGACGAGACACTCCGACGAACTCACGAACTCCGGCGAACTTGAAAACGAGAAAAAGAGAGAGATCGAGATGCTGGATGCTACTCTCCTCCGCTGAAGACCCCTATTTATAGGGTAGGACGAAGCTTAACGCCGGCCACACGAATTGACTCACCTCCCTCAACGGCAGAGTTACGACACGTGGAAAAAAACCGCGATCGCGGTTTCAAAACCACGATCGCGGTTGTCCACAGACAAAACCGCGCCCGCGGTTTCAAAACCGCGGTCGCGGTTACCTTGCACTCGCGCCTCTGGCTTCTTGGCCGCGATTTCCTCTCGCGGTCTTGGCTAGGTCCTATTTTTAGCATATCTAAAAATAGTCTAAGACCCCATACACCTTAAACGTATATTAATACGTTCAAAAGATCTCACTGAGATTACAGAAATTGCCCAACACGTCTTTCATACAAAACGACAGTTTGGGACTTTCTAGGGTTATTACAACTATGATAATTTAAATGTTACTTTAAATAATAGGATTCAGAAGTCTCAAAAAATTAAGTAGATATTTATTGTTTGTGGAACAAAATTATTTGAAAAATAATTTAAATAGTATTAAGGGACTACGTGTTATCATATCTTTTAACTAATTTGTCACATCTTTATACCTCTAAATTTATAAGATTACCCATTTATATGATTGGTTTGAAGCTTTGATATCTAATGTTTTATATAATATTAAAGTAAAACCTAGCTAAGACCAGATGTCGTTTTGACATTGTGCTACATCATTTATTGTCACATGTCTACTACACGTCGTGTCACATCACTAGCACATCGGTTTTCTATATTATTATTATTATATAAAATATTTTAGATATGATCCTGATTTCCTTTTAAATATATAGATTATTCACATTTGAATTTCGTATTAGATAGAATATAATAGGTATTGCTCAAATATTATGTTTTATATTTTTCATTTAATTAGTCACATGTTATTCAAATTTACTTTTAATTCATTTATTCTAGGTAGACCTGTCAAAAACCGATCCGACCAAAAACCCGACCCGACCCGAAAGGACCCGAGCCCGAACCTGAAGGACCCGAACCCGACCCGAACGCAAATCCGAGCTCGCGGGTCCCCTTTATTTTGTATATTTTATTTCATTTATATTAAATATTTTAATAATCTTTATTAAATAATAATATAATATTAATTATATTATTATAATTATTTTTATAAAGTTAAAATTCATAATAATAATCATAAAAAAAGGGCATGTTCGACCCGCTGGGTCAACCCGACCCGCCCGACCCGAAAATTTTATCAACCCGATCGACCCGAACCTGATTTGACCCGAACCCGACATGACCCGAACCCGAACCCAACCCGCCCGACCCAGTTGACAGGTCTAATTCTAGGTATAAGACCTTATTCAACATATTACGTATGTACGAAATCACATTGATATTTAGTAATTGATTATTAGTAGATATTACTTTTAAATCATACTTATTTTAATTTCATTTATATTGTCACTAATTTGATATATTATTAATAATTAAAAAATATTAATATAAAATTCTACCCAAGCCCCGTGCATAGACCTATCATTTGGGTCGGGCAGGTCGGGTTCGGGTCAGGTCATGTCGAGTTTGGGTCGAATCAGGCGAGTCGTTATTAATTTTTGGGTCGGTCGGGTCGGGTTTGTGTTGACCTGGTGGGTTGAACATGCCATTTTTTATGACTATTATTCTGATTTTTAACTTAAATAAAATAATTATAATAATATAATTAATATTATATAATTATTTAATAAAGTATATTAAAAATATTTAATATAAATTAAATAAAATATATGAAATAACGAGGGACCGCGAGCTCGGATTTGCGTTCGGGTCGAGTCAGGTCGGGTCGGGTTTGGGTTCGGGTCCTTCTTGACCCAGTGATGTTCGGGTCGGGTCTCGACCCAGAAAATTCGGGTCTAGTTGGGTCGGTTTTTGACAGGTCTACTAACAAGTATAAGTAGTTTTTTTTCCGAAATAGTATATTCATTTATTCGTGTCGATTGCGGTTTGGATAAATATAAATTATATAAGAATTAGATTATGTTATTAAAGTAAAAATTAGGTTGTTAAATAGTACGTTTAAGTTTCTTTTACACAAATAAGAATGATTTATTTTGTGGTAAAGTTTTAGTGACATATAAAACATTAATATTTTATAACAAAATATATTTCTTGTCAGCTAAAGTTAGACCTGTCTATCGGATTGGTCAAGTCGGGTTCGGTTCAGTTATTTCGGGTTCGGGTTGAGAATGGGTCGGGTCATTTCGGATAACAGGTCAAGCCGGGTTCGGTCATTACAGGTCAGCGAGCGGTTCAGGTTGACCAACGGGTCAAGAGCGTCATTTTTTAAATATTTTGTTCAATATTTAAATATTATTAAATAGTTAAAAACTAATTTAAATTTGTCAAAATAAGTTGAAATGAATTAAAATAATAATAATACTATTCATTATTTTAATGTAATTGATATTAGTAGACCAAAATTATATTTTATATTTTATTTTAATTTATATTATATAATTTATAAATTTTTGAATTATAAAATCTATATAAGTACAACAATGTTCTATTTTTTTAGGATAATTGAGCATATTACCATTATTTAGATGTCATTTATCATATATATTTTATGTTATATTTTGTTGATACTCCACATTTATTTGTTAATCGGGTCGGGTTCGGTCTTAGTAAATTCGGGTTTGGTAACTTCGGGTTACCAAAAATCTCGGTCAGGTTGGGTCGGGTCCAAAAGCGAGTCGGTCAGGTCGGTAAAACGGGTTTGGTAACTTTTTGACAGCTCTACCCGTGCACGACACGTCAGCTAAGATAGGTTATAAGTTAATCATTGAGGGTGATAACTTAACCATCATTAATTCAATAAAAGGAATTTGAGAAATACCTTGGGAAATTAGAATAATTATATTAGATATCTAATCATCATTGCAATATTTCAATTCTGACTTAATTTTTCATTATTACAGGAATCCAGCAGAGCAGTTGATTTTCTCGCAACACATGATGTTATCCCTACTACCATAAGAAATTTCATACGGCAAGCTACAATAAATGTACTGATAGACAAGAATTCTTGAATACGATGTTATATCCCTTATTTTTATATAATGGTATAAATGTAATTTCTAATTCTATTCTAATAAAGGAATTATGGTGTTTATTACATTATTCCAAAAGGGAATAGTTTAATTATATTCTTACCCTAAGTATGTTACATTTTTAAATCATGGTTTATCTAAATTATTTGAATTAAGATTAACAATATGTTAATTAAGATTTAAATATGGTTCATTTTATTAGAAAGTGTGACTTAAGTGTAAGTTGAACCTAATTTAATTTTTCTTACATCTTAAATTTTGGTTAAAATAATAATATAAACTTAGGATAATATAATAAATAAGTTTGGGTAAATTTTGTAATTTTTGAAAAGTAAAATAAGGTCATTTTTGCCACAACTTGAAAAGTTGGGCAAAAATGTGTAAAAAGGTTGAAATGGGGGAGGCCGACGTGAACATGGCCCTTCTTTTTCAACCTTGGACTCGCGTGTACAGATCTACTTCCATGGCCAAATTCGAACATTTTTAGGCGCGATTTTTCAAATTGAGTGTTGCACATTTTAGGTAAGATCATTACGCACATTAACCTCCAAGAATCAGGAATCAATTTCTCCTGATATGCTCGAATTTTTCTCTAGAAGGCAAGCCAGGTCACGCGTACGCGTCGATTGAAGTTTTGTGAAATTCGATTCGATTTGGGATCAATTTGAGCCAGATTGAAAGCGATTGTGAAACTCTCATTATGGAGATTTGGCCTCACCCAAGGTCATATATCATCCAATTTTGAGCTTAAACACCTGATTTCTCTATTCTCTATTCGTGTCTAATTTGGGTAATTTTCGGCCTCCACAGTGCTCCATCGCCACAATTAGCGCCACCAATAGCATTGCCTCGAAGCCACGTTCAAAAGCCCTTTTGACCCTGACCCAGTTGGTGCTCCAACGAGGCCAAATTTTGCCCTTTTCTGACCGGTACCCACTCGACCTCCGACGACATTTTGGTTGTTTCGATTTGCATTTTTTCGTTAAAAATATATTGGGTTAATTAAATTTTATTACTGTTAAAATTAAATTTAATATTTTTTTAGTATTATCTTATATTGGAATTGTTAATTTTTAACATTTTTTTAGATAATATGTTGGGTTAGAAAATTAATTAGTGTTGTAAATAAATTAATTTATTTATGTTGTGATTAATCATAATATACGACTAAAGGATTTTTGGTATCGCATAAACAATCGTTTTATTGTAGAGCCTTGATAATTGATTTATTTAGACTTAAATAAATTCAATTAGAGACTGAGGCAAGTATCCTTCAATTTTCGTTATTGAATAAATTATCTATTTATAATTTATTTATTTTGTGTGAATCGGGTACGTCTGAGAATCGCTTTTGGGAACGAAATTAAAGAAAGAATCCAATTCGTTGTTCAAAAGCAACTTCTCTCGTTACGTCGTTCGACCTACTCCGTAACTCAAGGCAAGTGGCGGTTCATTCTTGCAATTTATTCCATATTTTTCTTAATTGACAATTAATTAATTATTTTAATTAAGTTTGGATAAATATTGTTGAAAATTGTGTTTGGGAACTTATGTGATAGAATGGTGTGGAATATGAATCATATATTAAGTTATATATATTGCTAGCAATGACTCTCGTATATAAATATTTATTATCATAGGGTACTAGATAGCCTTGCTTTTATTACTTTGGTGTGAAATTCGTGTGGATTTTTATGCTTAGTTAGCACGAGTATTCGTAGGAAACATTATATACCTTGTGAAGTTTAGTTGTTTATTTATAACTTGGTATTAGGAGGATTATTGCCCTAGTACTTTTGGTCATGTCCGTACCCTTATTCGAATATAAGTGGGAATGCACTTAGCTAGTGTCGTTATTCGAGATTCGTCCCATGATATTCTCATTAATGATGGGCATCCGGTCCGGACCAGACACGTACGGTCCGGTCCGGACCGGCGGACCGTAAAAATTTTAATGTATGGACCGTGGATCGGACCATTACGGTCCGGACCGGGAAGATCAGATTTCATAATTTTCGACGTTTAAATTGTTTGATTACGGTCCGGACCGTAAAAAATTACGCCCAAAATAGTATTGGTTTTTTTTGTTAATTTTTACGGTCTGACCGGTCCGGGCCGTAAAAATTACGGTCCAAAGCTGACCGGACCGTAAGACCGGAAATGTCAAATGCCCGGACCGTGGACCGGGCCGTAAATTTACGGTGCGGTCTTACGGTCCGGTCTACTTTTGCCCATCTATAATTCTCATACCGAGATTGATGTTGGTTAAAAGTTTTAACGTAATGAATGTTTTGAAATAAAATAAAATAAGTGATTTATGCACACAATTAATAGACTTCGGGCAAGAAGTACTACGTGGAACCCGCTCGAGCTCCTGTCTAAAGTAAGTCCCTTTTCAATCTGGATTCGCTTTGCGGTGAGGTTGGTCGAGGACC
This sequence comes from Rheum nobile, assembly GCA_027886185.1. Classification (NCBI taxonomy): domain Eukaryota; kingdom Viridiplantae; phylum Streptophyta; class Magnoliopsida; order Caryophyllales; family Polygonaceae; genus Rheum; species Rheum nobile. The sequence continues at coordinate 388,207 of WOAB01000127.1, forward strand.
CAAATAGTCAAAGGAGTTAGTTTTTAAAACTTTGTGTGATAAGTGTAAATGTTCTCAAACAAACTTACATAATTCCTATAAGACTCAATCCCTCGGAGTCTTCTTTTGAACCATATGTCTTTCTATGTTTCAATGGAAGTTTTAGTTATATATCGTCTATCGACTTTTATTCGAGAGACAATGATAGTTACTAGATACGACCACTTAGAACCGTACCTCTCATAAATACCATTGTTTAGTCATTAACTAGACTAACCAACCTTTTTTTTTCCTTGCATGGTTGGCTGGTGTCATCCGTCTCATACGACACATCAGGTAATTCTTCCCAAGTGTGAAGAACGGAAATCCCGACGTTGGAGACAGTTGTTGTTTTTAGAATTTTGTAATAATAAGGTTGAAGATCTTGAAGTTAGATTTTAGTTTTATGACCTATTGTGTAATTTTGGTATTTTCCATTAAGTCTTCCGCAACTTTATTGCTATTTAATTCAGTTGCTATTTTCCACAACATCGTTTGTAAGACTTTATTATAAAATTATAATAGTGTTATGTATTGTTTATGTATTTGCGATCAGTATTGTAACCCTTGGGTAATTTCAGATATGTGTTCTGAGGTCACTGACGATAATATTCCTAAGGTAATTTAGGGGTGTTACATACGAATTCGAGACTTGATGTTTTTTATAAAGATCTTATAAAAATCATCTATTATAATAATTTAGGCACATCAACCCTAATACATTATAAGAGAGAACCCATCTCTTCATAATTTTTTGCACCACTTGGCACAACATCCTTTTGACATTTGTCCTTTATAAAAAAATATGAAAATTAAACTAGGTAAATTAAGTAATTGTTCACTCCCTGGAAGCAAGGAAACCTCTAGGAAGAGGAGGTTCTAGTGTCGGAAATTGGGAAGCACCCGAAAACGGTCAATAAACGTCATGAAACGGTCAAGCAGATAAGAAACGTCTGGACACGGTAAAAAAACGCTCGAGAAACGAATGGTGGCGGTCGACGGCGGCTTCAGAGTAGGTGTCGGGACTTCCCGGTAGGCAAATCGGAGTGTGAAGCCGTCCATCGGCGCTGGAGAGTGGTCGGAGAAGCTTGGGGCGATGCTCCGATATGGGTGGTTGCGGCTACTTGTACAAGACACATGGAAAAGAAAGAAATCGGTGCTAGGTTGGAAGTAGACCTAAGCATATACGGGCCCGGGCCGGGCCGGGCCTAAGTCAAAATGTGGGCCCGTTTTTTACGGGTCCGGGCCGGGCCGAGCCCGTTTGTCGGGCCCAATGTGTTACCCGTACCCGCCCGGAAGAGCGGGCCGGCCCGTTTGGCATAAAAATATGTTTTAAAATTATTTTTTACTATTTTTTTTTAATTTTTTTGGTATTTAACGGACCGGGTCGGGTCGGCCCGTTAAATATTTTTTTTAAATATAGTTTTTAAGTTATATTTATTTTTTTAATATATTTTAATATAATTAAATTTTTATACGGGCCGAGCGGCCCGTTCGGGCCGGACCCTGTTACCGGGCCCGGCCTGCCAGCCCGAACGGGCCGGGCCAACCGGCCCGTTCGGACTTAAGTCCTTGTCCAAGCCCGGTTCATTGGCGGGCCGGGCGGGCCGGCCCGCGTTTGCTCAGGTCTAGTTGGAAGATAGGCTTAGGGTTTTTCAATTTGGGTTATGTTTGGTTGGGCCAACCTGCATCATTTTGATATGATGGGTCTATATTTTGGCCCTGAAAAGGTGGTCCATTTTAGAAAAGGATCCAAACCCTTTTAAAATCAATGTCATCTTCTAATTATACGAATAAGATGTGCAATTTCTGATAAAGTTACTAAACCTTTAAAATAATATATAATTTATATTGTCGTTTCCATTTTCCTATTTCGACTGATGCAAGTATTGGCCAGTGTTCTATCATTTCCGTTTCCTGTTTCCGGTGTCAGCTTCCATGCTACATAGGTTCATTCTCTCCTTAGAAGCAGCCCCTCTTCTCTCCCCATTCTGCACCCATACTTTCAACCCAAAACTGCACTCAACTCCTTTCATCTCTTCACATGTGATGTTTTCCCATCCGTGGAGAACCGCTCAAAAGCGCTTCTTTACCTCCCTTTTATAAATTACAACCAATTGTAAAAACCTCCTTCATGCTGCAAAATCCAAAATTCAATGTCGGTGCTTCTACCTCCACCATTCCTCCTCTCCGGCCACCTGCTTCGTTCTCTCCGGCCACCACTTGCATCAGTCGTTTGCTCTGGCCAATAACTTCCCACTTATTGAGTTCCTACCGTCATCTCTCTCACGAAGACTTGCGAGCAGCAACATAGCGCTGCAGTAGTATAGAGACGGCACTGGTTGCGATTGATGGTAACAGCGTGACTTCGAAGATCATCGAGGCATCGTCAATGGCGGTCAACATCGACGACATCTGTGTTAGGAATAAACTTGTTTTTATTTCATTTGCTTAATTAAGTTGTAACTAATTGCTTATGCTCTCATGAAGTCATAAGAATTAGATTGTTTTTTTTAATCACATTATGTTGAGGTTGTTTAGGAGTTGATCGAGTCTTAAGGAAGTGAAAATACTGCACTTGGAACGTGGAGGTCAGTTCCACAATTGTAGCTGGGCAGTTTGTTCTTTGAAGTTTAAATAAAGAGGGTGATGTGCAGTTGAAAGCACCACGCCAGAATTTACAAGAGCAATTTGTTTTCTTGTTCTATTTTCTCTTCCTCTGTTCTACATCTTCACAGTGAATTAAAGGGTCCTTTGCCAACATTTGGTATCAGAGCTGCGGGGGATTAAAGATCCACAAAAACACAATGTCACACCGAGAAAATTCAGAGGAAGAAGAAGGCGGCGTACAGGTCCAAAGCAAGCATGGATCTATCACACTACAATACCCCATGTTGACTAGGAGCAATTATGCAGCTTGGGCGATCACGATGGAAGTGTTCATGATGGCTCAAGGGGAATGGGAAGCTGTTGAGGCAGAGGAGGCTGTCGACAACAAAAAGGACAAGATGGCATTGGCGGCCATCTACCAAGGAATCGGTGAGGACACCTGATAGCTCCATGATCCCCTCGATGACGGCAAAGGACGAAGAGACTGATCAAAGGCCTCCAAGGAAGAGGCTCAAGCAAAGGGTGAAGTCTTGTGCAAGTTCGGAATAGTTATTGTCGATTTGGTTATGGACAATCTTCAATACAACGGCCATAACTATGGCTAGAAAATTGATCTCGTGATGATTCAGGATGCGTTGGAAAGCTGATTCAAAGATCTACAACTTCATAGTTTATGTCGAATCAAGATTCCAACAAGAAGATGGTCAAAACCGCCGTTTTTGAAGACTCCGGAAATTTGCCTACGGCAAATGGCGGCGACCGCCGCCAACCTTACGACGACCGCCGTTTTAGACTCCGCAAGGAAGTTGCCTACGGAAAATGGCAGCGACTGCCGTTTAATTACGACGACCGCCGCTTTTCCCACTTTCGATCCGCGTCAGCGATTTCGCTTCGTCGTTTGCTGAAAAGTTTTATTATTATTTTATATTATTTATTTTGACTCTATTTAAGACTTGAAACCCTAGTTTGTATTCTTTTACGTTGAATTCGAGTAGTAAAGTTGAGTACGCTCCTTCTCTTGAGTTCTAACGTCAACTCTTCGATCCCACGGATCGTCTATCCCATAGCTCGTCGCTTCGAGCAATTCATACATTGTCTCTTAGGTGTTTGAAGATCATCTCTTTGATCTCTCCGTCATCTCTTTGACGCGTTTGAAGGCTATCTCTTTAGTCCTAGGAAAGCCATCACTTTGGCTATGGAAGAGAAGGAATCGAATTCAAGCTTGAGGAATCAAAGATCCTACGTTGTAGACAACACTTCAGGGGTTGTTCGCATCAACACCTTGCTCCAGTTAGGCGCAAAGAAGACGGCAAAAGAGGCTTGGAACATGCTGAAGATGATGAACCTTGGTGCAGACAAGGTCAAGGAAGTGAGAACGCAAACTTTGTGGAGAGAATTCGAGGCACTGAAGATGAGTGATTCGGATTCAATTGATGAGTTTTCTGGGAAACTCACGATCGTGGTGAACAAATTAAGGGGGCTTGGGAATACGGTGAATGAAGAGCAGGTGGTGAAGAAACTCCTACGATCCACCTCATCCAAGTTCCTGCAGATTGCATCCACCATTGAAGAGTTTGGTAATCTGAAGAACAAGACCACCGATGAAGTGATTGGATCACTTAAAGCTCATGAAGAGAGGATGCAAGGCTTCAACAGCAAGCCATATGACACATTGCTCCTCACGCGTGCAGAGTGGAGAGCCAAGGAAGAGGCTAAGTCATCTAAGAAGAATTTCAAGGATCACTTAAGGGATCACTCAAACCTGCGAGGAGGAAGAGGACGTGGTCGAGGCAGAGGAACTAGTGATTCAAATCGAGGGAATGATGGAGGATCACAATCCTAGAAGAAGAAGTTTGATAAAAGTAAAATCAAGTGTTACAACTGTGGTCAAATGGGACACTTTGCATCAGAGTGTCCATCAAAGGAGAAGGATGAGCGAGCTCACCTGACTGAGAAGAATGAAGAGGATGAACCAGCTCTGTTGCTAACAGAAACCTGTGAGTTAGTAAGCTCACAAGTGTTGAGATCTGAAGCTGTGATGCTCCATGAAGAGAAGGCCCAGAGATCACTTGAAGCAAGGGGAAATACCACTTGGTATCTTGACACAGGAGCTAGCAACCATATGACTGGAGACAAGTCATATTTTGTAGACCTTGACCAATCCATCCTTGGGAAAGTAAGGTTTGGTGATGGCTCAGCTATTGATATATGTGGTCAAGGCTCAGTGTTGTTCAAATGCAGGAATGGAGAGCACTTGACTTTGTCTGGAGTTTACTATATTCCCAGACTCAGGAGCAATATCGTGAGCCTTGGACAATTGGAAGAGTATGGAAGCCAAATTGTCATAGAAGATGGATGCCTAAGGATATATGACAAGTCAAAGAAATTGATTTTCAAAGTTACCAGGCAATCAAACAAGCTATATATAGCCAATTTCTCTCTAGCAAAGCAGGTGTGTCTCCTGTCCAGGATCCAAGATACAGCATGGCTATGGCATGCCAGATATGGACACCTAAACTTCTATGCTCTAAGGAAGATAGGGAACCAAGGGATGGCCGAATGAGTACCTAAGATTGAGCAAGTCAATCAGCTTTGTGATGGATGCATGGTAGGCAAGCAGCACAGGTGTTCATTCCCTCATAAGGCAACCTATAGAGCTAAGCAATCACTGGAGCTTGTTCATGGTGACCTGTGTGGACCAATCACACCAGAAATCTGTGGAGGTAACAAGTATTTTCTATTACTTGTTGATGATTTCACACGTTTTATGTGGATTTATATGTTGAGAAGCAAAGATGAAGCTCTAAATGCTTTTAAGAAGTTTAAGGCAAGTGTGGAAGTTGAGACAGAGAAGAAGTTAAAGGGCCTAAGAACTGATCGAGGAGGTGAGTTCACATCCTTGGCATTCAAGAAATTATGTGAAGCTGAAGGAGTAAGAAGGTTCCTCACTGCACCATACTCCCCTCAGCAGAATGGTGTTGTGGAGAGAAGGAATCAGACTATGATTGAGATGGCTAGGAGCATGATGAAGAGCAAGGGAGTACCTGCAAAGTATTGGGGAGAAGCAGTGCAAACTGCAGTGTATATCTTGAACAGAGCTCCTACTAAGAATGTGGAGGGGATGACCCCATACCAGGCATGGCATGGAAGAATTCCAAGTGTACATCACCTGCGTGTTTTTGGCTATGTTGCACACATCAAGGATGTATCTCCACACCTCCCAAAGCTAGCAGATAGGAGTGTCCAAGCAATCCTGCTGGGATATGAAGAGGGCTCCAAAGCATACAGGCTGTTTGATCCAAGGAGAAACAAAGTATGTGTAAGTAGGGATGTGATCTTTGAAGAGGAGAAGAGCTGGTGTTGGGACAAAGATGGAGAGAAGGAGAATGCCCCAGAGAATGTCTTCACAGTGAACTATGGAGAAAATCTGCAGTCAAGTGAGGATCAAGGAGAAAGTGACTCTGCTGGTCACAACTTTGGAGGCTCCACACCTTCATCCTCACCACCATCAACACCCTACAGCTCTGGCAGCTTAAGTCCTAGCTCAGGAAGCTCGAGTTCAAGCAGCAACCACAGGGTATGTGCAGAAGTTTGGAGTAGACTACAATGAAGTCTTTGCACCAGTAGCAAGACTTGAAACAATTAGAATTCTGTTGGCCTATGCAGCTCAGAGAAACTGGGAGATTCATCACATGGACGTGAAAACAGCTTTCTTAAATGGAGAGCTTGAGGAGGAGGTGTATGTTGCTCAGCCAGAAGGATTTATTGATAAGAAATATCCACACAAGGTCTTAAGACTTCATAAGGCCTTGTATGGATTAAAACAAGCTCCTAGGGCCTGGAGTTTCAAGCTGGATAGGTGCCTGCAATCACTTGACTTCTCAAGATGTCCACAAGAACATGTTGTGTATAGAAGGGAGAAGGAAGGAAATGTGATGATTGTAGGAGTGTATGTAGATGATCTCATACTCACTGGAGCAAACAAGGAGATCATTCACAGTTTCAAGGAGGAGATGAAGTAGAAATTTGAGATGAGTGATCTTGGATTACTCAGCTACTACCTAGGCATTGAAGTGAAGCAAGAAAAAAGTTCAATCTCTCTATGTCAGTCAGGCTATGCCAAGAAAATCCTGGAGAAGATGGGAATGGAGGATTGCAACCCTTGTCAAGTCCCTATGGAGCCAAGAAACAAGATGAGCAAGCATGGGAATGGAGATCCACCAGTGGATGATACACTGTACATGAGTGTGATTGGGAGCCTAAGATATCTGGTGCATACAAGGCCTGATCTTGCCTACTCAGTGGGAGTGATAAGCAGATACATGGAGGCTCCTACAACTGCACACATGACTGCTGTGAAGCAGATATTAAGGTATGTGAAGGGGACTTTGAATCTTGGTTGTGTCTACTTGAAGGAGCAACCAAAGGAAGAGTTGATTGGCTACTGTGATAGTGATCTAGCTGGTGATATAGACGACAGGAAGAGCACAACTGGAGTTATATATATCTTGGGAAGAAATCCTATAACTTGGGTGTCTCAGAAGCAAAGTGTGGTTGCATTGTCATCTTGTGAGGCCGAGTACATAGCAGCTACAACAGGAGCTTGTCAAGGTGTCTGGCTTGGAAGAATCCTGAGCAATCTGAGAGGTGATGATCAAATGAGAGCAGAGTTGAAGATTGACAACAAATCTGCAATTGCTTTGGCCAAGAATCTTGTCCATCATGATAGAAGCAAGCACATTGACACTAGGTATCACTTCATTCGTGAGTGTGTGCAGAATGGTGACATTAAGGTGGAGTATGTCAACACAGAAGTGCAGTTGGCAGATTTGCTAACTAAGCCTCTTGGACGACAGAGGTTTGTGGAGCTCCGAGAGAAGATTGGAATGCAGGAAATCAAGGAAGGCCATGGCAAACAAGTTTAAGGAAGTGAATGTTAGGAATAAACTTGTTTTTATTTCATTTGCTTAATTAAGTTGTAACGAATTGCTTATGCTCTCATGAAGTCATAAGAATTAGATTGTTTTTTTTAATCACATTCTGTTGAGGTTGTTTAGGAGTTGATCGAGTCTTAAGGAAGTGAAAATACTGCACTTGGAACGTGGAGGTCAGTTCCACAATTGTAGCTGGGCAGTTTGTTCTTTGAAGTTTAAATAAAGAGGGTGATGTGGAGTTGAAAGCACCACGCCAGAATTTACAAGAGCAATTTGTTTTCTTGTTCTATTTTCTCTTCCTCTGTTCTACATCTTCACAGTGAATGAATTAAAGGGTCCTTTGCCAACAATCTGTGACCTTTGTATTGTGAGCTTTTGCCAAATCCAAGGCTTAGAATTGTGGTGGTTGTATGCGTCTCCATACAACGAGTGACATCAACACAGTCCTTCCCGTCAAATTTGTGACTGCTCAGAAGCGGGGGATCAGAATGAAGTTTGATTAGGCATATCTCTGCATTAAATGAATATATCCGTTGATCATGTATGCTTTGTATGAAATCTTGAGTTTGATATTTTGGTAACTGCGTTGATGGAATGAAGTTTGATTAGGCATACTAAAATAGTCAACATATTCTTAATCATGAAATCACTTTTCCGCATATGATTTTTCTACAATTTTTACGAGTTTTCTGCATATTAATTCATCTACTAAGCAACAACTTTATAAAATTTCAATATCAGCCTTCTCTTATAGTCGAAGTCAAAGATCGATTTGTAGAGTCTTGTCATTTAATGCATGTGAATTCCCTGAAAGATGTTTATATTGTTTATGAATTGATTAAGGGACATGGATCTTCACCAAATAATACCATCAACTAGCTATTGGCAGATTTTATATGTTGTTTGTGCTGATTGTTTTAAGGGGTTAGATGTGATGAGATTTGGTCTAAATTATTTGAGTAGTTTAATATTGTTGGGATTCGTATGTTGTTTATGTTAATTAAATCTTATATATGTTGTTTATGTTAATTAAATCCTATATATGTGCTCAACATTAATATGATATATAACTAGCTCAGATTGTTATGATATGGATGGGTTTAATATTGTTGGGATTCAGAGAGCTGTTAGATTCATATTTAACACTGATCATTTGCTGGTAACTGTTTTTTTAGAAAGTGCAACATATCTTTTTTTCTGTAATCCATCTTTCTGTTGATGGAGGTGGTCCTAAATCTTGGATTTCTTTATTTCTTTGTGTAGCACTGCCCATCAAAGAAGCTACATATTTACCATTGCATCATGTGACATCGATTCTCCTTGCCAACAAGTGTATTGGGAGGTTAAGGTGAACGTTCTTTGTTACTCAATTTCTGTCTAATTAATGATATGTCTTGACAATGACATCCTTTAATTTGGGTTGTCTGGTCTTGGTGTTGGTCACAATTACGTGTATTAGCGGGTGGTGTTTGAAGATGATAGTTGAATTCAATATGCCTCTTTCGCTTGATAATTTTTATAGTTATCTCTCTTCTTGGGTTGTAGTTCTGGTGATTACATAGATGTTTTGTATCCATATCTTGCAGCTCTAAGTTGGAATTTTCATATTTTGGAGGTAGATTAGTTAGAAGTTAAGAGACTAGCAAGGAGATTAAAAATGTCTTATATCCATGTTTTGCTCCTATTTAAGAGTTGTTTTTTTATTTTGTGAGACCATGTAAGAGTTGTTGAGCTGAATACCTTTATGTAATTGAGTCTCGCACTTCAGTAGGTTTAATACTTTGGGTATGCTCTCATTCATCTGGCTGCAGAGTTAGTATATTTGATTTATGTTATAGATCATGCATTATATATCATTGTGAATAAAGAAAATTTTCTTTGGTGTTGCTCAAAATCAAGTGGTATTGTCTTGAACCTAGCATGAAGCCAACATTTAGTTATCCAATCTTTATAATTTATTGGTTGAGTTTACATACAAGATACAAAATGAACTAATGCTCTTACTCTAATAGGAAATAAGTTATTGAGGATATTATCAAAAGAACTAAAATTTGTAGATACTTGATACTTCATAGTTATTGAGGATATTATTAAAAGAACTAAGATTTGCAATCTTTATACATGAACAACTTCGATTATGTGAACAATTTCGTAATGCAGGGTTATTCTGGCATTAAAAATGGCTATCTTGTTAGAAGGGTATGCTTTTATCTTTGACTTCACAAGCTTTTATCTGTCTACTGTTTGGTGATGTTCTTTGGCTAAGTAGTGCAATGTGGGTTTTGGTGATTTTGCATAGAAGAAACTTTCTGGTCAAGGCAAGATGAGAATGAAAAGTAGGACACGAATGGCTCAAAGATACAATGTGATAAGAAGAAATGTATAGGTATATGATATTGATAAGCAGGTATAGTTCAATTTTTCTTTTGGTTTGAGGGATTGATGATATTGTTTGAAATTGTAATGTCTCTCTGGTCACTTTACATGTCTTGCTTTTGTATTTCATGACTCTAATTGGTTATTCTGCTCTATTTGTGAAAATTTCTTTCAACTATATGGCTAGATAATTTTGTTTGGGTTTTGGTGTTTCGGGAATTGAAATCTGAGAGTACTCTCATCTTTTTTGTTTTATAGGTTAATGGACTTTGAAGATCTAGATGCTTAATACATATCTTGTCTCAAGAACATTTACTAAAAGGCATGATAAGAGTGTCCTTGGATGGGCTAGAGGTAAATTTCATTTCCAACCTAAATTCTTTTTAGCTATAATGGATTGCTTATAGTGTCATTAATTTTCTTCAATTGGTTAGTTGCAATTAGGATATATATGCTTGAACTCGTGTATGTCAATTATGTTGAAAACTTTATTCAATAGAAACTCATATTAAGAGGCATGGACAAAACATTTTTCAAATGGTATAAGTTTGATTTCTAATCATTATTTTTCTGTGTTCAATCTGCTTTAACTAGGAAAGAGATTTCTTTTAAATTGTTGATATTGGACATGTTAAATGTTTTGCCCATATCTTATCTATTTCTTACTATACATTTAAAGAGGAGTTCTTGTGGGTAATCCTCTTAAGATAAACACAAAGTACAATTATCTATCATAGGATAGATAATATGAACGGTCTAGATTAAACAATATATGGAGGAAGACAATAAACTAGCGCGCTATAGGAAAAAAGCAGTGGCAATTTTGAAATTATTATAAAAATTAAAACATAAAGACGTTTATACCCCTACAATTAAAACACCCAAAAACAATCAAACCCTAGAACTCATTCATCGTTCTCTCTGATGGAGCCATCCATGGCGAACCCACCCCGCCTCCGCTGCCGAGAAGCTCCTGCTTGACGAAGAAGAAGAGAATCAAACCCTAGAACGACTCTACTTCATCTTTCTTCTCTCTTGTGGAGCCATCCATGGCGAACCCACCCCGCCTCCGCTGCCGAGAAGCTTCTGCTTGACGAAGAAGAAGAGAAGAAAAAGGAGGAGCTTCGATATTCATCGACGACGTCGTTTCGTTTTCCATGGGAACACGCTCATTTGTTCTTCCTCTTCACCGACAGGTACTTCCGGAACATCTCCTTCGCCGACGAAGATGACGACGAGCTCGTCCTCTTCACCGGACCAGATCTGGATTGTTGGGTGAGTAGTGTCGGTGAATTTGATGGAATGATTAAATCGGTTGCTGATCATGTGAACCCAATTGATATTGGCTTGAGTGATGTTCAAATGAGTTCAACTGAAATTTTTGGAATTGTTAGTGCACACAAGGTGTTTGACGAATTGCCAAAGAGAAAAACTGAGGTAAATATCAAATGCGAAATGGTAGATATAAAGAGAGATGGAAAGCATAGCTGATTATTAGAGTGAGCAATGCAACCTGCTGCATTATGATACCTGGGCATCATCTTGAATTACTCTGTTGTTTCACTGATTAGGCGATCGAGAATGCACCAACAAAGGCTAGCAATTAATCATATACGACTAAGGAAGCTGGTTCAAGCCTCCTTGTCACCTGAATCCGTCCGAGCCCTCGTCCCTGATGTCGAAGCCATTGCTGTTTCCACCTTAGAGTCATGAGCCGGAGGCCGGTTTATCAACACCTTCCAAGAAATGAAAAAGGTTAGTGCTTCATACTGTACAACATTCAACCAGTGTTTGATACTATAAAGTGTAAATCTTCAAGTATTTTTTGTCACATGATTGATTAAATTGCATTCTATCTAAAATGGGTATTTACTTATTGTTGCGGTTTGCATTTGAGGTTGGGATTCTAGCAATTTTTGGGCACTTGGATGCTGCATACAGAAGAGAGCTGAAGAAGAACTACTGCCAGGTTGAGAATGGTTACAATTCCTTCCCAACAAACATACCAGGGACTGCTTACAAGAAAGCATTGCAAGTAAGTGGTCATTTGACTTCTAAAACTACAATCAGAAAATCTCAACACTTTCTGTGTAGGTTTCATGAGCTATCAGAGTTTGATGATGCCAAGAGGAGCTGTCGGACGAGGCTGGCAGGGTACAATGAACGCAGGAGAAGAACCTCGTCGAAGGCGAGCTATGGGGAAAGCCCAAACTGAAAAGGTGGGAAGGCGAAGGCGTACGCTACACACGAGAGGAAAGGGTGGTTCGGGGCCATCTTGAGCAGTGCTATCGACATGGCTATGGTGGCGAGGATCTTGTGGAGGGAGATCGTCCAAATCGCCTACTGAGCTCGCCATGGCTAAATGATGGCTTGGTGCTTCACAAGTCACAATCTTGTTTATGTATGTAAGGATTGGTTACTAATAGTGCTAATTATACCTAAGAACATGTGTTATAGAGAGACTAATTATACCTGAGATGTTACATTTGGGTTTCCATTGGCGCTTTTCCCATCTGGACCATAGTAAAATGTACAGGAAGAAGATGTGGGTTCAAATCCCTAATAGCCTACATTTCAGAGGTTGATAAACCGTACAAGAGAAGTTTAAGCCGATAATCTTGCAGGTTTATGAGTTTTTTCTTACAGGTTCATGCATTTGAACTTATAGGTTCATTAGTTTTAACTTGTAGGTTCATTAGTTTTAACTTGTAGGTTCATTAGTTATAGCGTATAGGTTCATCAGTTTTATTTTACAAGTTTATGAGATTTTTCTAAGGTTCATGAGTTTTAACTAGCAGGTTCATGAGTTATGGCGTATAGGTTCATGAGTTTTATTTTTAAGTTTATGAGATTCTTTTAAGGTTCATGAGTTTTAACTAGCAAGTTCATGAGTTTTGTCTTACAGGTTCATTAGTGTAAACGCATGAACATGCAAGTGTAAACTCATAAACCTATAATATAACATTCATGAACCTGATAAACTCATGAACCTACAAGTGTAAACTCATGAACCTATAATATAAAATTCATGAACCTGATAAACTCATAAACTTACAAGATAAAATTCATGAACATGTAAAAAAAATTAATGAACCTGCAAGAAACAACTTGTGAACCTACAAGTGTAAACACATGAACCTGTAAGTGTAAACTAATGAACCTCGGGTAAACCTGATTTTTTATCACAAAGGCATGAACTCTGGAAGAAGGAAATGAACCTCTAACTCATTGATGAACCTCATTGAATTAATGCATCTCAGGTAAACACAGGGATGAACCCTCTTAAAAGCAAATGAACCCCCAAAATGAACCTCAGGTAAATCTAAATTTTTTCACTAGGGAAGAACTCTGGAAGTAGGTAATGAACCTCCAAGTCATAGATGAACCTCATGGTATTAATGCGAGTCAGGTACACACAGGCATGAACCCTCGTTAAAGCAAATGAACCTCCAACTCCCAAAATGAACCTCATGTAAACCTAATTTTTTTAATGAACTTGCAAGAAAAAACTCTTGAACCTACAAGTGTAAACGCATGAACCTGTAAGTGTAAACTCATGAACCTGCAATATAAAATTCATGAACCTGATAAACTCATAAACTTACAAGATAAAATTCATGAACATGCAAAAAAAATTAATGAACCTACAAGTGTAAACTCATGAACCTACAAGTGTAAACTCATGAACCTGCAATATAAAATTCATGAACCTGATAAACTCGTAAACTTACAAGATAAAATTCATGAACATGCAAAAAAAATTAATGAACCTGCAAGAAAAAACTCTTGAACCTACAAGTGTAAACGCATGAACCTGCAAGTGTAAACTCATGAACCTATAATATAAAATTCATGAACCTGATAAACTCATAAACTTACAAGATAAAATTCATGAACATGCAAAAAAAGTTAATGAACCTGCAAGAAAAAACTCTTGAACCTACAAGTGTAAACACATGAACCTGCAAGTGTAAACTAATGAACCTCAGGTAAACCTAATTTTTTATCACAAAGGCATGAACCTCTAACTCATTGATGAACCTCATTGAACCTCTAACTCATTGATGAACCTAATTTTTTATCACAAAGGAAATGAACCTCTAACTCATTGATGAACCTCATTGAATTAATGCATCTCAGGTAAACACAGTGATGAACCATCGTAAAAGCAAATGAACCCCCAACTCCCAAAATGAACCTCAGGTAAATCTAAAATTTTTTCACTAAGGAAGAACTCTGGAAGTAGGTAATGAACCTCCAAGTCATAGATGAACCACATGGTATTAATGCGAGTCAGGTACACACAGGCATGAACCCTCGTTAAAGCAAATGAACCTCCAACTCCCAAAATGAACCTCATGTAAACCTAATTTTTTTTAATGAACCTGCAAGAAAAAATTCTTGAACCTACAAGTGTAAACGCATGAATCTGCAAGTGTAAACTCATGAACCGGCAATATAAAATTTATGAACCTGATAAACTCATAAACTTACAAGATAAAATTCATAAACATGCAAAAAAAATTAATGAACATGCAAGAAAAAACTCTTGAACCTACAAGTGTAAACGCATGAACCTGCAAGTGTAAACTCATGAACCTGCAATATAAAATTTATGAACCTGATAAACTCATAAACTTACAAGAAAAAACTCTTGAACCTACAAGTGTAAACGCATGAACCTACAAGTGTAAACTCATGAACCTACAAGTGTAAACTCATGAACCTGCATTATAAAATTCATGAACTTGGTAAACTGCAAGAGAACTCATGAACACGCATGATAAAGACTGATCAATGGCGACGAATCTTTTGACATGGGCAAGCCTTACAAAACTAGCTAAGCACACAGCAAAGAACAAACAATTAATTAACACTAGCATCCTCTCTTATGTGTCTGCTACTGGAGTCTTCTCTTTCCTGATCATCCTTGTGTCTGTTGTTTGTGTTGGAGTCATTGATGGAGTCGGATTCACCAGCAAATGATCAATTTTGAACTTGTCCGGGATTCCAACCGCTGTTAGTCCTTACATTTGTAGGAGTCAAGCTACTCATCTATACGACTATACCTTCTCAAATGTTGTACGCCAAAATTCACAATGGTGCTTTGATTGAAGGAGCACTAGCATTCATCGTCGCCATCATAGCAATGGGACTAGCAGTGCTCTCAAGATGGAAAGGATAAGAAGATTAAATCTAGACAGATGAATACACTGTTGAGTGGAATTTGGCTAAATCTAGATGGTTAAAACTCTCTTTTATCAAGTTTGAAGTCCTTGGATGAATTTGTACATACTATTAATAAAATGAACTTTTTTTTACCCCTTTCGGCAAATCAACTTGCTTTTGTTTTCCAAGAGCTTATATTTTTCCTGTATATTCATTGAAAAAGAGGATACGACAGCATGAACATAACTAAGTATAGTTTACAAGAGGAAATTGCAATTGGAATGATCTACAAAAACAATACATGTCTCTTAGAACACAAGTTAGGGCTCAAATTCTGCTAGAATTATAATTGTTCCTTAATTTGGCTAAATCCGAGGTAGTTCTCGAAGGGGAGGAAAGCCACCATAGTTGCGGTGGATGGAGCCGCCGACGTATTTCTCGAAGGGGAGGACGGCGCGGTCGGTGATCCACATCTCGACAGCCTGGAAGGCGACCTCGAACTGGTCACAGGGGATGGCATCGCAGACGGGATAAGCCTTGCCGGCGGCGGCCTCGGGGACACCCTGGTAGGCGACTCGGAGGGTGGATCTGTGCATCGGAGCAGGGGAGAGGTCGGTGGTGATCAGAGGCTTCCAGAGATTCTCCAGGGACGGTGGTAGTGGTGCCGACATGGACCAGATCTAGGGTTTGGTGGACGTTGGCGATGACGTCATCGGTGCCTTGCTGCTGGGAGACGACCTTGCTGGAGAGTGGGGGAGGCGGCGCCGTTGGGCTGGGGGAGAAGGAGGCGACGACCTTGCTGGAGAGTGGGGGAAGCGGCGCCGTTGGGCTGGGGGAGAAGGAGGCGACGACCTTGCTGGAGAGTGGACTTTAGATACGAGGGAAAATGACAAAATTGTCCTCTTCTTATATTAAAAGTCTCAAATGCAAATAAAACACCAGCCGTACGATCGTGAGAATTGGACGGTGCAGATATGTACTCTCTACTTATAATAAGAGCCATGCTCATTTGATCCCCTCTCCCCTTGAGGGCCGTTCTTGTGCTTATCTGCCTTGAGATACACCCTAAGCACTACTTTCTACCATTTGATCAATATAATCAACAGCTCAGATGGCTTCTTCCCATGGAAAAACTAAATACCTGTGCGCGCTGAATAGAGATAAAAGGTGGCAATTTTGAAATTTTCAGAAAAAATACATAGGAAGACGTTTCTACCCTTCCTAACTTAAAACCCTACACCGCGTTTCACAGAGAGAGAAAGGAAGCATGTGGCGCGGCAGAGCAGTGAAGGAAGGCGGTGGCTCCGGAGTTCGTCTCGGGGATTAATCCTATCGAACACTGAAATCATCCGCACCTTCCTCTCTGATTTCGCCGCCGATGATCGCCTGCCTCAGCACCACCAAGACGCTGCCGTTTCTCTCTCATCGCAGCCTTCCGTCGCTTACAGATCTCTACGATCAATCTGGTCTGCTTTCGATCCCTCAACAAGGCCCCCTCTCTTTTCACTTCTCCGTGGCTCCTCTTTTGTATTCACCAGCCCTAAGCCCCGAGAAAAGGTACTAATTTTTGTTTCAAGAAGATTTTGCTGTTGATTGCAATTTCGTTCGCACTATAGACCCGTCTATGATACATTTGAAAATTGAAGCTCGAGTCAACATGATTTTCATCATTGTTTAGGTATATGTGTTTTACTAATTGAATTGTCGAAATTGAACTGGTTTGTAAATATTGAATTGTTTAGGTATGTGTGTTTTTGGTTTCTCTTCACGCTTTAATTTGTTTGATTTTCCATTCTGAATTTTCTTGTTTTTAGAGTGAAGAATTAAAAGCAAGATTGAGGAAGCTAGAAGAATTAGCTGAGAGGAAAGCATATGCAGAACTCGTAAAAGGATATCACACCGAAGAAGAATGTAGATGAACCCTTCTCTTCATACAAGGATCAGCTTGGTTTTGGTAAGCTATTTGGGGTGATTCTGAACTTTCTTAACTACTTTGATGTCTTAGATTACCAAATGGCTGATCTCGATGCAATTTGCAGTGTAGAACTATAGTTATAGTATCATAGCTTTATCTTCTGTATGCTGGAACGAAGACGAGGCGGCTACAAGGAGCAAGAGGGCGGTGGTTGATGATCAGAGTGCAATGGCAGATCAAGGGAACAACTCAAGCTCTATGGCTGGGCTGATGATCAGCCAGCTGCAGCTTGTTGGCGGAGGTGGCCCGAGTCCAGCTGCAGCGATGTTGGGGCCTCTAGGTGAAGGCGTGTTTCGTTACCCTTGCCAACTCTCCGGGCTAAATTGCGCCGGAGAGTACTGAGAATCGATCGCCACCGGGAAGCGAGCTATGCGCCAGAGGAGCTTCCTCCCGATCCGCCCTCACATGCCGTCGCCACCAGCCCTAGGTTCTGAAGATTCAGCTTTATAACGGTGTCTGAGGTGGGTGCGATGTGGGTTCTGGGAGCGAGTGGACTCGACGACGGGGGAGAGTCTCAGCATGAGAAGATCATTATGCATGCCTCCTGCTATTTCTTTTCTACTTGAGCCTTTACCTTTCCCTCTTGCTAATTTCTATTGATATTTTGTGATGCAGAGGTATAGCTTTGGGTATAGCACTTACAATCATAAACAGGAAGAGAAGAAGAAGCCGATGTGAGTGATGATGTTAGGGGAACAACAGTTTAAGTCTTGGTTTTGTCCTGTCATTTGATTAATTAGCATGAACCTAGCTAGTTTTAAAAAAAATCTAGGTTATTTATACTCTTGGACTTGAATGTAAAACTTTGATTTCGGGTTTGTGCAGTTCGTCTTTCATGTGCTGAATTTGAATGACAAAAGGCTGAAATTGTGTATTGGTTGTCATAGCCTATTATCTCAAATGGTAGAGCAATGTGTTTATTCACATGGATGTGGGTTCAAATCCCTCATAGGCTACATTTTAGATTTTCATAAACCCTACAAGAGAAGTTTAAGCCGATAATCTTGCAGGTTCATGAGTTTTTCCTTACAGGTTCATGCATTTGAACTTGTAGGTTCATGAGTTTTAACTTGTAGGTTCATGAGTTATGTAGGTTCATGAGTTATGGCGTATAGGTTCATTAGTTTTATTTTACAAATTTATGAGATTTTTCTAAGGTTCATGAGTTTTAACTAGCAAGTTCATTACTTTTGTCTTACAGGTTCATTACTTTTGTCTTACAGGTTCATTACTTTTCTGAGGTTTTTGAGTTTTTCCTTGCAGGTTCATGCATTTGAACTTGTAGGTTCATGAGTTTTAACTTATAGGTTCATGAGTTATGGCGTATAGGTTCATTAGTTTTATTTTACAAGTTTATGAGATTTTTCTAAGGTTCATGAGTTTTAACTAGCAGGTTCATTACTTTTGTCTTACAGGTTCATTACTTTTTCTGAGGTTCATTACTTTTGTCTTACAGGTTCATTACTTTTGTCTTACAGGTTCATTACTTTTTCTGAGGTTCATTACTTTTGTCTTACAGGTTCATTACTTTTTCTGAGGTTCATTACTTTTGTTTTACATGTTCATTACTTTTGTCTTACAGGTTCATTACTTTTTTTGAGGTTTTTGAGTTTTTCCTTGTAGGTTCATACATTTGAACTTGTAGGTTCATGAGTTTTAACTTGTAGGTTCATGAGTTATGGCGTATAGGTTCATTAGTTTTATTTTACAAGTTTATGAGATTTTTCTAAGGTTCATGAGTTTTAACTAGTAGGTTCATTACTTTTGTCTTACATGTTCATTACTTTTGTCTTACAGGTTCATTACTTTTTTCTGAGGTTTTTGAGTTTTTACTTGCAAGTTCATACATTTGAACTTGTAGGTTCATGAGTTTTAACTTGTAGGTTCATGAGTTATGGCGTATAGGTTCATTAGTTTTATTTTACAAGTTTATGAGATTTTTCTAAGGTTCATGAGTTTTAACTAGCATGTTCATTACTTTTGTCTTACAGGTTCATTACTTTTTCTGAGGTTCATTACTTTTGTCTTACAGGTTCATTACTTTTGTCTTACAGGTTCATTACTTTTGTCTTACAGGTTCATTACTTTTTCTAAGGTTTTTGAGTTTTTCCTTGCAGGTTCATACATTTGAACTTGTAGGTTCATGAGTTTTAACTTATAGGTTCATGAGTTATGGCGTATAGGTTCATTAGTTTTATTTTCCAAGTTTATGAGATTTTTCTAAGGTTCATGAGTTTTAACTAACAGGTTCATTACTTTTGTCTTACAGGTTCATTACTTTTTTATGAGGTTTTTGAGTTTTTACTTGCAGGTTCATACATTTGAACTTTTAGGTTCATGAGTTTTAACTTGTAGGTTCATGAGTTATGGCGTATAGGTTCATTAGTTTTATTTTACAAGTTTATGAGATTTTTCTAAGGTTCATGAGTTTTAAGTAGCAGGTTCATTACTTTTGTCTTACAGGTTCATTACTTTTTCTAAGGTTCATTACTTTTGTCTTACAGGTTCATTACTTTTGTCTTACAAGTTCATTACTTTTTCTGAGGTTCATTACTTTTGTCTTATAGGCTCATTACTTTTTCTGAGGTTCATTACTTTTGTCTTACAAGTTCATTACTTTTTCTGAGGTTTTTGAGTTTTTCCTTGCAGGTTCATACATTTGAACTTGTAGGTTCATGAGTTTTAACTTGTAGGTTCATGAGTTATGGCGTATAGGTTCATTAGTTTTATTTTACAAGTTTATGAGATTTTTCTAAGGTTCATGAGTTTTAACTAGCAGGTTCATTACTTTTGTCTTACAGGTTCATTACTTTTTTCTGAGGTTTTTGAGTTTTTACTTGCAGGTTCATACATTTGAACTTGTAGGTTCATGAGTTTTAACTTGTAGGTTCATGAGTTATGGCGTATAGGTTCATTAGTTTTATTTTACAAGTTTATGAGTTTTTTCTAAGGTTCATGAGTTTTAACTAGCAGGTTCATTACTTTTGTCTTACAGGTTTATTACTTTTGTCTTACAGGTTCATTACTTTTTCTGAGGTTCATTACTTTTGTCTTACAGGTTCATTACTTTTTCTGAGGTTCATTACTTTTTCTGAGATTCATTACTTTTGTCTTACAGGTTCATTACTTTTTCTGAGGTTTTTGAGTTTTTCCTTACAGGTTCATCCATTTGAACTTATATGTTCATGAGTTTTAACTTGTAGGTTCATGAGTTATGGCGTATAGGTTCATTAGTTTAATTTTACAAGTTTATGATATTTTTCTAAGGTTCATGAATTTTAACTAGCAAGTTCATTACTCATAAACCTAATAAACTCATAAACTTACAAGATAAAATTCATGAACATGCAAATGACAATCTCCGTTTAATCTGTCTGATATCCCTATCCTCTGTCGTTCGAGGTTACCACTAGTGATGGAATATCTGCCATAACATACAATGTTGCTCCTAAAAACTTGGGATTTTGGACAAACTTTCGAGGGCAAGCAATTCGATTCAGGTCTTGCTTCCTTCTTTGATTGATAGAAGAGCAAATTTGCCTAGTTTATGTGATCTGCTAAATCTACAGTTCATCCAAAATTAAGGAGTCATCAAAGCATTTGTGAGCCAGAATTTAGGAGTCATCACACACAGTTATTTAGTACGATTCATGTAATGAAATTTTCATTCTTCATGAATGTCAACCAACCGTACAAGTAAAATAAAAAGCTAAAAACCACATTATAAGCAGTTCAAGTTTTCAACTAGAATTCTTTTCAATAAAACAGAACCAACAAAAAGCATACAGAAGGCATTAGGCTCCAAACAAACGCCTAAGAGTTCTTCTGCTGAAATACAGCAGGCAATGATGAAAGTTTTGTCTTTATAAAACAGAACAAGTAGGCAACATATCATAAAATCCTTAAATTTGGCCAATAAATAAAATTCAACAATGTGACCTTATATCCAGTTATCCATGTACTAGCTATTAAACATCAAGATAATATTGATTTCAACTTTCACTCCCACATTATATAAGAGGCTAACAGTTAAGAACCAACTAGTCTAATACTAATATAATTTGTGCTTCAAAAGAAAGCCTGTCTAACGAAGATGTCCATGGTTTCAGCCTGTGTCAAGGGACTTCGAAGGCCTGACCCATCCGGAATCCATTGACAATCCGAAGCCAGCAATCTTGAACCATCGCCCACACGCCAACCAAGCCCCTTTTTGAGGAGATCTTTTGAAGCAAAAATACTCTTCCAAGAGTAACTCCCCTGGTAACCCAATGATGCTGAGAGGAAAGTACCGTGCTTGAAATATCTTGAATGCAGTACTCTTGTTGTGGCCTTCAACTCATTCATTGAAGCACAGCCCTGTGCATACAAATACCAATATCAGCAAACTCAATATCAGCACACCAACACGAAATCACCACAACCCAACACAAAAGTTGCAGCAAACCAACACAAAATCTCATCAAATCAACACAAAGCCCTCCAGGATCCCATTGCAACCCTTGGTCAGCAACTTCAACCTTTCGGGTAGCCTCGATTTCACTCGAACTCAATTTCGATCCATTATTAAAGAAAGCAAAAGCTCCTCTCGGGTCGAAAACTAGAAACTTCTTGTCAACCATACGATACAAGAACCCGTTGGTGCCTGTGTTACTAAGACATGAGCAACTAAAGCACATAACTCCTTGCTATTTGCCTCAGTTTCCCACTTGGGCATTCTTTCAAACACCTTGTATGCACTAAAAATGCTCAAAATTTCAGTTGAGGTAATCTTAACAACACCCCAACTCAAACCAGCCGGTTCAACCGGATCAACAACCAATTCATCCTCATATTCAATGTCAGAGACCACTACAAGAGGAAAGAAGGTTACCTTCAAGGGTTCGACATTATCCATTTCTTGCAGTTTCTTTGATCCATCTTCCATTGACATTTCCTCGAGCAGGTTGTGTGCATTCAAAAACAACCCATCACCTACCTTGACAACATTGCTTGGAACTATTTCTGGGGACGAAGCTTCAACCTCTTCACGCGCTTCAACCCCTACACGCCAGTCTTGGAAATCAGCCCTGATTTGTTGGAAGGCTTGAATCATCAGTACGCTGCTCCACTCTTGGAAATCTCAATAGAGATAGTTCTGAGAAGCCATCAGAGTCAGTCCGGAGAAGCCATCACAGACAAAATTCAAAGGAACACACAAAGAAGCCATAAAAAACGATAGTCTGCACCTTCCTCTCCAACTTCTACTGGAATCAAATGGGAATTATAACTAAAATAGAGTAGGTATATAGGATCACAAAAGCATCACAATGAAACAAAATCAAACAGTAGAAGAAGAGCTATGAAGATGAATATATTTAACCTAATTTTGCGATCGAAACGAATCGAAGAACATCGCCGTCGACAACGATGAACGATATCCGACTACTATGACGGCGTTCGAACTCAGCTTCAACAGGAAGCACAAGGAGGAGGCAAAGCGGATGAAGGAGGAGGCGGAGGAGGCGAAGGAGGAGCCGCCATGAATCACGAATTCCTGATGTTCAGAACGAAGAAGATTACCTTTGTACCCATTCGTGTCTAATTTGTTTAAAATGGGAGAATCATTGTAGAGCGTAGGATGAAGACACATGAAGGGTCCGAAACAGTGCTTAATTCTTATCTTAAGAGAGGTTCTCATTTGATCCTTCCTTAACATGAATTGTCGTAAAAGTCAACAATAGTTGTCTATTGAAGCTTTGACATTGTTGGAACAATAGAGGACTGGGAGGCGATCGAGAGCTTCCGTTGGTTAGTTGTTTGTTCAGCTATTCCTGATTTTATTTCCTTCTTATAATGTCTTTGATAATCTAAGTTTGTCCCTTGAAAAAAAAAGTGACATTTCATCTAATGGATTTTTGTATTAGTTTTTCTTCCTTTGTGGGGTTGGGAGTAAGTGATGTGACCCTGTCTCCCATAACGGCCCAAGACAAGGAAGAAGCCATGAGCCTACGCTCAGAGGGCCCAGTGACAAGGTCTAGGTCCAAAGCCATCTCTGTCGCCGTCGCGTCACTTGTCGCACGCGTCGTCGCTGGCCAAGGAAGCCCAGACGAAAACCCAAGACTCGTCGTCCTCTCCACCATCGGCAATGAAACAACGCGTTCTTCAGAGACAACATCGCGTGCACCCACTCGCGAGGCCATCGACCCTTAGTCGCTGTTCCTCGCGGTGTTTGTACTCATTCAATGCGTCGTTTTCATAGTTTCGAGACATTTTCTATATTTGGTATTTCCCGCTTTGTTTTAGATAGTTTCCTTTTATAGTCTTTCTATCTTTTAGGGTTTGTGCCTTTTGCATGCTTGCATGGGCCTTAGGCTCGTTTCGGCCCAAGCCAATTAGGTCTTGGCCGAGATACATTGGCTATTTAAAGCCTCCCTTGTTATTGTTATTTCTCACGTTCAATTTAATTCAAGGTTTCAAGTCGAGTGTTTATCCTCCTTCCCTTGATCGGACGTCAAAACCCTCTATCTTCGCATCCCCATTCCTTCCGCCGCCGACGCTACGGCAACCGCTTGATTCTTCAAGCCAAGTCTCCCTTCGCATCTCCCTTCCTCCGCAGTCGACGCTACAACACCCAAAGACTTGTCTTTTCAAGTCATCTATCCCTTATCACATCGCTTCTGCCACCGCTATCTATTCATCTCATTCATCACTTCCACCGTTTCCATCACAACAACCATCGCGATATCCCGCTCGTGAACCATCATCAATACCACGTTCCACGGTAGATTTGCCAGTGTCGAGTGACTTCCCAACCAAGACTAGATCCAAAGGTGTCACCTTTGACAATTCGACTTGTCATCGGAGGCAAGAACACATCAACTGGCATCAGAGCCCAACAGTCTTGTAAGTCACAAACTCAAGTTTGCATTTTGTTCACAATTTTTTTTTCTTGACCCCCATCGTTTGCTTTCGTAAGATATCGCGAGAAAAGAAGAGGAAAAAACCCAAAAAATTCCATCTTTGCAACACCTTCGGTTTCTACAAGATCCTATCTTGGCCGAATTTTTTTTTCTTGTTCCCTAAGTTTTGGTGTGTTAGGTAATTTGTTATCTTACATGCTAGAATATTTTGTTTTCTTATTTCACGCGTGGATAGAGTTTCCTTGTTTGCTAGATTTTGCTTTTTAGTTAAGTTACCGAACTTCCTTATATAAGATATCATCAAATCTTATCTTCTCTCTCTTATCTCTAAGATCACACTTGTGATATTCTTGTTACTTAGACCTTTTTATTTTTGTTTCCTTTTGCAAATCCGAAAAGATCAAAAGATAAGATCTCGGATATTTAAAAAAAAAAAGATATCCAAAAAAAAAAAGTTTCCAAAGTTAGGGAAAGCCAAAATAAGGCAACCCTAACCCAGTCTCAGTCTAAGCTCATCTTCTTAACCTCTCCACCGTCTAGGTCAAGCTTCCTAGAAGGTACTTTCTTGCTTATTAGGTTGCTTTATTTACGTTTGTTTTAGGGTTTCAATTTATTCTTGTTTGTTTGATTGCAACTTGCTTGATACACCATCTCTTGTCAAGCCAAGCCGCCCTCATGGCAAGCCCAAACTAGCCCTACCTACGTGAACTTTGTGACTTGACTAGTGATTTGCTTGGTTGTTGTTCTTCGTTGTCTTTTGGTTCGTTTTTACTCCCATGTCTGGCCATATTGTTATAGGTACCATGACGATTGAACACGGTGAAAACCACCCCGGAGTCGACAACAACAACCCACCTCAACCACCGTTGGATCTACCCCAAGACCAACCACTGGTTGACCCCCCACAATAGGACCCTCTCATCGCGTTGTCCGAGGAGCAAAGGGAGATCCAAGCCCTTCGACAAGAGAACACAGCTTTGAGAGCCCAACAACGCGATGCACAACTCGTGCCCAACCCACCTCCCCTGAGTACAATGGACGCGTCGGCTCAACCACGAGCCACCGACGCAGGTCCATCAAAGACAAGAGTCGACAAAGGCAAAGGAATCATGCCGTCGACGTCTCATCACCAACCGCAACTCAATCGTATGTAGAGTGTCTTCGAGAGTCTCTAAGGCTTCGTTTCACACGCGGACCGCTACGTCCCTAGAGCCACACCCGCTGGATTCGACAACGGCTCCGACTACGACCGTGACGCCGGGGACACTCAAGGTGAGTGTTCTGAACCATACAACTTTGATGATCGCTATGCCTCTAGGAGAACCCAGAGACGCATACTGGGCTCAACACCACGCGAAGGCCTCCCTCGACGAGCCGAGCCAGCCGACTCGACGCCAAGGAGACCCAGTCGCCGACCAAGTGGGCATGTGCGATGCGATGAGACCAACTTGAGGACACCAACTACCCATCCACGGAGCCATGATGTACGCGATCACCTTCGACACCAGAGTGTTCGAACTCCGCATTACGGATCTGATGGCTACGCGTCGATCACACCCAATGCCCACGACGACTTCGACGAGTATGAAGGCGAAGAGATCGAGGACTCGGGTATGGTCAACCCTAATTTTTTTCACCCCCCTCTTGGAGATCCACTTGAATTGCAGGATCACCCTTCGGATTGGATACCTCCACCGCGTCTCCAGGCACAAGGAGAACGCGTTCGTGACATTGGCGGCGAGCACCGCGATGTTATGCCCAGAGACATTCGACGCAACAACTACGATGCCCAACCGTGAAGACGTCAACGCGATGACACCTATGCGCCAAGGGATGAGTACGGTCGCGAAGATCGCCAAGACCGCGATAGACGCCAGGTTGGACGCGATAGACCACATGGAGTGTGCGCCTTTGAGAAGCCTCTCTACGACGTTGCACCAAACAACGCATTCAACCAAGCACCTGCCCAACCTCGATTCCAACGCCACCAAGTCAAGGTAAAAATCGAGCATTTTTATGGTGAATACAACCCCTCTGTTTTTCTTGAATGGGTGCAGGCTACGGAGTACACACTTCGATATTATCGAGTGCCCCCTGAGGAGCATGTCGACTCCGCGACACTTACATTCCGAGGAGCCGCACGAGTGTGGTGGCATCGCTTTGAGGATGACTGCGTCCGATGCCAAAGGACACGGGTTACGGAGTGGCACCAACTCGTGTACGTGATGACAAAGAAGTATGTGCCTCCCGACTATAGGAATCAAATGCGAATGGAGATAGCCATGGCTCGCCAAGGGTCGATGTCTCCACTCGAGTTCTTTTCCAAGCTTGAAGACATGTATTACAAAGCCAACATCTACGTTGCACCATCGACTTTGAGGACGAAATTCTTGAGTGGCTTGAACACCAACATCCGTGATCAACTTGAGATTTTTCCAATCAAAGACTTGAACACCCTCACTCACACGGCGATGAAAATTCATGCATAACTCACTCTCCGAAAGTCCTACACTTGGCAAAGTGGCCAAACCAGGTATGCTTCTAACCCTAGTGGTTTATCTTCTACTAACCCTCGCCCTAGTGCCTCTCCCACAGCCGCGTCTAGCCAAGCAACCAAGGCGAAGCCTTCGACGCCGAGCACCGCGTCGCGCCAGACTGCGCCCAGACAACCCCCAGTGGGCACAGATCGCGCGCGCGACCTCGAATGCTACAAGTGTGGCGGACGAGGCCACTACAAGAAAGATTGCCCCAATGCTCGCAAGGTGTTGTTCTCCGCCGCCGCCTCCGTCTACGAGTCCTGTGATGACGAGGAGGCCACACTTGATGTGATCGATGAAGGCAACGCAGAAGAGGACGAAGATGCTTATGACTGCGAATCTGCTTCTCTACACGCGGGCACACCATTGAGCTTGGTGATGCGTCGTCTCCTGACAGTCAAGGAAGAAAGCTTACGCGATCAACGCGAGAACTTGTTCCACAGAAGAGCAATCGTCCAAACGGCTTCCTTGAGTGTTATTGTTGATGGAGGATCATGTGCTAATATTGTGAATGAGAAGGTCGTCACACACTTCAAGTTGCCTACGACTCCTAATCCCCAACCTTATGCCCTCCAATGGATTTCTTCAAGTCCAGGTAACACAGTATCTCGCCAATGCTTAATTTCTTTTTCCATAGGGCAATACTGTGATTCTATACTTTGTGATGTCATTGCAATGGACGCCACCCATATTTTGCTTGGGCGCCCATGGCAATTCGACAAGCGCGTGCTCCATGATGGCTATATTAACACTTATGTGTTCAATTACCACGAGAAATGCATCACTTTGCATCCAATGTCTCCCCATGAGATCTTGCAGGACCAGGTTGAACGCGATTGCCAGAAAGCCATAGAGACCGCGTCTACTAGGTCAAAAGAGTGCCCAGAGGCACTCTAGAGGCCAAACTCCTCCAAAGCTGGCCAAATGTCGTCTCCACCAGGCACTGCTAAGAAGATGCACAACGCCATAGCTGGGACACCAAGTACCCCACAGAATTCGCGAAGCACCTCGCCATCGACAAAGTTTGTCACGCCGTTGCCGAAGACGACTCCTTTGCAAGGAAAGGTGAGCAACGTGTGCTTTTAGCTAGGCCCAGTGACCTCACTAAGTGTTTGACTGGCAAAGCTCCATGTTTTCTGCTTGTGCCCACTCCATACATCCCTGAGTCGTCGAACACCGCGTCCGTGCCGCCAGTCATCGCGATCTTGCTTGCCGCGTTCGATGATGTATTTCCTGATGAGTTGCCACAAGGTTTACCTCCACTGAGAGGCATTGAGCACCGGATTGACATTGTACCAGGTGCTTCCTTGCCCAATCACGCTGCATATAGAGATGGCCCAGAAGAGACCAAAGAGCTATAGCGCCAAGTGCAAGAGTTGTTGGATCGCGACTACGTAAGGGAATCTATCTCCCCTTGTGATGTGCCTGTGATCCTTGTGCCCAAGAAAGATGGCACATGGAGAATGTGTGTTGACTGTCGCGCATTAAACCAGATCACCGTCAAGTATCGGCATCCTATTCCACGCCTTGACGATATGCTTGATGAACTTCATGGCGCCACACTTTTCTCCAAGATAGATTTGAAGAGTGGTTATCACTAAATCAGGATGAAAGAAGGTGATGAGTGGAATACCGCGTTCAAGACAAAGTACGGGCTCTACGAGTGTCTTGTCATGCCATTTGGGCTCACGAACGCGCCCAGCACCTTCATGCGCGTGATGAACCACGTCTTGCGAACATTCCTTGGCAAGTTTGTCGTCGTTTACTTCGATGACATCCTTGTGTATTCACGGAGTCTGGAAGAGCATGTCGATCACCTTCGCCTTGTGCTCGAATGCCTGCGACGCGAGAGCCTGTTTGCCAATCTGGCCAAGTGCAGTTTTTGCTCTGCGTCCACAAATTTTCTGGGCTACGTCGTGAGTAGTGATGGTCTACGCATCGACGAGGCAAAGATAGCGGCCATCAAAGAGTGTCCAACTCCGACGACGCCGACACAGGTGCGAAGCTTTCTAGGCCTCGCAGGATTTTATAGGCGCTTTGTTCGAGACTTCTCTTCCATTTCCACGCCATTACATGAGTTGACGAAGAAGGGAAGCACAATTGTCTGGCTTGAGTCCCACGAGAAGGCCTTCTCGGCCTTGAAGCAGGCCTTGTGCAACGCACCATTGCTCCAGCTCCCCGACTTCGCGAAGACATTCGAGGTGGAGTGCGATGCCTCACACATAGGCATTGGTGGTGTGCTACACCAAGAGAAGAGGCCCATTGCATATTTCAGTGAGAAGCTCACTGGGGCCACACTCAATTACCCCACCTACGACAAATAGTTATATGCCTTAATACGCGTGCTGAAGACATGGCAACATTACCTTTGGCCGCGTGAATTTGTCATCCACAGCGACCACGCAGCCTTGAGCTATTTGAAGAGCCAAGCCCACCTCAATCGACGACATGCGCGTTGGGTGGAATTTCTTGAGACATTTCCTTATGTCGTGGTCCACAAGAAAGGAAAGGAGAACATTGTCGCAGACGCGTTATCTAGAAGGTATGTTCTCTTGACTAATGTGCAAACTAAAGTTTTGGGTTTTGCCTTAATTAAAAAATTGTATGCTAGTGATCCTTTCTTTGCACCTATTTTAGAGCATTGCCTGAAATCGCGTGAGTTTGAGTCCTATTTCCTTTCTGATGGTTATTTATACAAGGCTAGTCGCCTTTGCATCCCTAGGTCTTCCATTAGGCTCCTTTTGATTCAGGAAGCACACGAAAGTCGTGGACACTTTGGGATTAGTAAGACATTGGCCGCGTTAAGAGAACATTTCTTTTGGCCTAAGATGACCCACCAAGTGACTAGGTTTTGTAGAAGTTGTGTGACATGCCAAAGGGCCAAAGCTAGGTCAAGCCCACATGACCTCTACACCCCATTGCCCATTCCCAGTGCCCCTTAGGAAGATTTATCTATGCATTTCATCATGGGTTTGCCCCTCTCTAGACGAGGTCAAGACTCTATTTTTGTGGTCGTAGATAGATTTTCTAAGATGGCACATTTTATTGCTTGTAAGACAACCCATAGTGCTAGTGAGATTGTCGATCTATTCTTTGAGCATGTGGTGCGTCTTCATGGAGTCCCGCGTACTATAGTGACTGATAGGGATTCTAAGTTCGTTGGTCATTTTTGGATAACTCTTTGGGGTAAGCTAGGCACCAAACTCTTATTCTCTACTAGCTACCACCCCCAGACCGATGGCCAAACGGAGGTCACGAATAGAACCCTAGGAGCCCTCCTTCGCGCGATGCTTAAAGCCAACCCTAGGCGTTGGGAGGACTTACTATCACTTGTCGAGTTTTGTTACAATAGATGCAGGCACACGGCAACCAAGTTGACATCGTTCGAAGTGGTGTATGGCATGAACCTGATACGAATCGACGGGTCGACTCGTCTCGCGGATGGATCTAGATCAGGAAAGCTTTCGACTTGACTCGAACGGATCTCTCGAACTCTTGATGGCAGCCAAAGTGATGCCTTGATTGACGAACAAGTAACCGGTTTGGTGACGCCCGAATGGTTAAAGAAGGAGTATCTCTCAACTTGACAATTTAACCATTAATTTAGACGTGGTTACAAATAAAGCCAAAGTTGGCTTTAAATAGAGCTAGGGCATCTCGGATGGGCCGAGACGCTTATTGGGCTAGCCCACTAACATAAGTGGAGCACACGCCCGAAATAGTAAATACTAAACTTGGCAAAACAAACATAGTAACGTCTAATAATAAAAAGCATCTCAAAATAACATAAATACTATAAGTGGAAAGGCGTTGGGAGGCCAAGGGGGGCGCCACGGGCGCGGCCTTGCAAGGCGCGTAGTAGACCCGTTGTTGGACGGGTAGGATCGCATCATTCTCCCTCCCTTAGATTCGAAGCGTCCTCACTTCGAGCGTGTGAGGCCAGGGCAAACATGCAATCAACAACAATGGTGGCACAATCACGGTGTAGAGTCGGCGTGAGGACCACATATGGAACCAAGAATATCGGCTCACTAGGTATAGGTGCTGGATCGGGTAATGCGCTGGGCACCGAAATGATCGTCGCACACGGCTCCCATGCCGGAGCGAGCACCGGGGCAGACACTGCTGGAGGTACTGGCGTGAGTGCCTTGCTAGGCAACGGGGCGGCTTGCGTTGACGGTGGTGGGGCAGGAGGGAGTGCCTCAGGAGCCGGAGCCAGAGCGGGTGCTGCGCTAGGAACCAGGGCGATTGGTGCCGGAGGCGCTGGCACGGGCACTACGGGGGGAACCGGGGCATGAGCGAGCGCTGCAGGGAGAACTGGTTCAGAGACGGGAGCTGGAGGTGCCACCGGTGCTGATGTGAGGACAACAATGGGCGGTTTGGACCAATGACGTGTACGGTCTGCATGAGCTTGCGCGTCCACTCCTAGGGCAAAGTGTCGTGTCATTTCATACACGAGTTCTCCCCAAGTTTCGACAGGAGGCCAACCATGGTCCCATCGATCATCCTCTAGATCGAACCACCAGTCAAGGGCGTAGCCAGTGAAGCAATCAATGGCGATGTCGCACTTCTCATATTTGTCGTAGTCCTGTTGGCTAAAGTAGCGTGCCATATGTCTAGTCCACTCCAAGAACTCTTCGGAGTCGTCATAGCCGGCAAAGCACTCAAGACACAAGCGTTGGCGTGAAAGCCGTTGAGGGCCTACATAAGACATGACGAACGAAAGTCAAAGCATCGAGGCGCGGGAACCAACCGGTCGAGTCAAGCCTTGAATCAAAAACAACTCAAAATCAACGCTCGGGTGGGCGAATTATGGGCTGCTCGTAAGGAGGACGAGGCTCGAATGGAAGGTCAAAAAAAAAAGGCAAGTAATAATATGGAATAAATAACAAGAAAAGAAAAGCAATATAAATATGGAAATAAATAAACAAGCTTATCTTTTTGTTAATTTAGGAGAGAGAAAAGATAAGATATGATTTTTTTTTTTGAAAAAGATAAGATTTAATGGGAATCAAATCTTTTGGGAAGGGAAAGAGATAGGGGCCGAATTAGGGTTTGCTAGGGGGGCGCGGCGGGTTAGGGTTTCACGGTGGCGAATGGTGCGTATTTGGGGCTTTTGGAGGGTCAAACGAGGTCTGATTTGGACGAATTTTATATGTACGGACTCGTATCGAAATTTTATACAATATTATGAAATAAAATTTCAGAAAGGAAGATTTTTTTTGGGACGAAATCTGGGCAGAAATCGACGTTGGTTTTTTTTTTGTAATGGTGGTTTTGCGGAAGTGATTTTGTGGTGGTGGATCGAAAGATAGATAGGGATAAGCAAGAGCGTGATAAAGAGATGAATCGAGAAAAGGATTGACTTAACCTGATCCCTGGAGCTCTGATGCCATTTGATACGAATCGATGGGTCGACTCGTCTCGCGGATGGATCTAGATTAGGAAAGCTTTCGACTTGAGTCGAACGGATCTCTCGAACTCTTGATGGCAGCCAAAGTGATGCCTTGATTGACGAACAAGTAACCGGTTTGGTGACGCCCGAATGGTTAAAGAAGGAGTATCTCTCAACTTGACAATTTAACCATTAATTTAGACGTGGTTACAAATAAAGCCAAAGTTGGCTTTAAATAGAGCTAGGGCATCTCGGATGGGCCGAGACGCTTATTGGGCTAGCCCACTAACATAAGTGGAGCACACGCCCGAAATAGTAAATACTAAACTTGGCAAAACAAACATAGTAACGTCTAATAATAGAAAGCATCTCAAAATAACATAAATACTATAAGTAGAAAGGCGTTGGGTGGCCAAGGGGGGCGCCACGGGCGCGGCCTTGCAAGGCGCGTAGTAGACCCGTTGTTGGACGGGTAGGATCGCATCAGAACCCCTTGACACCACTTGATTTGTCGCCGCGACCACTGCGAGACCCAGTGCCTGTCTCCGCTGCCAACCGCGTCGAGCAAGTGCAGGAGCTTCATCGACGCACCAGGGAGCAACTGGAGAGGAGGGCCGCGCAGTATGCCTCGTAGAAGAATTCTGGCCGCCGTCGCCGCGTCATCTTCGCACCAGGAGACCTTGTCTGGGTGCATATGCGAAAAGAAAGGTTCCCCTCGCGGCGCAAGCACAAATTGGCACCACGTGGAGATGGACCCTTCCGCGTGATCAAGGCTATAGGGGAAAATGCCTATCAACTCGAGCTCCCACCAGATTTTGGAGTCCACGCGTCCTTCAACGTCGCGGACTTGACACCATATGTTGAGCCTGAGTTTGATGATGGTGAAGCGGGAACGCTTCACAGCCAAGTGGGGGAGGGTGATGTGACCCTGCCTCCCATGACGACCCAAGACGAGGAAGAAGCCATGAGCCTACGCTCAGAGGGCCCA
The DNA here is from genome assembly GCA_027886185.1 of Rheum nobile. Lineage (NCBI taxonomy): Eukaryota > Viridiplantae > Streptophyta > Magnoliopsida > Caryophyllales > Polygonaceae > Rheum > Rheum nobile. Next base: position 421,108 of record WOAB01000127.1, read on the forward strand.
GTGACAAGATCTAGGTCCAAAGCCATCTCTGCCACCGTCGCGTCACTTGTCGCACGCGTCGTCGCTGGCCAAGGAAGCCCAGATGAAAACCCAAGACTCGTCGTCCTCTCCACCATCGGCAATGAAACAACGCGTTCTTCAGAGACAACATCACGTGCACCCACTCGCGAGGCCATCGACCCTTAGTCGATGTTCCTCGCGGTGTTTGTACTCATTCAACGCGTCGTTTTCATAGTTTCGAGACATTTTCTATATTTGGTATTTCCCGCTTTGTTTTAGATAGTTTCCTTTTATAGTCTTTCTATCTTTTAGGGTTTGTGCCTTTTACATGCTTGCATGGGCTAGCCCTTAGGCTCGTTTCGGCCCAAGCCCATTAGGTCTTGGCCGAGATACATTGGCTATTTAAAGCCTTCCTTGTTATTGTTATTTCTCACGTTCAATTTAATTCAATGTTTCAAGTCAAGTGTTTATCCTCCTTCCCTTGATCGGACGTCAAAACCCTCTATCTTCGCATCCCCATTCCCTCCGCCGCCGACGCTACGGCAACCGCTTGATTCTTCAAGCCAAGTCTTCCTTCGCATCTCCCTTCCTCCGCAGTGGACGCTACGACACCCAAAGACTTGTCTTTTCAAGTCATCTATCCATCATCACATCGCTTCCGCCACCGCTATCTATTCATCCCATTCATCACTTCCACCGTTTCCATCACAACAACCATCGCGATCTCCCGCTCGCGAACCATCATCAACACCGCGTTCCACGACAGATTTGCCAGTGCCGAGTGACTTCCCAACCAAGACTAGATCCAAAGGGCGTCTTCAAACACGCAATCCGCGTTCCACGACAGATTTTTCCAGCTGGTAATGAAACTTTTCATTTGCTTTTCTGGACTTATAGCTTAAGCTTTGGAGAGTTGGCAGCAGATGCAATCTTCTGACAGAAGTTTCATTGGAGATTTCTCTTTGTAACGACGACAGTAGAGTGATGTCGTCTTCAAACACGCAATCCGGTGCTTTTGCTTCTCCCACACTCTTCTATTGTTCTCTGTATGGACAAAACTCGCACTTTGACACTCAGCAAACTTACGGTTGACAAAAGTTTGATTGAGGTGAATCTCTGCCACTCCTCAATTATTTCATTATGAGACACTACTAAAGCATTTTCATGTAGTTAAGTGGGGAGGTTTAAGTCCTTATGAGGCTACCCTTTTGCTATTTGCAGCTAGTATAAGCAATCATTTCGCAACTTTCAATTTCTAAAAAGATTTTGGCTTCAATTTGAGTTGTATTTTTTAGAATTTCCTCAAAGGTGTTGATAATGATATGGTAGTGCTCATGGGTGCCAGAGCATCAAGGTTGGAGAACCAAGATGTCATTGATTTCCAACATTGAATTCAAAATTCAATCATGATTGGTCTCAGGGGTTGAAAAGGTATTGCTCTTATAATTATCTTAGATTTCAGGTTTTGTTTGTCTCAATCCTCTTGGCATGCATCCATTGTTACAGCAAATCTATGGTGAATACAAACAAACATGATCAAGTAAAAGGAGAACACAAACAAATCTGTGATGCAATAGTTACCAACCTATAAAGACCAGGGATGGCCATGGGATCTACCCCCAACAATTTTAGTCCGACGTCAATATGTGGCTGCGAAATTCAAAGGCCAACTTAATCGAAATCACGTGGAAGGATACTCCCCTACCTTTTCCATAGGTGAGACGTAGGTTGGCACCAGCGGCTTCAATGTGATCCAGGGCTGAGCAAACACTTGCAAGTCAACCACCTGTAAAGAGTTGAAGGATGAAATGGCTTTTATAATGTGCACATATGCTATTCAATTTTCCATGTTTGTCCTATTTCATAGTTTTGATTAATGTTACCTGAACTTTGGCTCTCAAGCCAAAGGCCTTGACAGCGACAAGGGTATCAGGATTACCAACCCATTTCATTGATAATTCCATAATTAACTCTTTCTCTTCTGTACTAAGCACTTTCATCCCTGGTGGAGTTATAAAAATTCACATCTTAGACACAACACTTTTGATCTAAATCTTAGATACTCTGCCTAAAGAGTAAATAATGCAAGACATAGTTCCAAATGAGCGTGAGTGGGGATCATCTACGTTCTATTAGTGACATCAATTTACATAAAATGTTCTTTCGTTGCTATTTCGGTTGTTTAAACTATATATAGGTATATCTAGACTAAAATGTTCCTTCTTTCTCAATTCCTAAATTTTATTGTTAGCTTAGAAGTATGCTTCTCAATTTATATAAAATTACTACTGTTTGTGTATATACGTGTTGGAGATATATTATATTGAGAATACTAAATTTTATCAACCGATGCATGGCATCGAGTGGAGAAATTCTTAGAGTCGTATCATTATTCGTGTTAAAATACTATTTTTTTGCAACAATATTTACAGTATGTTTTACGGGCGTAGAAATTCATTCAGTCATACCGTAATTATAGCATGTTTTACGAGCGTAGAAATTCATTTAGTCATACCACAATCTGTGTTATAAAACTATTTTTAAGCAACTTTACAAGATGTTTTACGGGTTTAGAAATTCATAGAGTCATATCATAATTCGTGTCAAATAAAAATTTATTTCTAGCAATATTTACAACATGTTTTACGGACGTAGAAATTCATTCATTCATACCGTAATTTGAGTTAAAACATTATTTTTAAGCAACTTTACAATATATTATACGGGTTTAGAAATTCATACAGTCATATCATAATTCGTGTTAAAGTATTAATTTATTTTTAGTAATATTTACAACATGTTTTACGGGAGTAGAAATTTATTCAATCATACTGTAATTTGTGTTAAAACACTATTTTTAAGCAACTTTGCAAGATGTTTTATGGGTGAAGAAATTTTTATAGTCGTATCATTATTCGTGTTAAAATACTAATTTAATTGCATCAATATTTACAAAATGTTTTTACAAGCGTGGAAATTCATTGAGTCATACGGTAATTACAACATGTTTTACGGGCGTAGAAATTCATTGAGTCATACCGTAATTTGTGTTGAAACAATAATTTTCAACAACTTTACAAGATGTTTTACAAGTGGATACATTCGTATCATAGTTTGTGTTAAAATACTAATTTATTTATAGCAATATTTACAACATGTTTTACAGGCGTAGAAATTCATTTAGTCATACCGTAAATGTGTATCTTACACGGTATTTGTGTTAAAATACTATCGTTCACGGTATTTTTGTTAAAACGCTAATTTATTTTTAGCTATATTTACATCATGTTTTACGGGCATAGAAATTCATTCAGTCATACCGTAATTTGTAATAAAAATCCTATTTCATAGCAACTTTACAAGATGTTTTACGGATGGAGAAATTCATACATACGTATCATAATTCGTGTTAAAATATTAATTTAATTCCACCAATATTTACAACCCATCATGTTTCAATAGATGTAAAAACGTATATTGACGTGTCATGATTTGTATAAAATTACAATTATCACATATATTTACAATATATATTTAAAAGTGTATATATGTATATGAAATATATACTCCATATGTAACTTTATTGTTATTCAAAAATAAAATGTAAAATAAATATTCAAGTTAGGCACAGCCATACACACTAGTTATTCAGTGTTAGACTAAAAAGAAGAAGATATTTTTCAAAGAAAGCACATAAGATCTTGCCCTACCTTTTGCTCCTTAATTACCATTTGAGATCACGTGACTGATAATGTTAGTGCTTTATACGTGTTGTGTGAGCTATGAAGTTGTTGCTGCGGTTTTTTGTTGGAGGTGTGTGTATTTGCTGGAATGATCGTTTATCAAAGAAAAGAAATTTGTTGCGGTCATTTTTCCATGTTAGGAATGACTGCTTTATCAAAGAATATATATTTGACCACCATGGCCATTGTATTGCATGTGCAGTAGGTGGAAGTACCCTACATTATTTTGGTGTATGTGTGAAAGGCTATGCTATTGACGACAAATTTTTTATGATGTCATTGAATGAATATGTCCTTTAATTAAGATGGTAATTACTAATAATAGAATATGATTATAATGAAGATTAATAATCCAGATATTTTAGGTAGTCTTAGTATTTTGCTGTCAACTATGACTTATGGGATAAATTATTATCTCATTGCTAGTTTATCCGGATCCTATAAGGTCACACACAATAGAGTAATTGGGCTAGATCAAAGCAACTCGAGGCTCATAGTGGGACTGAGAATTTCGGTCAGTGTATATTGTTGGAAGAGTGGATTATTCATCGAGTAATAATAAAGTGTTATCTATTTACTTGATGACATAAGGAAAGTTATATTTTGAAAAGATAAGATATTATATCAACCATAAATATCTCTTTCTAATTAAAAAAAATTTATCTTATGAGATATATGATATAAGATAAGATAATATATATATATAAAGAGGGTGCGGTTCCGGTGAGAACTATTCTTTAAGAGAGAATTAAGAACCACTAAAAACTATCCACGTAGCAAGCTTCTGCGACTATCAGCGCGCGTGGAAAACCGGAAAAAAAAAAGCAAGCGCCTTTGTCACCGAAAAAACACATTAAAACCCTAAGGAATAAGCTATTCCTGTAAAATCGAACAAGCTGTTGCGAAATCGAAGAACGACGCTTAATTAGAGATCGAATTGAACCGCAATGTCGGAATCGAAGCAATTGGAAAAGAAAATCGAAGTAGTTGACGAACTCAAAGGCAAGAAGCTGAAGTCAAGTAATGAACACGAAGTCAGGTAATGAAAATCGAAGTAGTTGACGAACTCAAAGGCAAGAAGCAATTGAACTAATGAACACGATTTCTACAGATTTAACTTCTATAGACAAAAAATTCCAGATTTAAGGTCCATAAACAGAAAATTCCAGATATTGATTCTGTTGTAAACACTACTGTTGTAATCAATGAACGCTCATGTGTATCGCCTTGAACATATTCTTTTCAGAACAAGAAAGAGTCATAAACTTGAACTAATTTATTTTTAGACATGAACTAACATGTTTTTGAACATGAAGTAATGTGTTCTTAGTAATGAACGCTGAAGAAACACTCTTCTGGACTTGTAATGAGCATGAATGTTCATTGTAGTGAGCATGAATCACAACCATGAACATTCAAGATCATAACCATGAACATTTATACTCAAGAGCACTAACTTGGTTAACCCTCCTAATCATGAACATTCAGGATCACGACCATGAACATTCATGCTCAAGACCATGAGCTTTCTTGCTAATTACAATGAACATTCATGCTCACAACCATGAACTATCATGCTCAACACCATGAACTTTTATGATCATAACCATGAACATTCAAGATCATAACCCTGAACATCCATACTTAACAACACTAACTTGGTTAACCTTTCTGGTATGGACATGAACAACTACTGTCATTGCCAAAAACAAATGAAGGTTCATTGATGATGGCCAGTAAACAAATTATGATCACAACAAATGAACATAGAAGAATGAGTTTAGTTTGCCAAAGCTAATTTTGATTGAAACAAACTGAACGATTGTGATAAACACCATGAACTGTAATGTGCCAACACCACAAACAATAGTCAACTGCATCAACCTAAATTACATCAAACTATAAAAGATCAAATTGTTTCAACTACATCAACCTAAAGTAGCAAACTGTCATACTACAACACTACAAAACACATGAGCTAAACATCAAGGTTCTTTCTTTTAAAGATCCTCTCTTTTGGAAGAGATGAAATGGCATTCTTCACATGTTCGACCAAGCGGTTGTGGTTGCTTAACATGAGATGACAAAATAGCTCTATCTGCAATGATTGGAATAGAATCAGTGTATAAAAACTTAATAGAGAAAATATAAAATGCTTGATCATTCAATTAAAAGTTCAATGCAAAATAAAAACAGAAATGTTCATGACAGATTACAAAAATGTTCAAGGCATGATGGAGAAAAGTTCAAGGATAGAATTAAAAGTTCAATGCAAAATAAGAACATAAATGTTCATGACAGATAACTTCATGACATATAGAGAAAAAGTTCAAGGCATGATAGAGAAACAGTTCAAGGATAAGAGTTAAAAGTTCAATGCTAAATAAGAACAGAAATTTCATGACAAATAACAATAATTACACAAAGAATTAAAAGGATAAAACTATGTTCATGGATTTGAGAAGCCATGTTCATGGTCAAGGCAACAAACTAGCAGCAAACTAACTTGGTTAACCCTCCTAACCATGAACATTCAGGATCACGACCATGAACATTCAGGATCACGACCATGAACTTCCTTGCTAATTACAATGAACATTCATGCTCACGACCATGAACTATCATGCTCAACACCATAAACTTTCATGATTATAACCATGAACATTCATACTCAACAGCACTAACAGTTTGCCAAGGCTAATTTTGATTGAAACAAAATGAACGATTGTGATAAATACCATGAACTGTAATGTGCCAACACCACAAACAATAGTCAACTGCATCAACCTAAATTACAAGACGCTGATTTAGCATGACAAGACACTAAAAACTACAGAAAAATGGAAATCGAGTAAGTTAGGGTTTCATTCTCGGTTTTCCGGTGACCAAAGCTTCAACTCCTTGCCGGCCGGAATCAGTAGACATTGTAGAGAAGTGGTTGTCTTCGAAAATGCGCGGTGAAACGACGAAATTAGAGTAGATTCGAGAGCGAGATGGAGACGATTCAAGAGCGATATGGAGAACAGTCAAAAACTGAGGGAAAATGACGGTTCCAATTCTGAACCAATTTTGATCGGGGAGGGAGGCGAGCGCGTGTGTTGAACCGCAAGTAGCTTCTGCAGATAAAATCAGTATCTCAACGCGCGCATATCCGAGCCGTCCGATCGTCACGAGATCAACGGTCCACCTTTTTTCTCAGTTCTCTCTTGTCCTTTTGTTCTTATATGATGCTTCTCCTATATAAAGATATATTATATAAGTCTTCCAATATATTACCAAAAGGCTTATCTTAACGTAAGATTAGTTGAAAAGCATTTTTTTATGTGGCATTGGAGAAAACCAACCGATGCCACAAATTAAGTTTTCACGGCCGTACATCCAATGTGTTGGAAAGAAGGAGCTTTGTTCGTTTATCGTTCGTTCGTTCTAGCAAATGAAAGTAAGACGATCTAGTATCGAGTTCGTGTGGACCAAGTAGAGGAGTCACACTTGAGACTCTATTTTGCAAGGTGGTCTCGGAAACAAGTTTTGCATCATAAGGTATGTTACTCTTTCATATGTGATTCGTATCAGGTTTATGCATGAGATCCTAAGTTAGATGTTAGAAAACTATTTTCTGAAATTCCGCAAAAAACATCTAAATCCCTACAGTGTTATTAGAGCCTCTTGCATAAATTGTTATGATCATGATTAAAGTTGTTAATTTTGATGCATGTTCTTGATTATTTTGGTTCAATTTAGTGGTAAAATTGATATATGGATTATCTTGTATGATTAAAATTGTGATTTTAATTGATTGGATGCATAAAGTTGTGACCTTCATGTATGTAATATACTCAAAAAATTAGCCATAGGACTGAAATTATGCATGTTAAAAAATTTCTGATTTTTTGCTTAATTTTGACCCCAAAATCGATTTGTTTGTTTAATTTATGCAAGAGATATGATTTTTTGTATAAATCATAATCACACATTATAAAAACTAGATTCTTTATGTTGGTGAAAATTGATTCAAACCCTAGAAATTTAGAATTTCATGCCTTGAATGCCCAAAGTTGATTAATTTTGTGTGAAATTGGATCATACATTAATTTTTCAAAAATATTATTTTTCTAAAAATTACATCATATTTTCCTTAAAATCATCAAAAAAAATTGTAATTGTTACAAAATTTGAGTGGGGGAAGGAATTAAACCGTGGTTGGGTGACCCTATGGGTTCACGACGGTTTAGGATTGTAATACCCCGTATTTTTTATAAGATTATTTTGGGAATTTTGGAATTTTCCCGAGTACCCGTTGTGTACGTCGGATTTAATACAGAGAGTTTGAGACATTCTGTAATGTGCTCTGTATCTGTAATATTTTTCTCAGTGAAATAATATACAGACAAGGTGCCTTAGATTTTAATTGTCGTTCACGTACGATAATTTTTATCCCGGCTTAATGTCATGTTCGTTCAAAGCTGAACGGGCGGGAAAAAGGTGTCACGGCGACCGCCGTAAAGTCGCGGCGACCGTCGTAGTGAGACCCAAGCACGGCGACCGCCGTAAAGTCACGGCGCCCGCCGTCCCAATGCTCAAGGAGGCAGCTGGTGTGTCAGGCCGCGGCGACCGCCGTAAATTACGGCGCCCGCCGTAAGTGCCGTCATCGTTGTCCAGCAGTCGTTGCCCGTTGGTCGCCGGCGTTATTTCTGGCGAGCGCCGAACTAGCTCTAGGCCCTTCGTTTTTGAACTCCAGACGCTTTGGCTATAAAAGGGGGTGTTGGGGGAGAGATTTGAGCCATCCCAAGCACCAAACCTCTGCCAAATTTGCCTCTCGCCGGAGTTGTACCTTCGCCGGAAATTTCGAAGCTTTCGTCGGTGTTGTTAGTGGTGTTTCCAGCAGCTCTTTTGAAGCCTTGTGGTTGCCTTTGAAGGTCAGAAACCAAGCCAGGCTGAAAGGGGTCGAAACGCGCTTTGTTTTGGTGAGATTTCTCTCGTCTCTGTCGACCGTGTTCTTCACGGCGACCGCCGTGATGAATGCGGCGACCGCCGCCAAGAACAACGACCGCCGCCAGTGCCCAGAATGCCTTCGTGGCTTTGGCTTGGTCGGTTGTCGTCGTGGCGTCTTTCCTTTCGTGTTCTTTCGCCGTGTTAAGATTCGTACTGTTTATGTCGGATCTAGCTTAGGGTTCCTTTTATGGGTCGACTCGAAGGTTGTTGTGCTGTCGGAACTATACCGTGTCGAGCCCGGAATCCAGTTGACGTCTTTAGACTATTCTGCGGAGTAAGGCAAGTGGTGGTTCGCTCTTGCTCATTCGTTCCATATTTACATTAATTATCAGTAGTTTATCTGAGTAATTAATTTGGAATGAATATTCTGTTTGTCTGGAAACGGTTTTGATAAACTGTTTTGAAAATCATATAATAGGTTGTATATCTGTTAGAACAACGCTATTATATGTGATCGCCTTTCGGGCCTTTATGTGGATTTATCCTGTAACTGTTGTGGTGCTGTAACTGTTTAGTTAGCACTGTTTAATAGGAACGTTACTCGGACTCTGTCCAGTCGTTTCTTTATAATCTGGTATCGGGGTGGTTCGTCCCCATCTGGTATTATTCTAAGATCATGATCGGTCTCTTTCACAAGTGTGTAGAGACAGGACACTTAGCTGGTGTCACAAACCTTTCGGTGTACGTCACTCTCGACGAAACGTATACTAAGATGTATCGTCCCATTGGTGGGGTACACATGTAAAAGTCTATAATGTGATGTGTGTTTTTGAAACATAATCAGATAAGTGCTACCTTGACGCACATAATTAATGAACGATCAGCGAGTAGGGCAGCTAGGTAATAGTGCCGCTAGGAAGACTCGTTTTGACTTGAATGTAGTACGTCTTCTTTCCGATCTGGATTCGCTGAAAGGCGGTGAGGTTGGTCGTTGACTGAAGCATCTCAGTCAGTTTTAAATCATTGTTGTATGATTCTGTAATTTTCCAAATTTGTCATATTTCCTTAAAGACTCATTTCCTTTGGAGTCTTCTTTCGGGTCGATTTCTGTGAAGATTAAGTCTTCTAGAATCTTCTCTTGTGCATACCTCTTGTTCATTCCAGTAGGAGTATGGTGGTTGACAAGCGTACTCGATTATTATTCGAGGGACGAGGAGTCTAACCTAATACGTCTGCTTCGAACCATTCTGCTTTGTACCCTTGCTAGTCTATTCATTTAGACTAACCAACCAATATTTTCCCTTGCATGGTTGGCTGGTGTCATCCGTTCGATTCGGCACATCAGATAAGAAGTAGTTCAGAAGACCAGAAGGACTATGGAGTCAACGGTGGTTTTTCAATGTTTTAATTATTTCTTTAATTAGGTTGAGATCTTTTGGACAATAACTTTGATTGTAATATACTTTCTTAGACTTTCGCTATGTTTGTTTTAAACTCTGTATTGACCTATTCGGGATTGGGCTGTAATCCCGTAACCCTTGTTTCCTTGACAATGTTACGTTTTGGAATTTAATGCTTGATCATTGTGTATCAATTGCATTTCATAAATCGTATTTAAGTGGTAAAGCCTTGGGTGATCTCGGTAAGGAACACTAGGGTCACTGGCGGTAATACCTTTCCAAAAGGGTTAAGTTTTGAGGGTGTTACAGTTGTGGTATCAGAGCAAAAGGTTTTAAAACGGGTTTGGAATTTTTATAAACCATTTATCCGTTTTCAAAAATGCTTTAAAAAGGGCTCTGAATTTTCATTCTGAAAAGAATTTTAAAAACACCGTTCATAGTCGTGTCTTCTTTATAGTCTGATATAGTAAGCTTGCTTCTATGTCTAGAAAGACTAATTCCTTCCTTATTGTTCGATAGGATGGGTGTCTGCTTTTCTATTGGTAGGGGGTCGGAAGATGCCAAGTCGGACCAGCCGAGGCTAGATTTCTCGATACCTCAGCGATGTTTCGAGGTTGGAGGCCCGAGTAGCCCGCCCGAAGACGTCAAGCACGTTCTCCCCGAGTCGGTTGTCCTTGTAGCTAGGGATGCTATGGTCCCTGAGGCTGTACCTGTGCCGCCACCAAGGGTGGAGGAAGTACAGGAATGGGAGCAGGAAGATGAGTTATCAAGGTATGAACAAGGGGTTTACCAAGACGACTTTCTGCTGGGACCAATTCCCGAGGAGATCGAGTACGAGGAGGAGGAAGAGGAGATGCTTGAGCAAGATCCTGTCGAGGAGGAGGATATGATCGAGGATGATTATGAGGATGAGGATCCCATCGAGGATGATCCCGAGGATGAGGATCCCATCGAGGATGACCCCGAGGATGAGGATCCCATAGAGGATGATCCAGAAGAGGATCCAAAGTTGGACCTTGGAGGGCAGAATCAGGAGCCCGGTACAGGATTGTCACCAGTGCCAGAGTATGCACCCATGTCAGAAGCTGATTGGGAGGCATTGTATACCGAGTACGGTATTAGGAGAAGTGATAGGGAATATCAGCCTATCCCTTCTCCAAGAAGATGGAGGTCAGAATCCGAGCTGTAGGAGATCCTCCGCCAGAGCGAGGTTATCTCTGCAGAACAGCAGAGTCAGTGGGATGAGTTGACCACCAGTACTCAGAGGAGGACTGGAATAGGAGGACCAGTCATGGACGACCCATACTTTACCATGACTGAGTTAGGACTATGTGCTTCAGGGTCAAGTAGGGTGCGAAACCCATCGCCAGAACTCGATGGTGAGCCTAGCCCGACGAGACCATGCACGAGTAGCCAGTCGTATGGGAGTCATTTTGGAACGCCTTGAGGAGGAGTGGCATTGCCTATCGTAGTAGTTTCGTTTCTTAGTATTCCAAGTTGTACTTTGTGTAATATTTCAGTATTGCAGCAAGTACTCTGAGAAACACTTATATCTTCGAGCAATGTTGTCCAAATGCTCGAATGATAAACTTATGTGTAACTTGTGTAAGAGTTCGAAGTTTCATCTATAAAATGCCAAGTTGATCTATTCTGAGTGATTTATTTACGTTGATATATTGCATAAGTATATTGCATAATATTAATGTATTGAATGCTTGGAATTGGATCGGTAATCAGATGGTGAACCCAAGAAGTACGAGGAACTCGACTCGAGCCGGTGCTGGGACTAGTCAAAACCCCAAGCCAGCAGGAAGAGGTGTTCAGGATGAACACGAATCAGAGTCTCGCGTCCAGCAGAGGCGTGAAGGTCAAGATCAGACCCAAGCGCCGACGCTGTTTGACGCCGCAGCTGTGGAGGCGATTCGTGGAATCGTGATGCAGGCTATTGCAGATGTATTGAGACCAAGCGCGCCTCAAGCACAAGAAGTGCCTACTCACGCAACGGTTCCTGATATTGTGGAACCCAGAAACCCTGTGATTCAGGAGACTGCCGTCAGGACGAGAGACAGCTATGGTCGCACCCTTAAGACCATCACTTCCATGAGGCCCGATTGCTATAACGGAAAAGGGGAGCCAGTGGCAGTGACTCATTGGTTCTCCCATATGGAGAGGCTGTTTAGGAACGTGGAGTGTACGGAGGCCGAGAAGGTCCATATCGCTTCTCTTCAGCTGAAGGAGGAGGCTAGCGAGTGGTGGGAGAGCACTGGTTTGGCTGAGAGCCCAGTGTTAACTTGGTCGATGTTCAAGACCAAGATGGTTGATCGCTTTTTCTCTCGTGCTATCAGAGAGGAGAAGCATAAAGAGTTCTTGTACCCTCAGACTGATGGTCTGAGAGTGACCGAGTTGGCATCTAAGTTCAACCATCTTCTACAGTATGCCAATGCCGAGATTACCAGCGAGGCCCAAAAGATCTGGTACTTCCACGAGTGGATGAACCCGGATATCAAGCCATTAATGGTGCACCACACATGCTCTACCTTGGAGCAGTATGTGGATTGTGCCTATAAGCTGGAGGTAACTCTGGAAGAGTCGACCAAGAGGCACAACCGACAGAAGTCGATGCAGAATCAGAACCAGGGAGGTGGTTTTAAGCGCCCTGCGCCACCGTCTAACTTCGCCAAGTCCGGCCGAGCTAAGACGGAGATGACGCAAGGGCGATCGACTCAGCAGTCAGGGCAGACCAGGAGTACAGTTCAGTGTTATAACTGCGGTACTGCTGGGCACAAGAGCACTGAGTGTCGGAAGGAGAAGAGGTCATGCTTTGGGTGTGGACGTGATGGTCATATGCAAAAGTTCTGCAAGCAGGGGAAGCAGAAGGGAGTAGAGTCGCAACAAGGGTCAGTTCATCAGAGCAACCGACCTAGGTTTAAGCCTGCCGAGACTCCTAGCCCTTCAGTGCAGACGACTGCTCAGAACAGGGGAAAGACCCTAGCTGTTTCTGGAAGTCAGAGCCAACGCTTGTACGAGATGCGTGAGGCAGATGGACCCAATGCTCCGATTGCTCAAGGTACTCTATACCTTCACTCTACTTCAGTGTGCATTCTGTTTGATTCTGGTGCTATGCATTCTTTTATTTCGGATAGCTGTGTTAGCAAGTTAGATTTAGTGTGCAACGATTCGTGCGACCCTTTTGTCGTTAATCTTCCTAATGGAGAACGTTTGGTGGGAACCAAGCATCTATCCGACTTTCCGATTACCATTCAGGGTAAGGAATTTGAGGCAGATTTAATCTGTATAGCCATGGCTCCATACGACATTATCCTCGGTATGGATTGGCTAACGCGTCACAAGGCGGTGATCGACTTCAGTTCAAGAACGGTGACGGTGTCATCCGGGGGCCAGTTCGTGTGCAAGTTCAAAGGTCGAAATGACGCTGATAACGGCAAGTTGATCAATGCGATGGCTGCGTTTAAGCCACTACGACAAGGATGTGTCGGGTACCTTTGTTACTTGGATTCGCCTGCGAAGGATGGACCTGAGGTTCTTGATATTCCTGTAGTTAGGGAGTTTTCGGATGTCTTTCCGGAAGAAATTCATGGATTACCCCCAAGTCGTGACGTAGAGTTTTCAATTGATCTCGAGCCTGGTACAGCGCCGATTTCCAAATCCCCGTATCGGATGGCTCCAGCTGAGATGCAAGAATTGAAGAATCAACTTGAAGATCTTCTTGACAAAGGTTATGTCAGGCCGAGTGCATCGCCGTGGGGTGCCCCGGTATTATTCGTCAAAAAGAAGGACGGATCGTTCCGACTTTGTATCGACTATCGAGAGTTGAACAAGGTGACGATCAAGAACAAGTATCCTTTGCCTAGGATTGATGACTTGTTGGACCAGTTGCAGGGAGCAAAGGTTTTCTCCAAGATCGACCTAAGATCTGGATATCATCAACTCAGGATTCGTGAGCAGGACATTCCTAGAACTGCGTTCAGGACCAGATATGGTCATTACGAGTTCGTAGTAATGCCTTTTGGGCTTACAAATGCTCCAGCTGTCTTTATGGACTTGATGAACCGATGTTTTCACCAGTACTTGGATAAGTTCGTGGTGGTTTTCATCGACGACATCCTGATTTATTCTCCGAATGAAGAAGTCCACGAGGAACATCTGCGGATTGCCTTGTCAATCCTTAGACAACATCAGCTTTATGCTAAATTGTCCAAGTGTGAATTCTGGATAAAAGAAGTGGCTTTTTTAGGCCACGTGATCAATAAAAATGGGGTTATGGTTGATCCCCAAAAGATTGAAGCGGTGGCTAAATGGACACAGCCCCAGAACGTAAAAGAGGTGCACAGCTTTCTTGGACTTGCCGGGTATTATAGAAGGTTCGTAGAAGGATTTTCAAAGATCGCTCTACCTATGACCAATCTACTCCGCAAGGTCCACAAGAAGTTTGTCTGGAATGACAAGTGCGAGGTCAGTTTCCAGGAGTTGAAGCGACGGTTGACCTCGGCACCCGTGTTAGCACTCCCAGAGGGGAACGACGATTATGTGGTCTATAGTGATGCTTCCAAGTGTGGTCTTGGTTGTGTTTTGATGCAAAGGGGCAGAGTCATTGCTTACGCATCTAGACAACTCAAGACTTACGAAGAAAACTATCCGACCCATGATCTTGAGTTAGCAGCGGTTGTCTTTGCGCTGACGATTTGGAGGCATTACCTCTACGGTATAAGATGCCAAGTCTTCACCGACCACAAAAGTCTCAAGTATATATTTACTCAGAAGGAGTTAAATATGAGACAACGCCGCTGGCTAGAGTTGCTCAAGGACTACGACATGGAGTTGTTGTATCATCCGGGCAAGGCTAATGTAGTAGCTGATGCACTAAGCCGGAAGACAACGCATGAGACTGTAGTTGCTCTACTTACTGCTCAGACCAAGCTAAACCAAGAGTCATGCGACATTGAAGTCTTGTATGACCAGCGTAGAGGGTACCTGAGTATGATGGAGATTCAGGCTACACTGCTGGATCAAATCAAAGAAAAGCAAGTCGATGACATCATCTTGGTAAAGTTAAGCAGTGAAGTGATGGATGGGAAAGCTCCCAGTTTTATGGTTCAGGATGATGGATCACTTTGGTTTCAGGATCGGATCTGTGTGCCTGACACAGAAGGTCTTCGTCAGTTGGTGATGAGAGAAGCTCATTCATCTGCTTACTCTGTGCATCCTGGCTCTAGCAAGATGTACAAGGATCTCAGGAAGAAGTTTTGGTGGCCAAACATGAAGTGGGACGTAGCAGACTTTGTGGCAAAGTGCTTAACTTGCTAGAAGGTCAAGATCGAACACCGCGGGCCAGGTGATGAGATGCTACCTCTCCCCGTACCAGAATGGAAATGGGAGGACATTTCCATGGACTTCGTCACTGGGCTACCCAAGACTCAAAGTCAGAGAGATGCTATCTGGGTAATTGTGGATAGGCTTACGAAGAGTGCTCATTTCATAGCCATCAAGACCACATGGGAAACCCAAAAGTTAGCAGAAGTCTACCAGAAGGAGATTGTCCGCTTACATGGCATTCCCAAGACCATTGTATCGGACCGAGATGGTCGTTTCATGTCAAGATTCTGGAAGGAACTTCATAAGGCTATGGGAACCGAGTTGAGGTTCAGTACAGCGTTTCATCCTCAAACAGATGGCCAGTCTGAAAGGACCATCCAGACTCTGGAGGATATGCTTAGAGCTTGTGTGCTCGATCGTCCGACTAGCTGGGAGGACAGCTTGAGTCTGATTGAGTTCACGTACAACAATAGCTGGCATGCTACAATCAAGATGGCTCCGTTTGAAGCTTTGTATGGTCGCAGATGCAGATCTCCGATTTGTTGGGATGATAATGCCGACAAAATTCTGCTTGGACCAGAGTTGGTCGAAAGGACGGCTTCAGACATTGCTTTGATCAGACAAAGGATGTTGACCGCTCAGAGTCGATAGAAGTCCTACGCAGATCGGAAGCGCACGACTGTCGAGTTCGAGGTCGGTGACAAGGTTTTTGTCAAGGTATCGTCATCCAAAGGAGTTTTCAGATTTGGTAAGCGTGGGAAGCTTAACCCTCGCTACGTGGAACCATTCGAGATTCTGGATAAAGTAGGATCTCTAGTGTACCGTTTGGCGTTACCGCCATCGGCTCACCCGGTGCATAACGTGTTCCACGTATCTTTACTCAGAAAGTATGTACCAGATGAATCTCATGTGCTTAGTTATGAAGACATCGAGATTCAAGCTAATGGTACTTATGAAGAGTTGCCCGTGCGCATTTTGGAGCGTCGGGAGAAGCGTTTACGCAACAAGATCGTGCCGTTGGTACGAGTGTTGTGGTCCAAGTCAGGGACCGAAGAAGTTACTTGGGAGACGTGGGAAACCGAGCCAGATATGCTCAGGCATTTTCCCGAGTTATTTTCAACCTAAGTTTCGGGGTCGAAACTTCTTTTAAGGGGGAGGAGATGTAATACCCCGTATTTTTTGTAAGATTATTTTGGGAATTTTGGAATTTTCCCGAGTACCCGTTGTGTACGTCGGATTTAATACAGAGAGTTTGAGACATTCTGTAATGTGCTCTGTATCTGTAATATTTTTCTCAGTGAAATAATATACAGACAAGGTGCCTTAGATTTTAATTGTCGTTCGCGTACAATAATTTTTATCCCGGCTTAATGTCATGTTCGTTCAAAGCTGAACGGGCGGGAAAAAGGTGTCACGGCGACCGCCGTAAAGTCGCGGCGACCGCCGTAGTGAGACCCAAGCACGGCGACCGCCGTAAAGTCATGGCACCCGCCGTCCCAATGCTCGAGGAGGCAGCTGGTGTGTCAGGCCGCGGCGACCGCCGTAAATTACGGCGCCCGCCGTAAGTGCCGTCATCGTTGTCCAGCAGTCGTTGCCCGTTGGTCGCCGACGTTATTTCTAGCGAGCGCCGAACTAGCTCTAGGCCCTTCGTTTTTGAACTCCAAACGCTTTGGCTATAAAAGGGGGTGTTGGGGGAGAGATTTGAGCCATCCCAAGCACCAAACCTCTACCAAATTTGCCTCTCGCCGGAGTTGTACCTTCGCCGGAAATTTCGAAGCTTTCGTCGGTGTTGTTAGTGGTTTTTCCAGCACCTCTTTTGAAGCCTTGTGGTTGCCTTTGAAGGTCAGAAACCAAGCCAGGCTGAAAGGGGTCGAAACGCGCTTTGTTTTGGTGAGATTTCTCTCGTCTCTGTCGACCGTGTTCTTCACGGCGACCGCCGTGTTCTTCACGGCGACCGCCGTGATGAATGCGGCGACCGCCGCCAAGAACAACGACCGCCGCTAGTGCCCAGAATGCCTTTGTGGCTTTGGCTTGGTCGGTTGTCGTCGTGGCGTCTATCCTTTCGTGTTCTTTCGCCGTGTTTAGATTTGTACTGTTTATGTCGGATCTAGCTTAGGGTTCCTTTTATGGGTCGACTCGAAGGTTGTTGTGCTGTCGGAACTATACCGTGTCGAGCCCGGAATCCAGTTGACGTCTTTAGACTATTCTGCGGAGTAAGGCAAGTGGTGGTTCGCTCTTGCTCATTCGTTCCATATTTACATTAATTATCAGTAGTTTATCTGAGTAATTAATTTGGAATAAATATTCTGTTTGTCTGGAAACAGTTTTGATAAACTGTTTTGAAAATCATATAATAGGTTGTATATCTGTTAGAACAACGCTATTATCTGTGATCGCATTTCGGGCCTTTATGTGGATTTATCCTGTAACTGTTGTGGTGCTGTAACTGTTTAGTTAGCACTGTTTAATAGGAACGTTACTCGGACTCTGTCCAGTCGTTTCTTTATAATCTGGTATCGGGGTGGTTCGTCCCCATCTGGTATTATTCTAAGATCATGATCGGTCTCTTTCACAAGTGTGTAGAGACATGACACTTAGCTGGTGTCACAAACCTTTCGGTGTACGTCACTCTCGACGAAACGTATACTACGATGTGTCGTCCCATTGGTGGGGTACACATGTAAAAGTCTATAATGTGATGTGTGTTTTTGAAACATAATCAGATAAGTGCTACCTTGACGCACATAATTAATGAACGATCAGCGAGTAGGGCAGCTAGGTAATAGTGCCGCTAGGAAGACTCGTTTTGACTTGAATGTAGTACGTCTTCTTTCCGATCTGGATTCACTGAAAGGCGGTGAGGTTGGTCGTTGACTGAAGCATCTCAGTCAGTTTTAAATCATTGTTGTATGATTCTGTAATTTTCCAGATTTGTCATATTTCCTTAAAGACTCATTTCCTTTGGAGTCTTCTTTCGGGTCGATTTCTGTGAAGATTAAGTCTTCCAGAATCTTCTCTTGTGCATACCTCTTGTTCATTCCAGTAGGAGTATGGTGGTTGACAAGCGTACTCGATTATTATTCGAGGGACGAGGAGTCTAACCTAATACGTCTGCTTCGAACCATTCTGCTTTGTACCCTTGCTAGTCTATTCATTTAGACTAACCAACCAATATTTTCCCTTGCATGGTTGGCTGGTGTCATCCGTTCGATTCGGCACATCAGATAAGAAGTAGTTCAGAAGACCAGAAGGACTATGGAGTCAACGGTGGTTTTTCAATGTTTTAATTATTTCTTTAATCAGGTTGAGATCTTTTGGACAATAACTTTGATTGTAATATTCTTTCTTAGACTTCCGCTGTGTTTGTTTCAAACTCTGTATTGACCTATTCGGGATTGGGCTGTAATCCCGTAACCCTTGTTTCCTTGACAATGTTACGTTTTGGAATTTAATGCTTGATCATTGTGTATCAATTGCATTTCATAAATCGTATTTAAGTGGTAAAGCCTTGGGTGATCTCGGTAAGGAACACTGAGGTCACTGGCGGTAATACCTTTCCAAAAGGGTTAAGTTTTGGGGGTGTTACAAGGATGGTCCAGTGGTGGTCCGGCGGGGCGGGGGCTGGGCAGCTGGCTGGGCTGGTGCGGCCGATGGGGTGGTGACTGGGCTGCATGGTGCGGTTATGTGGGTTGGGTGGCTAGGGTTAGGGTTTGTTAGCCTAAGATCCTAATTGCCTAAATTAGATATGGTAACAAGATATTTTATCTCTAGAGTATATTTTATCCAATTATACATGGTAATGATTAATATTGGTATTAATTCCATATATGATTTTATTTAATTAAAATAATAAGAAGATTTGATTAATTATTTTATTGGATAATTTAATCTTAAAAGTCTATTAATATGATTAATAGTCTATTATTGTCTCTTAATATTTGATATTATATTATGCACGTATGATTTAATATTATGATATTATTATTGCATGCGGTGACTGGTATGGCCCAAAATAGGATAGAAAATACGATACGCGTATCGTTATTATTTTTTTTTGTACACGATCTGCGTATTGTTATGTATTTTTGTAATTTAATTTTCAAGAAATTAGATTAGATTTACATTATGTAAAACAAGATAAGAAGATCCTATGAAGATTCCAAGATGGAGATCCAAAGGAGAATCAATGATGGAGATCCAAGAGACAAGAAGAATCTATGAAGATCAGATCTTATGGGTTTTTTAGGAGCCATACTAGGATCACATTTATTTATTGCATTTATTTTGCTTTAAATATCTCTAAGTTTATTCTTGTTTGTTTATTTATGCTATTTAGTTCACTAGTAAATAGACTTGCATGATAAACCTAGTTTCCTTAAAAGAAAATTGAGATTTTGCCTTTGCAAATCATAACCTATGAGGGCCTTGGAATTTGATGGATAAGTTTGCCAAAGCAAGGTGTCCTTCTTTGACCTTGGGATAGTACGGGTAAATCTATATAAGGGGTTTATAACCTTGATTTGGTTATACTCAACAAAAGACCAAAAGATAAAGTTTTGGATTTTGAGGCATGAAATAGATTTGACATAAGATGTAATCTATCAACCAAGAGTTATAAATGTTATAACTAGTAAAAGTTACTTACCTTGATCACATAGGATTTAGGGAAGTGCCAAAATACGCCTAAAGTCTTATTTGAAATATGATCTTGGAATCATTTTATTCAAAGAGAAAATATTAATGAATAAAATGGCATTAGCTTATTTATGTTTAAAACATGTTTAAATTTTTAAGCTCTTGCATAACAAGCATGATTTATATTTTGCATGTTAATTCTGTTGTAAATATCATGTCTAGAAACGATAACCCAACAATCATCAACCTACGTTCGATTCTTGAGAAGAATAAGCTGAACGAAAACAATTTCCTCAATTGGGAAAGAAATATGAGAATTGTTCTCAGGTCTGAAGGAAGAGATAATGTTCTTGACACCCATATCCCAAAACTGAATGTTGTTTCTACTCCAGAGGAGATAGAAGAGGAAAAATAGATCAGAAATAAGTCAGTGATTGTCACTTGTCTTATGTTGGCCTCCATGGAATCAAACCTTCAAAAGAGGTTTCAGAGGATGGATGCCTACACCATCATTCGCAACTTGAAATTTATGTTTTAGGAGCAAGCAAGGATGGAGAGATATGAGACTCATAAGGCAATTCTTGATTGCAAGCTTGAGAAAGGCAATCCAGTTAGTGCTCATGTGTTCAATATGATTGGACATTTTGAGAACATGGAATGACTTGGCTTTCCCTATAGTCAAGAGTTGGCTACAGACATCATACTTCATTCTTTGCATGATGGATTTGCTCAATTCAAGCTGAACTTCAATATGAATGGAGTTGGAAAAACACTTGAAGAACTACATGGGATGCTCAAAACAGCTGAGAAAAATCTCTCTGTTGACACCATGAAAGAGATTATGATGGTCAACAAGGGAAAAGGGTTCAAGAAAATGGCATCTGGACAACAGAAGAAGAACGTGTAAGGGAAGGGCAAGCAAGTTGCAAAACCCAAGCAGACTTCTGAAAAAGCTAAAGTAGCAGCTGACCATGATTGTTACTGCCATGCCAAGGGGCATTGAAGAGGAACTGCCCGAAATACCTGGAAGATAAGAAGAATGGAACTGTGAGTTCCAATTCAGGTACGAATGATATAGAAGTCCTAACTGCTAAAGCTTCAACTTGGGTATTAGACTCAGTTTGTGGTTCTCGCATTATTTCGAATGTGTAGGGACTAAGAAGAAGTAGAAGCTTAGCTAAGAGAGAGGTAGACCTACGCATTGGAAATGGAGCAAGGGTTGTTGCACTTGTCATTGGAGATTATGATCTACCTTTACCTTCTGGTTTAGTATTAGAACTTAATAATTGTTATTTTGTCCCTTCTATTACTAGAAATCTTATTGCGACTTGTGTTTTGGATATTGAAGGCTGTGATTTTAGACTAAAAAATCAGCGTTTTTCTATTTACAAAGATAACATGTTTTATGTCGATGCACTACTGAGTAATGGACTCTATGTGCTAGAACAAGGATCTGGAATCTATAACATAAACACCAAAAAGCAAATGATTTTGACACCACCTATCTATGGCATTGTCGATTAGGTCACATTAGCTTAAATCGCATGAAGAAGCTCCAAAAGGATGGACTTCTAACCTCATTTGATTGTGAATCATTTGAAACATGTGAATCTTGCCTAATGGGAAAGATGACACGATCACCTTTTATTAGGGTAAGTGAAAGAGCAACTGAGCTTTTGGCCCTAATACATACATATGTATGTGGACCAATGAGCACATAAGCTAGAGGTGGTTAAGGATACTTCATAACATTTACTGATGATTTAAGTAGATATGGATACATATACTTAATGAAGCATAAGTTTGAATCTTTTGAAAAGTTCAAAGAGTTTTAGAATGAAGTTGAAAATCAACTTGGCAAGAAAATTAAAGCATTACAATCTGATCGTGGTGGTGAATATTTGAGTTAAGAATTTGATCATCATTTAAGAAGGTGTTGGATCCTCTCACAACTAACTCCACCAAGAACACCACAATTGAATGGTGTGTCTAAGAGGAGGAATATGACCTTGTTGGGCATGGTTCGATCTATGATGAGTTTTGCTGATCTTCCAATATCTTTATAGGGATATGCTCTCACAACTGCAGTGTTCACACTAAACAGGACTTCGTCCAAAGTCGTAGATAAGACACCATATGAGTTATGGACAGAAAGAGTTCCAAGTTTGTCTTTTCTAAAGATCCGAGGATGTGAAGCTTATGTAAAACGTTTACTAGCAGATAAGTTTGCACCCAAATCAGATAAGTGCTTCTTTGTAGGGTATCCTAAGAAAACTAAAGGATACTATTTCTACAATCTCAGTGAGCACAAGTTAGATGTTAGAAAACTGTTTTATGAAATTCCGCTTAAAGATCATAAGGTATGTTACTCTTTCATATGTGATTCGTATTAGGTTTATGCATTAGATCCTAAGTTAGATGTTAGAAAACTATTTTCTAACATTCCGTTTAAAACATCTAAATCCCTATAGCCATTGCATGTTTGATGAAGATATCTTGTCTTTAGCTTCAGTGTCCACCTCAATCAAAAATATGTTCTATCATAAATTCATTGGATTGAGATTTTGTACAAACAAATAGCTTTGTAACGCCAAATGACTGTTTGTATTTTCTTGTGTTGATTCTCAAATGAATTGGCTTTATCCTTTGTATGGATGGATCCATCCATTTTAGGATGAATGGTGCTTTATAATTTAAATTACTTTGTCATTTACATAACCAAATTGATGTAATGGAGTCCTGATGTTGCTATTGTGATGCTTCATTTCATACAGTCCGGATCACCTATTACCAGTTATACTATTGTTACTGTGCCACAACTTATATCATGACACGTGTACTTTTAATTAAGCAATTTTAAAACCAAACAAAAAGCAAGATATAGTATTTATTAACTTTCTTCTCTTTAATCTGTAAAAATACTTTCTTTTTTGCTGCCTTCTCCATCCATCCCATGACTGTTCCAGCCTCCCCAACTCCCATTTCTTCCAGCCTCCCCCATCTCTCCTCCCACTTCTCCCAATGGACACCTTTCCACCACCAGTCCCAAAACAAACTTGAAATCTTTCCCCAGATTTTGCAAAAGTGGGTGCGTATAGCGAGAAAATTGGTGGCGTTGAGTTCAATCATCTCCTGATTTCGATTCCGGAATTTGTGGTGGGATCAAGATTTATAAATTAGGGTTTTGAGCATAGACATTAGGAATTTGGGACGAAGTGAGCAAGGGTCTGAGAGGTAGACCATTCACGCTAAGTTTGTTTGATAGCGGGCAGGATCTAGAAGGGTGGCCATCCCCATCCGGTGGTTTCCAACGACGATGGAGTTGGGAGATGAAGCGGTGGAGGCCGTGGAGACATGTGGGGAGACAATAAAGTACAAAAATATGTGTTTCTAACTTTCGCATAAAAATTGAAATACAACTTTTCAACCAAAATGTATCATAAATCATAATAGATTCAAATGAGCCTGAAACTGCAAGCCATTTGGTTGATTTACAGTACACGAAGCAGATGGGGATGCTGGGATAATTTTTTTTTTGATAAGGTAAGAATTGGAGTAACCGACAATAATGTCGGACAACTCGAGAGGCCGATAAATCGGTAACTGGAAAACCAGTTAGAACAATACAGACAAGTAAATGAAAATACAACAAAGCAAAAGCGAGCTACAAGACAAGGGAGAGAAGTGAGTCCAGCATAAACGAAACATTACCACCAGTCGACGGGTCAAACAGGAAAAACAATCCTGGGAAGTGAAAAATGGAAAACCATGACGTTGCCCCCACCAATATGAGAGATCTTCAGGAGTCTCGACCACAATGACGTTGCATTCGGAATCTTTAGGAGCCTCAACACAACCACGACCACACCTGGAACAACTCGATCTCCACCCTAAATCAGCTCAATAGAAGCAAAGAAGTATAACACACAAGCTTGCACACACACACACAAAACTTGCACACAACAAGAACAAATTAACGGGAGGGAACAAGAACTACACGGCGTGGGACAGGGGAGGGAGGTGGACGGCGGAGAAGGAGGAGAGGAATAAGAGGAAGACAAGGAGGAAGGCGGGGGAGGCGGCGGCAGGGCAGAGATGGAGGGCGGAGAGGAAGAAAATTGGCCAGAGCTCTTCCATGGGACGGGTTGGCATCGGCGGAGGAGGGGAGGCAGCGGCGTGGTGGCGAGGGAAGTCGGGAGCAGAATCCGGCGACGAAAATGGGCTGGAAACGCGCGCACGACAAAGGAATGCCAGATCTGGAAGTTGGAGAACGGATCTGGGCTCGGGAGGGTCGGAAAGTGCGGCTCACTTGGCATGAGCGGCGGCCATGGCAAGGCAAGAAACGCGACCGACGACCACAAGTCTGGACTCGCCTGTTCACCGACATCGTTATGGGGATCAGTGAGGAGCAAGGCTCGGTCGGAGCGGGGGCTCGGTGAGGAGCAAGGCTCAGTCAGAGCATTTGATTCAAGGTCCGGCTCATCTCCGGTGGGCGGTGTCCATGGAAGGCTTTCTAGGGCCGGATCGGGAGCGTTTGCTGAGCAGCGAGTTTTTTGGGGATGCTGGGATAAATGAATGTGTCAAAAAAAGTGCTTTTTTGAGAAAAAATAGAGGATTTATTTTGCATATTGATTCATAAAAAATTATTTAATAAAGAAAACACGTGGCACATTATGAGTGATTGGCACAGTAAGAGTAGTATAGTCAGTAGCAGGTGATCCGGACTGCATTTCATATAGATAATTAAGGGGGCGTTTGGTAAAAGTTAGGTATCGGATTTGAATGAGGTATCAGATTGAAAAGGTATGAATTTAAAAAGTGATAGATAAATTTATGTGTTTGGTTATTATTTTGGATTGAAGTTATATTAGTGCTTTATCACTCATTCTCTCACCATTCCTCATTCTTCCCCTTCAAACCCAAATATTTACAGGGGTTTCAAAACCACTTTTTAATTGGGGTTGATGTATGAATTTGATTTCAGATTTATATTAACCAAATGTTGGGTTTTGAGTTGGGATTTCTCAACCTCTCCCAACCCAAAGCTGAGCATTCTCTCACCATTCCCCATTCCTCAACCAAATGTTGGGTTTTCGAGTATTTGGTTTTGCTCTAGGAATGATTTGAGCCTCTTGAATCCAGTACCTCCTACGAAGGTCAAGAGTTAAGACCAAGAGTGCCTTGGCTTATACAAGCAAGGTTGGCAGATTAATGAAAAATACATCATATAAATGTCTAGTGGCGGAACCAAGAAATTTTCAAAGAGGGGGCCCAAAATAATATTATATTAAAATAAATAAAAATGACTACAAAAGAGTTCATTACTACTAATAGATAATCAAATATATAATATTAAACAAAAGTAGCTATAAACAAACTAAGACTTCAACATTTGAAACTGACATTCTCTTACCCGCACAACAAATTTATCCATTTCCCTACTCAAAACAATTCAATTTTAAAAAGTTTAATTAAACACAACAATCAAATAAAATTAAGTTTAATATATAAATTCAAGCAGATTTTTAACTAATTGCAAAAAGTAACTAATCTAAAACTAGTAAACAACCTAATTTAGGTTCAAATTCAAAACCCTAAAAAAATCCATTAAACAAATTAACAAAATTCAATCAACTAATTAACTATAAACAAACTAAGACTTCAATAAACAACAACAAAAAGTAGAAGCATAAATAGAATTTCAATGGGTTTCACTAAAATTCAATTTCGAAACCCTAGACAAATCCATTCAACAAATCAACCAAATCCAACCAACTAATTAAGTATATCAACTAAATTCAAAGACTTAATAAACAATTAGCAAAACAAAAGCTTTAAAATCAATTTCAAATTGAAGACTAACCTACTGTAGTACTGTCTACTGAGGCGCTAAGCGGTGCTTGCGGAGTTGCGGCGGGGGCGTTGATGCGTTCCTGCCTTCGGATGCCGAAGAAGATGCCGCATCGGCGTTGGATCTAGGTCTTGGTAGTGAGTCGCTCGTCTTGGCTGCAAGTGTTGTGGGAAGAACGCGATGATTGTGATACTTCGCGAGCGATGGCGCGCGATGACGGTGGCGATGCAAAGTGATGAAGGTGGAGTGGCACAACGCTAACTAGAGCGATGCAATGGTTAGTGTGTGATTCACGGCCTCAGGACTAGGTGCGAAGAAGGGATAGGTGGTTCGATGGATCGAACGGTGTCGTAGCATCGGCGGCGGAGTGAAGGGGATGCGAAGATAGACTAGGGTTTTGACGTCCGATCAAAGGGAGGAGGCAAATGGCACTCAATACTCAAGCTTTGATTAAAATTGAACGTAACCTAATACACAAGGCTGAGATGGCCTTATATAGAGGTAGGGGGACTTGGATGGGCCGAGTCTCGCCTAACGGGCTAGCCCACGTGTCACGCGTGGAGCGCACACCCAAAATAGAAATAACTAAAAATAGTAACTACTAAAAATGAGGAAATGCCAAAACTAGAATGTCTCAAGATAACAAATGAATCTCTAAATGAACGCGGTGCCGATGGTGGCGAGCACATTGAGAGAGAACGCGCTCTTTGGACTAGGCGCAAGGAGTTTGAGAGAGAACGCGTTCTCTGGCTTGCCTTGGCTAGCGCCAACGCGCGCGATGAGGGATTTCGCGGCGTTGGCAATGGCCTTGGCACGCGATCTTGTCACGGCCCCTTCTAAGCGCAAGCTCATGGCTTCTTCTTCCTCTGTGGCTGTCATGAAGGGCAGGGTCGCATCACCCTCCCCCACTTGGCTGTAAAGCGTCTCCACTTCATCCTTATCAAACTCGGGCTCCACGTACGGTTTCAAATCCGCGACGTTAAAGGCCAGGTGGAATCCATAGTCGTCGGGCAGCTCGAGATGGTAAGCGGTATCTCCAATTGCCTTCACAATGCGGAATGGCCTATCTCCGCGTGGAGCCAGCTTATGCTTGCGCCTTGGGGGAAATCGCTACTTGCGCAAGTGCACCCACACGAGGTCCCCGGGTGCGAACACGATGCAACGGCGGCCACGAATGTGTATCGACGCGTACTGCGTAGCGCGACAGATCTCTTGGACTTGCTCTGCACGGTTGGCCGCGGTTGTGTGTTCATGGTCCTTCAAGGTGCGCGGCAGCTTGTCGAGCGGCCTCAGTGGGTTCATGCCGTTCAAAGTGGCAGTGAGGTCGCTTGGCCTCGCGAGAAGCAAACGGTGCTCACAACGGCCTTTCAACGCGGGGCTCATTGGCGCGGTACTCACAATGTCCCTGCAATGCATTATATCCTTGGGCTCGTTGTTGTTGGAAGCGTTGTGGGGGCCTGAGGGAGTACGCGACCTCCTGTTGCCAGTGTTTTGGATCGTTGAAGAATCGCCAGAATTGAAGGTGGATCGCGACGGTGTGGCCGCGGTCTTTGTTGATTCCAAAGCCTGTTCGCGATCTCACACTACATGATCCTGTAAAATCTCATGTAGAGACATTGGTAAGAGGGTGATGCACTTCCCGTGGTAAGTAAACACGTAAGTGTTTAAATAGCCATCGTGAAAAACGCGCTTGTCGAATTGCCATGGGCGCCCCAGTAAGAGATGTGTGGCGTCCATCGCAATGACATCACACAGGACCGAGTCCGAATACTGGCCAATAGAAAAAGAGATATGACATTGTCGAGTTACAGTGTTATCGGAACTCGAAGAAATCCACTAGAGGCCATAGGGCTGTGGGTGAGGCGTGGTCGGCAAGCTGAAATGGTTGACCACTTTCTCATTGATGATGTTGCAGCAACTGCCCCCATCAATGACACTCAGGGACGCCGTCTTGACCAGGCAACGCGTGTGGAAGATGTTCTCATGTTGGTCGACCAGAGCGGCCTCCTTGACGGTGAGGATGCGGCGCGTGACATGGCTGAGAGGCATGCCGGCATGGAGCGCGGAAGCTTCACAAGTGTAGGCCTCCTCGGTGTCATCCTTGAATCCTTCTTCAATTGTCTCAAGTTGCGCTTCCTCCTCCTCGTAAGACTCATAGCCCGCGGCAATGATGGAGAAGAGGACCTTCTTGTTGTTTGGACAATCCCTTTGGTAGTGGCCTCGCCCGCCACACTTGAAGCATTCAATGTCATGTGCGCGGTCATTGCCCGGGGATGGGGCCTTTTGTGCGGTCGTGCGAGGATCCGTTGAGTTTGGCGTCGCGATCGTGGCGTTTCGGCCATGGCTGGACGCGGTGGACCCTGAGATTGGAGCGCGCACATTAGTAGTAAGGGATTGAGTAGGGTTAGAATCAAACCTTCGTTGACCTTGATTTTGCCAAGAAGAATGCTTGTGGCGGTTGAGCTGGTTGTGGACCTGCATCGCCGTGTGTGTCAATGTGTTGAGATCCTTGATGGGCAAGATCTCAAACTGGTCGCGGATGGGCGCGTTCAGGCCACTTAGAAACTTCGTCCTCAGCGTGGACGGGGCGACGCTAATGCTTGCCTTGTAATACATGTAATCCAATTGTGAAAAGTACTTCATAGGCGTCTTGGTGCCTTGGCGAACCATGGCAATCTCCATCCACATCTGGTCCTATAGTCGACTGGGACATACTTCTTTGTCATCACGTAGACAAGTTGGTGCCATTCTGCGATGGGCGCGAGATGGCGGCGAACGCAATCATCCACGAACCGGTGCCACCATACGCGCGCCGCGCCGCGGAAATGTAGCGTGGCCATGTCGATATGCTCCTTGTGCGGCACGTGGCAATACCTCAACGTGTATTCTGTGGCCTGCACCCATTCAAGAAAAATAGCGGGATCATATTCATCCAAAAAGTTCTCGATTTTTACCTTCACTTTATGGCGTTGGTAGCGGGGCACGATCGGGGTTTGCTGGGGCGCATACGGGCACGTGACAACAAACTGGGCTTCCATGTAAGGGCGCGCTGCAGGATGTGGAGTGTGACCTGATTGGCGACGATCGCGGCCTACTGGGACATCACGAGGGGCGAACTCACCATGGAGCGTGTTGGCATCGGCGCGGCATCGTTGTCGTGGTTGGGCATCTCCCTCGCCGTGGTGACGATAGTCGCGCGGCATGTCTTCGCGGCGCTGGCCGCATGTGTCACGTTCCATGTTGCCCTGGAATGGCTGTTGTGGTTGGACCTGGAGCCGTGGTGGCGGAACCCAGTCCGCGGGTCGATCCTGCAACTCAATAGGATCACCAAGAGGAGGGTGATAAGAACTGGGATTTATCATACCTGAGTCTTCTAATTCCTCATCGCCGAACTCCTCAAAGTCATCATGGATCGTCGTCGTCGTGGAGCCATAGCGCGGTGTGCGCGCACTCTGGTGGCCAAGGTGGGCGTGGACGTCGAACGGTATGGGTGTCGGAGCAGATGTCCTCAAGTGTGGTGCTTCGCGCCGTGGGCATCGAATTGGTCGTCGCGGTGCACTAGCTTCTCGCGCGCTGTGGCGCGATCTGTTGTCTCGCGGCACGGAGGATGGTTCATCGCGTTGAACTTGCCTGGAGGCATACCTGTCATTGAAGTCATAAGGCTCGGAAAACTCACTGTGGGAGTCGATGCCGCGTTATGAGCTGCTGTTGTAGCCGGCTGGTGTAGCACGCGGCGCGTAGCGTTCGCGCTGCGACACATATCCTTGTCCACTCTCTATCACGGATTGAATCCATTGGAGGCGTGGTTGGAGGTCGAAGGCATCAACCCTTTACCCTTGTCCACGCGTTGTTCGCTTGGGCGAACGTCAGTGGAGCGCGGCACTTACGCCGCATCCATCGAGATCAATTGTGTCGGCGTGGGCACCACGGGTGCGACGCGTTGCATGGCTTGCAGGTGAGCAACCTGGCGCCGTAATTCTTGTATTTCACGTTGTTCTGCTGATAGCTCCAAGATGGGATCTTCATGTTGTTGGTCATGTGGTGGAACCAAGGCAGGGTTCGGTGGGTTTTTGTTGTTGTTGTTGTCGTTGTTGCCATTACCACTCGTGGGTGCCGTCATGTTTCCTATGACAATGTGACCAGACATCCAAGTAAAACAAACAAGAGACAAAAGCAACCAACAATCACGCAAGCACTAAACAAGCAACAAGAGTTCACGTAGGGAGGGCAGTTTGGGTGGCCGTGAGGGCGGCTTAGGCTAAACACAAGTAAGGCGTGAGAAGTAAGCACGAAAACCACACGAAACCAAGCAATTATTCCTAACCCTAACACAAGCAATCAACAATATCAGACGTAACTTACCTTCTAGGAGTTGACCTAGACGGCAGAGAGGTTGAGAAGATGAGCCAAGGCCGAGAGGGAAAAGATCTTGAAGGATTGCCTTATTTTGGCTTGGCCTTCAAGAAGTCGGGTCTTTTTTTTTAATTAATTTCCGACTTGACTCTTTTTTTTAATTAATTAATCCAAGAATCTTTGACTTTGACTTTGTATGAGATATTGGATAAGATAGAATCAAAACAAAATTGGCCTTAGTAACAAGAAAGAAATCACACGTGATCTTCGTGATTGGAGAGAGAAAGAAGATTGTAGAGAATATTGGCTAACAACCTAGAATTCAAATCACGCAAGATAATGTAGATATATCACGCAAGTAAATCAAGAAAATAATCACCAAATCTCGGAAGATCTCCGAACTAACCAATCACACCAAACTTGCAAAGGACAAAAGAAATAAATTTGGCCAAGGCTTGCCTTGAGAAACCGAATAGGTGGAGCAAGTTGTAACGAGAGAAAGAAGAAGAAAATTCACGACAAATGGAGGCGGAAGCAAGGAATGGACAAGAAAATTTTGGTGAACAATCGAAACTTGGAATAGCGACTTACAAGACCATTGGCTCTGATGCCAGTTGATGCGTTCCTGCCTTCGGATGCCAAAGAAGATGTCGCGTCGGCATCGGATCACGCTCGTCTTGGCTTCAAGTGTTGTGGGAAGAACGCGATGATTGTGATACTTCGCGAGCGATGGCGCGCGATGACGGTGGCGATGCAGAGTGATGAAGGTGGAGTGACACAACGTTAACTAGAGCGATGTAATGGTTAGTGTGTGATTCGCGGCCTCAGGACTAGGCGGGAAAGAGGGATAGGTGGTTCGATGGATCGAACGGTGCCGTAGCGTTGGCGGCGGAGTGAAGGGGATGCGAAGATAGACTAGGGTTTTGACGTCTGATCAAAGGGAGGAGGCAAATGGCACTCAATACTCAAGCTTTGATTAAAATTGAACGTAACCTAATACACAAGGCTGAGATGGCCTTATATAGAGGTAGGGGGACTCGGATGGGCCAAGTCTCGCCTAATGAGCTAGCCCACGCGTCAAGCGTGGAGCGCACACCCAAAATATAAATAACTAAAAATAGTAACTACTAAAAATGAGGAAATGCCAAAACTAGAATGTCTCAAGATAACAAATGAATCTCTAAATGAACGCAGTGCCGATGGTGGCGAGCACATTGAGAGAGAACGCGCTCTTTGGACTAGGCACGAGGAGTTTGAGAGAGAACGCGTTCTCTGGCTTGCCTTGGCTAGTGACGACGCGCACGATGAGGGATTGCGCAGCGTTGGCGATGGCCTTGGCACGCGATCTTATCACGGCCCTTTCTGAGCGCAAGCTCATGGCTTCTTCTTCCTCTGTGGCTGTCATGGAGGGCAGGGTCGCATCAGGCGTGGAGCGAAATCGCCGACCGGTGAGGCGTGCCCATCCCAGGTGATTCGGCGTCGGCGCTCTCGAGCTGTGGTGGTGAAGAGAAGAGGCAACTGGTGCAGACTGCATAGTGGAGGCAGTGGCAGTGCGGCAGCGAACAATGAAAGAGAAGAGGGAACAGTAGGTCGATCGGGTTTGATTTGGATTTTATAGAGTGCTTTCGTTTTTTTTTTAAAAAAAAGAAAAACATTCATCAAAACGACATCGTTTTAATTAAATTTAAAAAAAAAATTGGAATGAAAGGGCCCCCCTCGGCCCCCTCAGTTCCGCCTATGTCCCAGCCGGACAAACTCCAAGGCTACTCAGCCTCCCTTGACACTACTTTCAAACTTATGAATTTTTATTTTCTAAAATTATAAAGTTTTTTATTATAACTTCTCCTCGTTTTTTTTTACAGTTACAATCCATGTCATTTACATGACTATGTTTGTTATTCTCAATTTTTAACATTTTAATAATCTCGGTATAAATATGATTATTTTACTCATACGTACTATACAAGTACGGATACTACACTAATTATTTATCCAAAATGTAGCGTAATATTTATGACATATATAAACAAAACTCATAGTTCATGGCAAAACCGAACCAGACTCTCCTTAAGTTTTGCCTTTTCTCAACTACTTGATAAACCCGGGCCTTGCACGAGGAGTTTTTTTATTAAATTTTATTTTACTTATAAATATATGTTATTTATCTGTTTCTATTGATATTAGAGAAAATAACTTTAAATAATATAAACAATTACATATCATATATAATACAAACTTAATTTATTAAGTTAATTGCCCATTATATGTCTATATACTGAAAATAAAATGGTTCAATTCTGATGGCATACCTAAATGATTTTTTGTTCTTTAATAATAACATATCTTGGAGATTGAAGAAGGTAAAGTTCCATATATATTCTCATTAAATTATATTATCGGGTCTTCTAAGAATTTGAGTTGGGTTACGTTAATTCTTCATTTGGATATAAAGCTAGTAACTTGAGCAAGTTGTATAATCATAAAAGATTATATAAAACTAAATAGGAATATTACGTATGTTACCAGGTATGGTGAAAGATACAAAATTTAAAATATATCTTATAGTTTAGGTTTAATTCTCATTAATTTTAAGATTGCTATTCCTAAGTAGCAAGTTGTATAATCATAAAAGATGTATAAATTCTTCATAGATAACATACGTAACATTCATATTTAGTTTTAATATCACCTTATGGTCTTGTATATAAGGAAAAAATATTATATTATTATATCTTCCAAATTCTTACTTCTTGTATGATATAATCTTTGGCCACTTACCATTAAAATAAATAATGGTTTATTAAAAGATAATTAAGGTAAGTTTTATAAACTAAATTATGATATATAAAAATAAGTACATTAAAAAATATATAAAGGATAAAAGAGTAAATAGCTATAAATTTTTACCTATATGACATATCTAAATAGTTAACATATAAAAAAGATAAACTTGACTTTAATATATATATATATATGCCTAATTACACGTGTCACCTATCCACCCGAAATTCCTGTACAAATGGAGTACGTACTACATATTTTGAAGTACACCGACCGTAATTCACATAGCAAACCGAGTCCTACAATTTATTAAATTGGGCTCCACAACACCCAAAACCCATCTCCCAATTTCGGCACTATATATTAGATTTTCCCTCGCAGCATGATCCCACCAATATAATTTAACAAATGGAAATTTCTCCTGATATCATGAGGTACGGCGAAATTTGTCTGATGTTCCAAAAATTTATCAATTTCGCGTGATACCTTTAAGTTTTAATTTTTTTTCTTCAAATGCCCTTCTATCAATTTATTAACAGAAATCGTTTAAAAAAAATAAATTAAAAAGCCCCCCAAAATACCCCAAATCTCGTCTCTCGTCTTCTTCGAAGGAGACACACAGCCGGCCATCGTCCCTCGACCCGCCGGTGACCCGGCTTGCCTCCGCGTTGTGCCCGCCTCCACCCGCTCGCCTCCCTTCCGCCTCCTCTCCGCCTCCACGTCCAACTCGCCTCCACCCGATGGCGACCCGGCTCGCCTCCATGTCCAATTCCAATTATAATTACATCAGAGAAACAAATTGTGGTTCATCTCAAGCAATGTTGCTAAACCAGACCTTACATCAAACAATCCACAGATTGAACGACAAGCAATATCAATAAAAAGAATGAAACGCCACCAATTTGAATTAAGGGGATTAATTACCGCAATAGCAACCGACGACAATCGCGAGATTTGTAGCATAAGTAGCAGAAATATTGGCAAGGCCATAGACTTTCCTGTGCTTAGAAACTAATCCGACTGCTCCGCCGGCAACTCCTGCGCATCCATAAGAAAAGATTAATTATAGAAATACTTCCCCCTTTCTTGACATCTATCAGGACAAAATTATCGATATGAGAAGATCATTGCTCCAAAACTTCATTTTCTTTCCATGAAATTGATAGTGAAGAACAAGATTTTCGCTTTGCGAACGAATCGATTATTTTGTGGTCAAAACGAGGAAATTGGAGAGAGAAAGGGAAAGGACCTTTCTTTAATAGGAGTGTTACCTGGGTGGTGGCGAGTCGGGTCGCCACCGGGTGGAGGCGGAGGGGAGGCGAGTTGGACGCGGCGGAAGGGAGGCGAGCAGGTGGAGGGGGATGCAGAGGCGAGCGGGTGGAGGCGAGAGAGACGACGGCGGGACTAGGGCCGGCGGGTCGAGGGACGATGACGGCCGGGTTTTTTGGGGGGCTTTTTAATTATTATTTTTATGATTTCTCTGTTAACAAGTTGACAGAATGACATTTGGGGAAAAAAAAAACTCAGGAGCACCATGCGGAATTGGTAAATCTTTGGGACACCAAGCGAATTTCGCCTTACCTCAGGGGTATCAGGCGAAATTTCTGTTGAACAAATTATCAAGTGGTGATGGAAGTGCCCAAGAAGCCCTCGAGCAGCCTCCAGATCAGCCACGGGCTAGAGGCGGAGTCAGCCCCACGGCCCAGCCCCGTAGGCAAGATGATCCTGGTGGCGTCGATCGCGGCGGGGGTCCAGTTCGGGTGGGCCCTACAGCTCTCCCTCCTCACCCCCTACGTGCAGCTCCTAGGGGTCCCCCACATCTGGTCCACCTTCAACTGGCTCTGCGGGCCGATCTCGGGCCTGCTCGTCCAGCCCACCGTGGGCTACTACTCCGACCGCTGCACGTCCCGCTTCGGGCGCCGACGCCCCTTCATCGTGGCCGGCGCCGGTCTGGTGGCCGTCTCCGTGTTCCTGATAGGGTTCACGGCGGACATCAGGCACGCGGAGGGGGACGACGCGAGCAGGACCCCGAAGCCACGCGCCATCGCGGTGTTCGTGGTGGGGTTCTGGATCCTGGACGTGGCGAACAACATGCTGCAGGGGCCGTGCAGGGCGCTACTGGCGGACCTGTCGGCGGAGGACCAGGCGAGGACGCGGGCGGCGAACTCGTTCTTCTTGTTCTTCATGGAGGTGGGGAACGTGATGGGGTACGCGGCGGGAAGCTACCGGCACCTGTACCAGATGTTCCCGTTCACGCACATGGCGGCGTGCGACGTGTACTACGCCAACCTGAAGACGTACTTCTTCATCTCGATCACGCTGCTGGTGGGGCTGACCATCGTGGCGTCGCTATGCGTGTCGGAGAAGCAGATGGCGGCGGCGCCGGCGAAGGACGGCGGGGGCCCGGTGGTGTGCTCGAGCATGCCCTTCTTCGGGGAGATCCTGCGGGCGCTCAAGGACCTGAAGAGGCCCATGTGGATCCTCATGGCCGTCACGTGCCTCAACTGGGTGGCCTAGTTCCCCTTCATCCTCTACGACACGGACTGGATGGGCCGAGAGATCTACGGCGGCGACGTCGGCAGCAAGCAATACGACCAGGGCGTGCGCGTCGGCGCCCTCGGCCTCATGCTCAACTCCGTCGTCCTCGGCCTCATGTCCCTCGCCATCGAGCCCCTCTCCCGCCTCGCCGGCGGAGTCAAGCGCCTCTGGGGCATCGTCAACCCCGTCCTCGCCCTCTGCCTCGCCATGCTCGTCCTCGTCTCCAAGGTGGCGCAGCACGCTCGCCACGACGGCGCCCTGCTCCCCCCCTCCAATGTCAAGGCCGGCGCCCTCACCCTCTTTTCCCTCATCGGCATCCCTCTTGCGGTCAGTACATGCCTTACTTCTTCTACCCTCCCATTAATTCTTCATAATTACCTCCCTTACTACTTAATTTACTTCAAATTGGAATCTTTCGCGTTTCTTGTTTTGAAATCTTTCCTCCAATCTGTTTCGCATTGATCTGATCCTCTAATTAATTATTTCGGACATGGAGAATTTATTTTATTCTATTCCTTGACATATATCATTTTTTAGTTTAGATAGTGCAAAATGATAAGATGGTATTTATATTTGTTGTCTAATTTACAATCTGACCATGAATTGTCCCATTATATGTGTGTTCGTATAATGATTTTGATTTTGGCCAAGTTAATACTCCAATTAGTATAACGTACTATTTCAAAATTACAATATGAATTATATATATAGTATGAATTTGGTGGGATCGAGTACGTAGGAAACCGCGATGTTTTCCTAATTAACCACTGATTAAATAAAATCAACAGAAATGGATTAGTTTGTTACAAGGAAGATATGAATTAATTGAGTGTTTGTTGGGAGAATGATTGGTAACGTTGCATGGGGAAGAAACGTCATAAGCCTTTAATTATGACGTTTCTTCCCCTTCAGATATGAATTAATTAAAGGGGAAGAAATGTCATAAGCCTCTTCCGCATATGATCTCAATTCATGTTTTTATAATATAAGGCTCCGTTCGGTAATCTTTTTTTTTTTATTTCACCTCCTTTGAGATGCTCATTTCCCAGAAAAAAGCTCCCTTTGGTCTGTTCGGGATGAACATACTCTATTTGCTTCAAAGTGTTGCTGCTTGCTTCCATCTGCTCATTTTTGGCCAAAACAAAAAGTTGGAGATCCTTACTTTTGGTACTTCTTCCCTATTTATGGAGCATTTCCAAACTGATCATTCCCTTGTTGCCCCCGACATTTCCCCTTGGCTCTCCTTGCAATTGTTCCCCGATATTATTACTGGTTTCCTTCACGAGCTCGCGATTGTTCATCAGCATCAACATCGCTCGTTGCAGGTATGTTCACGAGCTCTCTCTTCTCTCCCCTCGCTCTTCACCTTCCTCTCCTCCCCAGCTCGCTCTCACAATCTTGTTCCTGTCTTTTGATTTAGGGTTTCGATCCCTCCCAGATTCGAAGCTCGCTCTCAAATTTCATATCTGAAGCTCGCTCGCTGCATGTATTATCGTCTCGATCTTCACCTTTGATTTCCGACCACGTGAGTCCCAGATTTCGATTGGATTGAATCCATTTTGGGTTCAATCAATGACGGTTTTAGGGATTTGGTCGTTTTGATTTTTAGGGTTTTTTATTTCAGGGCTATGATTTTGGTTAGGGCTTTTCATTTTAGGGTTTCATTTGATTGATTTCAATTTGGAGCTTTAGGGCTTTTGAATTTAGGGTTTAATCTTATGTGTCTTTTTTTTTTTTAATTTACCTAAGCTCTTCTGGTGAAAGTGTCCAAAGTGACTGTTGTTGTGCGTGTGTGAGTGACAAAGTTCAAGTTGTTCAACAGAGGTCTGAATTGGTATATATTGAGTCCCTTGCAATGAAGAAAATCCTTCCCAGAAACAACTGTGTTGCCTTCACAGAGTTCTCTTCTATGTTTTAGTGTAGTATTGAACTGTGTTGCCTTTATTTGTTAACAGCCTCCTATTTGGTTGAAATTATTGTTCAATTTAATATCCTTAGTCGAGCACCAATCAATCACAACACTTAGTTAAAGAAGTTTATCTCTTCACTTTTCTCTTGCTCAAGTTGCTTTTGAATATGAGTTAGCATTTTTTGTGTAATTGTAAGGAAGAGAGTAAAAAGAAGTAACCTAACTAGTTCCACATGTTATGGAATTGCTGCTAGAGGAATTTACAATGTAAAGTCTGCTTGCTATTGTTTATGGATGTAAGGAATATTGAGTGTCAACTAAGTAGGATCAAGGTCTGAGTAATTGAGTTTGGGAAATTTATTGTGTTATTGGCAAGTAAATAACTACTAATCTAACTGCAATAGTACATGATTTAATACTAGAAACTGATCTTGCAATTGACACGATGAAAACATAATATGTGAGGATTTTCAATTTTGTTGAGAAAGTGATGAAATGAATTCCTTGATAAAAGTTTATGAAATTAGAAAAATGAGAGGGATAGATGTTTTCTGTTGTGCCTTGATGACTTGTCAAAACAAAAGTTTGATTTGCTTGTGTAGCTTGCTTGCTTGGATTATTAGAAGATGGCAATAGCTTGTATAATGTTTGTTGGCATTGAAAACATGTGCAGCTTGAATTGTTGGAATTGGAATATGTTGGAATTGTACTGGTTTTAGTTGGGAAATACATGTCTCAGCTAGAAATTTACTTGCTCGTTCACGATGCAATCTGTTAATGTTTGCAGGTATGGAGATCGAGTTGAAGTAGAATGTTTGTAACAACTTTTGATTAGTCTCTGACACTTATATTCTTTGTAATAAACAATAGAAGCATACAATTTTTCATGAGTCATATTTTGTCTTCCATGTAATGTAAGCACTGGCCATTTTATATAATCATCTTCCTTGTGTTGTATTCAATTCGTCTTTGTAACGAACACCAAGTGTTGTATGATATATCTATATATTCTGATTCGATGATCTGTATTTCAGTTAAAAAAAGTAACAAGAGTATTGCCTGAAAATCATTTTGTTACACTCTTCATCTAATATGTTGTTGATCATACCTCTGTTCTTGTAGTGAAGGGAATGGATTACTAAAAGTGAATCCAGATTATGAAGAAGAACTTGTTCTCAAAATTAGGAGTCATTGACAATATCTTGATGTACAAAACAAGTTAAAAGCGATGAAAAGCAATTGCCCTCAATCCAAATTGGCTTCTATATTCATGCCCCAAAACGAAAAGCGCAACAACAAAAAATGTATATAATGGGCAAGCGATATTGCCAAACAAAAATTATACGAAACAAGATCACATCATGGAGTAGCAAGTAGTGTTGCTATATTTCAAAGAACAAAAAAGAGTAGCAGGGGCAAGCGATATTGCCAAACAAAATGGAGAACTAGGCTCCTCAACAACAAGCAAAACGAAAGGAAAAAAACATAATCAAACCTGAAATCTCGTTATTCCAGATCCAAAAGGAAAATCAAATCTCTTGACAGTTAACTCCACTTTGCTTTATCATTCTCCCAAAGAGATCTGAAGGGCGGAGCGTATATCTTGTAGATGTATCGTCTCTTACTTTGACAACACGTTTGGATTTCATACACAAGCTTCAACCTCCAGCACCAAATCCTTGTGTTCATGACCTCTGCTCAAAAGTAAATCACAAGAAACCTCATATCGAAGAGAAGGATATGATCACAAAAAGGACTTGATCAGAATAAAGGGTATATAATACATCCAAACAAATCTTAGGTGTTCTTCAAAGTCAATGGAAAAGAGCTAAGGGTCTTTTTCAGTTTGTAAAGGAACTTGACATCATATAGGGGAAAATGAAAGACAAAATTTTCAAATGTAACACATTTCAACAATTACAATAAGAGGATACCCATTGAAATTGTCATAATGTCCACATGTTATATGCTTTTGGCATTTTTCATCATGAACCATTTGAACCCAGATAAAAAATTGGAGTCAACATTATAAGAAGTAATTAGCAGTGAAGGTTTAAGATCAATGGTTGATAAATTAGGGCTTATAGAGAACCCTAACCTAATTAAGCTTCAGTCAAGTCAGATTGTCAAGCCCTTAGATTCATTTAAATTGGATAATCTACATAGCAAGGTCAATTGTTGCGATAAGAATATATTGAGTATTGACTATCTTAAGCATTGGCATTTCTAAACCACATGATAATTTGAAACAACAAGTTTACAATACAATACTACAATATCTGGCTCTAATTAAATAAGGTTTAATTCTTATTATACATGGCCTTGGCTTTAAACATAACCAACAAAATTGTTATAATGCTCTTCAAAATTGACAATAGATGGATCCTCTGACAAACTTGTCCCCAGAAAAAACCATTTCACAGCAAGGTCAATTGTCGCAAATCTAAAACCTATCTATTCGTCATGAAGTTCTGCCAAATCCAAGCACAACAAGCCCTAAATTATCTAGTATACACTACGGAGAGATTAAGCACAACAAGCCCCAATTACCACATGAAAAGCATTTCATTTTCCTCTCCATTCGGCCTAACTAAACAAGAACAAAGAAATTACCTTGTTCGTCAACAGAATAAAGTCGCGACAACCGGCCATCCAACAGCGACGCGGCCACGAATGCCTCTGGCGACGTGCACGACAAGCCTCTATCGCTAGCGCCGCCCACTGGGGATGAAGATGCTTCGATGTGGCCGAGAAGGAGCTAGGGTTGCCTCATGTGCTGCACTGCTCCTAACAGAGGAATGAAGAAGCCAAAAAACATCGGGTTCCAATTGAAATGGAGACGAGGCATGAACCACGTGCAAGTCACGTGATGCTGAAAATATGAGATTTAATGAATTCACGTGCCCAACACGTGCAGCTGAAATTAAAAAAATTCAAGGTCATTTTGGTAAATTTGGTATATATATTTTAAAAAAAAAAGTATTAATAAGTACTATTTACCGAACATATATACAGAAATTAAGTATACAATTTCAGCATCAAATTTAAGTATCAGCATAAGTATCAGCATCTGTTACCGAACAGAGCCTAAGTTATGAAGTCATATTTTTGGAAATGAAATATCAAAAAATAATGATAGAAGAGAATTGTAAATAAATATAATATAATTATTATACTAAAAATATATTATATGATGTATGTGGTAAATCGTGGAAATGAAATATTTTATAGGTGATGTGACTTAATGATGGGGACATGTTGCTTTAGTCAATTACTACTTAAGTATTATAATATAAATTTGAAGTATAATATAGATATTATATTATAAGTATGTATAAATACCATATATATTTATTCATATTACATTAAATAAAAAATATTATATCAAAATCATAATCATACTAAAGTTATTGATATAGTTTGAAAAGAAAGCAACATCATATCTATACTATAAAGGAAAATATCATAAGAATCATAGTCTTATATTTTCATTATTTGACCGTAGCCTGAATTTTTTTAATAAGAAGTGTCACTTTGTTGACTTAATTAATACTCCCTTCATTTAGTTAAAGTTTATCATTTTAGAGTTGAATACAAATATTAAAGAATACTAGAAATCAGAGTCCCGTGCTACGCACGGGGCAATGTGTTACTTTTGTTGAGAGCGTATTCAGTTGGTGTTTGGATGTGCGGTGAAGCATTATTATTATGGGGTATTGAAGACGACTGAATTTGATGTGTTGTTAAGTTTATGGTAGGCATTTGCCTCGTTTGTCGTTTGAATGTGTAAAGTTTGGTTGTGTACGTAGTAGTATGACGCTTGATTATACTTATCTGGTTTGAGAGAGAAAAAGGTGATGTTCTGTATAAACATTTGGTTGTATGAAAACTTCCATGCTGGGTAGAACGGGAAATGTTTGAGGGTTGAGACCTAATGTTGGAATGCTATGTAACAATGGACTCGTTCGAATGAGCACGTCGCTCAGCATGAGAGATCTGAAATGAAGTAAATGAGGAGTCTGTGAAGTCTCAAACCTGCAACAATAGAAGCTCGTGTTATTAAGCAAATGGATTCATTACGGTACAACGATTTAATTTTCCGAGCACAAAACGGGTTCTGGAAGCGCATGTTTGAATAAAATATTGAAATCATGTACCTCATGTTTGCCAAATTGGTTGATATGCACGCCATGCTTTCCAACGGGGTCAAATGTGTTGTATCTTACGGTGCTAGACCTGGAAGATGAGCAAATATATCTAAGGAAGCTATGGTAAAAGGGTTATATTATGATGGCCATATTGCGCACCAAGTATGAGGTGCGTAACATTATAATTATCTGTGCTGAACATTTCCGGCAGGTTTATAGATTTTAGCGGTGTTGGACATATTTTAAGTAGTGGGTTGTAGTACTTACATTCATGCCGGTGACCAGGTTATTGAACACCTCTTTGTAAACTATATTCCGTGTGTAGTTAGCTAGTTTTTTTCCCGTTTGTAGTAACAACACGCTGAGTCCTTGTGGGTCTGTAATGCGAGAAACTGTCACATAGAGTTGGCCATGGAAGAAAACTTGCCTTGGTAAATACAAGCCCACATGCGTCAGTGATTGCCCCTGGCTTTTATTGATAGTCATAGCATAGCAAGCTTTAAGTGGGAATTGGCGGCGTTTCATGACGAATGACCATTTTGATTGGGTGGCGCTTAGTGTTATCCTAGGAATTAGGACTTTATTTCCGACGCACGTCCAGTTATAATCTCAGCCTCAACAACCCACTCTCCCAAATGCGTAATGATGAGACAGATGCCATTGCACAATCCTTGTGAAGGGTTGACATTTCTTAGAAGCATCACCGGCAACCCTTCCTTCAATTCAAGTGAGTGTGGTGGGATTCCTGTAATTTAGTATCCATGTTAATTTCATTAGTTGATGAGTTTATAACTTATTAGGCATACTATATGGAAATACATGCGAGATGTACCGGGGAAATCCTGACTGTTCAAGAATTTGGGTGGGTATAAATGCTCTTGTTCAGCCACATCGGTAGATGCCTTGCAAATTTCATCAGCGCTTTTGTATGTCCTCATTTGTCCGTGTAGACATTTGAACATACAGCGGTTTATCTGATCTGCATCTTCATTTAAGGGTGTTAGGATAGCTCTGTCTTATAGGTACGACGGGTTGGTTTCGTTCGCCATGAAATCTGAAAAGACTTTGTCAATTAACTGCTCAATTGGATTTGCACCTAGTGTGATTATGAACTTTTGTGGGATCTCAGTCCATGTTTCTTCCTCTTCATTGTCTAGCGCGATTGCTTCAGCCTTTCCATCTCCAATC
Organism: Rheum nobile; assembly: GCA_027886185.1. NCBI lineage: Eukaryota > Viridiplantae > Streptophyta > Magnoliopsida > Caryophyllales > Polygonaceae > Rheum > Rheum nobile. The sequence continues at coordinate 463,920 of WOAB01000127.1, forward strand.
TTTTGAATCCATTTGTTGAATTGTTGTTTGTGGATGTCAATCTCTCCATTGAGCAGCCGTTCATCAACCCTCATGCTCTTTGCTAACTTGAGCACCTGGCAATGCCTCCAAATAGGTGAGTTGTTGATGCAAGCCTGGACGATATCTTGTCGCTTCCCTTTGGTAATGACTGGTACTCTGGTAGTATTTGCCTGAAATCTCCTCCCAGCAGTACCGTTTTACCGCCGAACAGTCTGTGTTTGTTGTTGGCATGTTTGATGCTTTGGATGTCTTGTAATGTTTTGTTCAATGCCTCGAATGCATTTCTATGAGTCATTGGAGCCTCATCCCAAATAATCAGTTTGACTTCATGCATCAGTTGTGCTAATTGAGTGTTTTGTTTAATACCGCATGTACTATTATCAACCAGCTCAATTGGGATTAGGAACCTACTGTGGATTGTCCGGCCGCCCGGTAATAGAAGGGAAGTAATACCTGTGTGAAACAAAAGTGTCAGAGGTGAGCGCTAGGGAATATGCGAGGTATATTATTTTGTTTATGAAGGGAGTATGTAACAACCAAGTACGTAATGACATTGCAATGTTAGTCGTACGAATCTGTAACGGGTGTAATAAAGATTAGCATATTTACTCTTTTGCATGTCTCTGTTATTGCTAAGGAATCGAATAGGAATGAAAATATTACCGGAGTGGCCGAACATAGCTTAGATCGTACCTGTCGATGCTATGGCAAGAACGATGTTCCCTTGTGATCTTATGCGGGCCATTATTGTCTTGTAGAGATAAGTTTTCCCTGTTCCTCCTGCCCCATAGATGAAGAAGAACTCTCCAGATTGCTTATCCACTGCACTGATTACCTTGTCGTATATTGCTTGTTGGTCCACATTCAATTAATGGTACATGGTTGCATGCATGTCTTACATTTTTTTTGCATTGTAGGACAGTTCCTCTCTTATAAGGCGATTGTCCATTGCGGTGAGTAATTGTTTATTTGGCATCGGTATTCTCGAGTAGTCAGTCAATGTGTGCCCATTTTTTGCAAGGAGTTCTTCGATGTCAAGCAAGCAGTAGTTTTGCAGCTGATTTTCGCTGAGCTCCAACGCTGGGAAGTTGAAGTCTCTTCTTTTCCGGTATAATATGTCTTCTGATAACGCAACCCAATTGCTTTCCCATAGTTTTCCCGGATCGGTCACATCACAAAAGGTTAGAATTGTGATAAACAAATCCCGCAGTTGTACCCCCGTTGCCCACACTTGTGCTTCTTTTATTGCGTTGGTCCACTTATTGTTTTCCTTGAGCATTCCACGGGCATAACATGCTTGCCTGAAGGTATCATATTGTTTCCCATTCGCTGTTCGGATTTCTTCAATGGTTCGAGGTCCTGCAACCATATTCAGAAGCATGCGTAGGTAATACCTTTCGCCGGAGGCGGGATGGGCGTACACAATTCTGCCAATTGGTTTGAGATTTCGCCTTGGCCCCCACACCTTTTGTGATGCATCCCATGTGTATTTTTGGGGTATTTTTTCATACTTCAGTTTCCTTGCTTCATCATCTCTACCGTTGAGGGTGAACTACTCTGTAAACATTGTAGATTGTACTCCCTCCCGGTGTAGCACAACCGGCAAGTTCTGCGCATCCGACATTGTTACTGAGTTTTGATCTGGGAGATGGAAGGTCAACCGTATAACTGCGATATAGTACATCCTTTTTTTTCTTATATAGATAATATAAGCTAAGTTCCATAACACATTTGTTCTACAATAATTAGCGGTCATTAGTGTATTAATACATTTATATTATTATATGATAAGGATACAATTAAACTATTCATTATATTATATACATTGATATACATATCTCTTGATTAGTTTAAATCTCTAGTTAATTGTTGAGAAGAAGCATCAAATATATAATCTAGTACATCTCAAAGTTGAATATGGATATAGTACATCCCCCCCTTATATTAGATAATATAAACTAAGTTCCCTAAAACATCTATTGTACAATTATGATTAGTGATTAGCCTATTAATAAATTTATACCATTATATGATAAACTTGCAATTTAATTAGTCATTATATTGTATAAATTCATATACACATTTTTTTATAACTGTAAATTCCTAGTTAATTGTTGAGAAAAAGTATGAAATGTATAACCAATTACATCTCAAAGCTGAATACTGATATAGGATAGCCCCTTTTTTTCTTATATTAGATATTAGACAATATACACTAAGTTTCATATTACATTTAGTCTACAATTATTATCGGTGTTTACTATATTAATAAATCTACACTATTACATTTTTAAGATACAATTAAATTATTAATCACATTATATACATTTATATACATAATATAAACTAAGTTCCATAGCACATTTATACCACAATTATTATTGGTGATTAGTATATTATATTAATAAATGTTTATTATTACATGATTTAAATGCAATTAAATTATTTTTTATATGATCTAAATTCATATACATATCTCTTAATATAATACATCCCTTTTTCTCATGTTAGATAATACTCTGTATGAACTAAGTTGCATAACACACTCATCATACAATTATTATTTGTGATCAGTACATTAATAAATGTGTGTTATGATATGATAATTAATTTATTCACTATATTATATACATTCATATACATATCTGTGCATAATTTAAAATTTCTAGTTAATCATGAGAATCATTTTTTTATTTTCATATGTGTTTCATTAAGTTAATCAAAATTGTAATACTTTTAATTTGTTTTAGTTTTACTCTTATTAAACTATGCACTATTATCAGATTCAGCCAAAGGAAATCAACCCTAGGGTTTTTGTACACACAATTGCACATCGTCGTCTCCCTCATCCCTCGGTGGCAGATGGGCAACCGAGATTCCAGCCTCCACCACTCGCCCATATCCCCAATTCTTCTCAGATTCATTCCACCCTATGCTCGCCGATTTGCTAGAGCCAGAGCAGAGAACGTCGATTTATCCTGCCCCGCGGCCGACCCTGGCCGGGGTGCTTCGCGGTTCTAGATTCGAGCGCACGCCGGGCATTCCTGCGTCGCTGTGCGAGAGACCGATGCTCGCAGTGGTGCCGCATGCCTAGAGTGAGACATACGAGAGGGGATACACGTCGGGCGTTTCTGTTTTAGGTGTGTAGCGGCAGAGAAGCAACAATTGGGGTTGGCGTATTCAGTCAGCCCTCACCGAAAGTTGTCATTGGAGGTTATTTTGGTTCCGCCGAGGCCGCCGAATTGACAACAGCAGCCCCATCCTCGCCGGAAAACGATTGTCAAGGTGCCAAGGTATGTGATTATTATTTTAGGTTTTCGGCTTCCCCTCTTTTTTTAGGCCAATTTGTCTGCTTGATTTCTGGCTTATTGGGTTGTAACGAACCAACAGGTTGTGTAGGTGGTCTGCGGAGGCTTGCTGCTGAGGGTTATGATCTATCCCATCCAATTGATCGGAAAGAACATTGGGCTAGGCATGGTACCAAGAGTTGTTTTCACATTCACTTTGCAGTTGGAAATTCTTTTAAGGTTCTTTCATGCACCAGCATACAGGAATCTGACCCTTCAATGCTTAACTAAGGTATATTCTGTGCCATAGGGTTGCTTTGTTCTTTCATAGACTTGCTTTGGTGCTAAGAGAAGAGTTCTTTTTGTTGTGCAATCTCATTAGGTTGCATCGTTGACTATTGGCGATTACTACAATATCCAGTATGTGAAGATGTATCACATATTCATGTTCAGTTACAGGTAATTATATATAAACTATTGTCCTTGTAAAGCCTTTTAGATAACTTCATCCTTCTGAGACCAGTTTTTATATCTCTCATCATTGCGCTCTCTTCCGATCATTATGTCGTGTCCTCTTAGGTTTTTGTGTAATCCTTGACTGTACTTTTTGTTACTTTATCATGCAGACTATCCTTCCCTTAAATACAAACATACCTGAAGCTTATTCAAATGGATCAACAGATGAGCAGGTCTATCTCATATAAGTACTGCCAATTTCAAATTTGTTACTATCAGCTGTAATTTTTTCTTAATTCGCTTTCTTTTCCTTGCAGGCTTTTATTCAGAACTTGGCACTGTTTTTCACTGCTTTTTCAAGGTAAATTATTCTGCTTGTAGAATAGCTGTTCATTTTTATATATCATTGTAATCACGTTTTGCTTTGATTCATCTGGCTCTCTTCACCATTTTATCGGATATTCTTTTATTAATGTTTTTTTTTTGCATTGTACTTGATTTTTCCCCCATATTACTGTAGTGCTTTATTTTACCAGAAATTGTTGACAGTGATCTATTTAGAGTGTAGAGATTCGACCATTTAGAGGCAGCATGTAAAATGGCATAAACAAGTTGTTTATAGTCATAGAGATCACATGGGCCACTCCTTGTTTTCGAGGATTCTAGTGTTGTGATTCATGAGCATGTGCATTTAGTGTGTTTGCATTCAATTTGTTGTCTTTACTGATGTTAGATTGTTCATGCATAATTTCTTTCCATCCACTGATATTTGTGTGCAAATGTGTTGGCGTAGGTAAAGATAATATGAAGTAGAGCATGATTGAAGTATGACTGACCTATTAGGAATCTTGAACCATTGAGTTGAATATCTTGAACCGAGACCAACTGGAGTGGATACCTATCAAAGCCTTCTAGGGGACAGTCAATACGCCTCACAACAGTGTTGCCTTTTAGATGGATCACGAACGGGTCACCGTTGCGGAGCCGATAAGAAGGTTTCGGCGGTACAACGGTGAACCGACTAATGACGTAGACCTCTCCCACCAAGAGTTTGTCGGCGAAACAGTGGCTGATGTTGGCCCTCGCTACGCAGTGGATAGCGCCTCTCTGCTACAAACGACCAAAAAGGTTAGACATTAAGGCATTTAAAGAAGTGGGGGACGACAACTACGGTCAATTTTTTATTACCGCATTGTCGGCTAATATATAGTCTGTGCTTATGTAATGCTTTTTCAAGGTAATGGCATCCCACTTGCGGATGACCATAGCCTTCACGGTGCATTCCATGCCGGCGTTCAGGTCAGAGAAGGGGATGTACGACGCCGCAAGGAAATCGTCGATGGCTTTCAATGGCCCCGTTTCAAGGGGTTTTAGGGAGGAGCTCGATTTGTTTTTTTCATGGCTGAAGATGAAGCCATTTGAAGGATTTCTGCAGGGGGATTCAGCAGGGGCAATCGTGTGGAAAAAACTGCTTGTGATGCAAGAATTGTAACCTTTATAGGGAGGTCTAGGTCAGCTTGGCTATTGAGTTGTAACCGGCCCATGAATGCGGGGCTGTTAGCTTTGGGTTGAAACAACCATGGCTTTGTAACGACTAATATAAGTTGTAGTAACGGCTAATATAAGTAGGAGTCATTAATTTCTTTATGGATGAAACATCCCTTATCAATTGTGGAGTTTAATTGTGGAGTTTATCCTCACTTTTATGCTGCCCACGTGGGGGTTAATAGGAGTTAATTCACATTTGTTTCTCACCCTTTTTTTTTTGCCAATCTTTTTCAATAGGACAAGTTTAGTATAGAAATTGATAATAATTAAACTATAAATCTTACTAAATTTCTCTAAAATTTACAAATAATTAATAACTCACATCATTTATATCCAACAAATAAAGACAGTTTGCATAAAAAGAGTAAAAAATGTAATTTTCGATAACAAACTTCTTAACTTATCAATAAAGTATTACAAAAAATCATAGAATAATAAAATTTTCTTAACAATATTTATAGGTTAGAATGTCAATTTTATTAGAAAAGGAGCTACGGAATATATACTAAGTGATGAAGTTAAAATCGTGATGCCTATCAAAGTAAACCTCAAAAACCTAACTAATGTAGTAGGGTAAATAAGGATCGATCCACAGGGAGGTAAGCAATCTTCGTAAGTGCAAAGGTTGTATGCCAATAGTAACAAAAGGGGGGGTTTTGGTTTGTATCAAGCAACAAAGTAAATCAAAGCAAAAGATGTAATCAATGGGTGAGAAGTAGGGGTGTTCAAAATCGGCCCGGACCGGACCGGAAAAGACTGGACCGGACCGGTGAAATTACGGTCCGGTCTCCGGACCAAGGTTTTCCCTTAATCCGGTTCCGGTCCGGTCCAAACCCGGAAAAAAACCGGTCCGGATTGGTTGGACCGTTTTTTTTTAAAAAAAATTAAAAAAATTAAAAAATAGAAAGTTAGGAGTTTAAATGTTATTTTTTTATAGATATTTTTCTTAAGTTAATAAGTTATGAGTATAAATGTTTTTCAGATATTTTTTTTAGATATTTTTTTTAGATATTAAATAAGAATTTAATTATTATTTTTAGAAATAATATACGGTCTAAACCGGTCTTGGACCGGACCGGAATCGGACCGGACCGGTCTTCGGTCCAGACTTTTGAAAAAATTCGGTCCATCAGACCGGACCAGATGAACACCTCTAGTGAGAAGTAACTTAGCCACACAAATATTCACACTTCAGTTTGATTGCTTGATCCTAGATTATCTCCAATTCCTACCAATGAATATTTTCGTTCTGATCTTATGTATATAGACAGGTCAACCAGTCCTGAAAATACTTACCATTAAACAATCAAGAAACAATCAAAATTCAATCTAACGACAGCAGTAAGCATATGATTTAACCAGGATACATGCAATACTTAACAACTAGTCAGTACTCGACATGTAATCAATTCTCTTCACAATAAACATTCACAACCAGAAAGTGTAAATTACGGTTGCTACACAAGATAAGGGATTTCAACCAGAAATATCCAAACCCTAGCAATAGATAATCACTAACATCAACTAGATGATCAGACTAGTCAAATCAGCAAGAATCATGGGATGAAGCACATAGAGAATTGATATAATCAAAGAAAAGGAAATAGAGTTATAATCTCACAACTAAATACAAACACAGGCTTCAATCGTCGGACTAAACAAAGGTTGCTTAGTTCTTCATAGTCTTCAAAGCATAAAAACTCTAAGGGAAAAACTGAACGATAAAGTGATTGAATGAATGTTTTTCAAAAGGCTGCTAACTAATGAATATTAAAAACCTAGCAAACCCTAATCTAAAAAGATAAGAAATAATATCCTAAAAGGAAATAAACGGAATAAAAGAAAAGAAATAAAAATAAAATAAAATAAGCAAAACTCGGACGAAGTAAACTCTCGGCTCCGCGTATGTGAACAGTAACCGCGTCCGCGGAAAGATTTCCGCGACCGCGGATTGGTCTCTTAGTCCTTCGCTGCTTCTGGCGTGTTTCTGCGACCGCGGCGGAGTTTTCACGCCCGCGGTTTTGCTTCGTCTTGCTCCTTCAGCTTCTCGCTTGCGGTCTTCTCTCGTGGCTTCGCCTTCATCTCCTTAAGTCTTCATTTAAGCACTCAAAACCACCAAATCAACACTTCTTCTCCAAAACTCCATTCTCCTATATTGTGTCCTAAACACACATAAATGGCACCCTAAATACTAGTAACAGCTTCTAGTTACGCACTACAAAGTAGCGCTTATCAAATTCCCCCATGCTTAGACCTTGCTCGTCCTCGAGTAAGCTAATAGAAACCTACTCCTCCAATGAAATACCCAAGGTCTCAGGAAGCACAGCAAAACTATCTCCACTAAGAACTACACCTAATCATGAATCTCCAAGGCACCAACACATCAATACAACACACAAGCTTCAAGGAAAGCAGAGTACTTCCCCCAAGCTTAACCCGAACACCATAGAGTGAAAGTGACCATCTAATCCTAGCCTCCATCTAACTTTTTATACCTCCCAAAGTGACCTACCCGAATCCCCCTTATATCACCTTTTATTATGTCACCACGCCAGGAAAATGAGGAATCCTAATAATCACTCTTCTTCTTTTCACTCATTTTGCCAAGGCGCCCTTTCGGGTTTTCACCAAGCCACTCATTTCATTTTTCTTTAGATGGGCTCACAAAACTCACATCACTCTTGACCTCTTATTACCCCAACCTAATATTGGTCCGTACCACCTACTTATTGCCTAAGCCTCCCTTTCGGGTTTTCGACTTATCCCAAGATTTCTTCTTTTGTCTTTTTTCATTTTTTTGACTTTTTCAATTTTTTCTATTCAGACAACTAGCAAGTATAGATCACTCCCCCATGCTTAAATATTGCATTGTCCTCAATGTAATGAAAGACAAAAAAATAAAGCACATGGAAAGGCAGAAAAGTACTCACGACCGTCGCCGAGGTGGCCTGGATGTGGACGTCGGGGCTGGCGGTACATCCTTGAAAACACAAGTCGCAGGTGTTGCGGCGATCCTTCTCAAGCAAACTCCTCGTGCAACCAAATAGATCCACTGTAATATGAAGTGGTACATCAAAGGAACGGGGTTGCACGGGCCTTCAATGAACACAGAATTGGAGCCCTAATGTAATCGTGTAGCGGGCTCTATCGCTCCATATCAATAATCATATATGCAGTTGGCTCTGGAGCTCCTCCTCATCAGCTGTCTAATGTCGGGCCATCATCGGTGCCAAATAAAAATATCGGGCTATTGTCTCCTCCTTGGCAGCATGATGCGCACCATCTCGCGTAGAAAAACTCGAACAACTGGGCCACGATCGCGGTTTTAAGGCCGCGGTCGCGGTATCTTCAGTTTTTTTTTCCAGATAAGGGGACTTATAGTGGGAAAACCGCGGTCGCGGAAAATTTTCCGCGGTCGCGATTTCGCGTCTTTTGCCAGACGAACACCGTATTCAAACTTTTTCTTCGAGTCTCCTACCTGCAGGTTAATCTAAACACGAAACAACACAAATAAAAACTTGAAACGAAAAGACATGAAAAGAATTACATAACTCGGGTTGCCTTCCGAGCAACGCCTTGGTTACCGTCGTGGCTCAACATGGTGCCCTTCAATTCAGCTTGGGTTGCTCACATCAACTGAGCACTTGAGGTCACAATCAGGAGGGTGTCTCTTTGCATCATCTATGTTGAATCCGACCCTCACCCCATCAAACTCCATGGTGAGCGAACCACTACTCATATCAATCTTCGTATTCGCCGTTTTCATGAACGGCCTACCCAACATCACATGGGTTGCATGTTTGTCTTGCCCCGTATCCATCATAAAGAAATCAGCAGGGAAAATTAGCTTATCGACCTTTACCAGAACATCTTGCACAACTCATTTGGGATACACATAGGACATATTCGCCAATTGAATCACCGTCCCTGTCTTATTCAATGGTCCAAGCACCAAAGATTCATACAGTGAGAGAGGCAATACATTTATAGATGCACCCAAATCCAACATGGCTTTATCGAACGTGGTGTCACCTATCTTGCAAGGAATACTGAACATGCCTGGGTCACTGTACTTCTTGGGCATCCGCTTTTGCAGCATAGCGGATACATTCTCGCTCACCTAGACCTTCTTCTTTGTTTTCTCTTTTGACTTCCTCTTAATATTGCATAACTCCTTCAAAAATTTTGCATAGCGAGGAATGCTCTTAACCAGCTTGATTAAAGGAATGTTTACCTCGTAATTATTGAAGGTCTCAAAAATTTCCTTGTCGTTCTCCGGCCTTCTAGTATCCTGTTAGCGGCATCCTAGCCTTCACCATACTCCCGTCGCCACCACCGGATGTGAAGCTTAAAATATCCGGTGGAGGCCATTAAGAATTTGATTTCAAAGCTACCTTGGATTGCCAAATATCCTCCCATGCATAAAAAGAATGTGCTATTACTTTTTGATGGAATGTGTTTAATTTTCCCAATCTTCTTCTTCGGCTGTGTATAGGGACCTTTTATTTTCATGGAGCTTTTTGAAACTCTAATTAAAAGAGGTGTGCCATGAGGCCGCACAGTTGTGCTTAAGCACAGTGATAAAGTCAGTGGTCCGTTAGGTAGGTGGGTAGACTCGGATCGAATATGTAGAAAGGTACATGCGCATTCAAGCCTAGTTATTATCATAGTAGGGTTTCCATCCAAAAACCAAATAACAATATGAGGACTAACTCACTAACCTTATATATTAGGACATAGTTATGTATCAACTTCAGATGTATGATAAGTATTCTAGCACGCTCCCTCAAGTACAACTGCTCATTGACACTTGAACAAAGGTAGATAGATCACGAACGGGTGGTGTTCGCCTAGCCCAATCCAAATACGTACACCAAGAAACCCAAGACCAGACCAACTCTGATATCATGATGAAGTCTGTTGGACTGATAAACATAGGGGTCGAACATACACGAGTGCAACATGCACATAGCGCCCTACATACAAGGCTAATGAGGTTCCAACCCAGCCAAATCCAATTGACATATTTTCTCCAAACTTTCAATGTGAGAAGCTATATATAACTCTCACACGACCTCTCTAGTACAACTGTCTGAACTAACACTTGAAAACATGCCTTAAGACCGACAAGCCAAATGAGCTAGCCTATATCACATCCGCATGGTTAGCTATGCTTAAATAATGTCTTAAGGCCGACAAGCCAAAACGAGCCACTCTATATCATACCATCATAATGGACTAAATCCAAACAATGAAATAAACTTGAACCAAGAACCCGCTCTGATATCATGATAAAGTCCGGTCGAATAATAAACAGGGGAGAAGATAGTCTGAGCGCAATATGCATATTCAAGTCCATCACATAAGTCCAGTAGAATTTCATCCGAAAACCAATTAAAAATAGAAGAAGTATCCCACCAACGTTATATACTAGCTTAATTATGTTCCAAGGTCGAACGTGAGATTGATATTTTAAGATGTAGCAGCACATAGTTATTTGAACAAGAATTAGATGAACAATCTCTATCTTCAATCTTCCTACCCCTTTGGTGTTTTATATATATATATATATATATATATATACTTCATGTCTACTTTCACCTTATTCAATCAAAATGAATTGTCATGATTCCTCACTTGATTATTGTTAAATGAATTGTCATGATTCCTCACTTGATTATTGTTGGTGATTTTAGTGTTATCATGACATTGTTCACTTGGAGGGAACATTGCCATTTAGTGTGATAGAAATTCATACAACACTATGGGAGCTCATTTCGTTATAACACATGTTTGGGGGTGTTGAGTATAGACGTGTGTACGCGGACTAGAGTTCTTTAGGGAACTAATAAGGATTTCTTACATGTGAAAAGCAAGTACCCTTGGAGGGGACTTTGCTGCTTTATTTCCTTTGAGGGAACTGTTCCCTGTGAGGGAACAATACATTGAACTATATAGATGGATGGTTGATCTAAGCACGTTAACCACATGGTTAATTTGAGAATGTGCATGTAATTGCTGTGCAACTGTAGTTGTAACTTCCTTGTGAACTGTCGGTAACCGTTGGGGACGGTTTCCTGAGGTGGTAACTACCATAGGAGCGATTGTAACCGCTTAGTAACCGCCCGATAACTACCGAAAACTTTCCTAAAATTCTGTAATTCATTTTTCATAAGTCTCTCACTGTCTATATAAAGGGTTTTAGGCGATAGTGTTGGGGTTAGACGATGAGATCTCTCATATGATCGAGTCTATCCAAAGTCATACTCCATTATTTACATGCACTCTAAAATTCAATTCCTTTTGAGTAGCCTAGACCGGAATTGGCTTGGTTTGTCTTATCTCACATTAAATTTTGTGGATTCCCTAAGGCTATGCTAGGGGCGAGATATTGATTTCGAAAAGCTCACAAGTGATTCAAACCTATATCAAGTTCTTATTGCCTTTGATTGATCTATGGATGTAGAATCATCTACATTAACGTCCACGAAGGGAACTCCAGATTTGTTGGGAGAATGGAGCAATTCAACCGTTTTGTAGATTCATTATCTCTGAAATAACATTTCCTCGTCAGCAGCTTCAGTGCCTTCAGAGGGAATGTTTCAAAGAAGGGTTCCCAACAACCAAAATCAATATTTTGATATCAAGTCGATCCAATGGCAATGGGTATGAGAAGACAACCAAGATAAAGATGGTGGAGACCCAAAAGAAGTTGGTCGCTCCTACCATGGAAGAGAAATAAAACCTTTGATCTGAAGGTCTTTATGTATTTTGTCCCAAATTTAATTTGGGTACATGAAAGATAATTTGGCTTTGATAATATTTATATCACTGATATGTATGATATGTTAATGGTTAGATTTAAACCATGTATGATCTTTTGATCATGGGATAAGATATGTATATCGATGGAATGGTTATGTAAACATGTCCATGATTTCTCATTACTATTCGATGAGAAATGATAGGTGTAAAACATGTGTTTTGATAGATCATATATGAAATATTATTGTATGATTGTATAAGGCCAAATTGAATTTGTGATCAAATGAATTTCAGATGATCGCCTATTGAAAGGGAAACATGTCCATTATTTGGACGTGTCCTCAACTGGACGATGATGAGACTTTGGTAATTTGCATTCAGATGCAAGAGTGACTCTATGTAAGTAACGTGACACAAGCAAAAGGACATTTACATGATGTCTAGGGTATTGTTACCATGGACATTGACATATGATCATGTGTTCACCATTTACTTAGGTGAAGGAAAGGTGTCATAACCTTTGATTATATAATTTAAACATATTGTTTATATCATTGTTATTATCCTGGATTTAAGGATGATGGAAGATGTCTTATATATAAGTTTGTACCCTGGATGGGTAGTTCCCTTGAAGGGAACTATCCCAAGTAAGAGGCATTAGTTAACGTGGAAGTGTAACACCCTCAATTTACACCGGAGATATTACATGCCAGTGACCTCAGACTTTACCGTCCAAAGTCACCCGAGGCTTTTCCAGAACAGACATGCTTAAATACATACACAATTACATATTAATTGAAAGATTAAACAACGGAAGACTTTAAATAGCCAACTTATAACATGGCTTAAATTATGAAGATACATCAAGGTAACACTTAACAAACTTAAAACACTTAACAACTTAAATACTGACTTTAAATCTTCGTCTGCAAGCTTCTTATCCTTCAATAGGTTACTTAAACTCCGGGAATCAACTCCTGATGTGCCGAATCGAACGGATGACACCAGCCCACATGCAAAGAACAAAGTTCATGGGTTAGTCTACTGAATAGACTAGCAAGGGTACAAAGTAGAGTGGTTCAAGTGATCATGACCGTTTACTATCATTGTCCCTTGAATAAAAACTGAAGGAACGATATATAACCCGACACTTTCACGGAATGATTTAACAATTAAGATATGCACTGAAGAGAAGACTCCAAAGGAATTTGAGTCTTAAAGGAAATTATGACAACTGCTAGGGAACATTAAAGTTACACACACAATGATTTAAAAGTTGACTGAGATGCTTCAGTTCACAACCAACCTCATCGCATACAACGAATCCAGATTGAAAAGAGAACGTACTATGATCAAAGTCGAGACGAGTTTTCCTAGCTGCACTATAACTTAGCTGCAGTACTCGCCGAAGGTTTATTAATCATGTGCACTCGGGCACATATCTTATTTAATTACCAACCACACTTTACTGAAACACGTTAATGTTATTAAGAGCGGCACAAAGCTTAAATCTCAGGGTGACAATCATGTCGACCCAAATTAACACAACACACAAACACACACACGCACACGCACACACGAGGCTTAATATTATTCCGAGTAACAACGGAAGTTATTATTACACAGGGTGACCTTACGTTCACCCAGATTACACTACCACAGTGCTTACACTTTAATTTACAGGATGACAGTTACGTCCACCCCAATTGCACTAGCTAGGTGCTTAATACACATGACTGCAATTATGCTCATCCAATGGCGCTTGCAAGGTGCTTAAAACACTTCAGATCCTTAACGGTGGATAAGAAGCATAGGTCATGACCCTTAAATTATTATCCGGAAATTAACCCGAGGAGTATTACGATTTAAAGAAACGACAAATCCTTACTTGGATTAGCGTTCCTACGAACATTAAGTTATAAAGAAACGACTAATCCTTACTTGGATTAGCGTTCCTACGAACACTCGTGTTAACTAAATAGTCTAACACAGCAATTATTCACATTAAAGCCATCCAGGCAATCAACTTAAACATAGAGATAATAGAAACGGCTAATCCTTACTTGGATTAGTTTTCCTATTAACCCACATGTTATTCTAGCATTAAGATTAAATTCACAACAATACCATCACGGTAATTATCACATATAATAGCGTTGTTCTAACAGATATACAACCTATCATAACATTACTTTAATCACGTTTATTTATGAAATTAGTTCCCAAACAAAACAACAGTTCACTCCAATTTAATTAACAATTAAATAATTGATAATTAATGAAACATGGAACGATTAAGCAAGAGCGAACCGCCACTTGCCTTAATCCGCAGAGTTGGAACAAGCCTAACGATGACGGAATTCCGGGCTCGACACGGGTATAGCTTCGACAGCACAATAACCTCCGAGTCGACCCACAAGAGAAACCCTAAGTTAGATCCGACATAAACACAGTACGAATCTAAAAACGACGAAAGAAATCGAAAGAAACAACGCCTCGACGACGACCACCAAAGCCAAAAGCCAAAGAGGCATTCCGGGCTCTGGCGGCGGTCGCCGCAGTTCATCACGGCGGGCGCCGTGAAGAACACGGCGGTCGCCGTGAAGAACACGGCGGTCGCCGTGAAGAACTCAGACGACAGAAGCGGTGAGAAAACTCACCCAAAACACGAGCGACTCGGCCTCCTTCGACTTGCTTTGGTTTCTAACCTCCAAGGCTACCAAAAGCTTCACAAAGGCACTCTGGAAACACCACCAAACGACCTACGGCGAGGCACAACTTCGGTGAGGCAAGAATTTGGGAGAGCTTGGGCTGTGGATTGAGCTCAAAACCCCTCCCAGACACCTCCTTTTATAGCCAAATGCCAGGAAACACAATCATGGCCCTACGAAGAGCTACTCCGACGCTGCCAGAGCCACGCCGGCGACCTTCGGGCAAGGACCTCCGGACAACAATGACGGCGGGCGCCGTCATAAATGCGGCGGGCGCCGCCATAGGCCTGGCGTCCCCAGCTAGGAGAAGACCCAGCCTGCTCCTCGAGCCTTGCGATGACGGGCGCCACCACTGTACGGTGGGCGCCGCCCTTGGCTTTGCCGCCTCCTCAGCTCTTAGACGAAAATGATATTAACCCGGGATAAATTATCGTATGCGAACGAGTATTAAAATCGAAAGCACGTCGTATTTTATTTCACTGAGAAAACATTACAGATACAGAGAGCATTACCGAACGTCTTAAACTCTCTGAATTAAATCCGACGTACATAACGGGTACTCGGGAAAATTCTCAAAATTCCCAAAATAACCTTATAGAATTACGGGGTATCACAGGAAGGAACTGTGTCTTGAAAGGACTAATGTTCTGTAAAGGGTTTTAATGAGATTGTATTAATCTTGTTTGTTATATAAAAACCGATCATGGATTGATCTTTGCATCATCAATGGACTAATGTAAAGTTTGATTGCTACAATGTGTCTCTTGTTATGTTCTCCTACATGGACATGTGTCCATTATAGGGCTTTGTACTACATATATATGCTTTTACATGTAGTATAACCATATGAGATATGATTAGAGTGGTGATCATGGGTTAATCATGAGGATCCATGATTGAGTTTGCAAGGGTCGGAAGAGACAAAACCAAACGTCCAGACCATGAGACCTAAATGAGATCTGACGGAAATATTCCCTTGAAGGGAAATATTTCCATATGAGTCTACGACACAGAGTGTGTAGATTACTCATGGTATATCTAGATTACATACTTCAAATCTACTGTATTTCAGTGCATATTACTTGAGTAATGTCTACTAGATATCAGATTACTTAAGTTAAGTCTACTGTTCCCTTGGGAAGATTACTTTGTTAAGTCTACTGGTTTAGGCCCTAATGTGTTTCACAGATTGGCTATTTGAATCTACTGTATTTTATACAAATTAGTCGATTTAGACCCTACTATATTTATTGTGTAGATTGGTCTTGTTTTATTTTGATTTGTGATGATGTGTGATATTTATGTATGACAAGAAAAGTGCTAGATATGGTCAAAGTTTATAACCAAGGTTGTATATCAACAATGGTGGGAAGTGTACATGTTGTACAAGTTTTTCACACATGTCAACATTATGGTTGGTCGAAGAGGGAGAATGTGGTATTTCCCCACACGAAGATGTAATGATGTGTCAAAGGGGATCCTTATGTCCTTTTAAATTATGGTGAAATCCATGTTCCTTGGTATAAGTGACAAATTAGGAGAAATGAGTCCCATGGAAGGAAACATGCTCCCTGAAGATGGTTGCATTCACTAAAGGGAAGCGGTTGCTCCCCTAAGGGGAATTGTTCCCTAGAAGGGAAACGAGTCGTTTACTATTTATTAAAATAGGATTCTTTATGAAAGAACAAAGATGATCTTATATGAACTTTGGTTTGACAGAAATTCAACTTAATTTATTTGATTTTTGATCTAGGGTGGTTAATGGACTACCCATTCCTAAGAGATAGAGTTTGGGCAAGATAGATGTTGATGGCCTCTTTGGGAATGCAAAACATTCCAAGATTTTTCAGATCAATTCTATTGGTTGAATGATTTAAGGACGGTCCAAATCATAATCAAGTGAAGAGGTGCTATCAATGATGAAGCTCACTTCATTAAACCCGAAACAAAGACATGTTTCTTAGCTTTAATATGGGATTGATTGTAGTAATACAAGAGCAAGGAGGGAAAAGATATTCAGTTCTTGATTACAAAGCTTACTTAGCTAAGGAATTGACGATGATAAACTACTCAAGTTTGAGAGTAGGATCATAGGAAATTAAGTCAACGCAATGAGTCGCAATTATTACCTTTTGAATAAGGGTGATGGAGAATGAGATGGGCTATCTCATGGGTATGGAAATACGTGTATGAGTGAAGTTCCTACCGCATCATAACATTTATGTGATAGATATATTCCCTTCATGATAATAAGGCCAATGGGAATTTTGGTATTATTGTATTGGGATAACAACATAAGGTTTGCATAATCATGTTATGGATGAGACAAAGAAATCACCTAAGTGGTGGCCTCAAAGATGAAGTTTGTCTAGCGGGTTCAATATGAATAGTACATAAATGGTGGATCTTGTTATGGATTCATGATATTAGGATTCCCTATGCATCATATGGGAGAGGTCAAGACGATCCTGGGTTTTAGGATTGAAACGAGACTGAAATGAATTGTCCTTTGAAGGGAAGTGTCCATTGACAAGAAACGTATCCCTCGTAGGGAAACGTGTCCCTTAGTTTCTCGTTTATGCCCCATGTAAGCATGATGGAATCTTGACTCAAGTTTTCAATAGTTACGAAAAGCTAGTGTACATGGAAGAGTACATTGTAAGATGCAACGCTGAATACGCCTTGTTATGTCGCGGTTTAACAAGTACTGAAGTGTTATGAGCTGACCATTGTTTATGGTCATAATGTTTTTGGACGCCTTGTTTATGGTAGTTCGAATGAGTACTCAAGTACCATGGTTTATGGTCTTGGTTGTGTCAGAATCATTCCTTGGATATGGAGGAAAAGTTGGATGCAAGTTGGATCGTCGAATTAAATTATTCATCTAAAAGTGGATGGGTAGTTCCCTTGAGGGGAACTCTGTCTCGTATGAATTTCATTTGTTCCCATGGAGGAACCAGATGTGTTTATTTCCACTTGACAGTAGTGCCATTTCTTGGACTTCGAAAGGAATGATCTAGCATCCTGGATTCGAGAATGGAAATAAGATTGGTAGTGATTAGTTGAATCCAAGTTTATGGAAACGACTAAGGAATTAAATCAACCAAATTTCCTTAAGGCCGAAATAGATTTCAATTATGTGAACATAATAACTCTGGCCAGAGGGGAACATTGATTTATGCTATAAGAGGTCACGTCCCTTGGATGTGAGGTAAGACATGATTCATGAGTTCTTGCTCATGGTACATAATGTGATTTCGGTTGTCTTGATTCAGTCAAAATAAGTTTGCTTACCACTTGACGAAGAGGTTAGCTGAGGGGATGGGAATAAAAGACCCATATAGCTTTCTAGTGGTGACATACCAATTCCCACCTAATTAATGTTAGGGACAAATTCAATATGGAAAGCTCACACCTAGAAACTGAAGCACAAAGATAAATGTTCTCAAGTGTGTGCTTGGTTCCTACAAGTTGGGAGGTTGAAGATAAAGCCTTGTTAATAGTTCCTTTAAAAAGAGCAAATTGTAGGTGCACGACTGGGGTAACATTCCCACTAAAAGGATATACATATATGGACGTGAAGTTTGGGCGCTTCATGAAGCTATGGGTTGGCTTCATATACATTCATGAATAGATATGGACTCAAGGCCCTTAGAGTCATGTACGACTTTAGCATTGTAAAGTAACTCATGTGTGTGTTGTCTTCAGGCACCCAATGAGGTCAGAACACCATGATTCTTGAGTGTTTGGAATGTGTAACGACACTAAGAGGAAATTCACTCCTTGTGACATTTTCGTTTATGCATAGAGTTTGGGATGAAGGCTTGCTTATTTTGTGTATCAAGGATTACACTAAAATGGGGGAGGAGTGTTGGTGACTTTAGTGTCATCATGAGACTGTTCCCTTAGAGGGAATATTGCTATTTAGTGTGATCGGGATTCATACAACACTATGAGAACTCATTTCGTTATAACATATGTTTGGGTGTGTGGAGTACACACGTGTGTAAGCGGACTAGAGTTTTGGAGGGAAACAATAAAGATTTGTTACATGTGAAGAGCAAGTATCCTTGGAGGGAAGATTGCTGATTTGTTCCCTTTGAGGGAACAATATAAAGAACTGTACATATGGATGGTGGATCTGAGCACGTTATCCATGTGGTTAATTTGAGAATGTGCTTGTAACTATTGTGTAATTGCAATTGCAACTTATCTTTTAACCACCATAACATATGTAACTTCCTTGTAAACTGTCGGTAACAGTTGGGGACAGTTCGTTGAGATGGTAACTGACATAAGAGCAGTTGAAGCCGCTTGGTAATCACTTGGTAAATGCTCAGTAACTGCCAAAAACTTCCCTAAACTTCTGTAATTCATTTCCAGAAATCTCCCACTGCCTATATAAAGCGTTTTTTGTGATTGTTTTGGGGTTACATGCACTCTAATGTTCAATTCCTTTCGAGTAGCCTAGATTGGAATTGTGTCGGTTTGTCTTATCTTACTTAAATTTCCTAGATTCCCTAAGGCTATGCTAGGGGTGAAATATTTATTTCGGAAAGCTCACAAGCGATTCAAACCTATATCAAGCTCTTATTGCCTTTTATTGATCCATGGATGTTGAATCATCTACATCAACGTCCATGAAGGGAACTCCAGATTTGTAGAGAGTGTGGAGCAATTCAAATGCTTTGCAGATTCATTATCTTCGAGATAACAATTCATCATAAGCAACTTCAGTGCCTTCAGAGGGAACATTTTAGAGAAAGGTTCCTAACAACCTCAACACCTACAATTATAACTTCACATCGTTAGGCGTTATGCTTCTCCTATCATTTTTCTCGTATATATTTGAACAATCTAAGGGCATGTGAAAAGTTAATAATGTCAATCAGACTTTTGGAAACTTCACTGAATATATTTATCTTTTGGTATTTCATAATGGACTTGGACAAAGCCCTCAAGGCCCAAGTACAAGTAGTGTCTATTATAGGTATGTCGAAGTTGTGCCATGCATGTGATATGCTATTGCCTAAAACTAGGGATGACAACGAGACATATTTTGTGGCGGAGACTACATTTCGGGTTCCCATATCTGTTTCAGTTCTCTGCCAAAAAATTCCCCGTTTCGATCCTCGTCGGGTCCCAGTCTCCATCCTTGTTTGTTTTTCCGCATGTATGATTCCTACGAGTTTTTTCGCGTGATTTCCCATTAATTTTCTCATGTAGTGGACTTTATAATCATCTTCTTACAAAATTTATTGTCATGTTTATAATTTTTATTACAATAATGTCAACATAAAAATAATGAGATCGATCAAAAGAGCTAGTGACATTACATGAGACAAATAATATACATATAGTGAACGTATAAAGACTTAGAAAATCTTGATCGGTGATGATTAATGTGGATTAATCATATTTTATGAAAAAATAATATATTTCACAATGTAACAAAATTGACTTTTAATATAAAATAAAAATACACTCACGGATTCCTCATGAGTTCCTCCAATAGGGATTCCTTATGGGTTTCCCCGACGGGCCGAGCCAAGGAGCAGGCATGGGACGCCAAACCCCCATCCCCGAGCGAGGAATCAAACTTTTCTTTTTACCCATATCTATCCCAATTTACAATCTACATCCTCGTGGTAGAGAATCCCTAGGAAAACGAAAAATACCTTCCTATTGTAATCCATATCTAATACACTATTATTTACAACCTTTATATCCTTCTACTATACATTTACCTAGTTAATGTATTCACAAATTGTCTTGACTTCATCTTAGATTAGGATGTAAATTAGATAAGAATTGAACTAGTACAATATAATTATGAACAATTTCGTGTTGTAAACCGAGGTTTTAAAAATTTATGGTGATGAAAAATTTCTGGGTATGTCCTCTCAACCCACGTCTTGAACAACGCTTGATTGTTCCATAATTCTTCTTCTAATGAGCCCTGAACCTATTAACCCTGATCCTTACAACGTGCCTGGTCATAAGTTGTGGAAGACAAGGCTTACGGAGCACAAATGGAGGAACATCCCAACGACTAGTTGGGGGCACCAGGGGCACTATTTCCTTATAAGATTCCTTAGCCGTATCATTCATGTAAAATGGACTCACCAGGGAAGAAGCATCAGCTCCCCTATCCTTTGCTATAGCAAGTGATGAGAATCAAGGTTCCCAATGGAACCTTTCTTTCCTAGAAAGAGTGGACTGTGCCTAAACTAGGGCTTCTTCTCCTTCCTTGAGCTTGAGTGGTCTCCTCTAGTCCTTAGAAGGTGGTCTCGGCCGTGGGGGAGAGGAGTCACCAAGGAAGTGCCGAGAGGAGGAGTGGACGGTGGGAGTGCCAAGGGAACCTCTCTTAGAGGTTCCTTGGCCGAGCTTGCCTTGTTCGAATGAGAGCTTATGAGTTTGATTGATTCACACGAATTTGATGAGAGAAAGAGAGATTGGAATGTTGAAGATTTGAGTTGAAAGAAGATAGTGGCTGCCTAGAGGGAGATAAACTCAACCTTAGGCTATACCACTCTTTAATTCTTCAACTCCCTAGAAAGTGAAGGCTTTACAAGCCTTAAATAGTCTAGGTCTCAAAGTGGACTAGGAGCCATTCCACAAATGGGTCCACACGTCCATAAAAGGAAATACAACTTAAATAAATAACAAAGGGGATAAAAGCCACAGGCTTGGTGGATGGCGTGCGCCTTGATGCCTTGGAGTCGAATCCATGGGGCTTGATTGTCGTGGCATGGAGGCGCCAGCGCCATGACTAGTCCGAGGTGAGGCACGATAGTGATCTTGGCCCAAGGCCGGAATGCTCGCCTTGGCTCAGACTTGTGATGGCTCGGTGGACTAGGCTATTGATGGCTTGGGTCATAGCTCGGGCTCGGGCCCTAGGTACCGGGCCTTGAATGCCCTTGTCGATGGGTGTGTGGCACTCATCACTCTCCCCTTCTTAAGGGAGAATTGTCCCCAATTCTTCATCATACTCCAGTGGCACATATGGAGACAAATCAGCCACGTTGAAGGTAGGGTGGGCACCGTACTTCTCGGGAAGGTCAACTTCATAAGCATTGTCCCTGAAGTGACGAAGGATGCGGAAAGGACCATCTCCTCGGGGGTTGAGTTTAGATTGGCGGTGAGCTTTTGTAGGATCATACGTTGTTAGTTATCGAGGGAACTGAAAGTTCAGTTCCCTAAGCAGCGGAGTAAGTAAACACGAACAGATTCAAGACAAGTTCCTTAGAGTGGGAACCTTTGATAACCAACTAGTTATCCAGGATAAAACCCACTACCCCTTTTGCAAGAGGATTTCAAAGTCTACTTCTTGTATTAATACTTCGGTTACAATCAACTAGAATAGAACACACAGATTAAAGTCTTAGACACACTAAAGACTCTCTACCTAGTTCAACCTAACCAAGTAACAAGCAAGTGACTTACTTCATTCTTCTTCAAAGAACACAGCACAATTCTTCTTCTACACTTCAGAAAGCTTCTTTTCGTTAATGCGTGTTGAAATGAGAGAGGTTTGACCGCTTTACTTATATGATTTAGTTAATAAGATAATAAATCTTCAATAACTGAATCATATAAATAAAATAATCAAAAGAAATCTTTAAAGATAACATTTGTTACCAAATATTATCTTTATCGATTTTTTTACAACTTTGTTTCCATGAGAGATAATCTTTTACGCTCCTATTATATATGGAAACCGGATAAAATCTTTAGCTCTCTCTCTAGCTAAGATCTACCCTAAAACAGCTCGCCGCCGCCTTCTCAAAATTCTTCAAGTGTTTCTGGCGTCGACTAGCTTGGGTTCCTTTTGCCAGTTCCCAAGTCTGGCGATAGCGTCTCTATTCCTTGCTTTCCGAGTTCTAAGTTCCCTGTTTATCACACTAATAGAAACATTAATAGCAAAGATGTTTGTCATTATCAAAACTAGGAAAACTGAGGAATGGAACTATAGTAGGGAACTGAAGTTCCCAAAAGTTCACTTTCTAACAATTTCCCCATTTTTGATGATGACAAACATGTAGAACTGGCATATCAAAATAGGCATGAATAATATGTGAGAAAGAACAGAATATGGCTAGATGTAGAATAATCATTTGTGAATTGCATATTCCCCCTTAACATCAGATCTAGTTCCTTAGTTCCCCCTTAATGAAACAACTAGATTCGATTTCCGTTCATCCTATGAGTTCCAGATTACCAGGTTCATTCCCCCTTTGGACATCATCGAAAAGAGTCAGTTAGATGAGTAACACAGAGATTTTAGAGAGATAAATAAGCTAATGCTGAACTCTAGATAAATGGCACCGTAATAAAGATTGAAAGCAGATAATAAACGGAGCAGGAAGCACAAAATAAGTTCATTAAATATTAAAGGGCAGAGACTACATAAGCAATGCAACAATAAAAATAAAAGCACTCAGAGACACACAAAAAGGGATCATAATATGGAAGTGGGATCCTAAGGGAACTATAAGTTCCGTGTCATCTGAGAAGGGAACTGAACACTGTCCCTAGCTACTGCGTGCCCTTGGCCCTGTGTGCCCTGTCCTCTGCAATCCTTTCATCAACCAGTCGCCGAATTTCCTTGGCGAGGTCACCAGTGTACTTCCATAGTTCCACCATCATCTCATGGGTGGCGTGGTTCCCTTTCTCCACAGTAGTAGCAACCTTGTCAAAGCCATTGACCAAGGCATGCTCAATATGGGCCAAGCTGTTGAGCAGCACCTGGGTATCTAGGACTAGGCGCGGATTAGATTGGCCAGGCAGCAGCTCCTCCTCAAAATCTTCAGCCTCAGACACGTCATCAATATAGGCCTTCTTAGCAAGGCGTCGTACCGTGGTCATGGTGAGGATGTGGGAGAAGTGGGTCTCTTGGATATCAGCGGGGTAGAGACCAAGGCTGGAGAGAATAAGCTTAATCACATTTGGGTAGGGAAGGCCATGGGTAGAGTGGGCCTTGCAAAATTGCATATGGGCCAGAATGATGCGAGGGAGGTCGATGGGTTCTCCCAAGAGAAGTTTCTCCAACAAAACAGCATCGGAGACAGCCACTGTGTCTCTCTTATCTTGGCGGGGGGTGATGTTCTTAATGAGGAAGGTGTGGAGGATTTTGCGGTCAAGGCTAAGTTGTTTGGTGAAGAGGGTACCTTTGGCGGGGGCATTGCCTTCAAACACAGTACGGAGGATGGCTGCCTTTCTTTTCCCTAGCCAGTTCCTCTTGATGATGACCCCAAAACCTTCACCGATCTCCAAACCAAGCACAGTTCCTATCACACCAACAGAGATAGGGAAGAGTTTACCACCCCAGGTGAAGAGAGCATCATGAGCAGGCTGGTCCTCCTTGGCAGATACAAACTGCAGATTTTGATAGAAGAGGCGCACCATATCTTCATTTGCTATGAACGGAGAGGGAACCAGAGAGTCCCAACCCTGAAGTTGAAGCTTGGCGTAAGCATCAATGACACTTTCGTCATCGGAGGAGGTCCAGAACTCCTTGCCAACGATGAGGGGATCCAGAACTTTCCTGGCGGCCAGAGAAGCCTCCAACTTTGGCATCTTGGTGGAGGAGCGAGTCGGAGAAAGTGACATCCGCTGCTTTCTTTTGGAGGGTGGGGAGATCTTGGCCCTTTTTGCCGGTGGCGTCTCATCAAGTTGGAGAGAGGGGACGCCGGAACCACCCTTAGCAGCGCGGCGCTTGACTCGACCGGCGACAGATTGCGAGTCGCCTGGTTTCCGAATAGAGGGGGTCGGGGTAGGCAGGAGATCCACATCAATGGGGGGACTCCTCTGAGAGGGAGATGAGTGATGAGAGTCCTCCTTTGTCGGAGAAGGGGAGGACGGCCGAGAGAGCGTATGCTCGGAGGAGGCGGAGTGACTAGGTGCCTTTGCCGGCGAGATTTTCGGCTCAGAGAGAGCCACCACAGGTGGAGGCAAAATAGGGGGTGCCTTTGTCGGTGAAGCCACCTGTGAGGACGATGAAGCGGCCTTCTTCTTGCGAAGTTCCTCAATGAGGGCTATTTCCTCATCAGTGTACTGGGATGCCTTGGGTTCCATGGAGAATTTTGGTGGTGAGAGAGAGGATTCTGGAGAGGAAGGCAGAAACGTTTGGGAGAGCAGAGATAATAGCGGAGGCGGTGCCGAAAGAGATCTGCTTTGTGTGCCTTTTATAATCCTCACCCAACGGCCAAATCTTTCCAAATTGTGAGCAAATAATATCTTTTCAAATCTTGATCAAGAAGTAAACCGATATAATTCTCCAACGGCCAAAAGATCTTTACCCAAGAGAATATCCATAAGGAGCTTCATAGAGATGGCAACGGATCAATCAAAATCAACTCATGAGACAAATCGGCTGAGAAACGGCTAGAAATGCAATAACTTCTTCTCGGGACGCGGGGACTGTCAGAATTGCAGGATTCAAAATATCTGGCCGTTGAGGCGGCAAGCTCAGTTCCTGTCCTCAGCGAATGAAACGGAACTAGGGAAATACGGGCACATTTGATATAGGGAACCAAGCAAACACTCAAGAAAGTACATGCCCATATAAATAAATGTAGGAAGGCAATTTTGACATTACACAGATAATTCCCAGTGTGGACTAAACAAAGGATCATAAGGAATTATGCAATGTAATCAGGCTTAGGGACGGTTTATAGTCAATTATCATTTCGGCTTGTAATATAGGTTAGATGTGATCAAATTGACTATGTTGAGGCTAATCAAAGAGATGTAGGCAAGCACAAAAATATCATGAAGGAATATGCGATCATGCCTTAATTTAGAACATGCTTTAGAATCAATATTACAGGACATGCGAGTGCCAGCACAAGATCAAATATCAACAATATTGTCAATGAAACCATAGAACGTATCAAATCTAGGCACAGCAAGGGAACTAGTAATGACAACTGGAACTACTAGTTTAGGGAAATCATTCCTAGAAGTAGCCTACAGGATTCGTAAGGTTCCCGATTGAGTGCCTTGGTGAATATATCAGCAATTTGATCTTCTGTTCTATAATGTTCTAGCAATATGTTCCCTTTCTCAACATGATCACGTAGAAAATGATGCCTTATATCAATATGCTTGGTCCTAGTATGATGCACAGGATTCTTAGATATGTTGATTGCACTGGTATTATCACATAAGATCTTAAGGGGACCGAAAGACATACCAAAGTCCGCGAGTTATTGTTTAAGCCATAGAAGTTGGGAACATCAAGCAGCGGCTGCGATGTACTCAGCTTCCGTAGTGGAGAGTGCGACCGAATTCTGTTTCTTGGAGCCCCAAGAGATGAGACAGGGGCCAAGGAACTGAGCCATTCCCGAAGTGCTTTCGATCAACTAAGAATCCAGCATAGTCTGCATCCGTGTATCCAAGGAGGTTGAAGTGGCAATCTTTAGGGTACCAAAGACAAAGGTCGTCAGTTCCCTTTAGATAGCGAAAGATACGTTTCACCTCAGTGAGATGAGATTCCCGTGGATCAGCTTGAAACCTAGCACAGAGACACACAGCAAACACAATATCTGGCCTACTGGCAGTTAGATACATCAAGGAGCCTATCATACCGCGATACAGTTTCTCCTCAACGCGTTGTCCAGAATGATCAACAGTGAGATGCGTTGTAGGGGAGATGGGAGTGGAAATGGATTTGTTGGAGTCCATCTTGAACTTCTTAAGGAGTTCCTTGAGATACTTTTGTTGATGAATTTGGATTCCATCTGCTTTCTGGGTGACTTGTAGTCCCAGAAAAAATGTGAGTTCCCCAATCATGCTCATTTTGAACTCGCTACTCATTAGTTCCTTGAATTTATCTACAAGAGACAAGTTAGTGGAACCAAAAATGATATCATCAACATATACCTGAACCACTAGAATATCACCCTTTACATCTAGGATGAAGAGAGTTTTGTCGATCACACCACGTCGATAGCCATTGGCTGTTAGGAACTGGGCAAGACGATCATACCAAGCACGAGGTGCTTGTTTGAGTCCATAGAGCGCTTTGTCCAAGAAGTACACGTGGTCGGGGTGATCATCATCCTCGAATCCTGGAGGTTGTTTGACATAGACTTTTTCTTGAAGAATCCCGTTGAGGAACGCAGTTTTCACGTCCATTTGGAAAAGTTTGAAGCCTTTGTGAGACGCATAAGCAATGAGCAACCGTATGGCCTCTAATCTTGCTGCAGGGGCAAACGTCTCGTCATAATCAATTCCTTCTTGTTGATTATATCCTTGAGCAACCAGTCGAGCTTTGTTTCTTGAGACTGCACCAGAATCGTCCAATTTGTTACGAAAGACCCACCTAGTTCCTATGATGTGGCGATTAGCGGGGCGAGGAACTAGTCGCCAGACCTTGTTCCTCTCGAACTGGTGAAGTTCTTCTTGCATGGCAATGATCCAGTCGGCATCCTTCAGAGCTTCCGTGATGTTCTTGGGTTCTATAAGAGACAGGAAAGCATTTAATGCACAAAAAGTCATATCCTCAAATCCGTACCTGACTGGGGGCTTAATGGTCCTCTTATCTCGGTTAGGACCAAGCAAGTCAGTCCCTGGAGATTCATCGATTGCAGGGATGGGAGTTGAGGAAGAAACAACTGGAGGAGTAGCGTCAGTTCCCTGAGAGATCTGGTTAACTAGAGCCGTAGAGCTGGAGGGAACTGCATCGATCAAAGGAACCGGTTGAGCAGGAGAACTCTCTGTAGAGATTGACTCCTTGGGATCAATTACTGGACTTTCTTGGGGAGGGTCAGCGAGGGAAGGATAGGAATTGGTCTTCGATGGTGCATCATCATCGGAGTCTTCATGTGGTCGTTGAAATGGATCTTCGGAGGGAACTGAGAGATCTTGCACAGACTGGGAAGGCAATTTTTCATTGAAAACAACATGAATGCTTTCTTCTACCTTTATAGTCCGTTTGTTGAAGACCTTGTAAGCTTTGATGTTGGATGCATATCCTATAAAGATTCCTTCATCGCTACGGGGGTCGAACTTACCCAGATTGTCCTTTCCATTATTGTGGACGAAACACTTGCATCCGAAGACACGTAGATGGGAGATGTTGGGAACTCGTCCTCGAAGCAGCTCATAGGAGGTCTTCTCAAGCATAGGGCGTAGCATGGCTCGATTTAGAATGTAGCATGTAGCATTTACGGCTTCTGCCCAGAAGATCTGTGGGAGCCCACTAGAAATAAGCATGGTGCGAGCCATATCTTCCAAAGTCCTGTTCTTCCTTTCAACGACTCCGTTCTGTTGTGGGGTGTATGTAGCCAAAAAGTTGTGATCAATACCATGTGCCCTGCAAAAAGTTAGAAAGTCTCTATTTTCGAACTCAGTTCCATGATCGGAACGAATGGCTCGAAGAGATACATTTAACGATTTTTCAAGAAAGGGAACTAGCTCACTAAATCTATCAAAGACTTCACTCTTAGATTTTATAAATAGAGTCCAAGTGAATCTTGAGAAGTCATCAACAAGTAAGAGGTTTGGATGAGCTTACCTGTGTTTTGGACTTGAAGGAACTACGAACCTGTTTTCCTTTGACACAATCAGAACAGATTTCTGACTTTTCAGCGTTGATTTTGGGGAGACCACGAACAAGTTCCTTTTGATGCAGTTTATGGATTAGCTTGATGCTTGCATGACCAAGTCGTTGATGCCAGAGGTTTGTTTGATCAACAATGGAAGAGAGACACAGCTTTTCCTTGGGAACGAACTTTGGGTCAATGATATAAACGTTATTGAACCTTTTGCCTTTTAGGATCACAGTTCCATGTCTATCTTCCACAAAACATTCCTTTGAGGTAAAGCGAACCTCATTTCCTCCTTGATCGCACAGCTGAGACACACTTATTAGATCAAAACCTAAATTTTCAATAAGGTTTACATTACTTACCTTAATGTGATCAGTGAGATTCACGCTTCCAGTTCCACAGATTGTTCCCTTTCTCTTGTCTCCGAAGGAGATAGTTCCTCCTCGGTGTTGCTGAAGTGACGACATTTTCTTTCTGTTTCCGGTCATATGACACGAGCATCCACTGTCGATGTATCATCTGTCTTGTTGTCGCACTTCGTCCTGCACAAGGGAACTCAAACTTTTGGAACCCAGCCAAGCGTAGCTTTTCTGGGTGAGTGCGGTTGAAATCTTGTCTGTGGGTTAGAAGCAGGAACAAAATAGTAAGGATCATTCAAATCAGTAATAGTATACGTCCTTTTCTTGTTGTTTATTTTCTGGTTCCTTTTCTTAGCATTTTCTTCCATTTGTTTCTTTTTATGGATGCAATCATGATAAGTGTGACCATTTGTACCACAATGCTAGCATACACGATTATAGACCACATGACCATACTTACCTTTACCCGGTCGGAAGGGTCTTTCATGTTTTCTTTGCTCAAAATTGATGTTTTTACCTTTAGTTCCCTGAGCTTGGGAAACATACATCTTATGAGCATTTTGACCATTGAACCAGGTTTGGTTCTCTGTGGGCTTTTGTTCAAGCACCTTTACTTTTTCTTCTAGGAACTGAGCTTTATCACGAGAGTTCTGCAGTGCACCATTGATGAACTCATTTTTCTCGGCCAGTTCCTTTCTTATTTTCTCATTTTCGGCGGAGCATGTTTCATCGGAATCCTTTTTACCAGTATAACCAAGACCATGTCGTTGCTTAACAAAAACAGTTTGATTCACAGTTTTCTCATTTATAGAGTGAGTGAGAAGATCAAGTTTATTTACGATTTCATTAAGCAGGATGGAATTTTTCTTTTCAGAGTCTATTGAGGGAACTGGGGGAATGACAACATGCATGAGTTCAGTTTTAACATTTTTGCAGGACTCACACATTTTTTGAGAGTTGGCTAATAGTTTCTCAGCTTCATCTAATTTCTTACCCCAGACGGAGTTTTCAGTGGTTAAGCAAGAAATTTCATCTTCATATTCCTCCAGTTTCTCTTGTAGGGAATTAGTTTCCTTTCCAAGTTTCTTAATAATTTTGACTAATTGCTTTTTGTCATATTCCAGAAGAGACTTAGTGAAGTCAGAAGAAGATACCTCAGAGTCGTCTGATTCAGTTGAATCTTCTTTGGCCATTAGACATCTTCCTCTGGTAGTTCCCTTCGTCTCTGGTTCCCCTTCAGAGTCTTCTGAGTCATCTCCAAAGGTTGCGAAGAGAGCCTTCTTGTGCTGAGACTTGTCATCGTCGTCAGTGTTCTTAGGATAGTTCCTTGCCAGATGTCCCCTTTCCTTGCATTGATAGCATTGATATTCAGAGAGGTCCTTCTTTTGGAAATTATTCTTGAACTTTCCTTTGGTGAATTTCTTTCTGATGTGCTTCGTAATCAAGGCAGTTATCTCGTCTTCTTCTTCCTCGAGGTCGGAATTTTCCTCTTCCATTTCTAGTCTGAAAAAGCCTTTGAGATTTTTAGGGCGATTCCCTTCTCCACTTTCTTGGAAGAACTGGATTTTTATGCCTCTCTTTCGTCAACTTCAAGTTTCCCTATGATTTGAGTTAAGGGGAGGGACTGAATTGCAGGGGTAGTCTTCCGAACTCTCTTAATGAGGTTAAATTTTGAGTTGAGACCGTTGATGATGACAAGGGCTTTTGACCATTCGTCGAGTTCTACTCCAGCAGTGGTGAGTTTCGTTACGAGCCTTGTGAAGCGAGAGTAATACTGAGAGATGTCTTCAGTGTCAAGCATCTCAAAAGTGTGGTACTCTCCTTCTAGAGCAAACTTCCTACTCTGTTTCAGTTCCTCACTGCCTTCGTGCATTTCCTTCAGAGCAGTCCAGATCCCTTTAGCAGTTGGGATTCCCATCACTTTGTCCATATCTTCTCTGTTCAGCCCATTGAGAATGAGTTGACGAGCCTTAGCATTTTTCTCCTTGATG
This sequence comes from Rheum nobile, assembly GCA_027886185.1. Classification (NCBI taxonomy): domain Eukaryota; kingdom Viridiplantae; phylum Streptophyta; class Magnoliopsida; order Caryophyllales; family Polygonaceae; genus Rheum; species Rheum nobile. Next base: position 494,614 of record WOAB01000127.1, read on the forward strand.
ACATAGTACTCCGGCTTCCATTGGTCTTCAGTTAATTCCTTAGGAATAGTTCCATCGCCATTTTCTATCACGCGCCAGCACTGATAGTCTATGGTTTGAATGTGGTTTTCCATGCTTTTCTCCCACCATTCTTCTTCTCCTTTCTTGCGGATATGAGGCTTGTTGATGGAGACTCCCGGACTAAATTCACTTGAGGTAGACATCTTGAAATCTGTAAACTAACACAAATCTAGAGCGCCTGCTCTGATACCAATTGTAGGATTGTATGTTGTTAGTTATCGAGGGAACTTAAAGTTCAGTTCCCTAAGCAGCGGAATAAGTAAACATGAACAGATTCAAGACAAGTTCCTTAGAGTGGGAACCTTTGATAACCAACTAGTTATCCAGGATAAAACCCACTATCCCTTTTGCAAGAGGATTTCAAAGTCTACTTCTTGTATTAATACTTCGGTTACAATTAACTAGAATAGAACACACAGATTAAAGTCTTAGACACACTAAAGACTCTCTACCTAGTTCAACCTAACCAAGTAACAAGCAAGTGACTTACTTCGTTCTTCTTCAAAGAACACAGCACAATTCTTCTTCTACACTTCAGAAAGCTTCTTTTCGTTAATGCGTGTTGAAATGAGAGAGGTTTGACCGCTTTACTTATATGATTTAGTTAATAAGATAATAAATCTTCAATAACCGAATCATATAAATAAAATAATCAAAAGAAATCTTTAAAGATAACATTTGTTACCAAATATTATCTTTACCGATTTTTTTACAACTTTGTTTCCATGAGAGATAATCTTTTACGCTCCTATTATATATGGAAACCGGATAAAATCTTTAGCTCTCTCTCTAGCTAAGATCTACCCTAAAACAGCTCACCACCGCCTTCTCAAAATTCTTCAAGTGTTTCTGGCGTCGACTAGCTTGGGTTCCTTTCGCTAGCTCCCAAGTCTGGCGATAGCGTCTCTGTTCCTTGCTTTCCGAGTTCTAAGTTCCCTGTTTATCACACTAATAGAAACATTAATAGCAAAGATGTTTTTCATTATCAAAACTAGGAAAACTGAGGAAGTAAACTATAGTAGGAAACTGAAGTTCTCAAAAGTTCACTTCCTAACAGCTTTGAACCTTTCCTTGCGCAAATGGACCCACACGAGGTCGCCCGGGGCAAAGACAACACAGCGCCGACCTTTGTTGTTGTTGTGGGCCTCGTATTGGGCTGCACGGCGTTCGAGTTGAAACCGGGTTTGCTCATGGAGCTCGCGGATGAAGTCGGCGCCCTTGGCTCCTTGCGGGTGCTCAGCAATGGCCAACGGATGGGGCACCATGTCCAGCGGTGTGATGGGGGTTCCGGCCATAGACTACTTCAAATGGTGTAAGCTTGGTCGCCGTGTGCATGGACCTATTTTACACAAACTCAACATAGGAAAGTAAGTCCTTCCACTTGCGTGGGTTGGCCCTAAGGACGGCTCTAAGCAAGGAACCCAAGGTTCGGTTGGTGACCTCGGTTTGTCCATCCGTTTGGGGGTGGCAACTAGTAGAGAATAAGAGGTTGGTGCCTAGTTTGCCCCACAATGTCCTCCAAAAGTGTCTCACAAACTTAGGGTCCCGATCCGACACTATGGTTCTAGGGATTTCATGCAACTTAACCACATGATCAAAGAAGAGGGAAGCAATTTCCGAAGCATTGTTGGTGGTCTTGCAAGAGATAAAGTGAGCCATCTTGGAGAACCTATCAACCACCACAAATATGGAATCCCTCCCCTTCTTAGAAGTTGGCAACCCGGTTATGAAGTCCATGGAAATATCCTCCTAAGGGGCCGATGGAATGAGTAATGGGGTGTAAAGGCCATGGGGTTGGGTCCTAGAGTTGGCATGATGGCAAGTAATGCAAGCCTTGCAAAACATGGACACATGATGGGACATTTTGGGCCAAAAGAAGTGCTCTCTAAGGGCTGCGAGTGTCTTGGCCACACCAAAGGGACCACGACCCTCGTGGGCTTCCTTAATCAAAAGTTGCCTAATTGAAGAACTAGGGATACACAACTTTCCTGCTCGGTATAGGTAGCCCTCATCCAAGAAATAACTCTCAAACTCTCCCCGACGGGAACATTCCTCAACAATGTGGCTAAAGAAAGAGTCTTGAGCATATAATGATTTAAGCATAGAAAAACCCAAAACTTTAGCATCAAGATGAGCACGAAGAAGGTACCTTTGGGAGAGAGCATCGGCCACCACATTGTCTTGGCCCTTCTTGTGCTTCACCACATAGGGAAAAGTCTCCATGAACTCCACCCATCTAGCATGCCTTCGACCAAGGTGAGCTTGGCTCTTCAAGTAAGCAAGAGCCTCGTGATCCGAGTGGATGATGAATTCCTTTGGCCACAAATAATGTTGCCAAGTCTTGAGCACCCGGATCAAGGCGTAGAGCTCCTTATTGTAGGTGGGGTAGTTGAGAGCCACCCCCGAAAGTTTCTCACTAAAGTAGGCTATGGGGCGGCGGTCTTGGAGAAGCACCCTTCCTATGCCAATGTTGGAGGCATCGTGTTTGATCGTTAGAGTTACGTCTGAGGGAACAAAAGCTTTGTTCCCACAGAAGGTGCAGCGGAATAATATAGCAAGAAAGATAAGGAACGAACTCACAATGTATAGTGGAAATCCTAATTAGCCAACTAGCTAATCAAAGAAAAACCACTACCTTCAAGCTTCTCGCTTGAGAGGATTTTGAAGCGTCTACTTGTCTTATTGATTTCTTGTTCGATTACACTTGTAGCATGGACTCCAAACCCTAGACTTCCCACCTAGATTTGAAACTCTCTTCTACAACGGTGAATACGAACTCAACCCTCAAAGACTCACAAACAACTTCACTCTCTTTTTCTTCTCAGTTTAATGCTCCGAGTTCGTACATAGAAAATGAATCCACACTTCTATAAATACAACTCGTCTAAAACTCAATCGTAGCAAGACACAAATCTTTTTAAACTTGGTAACAAGAAGATATCAATTGGTTGGAAGAATAATATCCAAACCGTCTATATTATCTAAAGAAGGGATTCCTTAAAATAATATAATCGGTAGAAGATATAATTCTTCTCTCTCCAAATATATTATCTTAGGAAAGATTTCCTAAGATAATACATTCGGATTTTACTCTCCGCATCTTCTCTTCGGCGAGATCCTTCCAGCTGAAATCTCTTATCCTTGACCGCGTGATCTTTCATGATAGTTTCCATAATCTTCACGCTGGATATCTTCCTTCCATACGCAGCTTGATTGGTGTTCATCGTTGATGCTCCTTGAGAGGTAACAAAGCATGTGGAGATTGCTTTGTTCCCTCTGCAATCCTTCGATGCCATGGTTCCCTGTGACAACTGTTTTGTTCCTGAAACACTTAGTGACCAGATTAGTTGAATGTTTGTTACCATCAAAACCTAAGTAATTCAACAAATTCCCCCTTTTTGATGGTGACAAACATCCTTGACAATAAAACATACACATGAGACAAATACAGTTGTGAAGAGAAAGTTTTCCACACTTAGGCATAATAGTTCCCCCTCAGTCTAGCAACATATGAAACCATGTTAGTTCCCCCTCAACTAAAGCTACCAGTCATTTTCCCCCTTTTGGCATCATCAAAAACATAAGTAAAGAGCGAGAGAGAATAAGCAAAGCAAGATAAGCAAAACAACCCCGTGTTCATTAAAGTAAAACAACCAACTTAAACACTGTGCAAACACAGACAAAATATGCAAAATATCCAAACATGATCAACATGCCACTCGGGGAAAACACAAGTCAGAAACAAAGAAAATTAAGCTAAGAGGGATAGATGTGCTAGGGAACAAGAGAGGGGTAGGAAGGCGGGAAAGCGATTCAGACACCACTGGGACCAGCCGTTGGAGCCGATGAGTGGAGAGAGATCAGTGCGTGCACGTCCGTCGAGAGAAGCCTTTGCTGTTCAACCAGGTTGTTCACTGCCCGGCAAAGGTTCCTCAATTCCTTCCCCAGATCAGATTTTTCCTTCAGTTCCCCCTCAGAACCAACATCCTCAGACTCCTCATGCACTTCAGAGACGACAGGCACACTTCCCACTTTTACCCACCCTTCGCCTTCTTGAAGAACGAACTGCATCTTGTGCAGATTGCTAATATCCAAGGGATAGGAAAAGGCGCTCGATTCCGCCGAAGAGTTATACACCTTGTGTTACTCCATAATTTTCTTGACAACTCTAGGGAATGGAGAGCATGATGGTCTGTGTTCCTGGCATGTGCCATATGCTGCATCATTACCCTTGGAAGACAAATTGGCTCCTTCTTCAGTAGCAGGGAAATAAGGACCACATCCAGAATAAGCAACTTATTGCGCTTCTTTCCCCTTGGGGTAACATTGCAGATGAGGTAATGGAATAGCACCTTGTTGATCATAGACATCTCTGAAGTATCAAAGCCACCAGACTCAGAAGGATCCTGAACACCTGCCACTGCACATACTGCCTCAGAGTAGGGAAAGTCCTTGGGCCAGCGGCCTTTTGGGTATCCCTCGTAGCTTTCATGAGGAACCCCCAGAGCAACTCCCAACTCAATGCTTGAGAACATATGAACGGTTCCTCCTAACTTGTAACTCCCCAGAACTGCATGGGGTCTGACTTCAATAACGAAAGTGGAATAAAACTCCCTCAACACAGCTTCATCAACCTCTTCTTCCTGGACAAATAGATGACTCCATTTCTGGGCTTCCAACATTGCAGAGACCTCCTCTAGAGCATTTTCCTTGAGGAAATCGGGATTAACCAACAGCTCATTAACCACCGCCTTGTGGCTAACGTCCTTCACTTCAACAGACACCTCCTTTGTCTTGGTCTTGGCAGTCTGACGCCTTTGGCTTTTGCGAACCGGGGCTACAGAGACCTTAGCCTTTTTGGCTTTGAGCCCAGAGAGGGGTTTTGACTCTTCATCAGAACTGAGAGGGATCGCCTTAGCAGCTTGCTTCTGAGCGCGGGTCCTCCGCTTGGTGGTACAGCTCATCTTAACCCTACCAGAGGGTTGTGGGACATTTGGAGGCAACTCCTCCTCGGCCTCCTCTGTCAGTTCCCTTGCAAGGCTGCGGACAACCCCTTGGATTTTCTGCTTGAGGACAGTGTGCTCCTCTGTCGCTGTTGGTGTGGCTTCTCCAGGAAATTCCCCAGTCTCCTCTTCAATCTGGGTAGGATGGGTGGGAGAGGATTGGACTTTCTCTCTTTCATTTGAGGAGATGGCGGTTGGAGCGGCCGGGGATGGTTTAGGGTTAGGGTTTTGAGGAGCGAGTTGAGGGGTAGGAGAAGGTGGGGCCGTGTAAGGGACCATGATGAGTTTGTCTGGTGTTGGTGATGGTGGAGGGGTGACTTTGGTGGCTGCTGGAGGGGACGATGGTGTGTTTGACGAGGAGGGCATGGACTGGGTGATGGCGGCTAGGAGGGCTGGGTCAGTTCCTATTGCCGAGAGTTTGGTTAGGAGGGTTTTGAGGTCTTCAGCGGCGGCAGCAGAAAGGTTGGAGTGGGAGGCCATTGTGAGAAGTAGGAGATTTGGGAAGACAAGAGAGGGTGATAGCAGGCGAGAAGGTAAGTGAATAGTGAGAGAAGATTACCTTGAGAGCCGATATATATAGCCACCACGAGATCTTTTCAGTTGCCAAAGATAACTTCAAATCTTATCAGTTTCCAATGGATGATTATCAATATCTTCACCTTCCCAAAGTAATCCTTCAGAATCTCATCCATATTCAGCCAAACCCAACCTCGAGGCCCATTTAGTTTCTCAGCCATCAAATCAGTCCTAATTTCTCAACACATCCTAACGGCAGGCGCGGACCATAACTCTCTGTCACATCAGTCAACTCATAGCTGCAAGCCTCACAGAAACAATTCGTTTTCCCGCCAAACCAAAAAGGTAATAATGTGTGATGCTGGGGGATAGTTACCAGAGAGGGTACAAAGAACAGCACACGAAAAACATATAACATTTTTGATAATTTTTAATCATGCATGAGAGGCTCCCAGATGTGGATGATTAGAGGGGCTCTTAGGAAGCATCAAGCATGATGGCTAGGGTAAGTTGTACAGTCAATAATCATTTGGGCTTATAATGAGGGAACAATGCATCAAGTTGACTCTTTTGGGCCGAAAGAAAGCTGATTCATGTGTTATTGTGAGAGCATAGGTGATCATGCAAGAAATTCAACACATAAGTGAAGCAAAAGCACAGATCTAAGCTATTTGTTCATTTGATAACCAAGAGAATGAATGCAAATCAAGACATGATGATTAAACATTCACACTTTACCATGTAATTTAGCCAATCATCGAGGGAACATAACAGATAGACAGATAGTAGAGGAAACAAACCAGGCTTCGTATGGAACTGAACGAAGGATTCCCCATTATAGTGCCTTGATGAGAAAGTTAGCGATTTAATCCTTGGTTCCACATAGTTTCATGGATGCTAACCCTTTCTCCTCACAGTCACGCAATAGGTGATGTCTTATCTCGATATATATGGTACCTGAGTGTTGATCAGGAAACACACAGACAATTAGTGCACATTATCACAAATTTTTCCCTTACCTTGATTCACCAGGTTATTGAGTCCCAAGAAGCCTATAGAAGTGAGATGAGACTTCTTTTGTTCCCTGTCAGGTAACTTAACAAGTAAAGTCGAAAAATCGGGAACTTTCCTCACTTCAGCCTGCATTGAAAGAGTTAGTTCTTTCGAACCCAGACAAGCTTAGGTTTTCTGAGTAAGGGAGCAATGTATTTGATTTTTGGAGGTTTAACATTCATTCTTTCCCTAGTAGTGCGAGCAAGTTCCTCATTGTGTTGCTTCAGGAGACACTCTTGTTTGTAGTGACCATAGTGCCCACAATACCAACAGATTCTTTGACACTTTAGATCAACATACTTGCTATGTCCAGGCCAAATAGTTTTGTTAGCAATCCTAGAATGAAAATCAATATTATTGGACTTACCACTTTGAGATTGCTTCAACCAAATGGCATGAGCCTTCTGTCCATGGTACCAAGCCTTGTTCCCATCAGTCGAATTTAAGCAGTCTTTGAGATTGTTCCCTTTCGAGGACCATTCCCCTTTTTCTTGCACTGGCTGTTTTCCTTCGACTTTAGTGCTTTTGAAATTGGTACCATCAACAGGAAGCTTAGGTTGATAACCAATTCCAAAGCGAGGTGCTTCCTTCCTTTCTGTTTTCTTTTCATTCTTGGATGCAACAAACACTATACCTTTTGTCTTTTCCTCTTGTTCCTCACTGAGTTTAGATAGATCACTAGATAGTTTTGCATTACCTAGTTTTAACATTAATGACTCGGACTCAAGTGAGGAAACAGAGGATTCTAGAGACATGATCTTCTCAGTGAGTTTAGGACACTGAATGCAGGGATTTGGAGAAGAGGATGAGACTTTCTCAAGTTTGAGCACTTTGTCTGCCCAACCTTTATTCTCTTCGATCAAACATGAGATCGATTCATCCTTTTCTTCAATTTGCTCACTGAAAAGACTATTCTCATGAACAAGTTTCTTAATGAAGGAAATTAAGCTTTCTTTTGACTTACTTTTCAAGCTTGAGATCATATCAGATTCAGTTACCTCATCCTTGTGCAGACTGCCTTTTGGTTCATCGGTGTCTTCTACGACCATTAAGCAGACATCCCTAGAGTGTGACGATTCTTCATCATATGAGTCTGAATCACCCCAGGTTGCGACCATTGCTTGCTTTCCTTCATGAGCCGGAGGAAGACCTGCCTTTTTCTTGAAGCAGTTTCTGGCAAGATGTCCCTTGTTTTGACAGTGGTAACACACGACATCTTTCATGTCTCTGTTCCCTTCAGAGGAACTCATCGTGTCCTTGTTTCGAGACCATATCTTCTCCATGACTCTAATGATGAGAGCAACATCTTCATCACCATCCTCATCTTCATCTTCGACTTGAGATAAGTCAAAGGCACGTTCCACCTTTAAGGCAATACTTTTAGCCTTCTCCTCTCCTTTCTTGTTCATCTTGTGGTTGTAAACAGAGGCGTTACTTTCAAGCTTGGCAACCACCTCTTCCATAGTAAGAGTCTTGACATTAGTCTGGGAGTAGAGAGCGAGAGCAATTGCATCCCTTTGAGAATTGAGGCCTTGCATGAAGTGATGAGTAAGCTTCTAGTCTGGCATTTCTTCATCAAGGAACTCTAGTTGACCTACGATCCCCTGGAATCTGGAGTAGAATTCTTGAATGTGTTCATCCTTTCCCTGAGAGATTTTATCGTACTCCTTCATCAAGGAAAGAATCCTGTTTTTCTTAGCATCTTCATTTCCATGATGGAGGAGTTTTAGAGCATCTCAGATCTCCTTGGCAGTCTTGTAGCCCATGATTTTCTTGAGATCAGAGGAGAGCAGAGCCATGTGAAGGATCTTCTTAGCTCTGTTGTTCTTCTCCAGCTTCTTCCAGTCCTCATCAGTGTAGTCAACCCTTGGCTTTGGTTTCGTAGCATCTTTCTCATTCAGAATAGTTATAGGCCCAACCTCAATGACTCTCCATATTTGTCCATCGGGAGAACAAATATAGGACTCGATTTGTTCCACCCACCAATCATATTCTCCAGCCTTCAGTAGTGGAGGCTTCCAGAATGAATCACTAATGGCATTGCTTGACGACATCTTTCCTGTAAAGTCTATAACAAAAACAATCTAGAGCACCAGGCTCTGATACCAATTGTTGGATCGTTATAGTTACGTCTGAGGGAACAAAAGCTTTGTTCCCACAGAAGGTGCAGCGGAATAATATAGCAAGAAAGATAAGGAATGAACTCACGATGTATAGTGGAAACCCTAATTAGCCAACTAGCTAATCAAAGAAAAACCACTACCTTCAAGCTTCTCGCTTGAGAGGATTTTGAAGGGTCTACTTGTCTTATTGATTTCTTATTCGATTACACTTGTAGCATGGACTCCAAACCCTAGACTTCCCACCTAGATTTGAAACTCTCTTCTACAACGGTGAATACGAACTCAACCCTCAAAGACTCACAAACAACTTCACTCTCTTTTTCTTCTCAGTTTAATGCTTCGAGTTCGTACATAGAAAATGAATCCACACTTCTATAAATACAACTCGTCTAAAACTCAATCGTAACAAGATACAAATCTTTCTAAACTTGGTAACAAGAAGATATCAATTGGTTGGAAGAATAATATCCTAACCGTCTATATTATCTAAAGAAGGGATTCCTTAAAATAATATAATCGGTATAAGATATAATTCTTCTCTCTCCAAATATATTATCTTAGGAAAGATTTCCTAAGATAATACATTCGGATTTCTCTCTCCGCATCTTCTCTTCGGCGAGATCCTTCCAGCCGAAATCTCTTATCCTTGACCGCGTGATCTTTCATGATAGTTTCCATAATATTCACGCTGGATATCTTCCTTCCATATGCAGCTTGATTGGTGTTCGTCGTTGATGCTCCTTGAGAGGTAACAAAGCATGTGGAGATCGCTTTGTTCCCTCTGTAATCCTTCGCTGCCATGGTTCCCTATCACAACTGTTTTGTTCCTGAAACACTTAGTGACCAGATTAGTTGAATGTTTGTTACCATCAAAACCTAAGGAATTCAACACATCACATTCCACCTCAAAGACTTTGGCATAGTCGGGAAGTTGGAGAAGCAGAGCATGGCACAAGCGATCCTTGAGCAAGTTGAAAGCGGCCTCATGCTTGTCTTGCCAATCAACCTCGGCACCCTTCTTGGTAAACTCATGCAATGGGGCTGCGATGGTACTAAAGTCACGAACAAAACGCCTATAGAACCCGGCAAGACCAAGGAATGATCTCACCATGGTTGCGGTTGTGGGGCGTGGCCATTCCATGATCGCCCGGACCTTCTCATCATCAACACGCAGCCCCTCCTTGCCCACCACATAGCCAAAAAGTGGTCGATGGGGCACAAAAGGTGCACTTTGCAAGGTTGGCATAGAGCTTTTCCTTACAGAGGCACTCAAAAACAGCCCGTAAATTCATCGTGTGGTCTTCCAAGGACTTGCTATAGATGAGGATGTCATCAAAATAGACCACCACGAACTTCCCCAAGTAGGCCCTCAAGACATGGTTCATGAGGCGCATGAAGGTGCTAGGGGCCTTGGAGAGCCCAAACGGCATGACAAGCCATTCATATAAGCTATACTTGGTCTTGAAAGCGGTCTACCACTCATCGCCTTCTCTCATGCGGATTTGATGATATCCACTTTTGAGAAGAAGATGGCACCATGAAGTTCATCAAGCATATCATCCAACCTTGGAATGGGGTGCCGATACTTGATGGTGATTTAGTTGATGGCCCGGCAATCCACACACATTCGCCATGAACCATCCTTCTTGGGTATAAGTAGCACCGGGACCGCGCATGGACTAAGGCTCTCTCGGACATGGCTCTTGTCCATGAGCTCTTGAACTTGCTTTTGGAGCTCGGCGGTCTCCTTGGGGCTAGCTCGGTAAGCCGCTCGGTTGGGAAGGGATGCGCCTGGCACGAAATCAATTTGGTGTTCGATGTCGTGCACCGGGGGCAACCCATCCGGGATCTCATCCGGCGTGACATCGGTGAACTCTTTCAACAAGGCCGAGATGCAAGGCGGCAAGGCGGCGGCTACGGCCATAGTGGCAAGGCAATGGTGGGGCATAAGAATAAAGCACGGGCGGTGGCCTTGGAGCACCGAAGCTAGGTGGCGGTGTCGAGCCAAAAGGAGGCATTGCTCACACCGAGCTTGGCCGAGGGCTGTGCCGCCGACACGGGCACCGCATTGGGGGTGGCGGGGGCCGTGCCGATGATGAGCGCGCCGGATGCGGGACGCTCACCCTTGCCCGGGCGTTGAGGCACCGAGGCGGAAGGAGATAGAGGGGCCGGCTGCCTTGGCGCCGAGCTTGTGGAGGCGCGGCCACGGGCAGAGGGCACGGCCGGCGATGTCGGGTCCTTGGGTGTCTCCATGGCCTTGAGGCGATTGCCCAAGTAGTTGATGCTCCTTGAGAGGTAACAAAGCATATGGAGATCGCTTTGTTCCCTCTGCAATCCTTCGTTGCCATGGTTCCCTATCACAACTGTTTTGTTCCTGAAACACTTAGTGACCAGATTAGTTGAATGTTTGTTACCATCAAAACCTAAGGAATTCAACACATCACATTCCACCTCAAAGACTTTGGCATAGTCGGGAAGTTGGAGAAGCAGAGCATGGCACAAGCGATCCTTGAGCAAGTTGAAAGCGGCCTCATGCTTGTCTTGCCAATCAACCTCGGCACCCTTCTTGGTAAACTCATGCAATGGGGCTGTGATGGTACTAAAGTCACGAACAAAACGCCTATAGAACCCGGCAAGACCAAGGAATGATCTCACCATGGTTGCGGTTGTGGGGCGTGGCCATTCCATGATCGCCCGGACCTTCTCATCATCAACACGCAGCCCCTCCTTGCCCACCACATAGCCAAGGAAAGTGGTCGATGGGGCACAAAAGGTGCACTTTGCAAGGTTGGCATAGAGCTTTTCCTTACAGAGGCACTCAAAAACAGCCCGTAAATGCATCGTGTGGTCTTCCAAGGACTTGCTATAGATGAGGATGTCATCAAAATAGACCACCACGAACTTGCCCAAGTAGGCCCTCAAGACATGGTTCATGAGGCGCATGAAGGTGCTAGGGGCCTTGGAGAGCCCAAACGGCATGACAAGCCATTCATATAAGCCATACTTTGTCTTGAAAGCGGTCTTCCACTCATCGCCTTCTCTCATGCGGATTTGATGATATCCACTTTTGAGAAGAAGATGGCACCATGAAGTTCACCAAGCATATCATCCAACCTTGGAATGGGGTGCCGGTACTTGATGGTGATTTGGTTGATGGCCCGGCAATCCACACACATTCGCCACGAACCATCCTTCTTGGGTATAAGTAGCACCGGGACCGCGCATGGACTAAGGCTCTCTCGGACATGGCCCTTGTCCATGAGCTCTTGAACTTGCTTTTGGAGCTCGGCGGTCTCCTTGGGGCTAGCTCGGTAAGCCGCTCGGTTGGGAAGGGATACACCTGGCACGAAATCAATTTGGTGTTTGATGTCGTGCACCGGGGGAAACCCATCCGGGATCTCATCCGGCGTGACATCGGTGAACTCTTTCAACAAGGCCGAGATGCAAGGCGGCAAGGCGGCGGTTGCGGCCGTAGTGGCAAGGCAGTGGTCAGGCACAAGAATAAAGCACGGGCGGCGGCCTTGGAGCACCGGAGCTAGGTGGCGGTGCCGAGCCAAAAGGAGGCATTTCTCACACTGCCCTTGGAGGGTGGCCGGGTTGCCGAGCTTGGCCGAGGGTTGTGCCGCCGACACGGGCACCACATTGGGGGTGGTGGGGGCCGTGCCGATGATGAGCGCGCCGGCTGCGGGACGCTCACCCTTGCCCGGGCGTTGAGGCACCGAGGCGGAAGGAGATAGAGGGGCCGGCTGCCTTGGCGCCGAGCTTGTGGAGGCGCGGCCACGGGCAGCGGGCACGGCCGGCGGTGTCGGGTCCTTGGGTGTCTCCATGGCCTTGAGGCGATTGCGCTCGACTTGGTCTTCTAGGATCTCCCGGGGGGTCATGGGTAATAGAGTGATTCGCTTCCCGCCATGGACAAACACGAAGGTGTTGAGGAAGCCATCATGGATCACCCTTCGGTCAAATTGCCAAGGCCTACCTAGCAAAAGGTGAGTGGCATCCATAGAAATAACATCACAAAGAATTTTATCAACATAATGCCCAATAGAGAAAGTGATGTGGCATTGCCTTGATACTACATCACCTTTACCATTGAAGGCTATATGGTTGAGGGTGGGGAGTGGTGTTGAGGTTGAAGTGCATGACCACCCTCTCGTTGACAATGTTGGTATAAGAGCCTCCATCAATGATCACGCTCAAGGAAGCGGAGCCCAGGAGACACCTCGTATGGAAGAGATTCTCCCTTTGATCGCGGATGTCAACCTCCCTTGCCGAAAGAACTCGGCGGGCCACGAGGCCAAGGGGTGTCCCGACACCATGCTTCAAAGGTGCACAATCAAATGCTTCATAGGGAGCCTCCTCGATGGTCACAACGTCGTCCTCCTCCGGGCCCTCATCATCATCCTCGAAGGACTCGTATCCACCTTGGGAGGTGAACAAGATGCGCTTGTTGTTCGGGCAATCCCTTTGAAGATGGCCACCACATTTGAAACAAGCCCGGTCACTTGAGCACTCGGTGGAGGGCACTTGGGGGCGCGCGGCTGCATGGGGGCGCGAGGGGGGGCGGCTAGGAGCGCGGCGCCGGCTGGGGCGGCAGTGGCCGCGATGGGGCTGGCACGGGGCGGCGCGACTGGACGGGCGGCCGGTGGAGGACCACTTGAGGGGCTCGGAGCGAATGGGGCCCTAGGCACTTGGGTGCGCGCCCAAGCGGCTCGCCTCTTCCTTTGGAGTTGGGTATGGATCTCCATGGCGGTATGGGTAAGAATGTTGATGTCTCGGATGGGGAGCAAGACCAAGGGCTCTCGGATCTCAATATCAAGACCGCGGAGGAACATGGCCCGGAGAGAAGCGAGATGGTAGACATGTCGACCTTGTGGATTAGCTCTTCAAGCTCGGCAAAGAACTCAAGCAGTGTACGGAAGCCTTGGCGGGCAAGGGCAATTTGAAGGCGCATGTGCTCAAGGTAATCCTCTGGGACATACCGCTTGGTCATGACATGAACAAGTTGGTTCCAAGACTCAAGTGGAGGCAAGCCGCGCCTCTCCCGTTCGGTGGTGAACCGAAACCACCATGAACGGGCAAGGCCGGTGAATTGCATAGTGGGTATCTCAACCCTCTCATAGTCCTCATAGTGGCAATGGTTGAGAGCATACTCCATGGCTTGCTTCCAATCAAGAAATTTGGCCGCATCATATTCACCTTCGAAGGGCTCAATCTTGACCTTGATCTCTCGTCGTTGGCCATAATGTTGTGGGACCTCCATGGGGCCACGCCACTCAAAATGTGGGCGAGCGGGGTGGCCACGGCCGTGATGAGCGGGCTGCGGTGGTGGCAACCAATGGGGATCGCGTCGATCAAGGGGGCGGCCACGGCGTCCTCTTGCACGGCCCGAGACCGGCTTATGAAAATCAGCCAAGGGGTCCTCCTCCACATGTTCATGGAAGAGCTCCTCAAGATCATCAAATGCCTCACGGCCTCCATAGGTGTCGTCATCCTCATCAAAAGTCTTAAGGCTACCATAGCCATATCGAGCATTCGGAGCATCATCGTCGGTGACGGTGGCCCGAACGGAGCGCGAGGAGGCGGCACCGGCCACGTGGGCAGTGGGACGGCGGCGATGCCGGCCTGGCAGTGGTCGAGCATCAAGTGGACCGTCGGCTTCATGGTGTGCCGGGGGGTGATCATAGTAAGAGGGCTCACGGGGTGGACCCAAGCTTGCGGCCAAGGCACGGGCCTCAGATGTCGGGGACGAATACATGGGTGCCTTGCCTCGATCACCGGTCGAGGGCTCACGGTGCCCCTCCACGGGGTTGTGGGAGGAAGCGCCGAGGAGGATTGGTGTTGGCAGCGGCGGTGCGGTTGGCGGCGCGGTCGGGGCTGAACTCATGGAGAGGTTGACCACTTGTTGAACGGCGGTGGCATTTTCGGCAGAGAGGCGCTCAATGTCTTGGCGAGCGCGGGCCAACTTGGCTAAGAGGGCATGGCAGGCCGCGTCGCTATTTTGTGCCCGTCGGGCGGCAGCCTCCGCAAAGAGCCTCTCTTCGGCTAGTCGGGCCTCAAAAGAGCCGGGTGTAATGGTCGGAGAGGTGCTTCGAGGGCTCCGGGTGTCGGCCTCCAATGTGTCTTCCATATATGTGCACCTACAAGGACACAAGGCAAATCCAAGTAACAAGTTCCCACGCACTAATCAAGCAAACAAGAAGCAAGGCAAACAAGCAAGGACAACAAGTAAGAAAGACTAGGACTAAGGCCAAGGCAACACAAGTATCACAAAGGAGGCTCAAGCAATGGCAATGGACTACTAGGGCCGTGTGACTTGAGTACAAAGGCGGACCACAACACTTCGAAACCAAACCCAATGGAATGACCTTAGGCTAGTTTAAGTGAATGCCGAAAAGGCCAAGGGTGACAAGTGTGAGGAAGAGCCCAATCGGCCACCCTATGGGCTCAAGTAGAGGTGGGAAATAGGGGCAAGGCTCCTAGAAGAAAATGGAGAGATGGGCTTAGTAGCCCATGGTACCTAGTGAGGGTGAGAGAGCCCACCAAAGAGAGTGGCCCAACCGAACAATGGAGAATGTGAGTGGACCTTGTCTTGAAATAAGATTTATTTATTTTTTATTTATTTTGAGAACTGACTGTTGTTTTCTTTTTCTTTTTTTTGTAGTTTGGGCCTTTGCATTTTCTTGGCCTCTTGTTAGAATGAGCTTTTTCTAAACAATAAAAGAGCAAGGTCCACTAGGAGTCATATGAGTAGAGAATGGAGTGGGGCCACCGAATTTGTTTGTGAAGAGACACTAGGGCCGGCACCATGGGTTTAAGAAGACAAAGTCCCCTTTTGGGTTATGGGACAAGTAGGAGAAGAGGGAAAGGAGTTTGGAGGCTTACCACTTATATCCCCCCCTTTTTGAATCCCACAAAGATGTACCTTTCAAACACTCTAACCCACACAAGTCAGCCCATAGTCAATTTTGGCACTTACTTAAACTACATAAGACAACCAAAAGAGCTAGAATGAAAGCAAGCTAGTCCTTTACCTAAAATACTCAAATCACATGCACAAGCTAAGGGTTTCAAATTAAACAAGCAAGGGGTAGGGCCGGCAGTGGAGGGGGTCGTGGTGGTGGGATGGTTGTTGCTTGGTGGTGGGACAGTGGCAGACACGGTGGTCCGGTCGCCGGAGGTGGGGAAAGTCGCCGGAATTGATTTTTTTTTGCGTTTTTGAGGGTGGGTTTGGGTAAGACAAGCTAGGCAAGCAAAATAACTACTAAACTATCAAGCAATTTGATAAGCAGTATTTTACATAGTGCAACTAGTAATTATTAGCATATTATTGAGGAGATTTGGATTTGATTTATGGGATATTTCTGTAATCCGGAGAAAAGGTGAGAAGTGGTTAAATCATAGGATTTACAGAGTTTTGGAGGTAAGTTGGTGTTTGAGGTGCGGAGCTGCATTGTGGATGTTTTTGGAAGCACTTACGAGTTGAAGACGGTGCCCGAAGTCATATAGGAAAGCTGGTGATCAGAAGACAGAAGTTGCTGGAGTGGAGACCGCGAGTTGACGCGACTAATGGCGACTAGCGGTTAACAGATTTCCAGCAGAACCTTGGGGAGCACAAACCGCGATCCCCTGCGATCGCGGTTGGTCGCGGTTTTGCTGCGCGACTGAACAGCTTCCGATTTTCTTATTCTGCTTGGCTGTTTCGTTTTGCTTAATTAATAGGTATTTAAGGGGCTCGGATTAGGGTTTTTGGGACGTCCAGACCTAGCCTCTTGGCAGTTTTTTCCCTTTCTTTCCTCTCAAGAACACTTAGTTTGTCTTGTCTCTTTTGGATTTGATTTGTGTGTGAAGAACATGAACCAGAACTAATTTCCTGTTTTGCCTAGCGTGGAAGCACACAGTTAATCTGGTTGTAAGGTTCATTTCTCTTGTTCATCCCTTTGGATTTGGTATTGATTTCCTTGAGCATATTTCTATTACTGTCTATTTGGCTAGATTGATCACCTAGTTTAAATCTATAGTAATTTAGGTTCTAGATTTGGGATAGACAGTGGAATCCCTAATTATAGGTAGCAATCACAATTGCATGAAATTGGTAAATTGAGTTCAATTGTGAAAAGGAAATTGATTTGCATGACATACTTGCGGTGTTAAGTCTTTGTTTGCAATCCGTTAATCTTACGCTTTATGCTATTGATTGAACCAACTTAGAAGGTCTTCTAGGTTATCAATTAGTAAGTGTTAACAAGACCGGTTGGCTTGTTAATATAAACAAGATCAGAATTGGAACAATCCATAGGATCAATATGAACATGAGAGGAATCAATGATCAACTTGGTTAACTGCTGTGTGGAAACTTGCTAGGTGAAACTCCCTTTCTTCTTATTTTCTTAAGCTTGATTTTGGTGTTATTTCATTTGTGTAGTCTTAGTAGAAAACCAACCCCCCCCCCCCCCATTTGTTCTTTAAAGTTGATAAATTAGTAATTACATAGAAATTGACGTGTTGATTCCCTTGGGTTCGACTCCTTACTTGCATGCTATACTCTAGTTGCATATTAGGATTACTTTGATAGCGCGCACGACTGAAAGTACGCTATCAAATTTGGCGCCGTTGCCGGGGAATTAATAATTGTTCTTTCTCTTTGTAATTGTTTGTTTATCAACTTTTGGTGTGAACCTTCTGTATGGTTCACACCCGTGCTACTGATTCTCCCATTCTTGATTGTGATCCAGAAATTGAGCGGACATTTTTAAGGAACCGAAGAGCAACCCGTGAACTTCTGAACCAAACGGAGATGACTGATAGGACTTTGAGACAGTTAACTGCCCCGAACTTGGAGCAACAACCTTTGGCTATAACCATTCCTGAGGTAGCTGAAGGAGTGAACTTTGAGCTAAAGGCAGGATTGATCCATGAGTTACCTCATTTCCATGGACTTGCTGGAGAAGACCCAAACCAGCACTTAGCGCAATTTCATGCGGTATGTTCTAGCATGAAGCCAAGGGGTGTTACTGCTGACACCATCATGTTGAGAGCGTTTGGGTTCACTTTGAAGGATTCTGCAAATGATTGGCTCTACTATCTCGCCACGGGAAGCATCACGACATGGGCCGAAATGAAGAAAGCTTTTCTTGAGAAATACTTCCCGGCCACAAAGCTGAATAGTCTAAAGAGAGCCATTGCTAATATTGAACAACAAGGTTCTGAAACCTTGTATGAGTACTACGAGAGATTCAAGTGGTTATGTGCAAGTTGCCCATACCATGGTTACAGTGATCAAGATCTCATCCTCTACTTGTTCAATGGCCTCTCGGATGAGGAGCGTAGAATGGTAAATGCCGCTTGTGGAGGTAACATTCTGAACAAAACTCCTCCCCAAGCTTTTGAGATGTTTCAGGAGCTATCTGAAGGCTCAAGGCAATTTAGAAAAAGAGAGAGTCTCAAGGTTGTGGGTTCTTCGTCCAAGATTGAATCCGATGTGAATGAGTTGAAGGAAATGATGAAGTGCTTTATGCTCAATGGCACTCCACCACAAGCCAGACCATGTGGAATTTGTACTGAAATAGGACACCCAAATGATCTATGCCCAACGCTTCAAGAGTCAAATGTTGAGGTGAAAGCTGTAGGAGGATGGCAACCAAGACCAAAATATGATCCATTTTCTAACACCTACAATCCAGGATATAGAGATCATCCAAATCTCAGGTGGAGTAATCAACAAAATGTTCAGAATCCTCACCTTCTGCAACAACAAGAACCGAGGCCACCATACAATCCTACACCATCCATGTCAGTTGAAGAAATGATCAAGTCCTTGGCCCAGACAGTTATGCAGAAAGACGCTGAAACTAAGTCGTCCCTCCAAAATCTTGAGAAACAAGTGGCACAAATTGCTCAAGCTGTGAGTAATCTAGAGGCTCGAGATTCGGGAAAATTACCATCACAAACGGTAGTCAACCCGAGGGGGAATGTGAGTGCAATAACCTTGAGGAGTGGAAAGCAGCTGAATATGAGCCCTATTGCTGAACAGGGTAAATTGCAAGACGTTTCTGCGGAATGTGAGATTGGGAAACCGCGATCCACCGCGACCTCCCGCGATCGCCGTTTTGACTATGAAAGCCCACTGGATTCTACAGGAGATTTGGACGAAAGTCTGCAAGAAAAAACGCAATCGCCGTCACCCGCGGCCACCCGCGGTTATACTCCAGACATTCCAGAAAATTCAACTCAAAAACCGCGATCGCCGCCACCCGCTACCACTCGCGTTTTGGACCAGGATCCTCTTGATGATTATATCCGTCCGAGCTTCCCACCCCTATTCTCTCAGAAGTCGGTCCCTCCTTTCCCTGAGGCGTTAAAGGAGACTAGAAGACCGGAGAATGACAAGGAGATATTCGAGACCTTCAGTAAGTGTGAGGTAAACATTCCATTGCTTAAACTGGTTAAGAGTATTCCTAGGTTTGCTAAGTTCTTGAAAGAAATCTGCACTATTAAAAGGAATCAAAAATTGAAAGGGAAACAAAAGGTCAAAGTGAGTGAGCATGTGTCTGCGGTGTTTCAAAGGCGAATGCCTAAAAAGTGTGGTGATCCAGGCATGTTTAGCATTCTATGTGTGATAGGTGATATAAGAATTGAAAGAGCTATGCTTGATCTTGGTGCATCTATCAATGTTTTGCCTTTCTCCTTGTATGAATCCCTAGGACTAGGACCCTTGCATGAGACAGGAATTATTGTTCAACTAGCTGATAGGTCCAATGTGTATCCAAAGGGAGTAGTTGAAGATGTTCTTGTCATGGTAGGTGACTTGATATTTCCTGCTGATTTTTTTGTGTTGGATATGGAACATGACGAGCATGCGGCACCTATACTGTTAGGAAGGCCTTTCATGAAAACAGCACAAACAAAAATTTATGTGAATAGTGGAACACTTACAATGGAATTTGATGGGGAGAAAGTGCAATACAACATATATGATGCTATGAAACATCCCATTGATGATCATTCCTTGTGTTCCATTGATGTGATTGAGCCCTTAGCTCAAGATGTGTTTGATATTACTTGCTGTGATGAGTTGCGATCTATTATAGAGAATGATGTAGTGGATCCACATGCAAAATTGTCTTTGTCCACTAACATGCAGCTGGCCTTGGCTCATTTGAATGCTGAAGGTAAGCATTCTCGTACTCATTTGGGCAGTGGCCCCATGGAACTAATAGTGCCGAGCGAGAAGCTCCTACCTTCTATTGTGCAGGCACCCGAAGTTGAGTTGAAGCAGCTGCCCAAGCATCTCAAGTATGTGTTTCTTGGGAAAGAGGAATCGTTGTCGGTCATCATCTCGAATAGTCTTTCCAAGGAACACGAGGAGAAGTTGGTAGCGGTGGATTTATATGATGGGGAGACGCACAAGGTTTTCAAGGTGAACGGACAGCGTTTGAAGCCGTATCATGAGGGCTTCGACAATGGAATTCTTGAGGAGGCACGTTTGGAGGTTCCCAAAACTGAGGTTTGAATTGAGCACCATTGAGTCGAGCCACGACGTTAAAAAAGGCGCTTCTCGGGAGGCAACCCGAG
This sequence comes from Rheum nobile, assembly GCA_027886185.1. NCBI lineage: Eukaryota > Viridiplantae > Streptophyta > Magnoliopsida > Caryophyllales > Polygonaceae > Rheum > Rheum nobile. The sequence goes on from WOAB01000127.1 coordinate 514,940, forward strand.
GTTTGTGATGCTTTAATTCTTTTTGAATATTTTTGTTCATTTTAACTGCCATTTTAGTGTGTTTGTGGTTAGGGAAGGATGCCCGAAGCGCAGGTTCAGCTGCAATCTGCAGCCAAAACCGTGACCTCACGCGATCGCAGCCGGTCGCGGTTTTTCCACTGTAAGTTCCTTCCCTTTCAAAAAAAAAAAGAGAGAAGAATCCGAGGTCCTCTTTCAGTAGGTTCCCAGAAGAAGAGCCTGTGATTGTAGGTTGCAAACTGCGATCACAGGTATGTGCTCAGAAACCTTTAGGGAGTTGGCGATTTGTTGTATTCGTCATTCATTATCTTCTTTTGTGGATCTATATATCGTAGTTCTTCTATGTTACCCCTTGTCTTGGATGAGTTGTGCATTATTGGATCATCATTGTTGCTCATCCCACTTCTACCACACCTTGTGCTTCATTGGAGAGAGGCCATCCGGTCTTGTATGTGAGTCTTCTGTTTTCTCTTTCCCCGTGATTCTACTTTGTCTTTCATTACATTGAGGACAATGCAATGTTTAAGTATGGGGGAGAGAATGTATTCACATGTTTTAGGGTGTTGTATATTTGTGTATGGCATTTGTATAAATTTTTGAAAATTTTGAAATAGAAAAAGCCAAAAATATGAGAAAAAGGCAACCAAAATCCTGGGATGAGCTGAAAACCCGAAAGGGCAGTTCACGTAAAAAGCAGGTAGTCCGACCGACTCTAGGTTGGTGCAAAAATGGACTTGAGTGATGTGAGCAATATGTGAGATATCTAGCAAAATGAAATGAGTGGCTAGGTGAAAACCCGAAAGGGCGCCTAGGCAGAATGAGTGCAAAGAAAAAAGAGTGAATTTTTAGGATCATTCTGGCGTTGGCATCATAAGAAGTGGTGTTATAAGGAGATCGGGTAGGATCACTCATGGAGCGATAAGGAGCTAGATAGGAGCTAGGATTAGATTATAATGCATTACTCATATTTGGTTGTTGGGAGGCGAAGTGTTTAGTCTTGTAATTGCTAGTATCATTTTTTCTTATACTTTCTGAAACCTGTGTGCTGATTGGAGGAGTGAGTTTTCTTTTAGCTTACTCGAGGATGAGCAAGGTTTAAGTATGGGGGAATTTGATAAGCGGTATTTTACATAGCACAACTAGTAATTATTAGCATATTATTGAGGAGATTTGGATTTGATTTATGGGATATTTCTGTAATCCGGAGAAAAGGTGAGAAGTGGTTAAATCATAGGATTTACAGAGTTTTGGAGGTAAGTTGGTGTTTGAGGTGTGGAGCTGCATTGTGGATGTTTTTGGAAGCACTTACGAGTTGAAGACGGTGCCCGAAGTCATATAGGAAAGCTGGTGATCAGAAGACAGAAGTTGCTGGAGTGGAGACCGCGAGCTGACGCGACTAATGGCGACCAGCGGTTAACAGATTTCCAGCAGAACCTTGGGGAGCACAAACTGCGATCCCCCGCGATCGCGGTTGGTCGCGGTTTTGCTACGCGACTGAACAGCTTCCGATTTTCTTGTTCTGCTTGGCTGTTTCGTTTTGCTTAATTAATAGGTATTTAAGGGGCTCAGATTAGGGTTTTTGGGACGTCCAGACCTAGCCTCTTGGAAGCTTTTTCCCTTTCTTTCCTCTCACGAACACTTAATTTGTCTTGTCTCTTTTGGATTTGATTTGTGTGTGAAGAACATGAACCAGAACTAATTTCCTATTTTGCCTAGCGTGGAAGCACACAGCTAATCTGGTTGTAAGGTTCATTTCTCTTGTTCATCCCTTTGGATTTGGTATTGATTTCCTTGAGCATATTTCTATTACTGTCTATTTGGCTAGATTGATCACCTAGTTTAAATCTATAGTAATTTAGGTTCTAGATTTGGGATAGACGGTGGAATCCCTAATTATAGGTAGCAATCACAATTGCATGAAATTGGTAAATTGAGTTCAATTGTGAAAAGGAAATTGATTTGCATGACATACTTGCGGTGTTAAGTCTTTGTTTGCAATCCGTTAATCTTATGCTTTATGCTATTGATTGAACCAACTTAGAAGGTCTTCTAGGTTATCAATTAGTAAGTGTTAACAAGACCGGTTGGCTTGTTAATATAAACAAGATCAGAATTGGAACAATCCATAGGATCAATATGAACATGAGAGGAATCAATGATCAACTTGGTTAACTGCTGTGTGGAAACTTGCTAGGTGAAACTCCCTTTCTTCTTATTTTCTTAAGCTTGATTTTGGTGTTATTTCATTTGTGTAGTCTTAGTAGAAAACCAACCCCCCCCCCCCCCCCCCCCCCCCATTTGTTCTTTAAAGTTGATAAATTAGTAATTATATAGAAATTGACGTGTTGATTCCCTTGGGTTCGACTCCTTACTTGCATGCTATACTCTAGTTGCATATTAGGATTACTTTGATAGCGCGCACGACTGAAAGTACGCTATCACAAACTAAGCATGGAACCAAGAAAAACTGAACATGAACAACTCATACAAGACATGAAGAACAAGCAAAAAAAATTCAAGCTAACAAGAGAGAGTCTACTCCTAGAACATGCTCATCATGAAAACAATAAGGAATCTTGTGCAAGCTATCAAACTAAGCATGAAAAAACTAAACTTGAAGAAGGAGAAGGGGAACTTAGCTTGGGCTTTGGCTCTTGATACCAATTGATGAGAATCAAGGTTCCTAATGGAACCTTTCTTCCCTAGAGAGAGTGGATCATGCCTAAACTAGGGCTTCTTCTCCTTCCTTGAGCTTGTGGTCTCCTCTAGTCCTTAGAAGGTGGTCTCGGTCGTGGGGGAGAGGAGTCACCAAGGAAGTTCCGAGAGGAGGAGTGGACGGTGGGAGTGCCAAGGGAACCTCTCTTAGAGGTTCCTTGGCCGAGCTTGCCTTGTTCGAATGAGAGCTTATGAGTTTGATGGATTCACACGAATTTGATGAGAGAAAGAGAGATTGGAATGTTGAAGATTTGAGTTGAAAGAAGATAGTGGCTGCCTAGAGGGAGATAAACTCAACCTTAGGCTATGCCACTTTTTAATTCTTCAACTCCCTAGAAAGTGAAGGCTTTACAAGCCTTAAATAGTCTAGGTCTCAAAGTGGACTAGGAGCCATTCCACAAATGGGTCCACACGTCCATAAGAGGAAATACAACTTAAATAAATAACAAAGGGGATAAAGGCCATAGGCTTGGTGGATGGCGCGCGCCTTGATGCCTTGGAGTCGAAGCCATGGGGCTTGATTGTCGTGGCATGGAGGCGTCGGCGCCGTGACTAGTCCATGGCTCGCTGGACTAGGCCATTATTGGATTGGGCCATAGCTCGGGCTCGGGCCCTAGTCATCGGGCCTTGAATGCCCTTGTCGATGGGTGTGTGGCACTCATCAGCAAGGGCGTGTGTGCATGGAATCTTGTCAGTCTGGATTACCTTGCACTGGCAGGTCTAAGCGTGAAGATTCACTTCCAATATGTTATTTCCATCTGTTACCTCCGCTTCAAACTTACTAAGTTTACGCACCTTCATTCATAAATACCTCAGGTAACGGAAGTCCACAAGCTTAGTGGTTTCCTTCGTAACACCCTCAGCCCACATGCATGCGTGTTCCCTCTGTTCACAGAAACACCTTGTAAAATCGCATCAAAGAATGCAACTATAGGCCAGGAACGCTCCTCCTTAAACAACAAATTTGTTCGTTGTCATTATGTTCAACCTATTTGCCAGAAAGTGCGCTCTTGACCACATGGATAACCCTGCACCTATAACATATTTTGCCACATGTTTTTTTTTCCTTTTCTAGTTTTCATAACTGCTTCGTATACTCATCAACGTCGTACGCTTTTGTAACCTTATTCCACTAATTCAGCATGTCTCCCCTACGGTATTTTGTCTTGAAGTTTTGGTATATATGATAGATTTAAAAGCCATGACATGCAAGAGTATAGTGTCTTCTCAATCCCCTTGAAATACTCGCGTGACAATCAGACACGCACACAACTTCTTCCATGTATACTACAAAAGCTTTCATCTCACTGAAGAAAAATGACCATGACGCATGATTCTCGCTGTCAACTACTACGACTGTGAGAGGGTATATGCCTCTTTTTTCCAGCTTGGGTTATAGCTAGAAGAAGATGGCCAAAGTATTTTCCACTCAAAAATTCTTCATCCACTGATATTACATGCGACTAGAACACAACCCGTAAATAAAATTACATCCTATCATACATGCAAATATATAAGGTCAATTATCTAGCACGCGATTTTCCTGTCATGAATGGACATCTATCTTTCCATTTCATGATCGTGTAGAAAAAGAGTTAACATTGTTGAAGCTTACCTTCCTAAGTTGGGACAGTCCCCTTATCCAAGCACCCAAGGACCATGAGTAGTACTTGAAAAGGTTGTTAGAATTTGTGGTAATAGTTGTATGCAAGCCAAGATTCATCATTTTTTGCATGTACAACCACAGATTCAGCTCACTGTAACTTCCCTCAATCGTACCTCATGTCCCGACTAAAAAGCGTGCTCGATTGGATTTATAATAATTGACATCAATTCACATGTCCTTCATGATGCTTTGTATTTTTCTTACTCTTGGGGCTTCCTTACGACCTCCAACCTGTCAAACAATAAAACAGGGCCGCCATATGCTCGAGGTAACATTGCAATAAGACATCACACATACTTGAAATAATTTATAGTTTTACCTTGGAAGTATCTTTTCAACTATTACAGATGCAGTTGCATGTTTGTTGTGGTCATGTAGTTAACACATGCCAGAACCATGGGTTACATCAAATTTCCGAACCACAAACAAACCATTTTCTTTCTTTACTGAGCCACGACATCCAAATGTGCATGCTTCGTCGACACATCCTACTTAATATGTTGTTTTGTCTAACTTCTTCACATAGAGTTAGAAACAATCATGCAAAGAATCGCAGTTAATACATCTTTCAACTCCTTCTTCATATCAAAAATATCTCCAGCCTTTATTTTATTACCAGCCCCATGCTTTATTTCTTGATCTTCGAATTTGGCCCATTCACCATCCTCATCCACTAGTCGATAATACCTCTCGTCATCCATATATACATCATTTATAAAGTCAGAGTCAATATCCTCCTCGACAATACATTCACCGCCTGAGTGTCCATTCCATGCATTGTCATCAAGGTTTATATTTTCACCGCCTGAGTGTCCATCCCTTTCACTGTCACCAAGGTTTACATTTCCATTTGTTTGATCATCGTCAGCAATTACAACCAGGCCACAACCCTTGTGCTTTGTTGAAGACACGAGTACTTCGTCGTCGTCACTTCTTGATGACCCCCTTTGCTTGGTTGGAGACACAACAACTTCTTCGTCGTCACTTCTTAGTGAGACAATGTCTATCGGGGTTGATTTCTCGCAAAACAAGTTTCTTACAAAATCTCTCTTCCTTTTCCGGTCATAGTCGTTACATATCATGTCCCATTTCCAAGGTGTTCCCCTTGCATCCTGCAGAACATCGTCCGACATTATATCATCCAGGATCTTGTCACCCATGTTTTTTCCACCTTCCACTGATTGGGTGCACTTAGAGGTACATCATTTCCACGCGCCTCATCTTTACAAGGTTTCTCCTCAAAAAACTCCCCAAATAAGTTATTTTCACCCTTTACTATCAAGATTGCATAAAGGGATATCGGCCAGACCCCATCTTTACAAGATTTCAGATTAATAAACTTGAATGCATCAAGATCATCGTCCCAGTAAGATCGAAAGGTGGTAAATTTTCACTAAGTGGTGAAGGGGTCAAGTTCTGGAATCTCCGGCTTCGCATATTGTGTCGACATCTTGCAGTCCGTTAATTTCTACACGGATTGTTGTCGCTCTGATTGTGAATTTGTCGTCACTTTGAGTGATAACTTGTAACACTCCTCTGTTATGAGTTGGTCTCTTGATAACCTGAACTTCCCACTTTGTTTGTAATTTAATAATCTGGTGATGTATTGATAGAATGGCCTTCATTTCATCATTCCAAGGCCTTCCTAGGATGATGTTGGAAGGTGACTTACAATCCAGCACTAGAAACTTTATCTGCAGGTTCACCCCCTTTGAGTAGGTGTTCAACTCGATCTCGCCAACAATATGCTTAACTTCACCTACCAAGGGGACCGATGTTATGATGAGGTCATCAACTCTAAACCGAGGTTGGTTAATGCTTTTAGCATGAGGATGTTAGTGAAGGCGCCCTTGTCGATAAGAATCTTTTTGACTAAGCAGTTTCCCACGTTAACGAAATCACAAGGCTGTCATGATGAGAGGTGTTGGTGTCGACTTAGTCGTCGAAAATGATTGGCATAATGTCACCAGATTGCTTCTTTGATATAGTCGGCGGTTCATGTTGACTCTCCTTTGTGTATCGCTTGGCAACAGAAAAGGTTCACATGTTTGAACCTTCATATAAGACCAACTTTTCATGTTGGGGAGATGGCGGTGAAAGCTACCTTACGTTCTGAGCTCTTGTATAGCCTTTTCCTTGTCAGATAAGAGGCCATTCTTGATTATTTGTACGACCACTCATCGTAAGGCTATATATACATCAGTGTAGTGGACGGCGTCGTAATTAAAGTCACACCATTTTCAAGTATCCTTCCAATGATTCGGTCTGTTTGACTTCTTGGGCCACTAAACTACATCTCCTATTTTGCTCAACGTTTTGACAAGACCAGTTGTGGGATCATTTCTCAAGTCTTTGGTGTCTTTATTGGAAACATTGACAAACTGCATGTTGTGGGCGTGCATATGGATTATGACGTGTCTCCCTTTTGTTGCTCCTTTTCTCTATCTTGCTATATCCAAAGGACACACGTTTGGAATCATCGTCCTCCTCTATCCAGATCTGAGCCAGAGCCTTAGCCTGAACATCTTCGAAGGTCCGACATGGATATTTAGTTAAGTCTGCATATAAGTCGTTGTTCCCATACAACCCCCGTCGGAACGCTCGATAGCCATGTGTTAGGAAACGGAAATCAGGAACCTCAGTTCCCATGAGAGTTCCTTTCCTCAGTTTCTTTACTTTTGAAGATGACAAATACTTTGATACTAATGTTTTATTTCAAATATGTGTTTAAAGGAACCACAGGACAGTTGTTGAAACCATGGAAGCCAAACAAGATAAAGAAACCAAACAAGCAAGCCAAAGGAACCCAGAAGTGCCCAGAAATGCAACACGTGACTTTGCTCTTCCCGATGAAGCTGGGAACACAGAACCTCGGACAAAAGATGGTGAAAGCGACTTGAGCAAAGCTTCTAAAAGTCTGCCACCATCTAAAGGAAAGCTCCAAGATGTCTAGAACGCTGAACCTCGGACAAAGGTTGCTGAAAGCGACGTGACACAAGGTTGTCACCATCCAGAGGATAGTTCCAAAGTGTCTAGATTGCTGAACCTCGGACGAAAGGAGTTGGACAACGACATGACAGACTTGTCTGAAGCAGTTGACCAACCAATGTGGATTCTGAGTTGCCTAGGTTGTTGGTACATGTCTAAGTCAGCGTGAATCAAGGATTACCATACAATCTAGGTCAAGCTTGCTCTGTGGGAACCAAGAGAAGATCCAACCTCGAGGATCCACTATATAAGGAAGATAAGCTCCGCTGTTATCTTCAAGCATTACAACAGAATCACACTCCATAGCAAACATCAAAGTGTGAAGCTTCAAACAGATCGTCAACTCAAACCAAGATCGAGAGGAACCAGTCAAGAAATCTTAGAGCTGTGTGCTAGTTCCTGTGACTGTAAGTGAGTTAGTTCCTTAGTGGTTAGGACTGCTGCTGTGATTGATTATACTTGCTGTTAAGTTTATCTAGGATTGTTTAACTATGTGTAAGACAAAGAAACTGTGTGATTGTTCCTAGGGTAATATGTAACCGAAGTGATAAGAAATCAAGATGTAGACCTTGAAATCCTTTCAAAAGAAAGGTAGTGGTTTTTATCCTAGATTGCTAGTTGGCAATCGAAGGTTTCCATTATAAGGAACTTGTTCATTTATTTTGATTGTTTATTTCCGCTGCGAAGGGAACTGAATATCTGTATTCTTAGTTCCCTTGTTATTACTCTAACAATCACGATCCTACAATTGGTATCAGAGCAGGAAAAGCACTAGATCTTTGTTTAAGTTTGCAGATCTAAGATGTATCAGTCAAGCAAGTTCGAGCTCAGAATCTCCACCAACAAACCACATCTCCGAAAGAAGGGAGAAGAAACATGGTGGGCCAAGTGCATGGAAAGCCACATAAAGACCAATGACTACCAATGCTGGAGGATAGTCGAGAATGGAGATGGCCATGTCGATCTCAACCAAAAGGAAGAAGATTGGAAACCTGAGCACTATGTCATCATGGAAAAGAACGCCAAGGCTAGACAGTTCATTCTCAATGGACTGGATAGAGAAGATATGGACAAAGTCATAGGAATCAAGACGGCGAAAGAAATGTGGCAAGCACTCAAGGACATGCATGAAGGAAGTGAGGAACTAAAGCAAAGCCGGAAGTTTGCTTTAGAAGGAGAATACCACACATTCAAAATGATGGAAACTGAAACCATCTCTGAGTATTACTCTCGCTTCAACAGGCTCATTGGAAAGCTAACAGCAGCTGAGGTCACCCTTGATGAAGTCTCCAAATCACTGGTGGTCATCAATGGACTTAACTCTAAGTTCACCCTCATCAAGGGAATCATGAAGAATACCCCATGCATTCAATCCCTTCCATTGACTCAAATCATAGGGAAACTGGAGGTTGAAGAAGGAGAACACACCAAGGTCAATGGTGACAAGAAACTGGAGAAAGGAATTGCCCTCAAAATCTCCAACGCCTTCACAAGGCTTGAAATGGAGCAGGAGAACTCAGACCTAGAAGATGAGGAGGACGAACTTACAGCTCTCTTCACAAAGAACATCAAAAAATTCTTTGTGAAGGGAAAGTTCCAAAAGGGCAGTTCCTCTCACAATGGACCGAGGAGAGATCTCAAAGATGTCTCTTGCTATGAATGCAAAGAAAAGGAGCACTACGCTAAGAGATGTCCCAACAAAGAAGACTCCAAAGAAGATGAAAGACCTCAAAGGAAGAAGGCTCTTGTGCCCTCATGGGGAGAAGACTCGGATGAGGAACTAGATCTGAGTGGATTCTCTGGAGGAAGATGTCTCATGGAAAAAGGAGATTCAAGCGACTCAGAAGAACTTGAGGTAACTTCTGTTGACTTCCTAAAATCTCTAGTTGATTGTGATAAGAAACAACTTCTAAAAATCATAAAGAAACTAGGAAAGGAAACGAGTGCTCTTCAACAAAAACTTGATGATTGTGAAGATGAGATTACTTGCCTGACTGTTGAGAACTCTGTGTGGAGTAAGAAACTTGATGAAACTGAGAAAGATCTAGCTGAAACCCACTCCAAACTCATTGATATTAGGAATGTGCATGCTAGTCACCTTAAAATTTGCCAATCTTGTAGTGAGACTAAGATAGAATATGTTATAGTTCCTATGCATGATAATCTATCTGGAAATGATTTGCTTCAATCTATAATTGATAGGTTAGATACTCTCACTGACTCTATAAATGAAAAAATGATCAATCAAACGGTCTTTGTGAAACAACGTCATGGAGTTGGATACATTGACAACAAGATCAATGATGATACTGAAAATGAAAAGGTTAGACGTGAACTTGTTGAGATGAATGAGAACCTCAGTACTTCTCTTGCGACTTCTCGAGATAGGAATCAGTTCCTATTAGAGAAGATCATGGTGCTTGAGAACAAGGCTGAGGTTGCCAAGCGTCTCAAAGAAAGTTATGAAAGTCCAAAAAGGGACCCTAAGACCTCTGAGAGGGAACCTAAGAGAAAGGAGAAAGTTTCTCCTAAAGACAAGTGGTTCACTAATTCTTTTGCTCACAAGAGATACGTGGACATGGCTCATGGTAAGGTTAGAAATATTGTTGATTTCAATAAAAGAAAAAATGAAAAGTGCATACTACCATGAAAGGAACCAGTTCTCTTGTGGTAAGAATGGTCATTACAACACTGAGTGTCCTAAGAAAATGAACTATGATAATGAGAAAAGTGCATACTACCATGAAAGGAACCAGTTCTCTTGTCATTCACAGACTCGCAATAATAATTCACATGCTAATCCCCCTAGTAAAGCCAAGCTTCACTGGGTTCAGAAACCTTAGTTTCCTTATGTGCAGAAAGAAGAGAGGCAACCTCACCTATGGTACATTGACAGTGGTTGCTCATGCCATATGACCGGAAGAAGAAATCAAATGACCTCTCTTCAACCTCTCCAAGGAGGGAACATCTCTTTTGGAGACAAAAGTGATCAGTGCTATTTTATAGCATATTTCTAGGGATTATTACCAAGTTTGAGGCGCCATTTGGTGGGATTTTATGCACAATTGGAGATTATGGAGTTGGAGCAAAGAAGTGTGGTTTTGGTGGTCTGGAGGAGCTTATTGGGGACATCCAGAAGAAGAGAAATTGACCACCTGAGGAGACAAGCAAGATCCATGAAGAAACCACGAGAGAAGGCGGTGAAGTGAAGAAACCGCGACCAAACCGCGGGGAGCAGAAGGCCGCGGCAAGATTTCCGAAGGAGATGGGCGATAGCGAGGAGGCCGCGCCCGCGGCCGAATTATCGGAAATTAATTATGCACTTCGAGAGCAAACCGCGACCGCGGCCAAAAAACCGCGACCGCGGCCATCAGCGGGAGTCAGCCCGACGCGCTCCGAACTTCTGTTTTCTTTTTTTGTTTTTCCTTTTTCGTTGTTTTATTTAATTCCGAATATTAGTATTTTTCCTTTTTAGGGATGAGGTTTGTGATCTTGGGCTTTAGGTTAACTTATTTAACCTAACTCCCACAGCCTCCATTCAAGATCCTATAGATGAACCCCGGATTATCGTATGTTCAGTATTCAGAGTTTTTCCCTTTCAACAATTATGTATTTCAGTACTATGAGTAGGTAAGCACTCATTGCTTAGCCCGACATGTGAAGCTTTTTCTATGGTTTGATTGCGAGGTTAATTCTCTATTTCCTATTTCCTTTGGGTTTATATCTTTCTTCTTGCACTTATTCATATGGATTGTTATTGATTTGACTAGACTGATCACCTAGTTAGGTTTAGTAATTATCTATTGCTAGGGTTTGGAATTGACCGATCGGTGATTCTTTATCTAGAGTAGGATCCATAATTATGTAGGACTGGTAGGACTAGATTATTATGAAAGAAGATTGATTGCATGTTAAATTATTGCGGGTTGTGATTATTTGACATGTATCCTGGTTTGATCCTATGCCCAATGCTATTATTGTTCTAAATCTTGATTGTTTCTTGTGCGTTCAATAATAAGAGTTGCTAGGACTGGTAGGACTAGTAACTATACAAGAATAGGGACAGGAATAAACAAAGGAAAGGAATAGAGAGAACCTAGGACCAATCTACCATAGGAAAAGTGGATCTTGTTTGGCTAAGTGTTTTTCCCACATTTGATTACACTATTTGCTTATTTTCTTTGTTTACTTTCTTGATTACAAAACCAACCAAAAACTCCCCCCTCTTGTTACTATTGCATACGAACAACACATAGATTAATCCCTTCCTCCCTGTGGATTCGATCCTTACTTGCCCTAACTACTTGTTTAGGTTTGTCTAGGTTTATTTTGATTTAGTGGTATACGACAATCGCTTGTCAAAATTGGCGCTGTTGTCGGGGAGTGTAAGTGTTGATTTTTCTGTGTGTTTGTGTGTGTGTGTGTTCCTTTGGTATGGATCTATCTTATGGTCCACACCCGTGCTACTAACTCCCCTCTACTTGGTGTTGATTCAGAGATTAAGAGGACTCTTTCCCAGGGTCGCAGAGTAAATCGTGCTTTGGTTTTTGATAATCATGCGTTCGAGATGGCTGAAGAAGAACAGACGTTGAGGCAGTTGATTGCGCCCAACCTGCAACAGCAACCGCTGGATGTGCGGTTTCCTGAGTTGGCTGAGGGCGTAAATTTCGAGTTGAAGTCTGGATTAATCCACTTACTCTCCCACTTCCATGGGATGAGTGGTGAAGACCCCAATAAGCATCTTGCTGAGTTTCATTCGGTGTGTAGCAGTATGAAGCCGAAGAATGTGACTGAGGACCAGATTAAGCTGAGGGCCTTTCCTTTTTCACTGAAGGATGCGGCCAATGACTGGTTCTACTATCTCACTCCAGGGAGCATTGACACATGGGTCAAGATGAAGAAAGCCTTCCTAGAGAAGTACTTTCCGGCTACAAAACTGAACAGCCTGAAGTGAGCTATCAGCTACATCGAGCAGCAGTCTGGTGAATCGCTCTATGAGTATTACGAGCGGTTCAAGAAGATGATATCTAGTTGCCCCTTCCACGGCTATTCTGAGCAGGACCTCGTACTTTATTTGTACGGTGGTCTTCTTGATGAAGAGAGAAGGATGGTGAACGCTGCTTGTGGAGGGAACATCCTCAACAAGACTCATGCTGTAGCTTTTGAGACCTTCTTTGAGCTATCTGAGGGCTCAAGATAGTTCAGTAAAAGGGTGGGCGCCCAATCCGTGAAAGCTGCAGAGTCTCAGCCCAATTCTACTCTTCTTGCTGAAGTGGCTGAGATGAAGGAGATGATGAAAAGATGCATGATGAGAGGTGGCTTGCAGCAAGTCAAATCATGTGGGATATGCTATGAGAATACACATCCAACTGATGCATGTCCCACCCTGCAAGAACCAACTGCTGAGGTGAACGCTATTGGCGGATATGGCCCTCAAAGGCCAAAATATGACCCGTACTCCAACACCTACAATCCTGGGTGGAGAGATCACCCAAAATTGAGGTACGGGAACCAGCAGAACACTCATTAGGGGCAGGAGACCCAGGACTATCTGCAGAGGCCCCCACAGTTTCTCCAGCGTCCGTAGCAGTACCAGTAGCCTGGGGGTCAGCAACAATTTAGAGCTCCTTATGAACAAAGACCCCAGGGCCAGAGTTCCAGTGTCTCTACATCCATCGACGACTAGATAAAATCTCTCAACCAAGGCATACTATTAATGTCAAATGCTATGGTCCAAACAAATAAAGAGATGGGAGCACATATCCAAGCGCTAGCAAATACGGTGGCCCAGAATCAGCAGGAACATAAATCCAGTATTCAAAACCTGGAGAAGCAGATGGGTCAACTGTCTATGGCGGTAAGCAGGCTAGATGCTCATGCGTCGGGGAAACTACCCTCTCAAACGGTAGTCAACCCGAAGGAGAATGTGTGCGCCATGATGCTGAGAAGTGGTGCTGAGATAGAGGCCAGGAAGGCTGTTGAGAAGGAGGTCTAGGTGACCAAGGAGGAAAGCCACCAAGACAACGAGGTCGAAGGCGAGTTCGGCAAGGGAGAGAAGAAACCGCGACCGTGGCACGAAGGCCGCGACCGCGGCCGGTTCGCTGATGAAAATGCTGATTTATTGTCCCCCGAGGTCGAGAGCAAACCGCGATCGCGGCACGAAGGCCGCGACCGCGGCCTCTTCGCTGAGAAGATTTCTGAAGTTCTGAAGCAACCGCGACCGCGGTCCCCAAACCGCGGCCGCGGCCAGGCCCATGTGTACGTGGACGACTACGTACGACCTGATTTTCCTCTCCTCTTCTCCGAGAAGCCTCCCGCGCCATTCCCAGAGGCTCTAGCGGACACCAGGAAGCCTGCTAGGGATAAGGATATGTTCGACTGGGTGAGCAACTGCGAGGTAAATGTCCCTTTGCTTAAACTTTTGACTAGTGTCCCTCATTATGCTAAATTTTTGAAGGAGATCTGCACACAAAAGAGGAAGTGCTCAGTGAAGGAGAAGAAGAAGGTGGTGGTGAGTGAGAACGTGTCCGCTATACTACAAAAGCGGATACCCAAGAAGGCAGATGATCCAGGGATGTTCACCATTCCCTGCAAGATTGGAGGTACCCTATTCAACAGGGCATTACTTGACTTGGGTGCCTCCATCAATGTGATGCCACTCGCTCACTACGAGTCCTTAGACGTGGGGCCACTTGAGAAGACGGGGATTGTCATCCAGCTGGGGGACAATTCAATTGTCAATCCAAAGGGAATTCTACAGGATGTGCTGGTACAGGTGGACCACTTAGTGTTCCCTGCAGACTTCTTCGACATGGACACTGGGCAGGACAAGGATTCACCTGTGATGTTGGGAAGGCCGTTTATGAACACGGCCAGTACAAAGATTGATGTGAGTAGCGGTTTGCTCACAATGGAGTTTGATGGGGAGACGGTCGGGTTCAGCATAGACGACCAGAAGAGACACCCTCCTGATGGGGACCCCAAGCGCTCATTGGAGGTGAGCGAACCAAGTTGAGGACGAGGAAGCGGTATGTCATGCCATGACAATAACTAAGGTGCTATCCGGGAGGCAACCCGAGGTATGTATTATTTTCTTTGCTTTTCTTTCTTTATTTTTGCATTAGTTTTGTTTGTTTTTGCCTTGTTTTTGTTTTTGTTTCCGACTAACCTGCAGGGAAGAGACCCATGCTTATTGAAGAAGGTAATTACCACCATTGTAAGTCTCTCCTGTCCCTGCACTAGTCAACCCTCCGAAAAAACCTTAAATGGGGGGCAAAAAAAAAAAAAAAGGTTGCACGAGTATGAGCTGTCCAGTATTACCATGGAGAGGGGTGCGCATGTTACCAACGGAGTAAATTTTCGCTACACAATTTATTGGCAATGATGGCGGCCCCACAGTCGACAGCCGCGAAGGAATACCACTCATGGCCCACACCACGATCATATCTGGGCCCATTTTTTGTGGTATTTGAAGGCCGTGCAACCCCGACATCATTGTTTTACCATTACTCACCAAGTGGTACATTTTGGTTGCACGGTAGGAGAAGATGATGGAGTTGATGATGACACCCACCCAACACCAGCGACCGGTGCATATTATGCGGACCGTCAGCAACAACGGAAGTGTCCAAGCCAACTCGACAACATTTGTGAGCTTATTCCTTCTTTTCCCTATGCTTCTATTCTTTTGTCTTTCATTACATTGAGGACAATGCAATGTTTAAGCATGGGGGAGGGTTTTATATTTCTATGTCGTTGAGGAGAAAAATAAAAAAGAAAAAAGCCACAAAATTTGAAAAAAGGCTAAAATTAAAATCATGGGATAGGTCGAAAACCCGAAAGGGCGGCCTATGTAATAAGCATGTGGCTTGGACCAGCATTAGGCTGGGGTAATAAGAGGTCAAGAGTGATGTGAGCATACTGTGAGCCCATCTATGAAAAATGAAATGAGTGGCTTGGTGAAAACCCGAAAGGACGCCTTGGCAAAATGAGCGAAAAGAAGAAGAGCGATTTCTAGGAATCCCTATTTTACTTGGCGAGGCATCATAAGAAGAGGAGGCATAAGGAGGTTTCGGGTAGGTCACTCTGGAGGAATAAGAAGATAGATGGGAGATAGGATTAGAATTTTTTCCACTCTATGGTGTTTGGGATAAGCTTGGGGGAAGTACTCTGCTTTCCTTTTAGCTTGACTGTATGGGGTGTTGATTTGATGTTGTAGTTATTGTGCTGAGCTTATTTTGTATGGTTGCCTGGAGTTTATTGTTTGGTGTAATTCTTGGAGGTTGAGTTTTCTATGCTTCCTGAAGCCTTGGGGATTTGATTGGAGGAGTAGGTTTACTTTAGCTTACTCGAGGACGAGCAAGGTTTAAGCATGGGGAATTTGATCAGTGCTATTTTGTAGCACATTTCTAGGGATTATTACCAGGTTTGAGGCGCCATTTGGTGGGATTTTATGCACAATTGGAGATTATGGAGTTGGAGCAAAGAAGTGTGGTTTTGGTGGTCTGGAGGAGCTTATTGGAGACATCCAGAAGAAGATAAATTGACCACCTGAGGAGACAAGCAAGATCCATGAAGAAACCACGAGAGAAGGCGGTGAAGTGAAGAAACCGCGACCAAGCCGCGGGGAGCAGAAGGCTGCGGCAAGATTTCCGAAGGAGATGGGCGATAGCGAGGAGGCCGCGCCCGCGGCCGAAATATCGGAAATTAATTATGCACTTCGAGAGCAAACCGCGACCGCGGCCATCAGCGGGAGTCAGCCCGACGCGCTCCGAACTTCTGTTTTTTTTTTCTGTTTTTCCTTTTTCGTTGTTTTATTTAATTCCAAATATTAGTATTTTTCCTTTTTAGGGATGAGGTTTGTGATCTTTGGCTTTAGGTTAACTTATTTAACCTAACTCCCACAGCCTCCATTCAAGATCCTATAGATGAACCCCGGATTATCGTATGTTCAGTATTCAGAGTTTTTCTCTTTCAACAATTATGTCTTTCAGTACTATGAGTAGCTAAGCACCCATTGCTTAGCCCGGCATGTGAAGTTTTTTCTATGGTTTGATTGCGAGGTTAATTCTCTATTTCCTATTTCCTTTGGGTTTATATCTTTCTTCTTGCACTTATTCATATGGATTGTTATTGATTTGACTAGACTGATCACCTAGTTAGGTTTAGTAATTATCTATTGCTAGGGTTTGGAATTGACCGGTCGGTGATTCTTTATCTATAGTAGCATCCATAATTATCTAGGACTGGTAGGACTAGATTATTATGAAAGAAGATTGATTGCATGTTAAATTATTGCGGGTTGTGATTATTTGACATCGATCCTGGTTTGATCCTATGTCCAATGCTATTATTGTTCTAAATCTTGATTGTTTCTTGTGCGTTCAATAATAAGAGTTGTTAGGACTGGTAGGACTAGTAACTATACAAGAATAGGGACAGGAATAAACAAAGGAAAGGAATAGAGAGAACCTAGGACCAATCTACCATAGGAAAAGTGGATCTTGTTTGGCTAAGTGTTTTTCCCACATTTGATTACACTCTTTGCTTATTTGCTTTGTTTACTTTCTTGATTACAAAACCAACCAAAAACTCCCCCCTCTTGTTACTATTGCATGCGAACAACACATAGATTAATCTCTTCCTCCCTGTGGATTTGATCCTTACTTGCCCTAACTACTTGTTTAGGTTTGTCTAGGTTTATTTTGATTTAGTGGTATACGACAATCGCTTGTCAAAAAGCAAAGGGAAAATTTGTGGAATAGGAACTGTGAAACTCAATGACCACATTAAGGTAAACAAAGTCCACCTTGTTGATAATCTTGCTTTTGATCTAATTAGTGTGTCACAGCTCTGTGATCAAGGAGACAACGAAGTTAGATTCAAATCAAATGAATGCACTATCCTTGACTCCTCGGGACAAATCATCTTAAAAGGTAAAAGGTTCAACAATGTATATGTTGTTGACCCATCCTTTGTTCCCAAGGAGAAACTCTGTCTCTCAACTGTGAATGACCAAACGGACTTGTGGCATCTACGTCTTGGTCATGCAAGCACCAAATTGATCCAAAAGCTACACTCAAAGGAGCTAGTCAGAGGCCTCCCAAAGTTAAGTGGCAAATCTGAGGAACCATGCTCAGACTGTGTAAAAGGGAAACAAGCTCGAAGTTCCTTCAAATCCAAAAATATGGTAAGTTCCTCAAGGCCCCTTGAACTCATCCACATGGACCTTTGTGGACCCATGAGAGTTCAAAGCCTAGGAGGAAACAAGTATATCTTTGTTCTTGTCGATGACTTCTCTTGTTTCACTTGGACAATTTTTATAAAATCTAAGAGTGAAGTCATTGGATGATTTAAGGATCTGGTTCCCATGTTAGAAAAATCTCTCGATTGCCCCATCAATTCTATTCGTTCTGACTATGGTACTGAGTTTGAAAATTGAGAATTTCTAACCTTTTGCAGTGAGCATGGCATTGATCACAACTTCTATGCACCATACACTCCTCAACAAAGTGGAGTAGTGAAAAGGAAGAACAGAACCTTAGAAGACATGGCTCGAACTATGCTCATCTCAAGTGTACTCTCTCAATCATTATGGGCTGAGGCAATCAACACAGCCTGCTACATCATCAATCGAGCTATGCTTCGCCCAATCACAGAGAAGACTCCCTATGAACTTCTAAGAGGAAGAGTTCCCAACATCTCACATCTTAGGGTGTTCGGATGCAAATGCTTTGTGCATAACAATGGAAAAGATAATCTTGGTAAATTCGACCCAAGGGGTAATGAAGGGATCTTCATTGGATATGCCTCAAGCAGCAAAGCAAACAAGGTCTTCAACAAAAGGACTAAAAAGGTAGAAGAAAGTGTTCATGTTGTTTTTAATGAGAAATCACTTGGTAGAAATATGCAGAACACCACCAGTCCCTTTAAATATCCATTTCCCAAGCCACCTCAAGAGTATCCAGATGAAGATATCACACCTCCCAGTTCCTATACAGCTGCACAAGTTGTTCCTCCACCAGTTCCCATGCATAATCAACAACAATCCATCTCTGGGAACCATGAACATGAAGATAATACATGTGGAGACATCAATGATTCATCCTCTCACATGTTCTTAAATGGAGAAGGTGATCCCAACATAGAAGTTGAGGCTGAATGTTCAAATCAAAATGCCTCCACGTCAAATGCTCTAGCTCCCAACAAAGAAAGAAGAACCATCAAGCCTTCAGTCAGACATTGTGTTTGTTGTTTGCTTGTGTGCTAGGTTTCAATCATGTCCAAGAGAAACACACTTAGCTGCTGTGAAAAGGATATTTCGATATCTCAAGGGAACTGACTCACTCTGCATTTGGTACCCCAAAGAGTGTCCCTTTGAGCTAATGGGTTTCACTGATGCTGATTATGCTGGATACTTGATGGATAGGAAGAGTACTTCTGGAATGGCACAGTTCCTAGGCCCTTACCTTGTGTCATGGGGCTCAAAGAAAAAAATCTCAGTCTCTCTCTCCGCCACAGAATCTGAGTACATTGCAGCCGCCTCTTGCTGTTCCCAACTGTTATGGCTAAAGCAACAACTCGCGGATTTCGGTATGTCTTATGGTCCTCTTACTATTCTTTGTGATAACACCAATGCTATAAACATTTCTAAGAATCATGTGCATCATACTAGGACCAAGCATATAGATATAAGGCATCATTTCCTTCGAGATCATGTTGAGAAAGGGAACATCATTATGAAATTTTGTAGAACTGAAGATCAGGTTGCAGATATATTCACCAAAGCCTTGAATAGAGCTCCATTCGAGAACCTTAGATTAGAACTGGAATGATTCCTATAAACTAGCAGTTCCTTTAGTTTAAAGTTCTTCTCCAGTTCCCTTGATTGACTAGTTCAGATCTCTTTACTTGTCTTTGTCTTGGAATCTTTGTGTTATTTCTCTTGCGTTAGACCCTCATATCCATAATGGTTACTCAAAAGGCTTTGACAAATTTTTCTAGTTCTTCCCCTTGGATGTTCATTTCTTATTAAAATTCAATCATTGTCCAAGTTTCTTTGTTGGCCCAAAAGTCACAATCTGATCACATTCTAACCCCCACAATACAAGCCGAAATGATTATTGTGTACTATGACCCTCCCTTGCCTCATTGCACAATCTAATTCCCTATGATCCTTTTCTTAACCCTCTCTGGGAATTAGTGTGTGATGTGATAAATGGCCTTCCCCGATTTATTTTATGGGAATGTACTTTCAGGTCCTATGTCTTAAAACCCCACATCAAAGGTTCCCATATATCCCTCTAGCACACTGAAAAAATTGCCAGAAAGGAACTAGGTCAGGCTGCTCTTCAAACGGCTCGTAGAAACTCGCTCCTCCCAAGACAGCATTTATGGCAATTTCACAGCGTCAGAGATGTCTTCTCAGCTTTGAACAGTTGCCATTTTTGAGTATTTGATTTTTGAATCTGTGACCGTTTCACCGCCGATAAAGCTGCAAGAAAATTAGCCGTTTCAATTCTTCAGAGTTCCCATAATCTCTCTCGCCAACGCCTTGATTTCTCCAACGGCTCCAACAATGCTCAAGGGTTATTTAAGGTCTCCTGTTTAATTGAGTCGAGCACTCTACTTTCTCTCGCTTTCTCTCAATCTCTTGTTCACCTTTTTCTCTCAAAACACAAAGCTCCTCAAATGGCCAAGAAAAACCTCAATCTTAACCTTGCCCAAGACGAGGAGAAAGTTGCCCTCCTAAGAGCCTTCAGAGAGAAGAAAGCAGCCTCTTCCTCCAAATCCCCAGATCTCACACCCACAAAAGAACCCTTACCCAAGCATACAAAAGAGGTGGAAAAGGAACTCCACCATGGATCTGCATCAACTACTCATATTGTCTCTGAGGGCGGTTCCCATGACTCTTCTCCAGACAAGGAAACCATGGAGATTCACAGCTCTGACCCCTCGCCGGTTAGCACCAAATCCAAGGTTGCTCCCTCAGTTGCTACCAGGCTCAAACTCCGAAAGAGGAGTTCCCAGGCCCTGGTTCCCTACAACCCTGCCTCCAAAGAGCCGACCCCCTCCAAAAAGGCCAAATCAGTTGTCCTGTCTTCCTTGTCCACCAGAGCCATAACCTTCACTCTGGGGCAAGTGTCTTCCTCATTCGCTAAGAGGAAGATACTCAAGTCCCTCATCATTGGTGAGGAATTCTGGACCCAACCCCTAGAAGAAGAAGATGAAGCTCAATTCGGCGAAGCCCTCAGTGAATTTCATTCTCTGCTCCAGTTTCAAGGGTGGGACCAGCTCTTGGTGGAACCCTTCTCAGTATCCGACGAAGTGGTACGTCTCTTCTATCAGTCCATGACCTTTGTGCCAGCCAAGGAGAACTCTCCCTGTAATGATGCCATCCTTCAATGGAAGGGAACCATGTTCCCCTTGTCCCCAAGCATCATCGCCTCAGCTCTAGGGATTGAGCACAGATCAGGCTTTGACATTCTGCATCAAAAGAAGACTTGGCCCAAAGGCAAAGGGTACAAAACCAAAACTTAGGTGGTCAGCAAGCTCTATGATGGCGACAATCCAAAGAATCTGCTGACAAAGGGGCTCTCTCTGTCCAACAAGCTCCTGCACTTCTGGATCATAAGGAATTTGGTTCCCAGGCAGGAGCACCGAGCCACAGTTCTCATCATCGATGCCATCCTCATGGATAAGATCATGTCTGGTGACCAAGTTGATCTCCCCAAGCTAGTGTTAGCTCATATGCAGTTCTGTCAATCCCATGAATCCCATGCCTTGCCCTTCCCTCACCTCATAAAAAATCTTCTCTCCATGCTTAGCCAGTACCCATCAGATCTCAGGGAAACAACCTACAGCAAGTTCCTAACCATGGCCACTATCAAGAAGCTCAAAACCAAAGATCATCTGGATGCTCCTTCTGATGTGCACGCGGAATTGCCTAAGGAAAAGGCAAGTTCCCAAGCCACTCCAAGCTCCTTGCATCCGCTCTACCCCGTTCAAGACTCCTCTGCGATCCTAGCTTCACTGGGTCGTATTGAAAAAGCCATCACGGAAGAAACCACTGCTATCTCTGGTGCCATCCGTGATCAAGTAAATGAAATGGGAAAGACCATAAAGGCTGTATCTGGTCTAGTGGATGTGATTCAACAGACCTTGGAGGCTGTAATTGGAGGCAATCAGGCCGTTGAGATGGCTATAGGCCAAGATGAAGGAACTGCAGAAAAGAAGGAAACTGAAGAGGAGGCCACTACGCTGCCATAGGAACGTCTCTCCTAGTTCCCAGTGCTATAACATCACAATGTGCTAGTAGTTCCCTAGGGTCCTACTCCCCTCTTCTATTCTTATTTTGTCTATGTCAAGCTGCTTGTGATCTTTTGTTCCTCTTTCCACTTTGCATCTTTGGACAATGTATTGACCTTAATGATTAATGAACTCTTTTGGTAATGTTTCTAATGCATCATTTGTCTTTGCCTTAAGTTTCTATTATGGTGACTGTCATGGGTTTAACGAAATTGTTTATTTCACATTGATATCCTATACTTGATACGAAAATTAATCTTTTCGATGATGTCAAAAGGAGGAAGAATGGATAGAAACCTTGAACTCTTGGAACTACTGGACTTATAGGAAATCTAAACCCGTTCTACTTCTGAGGGGGAACTCGAATAACTTAGTTCATTTGCTTAGGGGGAATTTGCAACTATTGAATGTTCTTTCATTACTTTATAAAGTTGTAAATCTCTTAGCTCAACTGTTCTCATGAATCTCATGTCCTTATTATGTTGCCAGGTTCCTTATATTTGTCATCATCAAAAAGGGGGAAATTGTTAGGAAACGGAACTCAGGAACCTCAGTTTCCATGAGAGTTCCTTTCCTCAGTTTCTCTACTTTTGAAGATGACAAATACTTTGATACTAATGTTTTATTTCAAATATGTGTTTAAAGGAACCACAGGACAGTTGTTGAAACCATGGAAGCCAAACAAGATAAAGAAACCAAACAAGCAAGCCAAAGGAACCCAGAAGTGCCCAGAAATGCAACACGTGACTTTGCTCTTCCCGATGAAACTGGGAACACAGAACCTCGGACAAAAGATGGTGAAAGCGACTTGAGCAAAGCTTTTAAAAGTCTGCCACCATCCAAGGGAAAGCTCCAAGATGTCTAGAATGCTGAACCTCGGACAAAGGTTGCTGAAAGCGACATGACACAAGGTTGTCACCATCCAGAGGATAGTTCCAAAGTGTCTAGGTTGCTGAACCTCGGACGAAAGGAGTTGGACAATGACATGACAGACTTGTCTGAAGCAGTTGACCAACCAATGTGGATTCTGAGTTGCCTAGGTTGTTGGTACATGTCTAAGTCAGCGTGAATCAAGGATTACCACACAACCTAGGTCAAGCTTGCTCTGTGGGAACCAAGAGAAGATCCAACCTCGAGGATCCACTATATAAGGAAGATAAGCTCCGCTGTTATCTTCAAGTATCACAACAGAATCACACTCCATAGCAAACATCAAAGTGTGAAGCTTCAAACATAACATCAACTCAAACCAAGATTGAGAGGAACCAGTCAAGGAATCTGAGAGTTGTGTGCTAGTTCCTGTGACTGTAAGTGAGTTAGTTCCTTAGTGGTTAGGACTGCTTCTGTGATTGATTATACTTGCTGTTAAGTTTATCTAGGATTGTCTAACTATGTGTAAGACAAAGAAACTGTGTGTTTGTTCCTAGGGTAATCTGTAACCGAAGTGATAAGAAATCAAGAAGTAGACCTTGAAATCCTTTCGAAAGAAAGGTAGTGGTTTTTATCCTAGATTGCTAGTTGGCAATCGAAGGTTTCCACTATAAGGAACTTGTTCATTTATTGTGATACCCCGTATTTTTGTAAGCTATTTTTGGAGTTTTGGGATTTTTCCCGAGTACCCGTTTTGTACGTCGGATTTAATTCAGAGAGTTTAAGACATTCTGTAATGTTCTCTCTATCTATAATATTTTTCTCAGTGAAATAATATACAGACGACGTGCTTTGGATGTTAATACTCGTTCATGTACGATTATTTTTATCCCGAGTTAAGTCGATATCGTCCAAAAGCTGAGAAGGGCAAAGCCACGGTGGCGACGACCGCTGCAATTAAGGCGGCGACGGCCGCGAAGGGCTCGAGGCAACAGTGCCCTCGTCTTCTAGCTGGGCGCGAAGACCAGAAAACGGCAACCGCCGCATTAAGGGCGGCGACCGCCGTAAGTTGCCCACCGTAGTGGTTTTGTGAGGCGGCGACCGGGTGAATGGCGGCGCCCACCGCGAGCTAGCTAGCGGGTAATACCCAGAGGTCACCGGCGAGCCTCTAACGTGCCGATTTAGCCCTGCTCCGTCTCATTGTAGACCATCATGGTGTCCCCTTGTGCTTTGGCTATAAATTGAGGAGGTTTTGGGTCAGATTGGGCACAAATCTCAGCCTAAATCTCTCAAATCTCTTCTCACCGGAAAAGCTTGCTTCGCCGGAGTTTAGTGGTGATCGTCGGGGGTGTTGTTGGTGTGTTCCAGTAGCCCTTGAGAAGCCTCTTGGTTGCCTTTGAAGGTCAGAACCCAAGCAAGGCCAAAGGGGAGCGTTTCGCGTGTGTTTGGTGAGTTTTTTGCCCTCGCCGTTCTGTTCTGGGTTCACCGCGGCGACCGCCGTGATAAACGCGGTGCCCGCCGTGATGAACGCGGCGCCTGCCGTGATGAACCCGGTGACCGCCGCCAGAAGGTCGTGGCTTCTTTTGGCCTCGGCCCTGGGTGGTCGTTGTTCGGGCGTCGTTCCTTTCGTATCCTTTCGTCTTCCTTTAGATTCGTATTGTTGTTATATCGAATCTAACTTAGGGTTTCTTTATGGGTCGACTCGAAGGTTGTTGTGTTGTCGGAGCTATACCCGTGTCGAGCCCGGAATCCCGTCGTCATTAGGCTTGTTCCAATTCAGCGGATTAAGGCAAGCGGCGGTTCGCTCTTGCTCATTGTTCCATACTTACATTAATTATCAGTTATTTCAATTGAGTAATTAATTTGGAACGATTATTGTGTTTGTCTGGAAATGATTTTATAAACAGTTTTGGAAAATCATATAATAGGTTGTATATCTGTTAGAACAACGTTATTATTTATGATCGCCTTGCGGGCATTTATGTGGATTTATCCGAACTATTGTTGTGTTGGAACTGTTTAGTTAGCACTATTAGATAGGAACGTTACTCGGATCGTACCCATCCAATATCATTTTAAGGTCATGACCGGTCTCTTTCACAAGTGTGTAGAGGCAGGACACTTAGCTGGTGTCACAAACCTTCCGGTGTGCGTCACTCTCGACGAAACGTATACTAAGATGTGTCGTCCCAATGGTGGGGTACACATGTAAAAGTCTAATAATGTGATGTGTGTTTTGAAATATAAATCAGATAAGTGCTACTCGACGCACATAATTAATAAACCTTCAGCGAGTAGTGCAGCTAGGAAAACTCGTCTCGACTTTGATCATAGTACGTTCTCTTTCCAATCTGGATTCGCTGTATGCGGTGAGGTTGGTCGTGAACCGAAGCATCTCAGCCAGCTTTTAAATCATTGTTGTATGATTCTTTAAACTTTCCAGATTTGTCATAATTCCTTAAGACTCACTTCCGTTGGAGTCTTCCTTTGAGTTGATTTCTGTAATGATTCAGTCTTCCAGAGTCTTCTCTTGTGCATACCTCTTGTTATTATTCTGTAGAAGTATGAAGGTTGATTATCGTTATCGGTTATCATTCGAGAAACGATAAGTCTAACCTAATACAACTACATCGAACCTTCTGCTTTGTACCCTTGCTAGTCTATTCAAGTAGACTAACCCACGAACTTTGTTCTCCGCATGTGGGCTGGTGTCATCCGTTCGATTCGGCACATCAGATAGAAAGTAGTTCAGAAGAATAGAAGGACTATGGAGTCGACGGTGGTTTTCGAATGTTTTAGTTATTTCGTTAATCAGGTTGAGATCTTTTGGGCAATGACTTTGGTTGTAATGTGTTTTATAAGACTTTCGTTGTACCCTACTTTATAAGACTTCCGCTGTATTTGGTTTAAACTCTGTGTTAGCCTATTCGGGATTGGGTTGTAATCCCGTAACTCATATTTCTTTGACAATGTCATGTTTTGGAATTGAATGCTTTGATCATTATGTATCATTTGTATTTCATAAATTGTATTTAAATGGTAAAGCCTTGGGTGATCTCGGTAAGGAACACTGGGGTCACTGGCGGTAATACATTTTCAAAAGGGTTAAGTTTTGGGGGTGTTACAGTTGTGGTATCAGAGCCAAAGGTTTTAAAACGGGTTTGGGATTTTTATATCATTTATCCGTTTTTGAAAATACGTTAAAAGGGCTCGAAATTTTCAAAGTAAAAAGAATTTCAAAACACCGTTCATAGTCGTGTCTTCTATATAGTCTGATGTAGTAAGCTTGCTTCTATGTCTAGAAAGACTAACTCCTTCCTCGTTATCCTGTAGGATGGGTGCGTGCTTTTCTCTTGATAGGGGGTCGGAGGACGCCAAGACGGACCCACCGTCTCCAGGCAGGCTAGATTTTCCGATCCCTCAACGATGTTTTGAGGTTGGAGGCCCGAGTAGCCCGCCCGAGGACATCAAGTATGTGATTCCCGAGTTTGTTGTCCTTACGCCTAGGGATGCAGTGGTCACTAGAGCTGCACATGTAGAGCCACTCAGGGAGGAAGCAGTGCAGGAAGTGGGTGAGTCATCTAGATACGCCTTAGGGCATTACGATGACGATTACCGGATAGAGATGGTCCCGGAAGGGGACGAGGATGAAGAAGATGAGGAAGAAGAGATGCTAGAGATAGATCATGTCGAGGACGAGGATATGATCGAGATTGATCCCGAGGATGAGGATCCCATCAAAGATGATCCTGAGGAGGACCCCGAGATGGACCTGGAAGAGCAGAGCCCGGAGCCAGACAACTTAAGGCACTTGCTAGTGGACAGTCAGGAGCCGGGGGTGCAGTTTATTCCCCCCAGTCCAGAACTATCACCAGTGCCGGTTTAT
Organism: Rheum nobile; assembly: GCA_027886185.1. Classification (NCBI taxonomy): domain Eukaryota; kingdom Viridiplantae; phylum Streptophyta; class Magnoliopsida; order Caryophyllales; family Polygonaceae; genus Rheum; species Rheum nobile. The sequence goes on from WOAB01000127.1 coordinate 541,390, forward strand.
GCACTCATGACTGATGCTGATTGGGAGGCACTGTACACTGAGCACGGTATTGGGAGGAGTGGCCCGACCATGATCTACGAGGACTATCCGCCTACTCCTCCTCGGAGGAGGAGGAGATCAGAGACTGAGTTGAGAGAGATCCTTCGCCAGAGCGAAATGAGCTCTCATATGGAGCAGCAGCAGCAGATGGATCAGGCGATCGCTAGCGCTCAGAGGAGGGTTGGGATAGGAGGACCTCTTATGGACGATCCTTTCTTTTCCACGACTGAGGTTGGGTCTGAGTCACCAGAGCCATGTGACCCAGGACCGAGTAGGGTGCGAAACCCATCACCAGAGCTCGATGATAAGCCTAGTCCGAAGAGACCTTGCATGAGTAGCCAGTCTTATAGGAGACGTCTTGGAGCGCCTTGATGAGGATTGGCGTTGCCTATCGTAGTATTTTCCTTTCTTTGTATTTCAGTATGTACTTTGTGTAATATTTCAGTATTACGGCAAGTACTCTGTGAAACACTTTTATCTTCGAGCATTTTTTGTCCTAGCGCTCGGATGATAGACTTATGTGTAGCTTGTGTAACAGTTCCAGTTCATCTATAAAATACCTAGTTGATCTATTCTGAGTAATTTTACTACATTAAGCATGTTTGAATGATATTAATGTATAAATAACTTGGAATTTGATCGGTAAACAGATGGTGAACACAAGGAACACAGTTCGAGCTGGTGTTGGGACTAGTCAGGGTCCGAGACCAATCATAAGAGATGTTGGCCAAGATGAGCATGTATCTGAATCCCATAATCAATTCGGGGGCAATAATCAGGATCAGAGTAATGCACCAGTGGTGTTTGATGCTGCAGCAGTGGAGACAATTCGAGGAATTGTCATGCAAGCTATCGCTGATGCTATGCGACCAAATGTGCCACAGGCACAAGGCGTGCCGATTCCCCCACCGGTTCCTAGATTTGAGGAGCCAAGAAACCATGATGTCCAGGAGAATGCAGTCAGGACTAGGGACAACTATGGTCGTGCTTTGAAGACCATCAGTTCTATGAGGCCTGACAGCTTCAACGGAAAAGGGGAGCCAGTCAAGGTGACCCATTGGTTCTCTTACATGGAACGGTTGTTCCGTAATGTGGACTGTACTGAGGCTGAAAAGGTCCACATAGCTTCTCTGCGGCTGAAGGAGGATGCTAGTGAATGGTGGGAGAGTACAGGCTTAGCTGATAGCCCTGTATTGACATGGTCGATGTTTAAGACCAAAATGATTGACCGTTTCTTCTCTCGTGCTATGAGAGAGGAGAAACACAAGGAGTTTCTGTACCCCAAGACTTATGGATTGAAGGTAGCCGAGCTGGCAACCAAGTTCAATCATCTTCTACAGTACGCCCCAGCTGAGATAACCAGCGAGGCACAAAAGATCTGGTACTTCCACGAGTGGATGAGTCCAGATATCAAGCCGTTGATGGTGCACCACACATGCTCTACTCTGGAGCAGTATGTGGATGCTGCCTACAAGCTGTAGGTGACTCTGGATGAGTCAACGAAGAGATGCATCCGACAGAGGTCGATGCAGAATCAGAATCAGAATCAGGGTGGTGGATTCAAGCGACCTGCGCCACCGTCTAGCTTTGCCAAGTCTGGCCGAGAAAAGACGAACATGACTCACGGAGGGTCAACGCAGCAGTCCAGTCAGAGCAGAAGTTCAGTTCAGTATTATAACTGTGGTGTTGTTGGGCACAAGAGCAATGAGTGTCAGAAGGAGAAGAGATCGTGCTTTGGGTGTGTACGTGATGGTCATCTGCAGAAGTTCTGCAAGCAGGGGAAGCAGAAGGGAGTAGAGTCGCAGCAAGGGTCAGTTCATCAGAGCAACCGACCTAGGTTCAAGCCTACCGAGACTCCTAGCCCGTCAGTTCAGACGACTGCTCAGAACAGGGGAAAGGCCCCAGCTGTTTCTGGAAGTCAGGGTCAACGCTTGTACGAGATGCGTGAAGCAGATCGACCCAACGCTCCGATTGCTCAATGTACTTTATACCTTCACTCTACTTCTATGTGCATTCTGTTTGATTCTGGTGCTACGCATTCCTTTATTTCTAATACTTGTGTTAGCAAGTTAGACTTAGTGTGCAACGATTCGTGCGACCCTTTCGTCGTTAGTCTTCCTAATGGAGAACGTTTGGTGGAAACCAAGCATCTGTCCGACTTTCCGATTACCATTCAGGATAAGGAGTTTGAGGCAGATCTGATCTGTATAGCCATGGCACCATACGACATCATTCTTGGTATGGATTGGCTGACGCGTCACAAGGCGGTGATCGACTTCAGTTCAAGAACAGTGACGGTGACATCTAAGGGCCAGTTCGTGTGCAAGTTCAAGGGCCAGAATGACGCTGATAACGGCAAGCTAATCAATGTGATGGCTGCGTTTAAGCTACTATGACAAGGTTGTGTCGGGTACCTCTGCTACTTGGATTCGCCCGAAAAAGATGGACCTGCAATTCTTGATATTCCAGTGGTCAGAGAGTTCTCGGATGTCTTTCCAGAGGAGGTTCCTGGATTACCTCCGAACCGTGATGTGGAGTTTTCCATTGATCTTGAGCCTGGTATTGCGCCAATCTCTAAGGCACCATATCGGATGGTTCCTGCAGAGATGCAAGAGTTGAAGAGTCAACTTGAAGATCTTCTCGACAAGGTTTATATCAGGCCGAGTGCATCGTCGTGGGGTGCTCCGGTTTTGTTTGTCAAAAAGAAGGACGGATCGTTTCGACTTTGCATCGACTATCGGGAGTTGAACAAGGTGACGATCAAGAACAAGTACCCATTGCCGAGGATTGACGACATGTTGGACCAGTTGCAGGGAGCAAAGGTTTTCTCCAAGATCGACCTGAGATCTGGATATCATCAACTTAGAATTCGTGAGCAGGACATTCCTAGAACTGCGTTTAGGACCAGATATGGTCATTACGAGTTCTTAGTGATGTCTTTTGGGCTTACAAATGCTCCAGCTGTCTTTATGGATCTGATGAATCGATGTTTTCACCAGTATTTGGACAAGTTCGTAGTGGTCTTCATAGACGACATTCTGATCTACTCTCCGAGTGAAGAAGTCCACGAGGAACATCTGCGGATTGCTTTGTCAGTCCTTAGACAACATCAGCTTTATGCTAAACTGTCCAAGTGTGAATTCTGGTTGAAGGAGGTGGCTTTCCTAGGCCACGTGATCAATGAGAATGGGGTTATGGTTGATCCCCAGAAGATCGAAGTTGTGGCAAATTGGACACAGCCCCAGAACGTGAAGGAGGTGCGCAGCTTTCTTGGGCTTGCCGGGTATTACAGACGGTTCGTGGAGGGGTTTTCGAAGACCGCTCTACCTATGACCAATCTACTCCGCAAGGTTCACAAGAAGTTTGTCTGGAATGACAAGTGCGAGGCCAGTTTCCAGGAGTTGAAGCGACGGCTGACCTCGGCACCCGTGTTAGCACTCCCAGAGGGGAACGATGATTATGTGGTCTATAGTGATGCTTCAAAGTGTGGTCTTGGTTGTGTTTTGATGCAGAGGGGAGAGTCATTGCTTATGCATCCAGGCAACTCAAGACGTACGAAGAAAACTATCCGACACATGATCTTGAGCTAGCAGCAGTTGTCTTTGCGCTGAAGATTTGGAGGCATTACCTCTACGGTATAAGATGCCAAGTCTTCACTGACCACAAAAGTCTCAAGTATATATTTACTCAAAAGGAGCTGAATATGAGACAACGCCGCTGGCTAGAGTTGCTCAAGGACTACGACATCGAGTTGTTGTACCATCCGGGCAAGGCTAATGTGGTAGCTGATGCATTGAGCCGGAAGACAACGCACGAGAGGGTAGTTGCTTTACTTACTGCTCAGACCAAGCTGAACCGAGATTCGTGCGACATTGAAGTTCTGTATGATCAGCGTAGATGTTTCCTGAGTATGTTGGAAATTCAGGCTACACTGATGGATCAGATCAAGGAAAAGCAAGTTGATGACATCGTCTTGGTGCTAAGCAGTGAAGTGATGGATGGGAAAGCTCCCAGTTTTGTGATTCAGGATGATATCGCTTTGGTTTTAGGATCGGATCTGTGTGCCAGACACAGAGAGTCTTCGTCAGTTGGTGATGAGAGAAGCTCATTCATCTGCTTATTCTGTGCATCCTGGCTCTAGCAAGATGTACAAGGATCTCAGGAAGATGTTTTGGTGGTCAAACATGAAGTGGGACGTAGCAGACTTTGTGGCAAAGTGCTTAACTTGCCAGAAGGTCAAGATCGAACACCGCAGGCCAGGTGGTGAGTTGCTACCTCTCCCAGTGCCAGAATGGAAATGGGAGGACATCGCCATGGACTTCGTCACTGGGCTACCCAAGACTCGAAGTCAGAGAGATGCTATCTGGGTAATTGTGGATAGGCTTACGATGAGTGCTCATTTCATAGCCATCAAAACCACATGGGAAACCCAGAAGTTAGCAGAAGTCTACCAGAAGGAGATTGTCCGCTTACATGGCATTCCTAAGACCATTGTATCAGATCGAGATGGCCGTTTCATGTCTAGGTTCTGGAAAGAACTTCACAAGGCCATGGGAACTGAGTTGAGATTCAGCACAGCTTTTCATCCTCAGACAGATGGTCAGTCGGAAAGGACCATCCAGACCCTAGAGGATATGCTCAGAGCTTGTGTACTCGACCGTCCGACTAGCTGGGAAGACAGTCTGAGTCTGATTGAGTTCACGTACAACAACAGCTGGCATGCTATGATCAAGATGGCTCCGTTCGAAGCTTTGTATGGTCGCAGATGCAGATCTCCGATTTATTGGGATGATAACGCCGATAAGATTCTGCTTGGGCCAGAGTTAGTCGAGAGGACAGCTTCGGACATTGCTTTGATTAGACATAGGATGTTGACCGCTCAGAGTCGACAGAAGTCGTATGCAGACAAGAAGCGTAGGAATGTCGAGTTTGAGGTCGGTGACAAGGTGTTTGTCAAGGTGTCGCCCTCGAAGGGAGTTTTCAGGTTTGGTAAGCGTGGGAAGATTAACCCTCGCTACGTGGGACCATTCGAGATTCTGGATAGAGTGGGATCTCTAGCGTACCGCTTGGCGTTGCCGCCATCGGCTCACCCAGTGCATAATGTGTTTCACATCTCTTTGCTCAGGAAGTACATACCAGATGAGTCTCATGTGCTAAGCTATGAGGACATCGAGATTCAGGCGAATGGTACCTATGAAGAGATGCCGGTGCACATTCTGGAGCGTCGTGAGAAGCAGCTTCGCAACAAGGTCGTACCGTTGGTACGAATTCTGTGGTCGAAGTCCGGATCAGAAGAAGTTACTTGGGAAACATGGGAAACCGAGTCAGATATGCTCACGCATTTTCCCGAGTTATTCTCGACCTAAGTTTCGGGGTCGAAACTTCTTTTAAGGGGGAGGAGATGTAATACCCCGTATTTTTGTAAGCTATTTTTGGAGTTTCGGGATTTTTCCCGAGTACCCGTTTTGTACGTTGGATTTAATTCAGAGAGTTTAAGACATTCTGTAATGTTCTATCTATCTGTAATATTTTTCTCAGTGAAATAATATACAGACGACGTGCTTTGGATGTTAATACTCATTCGTGTACGATTATTTTTATCCCGAGTTAAGTCGATATCGTCCAAAAGCTGAGAAGGGCAAAGCCACGGTGGCGGCGACCGCTGCAATTAAGGCGGCGACCTCCGCGAAGGGCTCGAGGCAACAGTGCCCTCGTCTTCTAGCTGGGCGCGAAGACCAGAAAACGGCAACCGCCGCATTAAGGGCGGCGACCGCCGTAAGTTGCCCGCCGTAGTGGTTTTGTGAGGCGGTGACCGGGTGAATGGCGGTGCCCGCCGCGAGCTAGCTAGCGGGTAATACCCAGAGGTCACCGGTGAGCCTCTGACACGCCGATTTAGCCCTGCTCCATCTCGTTGTAGACCATCATGGTGTCCCTTGTGCTTTGGCTATAAATTGAGGAGGTTTTGGGTCAGATTGGGCACAAATCTCAGCCTAAATCTCTCAAATCTCTTCTCGCCGAAAAAGCTTGCTTCGCCGGAGTTTAGTGGTGATCGTCGGGGATGTTGTTGGTGTGTTCTAGTAGCCCTTGAGAAGCCTCTTGGTTGCCTTTGAAGGTCAGAACCCAAGCAAGGCCAAAGGGGAGCGTTTCTCGTGTGTTTGGTGAGTTTTCTGCCCTCGCCGTTCTGTTCTGGATTCACTGCGGCGACCGTCGTGTTCTCGGCGGCGACCGCAATGATAAACGCGGTGCCCACCGTGATGAACGCGGCGCCCGCCGTGATGAACGCGGCGCCCGCCGTGATGAACCCGGCGACCGCCGCCAGAAGGTCGTGGCTTCTTTTAGCCTCGGCCCTGGGTGGTCGTTGTTCGGGCGTCGTTCCTTTCGTATCCTTTTGTCTTCCTTTAGATTCGTACTGTTGTTATGTCGGATCTAACTTAGGGTTTCTTTATGGGTCGACTCGAAGGTTGTTGTGTTGTCGGAGCTATACCCGTGTCGAGCTCGGAATCCCGTCGTCGTTAGGCTTGTTCCAATTCAGAGGATTAAGGCAAGTGGCGGTTCGCTCTTGCTCATTGTTCCATACTTACATTAATTATCAGTTATTTCAATTGAGTAATTAATTTGGAATGATTATTGTGTTTGTCTGGAAATGATTTTATAAACTGTTTTGGAAAATCATATAATAGGTTGTATATCTGTTAGAACAACGCTATTATTTATGATCGCCTTGCGGGCATTTATGTGGATTTATCCGAACTATTGTTGTGCTGGAACTGTTTAGTTAGCACTGTTAGATAGGAACGTTACTCGGACTCTGTCCAGTCCTTTCTTTATAATCAGGTAGAGGGGTGGCTCGTACCTATCCAATACCATTTTAAGGTCATGACCGGTCTCTTTCACAAGTGTGTAGAGGCAGGACACTTAGCTGGTGTCACAAACCTTCCGGTGTGCGTCACTCTCGACGAAACGTATACTAAGATGTGTCGTCCCAATGGTGGGGTACACATGTAAAAGTCTAATAATGTGATGTGTGTTTTGAAATAAAAATCAGATAAGTGCTACTCGACGCACATAATTAATAAACATTCGGCGAGTAGTACAGCTAAGTTATAGTGCAGCTAGGAAAACTCGTCTCGACTTTGATCATAGTACGTTCTCTTTCCAATCTGGATTCGCTGTATGCGGTGAGGTTGGTCGTGAACCGAAGCATCTCAGTCAGCTTTTAAATCATTATTGTATGATTCTTTAAACTTTCCAGATTTGTCATAATTCCTTAAGACTCACTTCCGTTGGAGTCTTCCTTTGAGTTGATTTCTGTAATGATTCAGTCTTCCAGAGTCTTCTCTTGTGCATACCTCTTGTTATTATTCTGTAGAAGTATGAAGGTTGATTATCGTTATCGGTTATCATTCGAGAAACGATAAGTCTAACCTAATACAACTACATCGAACCTTCTGCTTTGTACCCTTACTAGTCTATTCAAGTAGACTAACCCACGAACTTTGTTCTCCGCATGTGGGATGGTGTCATCCGTTCGATTCGGCACATCAGATAGAAAGTAGTTCAGAAGAATAGAAGGACTATGGAGTCGACGGTGGTTTTCGAATGTTTTAGTTATTTCGTTAATCAGGTTGAGATCTTTTGGGCAATGACTTTGGTTGTAATGTGTTTTATAAGACTTCCGATGTACCCTACTTTATAAGACTTCCGCTATATTTGGTTTAAACTTTGTGTTAGCCTATTCGGGATTGGGTTGTAATCCCGTAACTCATGTTTCTTTGACAATGTTATGTTTTGGAATTGAATGCTTTGATCATTATGTATCATTTGTATTTCATAAACTGTATTTAAATGGTAAAGCCTTGGGTGATCTCGGTAAGGAACACTAGGGTCATTGGCGGTAATACCTTTCCAAAAGGGTTAAGTTTTGGGGGTGTTACAGTTCCCACGACTCTTCTCCAGACAAGGAAACCATGGAGATTCACAGCTCTGACCCCTCGCCGGTTAGCACCAAATCCAAGGTTGCTCCCTCAGTTGCTACCAGGCTCAAACTCCGAAAGAGGAGTTCCCAGGCCCTGGTTCCCTACAACCCTGCCTCCAAAGAGCCGACCCCCTCCAAAAAGGCCAAATCAGTTGTCTTGTCTTCCTTGTCCACCAGAGCCATAACCTCCACTATGGGGCAAGTGTCTTCCTCATTCGCTAAGAGGAAGATACTCAAGTCCCTCATCATTGGTGAGGAATTCTGGACCCAACCCCTAGAAGAAGAAGATGAAGCTCAATTCGGCGAAGCCCTCAGTGAATTCCATTCTCTGCTCCAGTTTCAAGGGTGGGACCAGCTCTTGGTGGAACCCTTCTCAGTATCCGACGAAGTGGTACGTCTCTTCTATCAGTCCATGACCTTTGTGCCAGCCAATGAGAACTCTCCATGTAATGATGCCATCCTTCAATGGAAGGGAACCATGTTCCCCTTGTCCCCAAGCATCATCGCCTCAGCTCTAGGGATTGAGCACAGTTCAGGCTTTGACATTCTGCATCAAAAGAAGACTTGGCCCAAAGGCAAAGGGTACAAAACCAAAACTGAGGTGGTAGGCAAGCTCTATGATGGCGACAATCTAAAGAATCTGCTGACAAAGGGGCTCTCTTTGTCCAACAAGCTCCTGCACTTCTGGATCATAAGGAATTTGGTTCCCAGGCAGGAGCACCGAGCCACAGTTCTCATCACCAATGCCATCCTCATGGATAAGATCTTGTTTGGTGACCAAGTTGATCTCCCCAAGCTAGTGTTAGCTCATATGCAGTTCTGTCAATCCCATGAATCCCATGCCTTGCCCTTCCCTCACCTCATAAAAAATCTTCTCTCCATGCTTAGCCAGTACCCATCAGATCTCAGGAAAACAACCTACAGCAAGTTCCTAACCATGGCCACTGTCAAGAAGCTCAAAACCAAAGATCATCTGGATGCTCCTTCTGATGTGCACGCGGAATTGCCTAAGGAAAAGGCAAGTTCCCAAGCCACTCCAAGCTCCTTGCATCCGCTCTACCCCGTTCAAGACTCCTCTGCGATCCTAGTTTCACTGGGTCGTATTGAAAAAGCCATCACGGAAGAAACCACTGCTATCTCTGGTGCCATCCGTGATCAAGTAACTGAAATGGGAAAGACCATAAAGGTTGTATCTGGTCTAGTAGATGTGATTCAACAGACCTTGGAGGCTGTAATTGGAGGCAATCAGGCCGTTGAGATGGCTATAGGCCAAGATGAAGGAACTGCAGAAAAGAAGGAAACTGAAGAGGAGGCCACTACGCTGCCATAGGAACGTCTCTCCTAGTTCCCAGTGCTATAACATCACAGTGTGCTAGTAGTTCCCTAGGGTCCTACTCCCCTCTTCTATCCTTATTTTGTCTATGTCAAGCTGCTTGTGATCTTTTGTTCCTCTTTCCACTTTGCATCTCTGGACAATGTATTGACCTTAATGATTAATGAACTCTTTTGGTAATGTTTCTAATGCATCATTTGTCTTTGCCTTAAGTTTCTATTCTGGTGACTGTCATGGGTTTAACAAAATTGTTTATTTCACATTGATATCCTATACTTGATAAGTAAATTAATCTTTTCGATGATGTCAAAAGGGGGAAGAATGGATAGAAACCTTGAACTCTTGGAACTACTGGACTTATAGGAAATCTAAACCTGTTCTACTTATGAGGGGGAACTCGAATAACTTAGTTCATTTGCTTAGGGGGAATTTGCAACTATTGAATGTTCTTTCATTACTTTATAAAGTTGTAAATCTCTTAGCTCAACTGTTCTCATGAATCTCATGTCCTTATTATGTTACCAGGTTCCTTATATTTGTCATCATCAAAAAGGGGGAAATTATTAGGAAACGGAACTCAGGAACCTCAGTTTCCATGAGAGTTTCTTTCCTCAGTTTCTCTACTTTTGAAGATGACAAATACTTTGATACTAATGTTTTATTTCAAAGATGTGTTTAAAGGAACCACAGGACAGTTGTTGAAACCATGGAAGCCAAACAAGATAAAGAAACCAAACAAGCAAGCCAAAGGAACCCAGAAGTGCCCAGAAATGCAACACGTGACTTTGCTCTTACCGATGAAGCTGGGAACACAGAACCTCAGACAAAAGATGGTGAAAGCGACTTGAGCAAAGCTTCTAAAAGTCTGCCACCATCCAAAGGAAAGCTCCAAGATGTCTAGAACGTTGAACCTCGGACAAAGGTTGCTGAAAGCGACATGACACAAGGTTGTCACCATCCCGAGGATAGTTCCAAAGTGTCTAGGTTGCTGAACCTCGGACGAAAGGAGTTGAACAACGGCATGACAGACTTGTCTGAAGCAGTTGACCAACCAATATGGATTCTGAGTTGCCTAGGTTGTTGGTACATGTCTAAGTCAGCGTGAATCAAGGATTACCACACAACCTAGGTCAAGCTTGCTCTGTGGGAACCAAGAAAAGATCCAACGTCGAGGATCCACTATATAAGGAAGATAAGCTCCGCTGTTATCTTCAAGCATCACAACAGAATCACACTCCATAGCAAACATCAAAGTGTGAAGCTTCAAACAGATCGTCAACTCAAACCAAGATTGAGAGGAACCAATCAAGAAATCTGAGAGTTGTTTGCTAGTTCATGTGACTGTAAGTGAGTTAGTTCCTTAGTGGTTAGCACTGCTTCTGTGATTGATTATACTTGCTGTTAAGTTTATCTAGGATTGTCTAACTGTGTATAAGACAAAGAAACTGTGTGTTTGTTCCTAGGGTAATCTGTAACCGAAGTGATAAGAAATCAAGAAGTAGACCTTGAAATCCTTTCGAAAGAAAGATAGTGGTTTTTATCCTAGATTGCTAGTTGGCAATCGAAGGTTTCCACTATAAGGAACTTGTTCATTTATTTTGATTGTTTATTTCCGCTGCGAAGGGAACTGAATATATGTATTCTTAGTTCCCTTGTTATTACTCTAACAATCACGATCCTATACCATGGAACCTCACAATATGAAAACTAGACTTTCTCCTTGTTTAATATGTTGAGATAGCCTCGAAGTGACTGATAACACATAATTTATACATATTTTAGAGGTCTAGTTGCATATTAGATTATATCATTTTTTTCATATTTTATATATTTTATAATTAATTTTGTTATATTTTACATTCGGAATGCTTTTATATTTTCCAGGTATTTATGTGCTATTTGAAAGTGATTCGAGACTTTATTGAAAACACTAAAGAAGCGGTTGAATATTATTGGTTCGGGGTAAGACTCGTTGGATGATAATCTGTTACTTCTATAATGGATTCGTTGCCAAGCCCAAAATGGAACAAAGGACCAGCCCACTATTGTTGTCCGTTCCAGCTTTTGTATTCGTTGAGCTGCTATAAAATGTGGATATGGAGTTTGATGGGCCATGCTTATTGGGTTGGAATTGCCGATGTGCAATTTGTGTTGGGCCCGAATTCTCGATTGAAAGTGCGGTGATTAGCTGAGGGGGCTTTGTTATCTTATTTATACAACTATATGTTTGACTTTGAGAAGGGAGCGGCAGCTTCATCTTAGATTAAATTAATTTAGCTTTGCTTTAGATTAGATTAGTATATATTAGATTAGGTTTAGTTTAGTTATATATATTTCTCCACAGCCGCACACATGGGGGATTTTCACGATGGATAGTTGGCTTTGTTTGATTGAAGATACGGGTATTATTGTTCTAGTTTGTCAATTTGGATTATTTTGATATTGAGACTATCTCCTGCTTTTATTGAATAATTTATATATGTTGATGACTAGTTTCAATCTATTGTATATCTCTTCAATCATGTTTGGCTAAATTTCTAGTTCTCAGGTTGGGGTCATCCTAACGATGCGTATAATATTAAAATTATTACTTTGCATGAATTAAAATAATATTTGATTCATTCCTAGATACTTTATGCTCATAGTAACTTATGCGAATTGGATCCTATTAGGGTTTGATCCCGTACACTTGTGGGTAGATTTTAACCACATCAAGTTTTTTGCGCCGTTGTCGGGGACCAATTTGTTAATATTAGTTGTCACCTCTATTGGTGAATCTAAGTCATTATTTTTGCTATGATTTTTTTTTTTCAGGTAAAACAAAAAAAAAAAACAGCTTCCATCTCCCTCCACTGCCGTCCGTCGCTACTTTCCTACGCCTCTACTTTCTCCTCCGGTGTACTCTGTGAAGATGTCAAAATGCCTAATTCTTTGGTAAGTTTGCTTTCCTATGTCTTTTTTCTCTATATTGGGACAATGTAGAATTTAAGCTTGGGGGAGGGATAACTCCATGTGTAGCTCCGTCTGCATGTTAGCGATTTTTCGTGCTTTTTTTTCTTTTTGTTTTTATGTGTGCTTTTTCCATAACATTTCATGCATCATGCATTGCATTTTAGGTGTTTGATATGATTCTCATATTTTGTTTTGTTTATTGTCCTGCAATGTCCCCCTTAACATACTTTGGTTGTTGATATTGTAATTGATTCTAAGCATGTTGATGAGAATTTTCATATTTTGTAATGTTTGAGTTAAAGTATGTACCGTAGTCATTTAATGCGACTAATTAGGACTGAAATTCTAGACACATAACTTGTGAGCTTTTGAGCCTTAGGACTGCACATAATTGAGTCATCTTATTTCTTTTCATATGTATACTTCTCACTTTAATTGCTTTATCTCTAAAACTTGCATTAGAACTATTTTTTAGACCACGTTTATGACTCTTATGCATGATATAAAAATGATTGAGGCATTATTTCTTATTAGACTATATATTCCTTACCCACTTTGCATGTTAGTCCTCTGTTTGAAGCCCATTTGAGTCTTATTAGCCTTTTCTTTGAAAGCATCACAAGAACATACCGAGCCTAATTATTAGCCTTTTACCCATCCGAGAATTAGGATAATTGATTTACTTGTTTTTATGGTAGCAAGCCAAGCTTGGGGGAGTTTACATGTATGGTGCGTTGCTGTTCAAATTATTTAGGCTTTAAAAAAAGAGAAAAGAAATGAAAAGAAAAATACAAGTGAAAAAAATAAGGGCTTTTGTTGAAAAGAATGGTACGAGAAATCTTCAAAGTTTGGTGCTGTCTTGGTTAGTTTCTCTTTCCGGATTTAGCACCACATGGCCAAATTGTATCTATACCTTTCTTTTTTCCTGACCCCATTACAACCCAATACAAGTCCTCTTCATTTATGTCATGTACAAGGTCTCTAGTGGTGGAGATTTAGGACGCTGGTGCAAGCCTATGGTAGATGAGTTTTCAAAATAGAGATTTGTGCAAAACACTTAACCCTAAACGCATGAGTGAGAGTGATTCTTATTTTTTATCCTAAGTGAGGTCTAGTGTGGATGAACTATTTAGTCTCTTTGATGATTATTTGCACTCTTTGATGATCACATTGTTAAATATCTAAGTTTCTATGGACTTGCTTGAGTATTGATTAGGTAGAGACAACCTTTGTATTTCTTGTGGAATTTTAAACTATGTTCTTGCTTGAGGACAAGCCAAGTTTAAGCTTGAGAGAATTTGATAACACCTAATTTATACATATTTTAGAGGTCTAGTTACATATTAGATTAGATCATTTTCCTGTATATTTTATGTGTTTTTATAATTAAATTTGCTATATTTTACATTTGAAACCTAAACACGTGTTTTTATATATTTTAGGTATTGATGTGCTATTTGAAAGTGATACATGATTTTATTGAAAACACTAAAGAAGCGGTTGAATATTATTGGTTGGGGGTAAGACTCGTTGGATGATAATCTGTTAGCTTCTATAATGGATTCGTTGCCAAGCCCAAAAAGGAGCAAAGGACCTGCCCACTAATTGTTGTCCGTTCCAGCTATTTTATTCGTTGAGATCCAAACTACGTTTAAAGAGTGAGTAGTGCATGTATGAGAAATACCTCAAAAACTTTTTGCAAATGATGAGGTGTCCGGGTTATGGGTTGACACTACTCATCTTCTATGACGTGTTGATTGTTTATTGGGCTAATCAATATCCCAAATTTTCTTTTTTCTAATTTTCTTTTTTTACATAATTAAAGTTTTGCCATTTGTAATTGCAATGGGAGTTTCATAGCATTTACAAACATGTCATTGTTGGATTGTCATCATCATCTCCTTGACTCCTCCTCCCTCAGACCTGTCCACCGCCTTCAATGAAATAATTTGAAGATGGCTATTGTTATTGGACATGGATGTTGCATGCTACCTCCTTTGATGTTGTCTGCTACCTCCTTGTTCGCTTTAGTACTTTATTTTACCCTGGATGGTCTTCATGGACTTCCTATGTATGTTGGTTGAGAGTGGTGCAGAGAGTGTGGATCAGTGTTTTCTTCTGACCACATGTTTTGGTAGCACATAACTTGTTCATGTCTTACTAGAGGTAGGTTTCTGCTCTTTTACCCTTCTCATTCTGTTTTATGACATATTCTCTTAGATTCTCATGTTTTTTCTCCTGGTTCCACTTGCCTTCTAATGTATAAGTTTATGGAACATGCTTTTTCTCTCTGTACTTGATGTGTTTGCTCCCTGCTACTGATCGAATTCTTTTGGAGCAAGTTCAGTAGTGCATCTGCTACACTCATGTAGAGTTGGCCAATCCTGAACTGGAATCGGCGAACCGGACCGGAACGGGTCAAATCCTGAACCGGAACCGGACCGGCGGTTCAAGGTCCCGACTGATGTGAATATGGATCCCATCAATGGCTCGGTTCGTGCATAAGACGAGAAGGTTGAAGTTGAAGTTGCTTTAAGTGTTTCTAGTTATTTATTTAATTTAGAAATCAATTAAATTAGCTAAGTTAGTGGGTAAAGTAGTGCTAGATTAATAGCATTTTCTTTATTAATTAAATTAGCTAAGTTAGTGGATTAGTTAGTGGGTAGAGTTAGTGCTAGAATATTAGCATTTTCTTTAATTCACTTTTGTAGCCTATTTAAGGCATGTTTCCCATCATTTATAAGGTAAGCTTGAATTGAGAGAAAACAGATTTGTTTGAATTCCAAGCTTCACGTGAATGATGGCTTCTTGGTGTGTCATATCCTAGAATGCTTAAGTTCTTGTTTTGGTGTGTCATATCCAAGACGCCCTTTGGTGCGTCATATCCAAAGAAGATTGTTTGATCTTGGTGCGTTATATCCATGGTCAATCAATATCTTCTCATATTTCTTGGTGAGTTGTATCCGAGGATTGTGAGTTGCCTATCCCAAACTCTTCAATATCATACTTGAAGAGTTATATCCCAAACTCGTCTAGAACCGTCTAGAAGAGTTATATCTTTCTCTTTCCAAAAAGAAACACAAAACATATCAACTCTGAGCATTTTGCCGAGACCTTGCTAAACAAAGTCTCGTCGCCCTTCACCTTGTACTGATTTGGATCCTGGCATGTGCTTGAGCACAACACCGACCGGTTCAGGTTCCAGTTCAAGGCATAGTTGAATCGCCGGTTCATGAACCGAAGGTTAAACCGACGGTTCAATCGAAGGTTCAAACTGTCGGTTCACCCAGTTCATGAACCGGCGGTTCAAGCGAAATATAAATATTTGAAAAAAAGAAATATCCATTACAATTATCCTAAAATCCAAAACACCCCTAAAACCCTAAAGTCCTACATCCTACTATTCCTACTAATCCCTTTAAATCTAAAAAAAGCTACGAAAATCATAAACACATTAAAAAACGTTTAAATAATTAAATATAAAAAATCCTAACCATATAGTTATACAAAACTTTAAAATACAAACCCTTAACCCTAAACTATAAACCCTAACCTAAATCATATAATGTTACATTACCCTTTAAATCTTAAAAAATCTACAAAAACCATAAACACAATAAAAAATGTTCATATAATTAAATATAAAAAAAACTAACCATAACCCGTAAACTATACAAAACCTTAAAACACAAACCCTAAACCCTAAACTATACACCCTAACCTAGAGTCCTAAATCCTTCATTACCCTTTAAATCTTAAAAAGCTACAAAAAACATAAACACATTAAAAAGGTTCAAATAATTAAATTTAAAATAAAACCTAACCATAAACAATACAAAACCTTAAAATACAAACCCTTAACCCTAAACTATAAACCCTAACCTAGAGTCCTAAATCCTACATTACCCTTTAAATCTTAAAAAAGCTACAAAAAACATAAACACATTAAAAACGTTCAAATAATTAAATTTAAAATAAAACCTAACCATAAACCATAAACAATACAAAATCTTAAAATACAAACCCTTAACCCTAAACTATAAACCCTAACCTAGAGTCCTAAATCCTACATTACCCTTTAAATCTTAAAAAAGCTACAAAAAACATAAACACATTAAAAACGTTCAAATAATTAAATTTAAAGTAAAACATAACCATAAACCATAAACAATACAAAACCTTAAAATACAAACCCTTAACCCTAAACTATAAACCCTAACCTAGAGTCTTAAATCCTACATTACCCTTTGAATCTTAAAAAAGCTACAAAAAACATAAACACATTAAAATCGTTCAAATAATTAAATTTAAAATAAAACCTAACCATAAACAATACAAAACCTTAAAATACAAACCCTTAACCCTAAACTATAAACCTAACCTAGAGTCTTAAATCCTACATTACCCTTTAAATCTTAAAAAAGCTACAAAAAACATAAACACATTAAAATCGTTCAAATAATTAAATTTAAAATAAAACCTAACCATAAACAATACAAAACCTTAAAATACAAACCCTTAACCCTAAACTATAAACCCTAACCTAGAGTCCTAAATCCTACATTACCCTTTAAATCTTAAAAAAGCTACAAAAAACATAAACACATTAAAAACGTTCAAATAAATAAATTTAAAATAAAACCTAACCATAAACCATAAACCATAAACAATACAAAATCTTAAAATACAAACCCTTAACCCTAAACTATAAACCCTAACCTAGAGTCCTAAATCCTACATTACCCTTTAAATCTTAAAAAAGCTATAAAAAACATAAACAGATTAAAAACGTTCAAATAATTAAATTTAAAGTAAAACCTAACCATAAACCATAAACAATACAAAACCTTAAAATACAAACCCTTAACCCTAAACTATAAACCCTAACCTAGAGTCTTAAATCCTACATTACCCTTTGAATCTTAAAAAAGCTACAAAAAACATAAACACATTAAAATCGTTCATATAATTAAATTTAAAATAAAACCTAACCATAAATAATACAAAACCTTAAAATACAAACCCTTAACCCTAAACTATAAACCTAACCTAGAGTCTTAAATCCTACATTGCCCTTTAAATCTTAAAAAAGCTACAAAAAACATAAACACATTAAAATTGTTCAAATAATTAAATTTAAAATAAAACCTAACCATAAACAATACAAAACCTTAAAATACAAACCCTTAACCCTAAACTATAAACCCTAACCTAGAATCCTAAATCCTACATTACCCTTTAAATCTTACAAAAACTACAAAAAACATAAACACATTAAAATCATTCAAATAATTAAATTTAAAATAAAACCTAACCATAAACCATAAACAATACAAAATCTTAAAATACAAACCCTTAACCCTAAACTATAAACCCTAACCTAGAGTCCTAAATCCTACATTACCCTTTAAATCTTAAAAAAGCTACAAAAAACATAAACACATTAAAAACGTTCAAATAATTAAATTTAAAGTAAAACCTAACCATAAACCATAAACAATACAAAACCTTAAAATACAAACCCTTAACCCTAAACTATAAACCCTAACCTAGAGTCTTTAATCCTACATTACCCTTTGAATCTTAAAAAAGCTACAAAAAACATAAACACATTAAAATCGTTCAAATAATTAAATTTAAAATAAAACCTAACCATAAACAATACAAAACCTTAAAATACAAACTCTTAACCCTAAACTATAAACCTAACCTAGAGTCTTAAATCCTACATTACCCTTTAAATCTTAAAAAAGCTACAAAAAACATAAACACATTAAAATCGTTCAAATAATTAAATTTAAAATAAAACCTAACCATAAACAATACAAAACCTTAAAATACAAACCCTTAACCCTAAACTATAAACCCTAACCTAGAATCCTAAATCCTACATTACCCTTTAAATCTTACAAAAACTATAAAAAAACATAAACACATTAAAATCATTCAAATAATTAAATTTAAAATAAAACCTAACCATAAACCATAAACAATACAAAACCTTAAAATACAAACCCTTAACCCTAAACTATAAACCCTAACTTAGAGTCCTAAATCTACATTACCCTTTAAATCTTAAAAAAGCTACAAAATACATAAACACGTTAAAAACGTTTAAATAATTAAATTTAAAATAAAACCTAACTATAAACCATAAACAATACGAAACCTTAAAAGACAAACCCTTAACCCTAAACTATAAACCCTAACCTAGAGTCATAAATCTTACATTACCCTTTAAAAGATTAAATCTTAAAAAAGCTACAAAAATCATAAATACATTAAAAACATCAAAATAATTAAATATAAAAAAACCTAACCATAAACTATACAAAACCTTAACATACAAGCCCTTAACCCTAAACTATAAACCCTAACCTAAATCATATAATGTTACAATACCCTTTAAATTTTAAATCTTAAAAAAGCTACAAAACCTAGCCCTTTTTTATTTTTTAATAATGTTTTAAATTTTATTTTATTTTTGAATCGGGTTCCGAACCGGAATCGGTACCGGCGGGAACCTGGTTTCTTTTTTTTAATATTTTTAAAAAATGTTTTTATTTTTTTATTTTTTTTTTATTTTTTTGGAATCGGATTCCGAACCGGCGGAAAACCGGCCGAACCTGAACCGGACCGCCGGTTCTGGGAGGTAGCCGGTTCAGGTTCCGGTTCAAGGTTCCCTTGAACCAGTGGTTCATGAACTTGAACCGGCGGTTCATAAACTTGAACCGACGGTTCATGAACCGTGGCCACCTCTACACTCATGCAAATTTTCTTTGATTCACTAATCTTGAGCTCATTGTATTTGCAATACATCATTGCCAAAAAGATTCCTTCTTTTTTTCAAAAAATAAAAATATGTTGAGTACTTGGGTCCTTGGCTCAGATTGTAGGATTAGATGATTCAACCTATATGAAACAGGTGTTTTCTTGAGCTACTATAAATTGTAGATGCATGTTTAGCATAATGCTCTTTGATGGAAGATGAGGAATGTGGGTTAGGGGGATAATATGTCCAAAAGGAATTTGGTTTGGGTGATAGTACATGCTTACTTTTAATTTTCCATGTATACTGAGATCCGATTTAAATAAAATATAACCCAAGTGCATTGTAATTTGTAAGGTAGGTCCAAAGTGAGTACATGACAACACACCATTGTCCCCCTCTCTATAACATTAGTTTGAATTTATATCTTCCTTTTTGGTGCAATGCAGATCACTGGCGCATATATATGCTTCAAATTTTGTGATTATTCTCCTCAAAGTTTAAAATTGGCAAGTATTTAAATTTATAAAGAAAAATAACTCTAAATAATATCAACTATCAACTTTGAACTAAAATAATATAAACTTTAAAAATTGCAAAACGTAACCAAACTATGTTAATATTAACAAAAAATGATATGGACTTATTTTGTGATGAATTTTATGGCGGGAATGCTGAGCTGAAGCCGGAAAAGTGATATGACAATTATTATTTTTGCATATCATATTACACCTCATTTGTGTAACAAAAAAAAGAAAAATAAACAAACAAACATCAACAATTGGCATTGTACAGACCACGAAAAAAAACAGTTTGTTTGAAGATGAAGGTCGGAGAGGGACATAAAATAATGATGTAGAGTCAATTTGAGGTTGAAAATTCACCGAAAAAATCACATTTTCGGCTTCCTATCAGCTTACCTATCGGACTACTCATCGAAAAATACACCCATACCATTTTTGCTTAATATTAACATATTTTGGATATGTTTTTACCATTTTTAAAGTTCGTATTATTTTTTGTTTAAAAGTGATAGTTGATGTTATTTAGAGTTATTTTTCATATTCTTATTTAAACATCTTTAGACTGTGGTTTAATTTCTCAAATCTCAATCCAAATTCTCTATCAAATTTGTACTACTCATCAAATGAATGATGAGTCATTACCCATCATCTATAAAACCACTCCGTAGTGAGTGTAAATTTGCCCCAAAGATTTACTTTTGACCCTTGTTTCTCCTAAATACTATTACACTATTTAATAAAAAACAATTATTATACGCCCAACAAAACTCATGGTCTTAAACTATGATCTGACCCCATAACGGACACAAGGTTGCATCTTTAAACTCGGGGAACCTATGCAAACTAAAATATGACTACACTAAGAAATTTAAAATACGACGTCAATAGAATTCTTTGAAACCAACCAGAAAACCGCTTTTCATGTAAATTTGTAAGCCTATTGTATGCATATATAGTAAAAATAGGGAAAAAGAACTTGTTGTATACAGTAAAGCACGAGAAAGTGGAGAAAAATAGTACTTCCCTCATTTTATTGTATTCTCGAGGATAATGTATTAAATTATATTGTTTTGCATTAAGTTATTACTTTAATGTAAGATAATACAATTAATATTTCACCTCGAGAATTCATATAAATCCTAAGATTCATTTTTAGAGTTTTAGATAATAATAAGTTAACAATTTATGTTATTGGAAGCATATGTAATATTTTTTTATGAAAGCTTTCTTTATTCATTGGCTAAAAATTAGGTGAATAGTTATTGAATTGTAATTTTAAAAAATTAGTATTTTAACTTACTAATTACTTTTCTTAATAGTTATGTGAAAAATTAAAATCATTAGTATGATTAAATAGTTTGGAGTCTCAAAATTGAAGACTTATGTAGTGCACAAGACTTTTGCTCAATATAAAGCACTAATAATATAATAGGTTTTATATTTTTACTTTTCTCTCAACAATATTTGTCTTCACTAATTTCAAGCGGGAGGGGTAAAACTTTTCTCCTTGAGTACCGATGTCCACTAAATAAGAGTTTAGCTAATTGGAAAGAATGTAGCTTTAATAACTCTTAGGTATAAGAACAGTTACATCAAATATCCTATCTTTTTGGAAATTGAACTCTTTATCCTAAAATATTCAAATCACACCAAATATTATCACGAGTTTATATATGTGGCAAATATTACCTTAGATCTCTCATTTACGAATAAACTCGACCATTTAAAAATATGTGTTAACTTATAAAATTATGTATCTATTGCATAAAGAATATATAATATGCTTACTTGATTTATAATAATTTAAATAATAAAATTAGACAAAATTAAACTCATAAAACATAAGTTCATGGTACTATCTATAATATGCTTAAAATGTGGGGTTTTAGAGTCTTAAACTTGAAGTTGAGAGCTGAAAAAAAAACATGGATTAGCAAGAGAGAGAGTGCATCTTTAGTATCGGATGCCAAGAAGACTAGAGAGCTTCATATGTAAAGTGTTTCACACATTGTGTAGAGAGTCAGTATCAAAAGATAAAACGATGGATGCTCAATTTTCATGTTGGAACATTGCAAGAGGAATTGAAAGTCATATTATCCAATCATATGGAGCGTTCAAGCATAAAGGAAGCATTTGACAATCTTAATATTCAAGTACAGAGCTCATAGAAGATGAAAAAGCTAGAGCAAGAACAGGATGTAAAGTCTTTGGTATTTGACGCCAAAAAAAATATAGGACCTTCATGTAGAAAGTGATTCACCTGTTTAATCAGAAAAGAAAGTAAGTCGACATTATAAGATGAGGAAAGACTTGATTAGCATATCAAGACATTACAAGAGGAATGAAAAGTCATGTACCGACCTACAACCAGTCCTCACCGGCCGAACTTTTTAAGGTCAAGGCCCAATCCAAAAATCAATAAATCAACAATGAATATAGAATACAAGAGTAATAAAATAACACATTCTACTCGTTTATAAGAGTCACAAACAAAACTCGATAACTACAAATTTACAACTCTATTCGATTGCATATTACTACCAACTCTGAAGGCTATACTTCTGTCTAGTCTTAAGTGTGTGTATCTCTCATACTAATATCTTAGAACAAGTCAACATATATAAGATGACAAATGAAACAAAACAATACATTAATTGTACTTAAAAAAAAGATACTAACAAGACAATACTTATTGTTGCATGAAGTTTTTATAATGCAATCAGAGAGAAATTTTGACACTTACGTCCCATCGGATCAAGTGCAATAATCTCTTAATATTTCAACTCATAAGTTATACGATGTTTGCAATTTGCACTTATTTATCTTTATTGCTTACTTGAATGAAAGCAATATAAGTTTCTACACTATTCCAATGAAATGTCATTTCTTTCAAAGAGACACCTAAATGATATAAATAATAGAATTCAAGAAGTACAGAGCCTGAAGTAATACCTCAAATCGATGTATCGTATAATGTCAACACCGAACTTAATACTGCACTTAAAATTAATTTCCTTTAATATTTGTAACATCTTAGTTTTCTAAAGCCCAGCCTATACGTTGCCTGCATAACACCTTAACATGCGTCTATACATCTTGTTAGAGTTGGTTTTGAACAAAATCTCTTCATAGCAATTTGGTATTAGTATGTGGTTCTGCATACAAAGAAAAAGTGTCCCTCTTTACGTATCCAAAGTTCTTGTCATGATAAAAAGAATCAACTAAGATGGTTAATTTTATAATTATACGACAATAGCAAATTAGAATACAAATCGACAGCTCATAAAATGGCATCACACTTGTATATTCTACTCTTACTATTAGCTTTTCCACATGCACTTACGTTACTAGAAAGGCAAAATTTTCATTAAGCAAACATTCTTTGTTTACAAGCTTCCCTTAATATTAGCTACTACATTTAACTGTCATATTACTCTTCGCCATGTGCGAAGCACGTGGGAAACTGAAATTTGATATTGAAGTGTTTTCTTTCATGTGGTGATTGTTATTTGCACATTATAATGTGAATCTGGTGTCAAGAGGTTGCGGGGATTCCAATATAAAGTGTTTCACATGTTGAGTCCGAAATTAAGAGAGCCAAGTTCGCAAGGTCAGAAGAAGCTCAATTTGTCAAGCCAGTAGAAAACACTATACATCTCATGCATGTTACTTTGGGACTGAAAAAACAAAGAGGGAAACATACAGGAAAGAGATACGATGTTGTATCCCTGTTTGGTTGCCTGTAAATTTGTACTTTATTTACCCTTACACATATAAACATTTACAAAGTCAGCCCAAAAAGTTCATCCAGAAGCAGTGCATGCTAGATTTCAACATTATAAGCGGATCTATTACCATGATTCTCAACATGGCTTTTACATTTTTTATGCACAAACATTTTAATTCTTAAATAACTAATGTTACTAAGGAAGCGTTTGCTCACTGATCTTGTTAACCATTCTTATCAAGGGATTCTACTACTTACTAGATACTTTTCTTTTATCATATCATATCATAAATTTATCATATATAAAGTCGCTTCGTTAACAAACATATGGTATATTTTCTATAAAATTTCTCTTATCTTCTAATATAAACGTGCTCCTACGGATACGTGGTCCAACATAATATTTCATAAATAATGTATACATTCATTAATATATATATATATAAAAGACATTGTCTAAAAAAATTATACCTTATGTTAAATACATCTTATCTATTATTTAAGAGGCGGAACAAGCATGGTATTTTGCGAGCCTATCTAAACTTATGCACAAAATAAAATAAAACTACATGCTCTCAACATAATTAGCATGTTATTACTACACTTAACAGGCCAAATATAATATATACTACAAATTTCGCACGGGGCCGAGAACCTAGTGCTATAAAATGTGGATATGGAGTCTGATGAGTCATGCTGATTGGGTTGGAATTGCCGCCGATGTGCAATTTGTGTTGGGCCCGAATTCTCGATTGAAAGTGCGGTGATTAGCAGAGGGGGCTTTGTTATCTTATTTATACAACTATATGTTTGACTTTGAGAAGGGGGCGGCAGCTTCATCTTAGATTAAATTAATTTAGCTTTGCTTTAGATTAGATTATTAGATTAGGTTTAGTTTAATTTTATATATATTTCTCCACAGCCGCACACAGGGGGGTTTTTCACGATGGATATTTGGCTTTGTTTGAAGATACGCTTATTATTGTTCTAGTTTGTCAATTTGGATTATTTTGATATCGAAACTAAGTTTTTTTATCTTCTGCTTTTATTAAATAATTTATATATATTGATGACTAGTTTAAATCTATTGTTTATCTCTTCAATTATGCTCGGCTAAGTTTCTAATTCTAAGGTTGGGGTCATCCTAACGATGCGTATATAATTAGAATTATTACTTTACCTGAATTAAAATAGTATTTGATTCATTCCTAGATGTTTTATGCTCATAGTAGTTTATCCGAATTGGATCCTATTAGGGTTTGAGACTGCGAGGTGATAACGTTAATAGGTAGTTGGATAGGGTTTGAGACCGAGAGGTGATAAATTCTATTTGATTCCTAGAATTTAAGCCTGAGATTTTATTATTGCGAGAGTATATTAGTTTCTCTTGTGGATTAATAACTATTATAGAAACCCTAAGATTAGATTGGATTTAGCAAGTCACGAGAGTGGATGTTAGTTTAGTTTGACCTTATATTCCAAGTGCCCAAAGGGTCTAGGCCTTGATTAGTAAGTTGCGAGAGTGGATCTTAATTAGATCTAGACACATTTACTATCATCTAAGAGGAATAAGTAATTACCTTAGATAGAACCTTCAAATAATTTGGACTAGATTCAGGTAAAGTGTGATTTTATTTACTGAAGCATTGTTGCAATGATCCTTATCCTTAGACACATTTATCCAATTGATTATCCTTTTTATTTGTTATTATTTGTTAGCTTAGTTATAGCTTTTTCCAATTCCATATTTTTACGGCCTAGTTCATTGATAGTGTTTCAATTAATATTACATTGGTCTTTGTGGGATCGACACTTGACTACTACAACTGATCACGTACACTTGCGGATAGGTTTTAGCCACATCAGTGACTTGTTTTGCCTCTGGACAACTTGATACCACTAGCTAGACTGTTTGACAAGGTGTCAACAACTAGCAAACTGATTTTTGAACAAGTTGATGAGGCTGGCGAATGATGTTATACTCCCATTCTGTTGATAATGAACAAAGTCAAGGCTGACCCGGTCAATGTCGACCCAAACCCTTTGCACATGATGTCTTCCCTCATGTTCCTTTGTATGTATATTTTCATCATTTTTTGCTTGTAGATAGTCTTGGATGGTTAGTTTTCTAATAAGACGGTCTAGGACTTTTACATAGAATGCAACAGATATGTAAAACTAGAAAGTAATGACCTTTTCAACACAAGAACTTAGAGTGGAAACTCCAATTAACCAACAAGTTAACTTAGAGAAAAACCACTATATTCAAGCCTTCTCACTTCAAGGATATAGAACAAGTGTACCTATCTTATTGATATCTTGAGAAATTACAAAATGCAACCTGGACGTTGACTCTAAGCTTCCCACCTAGGTCAACTCTCTTTCACCACTAATACTTTGCTCTCAATCTACAAGATCCAGACACTTGAACTCCTTTCTTCTCACTTCAGCTCTCTTTTGATTCTTCTTTTACTGACTTGAATAAGTGTTCTTATAAGGCGCATATCACCCCTTATGCAAAACACTCAATACCAACCCATCCTAGTCCTACACCTAGGATTAACATCTAGCAAACCTAGGACTGACATCAAGCAAACCTAGAATTATTCCTTTCCTCTGATTTTCCAACTTCCATAACCGGAAATGGTCCAAGCATGCTTTTTGGGTCGTCTTCCAATGTTTGCCAGAACTTTTCCAAAATAACAAAGTCACAAACTGACTTTCTATATCCGAGAGGACGCGTGGACCCTTCGAAATAAAATATGAGGAGATATTCGAATTAGAAGATATAAGATTAAATATCTTATACAAGGAAACCTATTTATTTTATCTACGTTATTTTACTTATACACCAAGCAATATTTTATCTTGTTTTTATGGTAGTCCTATATTTATTAGGATTAACCATGGACCTCTACATAAGGAGGGTATCCAACTTTTGTAACACACACATTATTCTACTATCCAATTCCCGACTATTCTAAAAAGAAGCTTACTTTTCTTTTCAAACGTGTAATCCTTGGCCATATACTCCACAATCAAAGCGGATCATTCTTAGTACTAAATTGGTGCCCATCGTGGGGCTGGAAGTAAAAAAGATTACACCTTTTTCCACCAAACACTACAACCCTTAAACAATAATGTCCGCCGATTGACCTACCAACAACGATACTCGATATAAAATCGTCGTCGTCCCTAACGACACGACGCCACCACAAAACCAAATCAATCAACCCGGTTCAAGAGGATTGAGCTACGCACATGCCATTAACATGGCAGAACTTTGAGAAAAGATGAAAACTCTGGAGGAATCACTCGCTCCCAGAGAATTCAATCAGAAGCAAGACTCCAAGAAGTGCTAAAGGAGAATGATGCGTTTTGTTCCCAAAACTTGACCATGCTGCCACCAGGACCTAGATCAAGGTTGTAGTACACCCGCGACAAAAACACCATCACGCGGTTAGACCTAGAATCCACCGCCATCAACCTACCTTTTTCTACTCCCCCTGTGATGTCGTCCATAGGAGTAAAAGGCCCTCACCATCAACCGATGACGACACCCGATCGATTTGTCAACAAACAAGGAGCAACCGATCTGATGGAGGCACTTCCCATGGAGTCATCCGACGACCTCATAGAAAGAAAGTGCCCAAACCCATCGAGGAGGAAAGCGACGATTGCTACGCCGATTCATCATTCACCGACACCATCGCTCACGTCAAAAAATCCTAAGAATTAAGTACACGGTCCCTGATATGCCATCATACGACGGTAAGTCGATCCTGATGAACACGTTTCCTTGTATACGCAGAAGATGTTGATGAGCGTGGTGCCTAAGCATCTGAAATAAGTTGTGATGTGAAAGTGGTTTGAAACCATTGTGAAAAGCTCCGCCTTGACAGTTCATGCACCAACCCAACAAGAGTAACTCCTCCTTTGCGGGGCTAATCAACTTGTTCAAGACTCAATTCGCGAGAAGTCGACAATTTCATAAACATCCTAGCGATCTTTACCGCGTCACCCAACACCTAGAAAAAACACTAAGAAAATTCCTCAACTACCATTAGTAAAATTCCTCAACTACAATTAGTAAAGAACAAATATTTTATCAAGCACCAACTGCCATTGTGGGGAGTTTTGCTTGCATTATATCCAATACCTGGTAGGCATGTTTGACAACAACTTTCTCTTTCGACCATTTCTTGCATTAGCGTTGTGCATCCGGTCTAGACCAGACCGAAATTTTTACAATCCTTGGACCGGAGACCGGACTAGACCGATATGATTCGGTCCGGTCCGGTTCTTGTTCGGTCCGGTCTTGGGCCGGATTGGACAGGTAAACGTATTTTTGTATTTTGTATTTTCTATTTTTATATAACATAAAAATTGTTTATTTTTTCCATTTTTATAACTATTATGTATAATATTATATTTTGTTAATAATTTATATTTATAATAGAAACTAATTTTTAATAGTGTTATGAGATATTAATATATAAAATTAAATTAAAAGTAAAAAAAATCAGTCCATCCGGTCCGGTCCGAAAACCGGTCGGATTTGGACCGGACTGGACCGGAAACCGAAATCCTAAAAGATATGGACCGTGGACCGGAATACACCCAATCCGGTCCGGGCCAATTTTGCACACCCCTATCTTGCATAGATCTCTTGAAAGAGTGATCATCATCCTCTTGTCAACCTTCAACCCTAATTCCACCATCCCACTGTAAAACCCGAAAGCTTCCCCGATGAATCCCCACTTCAAAAGCCCGTGGAGGAAGGATCTGTAAGTGATGTAATTAGGCTGGATCAAGCACAATGCCCTTGGCACAACGCTTCAACATCTTGTCCCCAGGAAGATCAAGTAGAACTGTTGTTACATGGATTACTCAAATTCTACTATATATAAATCCGGTCTAATCTGGTTCGCAATTTTAATTCCCTAAAGCATCGGTTTGTCCTGGTCTGAATTTCTTTTAAGCCATTAGGCCATATCTGTACTTAAAGCATTGAGTGCTACTCTTATCAGATTTTATGCAATTATTCCAATCATTCCCGAAAGCTCTTTACTCTCTTTCAGTGCATTCTTTTGCTTCCTCCAGGTTAATCCTTCTAATTTGATTGATCTCATGAGCTTGAGAACCTTAAATCCGGGTCATTGGTTGACTCCAGTCGACCTCAACCCACCTTCCCTACCTACCCGGGGAAAGCTCGTATGTTGTGGTTGAACGCAGTTTCTAGCGCCACAAATAGATGATTCATATGCTCAAATTTCACCTCTCACACGCCCAAAATCGTATGCGCAAACTTGCCAATCGGCATCGTTATCACCGAGAATTTGCCATGGGGGACTGGGTTTACCATAAACTCCATCCTTAACGCCAAAACTCGCTTAAAACCATCCATCCTCACAAACTCTCACCCAGATACTTCGACCCTTTTCAAGTGCTTGACAAAATTGGTTCAATGGCTTATAAGCTTGACCTCTCTCCTACCGCATTCATTCACAATGTGACAAGTGCCCTGAAACGCAACTAGGTCAAGCCAAGCACCAAACTTTCGTCTCACAATGCCTTCGAGGTTTCTTACTCGCCAAAGAGATGGCTTTGCTCTCGTGGTTGCCCTGGAAGCCTTGGGTGCACACCCTTGATGAATTGCACAAAAACCAGAGAGGAATTCGTAGGAAGACACTTAAAAACGATCGAGTGTGTAGTAACCAAAGAGATGGCCGAAAGAGATCGAAGAGAGGATCTTTGTGACGATCAAAGTGATGATCGATTTCTTGGCCTCAAAGATATGAGTCTTGACTTTAGGAGACGCGTTGAGTTGATAGATAAACCACAACAAGATAGGGGGTGACGTCTAGGCTCAAACAAGGAGATAAACCTAAACTTTGATTAACTTAAGCAAAATAAACGTACAAAACATGAATATTTAAAGACAATTCCGTGCCCTAATGGCTTGAAAAATAAGAAATATGTCTAATCTATCTAAGGCTAAAGATAAGGAAACTAGATAAAAGATAGAAACTTGCTAAAGAAGCAATTAGGAAATCAAACAAGCTTGGATCATAATTCTTCTTATCTAATCCTAAGAAAATAATAAACTAACTAATAATACTGAAAATAAAGATAATTCAACATGGAAAATCGGACATAGTTTTATCTAACTAATCTAAGTATAGAAAGTAGAAAATTCCCGCTGGAAACACTAATACATAATTGCTTTGGCATAGCGTTTTTTTTTACAAAGAGGATAGCGGTTTTACAACCGCTATTTATAGAACTCCGGTATTACATATTTTTAGCGCTTTTTGTGAGAATGCTATAAATAATTCCACACATAACGCTTTTTTTGAAAAAGCGCTAAATTTTTTCTATTTTTTATTTTATTTATTTACGACTTTAGCATATCTTTTTTTAAAAAAAAAGCGCTATGAATGAGTTTAATATTCGTCCATCTTCTAGATGTCGTACAAAATTTGAAAACTTAACACAAAATGTGCAGCCATTGAGACCTGTTCTGCAAGAGGAGGTTTAACAATAAACACATTACAAATTTTTTAGAACAAAAACACAAAGTGTCATAAACTTTGTCATAACATAAGAAAAACAACGAACACATCATTGTTAGTCAAGTCTTTGGCAAACCAAAAAAAGAGCTTCATCATGATTATAGAATCCTTACAAGGAATGCATCATAAACCAGACATTAACATATCACGTATAACGACCCAAAAAACATAGAATGTTTCAAGGACAAGGGTACAAAAGTTATATTAACCACCTCAATGGGCAATTTGCAGGACCAATACAAACTCATAAGACATCATCAATGAACAAACATGCTAGAGATGAATGGATCATACACACCAACATACAGAGAAGGATAGAAAAGGTACATATACCGGTACCCATGGGGCCTAAGATGCAGGCGAATTGGCAAGTGAACACAACTCTATTACTAGCTTTAACCTTCTTCATTTCGATATGCACTTTTGCAATACAGAGCTTATTAGCAGCTTCACTTCCCTTTTTTAGCCAAGCAATAAAGTTGCAACGGTAGAGACCCGTGTACCTAAATAGAACACAGCTAGCTAGCCTAGTGCCTCAATAAGCTGATATTTAGGAACCTGATACAATTACAAGGGGTAAGGAAAATATGGGTCAAGATACTAGAAAATTTGAGGAGATAAAAGATTAGCAAGCTCTCTTAGCTAAGGGTGTTCAAAAATGGTCCGGACCGGAAAACCGAACCGGATCGGAGAATCGAACCTGACCGGACCGGTGAAATTACGGTCCGGTCTCCGGTCCAAGTTTTTCCCTTAAGCCGGGTCCGATCCGGTCCAAATCCGGGAAAAAATCGGTCCAAACCGGTGGACTGGTGTTTTTTTTTTTAAATAAATAAATTAGGAGTTTAAATAATTTTTTTATAGATATTTTTCTTAATTTAATAAGTTAAGAGTATAAATATTTTTTAGATATTAAATAAGAAATTAAATATTTTTTTTTTTAAATAAGGTCCGGTCCTAGACCGGACCGGCCGAATAGGTCCAGTCCGGTCCGGACTTTCGAAAAAACTCGGACTGGATGAACACCCTACTCTTAGCGGACAACATTCTCCACATGCTTTGACCAAAGTTGTAATGTTCTTCTTCGGGTCTGGCCTTACAAGTGTAAGAATCATAGTGGATTAGAGAAGAAGCGCATTATCTAGTGCAACACCCAGAAGCAGTTCTCAATCAAGAATCAGTCTTCAATTGCTTAGGATGGAAAAAGTGGGTCTAATTTTTTTTGTTACAGGGAGAATGAATAAGACATTACGTTACCTCTCCCCAAATGGGTGGGTCATGTGATTTGGGGTGCTCGTCATTTCCTTCGGTCTCACCGTCCATATCACCTTCTTGTGGAACAATATGATTAAACTCCATGCCAGGAGGAATGATCTGCATTTACAAATTTACTCATCCATATTCCAATCTATAATAGAGACATTGAAGATGAAACCAAGAACAACACTATTAAAAAAATATATGTACCATGCTATCAGGAATGAAATAAGAACATTTTGAGAAACTTTGAATATGACATAAAGGCATAAACATTTCATAGGCTGACTTTATCTTGGCGGAGGAACAACATGTGATTAATTAACAAGAAAGAATAGGGAGTTGGAAAGGGACATACAATGCGGTGAATGGCCCATGGGAGGCCGTCAAAGAAGGCTGGCCAGCCGCAGCCAGAGTCGAACTTGGTGGAGGACTTGCATGTACAGCGGAGTCCCACGCCATGCGCAACCGTAAACCCCTTCCTCGAACACTTTATTGTACTCCCCACTCCCTTTTAACCTGCCATGGATTTCCCCGTTTCAATGTAAACAAGTCAAAACCTAACCAATCATCCTCAACACAATCAATCAATGAGCAATTTCCCTCCACGAGGTTTCAGCTAAATAGAGGACATCTTTGTTGAATTCTTGTAGAACTCAGTCAAGAATAACAAAGCAGATCCTCATCCAGAAAAACACAGATTAGAAGTTAAACACGCTAAAAAGCACAAATTGTAACTACATATATACGATTACTTCATTCAACCCACTAATTCCAACCTAATCCAGTTTAACCTAACTGTGGTAGCATGAATTTATACCATTAAATATTCGTTGATTGCGACGAAGATTGATCTTCTATGAATTCGAAGAACGAAATAACACGAATAATTTAGAGTGGAAAACCCTAGTACCAAATAGTACACAAGAAAAAATCACTACCTCCTAGCTTCCTGCTAGAAGGATTTGAACGGTCTACTTATCTAATTGATTTTCTCTTTTGTTTACAATAAGAACTCATACTCAAAGCTCTCTCTCTTTCAATGGAGACTGCCAACCGAATTCTCTCCTCCTCGGGTTCTAGGTAGGTATAGGTTATTAAATATCTTCCCTCTTTAAGTCTTAATGGGTCTCATTTAAGTAAATGGGCTTGATCTTCTGTTTTAGGAAAGTCAAAATTTTCCCCTTCATTTTGCCCCTCGGGTCTTTGGAGCCGAGGTGGGTCCGACGAGCCGAAAGTTGAACCAAGGACTTTATTGCTAACCGGAAAGCTGAGAGCACCGCACGGCCCGTGCGGCAAAACGCACGGTCGTGTGGTCTGTATTCCGCGCTTCTAGCTTCATGTATTCATCATCTCACTCGTTCGAGCATCCAGAGTCTTAGTTTCTTGGTTTCCATCTCTCTAGAAGCATTAAGACTGTTCAAAGTCCCGAATTTCCATCCCACTCGTTTCTCTGGGAGCTCCGATACTGCTCAGAGTATCGAAGCGTCATCCCTTTATTTTTCTGGGAGCCCAGAGACTGTTCAGAGTCTCGAGGCGTCGTCCCTCTGTATCTTTGGGAGCCCAAAGACTGTTGTAGTCTCGAGGCGTCATCCCTCTATTTCTCTAGGAGCCCGGAGACTGTTGGAGTCTCGAGGCGTCATCCCTCTATTTCTCTGGGAGCCCGGAGACTGTTTAGAGTCTCGAGGCATCATCCCTCTATTTCTCTGGGACCCCAGAGACTGTTCAGAGTCTCGATGCAACGATCTCTTCGTTTCTCTAGATGCCCCGAGACTATTCAGAGTCTTGAAATGTCGATCTCTTGCTCAAAAGATGACTTGCCTCTTAGTCTCTTCCGCTCCTGCAGCGGGAGCCTTTTCCTTAATCCGATCACCTCCTAAAGCAGGCTTTGCCACTGTAAACTCCCTCAGATGGCCTTGCGATGCCCACTCTTCGAGCTGATGCTTCAATGCTTTACAGTCTTCTGTCAAGTGACCCCTCTCCCTATGGTAGCAACAAAATTTACTTTGATCTATGCCCCTCTCATCTCCTTTCATCTTGGGAGGCCAGCTGAAAAATGACCTTCCCTTTATCTCAGTAAGCACCCTGTATATAGGCCTGTTGAAGACGGTATGAACTGCTTGAAACTGAAGCAGCCCGCGCTCCCTAGTCAACTCTTCTTTGCCTTGAACACATGCTACCTCATACAGTTCAAATAATTAAGTAGGTTAATTATAAAATAAGAGAAAAGATGACTTAGCTCTTGGATTATGTTCATGTCATCCGTTCAATGTCGATAAATGTACTCCGCCTTCACGACTCATATTCGATGATACCTTGCACTTCTACCTGTCCAACCTTGCTAGTCTTGCTACATACGAACGTCGTTTGAGCCTCCAATGAGGTGCTTGAAACGTTGTTCATTGCAATGACATGCTGAAAAAACATATAGTGATGCGCGCCCTGGCCACGCTCACGCCACTTTTCTGAATCCAGTGAATCAGTGCAGCCCTTGCGACCCTTACTCGAGCAATCCATGCAGTGCTACGAATCCAACATTGATGGCGTTGCCCCATTCAGACTCCACTTGAGCCTCCAACGAGTCGCTCAAACTTGGACCCTTGCTAAGGCGCATGCTGAAAATACATATAACAAAGCACTCTTGAACCATGTTCGCGCGACCCGTCTGCTTCCAGCGAAAGGGTACAGCTTATGCGACTCACATTCAATGAATCCTTGCAGCGACACGAACCCATAGCCGCTGATCCTACCCCACTTGGACCTCATTTGATCCATCAACGAGTTGCGCAAAGTAGACTCTTTAAAAGGTGAATTCTGGGAAAAACATATGGTGGAGCAGTGCTGGGCCATGTTTGTGCCACTCGTCTGCTTCAGCAGAACTCAACTTGCTGGCTCCTTGTCAGCGTTCTCTCTCCGGTGGCGATGGCGGCGCTCGCTGATGGGAGACACAGACCTCCCCTTGCGCACGGACGGTCCCGACCTAGAGGACCCGTGAAGCCGCCCCGACGGGCTCCCCTGACGCGGCGAAATCTGGCGCCCCTGCCGGTCGGTCCGCCGCCCACCTGCTCTGGAGGCCGAGGAGGATGTCCGCGCCGCCTTCAACTGCCTGAACTCCTCCTACTCTCGCCCCCAACCCGCCGAACCGGGACCGGCTTCCACCTCCCGCTCCTCGCGTCTCAAGCTACGGCGCTCTCCCAGATCCGCACCGGCGTCGCCTTCGATGCGTCTAGGGCTCCGACGCGCTTCCAGATCCACACCGCCCCCGCTCC
This sequence comes from Rheum nobile, assembly GCA_027886185.1. NCBI lineage: Eukaryota > Viridiplantae > Streptophyta > Magnoliopsida > Caryophyllales > Polygonaceae > Rheum > Rheum nobile. Next base: position 575,807 of record WOAB01000127.1, read on the forward strand.
TAGGGTTTTGACGGTGCTCGGGGATTTCGAGAATGCCCTCCAATCGCCGGTCCCGACCACCCGCAGACCGAGCCTCCGCCATCGGTCTCTTCTCGGTCGCGCGATCCGCCTCACTTTGATCCACCATCGCCTCGATTCCCACAGACGGCGCCAAATGTGGTAGCATGAATTTGTACCATTAAATATTCGTTGATTGCGACGAAGATCGATCTTCTATGAATTCGAAGAACGAAATAACACGGACAATTTAGAGTGGAAAACCCTAGTACCAAATAGTACACAAGGAAAAACCACTACCTCCTAGCTTCCTGCTAGAAGGATTTGAACGGTCTACTTCTCTAATTGATTTTCTCTTTTGTTTACAACAAGAACTCATACTCAAAGCTCTCTCTCTTTCAATGGAGGCTGTCAACTGAATTCTCTCCTCCTCGGGTTCTGGGTAGGTATAGGTTATTAAATATCTCCCCTCTTTAAGCCTTAATGGGTCTCATTTAAGTAAATGGGTTGATCTTCTGTTTTAGGAAAGTCAAACATTTCCCCTTCACTAACAATACAGTAGCAGAGTAACTAGCTTCGTCATAGACTCGATCAAAACCTAATTTTTGTAACAGATTAGTCACAGTAGCACCGAAATCAATGGCATTAAGTTACAAATCGAAATCAACATAAAGACAGCCTATGAAAATGAGGTATGTGAAGAACACTAATAAGAGGAAGGCGTTGCTTACCGGAATCGAGGCTCCTACAGATCGACGAAACCGAAATTAGGCGAGCGAGGAGAGAACCCACCGGAGAAGAAGGCATCGCCGGAGAAGTCGCGAGCGAGCCGGAGAAGGGCCAGGCGAGCGAGCTGGAGAAGGGCCGAGTTAGGGCACGAGTTGATGAAAGGGGTGAGCTGTGTTTTCTTTCTAAGTGTACCACATCTAGCTAGGGCCGGCTGTTTGTTGTGTTTTTTTAAGTACAAGATTTGTAGCGTTTTTTAAAAAACACTCTTAGAATAAATGATAGCGGTTTGTTTTAAAAGCACTATCCTTGTAATTTATTTTTATAGCGGTTTTTTCCAAAACCGCTAAGAGTCTAAATATCAAAATTAAAATGAAAAAAATTAATATTTTCTTAGCGGCTTTTTTAAAAACCGTTATGCGAGCTCTCTTCTCATAGCGTTTTTTATAACCGCAATAAGTTTTCCGCTATCTATAGTAATAATTGTATTAGTGAAATTGCACAGCTCTCAGTAAAACTGAATTTTGATCATCTTCTTATTGTATTTTCGATTCGATGTAAACTATGGAGTTGTATATATTTGAATTAGATTTCCAACGCATCTTGAATCATCTCGAGATCAATTTTCTAGCCACAGTTATGGCCGTTTTACCAGTTGTCCAGAATTTGACGAGAACTAAAAACTTCGAACTTTGACAAGAGTTCTCCTTTGCTTGAGCCTCTTCCTTGGAGGCCTTTGATTAGTCCTTCTATGGATTCTGTCATTCTCCTCTACTTGGATTCGAATCGTCCCCGATTCGACGTGGATGAAGCGTTGAAGGAGAGACACATGAACACTCAAAATCTGCTTAGGAACATCTTGCTCAATAAACTCGCACCACATTAAAGCCGGCTTTTGTGTGCTTGATGCCTCTTTGTATGATGAGAGAATGATCTTAATGAACATATAAGGAGAAATCTCAGATGGAACAGACACGGGCAATGGCGCTTGAGGCGGTGGTGTGGGAGTCGGTGGTGGCGGTGAAGGGTTGTGAAGCGGCGCGACAATATCAACGACCGGGGCTGCAACGAACTCCTCCTTCAAACTTGATGTGAGGATGGGCGTGGAATGATCTATGGAAGTGGAAATTGAATCCACAATCACCAAATTAATCAGCCGGTGGTGGAGAATAACAAGAAACGAGTGGTACCGGGTTGCATGGGGGGACGAAAGCGGTAGTCTTGGCGTGCTCCTGGGCCGCAACCTCGGCGTTGAGCGAGGCAAGATCAACATGTGTAGCAGCGATCCATGCACGTTTCTTGTCTAGGGCGGCCTGGGAGGCGATGGCTTGCAATCTGGCACGCTCGGAATGGGCCTCCTCAGCGAGTTGCAGGTCAAGCTTAGCACGAAGTTGTCGATTGCCAGCCTTGAGTCTAGCGACATACTCGACCCTGGCACACTCATCTTTGTACGCAGCGTCATAGTAGTCAACATCATAGGAGGGATGCCTAGGACGTCGTGGTGGTGGTGGTTTATAGGAGTGAACCTTGGAGTCCCCTGGTAGCGGAAAAGCGTCAAAGTCGCGTAGTTCTGGGCTACCATGATAGGGATGGTCATACTAGCGCTTGCGGCGCCGTTGTGGTGGAGCGTAGAAGTCATCATCGTAATAGACTTCATACATGGTGGAGAGGATAAAACATTGAAAGAGATCAAGAACGTTGATGGGACCAAGATACGGTCTTGGATGAGATCAAGATAGGATCTTTGAGACGATCAAAGTGATGATCGGTTTCTTGGACTCAAAGAGATGAGTCTTGACTCGAAGGGATGAGTAGAATTGATAGATAAACTACAGCAAGATAGGGGGTGACATCCTCGTTGAGTCGATGCAAAAGTGCCCTGGAACACAACTAAGCCAAGCACCAAACTTTCGTCTCATAATGCCTTTGAGGTTTCTTTCTCGCCAAAGAGATGGATTTGCTCTCGTGGTTGACGTGGAACCCATGTGTCCACACCCTTGATGAATTGCACGAAAACCCGAGAGGAATTCTAGGAAGACACTCAAAAGAGATCGAGTGCGTAGCGACCAAAGAGATGGCCGAAAGAGATCCAAGAGAGGATCTTTGTGACGATCAAAGTGATGATCGATTTCTTGGACTCAAAGATATGAGTCTTGACTCGAAGATACGAGTTGAATTGATAGATAAACCACAACAAGATGGGGGGTGACGTCTATGTTCAAACAAGGAGATAAACCTCAACTTTAATTAACTTAAGCAAAATAAGAAATCTATCTAAGGTTTCGTGCCTTAATGGCTTGAAATCAAGAAATCTATCTAAGGTTAAAGATAAGGAAACTAGATAAAAGAAAAAAAATTGTTAAATAATCAACTAGGAAATCAGACAAGCTTGGATCCTAATTCTTCTTATCTAATCCTAAGAAAATAATACACTAATTAATAATGCTGAAAATAAAAATAATTCAACAAGGAAAATGGAACATAATCTTATCTAACTAATCTAAGTATGGAAAGTATAGAATTCCCGCTGAAAATTGTACAACTCTCAGTAAAACTAGATTTTGATCATCTTCTTGTTGAATTTTCGATTCGATGTAAACTATGGAGTTGTAGATATTTGAATCATCTTTCCAACTCATTTTGAATCATATTGAGATCAAATTTCTAGTCACAGTTATAGACGTTTTACCGAAGGTTGTCTAGAATTTGACGAGAACTAAAAACTTCGAACTTTGACAAGAATTCTCCTTTGCTTGAGCCTCTTCCTTGGAGGCCTTTGATTAATCCTTGTATGGATTCTATCACAATGTTTTCCATGTTAGTCAACTTAAAATTTGCCCAAATCCTCCCTACACCCCTGCCACTCTACCTCAGTTTATGTTTGATTTTGGTCTAGATAAGGAGCCCGAGGCAATTTTGGAGCGCAAGATGGTGGGCCGTGGCAACGTTGTCACCACTAAAGTGCTTGTCCAGTGGAAAGGCCTCAGTCCAGCTCTTGCCACTTGGTAATTTTATCATGACTTCGTAGCCAAGTTCCCGAATTTTGATCTATGAGGCCAAGGATACTGCTTAGTGGGGAGTATTGTTATAGGGATTACTCAAACACTACTATTCCCTTATGTAAACCCGGTCCAATCCGGTTCACAATTTCAACTCCCTAAAGCATCGATTTGTCCAGGTCTAAATTTCTATTAAGCCACTAGGCCATATCTGTAGTTAAATCACCAAGTGCTAGTCTTTTCAAATTTAATGAAAATATCCAAATCATTCCCAAAATCTTTACTCTCTTTCAATGCATTCTCTTGCTTCCTCCACGTTAAACCTTCTAATTTGATTGATCTCAGGAGCTTGAGAACCTTAAATATGGGTCATCGGTTGACTCCATTTAAGGAATTGGTTCTACTGTTCCAACTGCCTTCTCCGCCATTGTCAATCTCCTTTCTCCTCTCCTCCCACATACTTTCGATTCTCTACAGCGCCACTACAAATGTCAACGATGTAGCAAAGGTCGTGGAAGGTGGAGGCTGGGGAATCGTCCGAGACGGCGGGTGAGGGTGAGGAGGGAGCGGCGTGATAGGAGCCAGTCAGGGCTGGGATGAGAGCAAAATCTAAGAGGAAAGAGGGTTTTTTGAGAGAAATCTCGAGATGAACAAAGGGAAGGGGAGTCTTTGACGAAAGGTACACGTATACCTGTCAAATGGGTCGGGTTCGGGTGTACATCGGGTCGGGTCAAATTTTACAGGTTGATTGTGGGTCGGATCGTTGCATATCATATACGGGTTTGGGTCAACCTAACAAGTTGAGATTGCCATGTCAGTTTTTAAAAATGATTATTAAAATAATATTTTAATTAAATTAAAAAATAAAAATTAAATAAATAATATTATATTATATTTTAATGATAAAATATAATATAACATTTAATAGAAAATATATAAACACATTTATAATGAGTTAACATGTCGATGACCCAACCCAGATATTTCGGGTCGAGTGATCGGGTCACTTTTAACCCAATATTTTTTGGGTCGGGCTTCAACCTATAAAAAAAAGGGTCGGTTCGGGTCGATTGTGCGGGTCAGGTCAAGTTATGACATGCCTAGGTAAACAGGACAAGATAAAACTATTGAGGAAAAATACATTTAATTACATATTCTTAGACGGATTTTTCTCCAAATTTACTCTATAATTATCCCTTTATGCTTTTAATACATTATAATATGAGATATAGGAGATTATAAATGAATATTATATCTTAGGGACAATGGGTGACATGCACAATGCAAGAAGGTTGGAAGAAGGAGGACGAGGAGGACATGTTTGAATTAGACCTGTCAACTGGGTCGGACGGGTCGGGTTCAGGTGAAGTGGAGTTTATTACTATATCGGGTTTGGGTTGTTGAAATTTTTGGGTTGATCAGATCGCTTGGGTTCGGGTTGACCCAACGGGTTAAATGTGTGTTTTTTTATGATTAATGTAATTTTTTTAAATAATAAAAAATTAATAATATATAATTATTTAATAAAATATATTATAAATTTAATATACATGAGATAATATACATGAACTAATGAGTCCATCGAGTCCGGATCGAGTTCGGGTCTTTTGAGTTCGGGTCGAGTCCGTCGTGTTCGGGTCCTTCTTGATCCAAAAAAGTTTGTGTTACGACCCAAAAAAATTATGGTCGGATCGAGTTTTCGGGTGGCTTTTTGACATGTATAATTGGAATGAATGATACCTCAACAATTTTAGTGGATTCAAATGCTTCATTGAGCTTTGAACCAACCATTCCTTGGAATAAAATCCATTCTCACTCATATATTTACCAAACATAATTTTGAAAATCAGTTATCCTCATTTTCATTCCTGATTTTAAGAAATGAGAACCAGACAAGCACTAAATAACTCTAATAGACAAGGTCATTTTTTAGATCGGAAGTTAAATTCAATCCGGTTCACTATCTCTTAACCGATTGTCCATTAAACCCTCGTTTGTAATTTAAGGTGAACCGGAGATGCTATGCTTTTGTACGCATTTAAAAAGAACAAATAGGAAATTATTGTGTGATTGGGTGGGGAAAGAAGTGGAGAGAACTAAAACGTTGAACAAGAAAAAGAATCGTGGATGAATAATATGCTACAAGGTGTCTTCTCTTATTCATCTTGGTTGAGTGAATAGTCTCAGAAAATTGTACAGCACCATCACAGAAATCCGAAAGCCCAACATATATTGTTCCATTGCCAAGAAGAATGCAGTCTCAGACACGCACAAGTGAAAGAAAGGGGACTACATATAAACAGCAGGATAGGACGGAAAGCGGAAAAGACGGTCACACAGACCAGAAGACAGCAACGATTAGTTACATCGAATCTAAGCTTAGAGATTCTATTCTATAGACAAGGATGTGTTTATAAGCTTTTCCTCCCCCTTTCCTATTTTACTGGTTATACCGGTGCAGCAAACCAACCACGGCACGGCGTGCAAGAGCTGAGCTCCAGAACTCCTCCAAGGTGAACGCGGAGGTAGTAGACAAGACGACATCGAGCACAAAAACTAGTTCTTCAGCCGCGCCAGATATGCCTGGTCAGCATTTGCAAGACGGTTTTGAAACTCTGCCCATTCCTTTTTGCACCTTTCTCTCACCTTCAGCCAAGAAAAGAAGAAACAGACCAACCAATCTTCAAAAACATTCTCAAGATAATCAGCCAGTTCAAATGACATGATTTGTTTAAAAGACACTGTTTCAAAAGCTTCAACTTGTGTAACTCCTGTTTTAGCGTAATCAACAACTTCAAATGAGCACATCAATATAGACAGAAATCTATAAACATACCCCTTCCCATGGTGCTTTGCCGTTCTCAGATTTTCCCTAAGATAGATAAATGAAACATTAGTTATTATTCTGAAGAAATAAAACACATTCTGCATACGCAAATGTTGTATATGTAACGATTATGAGAGTGAATGTAGGATAAGAATGGGGAAACAATGTTAGTCTCATAGTTGAGTAATGAAAGGGTTCCCCCGAAGGTAAACTCCGGAAACACAGAAACCAAAAGTAGTTTATGCCAATAATTTCACCATGTTGATCAGTCAAACTAGGCAATGTAGTTCACTGTAAATTAACAATGTTATTAGCCCCACTAACTCTACAGAGCTAGAAAAGAAATAAGTGTCAGCTAGTACATTGAATATGCAATGGTTAATAGCAAATACCTCAACAAACAATGTTATAAATAGCATTTCAGCTTCAGAATAGATTTCATACAAAAAATAACCTCCCACTAGTCAGGAGCAAGATGCTCCAATCTAGTTCCCAAGTTTGCCAGCCAAAAAGCTCGACCACTTTAAGATGCTATTGTAAAAATACTACAGTAAATGATTCATATAGATATTTGTCAGAGAAGTCTCATGATACTCTGAAAAAACACAAGTTTTTGGGGATTTCTCTTGAGCAATATTTAGATAGCTGTTTCATCCAAATTAACCCAAAGATATATCGTGGACGGTTGTTATACCAACTAAAATATTGATAAGGAGTCTGTGCTAAGTGCTAACTACACCCTGTTTAAGTTATTTCAAATATCCATCACATTTACACAAACCATTTAGATGGAGTTTCTTAATTAACACCAACCTATGAGAGGAAAACTCTGGGATCACACATATTAAGAGAAATCAAACAATTTGATTTTCCTTTTTTTTCAGGGGGGGGAGATCCGGAGAGAAGATACGAAACAAAATCATTGACTGTTTCATCTATAAGACGACCCCCTATCCAGACAACTTTCTTTTTATAGTAAAGGGTAATATATCAGTGATTTCAAATAAAACAGGGCAAATAACTGTTATTTATTAAAAAAATAGGATAAATTAACCCAATAATATCAAGTAAAACAGAATATACCTGGCTACCAAGTGAAGGAATTACTTGATGAATTATCCATTGCGAATCAACAACACCAATCTTCTCATGGGCAGGCTAGAGCAGAAAATAACAGGTATTAGCATCGTTGGCATGCAATATAATCTCCAGAAATGAGAGTCAATAAAACAATGGACGCTGTTTTTTTTTTTTAATGACAACAATATGATTCATACTGCCAAACATTCACAACTCTTGTTTATGGGTCCCACACTGCTGAAACTACCCATATGCACCAGATGTGAATGTAGCGTATCATGGAAACAACAATATGATAATGTAACCATTGACAATTTATCATTACAAAAAATGTGCATACTCAGTAAGGTTAAAGATTGGTGCATGAACCATGTGGACAAATTGTAATTGAAGGTAGACGAGTGTAAAAAGTGATCAGGAGTAAAGTTTGATAGAAAAAGTCAAGAATGAAACTTGCAAAAAGAAAGAAAACAACTAACCTCCACACATCTTCGGAGAGCAAAATCTAGACCCCATCCATGCACCAAATCATTCTAGATAACAACAATGTGATTTAGTTTAAAGAGAAGAAAAACAAAATTACATGCATTTCTATAATTTTCTGATCAATGTGACAAATTTCAAATTCATGGAATAAGACTATAGGACAACATTTATCGGGAGGATATTGAGATCTTCAGGACACACTGAATGAATTTTTTGCAGGTGAAGCAAAAATCATGTTCACATGCTCAGCTGAAGCCTGTGAATAAAAACCGATACCTGAATCATATGCCACACGCAACGCCATGCATCTCGTGAGAAAACAGGGGCCATGATTTCTACAAATCTGTATTTTCAAGACCCAACATGCGGATGTAAGAACAAGGATGAAGCAAATGAGCAATAGGTAATATATGGCCAGCAAAGAATCATAATACACTTCTTATCCATGAATAAACCACTTCAAACTTGATTGCAATCAACCTTGCCATCTTTCAACAAAAGGTATAAGCCAAATCAAACCTTTTCTAGTCACATCAGTCCTCTCTCAATAAACAAAAGAGATTTATAAATTCAGGAAAAGAAACTATTGTCTTCCTTTTTTTCGAAAAGAAAACTATCGTATGTTGACTGCTAATCAGGAATTATTGATAAGTAACTTTTTCTATAGACTACTACATTTTTAAGATGGCTATTTCCCGCTTTCCAAACATGAATATTGGCAACAGAAAACCTAAGAACAAAAAATAAATAAACAAGACTGGCCAAACATGCGGGGTTGAAGGGAGGCAACTAAAAAAGAGGTGATAAAGAACATACGCTGCACAAGGAGGTAAATGTTTGTCAGAGCACCAACCAGGTTTTTCCTTCGTTTCCCTGGTGAAATTGACATTAGGAAAATGTCAAAACTGATTGTGGTATTTTACAACATTATTTGTCAAGTAATAATCAATTAATCATAATGTACAGCTTCCAGGAACAAATACGATAAGCAGAAATAAGTGTCATACTTGTGGACTTCCCTATCACCTCTCCTCTTTGTCATCTCCCATGTCAACCCATTATTCGGCTCAAGACCTGGTTGAGAAATTTCCAGTCCATGTTTCTTGACCAACTGAATATACCTGGCAAAAGAAGATATTGATTGTTATTTTGACCTTACATGAAAGCATTCAAGTAAAATGAACTTACTTTTCAGCATCAAAATGTTCGACCCCTAGATCTTCGTCCCAGATAAATATGTACTCATAAGCAGCAACTATATCTGGATGCAAGAACCTTTTAGCATACCACCTACATATACAAGGTTGTGTCAGATTAATACAAAAAACACAGGCAGAGTACATCTGTTCATTTTAGCAGTGAAATAGTGGATACTGGATAGTAATAAACAGTTAGCAGATTTAAGCACAACTAAATATGCTGTGCTGCTAAATCTCCAATAGGAAAACTACTGTTTTCAAGTGATATGTATAATCTACCTCAATAGTGAGCTTATTTCAATTACTATTAAAATATTACACCACATGAACAACCGTTACAAAAAAAAATCTCTGCCAAAAGGATCGTACCATTTTGTCTGCTTCGGTGCACTAACATGGATAGCTGTCTTTGACCATTCGAACTCATCCCATTCAGTAACCCGACCATCATAGTGGAAAAGCATGATGGCGAAGTCATCAGAAAACTGCCAATAAAAACAAAGAAAAGTAAAATAAAAGGTCAAGTGTACTCACACCTAAAACAAGTCTAGAAACAACAGAAATAATTTGATCTTCTGAATCTTGGAACCTTTTTCACAGCCCTGTTGATGTTGTCCTTCTGGTCAAATCCAACAGTGAATGTCACTAAGTACTTCTGTTTCTTTTTCAAGTCCTGCAAGATATGGATGATGAATAGATATGAGCATCGGGAGTGTATTAAAAAAGAAAGGGGAATATTAATTGCAAAGGTTCTAAATTCATGCATCTCTGATCATGACTGAAATCTAACATTAAAAATTTTGGGATCTATTTGAGACAAATCTTTCAAACAGTACATTAATGATACTGAAAATTACCTCACTGGGAATACCCCACAATCTCCGGAGATAGAGATCTGTCTCTGCAACGATAATTCCAGGAGGTAATGACTCTGCACCACGGGGGTTGGTTGGAACATATATCTGGAAGCAAATCGAACATAACAAAACAATTAAAAGCCTGACAGAAGCAAATCGTGCAATGTTGCAACATCAGTACCTAAGCAAAGTGTTATAACGGATATGAGAAAGACAAACACAAAACACAAAGAAATTTACGTGGTTGACTAACAGAGTGTTAGCTACATCCACGGGCAGAAGGAGAACTGATTTTATTGATGGAGAAAGAATTCAGATTACATTAGGTTATGAACAAATAGAGACCCCCGACTAATCAGCGAAGTGTGAGATTCAAGGCATTCAAACACAAAGATATGACAATCAGCAAAATGCTACAAATATGGATGACACAGAAATTTAATCATCACCAGAATCAAATGGCATACTTTCCGCAGTTTTGAGTTCTTGCTCACCAATAGATTTACGCGTCCATTGATCAGTTAGATAGATAGATACATGGAAATGACTCAATTGCAGAGGAGTGGAAGGGAGGGAGGTGAAATGCTAGAGAATTGAATCCCACCTACAACTATTTTGGTTATTCTATAGAGATATCGCTAGCAATCTTAAAGAAATGTACTACTTATATCTCTACAGATCTTGTAGATATCTCTTATAATTTTAGATAATTATTTTTTAGGATTCCTCTCTATATTTTCTTTCCTCGAGTCAGTTTCTACTTTCTACTGTTGCATATATCCACAATGTACACAATTTCATTACAATGAAAAATCAAAAGAATGAGTTTCCTGTGTTCTTTTCATGGTATAAGAGTGACAGTTGCTCTAATTCTACGTTCCGTCCTTCTGTTTGATCTCAGAGATGCAATATTCATTGTCGTTGGTGTTCTTCTTGTCCTGTTGGCCTATTTTTGGAAGTTGCCTTCACTGCTACTTTTCTTGTTTGGCCGTGAATTTAAACATGTCAATGACCACCTATTTAGAAGCTTCTTCGATCTTACTACAAACTCACACAAGAAGACTACCTCATTAATCTCAACCTGTGAAAACTTATACAAAAGGGAAAGGAAAACTGAATCATGTGACAATTCAGTTCCTCAATAGGATTGGAAGCATTCTATATGCAAATGGAGGTTGCGGATTTCTTGCCCTCAAAAGACTTAGGATGGACCCCATATGACACAAAGTACAAGATGTGAGAATTGCTGAAAAAAAAGGTGACAGACGAGAGACGCTAGATATCGAGTGGCTGGATGTGTTAGAAACAGGTTAATGGGAGCAAAAAAAGGGTTATTCTATATAATACAAAAGGGCAAATGAAGCATCACTGATAAGGTAAAAGCATGTGTATAAGGTCACTATATGGTACTTTCTAATTTCCAAACATACCTGAGGTCAGTTGTTGTGGCTGCAGTCAAGGATGACAGGTAGCAAACAAAGAACACATGACACTATTATGCCTAAACAGGTTAGATTGGAAGAAGAAGGAAAATGATCGAGCTAGGTGACTCTAGCTTACCTAGGGGGTAAAGGAAAATGAATTAGATGGGAAGAAAGCTTGACTAAGTCTGATTTCAACCATAACTAGGGTAGAGAAAATAAGTTGTCTTTGTCATCTGGAAGATAAAATTAAGTTTTTTTTGTCATCTGATAGAGAAAATTAAGTTAGTTTTAGAAACTGTTTTGAGCAAGGAAAGGGCATCCTAGGAAAAGAAAGCACACAAAAACAGACGCACACACTCAGCTTGATATGACATCACACAGCTTGATATGACATCAAAGTAATATAATTTGAAGAGACAAACTCTTTAGCTTCATCTTGAGGAGTGCCATGTAAAAGAAGTGAGAAACTATTTTCAAGAATGATGTAAAAAGAAAAAAGGAAAAGTACTATGTGTTAACCTCTTATCCAAAAAAAAGAGTAATCCACAGGGCATGCCTCTGGAAGGCAAATTTTTAACCAGAAATAGAACATTACATGAAAGTAAATTATAAGCTTCTATAATAAGCTAACAGACATTAGTAACTTACCTTGGGTACGCTTTGTGATCCTATGTCTTCCAATTTGCCTCCTGTAGAACTTACTCCAGAGAAGGCTAAATCAAAAGATGACATCAGTCTTGACGGTAAGTTTATCTGCAAAAAAACTCTAGCTAAGTATTATTGTGGTACAATGCTAAAAGTGAGTGTAAAGACAATTTGATTTTCAAAAGGTAGAGACATATCGGACCGAAGGGACAATATACCTTTGTAAGAGAAACATAAGGAAAGGATACACCAATGAAAAACCCAAAAACAACTCCCATGATAGTCATCATAATAAGTTTGGCATTGTCATTTGATCGTTTGAGGAGTCCACTGCCAAGCATTGAAAAAGAATACACTTTTGTATCAATAAGTGGGAAATAGATGTGAGATATGACGTGTGAAAATATTTAAGAAAAAAAATCTGATTCTCCAACAAATGGGGGCCAAATGACAAAAATTGCTAATATTCCTTTCAAAATGAGAAAGCCTCCAGTTTAATTATTTATTTTTCTCTTTGAAACTTGCTACAAGCAAAGACTTTGACGCCTGAGAAATTTAAGTAGAAAACACAATTTCTAGCAAGACTTGAATGTTTAAAACAACTAAAAAATACTTCTCAGCGCAAAAAATGGCAGCATTTGACAAATTTTCAGTTCATTATCTATCTTCCCATATTGCATCCAATTGAACCTTTTAATTCTGTTTAAAATCAGAAACGGAAGATAGCCATAGGTGATCAACAATAAATACTATAACAATCATCCATTTGCAATGTCTACAACTTTTGTAACAGATGCTCTATATCATATTCTATTGAATAAAATAATAAAGTATCAGTGGTTAGAAACACTTTTGATATTTTTCAAAGACAAATGTTTAACTGAATAAAACAAAGCACTAGTTCAAATTTTATATGTACTTTCCTTCAATACTGCCACTAAACATGAATATGAAAACCCAAATCCACGACAAGTAGAAACTGAGAACAATGATAGACTTCAAATTGGAGCTTAGATCATAGTTACAACATTGAATAGCTCAAACCTGCGATGAGTGGTTCCCATCATTAAATGTATTCACCAAGAAGTTCACTCTCCAAACAAGAAGTAACCTCCTCAATAGGATTAGATGCACTCTACACCCAAGTGGAGATTGCAGATAGAGTTTCTTGCCCTGAAAAGACATTTTTCATATGCTTCAATTCCATACAAATTATCTAGACTATTTATACACCAGCCAGTTTTTAATATTATAAAAAAGGTTCATTCTACATTCAAAAGGTGGATATTGCAAAATTTACTGCCCGAAAAAGACATCTTCAATAGTTTACAGTTACATACACATCACAAAAATAAATGTATTTAGTCCAACATAAGTACTTTTTCAGTACATTTAGAGATGTCATGTCAGTATGTCACAGCCTCACATTAGAGTACAGCTGAACACTACAACGGAGATGCATGAAGGCAAGGTAAAAATAAGAAAGTGAGATGGTCATGGAACAGACACAGATGCAGAACAAGAAAATTTTCCTGGGCTTATTTTTTATGGGGGCTGTTGGTAAAATTGGATATGGCACTATATTAGTGATTTGTGTGGCGACATATAATAGGCAAAAAGAGCATCAAAGACATTCGATACACGTACACAAACATATGAGCCGTCACTTCATAACCAGCACCAACCAGCTTAATTCCTTAATATTCAGATACAGATTATGATAAGTCTACAATCCAGAATAATAGATACGGACTATCACAAGTCTCCCATCCTATATAACAGATATGCTTGACTATATCATCAGCAATCATACAATTGTTGCTCATCCACTCCACAAGTCAACCTGATATTTTAATCCTAGATAAATCCTTTTAAGGTTTAAACCACAAACGGTTAGAACTTCACTCTAGCTGATTAAAAATAAAGGAAGCCTACCTGATGAAGTAAAGTCTTCGAACTCACTACTCCATTCACATCATCACATGTAACATAACTAACATCGATATAACTTCATCAGTTCAACACAAGTTATCTACTCTAAAAAAATTATGAGCACCTCAATGAGGTAATAGCGCATCTCAAAAACCGTGTAGTCCTAGGAATGTCTCGGTAATTTAAACAGTAATATTGGCTTCCTCTGGATTATAATATAAAATAAATAAACATATTGGGCTGAATAGTAGTGCATCTAGGAAATAAAACGGAAACCCCTAAATTCCCACCAGATAGGGCGAAAACCACAACTTACAATTCAATTCGCCCTGAATTTGAAAACGGAATAGGCAAATCATCCACCAATATACACACAAAACCCAATCACGAAACCCTAAGACTACGTAATAATACCTTGAACGCGATAATGAAAAAGGAATGCGGAAAGAAACAAGAAATTGAGGTATCAAAAACTTACTGGCTTCGCCGATCGCGCAAGACGCAGGCAGAGATGGAGAGTGAGCGATGAAGAACAGGAGGAAATTACAAGGGCCAAATATGCAAAATCTGGAAAATGAAACTCAAAACTGGAAGGAGACGATCGAGCCTGTCTCCTGCACTTTGGTGAGGTTTCGATTTGGATGATGGCAATGCACGTTGGTAGAGAGAGAATGGGGCAAACAAAGAACGGGAAAAAAGAAAGGAAAATGGTATATATTTTTCTGGGACGAATTTACCCTTGTCTCTAATACAGATTAAAAAAAACGCTCCAGTAAATATATTGGGTAAATATGAGTAGAGCTGAATACAACGATATATGATTCACTGATAAAATTGTAAATATCTTAGTTTAATTTTATTTTTTTTAATAAAAAAATATTATTTTTGAAAATTAATATTTTTTCAGATCTAATTTTTTATTATTTTGTTTTAAATAATTTTTTTCAAAAATAGTTTTTTTTTCATTTTTTGAGAATTTTTCTTTTCAAAAAATATTTTAAAAAATTTATTTTATAAAAAAAAATGAAAAAAATATATTTAAAAATAAAAACAAAAATAATATTTTTTTTATATTTATAAATTTATTCATATATCTCAATTCCTACTTGTTAAAATTAATCCTTACTTTACTTACTTTACACCGTAAACATTCTCCTCCCTCCCCTCGTATGATTCTCACTCGTCTAGATATAGAATACAAAGGCACATATAAGCCATTGCTCATCGCCTCGAGTTTTAGTGAGATGGGCTTTCTCTACCTTTCCCCTCTCTTACCTTCCACCGCCTCCATCTTTCTTCCTTGGCAATCTACTGCTTAGCCTCCACCGACGTCAATGGCGGAACTCATCTCTCCTCTTCTTGCTTTCTTCGTCTCCGTTGTTCTAAATTGGTTCTCTGTTGCTTGGTCTGTCATCCCTAATAGCTGTACTTTACCCAAAACCCTAGACAAACAACTACACCGACACCTAAACTTAAACCTAGACTAATCTTAATAGCCTCGATCTCCTCCTTGTAACTACATCGATTAGTATGGTTAACCCCTTTCCCAATCATCCTTTCTCTACAAAACCAACAAATCTAAACGTAATTACAACCCCGAACCCCAAGACTCAACTAGACCTCCAAATTAACCCTCTGAAGATGCCTGGCTCGAAGCCAAGGATATCTATCTTCCCACCTGATCGAGTAGCAACGGAGTACTGGAGTTATGCTTTGGAATCTCTACTGCTTGCATTGGAGGACAAATATATACTCTAAAGTTAATTACAAGAATTAGGCACATCAATCTCATCCCTTCTCATACTCAACTTTTACGTATCAATAATCAAAACCGTGTTCTACCCAGAGTAGAGGTGAGCTTAGGGTTGCTTTCTTACCCCATGAGATGGCTTAGAGCTGCTTTAAATCTTGTACGTTCATCTGGTGGTGTTTGAGGTACCCGCTCGAAAACCCCATTCTTATACACTTAGAGATCGAGGAAGCCCCTAGTGATACCTCGAAAACCCCATTCTTACCTCTAAAAATATTTCTAACTATTATTGTACTATTCTAATGGGGATGCTCTCTGGTCATATGTAGACCTGAGCATATACGGGCCCGGGCCGGGCCTAAGCCAAAATGTGGGCCCGTTTTTACGGGGTCGGGCCGAGCCCGTTTGTCGGGCCCAATGTGTTACCCGTATCCGCCCGGAAGAGCGGGCCGGCCCGTATGGCATATAATATGTTTTAAAATTATTTTTTACTATTTTTTTAAAATTTTTTTGGTATTTAACGGGCCGGGCCGGCCCGTTAAATTATTTTTTTAAATATATTTTTTAAGTTATATTTATTTTTTTTAAATATATTTTTATATAATTAAATTTTTATACGAGTCGGACCGAAGGACCCTGTTATCGGACCCGGCCCGTCAGCCCGAACGGACCGGGTCAACCGACCCGTTCGAGCTTAAGTCCTTGTCCAAGCCCGGTTCATTGGCGGATCAGGCGGGCCGACCCGCTTTGCTCAGGTCTAGTTATATGGCTCTCACTTGACTTTCTCTAAGTGACCTTTGTCTAGTGATACCCACCTATTTATCTATAAAATCAAGAATTTTAATTTGCCTAGAACTAATTACGTATTACAAATTTCTTTTTAAAATTATTGCTATTACTTTCCTACATATGTACCGTCTCGAGATGTTTTACCTCGATATTCTATCAAGCATGCTTTGGTGGTGGTTATTCTCCAAGTTATTGATGCATACAATAACCTTTTCCTAGACTACATTAACTACTCTCCCTACCATCACCTGGACTATAAGTAGCCTCTCTATAAATTTACTTACCATTGTATTTTTAGGGGAGATCTTCTTTGCACCCGTAATATCATGTCGCGCACCCCAGTTTGGGCGTATCCTGGATACGCCCAAGCTGGTGATAATTTTTTTTTAAAAAAAAGTTTTAACCTTGGGCGCATCAATGATGCGTCCAAGGTCTGGTATCCGGTTTTGTAAAATCCGAGAAATTAATTTAAAACCGGTTTACTGACAAACCCGATTTACTGACAAACCGGGTTCGTTAAAAAAATTAAAAAAAATTCTCCAAAAAAACAATTTGGAAATTAAAATTTTTTTTCCGAGAAGTTACCATTGGTAACATCTTGGTCGCAACCACGATGCGTCCAAGAAGTTACCGTTGTACAACGGTAACTTCATTGTGGTTTATCCATGTTGTTGCTATATATATGCAACTATTGCTTGGGGTTTATCCATTGTTGGGGTTTATCAATTCAAGATTATGTCTTTGTCAAGGATGGATGCTGCACTTAGGCCAGTTGAGCACTTGGATGACGCACCCGGTTTTGATGATTTAGGAGTAAGTATATATTTACTTCAAATATAATTTACTTGTTGTAGTTTATAAGTTTATTTGAAATGTAGTAATTAACAGTAGTTTGTTGTAGTTTTTAAGTTTGATTAAAATATTTATGATAATTTATAATCTAAAATGTTTACAGTAGTATGTTGTAGTTTATAAGTTTATTTGAAATATAGTATTTACAGTAGTGTGTTGTAGTTTAGAACTTTGATTAAAATGTTTATGATTATTTATAATATGAAATATTTACAGTAGTTTTATGTATTTATCATAAATAGGAGGACTCTAGTGATAGCAAATTTTTGCCAGTGGATTATTCTGCTCATTTTACTACGGATAAAGAATGGAGTGATAGAGATAGTATGATCAGTTGGGCTAAGAACGTAGGTTTGGAGTTGCGTATGGTTATTGTAATAAGTAAGTCATGGCCTAACCGAAAGGTCATACTGTCGTGTGAGAAGTCTGGGCCATATAGAGCGGCGAAGAAGAAGGCGGGTGACAGTACCGAGGCAACCCCTAAACGGAAATACAATGCGAGGATAAAGAAGAGTGAGTGTCCGTTTCAGTTGCATGGGGTGATTGTGAAGGGAGATTGGCTGAAATCTGACCATTGGAGATTATCTGTCGCTTGTGGATCGCATGACCATGAGCTTGCTAGTAGTTTGATCGGTCATGCATTTGTTGGGAGGCTTTGTAAGGATCAACGAGAGCGTGTGAAAAGTTTGTCAGCCTCCAGAATAAAGCCGAAGGCTATTATGAGTCTATTTCTACACGAGGATCCCAAGTGCTTAACATCAAGGAACCAACTCTACAATTACAAGAGTCGGGAGAGGCTGAAATTTAGGGGCAATATGACGGTGCCGCAGTACATGCTGGAATTTCTAGGGGCGAGACGTTATTATACAAGCTATCAGACGCGTCGCAATGAAGAAGGGAGGGAGGTTATGAGTGATATTTTTATTTCTCACCCTGGAGCTAGACATTTGTTGAGTTTGTTCTCCTCTATCGTCATCATGGATACGACCTACAAGACGAACAGGTATGAATATGTTTAATTATCGCTATTATTAAATCTAAAATATGTAATTACATACCTTATTGAATATGTAATTGCATACCTTATGTCGTATAATTCATACATGTACAGGTACGGTATGCCTTTGTTGGATTCACTTGCACCAATCGTACATTTTGTATTGCGATCGTATTCATGTATGATGAGACGACGGAGCACTACACATGGGCGTTGGACCGCCTAAAGATCATTTTTGAGGGACGAGAACCGGCGGCGATCATGTCAGATCGAGAGCTCGGTTTGACGAAAGTCGTCGATATAGTCTTTCCCAACACGAAGCATATATTATGTAGGGTCCATGTGAACCGCAACGTGGAGGGTTTTGCCATGAAATGGATCCCCAATGTTGACCATTTTAGTGGTAATATTCGTTGGTTGTTAAGGTCGCCGACTAAGGATGTCTATAATGAGCGACTTGAGTACTTGACGGAGAAGTGGAAAAAACTACCCTGGCTGATGGAATACGTGAAGAGGGTATGGCTTAGGGACTACAAGGAGATGCTAGTTTGTGCATGGTGCGACACGGTACTCCATTTCGGCACAAGATCATCAAATAGGTAAATTTACAAGTGATCATCTAAAAACGAAATTGAAATATGCAACTAAGCTTAACTTGAGTTTTTAATTTCAGAGTCGAGAGTCAGCATTCTATGCTGAAGGACGGGATTGAATCGTCAGTTGGAGGCTTGGAGACCCTCGTGCAACAAATCGACAATATGTTTGTTGATCAGATTCGGGAAGTCAGAGGTGATATGGAGCAGAGTGCTTTTAAGGCGCCCACAGAGATCGTAATCGGCCCGCCTGCGGTGAAGACATTTTTCAGGCGCATTCTTTATAAGGTCTCTGAAAAGTGCTTAAGAATGTTATACGTCCAAGTTGTTAGGGCCATGCAAGGAAAAATTCCCGATGAAGAATGTCGTGATGTGTTTTGGAGAGCCACCCTAGGCCTGCCTTGCCCACACACGATCAAAGAATATGTAAAGACCGGTTTCCCGTTGAGGCCAAGTGAAATCCACAATTATTGGAAGCAAATCAAGTGGGAAGGGGTTGGACATGTTGATCCCGCACCGAATGATGGCGCATTGATCTCAGAAGAAGATATCGTCTTAGGTGCCATGTTTGGAGAGTGGAGCAACGATGAATTGCACCCAGAGTTGAAGACCGATTTTGTACGCAGATACAAAATTTTCCATGACTCTAGATCGTGTACCGCAGAAGAGCCCCCGGCCGCTTCGACCAAGAAGGGGAGACCTAAAAAGAAGAAGAACGATACAAAGAGGGACCCTAGTTGGTTTGAGCACATGGCGGAAGAAAAAAGGAAGAAGGACGAGGAAAAGAAGAAGAAGGCCGAGGATCGGAAAAATTCCTCAGTGGGATCTAAAGGACGTCCTCCAAGCGGTTAGCATTTTCACATTCGATCATCATTAATCGTTATTTCTTTATAATTTATTCTAACCCTTGAATTTGTAAAGGTAAGCGGCACATCGGAATCTCGACTGGCAAGGAAAGCACTAGTAGGCCACCTCAGGCCGACACGGGCATTAATTACCTCGGCATTGATTGGGGCCGAGATAATATTGATTTGTTTATGTTAGCCTACATTGTAGGAGTACAGAATGTAATGGGCGATGGTCACTGTGGGTACCGTTCGCTTGCTGTACTACAAACGGGTGTCGAAGACCAGTATATGTACGCCCGATTTGAGCTTTCAAAGGAGTTGCAACAACGTCGAGTGTTGTACACCCCGGCCTGTGGTGTAACCCCCATATCGGACCTCATCAGGTCTGTGAATTTTACTGGGGTGTGTACGAGGGATCACTGGATGGAAGTTCCCATTGTTGGCTTGGCATTTGCCACACGATTCCAGGTGGCTCTTGTTGTGCTATCATATTCTGGACCTCACACATGCCTCCCAATGTGGGCTCCCCTAGGCGCACAACCTCCCATAAAAGTGCATGCGATAGCCCTTATAGGCAACCATGACCATTTTGTGCCAGTAAGCATTTCCACATTGGATCATCATTAACCTTTATTTCATTGTGATGTATTCTAATCATCCTTATTTGTAAAAGATTTGGCTAGTTGATGACCTATGTCCGATTCCGCCCCCGCCCGGAGTTTGGACCCGATGGAAAGATGCAAGCGTTGAAGGATGGGAGCAACCATTTCAGGCTAGGATGCAAGATTACGTTGTCCAAAGAAGGATGAGTGGTAACGGTGACATATTCTTGTAGACGTAGGACTTAGAGTGGACAAATTACACGACTTCATTGTATATGAGGTGTTCTATTTAAGCTAAATACACGACTTCATTGACAAATTGCCTCGTACAAGCCTTGTTTGGATAATTGACAAATAAATCAAAACTAAAATAAATCAAAACAGGATCAGAAAGCCCGCCCTTTTGGATAATTGACAAATTACCTCGTACAAGCCTTGTTTGGACATATGGTATACCCTAAACCCCAAGCCCTCCAAAATCCTAAAATAAATCAAAGGCAGTTGGGCGCATTCGGGATATGCCCAACATCTGTTACGCGCATTATGGATGCGCCCAAGTGATTGTGAGAGGGTTTAGGGTTTTTGTAGGGTTTAGAGTAAAGGGTCGTAAACTTTGTTCCAAAGATAATAGATTGAATAGGTAGATATGGACTCGATATTTTGAAGTTTTTTTCGTGAATGGAGTGACATTAATCTATACAGGATACCCTAAACCCCAAGCCCTCCTAAACCCTAAAATAAATCAAAGGCAGTTGGGATGCCCAATGGCAAGATGGTGGGCGCATCCAGGATGCGCCCAAAAAGTTACCGTTGTCCAAAGGCAAGATGTTGGGCGCATCCAGGATGCGCCCAAGAAGTTACCGTTGTCCAAAGGCAAGATGTTGGGTGCATCCAGGATACGCCCAAGAAGTTACCGTTGTCCAAAGGCAAGATGTTGGGCGCATCCTGGATGCGCCCAAGAAGTTACCGTTGTACAGTGGTAACTTCTTGGGCGCATCCTAGATGCGCCCAATAAGTTACCGTTGTACAATGGTAACTTCTTGGGCGCATCCTAGATGCGCCCAATAAGTTACCGTTGTAACAAGGCTATATAAGGGGTTTATGCCACCCTAAACCAATACAACAACAAATAATGGCATCTTCATCCGAATCATCAACAAACCCAAATAGGCACCATCAACAAATAAGTGCTCCACAATGCGAGTGTAATTTGAAAACCATTGTCCGTACTTGGGATTTGCAGTGGAACTACGGAAGGAGGTATTGGGGATGCCCAAGAATGGGGTGTTTATACAGGAAGTATATTGATTCTACGTACGAGGACATGGCACACGCGGTTATTCGACAACAATGGCGGGAAAAACAAGATCTTGTTAAGGAGAATCAAGATCTTGTTAAGCAAAATCAAGAGCTTGTTAAGCAAAATCAACAACTTTTACAAGATATGGATACCATGCGTAGGTATAACCTCAACCTATATAATGATGTACATCGTATACTGCCTTGATGTCGTATCTTTTATGTTATGTTGTTTACATACTCTCAATCTTTGTAGGGAGCAAGCAATTTTATCAAAGCAGAGACATGATATGAAGCGATCTTTTACCAGAGACTATCGTAATTTCTTCAAACGCAAGTAGGTGATGTCATTTTTTTTGTCTTAGGGTTTGTAAGCGATGTCATTATTTCATGTATTGTGAGCTAAATGTCGTTGTAATCATCAAATGTAAAATTGCATATGCATTGAAAAGTAAAAGTGTCAAAATGTCAATACATAACTACACATCGTCATCGCTCGATGAAGCCGCGGCCCTAGAGGACTCTCCTCGCTCGTATATAGACGGGACCCGCCCCGCTCGGGATCGGTGCTCTGCGGCAGATGAAGACTCGACACCACCACCCGACGACTGGGATGATAGTTGTGACGCGCGGATAAGTGGTGCAGCTTTAGGAAGCTCGTCGCCGCATAAAATGGCCAACATATGGTGCCAATCCGGATCGCCGCCCCGACTATGGGTGATCTCCCGAGCGAATGCTGTCGCCATGGCCAAACGCTGTAAAATAACAACACAAGTGTCAATAATAATCAAAACAAACATTTAGAACAAAGATTGAGTGGTAACGTACTCTATAAGCATCCACAGCGGGAGGAGAAGCACGAATACGAGGCTGTAGTCGTGACGAGGGGCTCACATACGGATGTGAGATATGTAAAAACCAGTCTAAGTACTCCTCGTCCATGTCCCACGCCGGGACGGCCATCGGGCTCTCCAAGATGTATGGACACAGATGCTCGTCGAGGTGCTCCCAGCCGTCGCATGCACGGGGAAATGAAACCTTATATGAATCTTTCCCCCTAAACATGGCTGGCCGGTGAGCGTACGATGGCTCTATGACATCCAATGGCCTGCTCTGTCGACGGCCAAACTGCCACACCACCCGATCAGGCATGTACGGCTCCTCGACGTCCATGAACGTGATCGTCCCTCGATAAGTGGACGCCCTATAAGCTCCGGCAAAATCTAGACTACCATACGGCATCCAGCGTACCTGCAACGAAAAAATATGTACAATGAAATAGCAATTTAATCATAGATGACCAATAATAACAACATTAGGATGCTTACGTCCTCGGGCCGATACTCGTCCAAAATACGCCGGTATTGCCAACCGGCGTCGACAATGCGCAACGCGGAGCGTTGGATAAAATACCGTGCAGCGCGTCGGTCGTCGTCCCCCATTCCGGGGAGGGGGTTGGGGTTCCCCGGAAAATATATAAAGTACATCCATATCCACATCTACATGGAAAATAAATAATTTGTTTGGTTAATAATATTTTAAATAATGTAATAATTACTGCAATGAAATAAAAACAAAGTTCGTTTACCTGAAGCAGATAGGTGCACCCCGCTATGCCTGCTACCTCTCCCCGTGAAGCCTCGCCCAGATGTCGATACAATAGTGCAAGCACTCCCGTGGACTTGTCCACGAAAATGTTGCAGGAGAGAATGTGCTATAGGAATCCAGCCGCTATCGAGTGGGGCTCGTCCTCGTCCCGTATCATGTGCAGCAGGTGCTCAGCAAAATCAAAGGCCGAAACTCGACCTCTACGGGCATCCCTACCCATGTCACCCCCAATGTCGAACATGTAACCGAAAATCTCCGCCCTCAGCGCCTTAAGCGCCTTGTCAATCTCCTTGGGGTCGCCGTCCATGGAAACAGTAGGATCGCGGCATGCAAACCCCTCTATCCTCAGTCCTAAAATCCTCTTAACGTCATGAAGCGTGATCGTAATCTCGCCCCACGGAAAATGAAAGATGCTCGTCTCAGGGTGCCACCTCTCGACGAACGCTGATATAAGCATGTGGTCGACCCTACCAAACTGAAAATCTCGGAGGGCGGCCAACCCAGACTGCTGCACCATCCAATACCAGCTGCCCTCGATAACCTCGTCCGGAATATATAAACCCCACTCACTAAACTCGGCCGTGCGAGTATAAGCCCTCAAACATCGTACGCGGGACGGTACAGGCGGAGGAGGAGCGTGCCAAATCCGATGCGCAACGTGAGTGGTGAAGCTCCGTAGCACATCAGGCAACTCAAGCCCGTACGGGGGGGCCTCTATGACATGTGGAGCATCCTGGGGTGTGGGAGGGGGGACGGGTCCCTGGGGTGCGGGAGGGGGGACGGGTCCCTGGGGTGCGGGAGGGGGGGGGGGGGGGCGTCCTGGGGTACGGGCTCCTCCATAACAATGTCGTCCAATCTCGCAAACTCCTTTGTGTCGTCAACCGCCTCCTCCGTGTCTAGAACATGACTCTGCGAAGCCGGAGGTGAACACACGTGAGGACGAGGATCCGCTAACGGATCGGATAATGTTCCAATAACGGGTTCCGTTATTGGAACCGTATCTGTGACGATGACCCTACAACTAAGTTGGCGCTTGCGCTTGGGGGGCTTCGGGGGGTATCGGTTCATGCGACCGGAAGCAATCACGTGTCGAGATTGCACCATACGACCCCCCCGCATCCGCCGTCTGATTCTCTCGACTACATCCTGTTTTTTCCAAATAATGTGGGGGACTAACTTAAAATTCTAATTATACAACTGAAATTGTACAACTGAACCATATCCGTGAGGACGACCCTACAACTGAAATTGTCTAATTTACACAAATTTCTAATTATTGCTATAAACCTACAATATTATAGGCAATTCTGCAATATTATATGAGATTCACCTATATGCAATTCTACAATATTATATCCATTTTATTCCAGTATATATTAAATATATTCAAATACTATAATTAGAATAATTTATTCAATACTTTTACACAATTCTAATATTTTCTAACAAATCTAAATATTTTATAAATTAATTATATACATTATAAATTTTGGTAAAACAATTCTAATAATATAATTACAATAATTAAATACGAATTTTAAATCGAAATACGTACCTCAACTCGTTCGCGACGAATATATTGTCGCCTACGTGGGGTTCATATGCGTGGGCTCGCCTGGGCCACTGCCTCGACACCAACGGCCGCGGCAACCTCAAGCGCATTTTCCGACCCCACCGGAATGCTCGCCGCCGTCGTCGCCGCTTCATCCACCGCCTCCAGCGCGGTGTCCTCCGCATCACCGCCGCCACCCATGCATCAAAATCTGCACTGAACTCCATCGCTCTAGGCTCTGTCGCCGCCGCCCCAGTCGTCGCCGGCGCCGCCGCCCCAGTCGTCGCCGCCGCCGCCAGAATCTCGACCCTTCGCCGCTTTGGATCACCGCCGGCTTCTTCGATGCTCGTCGCCGCCG
The DNA here is from genome assembly GCA_027886185.1 of Rheum nobile. Taxonomy (NCBI): domain Eukaryota; kingdom Viridiplantae; phylum Streptophyta; class Magnoliopsida; order Caryophyllales; family Polygonaceae; genus Rheum; species Rheum nobile. The sequence continues at coordinate 601,227 of WOAB01000127.1, forward strand.
CCGTCGTCGAAATCGCCGTCGAAGGAACCGACGCCGCCGCTGCCGTTGGGATCTGGATTTCTTCGCCGCTGCCGCCGCCGTCGCCTCCACTGCCACTCGCCGAATCTGGAAACTCCATTGAAGAAGGAAGAGGATGAAAGAAGAAGAAGAAGGAAGAGGAAGAAGAGGAGAGGGATGCCGCCGTCGCCGATGCCGCCATCATCGAGAGAGAGGAAGAAGGAAGACGATGAAGACGGCGGCAATCAGGCGCGCCGAGTAAATATAGGTTTTACCTGGGCGCGTCCGGGATGCGCCCAGGTAAAACCCTAATTTTACCTTGGGCGCATCCCGGATGCGCCCAAGGTCTGATATATTGTTTTAATTTTTTTTGAATATGCATTTTTTAATTTTTAATTTTTTTATTAATTTCAAAATAATATTAAACCGGTTTAGTTATTTAATTTTTTTAAATAAATCCGAAGCCTGAACCGGTCAACCCTAAACCCGGTAGAAAGTCGAGTCCAGATATTGGGCGCATCCTGGATGCGCCCAATATTAAATTTTTTTCAAACAAAAAGTACACCCTCTATTGGGCGCATCTTGGATGCGCCCAAACCTGGGTGCACTGTAAGAAATTGCAGGTGCGAACATTCTACCCGATTTTTAGGACTGCTTTAGTTCTGCTCTACATGTCCTATATTGATGATCCTGTTGATTTATACCCATATGCCATCTTAGCTTGTACCTTGAATCACTATTATCTTGCTTGTTAGCCACATAGCTCTAATGTTTGGTGCAATGTCTTATGCACAAATTGCTTTTACCCTAATTACTTTAGGGTAGCTATCTATGTAGTGCTCTAGTGTAGGCAAGGACCTATGTAATAGGACAAAAATCTACCCACAAGTGTATTGGATCAGTTATAGCTTTTCAATTACCGTTCTCACGATGACTATATAGTATTAATTATAACTTTAACTGATAAGCTAAACCAAAAGAAGAGAATTTCGTTGAACTAATAGCTAAGAATTTAGAAACAATTGCAAATGATGATTGTAATTAATGGAGGGAAGGCTTCTAAGGCAAAAGATCTCCACAACTATGTTTCAGTAGACTCAACTAAATAAATGTCTTAATTTAACATGTCTTTGTTGAAAGTAACTATCTTAGGTAATTATTAATTTCTCTCGAATGATAGTAAATGTGTCTAGATTCAATTAGCATCCACTTTCGCCACTTACTAATCAAGATCTAGATCCTTTGGGTACTTAGAATATAAGGTCAAAACTGAACTAACATCCACTCTCCTGATTTGCTAAATCCAATTTAATTATAGGGTTTCTATGATAGTTATTAATCCATAAGAGAAATTAAGATGCTATCGCAATAATAAAATCTCAGGTTCAAATCCTGGGAATCCAATAGAAGTTATTACCTCTCGCTCTCAAATCTTATTTGACTACCTATTAATGTCATCACCTTTCGATCTCAAATCCTAATAGGATCCGATCTGCATAAGCTATTATGGCATTAAGAACACTAAGAATGAATATTCAACAAAGTTCCAGGGCTCCATTCAGGCAAATATCAAACAAGGTCACCTACGCATAGTTGGGATTACCCCAACCCTAGAAATATGGAATTAGCTAGACATATATGCAAGAACAATCAAACAAATCATATTAACGACGGAAATCATAAACAAGATTAAATAGAAAGAGAAACTTAGTCTTGAATCTAGTAGATCAATCTCCAAAGTTGAAATCTTCAAAGAAGGCAAACAACTAGGTTTAGAGAGATAGAAAAAGTGGCAAAATATCCATCTCAAAACCTAAAACGAAGTATTTATACCTAAGATAAAAAGTTTCCAAAAAATAAAACCAATCCGGGTAAATTGCACGGTGCGCGAGTTGACTGTGCGAAAAATGCACGGTCAACCGCACGGTCAACATAGTCTAAGGGGAAAATATGCACGGTCGTACAGAAAACGCACCAAGGGTCCTAGTAGTCTCCACAGAAAGCACTACAAATCCACCAAAGTACCTGAAATGCACAATTTTCTTGTGTAGACATCTATAACAAATAAAATGATGCAACTAGCTATAAATGCAAGCTAAAATGCATAAAATGACATAGACTATAACACCAATGAATGTCCTAAACATGTACTAAATGGATATTATCACTTTGTTGCATATTAATATTTATATGATTGGTATGTGGTATGCTATAATGCATTGTCACCACTAGGCAATACCCTTATGTATACACTTGTTTTTCTTCTATGAACCATGGTAATTCTTTCATAACTAGTACATACTACTATAACACTATGTGCACCACATATCCTCTTATTTATGCCATCACCAGGTTGACTTATGATAAAAGAGCATTAAATATGTTGCTCACAGTTCCCTTCAAGTGCTTAAATGATTGTATTTCTACCATTTCTCATCTTTGTTGGTTTACCTTGCATGAGGCCTCTATCCTCTTTACTGTGGTTCTTTTATGCTCTCTCCTTGTAACCTCTATGACCATCCCTTGTGACCTCTTGCCTACAATTTGGTGCTACCTCTATCACTTGTTAGTATTGTAAGGGTCCTTTGCTTTTCAGCTGAATGTTATCTACGATGTATGTCTCTACTGTGATATTCCTTTGCATTATCCTTCCTCTTTTTTATGAATTACAAAACTGCATGAAGCTTCCTCACCAAGAAACTAGTATTCTACCTTTCTTATGGCCAAAATTAGTATTATTCATGCTCAAAAGGAAAGCTCTGTTGATAAGTTGCATCTACCTCCATGACACCTTCTGGTATTATTTTTTGCAAGTTATTCACTTGCACCAACAAAACCTGTTATTGTTGCCCCTGTCACCAAATGCTTTCTTGCAAGGTTTTTTGGGTCGTTTTTCTAAATATTACTTATGGTAGTATATACTTCGTTGGTATGTTTGAGGTGCCCTATATCTGTTTCATTACATGCAAATCTTGTTACTTGATCTCGAGAATGCATTGTACATAAGATATACTCCTCTCTATCCGTGCACAAGCCTATTCAAGCAGAGTTTAACATAACAACAGATAAGTTCTTTTACATTAAGACTTCCCTATTGCTTTGTATTACTTTAAATCATTTTTGGCTTTATGCCCACGTGTTATCTCAAATGGTGTTGCTCTCTCTCTCTCTCTCTCTCTCTCTCTCTCTCTCTCTCTCTCTCTTACATTTTCGGCCCACAAGCCATTTCTTACTACCTTTCTCCCTTTGGGGGTGTACAAACTTACAACTACAACTATTCACAAAATGTGAACCACAATCTTAATTTCAAGTGTATGTCTTACCAATTGCTTTCAAAAGAATGGAGATATATTTTTGTGATCTTCTTGCACAATATGTCTTGTAGCCATAAAATCAACATGTTCGTATGAAAACATGACTATTTATGAACATAGGATACTTGAATGTTAGAGGCGTGAGACGCCTAGGTTTCTGGGAAGAAATCATATACATCAGAGAATCAAATAATATAAATCCTCTTGTCTTAGCAGAAACTAAATGCAATCAAGAACCAAATTAGAATATAGTAAAAAAAGTTGGTTTTCAAGAATTAGTCTTTGTCCCATCTATAGATACTAGGGGTGGCCTCTGGGTTCTCTGGAACCACAACAACGAAACTAGGCAAATGAATTTCGAAAATGCCTTACATGATCATCTATAAGAGGAACCATGAAATCAATCCCTATATTTGCATCTTTGTATACACGTCGTCAAGAGAAGAATATAAAAATGGTTTTCGGCGACAATTAGAAGAGAAAATTGTATCATATGGCTTACCCGTAATACTAGTAGGTTATAAATGAACTAGAAAATGATATAGAAAAACTTGATGGTGCCATAACAAACGTCAACAGATTTAGAAGACTTTTTCATTTCAGAAACAACTTAGGACCTATAAATACTAAGACATGTAACATGTGAAGCATCACCGACTTTGTGGCAAGCAATAAAGTGAGGCATTTTAGAAAACCGATCCACAACGAAAAAAATCGAATTCCTCCCTCTCTTAGACCTTGGCAATCCCAAAGCAAAGTCCGTTGATATGTCTTGCCAAGGTGCGCTCGAAATGGGGAGAGGGGTATACAAACCATGGGGGATGAGCTTAGACTTGGCTCGCAAACAAGTTACACAAGAAGCACAAAAGTTCTCTATATCCCTATGCATGTGAGGCCAAAAGATATGTTCCTTAAGAGTGTGCAACGTCATAAACATACCAAAGTGACCCATAAGACCCCTACCATGAGCTTCTTGCACAATCAGTCTATGGATTGAACTACTAGGAATGCACAACTTAGTTCCCCTAAAGAGATACCCATCATGCAAGTAGTATTATTCCTTACTACCCCTAGCTTGACATGCTTCAAATATTTCACAAAAGTCAGCATCACAAGCATACAAATCTCTCATGAAAGCAAAACCTAGCATTCTAGCATCAAGTGTAAAGATTAGGGTATACCTTCAAGAAAGAGCATTAGCCACAACATTTTCTTTCCCCTTTTTGTGTTTGATTACATAAAGAAAAGCCTTAATAAACTCTACCCATTTGGCATGTCTCTTGTTGAGCTTACTTTGATCCTTGAGGAATTTTAGGGCTTCATGATCCGAGTGAATCACAAACTCACGAGGCATAAGATAGTGTTGCCAAGTCTTGAGGACACGAACAAGGGCAAGCAATTCCTTGTCTTAGGTTGGATAATTGAGCTCAGCAGTGCTCAGTTTCTCACTAAAGAATGCAATTGGGCGTCCCTCTTGCATCAAGACTCCTCCAAGTCCAATCCCAGATGTATCACATTCGATCTCAAAGGTCCTTGTGAAGCCGGGTAAGACTAGGAGAGGGGCATTGGTTAGCTTGCTCTTAAGGATGGCAAAAGCTTCTTCTTGTTGAGCATTCCATTGAAATGTCACATTCTTCTTAGTCAAGTCGGTGAATGGATAGGCGAGAGTGCTAAAATCTTTGACAAAATGATGGTAAAAACCAGCTAGCCCTAGGAAGCTTCGGACTTGAGTCATGGTGGTTGGTATAGGCCACTCACTAATTGCCTTAACCTTCTCTTCATCCACCTTCAAACCCGCCTTGCACACCACAAAACCAAGAAATACCACATGATCCGAACAAAAATGACACTTCCTAAAGTTGGCATACAATTGCTTTGGCATAACGGTTTTTTTACAAAGAGGATAGCGATTTTACAACCGCTATCTATAGAACTACGGTATTACATTTTTATAGCGCTTATTGTGAAAGCGCTATGAATAATTCCACGCATAGTACTTTTTTAGAAAAAATGCTATGTTTTTTCTATTTTTTATTTTATTTATTTACGACTTTAGCATAGCGCGTTTTTTTTAAAAAAGCACTATGAATGAGTTTAATACTCATAGCGCTTTTTTCTCTCTAAAAAAGCGCTATTAATGAGTTTAATACTCATAGCGCTTTTTTTTCTAAAAAGCGCTATGAATGAGTTTGTACAATCTAAATTTTGACGCTTTCGTTTATTGTGGGTTTGCAAAACAAAAAATGTTATTTTTTAGATCTATTTCCCTGTTCGAGCATCTCCTGTTTTTCCAACTACAATTTTACAACCAATATTTTATTAAATGAGCCATATTTATTAGGCAATATATAAACCACATTTCCATAACAAAAAATTACCAATATATTCATGCATAAACACAAAGCACAATTCAACCCAATTTTCATGTATCTCCTCCAAAATATAATCATGGAGCCAATTTCTATACAAAACATTGCAAAACTAGATATACCCCATTTTCTATATCATCACTTAGCCTAACTTTGTCCACAAAATTTGTCCAACTAATGTCTACCTATTCAAAATTTGTCCATCTTCTTGATGTCGTACGAAATATTAAACTTAACACAAAATATGCAGCCATTGAGACAAGTTCTGCAAGAGGAGGTTTAACAATAAACACATTTCAAATTTGTTAGAACAAAAACACAAGGTGTCATAAACTTTGTCATAACAAACGAAAAACAACGAACATATCATTGTTACTCAAGTCTTTGACCTAAAAAAGAGCTTCATAGGCTTCCGTGGATTAGAGAAAAAACGCATTATCTGTGCAATACCCAGAAGCAGTTCTCAATCAAGATTCAATCTTCAATTGCTTAGGATGGAAAGAGTGGGTACAATTTTTTTCCATGTTACATGGAGAATGAATAAGACATTACATTACCTCTCCCCAAATGGGTGGGTCAGGTGAATTGGGGTGCTCGTTGTTTCCTTCGGTCTCACCGTCCATATCACCTTCTTGTGGAACAATATGATTAAACTCCATGCTAGGATGAATGATCTGCATTTACAAATTTACTCAATTTACTCGTCCATATTCCAATGTATAATAGAGACATTGAAGATGAAACCAAGAACAACACTATTAAAAAAATATATGTATCATGCTATCAAGAATGAAATAAGAACACTTTGAGAAACTTTGAATATGACATAAAGGTATAAACATTTCATAGGCTGACTTTATCTTCTTGTGCTAAGTTGACATCAAAATTGGAAATATCTATATATAGAAGGGATGAAAGACCAAATCTTTTCGAGCTCGAACATAATTGGATGAATATAGGATAATTAAGCCAAAAGAACAAGGGTGGAGGCCCTTTTTAGCTAGTTTCATTTAGAGTGAGTGCTAATACTCTCTCTAAACATGAAACCCATACATATGAATCTTCATAGCTAATTTATTCTGCCTTTTCACATATTTTAGTAAGTTAGCAATCCCACCAACCACAATGTATTTTCATCAATCAACAATGACTAAGGCTAGCTGTTACTGTTCCGGTACATATGAATCTTGCTGAATCTTCATAGCTAATTTATTAAAATATAACCACATGAAAAACCCATACATATGAATCTTCATATCTAATTTATTCTCCCTTTTCACATATTGATGAATCGATCTCATCGTTCCAAATTTGTAAACGACTTACCAGACACGGACTAAGGGGAGGTCACACTTCACTTCTTTATTACCCTTCAATCTAACTCATGCGGTAGAAGATATCAATCAGAATAAGCAGAATCACCAACACATCGGTATAAAGAAACCTTATCGAGTGCAATCAAGAAGCTGTATAATGTAACTTTGATTTAGTAATAAAAAGAAATAAACCAGGCTGATTTATGTACTACTTGAAACATTAAAAAATAGCATGGACCTTTTTACAAGGATAACAAAATTTTAACAATAGCATCACATTCTGCAAAGTTTACACAAACAAAACTTAGACATTTATAACTTAATAAATGGATAAAAAACCACTCTACAAAGATTACAAATATAAAGAACAAACAACAGAGATTGAAAATGGCAGAGTTATTAGAAGGAAGAACAAAAAAGAAGCAATTGAATGAACTATATACATTGCAACGCAAATATAGAAGCACATATATGGAACAACGAATTCTTGTTGAAGAAGAAAAAAAACAATGGTTTAGCTCACGAAACTAGCAAGCATTCGCTTTTTACCTAGTATTTGAACACCGATTTTCGGATGCAAGCTTAAAGAATAGATACTTTCCTAGTTTTTTGTTTAGAATAATTGGACATCAAACTTATAACACCAAACTGAGGTACATGAGAACCATAAAAGTGTAGTAACTAGTATGACATCTGACATTTTACTCAGTATGGTAGCCTAAAACTCTAATGTATTGTCAGTTTTGGTCATAGTGTATCTATCACCTCCTTTGGTATATTTCGAATTGGACTCGAGTCTTAATTACCAACTGAAATTAGATGACAGTAACATAGCTTATCGAAAATAGATATGATATCCACCGATTTTGTAACCATACATTATATCATATTTATACTTTCAAGCCTAGAAAGCATAAATTAAGGAATGAAATATATTACTAATTTAAATCCATTTTAGATGTAAAAAACATGATCCATTAGGCAGAACAATAAGTATAGAGAGCATAAAATACCTAACAATACAAGACAATAAGACATCACCCTCCCTACAAAAATAACCTGGACACTTCAATCTTTCATGATTTTCATTGCACTCCCTAGAATCCCTAAATGGTCAAACAAGATTAAAAGTTTAGAACTCAATAATAATGCACATGAGACTGCCAATATATAATTGTATCTATATAATCAAGTAGAAAACAAATTTGTGTCAAACCAATCAACAATACAACATTAATCAATCATAGAAGCGAACATTGTGATACCTAAACCAATGATGAAGCACATAAAATAACAATGAAAGTAAAGACCCTTCTAGAATCACAGCACAATATAGCAAAACGATGGTCCTGTTTCTCTATCTCCCCTCTCCTTTAAGCGGCGACAATGGAAACGAGGTATGTGAAGAACACCAATAAGAGGAAGGCGTTGCTTACCGGAATCGAGGCTCCTACAGATCGACGAAACTGAACTTAGGCGAGCAAGGAGAGAACCCACTGGAGAAGAAGGCATTGCCGGAGAAGCCGCGAGCGAGCCGGAGAAGGGACGGGCGAGCGAGCCGGAAAAGGGCCGGGCGAGAGAGCTGGAGAAGGGTCGAGCTGTGTTTTCTTTCTAAGTGTACCAGGTATGTGAAGAACACCAATAAGAGGAAGGCGTTGTGTTTTTCTAAGTACAAGATTTGTACTGATTTTTTATAAAAAGCGCTCTTAGAATGAACGATAGCGTTTTTTTTAAAAAGCGCTATCATTGTTAGGGGTGAGCACGGGCCGACGAAACCGAAGCCCGAACCGAACCCGGCCCGAAAAACCCGAACCGAACCCGAACCCATACTCCTTCGGTTCGGGTTTCGGGCCGCACTTTTTACCATTTCGGGTTTCGGGTCGGTTCGGGTTCGGGTTCGGTTCGGGTTTCGGGTTTTAGTGCATTTTTGCCCCTTTTCCCCCTTCGAGTGTTGTTTAACCCGAATCCGATCCGAACCCGACCCAAACCCGAACCGAACCGAAGTGTTCGGGTTCGGTCTTCGGTCCCATGTTTTTGGGCTTTTTGGGTTCGGTTCGGTTCGGGTCGGGTTCTGGCCCGTGCTCACCCCTAATCATTGTAATTCATTTTTATAGCGGTTTTTTCTAAAACCGCTAAGAGTATTAATATCAAAATTAAATAGAAAAAAATTATTATTTTCTAAAAATTGCTATGCGAGTTTCTTATAGCGTTTTTTTAAAACAGCTATAATTTTTTCGCTATCTATAGTAATGATTGTACTAGTGATGCTCTTGCAAATTCTGACTATATATAAAGATATCATCAAAGTATACCACTACAAACTTGCCTAGAAAAGATCTCAAGATATGATTCATAAGGCGCATAAAGGTACAATGAGCATTTTCCAAACCAAATGGCATAGCCAACTACTAATACAAACCGTAATTGGTCTTGAAGGTGGTATTCCATTTATCTCCTTCCTTCATAGAGATTTGATAATATCCACTCTTCAAATAAATATTTGAGAACACACTTGAGCCATGGAGTTAATCTAGCATATCATCAAGTCGTGGAATGGGATGCCGGTATTTGATGGTGATATTGTTGATTGCATGGCAGTCCATGCACATCCTCAAAGTGTCATCCTTCTTATGCATAAGTATCACCGGCACTGCACATGGGCTCAAGCTTTCTTGCACATATCCCTTGTCCAACAACTCTTGAACTTGCTTTTGAAGCTCCTTTGTTTAAGCAGGATTGGCTTGGTATGTAGCTCAGTTTGGCAAGGTAGCACTGGGGATGAAGTCTATATGGTGATCTATGCCTCGAGTGGGAGATACGTCACTCGAAATCTCTTCCTTAAACAAATCTTTGAATTCCTGCAAAAGAGTGGCAACAATAGGAGGTAGGTCATCTAGTTCTTGAGAAGTAAACATAACATCTTTGTATATGAAAAGAAAACAAACGTTACTTCCGTTAAGCAATTTTGACCTCCTTGGCTTTGGCTAGGAACATGTGATTGAATGCAGCTCCATCTCTTCCAGTGGCCAATTTCATGCCCTTAACTTTCTCCTCATTCTCTCTAAGAAGTCTTCTTTGTTCTTTGGCCACATGATCATAAGGTTGTTAATCGGTCGGCTTTTATTCGCTTTTGAACCCAACCGAACCGACCGGATCGAAGCTGAACCGATCTATATTCAATTCGGTTTTCGGTTCGCATAAAAAGAATATTCGGTTTTTGGTTCGGCTAGGTCAAAACCGATTATTTTTTAAATAAAAATATTAAATCCTAGATTTCTAGATAAACTAGTACAACCTTATTTGGTTCGTTCCAATTCAGTCTAGTTCGGTCCAAGTTTGGTCTCATTCAGTTCAAGTTCGGTCTAGTTTGGTTCAAGTTCGGTTCGGTCTAATTCGGTTTTGTGCACTAAAACCCGCTTCAATAACCTAATTTCAAAATGATATGTTATTTCACTCCAAAACCAAACCGAACCGAGTATGTTCGGTTCAGTTTTTGGTCCACAAAATTCTGAAATTCGATTTCGGTTTTGGATCGATGAACAGCCCTACATGATCATTCATGTTCTCATGAGGAGCTAATGGATGGAGTGTGATCCTTTTTCCCTTCACATGAAATGAATATTCATTGGCGACTCCTTGGTGGATCACACCTCTATCAAACTGTCACGGCCTCCCATGCAAAATGTGGCAAGCTGTCATAGGCAAGACATCAAGCTCAACCTCATCCGCATAGCCATTTATGGAAAACTAAACTAAATTATCGCTTTTTCCTTCACTTTTAGAGGAGTGTTAGAATTCAGCTAACAAAGAGTATAGGGTTAGTGGTGAGGAGTGGCAGGAAGTTTGAATCTACTTACAACTTCTTGATCAATTATGTTACGACATGAACCTCCATCAACTATCACACTTTACACCTTAGCTTGGATGAGACATCTAGTATGAAAGATAGTCTCACGCTGATTTGGCACATTAGGAGGCTCCCTTGCAACCAAGGTTCTTTTCACTATAAAACACTCGTCGATGACCGCCTATACATGCAATTCTTCTTGATCTTCTTCTTCCTCTTGTTCATCCTCAGATTCATAATCCCCTTGAGTGTTGAGAAGAACTTGCCTTCTTGTAGGACAATCCTTGGAAAGTGCCCCTAGCCTAAGCACTCGAAGCACTTCCAGTCTCGAGTATGAGAGTTGCCTTCATTCCTTGGATTTTGAGTGGTTGGAGGTTTTTCACATCTTGGCTAAGTTCTAGTGGGTTCATCCCTAGGCTCTTGACTCCTTGGTGGTGGTGTGGAAGAGCTAGGAGTTGTGGAGTTCCAAGGTCAAGAGGAGGAGTTGGTCTTTCTTCTTTGGAGGTTGTTGTATACATGATTGATGTAATGTAGAACCTCCTCAATGGGCGTACCACTCGAAAAACGCTGCATTCTTACATGAGAAGAATACTTAGTATTTAAACCTCTAATAAACTATGAAATCACATACCTTTCGGGAAAATGAATTCTGGATTGATAAATAAGGGTTTTGAGTTCCTTGTAGTACTCATCCGGAGTCCGCCCCCTACTTGATCCTCTCAAGCATCACTTGGATGCGCTCTCTATAGTCCCTGGGCGCAAATCTAGCTCGGAGTGCAGCCGTGAGCTCTACCCAAGTGTGGATGGCCGGATATGCCAAGTAGTCCCTTTCCTCTTTCTCTTCTTGCCACCATTGTTAGGCAAATTCAGTAAAATAAATAGTGTCAGTGGCTACATTTTGGGCTTCATGATAGCCATAGTAATCGAACACCGCCTTGGTCTTGGATTCCCAATCCATGTAGGCTCTGATGTTCCAAAAAAGGTTGGACCACTAACTTCATCCCATGATGGTGCTCACGGCCTTGAGGTCTCTCCATGTCTTCCATGTTGAATCCCCTCATGTCTTGGTGTTGTCCTCGGGGTGGTGGTTGGTGGCGCTCTCGGAGTTGCTCCCATGGCAAAAGATAGCCTTGCACATTGTGCTGAGGTAACATGTCGAGAGCAACTGGAGCTTGATAAGGCTTATACATAGCCTCTCTTGGTTTGCAAGAACTCCTTGGTATAAAGATCCTCACCCATGTCTTGTCGAAAATGCCCTTGCATGGCGGGCTGGGGGCGTGAGGTGGCAGCTTCATCACAGAGGGACATTCGGGCAAAGTTGGTGTGCAATACGCAGGGAAGCTCTTGGTCATTTGGTGGCGTAGGCTGGTGCTCTTCATGGGATCCATTGGTTCACACACCACTCAATCTTTTCTCAACTCTCTCTTCCATGGTGCGGATGAAGGTTTCTTGTTGTTGAGCTTGTTCTTCTCTCCATCTAACCTTTTGCTCAGTTTGGTCTTATAACATTTGTTGGAGAATAGCCACTGTAATATGTGCTTCACCCTCGGGATAGCTAGTGGCCACATCCTTCCCACGACTTCGGTCCGTTGACATGTCGATCTAATCAAGAGTAAGCAAGCAACATTACAAAGTTTTTTTTACAAAAATTATACAATATAGTAGGGATACCTCACAATGGACCTTTCACAGCACAAAGGAACCAATAGATGAAGTTCTCCCCAAATTCATAATGTAATGCTCACACATGATTAGGGTTTAGGCTGGGCTTAACTTTGTGTTTGGAAATGGATGGCACCCTACCAACACGTACTCTTGCACTTCAAGTTGATCCAAAAATTAAAACAAGACACACAACAAGCTACTAACACTTCAATTTTACAATTGACACTTCAAGATGAAATTTCAACACAAAATTTTGCCTTGCTCGAATTCTTTTTCTCGTTGGGTCCGAGTTATTCTAAGCCCGACCTCTTTTTCTTTAGTTTTCGTAGGGTTTGAGTTTTTCCAAGCCTAACCTCTCTTTCTTTTCGAGTCCAAATTTTTCTTAAAGGCTTTAGAACTTGATCACAAACTTTGGTATATCAACCGTATATAATATCAAGGACGCAAGACCAAAAGCTTCACTAACTTTGTGACTTTTCTTGTATCTTATGACTCCTCAGTTTTAATCATGCAATGTACATGAAATGCATGAGTAAATGAGGCAATGATGCAGTCAAATAAAGAGAAAAAAAGTAGCTCGGAAATTTCAAAGGCCACACAAGCTTACTTAGATTAAATGAGAGTGCTTAATGGAAGTGAATTAGCATTCAATGAAGCCAATTGAGTTTCATCAATTTAGACACACGAAAGGTTGTCTTTAACCTTGATAATTCGGCCAAGAACATATCTCACAATGGAGGAAAAATTCATAGACAAATCGAGGCATAAAAAGGCTAGAATCGAGCAATTACAAGACCGAAAGTGGTGTCAGCTTCAAAGAGCTTGGTTCAAGTATCTTACCTTGTGTTGCTTTGATACCACGTGATAAGGATCGCGCCTCCAAGTTCCCAGTTCAAGGTATGAATGGCTCGTACTTGCATCTCCTAAAAGCATTTGAAACCGGATCTCTTCGGTGAAGTGTCTTCTTGGAAAAATGGCCAGTTGAAATGTGGATTATGACTGATCTTTTTTGGTTATTTTCTAGAGGATTTGAGGGGATAAATATTCTTTACTCTTGTGGATATTACGCACCACTGAAGTAGAGAACAAGGACCAAGTAAGCTTGAGATGTAACTCACTCAAGAACACTCGATACACACTCGATGTAGCACACGATAAAGATGAATCTCTAGGAGTAAACTTGAAAGAAAACACTTGAGTTCTCTGGTTTTAGATGAAAAAAAATGTTCCTCACAAAGTGGCACCCAAACAACATAAAATAGCCCCAAAACCCTAGTGCTAGCAACCCTTGACATACCCGACATTGATTAGCTAACACTACACTAATTGTTTGAGCAAAGTTTGATATAATCTTGACATAATAAGCTTATAATATGATATTAAAGTGATCACGTGACTTGGGAGAAAAATGCACAAGTCACTTGGAAAAACGTCGGTCCAAATTAACCCAGTTGGGCCTTGAGCACGGTGACCGGTCCAAGAGCAAGTTCCTTCAACACTCCTTGAGCCAAAAGACCCTTCATGATCCTATCTTGGAGTCTAGAAGCTTGGGCTTGAGTGATAACTACAAGAATATGGTCATGGCCTTGGTTTGATGGGGAAACCCTAGCGGTGGCGCGAGCAAGCGATCGTGTGAGGCGTGGCTCGAGCGCTAGTACACTTCCCTCGGCGCTCTTGGGCTAGATGGTAGGCATAGAACTAGGAAGGTCCAAGGACGCCGGCTTGTCCAAGGGAAAATAGCTCGAGTGGTATGTGGCCTTGCTAGGGCTTGGGCGCCGAGGAGGGCTCGCGGCAAGTGGCGCCGAGGTGAGCGATGGCTTTGGAAAGGGCATTGGAGGCAGCATGGCTTGAGCTTCATGATGGGCCATAGTCACATCATTCACGTTCTCGAACTCAGTTCCATGATCTCAATGTATCGCAACCAATGAGATTTTGAGCATCCATGGTAAACCACTAGTAATTAGAAAGGTACATGACATGTATTCAAACATCATATTCTTCCTTTCCACTACACCATTCTATTAAGGTGTCCCTAAAGCTGAAAATTTGGAGTTGCTCAATGTTCTCTGTATAAAAATTCAGGAAGTTCATGTTTCCAAACTTTTTTCCATGATCTAAATGTAAGTCAACCAGTGAGAGTTCAATCTTCCTTTCCATAGCCTTCAACGAATTAGCTTGAAATTTTGTAATAGTCTTAACCTTCGAACATAAAAACATATTGATTACCACAAGAACATATTGATTACCTCCATGACTTTTTATCATCAATGGACCACACAAATCCATATGCATATATTCCAAGGGAGGAGAAGTGCATACTTCATTTTTAGACTTATAGGAAGAGCTCACATGCTTAACTTTTAACAAGTGTCACATACCTCATTATTATTCTAGTCAGTTTTAGTGAGATATGCCATCAGGTCTTGTCAATGACGTTTTCTCAAAATTTGAATGCTCGCATGCCCAAAGCACTTGTGCCAGAGGTTGGTGGCATCTGAAACCATAGTGGGATAGAGTTTTGTATTAGGTTTGATGTTTGGATCTACCTTGTATACATTATTCTCACAGATCCCTTTCAACAGATTCTTTCTTGTACTAAGTTCCTCAATACGACAATCATCAATAGTTAAGACAATCCTATTTTGTCTATTTTTACACAATTGAGCTACACTCAAAAGATCAACACCAACATTGACATTATCAACAAATTGTGGTAAAAAATACTGATCTTACCAATGCCAAAAATCTTCTCCTTTGCTTTTCTTCCCAAAGGTAACGTACTAGGTAGTGTTCCCCCTCAATTCATCATTTATATAAGATTTTAGTTTTTTCGAACTCGGACAAGCTTCGCTTTTTTGGGTTTGGGACAATAAGATATCATGTTTGCCTTTGGATGTAAGACCCGAGGTCATAGAAGCGCTATACCATGCCAACCCAGGAACTTTCCAAGAGGTCACCCATCCCGGTACTACTCCTGCCCTAGCATGCTTAACTTCAGAGTTCTTTGTTCTCACTTGAACCCTGAAATAGAATAGCTCTTGTTGACATGGATATCACTCTAATCCTTATAAATGATTACAAATATGAGGTATAATAATCACCCTCACTTAAACCCTTGACAACCTCATCAAGCCCAAAGACCACCCTCTGGTTCGAGCGACCGTCATCTAGGTCAAGTCCACTCGTAACCCAGAGTCGGCTCTGATACCATCTGTAAGACCCAAGGTCATAGAAGCGCCATACAATGCCAACCTAGGAACTTCCTAGGAGGTCACTCATCCCGGTACTAATCTTGCCCTAGCACGCTTAACTTCAGAGTTTTTTGTCCGCACTTGAATCCTGAAATGGAAGAGCTCTTGTTGAGATGGGTAGCACTCTAATCCTTATAAAGGATTACAAATATGAGGTATAACATTGGAGGCTTTCATTCATTGTTGAGCAAAAATGTACGAAATTGCAATATACATCTTGATTATTTTTATTTTACTTTGGCCCTCTCTTTTGATTAAAAGTAATACAAATACAGAACTTGAATGGTTTTGATGATTTGAAATGCATCCGAATTTTAATGGGTTGCCTACATATCTCTTTGAAGAGAATCAAGCCTTACGTGGTTAAGAAGCAACCTATACATTCTTTTGATTTTAAAAAGGCTTATTTTTTTATTTACATGCAATAAGGATAAATGTAACCCCACCTTCTAGGAAGGGTTGCTTAAATCACTCTAGAAATCATATGCATTGTAGATTTTAAATGCCTTAGCATCTTAACTAATTAACTTAATCTTAGTCATATATCAACTTTGATTTGTGATTTTGACTGAACTCGATACATGATATTTATACCGTCCTAGGTATTTGTTTAATAAAGAATCAAGTCCATGTTGCTCTAAAATAACCATTTAAATATGTTATTTAGTATTGACCTTATTCTTATATTTAAAAGTAAATTTACATTTGGGATTGAACTTGTTGGATCGAAACCAAGTGTTAGTAACAAAGTAAAGTACTGTTCCTATATAGGGAACGGTACCTTTGCACAACAGAATATCACAAATAACAACACAATCACGTAGAGAGGAAAACCAAATAAACCAACTTGTTGACAAGGAAAAACCTCTACCTCTAGGTGTTACCCTAGCAGGATTTCAAAGTCTACTTCTTTTATTGATAAACACGAGCTACACAAGTCAAGCAAAGATCCAACGTAAACTAGATTTCCCTACTAGAATACTCTCTAAGCTTAACAACCCTTAGCATGTGATATCAACTCACAACAAACTCAAAATCACTTTAAAGTTACCTTCTTCACCTCAGAAACTTCCCCTACGAAGCTCCTAAAGATCGCAACTCTCCTTGACGTAGGAACAACTCTGTCGTTCCCTTGAGCCAACAGCCTTGAAACTCGTCTCTTGAACTCCAAGCCATGTTCTTGCTCTCCAATGGCTACTTAGAAACCTCCAAAGCTCCTAATGCCATCTCTCTTGGATGCTCCTCTTTCTCTCTTGGAAGCATGTCAAACTAGGTTGATAATGCCTTGTATTTATAGGCCTCCAAAGGATGATGAAAATTAAATTTATTTATGGTCTAATCTGATATATTATCCCATAAATAACATTATATCTTTCCATCAAACAATATCCTAAAATACCACAAACAATATCTTCCAACTTGACATTATCTTGTTTCCATAAATAGATCTTATCTCTCCATGATAATTCTGACCCATTAACTACAAGATATAATCTTCACTTTCCTTGTTTGAACATCTCCTTGTGCTCCAAGCAAACATTCAAAACCCTAGACGCAATATCTCGCGATTTGCCTCTTCACTGGAAACGTTGACAGCTTCTCTGCTCTGTTTTCCTTGTTCCCTGGAATCTCCATTCCTTCTCTTCTTCTTGAGCTCTAATGCTCTTGTTCCCACTGTTCCCTAGGATGACTGATCCATTGGTCACAACCATTGTTCCCTAGAACTTCTCCGGATAGCTCGCATGATTTCTGTTGTTCCCTGAAACAATACTTAAGAATAAACCATCAATTGCATGGTGTTTATCATCATCAAAACACCTAAGGTTCCTTGAGGGAACCTTCTTTCAACAATTTCCCCTTTTTGGGTGATGACAAACCCATCTTAAAAAATGCACAATAAAGCGATATCAAAACAAGAGATATGCACATGCACAATCAACAATCATGGATAAGTTCCCCCTAAAAAATATATCCAGTAACAAACTCTTCAACCTCCTAATCTGAATTCCTTCCATATTTCCCCCCTTTTGACATCATCAAAAAGACCTTGAAAAACCTTAAAGGAACGGAACATCAGATTATCACATGAAACATACATTTCATCAAGAGTTCTCCACTTAAGTTACTACGCATGCAATGAGTGATAAAACATATAATCACAATTATCAAGAAGCAACTTCATCACACATATAAGAAAACGTTACAAAAGAATCAAGAGATAAGGATATTAACTGCTCGGTTCTTTTGAGAAGGGATGTGTTAGACATGCCACAAAGTTCCCTAGTTGAAGACCTTTACTTTCCACACTTGAACGGTTCCATCTTCAAGCAAAACTACCTTTCATGGCTTCTTTTGTCGCACTGTTCCCTTTGGGAACATCTTCTTACACATCTTCACATTGTTCCTTTTGGAACTTTTCTTCATTCTGATATTTTTTCTTTTCCCTTTTTTTTAAGGAAAGTTTTAATTCTTTTCTTCTTTTTTTCATCAGGTAACATTCCGATTTCTTTTTGCTGAGGGAATGGTCCCTCTTCTGCAACTTCAGCCAATCTTCAATGTTCAATGGGTAGTGTTGCCTTTGAATTGAACTTTCACCCAAGCTCTTGGAATCTTCAAGATCCTCAACCGAAACAACCTCATGGCATATCCAACAGATATAAAGGTACATTTGGACTATATGTTGAATCATAGTGTGTTAGACAGGGAACGGTGTGACTGTTCCCTGGGCAGCGGAATATATAAAGATTCAAAGCAACAAGTAATTCCCCAAAAACATATACTTGTATTATTAAGAATTGTACAATCTCATAAGTCTTCTCTCCACCTATACCCTAGGTTACAAGACTTTGAGTGCAATCAACTCTCAACAACACAAGAACAAAACAAGACCCTTAGTAAGAACTACCCGTACCTTGCCTTAGACCTTTGATCTCAGTTCTCACAAGAGCTCCTTGGTATGCTTGATGATTATAACTGAGATACCTTTCCCCAAGGCAATCTTGTCTATATATAGGGTCTAACAAAAACCTATTACCAAATATCTAACAATTGACATATATGGTAACAATGAACAATTTCGTTACCAAATATACTATTCAGCTTATAAATACATGGTTTCTCTCTATAAACTTTCCTAAGACTCATTATCTTCTTCTTCTTTTCCAAGTAAAACACAAAATCTCGTTTCCTTGTATAATGGAGTCTATCTGGGAACAGTTGGCACATCTCTGCGTTTGCATCGTTCCGCGAACACTGTTTCCATATATAAAAGTTTCCTTGTATAGGAACCACGCGCTTCAGATTTCCAATTTGCTTCTCGCGTAACTATTTCGTGTTTCCACACGTTCCATTGCATTCCTCTGCTTTCTCTTCTTCATGCGTTTTCCATTGTTCCTTAATTCTTTCACAAGACCTGAAACTCATAGGAACAATAAGAAAACATAAAACCTAATGGTGTTTATCATCATCAAAACCAGAGGGAACGTTAAGGTTCCAACAATTTCCCCTTTTTTGGTGATGACAAACCCATTCAAAAATTGTTCGATCAAAGCAGAGTAATAAGCAAAACAATACTAATCAACATTTATCTCAGTTTAAATGTATAAGCAAAATTTTATGTCAAATGAATAATTGCAATTCATACCTTCAAGTTGCATCATCGTTCCCCCTCAGCACTAGCATCGTCCAGAAATTCATAAAGAATTAGGAACAATTAAACTGTTACCTCTCTTTACTGAGTTCTTCGCACAATTTTCCACACTTCCCCCTTTTGGCATCATCAAAAGATCAAAAGCAAACAATGGAACAACATATCGAATCAGCAGTTACTAGCAAAGAAAAGTTCATTTAACTTGCAGGAAATTGATTACAAAAATCAAAAGACAACTTGACAAACAAGCACAAAAAGATCAAAATGCAAACACTTAAACAAGATAACATATTAGAAAGCCAAGAGAAGAGGGTAAGACGGGCTGGATAAGAAAAGGGTTCAGATAATCAAATTGGTTGCTTTGGGCTTGAAAGAAGATGTTATCATGTAAAAATGAAGCACATATGATCAAGAATAGATGTTGCAAGAAGTTTTGAAAAATTGTAACACAAAGCAGGAATAAGTAAACAAGTCATTTGCAAATAACATGCGACAAAGAAGTTGTTCCCTAGTTTAAGATTGATCGATCTAGCCAATCACTGAGGGAATAGTAGAAGTGGAGTTCCTCAATTTAGAGAGATCATCCCAAGGAGCAACCTAAGATGCTCAAAGGGTTTTCTATCCAGTGCTTTGGTGAAGATTTCTACAACTTGATCTTATGTCCTGCAATGATCCATTCTAATGAATTTTTTCTCAACATTGTCACGAAGAAAATGATGACGAATATCAATATGCTTAGTACGTGAGTGATGAACATGATTTTTGGAAATGTTGATAGCACTAGTATTATCACATATAATGGGAACGGTGCCAAGAGACATACCAAAATCCTCCAATTGTTGTTTGAGCCATAATACCTGGGCACAACAAGAGGCAGCAGCTACGTACTCAGCTTCGGCGGTTGAAAGGGCAACAAAATTTTGTTTCTTTGATGCCTAAGAGACAAGACATGGGCCAAGGAATTGTGCCGTCCCTGATGTGCTTTTGCGATCCACAAGGTGACCAGCAAAGTCGGCATCAGTGAAACCCACAAGTTCAAACCCACTGTTCCTTGGATATCAAAGACAAAGATTGTCATTCCCTTTCAAGTATCGCAAGATCCTTTTGACCTCAGTTAGGTGTGACTCCTTAGGATTTGCTTGAAACCTAGCACAAAGGCACACACTAAACATAATATCCGGCCTACTTGCTGTTAGATAGAGTAATGAACCAATCATGCCTCTATACATTGTAGCATCTACATCTTGGCCATTCAAGTCTGTTCAATAGTTCCTTGATGTTTGAGATCAACACAGCTTCTCTTGTTCCTACTATTTCTCAGCAACTCTTGTCTCCAAGGGAAACGGTTCCCTCATAGTGTCTTTGAAGTGATGTGAGGTGATCTTTATTTTCCCTTCATATGGCATGAACATGCACTATCAGTGAGTCACCTGTTGTTCCCCCTCACTTCATCCTGCATTAAGAGAGTTAGTGTTTCACGACCCAGGCAAGCTTGGCTTTACCTGGTTGCTTAGAGACAAAGTGATATTTTCTAGGCTTAGCATGGAACATATCAGGAGATATATAATCATTCAAATCCACATCGTTACTTCTATTGTTCCTGCGCTGTGTGTGCTCTTCAGTGAACTTTTGTTTCTTAGCACAGTTTTTCACAACATGGCCGTTGTTCCCACAATGCCAGCAAATCTTATAATAGTCCCCCAAGGTGTACTTACGGTTTGGGACGGGCATGCTACATTGCTTGGATCTAACTAGGTCAGGTGTACTAGGCAACTTTCCCTGGGATTGGATGAGATACATCTTATGGGCAGGTTGACCTTTGTACCATGATTGATTTTCACTCAACCCACTCTCCAGAGTTTTCACACGCTCTTCTAGGTAAGAGTTCCTATCCTTAGTACTCTGAAGTTCCCTATCTTTTAGCTCTCTAAGCTCAGGTATAGTTAACTCATGTTCCTCACTCTCCAGAGTTTTCACACGCTCTTTCTTTTATTTCTACATTGGGGACAATGTAAAATTTAAGCTTGGGGGAGGGATAATTCCATGGTGTAGTTCCGTTTGCATTTTGGTGTTTTTAGTGTCATTTTTTTTTGTTTTTCATAACATTTCATGCATCATGCATTGTATTTTAGGCGTTTGATATGATCCCCATGCTTTGCTTTGTTTGTTTGTCTGGCTAAATTTCTCTTGAAATATATCGGTTATTAATATTCTAATTGATTTTTAGCATGTTGATGAGAATCTTTATATTTTCTAATGTTTGAGTTAGAGTATGTATTTAGTCATTCATTGAGACTAGTTAGGACTAAAATTCTAGACAGAAATAACCTGTGAGCTTTTGAGCCTTAGGACTGCACAAAATTGCGTCCTCTTTTTTCTTTTCATGTGTGTGATTATCACTTTGATTGTTTTATCTTTAGAACTTGCGTTTAGAACTTATTTTGAGGCCACGTTAATGACTTTTGTACATGATATAAAAATGATTGAGGCTTTCATTTTATTAGCCTATATTTCCCTTTACCACCTTTATATATTATTCATCTGCTTGAAGCCCGTTGAGCCTAATTAGCCTATTTGTTTGGAAGCTCCACAAAAACATCCGAGCCTAATGATTAGCCTTTTACCCATCCGAGTATTAGGATGATTTCTTTGTTTGTTTTTATGGTTGCAAGCCAAGCTTGGGAGAGTTATTTATATGGTGTTATTGTTGAAAGTGTTTTGGCTTTTGGAAAAAAAAAAGAGAATAAAGAGAAAAAAAAAGCCAAGAATAAAAGGGTGTTTAGTTGAAAAGAATGGTACGAGAAATCCTCAAATTTGGTGTAGTCTTGGTTAGTTCCTCTTTCTCGGATTTAGCACCACATGGCCAAATTGTATCCATACCTTTCTTTTTACCTGACCTCATTACAACCCAATAAAAGTCCTCTTGATTTATGTCATGTACAAGGTCCATAGTAGTGGAGATTTAAGACACTAATGTAAGATTATGGTAGATATGTTTTCAAAGTTGAGATTTGAGCGAAATCACTTACCCTAAACACATGAGCGAGAGTGATTCTTATTCTTTTTCCTAAGTGAGGTCTAGCGTGGACGTTCTACTTAGTCTCCTTAATGGTTATTTGCGTGCTTTTGATGATTACATTGTTAAATATTTAAGTTTTCATGGACTTGCTTGAATATTAATTAGGTAGAGACAACATTTGTATTTCTTGTGAAATTTTGAACTACGTTCTTGCTTGAGGACAAGCAAGGTTTAAGCTTGGGGGAATTTGATAACATCTATTTTATACATATTTTAGAAGTCTAGTTGCATATTAGATTAGGTCATTTTTCATGCATATTTTATTTTTTTAATAACTAATTTTGTATTATTTTATATTCGGAGCCTATACTTGTATTTTTATTATTTCGGATATTTTAGGTGCAATTTAAGTGATACGAGAATGTTTTCGACGATGCTAAGTGATAAGCACTACTTTGTAGGGCTTAACTAAGAGTTATTAGAGGGTTTTATTGGTGTCATTCGGGTAGATTTAGACACATTCTTGTGCGTGCCGTTTGGGGGCGAAGTCTGGTGTTTTTGGAGGTGTATGAGCTATTTTGGATATCATAGGAGACACTGAGGAAGGAAGCTACCAAAAGAAGACGCCAAGGAAGTGAAGACGAGAGGTTGGGAGGCGAAGCCAAGGAGTGAAGGCCGAGCATTAACCGCGACCGCGGGCAAGGGTGCCGCGATCGCGGTTCCTCGGGCAAGTCGAGAGTTTTCCGCAGGCGCGGAGGAATGTGAAGAGCGCGGAGCCACAAGAGGCCGTGATCACGGTAAATGGGCCGCGATCGCGGGTCGTCGACGCTGGAAGTTCTGACTTTTCCCGAGTCTATCTTTACTAATTTCTTTTCTTATTTTTCCATTTTATTTCGTTTCTTTTCTTATTGGGCTTAGGAACTTGTTAGGCCCATATTAGTTCTCTTTTCTATTTAACCTAGGAAGAAAGCTCATTCTAGAGAGACAAATCATATCAGGTTTTAGTTTTACATCATCGTTGTTTTCTCAAGACTATGGAAGACTAAGCACTTTTGCTTAGTCTGGCAATGGAAGCTTAAGTTTTGATTATTGGTTGTGAGGTTATGTTCCCTTTCTTAATTCCTATTGATCTATATCTCTTCTCTTAAGCAGAATATCATTGAATAATTATTGATTTGTCTAGACAGGCCATCTAGGTTTATTGATTGTTACTCATATTGCTATGACTAGGAAACTGTTGGGTTAACGTCCTGGTTTGGAGTGGCAAGCATAGGTTTTATTTGCTTTTGTGGATTTTATCTATGTAGAGATTTGATTTCATGTTGAATGCTTCTGGTTGAGGTGTTATGTGTATCCTGGTTAATTCGTATGTTCATTGCTACCTTTGGGTTGAATCACTAGTGGTGTTAGGGTTATTCATTGGTAAGGGTTCTTAGGGATGGTTTCCTTATTAATCTACACAAGATCAGAACAGGAATAATCATATGAAGGAATTGGAAGTAATCTAGGATCAACAAACCAAAACTTAAGTGGAAATTGCCTGGCTAAGTGTTTTCTCACATTTGATTGCATACTATTTATTCTGTTTTATTTTCTACTTGATTAAAACCTCAAAAAAAACCTTTGTTACTACTCTTCGATTGGTATTCAATTTGTGACAGGAATATAGACGCTTGTGATTCTCTTGGGATTTCGACCCTTGCTTGCTTACTATACTAGTTTGGAAGTTGAGGTTTACTTTGATTTGGCATAACGACCTTAGGCCACGTCAAATTTGGCCCCGTTGTCGGGGAATCACTGTCTGTTTTCTTGTAAATAAATTGAATATTGATCTTTCTAGGGAACCTATCTTACGGTTCCCTCTAACATTACTAACTTTTCATTGACGAAGTGCAATTCAGAGTAGATAATTCTGTTGGAGAACTCTAGCTATGGCGCAAGAAAGCATGACATTGTTGGAGAACTCTAGCTATGGTGAGAACACACTGCTGGCACTCACCCAGACACTTCAAGCATTAACACAAGCGGTGATTCAAGCCGGTGCAAACAACACACAAGTAATGAAAGAGGGATTCTCTCAGCTCTCCCAGCAAAATTATACTCTGCACCAATCCTCTCAGCAATCTATATTAAGCTTGGGTGCATCAATGGAGCGGCTGACGCAATGGATACCTGCTATAGCAGAATCTCAACCCAAGGGCAATGCTGCCCAGCGGCATGTTGAGGAGAAGGCAGAATTTGGAGAGCTCCCCGCAGAAGAGAAATCGCGACCGCGGGAGGAGTGTTGCAACCACGGTATGCTGGGTGAAATAGGGTATTGTGCTGAATTTGATGATGAGGTTGAGAAGGACCTCGAAGGGGAAATCAAAAGCTTCAAGAACAGTATGCTACCTGACGCGGTATGTTCTCCTGAAATTGAAGAGGAGATGGACGAGGATAGGGACTATGAGCCTCAAAACTACACTCAACATGAATGGCCCTTGCTGGAGTCCCAGATTCCCATCATACCTCCCCCTGAGGCTCTCAATGGAAGCAAGCCAGAAGCTCATTTGGTCACACTGGCCAATAGCATCCCTCGTTGTGCAGATTCTGTGAAGGCGAGGCAGAAGATAGGAAAGAAGCCGAAGGTGAAGCAAAAGAGTGAGGTTGCAGGCCAAATGTCGGATTACCTCATACTAGACACGGGGCAGGATAGGCGTACAACCTCTGTAATGCTGGGAAGAGAATTCTTGAAGATGACAACTGCAGTCATGGATACGAAGGGTGATCCGCTCACAACGAAAGGCAGAAGGAAGGGGGTACAGTCGTACCTGAAGAGGCACCCCCCAGATTTGGAACCAAGAAGGGTGGTCGCTGTAAGCGACCCGGGATGAATAGAGAGCACCATGTCGAGCCACGATAGTAACCAAGGCGCTGCTCGGGAGGCAACCCGAGGTAAGACTTTCAACTTAGTTTTTCTTTCAAAAGCTTAGTTTTCCCTTGTTTTCGAAATTTTTTCTCTGTTTTTGTTCGACTAAACCACGCAGAAAAGCCAAGAAGAAACCGCGACCGCGGCATAAAACCCGCGATCGCGGTCGGAGAAAGTCGAGCAAAAACCGCGATCGCGGCATAAAACCCGCGATCGCGGCCCCATGGCGCGTCGCGAGTTAGGGTTTAGTCTGATTAAAAAAAAAACACGATCGCGGGTACTGTTCACCCACGATCGCGGGGTTACTGTTCATCGGAAAAAAAATAAAAATCGTATGTTACCCGCGATCGCGGCCTTCCCTGCCGCAATCGCGGTTCCTCCACGGTGTTCCTTCCACACCGATTCTTCCACAACGGTTCCCTCCTTTATGGCGGTTATTTCCACGGCGGTTCATTCATGGCGGTTCTGAGGCGGTCTTTCTTCATCTTGTTCGCGAGCAACAACCGGTGTACCCTTGATCCATCCATTGTTGTTGTTCCCTGCGGTACGTCTTCACCTGTGCGTCACCACCTGTGCATACTGAGTTCGGAGTTCCAGCATTCCATGATCTATCTCTTGGGAAGTTCGACTGTTGAAGTGGTGATGAAGTTTATGGGGATCCCTACATCCCTGAGTACCTTCCTGGCGTTATTGACGAAGACTACCACCCCGGCGTACACTCAGTGAGTTCTTCCTTTCTTCCCCTCATATTTTTCTTTGTCTTCTATACATTGAGGACAATGCATGATTCAAGCATGGGGGAGTAGAAAGTACTTGCTATCTATCTTGTAAATTAGTTTCGATTTCAGCATTGTTATTTCCATTCAGCATTGTCCATTGTTCGCATTCCCTTTTAAAAAAAAAATTAGAAAAAGTCAAAAAAGCAAAAAAGACATACATGAAAATCATGGGACAAGTCGAAAACCCGAAAGGACGGCTTGGGTAATAAGCAGGTGGCCCGGACCAGCGCTAGGCTGGGGTAAAAAGGTATCTGAGTGACGTGAGCATATGTGAGCACCTCTATGAAAAAAAATACAAGTGGCTAGGATGAAAACCCGAAAGGGCTCCTAGGCAAAATGAGTGGAAAGAAGAGGAGTGATTTTAGGATCTCATTTTACCTGGAGGGGCGACATAAGAAGAGGAGACACAGAAGGATTGTCGGGTAGGTCACTCTGGGAGGCATAAGGAGTCATAGATGAAGGCTAGAATTAGAGGTCACTTTACACTATTGGATGTCCGGGCTATGCTTGGGGGAAGTACTCTGCTTGCCCCTTAAGCTTGTTGATGGAGGATGTGTTGTGAATGAGATTGGTGCCAGGAGCTTGGCATGGGTTAGGTGAATCTTAGTACATTGTGTTTGGAGAGATGCTTCCTGAGGCCTTGGGTGTTTCATTGGAGGAGTAGACTTTTTATTAGTTTACTCGAGGACGAGCAAGGTCTAAGCATGGGGGAGTTTGATAAGCACTACTTTGTAGGGCTTAACTAAGAGTTATTAGAGGGTTTTATTGGTGCCATTCGGGTAGATTTAGACACATTCTTGTGCGTGGCGTTTGGGGGCGAAGTCTGGTGTTTTTGGAGGTGTATGAGCTATTTTGGATATCATAGGAGACACTGAGGAAGGAAGCTACCAAAAGAAGACGCCAAGGAAGTGAAGACGAGAGGTTGGGAGGCAAAGTCAAGGAGTGAAGGCCGAGCATTAACCGCGACCGCGGGCAAGGGTGCCGCGATCGCGGTTCCTCGGGCAAGTCGAGAGTTTTCCGCAGGCGCGGAAGAATGTGAAGAGCGCGGAGCCACAAGAGGCCGCAATCGCGGTAAATGGGCCGCGATCGCGGGTCGTCGACGCTGGAAGTTCTGACTTTTCCCGAGTCTATTTTTACTAATTTCTTTTCTTATTTTTCCATTTTATTTCGTTTCTTTTCTTATTGGGCTTAGGAACTTGTTAGGCCCATATTAGTTCTCTTTTCTATTTAACCTAGGAAGAAAGATCATTCTAGAGAGACAAATCATATCAGGTTTTAGTTTTACATCATCGTTGTTTTCTCAAGACTATGGAAGACTAAACACTTTTGCTTAGTCTGGCAATGGAAGCTTAAGTTTTGATTATTGGTTGTGAGGTTATGTTCCCTTTCTTAATTCCTATTGATCTATATCTCTTCTCTTAAGCAGAATATCATTGAATAATTATTGTTTTGTCTAGACAGGTCATCTAGGTTTATTGATTGTTACTCATATTGCTATGACTAAGAAACTGTTGGGCTAACGTCCTGGTCTGGAGTGGCAAGCATAGGTTTTATTTGCTTTTGTGGATTTTATCTATGTAGAGATTTGATTTCATGTTGAATGCTTCTGGTTGAGGTGTTATATGTATCCTGGTTAATTCTTATGTTCATTGCTGCCTTTGGGTTGAATCACTAGTGGTGTTAGGGTTATTCATTGGTAGGGGTTCTTAGGGATGGTTTCCTTATTAATCTACACAAGATCGGGACAGGAATAATCATAGGAAGGAATTGAAAGTAATCTAGGATCAACCAACCAAAACTTAAGTGGAAATTGTCTGGCTAAGTGTTTTCTCACATTTGATTGCATACTATTTATTCTGTTTTATTTTCTACTTGATTAAAACCTCAAACCCCCCCCTTTGTTACTACTGTTCGATTGGTATTCAATTTGTGACAGGAATATAGACATTTGTGATTCTCTTAAAATTTCGACCCTTATTTGCTTACTATACTAGTTTGGAAGTTGAGATTTACTTTGATTTGACATAAAGACCTTAGGCCATGTCACTAAGCAAGTGAAGCACCTATGGAAAATGCACGGATTTGCTGGAGAATAAAATATTTTTATTTGAGACAAATCACAAGATGATATAAAAGTACATCATTCAAATTCAACATGCATGCCCACGTGATGATCTGCTGTTGGACTAAAAAGGCTATTATGCTTTATTGACTGGGCTTAACGTTTTGGGCTTTGGAAGATAGCTTGGACAAGGAAATTAAGGAGGGAGGCGGCCCGCTTTGTTTTAGACGGGGGATTAGTTTTGACTTTATTACGTAGTCTTTAGGTTAGGGGGGAGAGAATTAGAACGTAGCTTTAGTTTAGTTTTACTGGTTTTTTTATTTATTTTTTAGTTTAGTTTGGAAGCAGCCGACTTGGAAGAAATTTCACGAAGGATTTTGGCACTTTAATACTTTGAAGATTTTGGTATTAATGTTCTAGTCTCTTATCAACTTGAATTATTTCTATATTAAGACTAAGTTTTCTTATCTCCTGTTTTTATTGAATAATTCATATATGTTGCTGACTAATTTAAATCTATTGAGTATGTCTTCAATTATGTTTGGTTAAATTTTTAGTTCTAAGGTTGGGGTGATCCCGATAATGCGTATGTAATTAGAATTATTTATTTGTCTGAATTGAAATAATATTTGATTCGTTCCTAGATGCTTTATGCCCATATTAGCCTATGCAAAATGAATCCTATTAGGATTTGAGACTGAAAGGTGATAACTTTAATAGGTAGTCAGGTAGAGTTTGAGACTGAGAGGTGATAACTTCTACTGGAATCCTAGGAATTGAACGTGAGTATTATTTGTGCGACAACAACTTAATTACTCTTGAGGATTAATAGGCTATCATAGATGTTCTAGGTTTGAGTTGGATTAGCGGAGCGCGACAACGAATGTTATTTCAGTTTATCCCTATACTCTAAGTGCGTTAAAGGGTTTGGATGAGATTAGCTCTGCGTGACAACGATTGTTAGTTTAGTCCAAACACGTTTACTATCGTCTGAAAGGAGTTAGTAGATTACCTTAGATAGCCTACCTTCAAATACTTTGGACTAGATTCAGGTGCGGTGTGATTTTATTTACTGTTGCATCGTTGCGGTGATCCTTAACCTTAGACACATTTATCCCATTGATTTTATCCTGTTTTATTAGTTATTAGTTTAGTTACAGATTTCATCAATTCCTTATTTTACGGCATAGTTCATTGATAGTGTTTCAATTAATATTACATTGGTCTCTGTGGGATCGACACTTGACTACTACAACTGATCTTGTACACTTGCGGGTAGGTTTTAGCCACATCAGTTGCCAGTACACTGGATATCATTACATTACTAGAAAAAAAGGATAGTTGCCAGTACTCAAAAACTGATCGACCAACACTAGCACCACATCGTAATTTTATGGATCCTGCTCCTTCACGTGAAAAGCACAACCTTCATAGGCGCTATTTGCAACACAATGGCATAACATTTTGCGTCGGTTCCAATCCTGTCAATGGCCAACAAAACGGTTACGCAATATTTTAATGCATATGATAAACAACTAAGTTGTTTTTACCGAGAAATACATTTCTAGTGATATAAGGGTTTCCAACAATAACAAGCAATGATCTGGCACTGTCATGGAAAAATTGAACCTCTTCGGGTTGCTCAGAAATCCCAAACAGAAAGTCCTGTCATATTCGTCGTGTTTCTCGGTTGATCTGACGGTTGACAGGATGATCCCTTCCCTTTCTTCACCCCGAAACTGCTCAACCCCGCCTATCTTAATATCAGTCATATGTAGAGACCTGAGAGCCTTACCTATCTTCACTACTTGTTGTGGGAAAGGGGTAATAATCCCGATGTCGTACTAAGAGACATTCCTTTTTTGAGCTTCTGTATGCGCTCAACCACCTTGCTAACTTCAATCCTATTAAACCATGAAGGGCTGCCCTTTTTCCTCTCCAAGCCTTGGATGCCATAGAACATTACATGGAAGTTCCCGTTGGGAAGCAGATCAGCCCAAGGTAAGGAAGATGTGTCACTTTCTTCTCGATATGGAATCAATGCTCCTCTATAAAACAGTCTTGAAGGAACATAAAGAATTTCAGGGTGGCTCCAGTAATTCTTCACCAACATTGTGACATAATTGCGATCTCCTGATATGTAAACTTCAAAGTCCAACAACCTCTCCATAAAAGACCTTCCCAACCCATAAGCCTCAGCTTGCTTTGAATGAATATCATGGCCAAGTTGCTTGGGATCACCAGAAAGAACAATAATTGTGTTATTTTCGTTGAGGGTTGATATGGGGATCATTGTCTCTGGCTCTGAAGCTTGGCTTGCATCATCTAAGATGATGTGGGAGAAGTGGCCACGGTTAACCCCTTTAGCATAAAGGTAAGATGCACTCGTGCATGGCGTTATTATTATCCTGTAGCTGCAGAGTGCATCTCGAGAAGGGCAAGTGAAGAAACCTTCATTGTAGGTACAGAACCTCAACAATGCAGCGTTCATTTTTTCTAAGGGAAGACATGTGGCATTCAACCTAAAAATATCTTCCTCGCTAAGTTTCATCCCATCGCAAATGATTTTCTCTAATATGTGATCTTCCGCGCAATTTGAAGAAGAACATACCAGTATTTGAGAATTCCGTCTAGTTTTATATAGTTGGAGGATCACCTCCACCAGTGTTTTTATCTTTCTTGTTCCCAGGGGTCCATAAATCACATAAGAAGCTCCTCCTCTACACCCTAAAATTAAGCAAACAACACTTTTATGCTCCTCGTTAAGAAGACATGAGATAGGCATAAGATTGTTTGTTGTAATCCTCCACTTTCCATGATACTCATGGGGAAAGAGGAACTTTCGTGTAATGCCTCTGCAAATAGAATGGCTTGACGAAGCCTACTGAAACTTTCCCCATTGTACACAAAACAGATTTCATACAAATTGCTATCTATGTGCCTTTGGTAAAATCCATCATGAAATTGCAATAATACTTCATCAGCCTCAACACGGTGAATCCAGCCCTGTTAAAACAACATTGGCAAGATCAACATGAGAAAACAACATTGGCAACGATAATTCATGCAATTGTGACAAAAAATATGAACTTCTATGACAAAAATGTTAACACCATTGACATGAAGTAAAAAATTACCTTAATCTAGTTTATCACACATACCTGATCAAGAGAATATTTCCCATAAACATTTACCACATCTCTACGGACAAGTGAGGGCCTTCTTTCAGCAAGTCCTGGCACTTTAAGTGCTAAAAAGTCAAAATCCTTTTGTCTCAAAGTAAAAGACTTCATATTATAAGCTTTTACGTAGTCCTGTAAACAAATATAAAATGAGAATCATTCAACAAGTTGGTACTACGAGAGAACCATGCCATCTAGTTATCCCCTCAGTCCCCCACCCCCATATAGAGAAAATATAACAATTACCATAATGAGAAGTTCCTCCATCCCTAACAACGCATTGAAATACTCAGGTTATCATGTGGCCTCAACGTTTGTTCCTCCATAGAAAATGAACCCACAAAATCTTCCTCGGGTATGTCATCTGGCTGACTAGATGGAGGTTTCATCAGTGACAAAACGAATGAATCTTCGGGATTTGAAGCATAAATGTTCACACCCCAAAGTACCACATTTTCTGAAGTGGTGTTTTCTATGGTGAATGACGCCGCGGCAACCTCGTTGACAAGAACCAATTGAGGTTTTCCTCCAGCAAATGGAAACGACATAGAGACAATGACATGACCCTCCTCAGTAGGAGTGGAAGTAGTGACTAGGGGGAACATCCATGAAGCCAACCTCTCCCTTGTCTCCAATGGTGGAGTATTCATCACCCATACCTATTTGACACTCAATTAAAATCCAACAGCAGTTTGTGAGTCCACAAGCAAAGAACCCAACCAGACGAGCTGCTCTAAGGAGATGAAAGAGATGAAGACTCGAAGAAGATGGGTGAGATGAAGTGAAACAAAGAGAGAGTAGGAGTGCAAGCATGTAGAAAAAAATACTCAAACAAGAGACACTCGAAGGAGATGGGTGAGATGAAGTGTAATTAATATCTCTGTAATTAAGATCTCTTTAAAGTAAAATAGTCAAAGAAGCAGAGCATCGGGAGGGGGAGAGAGAGAGAGAGAGAGAGAGAGAGAGAGAGAGAGAGAGAGAGAGAGAGAGAGAGAGAGAGAGAGAGAGAGAGAGAGAGAGAGAGAGAGAGAGAGAGAGAGAGAGAGAGAGAGAGAGAGATGCAATTAAGACATGGAGCATTTTGTCAAAATAGCGGTCAAATCTATTAAATATGTACATACATCGAGCATTCTGAATACGGTCAAAATTATTAGTGGTACAGTATCAATTTGTCAAAATAGTGAGCAAGAAATGACAACACTACTTTAAGATGTCATGCGTCCAAGTAAATATAAGAGAATTGAGGGATTGTGAGTAGAAGTATTCAGCCAGATGTCACGCACCTACAATTTAAGTGGCAAGCATTATCATATAATATGGTAGACTGCAAATTATGTACAGACATGGAGCATTCTTCATGTAATATCTGGAAATTGACAATAAATTTTGGCATTTAATACTATCAACCTTAAAGTGTAGTGTTGATTTTTGCATTTAAACTTTAAACTTTAATGTCACATTACATACTAAAGTTTGTATTTAAACTTTAATGTGACATTACATACTAAAGCTTACTGTTGATTTTTGGGTGTTGAAATCACTATCAGTAGAGGAAGATGTGAAATTTTTATTCGTAGTTTTGATTATTATTCGTAAGTATGACATTTGTTTTCCTAAGGCCGACATTAGTTTTCGATAATAGTAGAAACAACCAAGTATGACGTAGTAAGTTTTGCCGCTTGTGAATCTTTAGTTTTACATTATTTTGGCTCAAATTTTGTTTAACCTGGAAATAATTTTGTTTTACTTAAATCTAAATCAATTTGTGTACTTTCGAAACCTATACAAGGAAAGAGGAATAACTACCAGTTCATCGGCATAAATTTGAAATGCTGAGTTCATCAATTCAAGATAATTGTGAAATGTTCACTTCATGATAAAAAGAATTTAGAACATGGAGGTTCAACAGTTCAATAGTCCATCGGCATTCTTCTTTCAATTCAACAGTTCATCGGCGGTACAGTTCAACAATCAGATGGGAGGGAGATGAGGTATGGATTTTCTTACAACTCATGGCGGGAGAATCACTACCAGTTCATCGGCGGGAGAATGTCCAGATGGAGGCTTGGAGAATGGGCGGGAAAATGGGAGGGAGATGGGCGGGATAGACTACAGTAAAATGAGAGAATTTTGGGGGTTTTGGAGGAAAATAATATATAATGATATTTGTGTACTTGTTTTCTTTTTCTTTTCTCCAATTTTATTGCTTTTATTTACTTTTTGAATTAAAATAAAAAAATTATTATTTTGCAAAAATACACCAAATGGTATATATATGAAAAAAAAATACAAGCATCTATTTTTGCAAGTTACATACCTATTTAGCGTATCCATGCAAATCCGTGTATAAACAAATGAAAAGGAGGTCAAGCATCGTTCCAAATGATGCTTCAATTCAAGTGGGAAAGGATTGTTAATCAAGCGATCCTAGGGTCCAAAATTTTCTTACAAAAAATTAATTTGCAGTTTTATATATTAAAAAATATTATAAAAAATACCATAATATTAGAAGGATTTTTGTCTACCCATAAATACCTATATTAAGTATATTTTGATAGGTTTTATTTTTTTATGCATTTTGTATATTATTAAGTCCAAATATATCAAAATATGTATGTCGATTCTTTATATCAAATTGTCTTGAAAGTAAAATGAATTTTGACCAAATTTGATATCAAAATGTTGTTATTAAGGTTTTTTAATATTTTTTATATTTCCGTAATTTGTTATTTTTATTATTCTTTCTTTATTTTAAATCAATAATGTAAAAAAACACTTGTATTGAAATATGTTTAAGAGGGGCATGTTGGTAACTTGCATGTAAAGGGTATGTTTGTAATTTCGTCTAAAGGTTATACTTGTAATTTAATGTGGAAGAAAAAGATGATTTTTGGGATCATTGAGGATTTATTGATAAAATGGTAGAAATTGGTATATGATCTTTAAAGAGAGAACTTAAAAAAATAATGATAATTTTTAGTTTTTGGGATCCTTAAAACATCTCTTAACGAACGACCTCTTATAAATCTATATACATATACTAAAGTCACAATTATTTCTCCTATGTGTCACTCTCTGAAGTATGCCATATCATAAAAAAATATACATTTACCTATTTACTCTTCTATTATTGTACAATTTACTACCTATACAAATTTCCTTAATTACAAACCAATATCTCCCATATCATATAATAAAAATATAAAAATATAATTTTTCTTTAAACATATCCAAACTTTTAATTATTTTCATTTCCTTATTTACCAACTAAATATCTCCCATTACATATAATAATAGATTATCTTCCTAAAGAGATATCTGAAGTATTAACTATGTTTATTATATTGAAAATAATAATTTAATATAACATTGTATTATAAAATTTCCTTATTTAATATTATTTTATGTTTAATTGATGAACGAAAATGTTTTTTTAACCAAAATCAACTTTGGGATATTTTTAAAGATACCAAACCCGATTTATTATATAGATATCAAAGTTAACTTATTCCATGTATATAGATACTCTAAAGCTTCCAACCAATTGATGATCAAAATTTTATATTTTATTTTTACCAAAATTAACTCATAATATGTATATAGATGTAACACCCCCGACTTATGTCGGTAGTGCCACACGTCAGTGACCTCAGAATTTACAATTGAAAGTTACCTTAGGCTTTAATTTGAACAATTTATGTTTAAATACATTGCTAATAAAGAATAATAAACAACGGAAGGCTTGTGAAATGAATTCTAAATCTTTTATTAAAATTTTCTCTCGTAAATTGAAAAGACTAGTTTTACAAAACAAAATGAAATTACAGCGGAAGACTTATATAAATCCTATTACATTTATTAAGAAGATTAAATCAATACTAAACAACTTCAATTTTTTATTTCAAGATAGTCTAAGGCCAACAACTGATGTGCCGTATGGGACGGATGACACCAGCCAACCATGCAAGGAAAAAAAACGGTTGGTTAGTCTAATGAAAGATTGTGCAAGGGTATTTATGTGAGGTTCTACGTAGTCGTATATAGTTACTACCCTTGTTTCTCGAATAATACTCGGTAAATGGTATATAACTAATATACTTTTACTGAAACATAGAAAGAGACATGATTCAAGAAAAGACTCCAATGAAATTGAGTCTTATGGGAATTATATGTATTTTTTGAAAAATTTTAAATTATCACAATAAGATTTTAAAAACAACTCATTTGATTGTTTGGGTCCTCAACCAACATCACCGCATAATGTGAACTCATATTGGAAAAGGGACTTACTTTAGACAAGAGCCCGAGCGGTTTCCATGTTGTACTTCTCGCCCGAAGTTATATTAATTATGGGCATAAAAACACTTATCTTATTTAATTCCAAAACGTACATTTACGTTAAAGCTTTTAATCCACATCATCTCAATACAAGAATATCATGGGACGAATCACGAATAACGGCGCTAGCTATGTGCATCACCACTTATATTCGAATAAGGGTAGGTCATGACCAAAAGTATTAGGGTAATAATCCTCCTAATATCTAATTATAACGAAACGGCTAAACCTCGTGAGGTATAGAGTGTTCCTACGAATACTTGTGCTAACTAAACATACAAATCCACACCAATTTCCACACCAAAGTCCAACTAGCACCCAATAATAATAATAACATGTATATAAAGGTCATCACTAGCAATATTTACAACATAGTATATAATTCATATTTTTCAACACCATTATAACACACAAGTTTCCAAACACAAAATAAAAATATTTATAACAACTTAATTAAAACAATTAATTAATTGTCAATTAAGTTAAATATGGAATAAATTCAAGAGCAAACCACCACTTGCCATAAGTCGTTTTGTCGGACAACGACGTTCGAGAGTAGATCGATTATAGTCGATGAAATGGATTTCTGATTCGTTTCTGTTTCCTATAGCGATTCTGAGACGTACCCAATTCACACAAAATAAATTCTAAATGGATAATTTATTTCAAAATGGAATATTGAACGAGGTCCATATTGATTAGTATTTAAATTAATTTAAACTGAATAAATCCATTGTCAAAAATAACTTAAATATATTCGATTATTTGCGCGACACAATTAATCCTCTAACCACATGTCCTAACAACCTTCATATAAATTAATTAATTAGTTAATTAATTTATAGCCTCTAATAACCAATTTTGATTATATACATTTTATAGTTTTAAAATGATGAAGATTTTCCTAATCAAAATATTATACAAATAGAATGATTAATTTTAATACTACTTATATTAATCTTATGTTATTAAGCTAAGCTAATTTATCTTAATTAATATAAATTAATATAATTAATTATAAGAATAAAAATCGCAAACAACCCCTTTACCGCAAAAACAGACTGCACGAGGAGCAATTTTCGCAAGGCTTGTTCGGTGACCAAACGATGACAAAACGGGACGAGTCCGGTGGCATCGGAGTCGGAGGTGGTCCATGGTGGCCGAAAAGTGCTGATGAACAGAGGGTGTCGCATCAGTTTTTGAGAAAACGCTTAGATCGAGCCTACTTTGAGCAGCTCGTTAGTGGCTCAAACGATGTCCAAATCGAGCAAGGCCGTGGGCTATGGACTCGTGGCATTGCAAGCTATCTCCAGATGTGGTTGGTTGTGGAAGTGCTCAATAAATGGAGCCGAAAAACACCGTTCATAGATGCCAACGAAAACAGAGGAGACAAGTTGATCGGTTTTTGGATGAATTAAAAACCTAAATTGCATCGAATTGGCTCGTATTTATAGGGTTAATGTAGCTTTGACTGTCCTCGACAATACCCTGCAAAAATCGCCTCCCAATTCATCCAGATGACAACGAATTTTGAAAAAATCAATTCGACCGGTTAATTGATGGAGGGGGTTTAATGCACAAAATCCTCCTCTTCAATGCCCATGGAGCAATTGAAGCAAACGAGTAAAAAATCAGACGAAATTGGCCATGGAGATGAACCTTTGAATGGTTGTACGTTCTTTTGGCTGAAGGCTGAAGAATTAGGGCCTTTTTGCAATCGTGGCCACGCATTTCTAGCTAAATTATAAAATTTTGCCCAACGTTTTAACCTATGGAAAAAATACCCCTATTTTAAAAATTTAAAATTATAAAAATTATCCAAACTTATTTATAATATTATCCTAAGTTTGTATATTAATTTTAACCCAAATTTAAGATGAAATGAAAATTAAATTAGCTTAAACTTAAGCTTAAGTCACATTCTCTCATAAACTTAACCATATTTAAATTTTAATTAACATTTTGTTAATAAATATTTTATGTTAAATTGATAAGTTTATTTACATTAAAACTAAAGTAATGTTTATAAATAAATTTAAATAAGTCATGACTTTAAGATATACATTTTTAGGGTAGAAGTTGATTAATTTATTTGCACTTGGAATAAGGTAATAAATATCATATTCTTTATCAAAAAAAATTATTACACTAATACTCTTATGTAGAAATGAGGGTTATTATAATACTACCCCCTTAAAAATAGTTTCGGCCCCAAAACTAGCATTATCAATATAGAAATACGAGTTCTCACGTAGATCTCAGTACTTGAGGTTAAAATCCTTAAATGATTCAGTCATCAAAACTAATCACAAAATAATTGAATCGTTTCCTCAATCATGACATTTCCTCTTATATGTCATATCTATTTATTACCCCAAGCAACAACTCACAAGCTATCCACAAGATTGTGACTACCTTAATTAGAGTATCCATAGTCCACAAAATCTTCTTAAAGAACTTAATATCCTCAAGCAAAAGAACACAACATTTCTCTTCTCATGTCTTTCTATGATCGAATCCCAAAGTACACATAACTCCCTTATAACTCAAATATCAAATCTTAGTATCTCCCAAATATTATATCACCTTATTCCTTAAAGCATAACTCACTGATTTCCTTAATTCCTCCCAATAAGAATCACATAACACATTATTCCTATTTTCCCCGAAATACGACTTCATAATTGTTTAATTGCCTTCAATTTATTTACCCAAAACGTGTCATAAGATCACCTTAGTAGACATAGAACACTTTTTCATCAAGTTTAGTTCATGCAATCCATAAATTTACGTTATCCAACACTTTTAATCCACATAAATCAAAACAACCTTTTACCAACTGAGTTTGTTATTCACTCATATATCCTTTAGCACTTAATTGCCCTCACACAATTTATTATCCCAATTTAAGCAAACCTTTTGTCTAACCAAAATGTACTATTTACCTAGGACTAAATCCCTTAATACTCCTCATATCATTATATCATTTTCTTAATAAAGACTTATCATGAGACAACCCTCATTCACTCGAAGGAGAAATAACACCATTATCCAACTTGACATTATTTTAAGAATAGAAAGAAACTCCTATGAATGGATCTCGAGAATTGTAATTGGCTCGAAGCTTGCAGAAAAAATTAGAAACACACTTCCAAATCTTATAAATCACACTTTATATCAACTATTCACACCACTTTTGCTTTATAAAACAAATTATTTATACGGGTATTTACTTTATAAATAAATTTATCAACATTATCCTTTTAAAATTCACAACCATATTCAAAACTACACTTTGAAATCATTAAATGAATATAAAATTACTCTTTAAGTACTATTACCATATAAAACAAATATTATAACGAATATAAGATTCTTTATCACTAAACCACAAATATTATTATTTCTAAACTTTAAACTATTTTCAAAACCTTAGAATCAAATGCCTTAAAATTGTCAAGAATTTTTTACAAATATATATATATATACATCAAATAAAATAGTTTGAAAATAATTTAAAAAACTCTCAAACCTAACAATAGGCCAAGAATCTTGACACCATAGCTCTGATACCATAACTGTACCACCTCAAACTTATGTCGATAGTGTCATACGCCAGTAACATCAGACTTTACAGTCGAAAGTCACCCTAGGCTTTAATCTGAACAATTATGTTTAAATACATTGATAATAAAGAATAATAAACCATGAAAGACTTGTAAAATGAATACTCGATCTTTTATTAAATTTTTCTCTCGTAAATTGTAAATGTTAGTTTTACAAAACTAGAGTAGGGTTCAAGTGCATAATGATCTTAGGTTGTAAAGTAAGGAGTAATTAGGGCCATAAGATCTAAGAGATGGATGG
This sequence comes from Rheum nobile, assembly GCA_027886185.1. NCBI lineage: Eukaryota > Viridiplantae > Streptophyta > Magnoliopsida > Caryophyllales > Polygonaceae > Rheum > Rheum nobile. Next base: position 640,790 of record WOAB01000127.1, read on the forward strand.
ATAAGATTGGAGTTACAAAATTGTAAATATTATTATTTTCATAATATTTTTATTAAAAGATTTTTTTTATCAAAATTAATTTTATTTTTTTGATTCCCCCCCCCCAAAATTAATTTTTTCCCAATTTTTTTCTCTTCCAAATTTATTATTTTTTTCGTATTTTGTTCAAAAAATATTTTATTTAATTATATTGTATATCAAATGCATAAATAAGCACCAAAAGTGCATCTATAATGAATTCAAAGTGCATATATAAGCACATTTTTAATGCTCACATACATTGCATCTTTAATATGATAAAGTGCAGGTTGTAATATGTAAATGTGCATATTTAACATGTATATTAAAAGTGCAAATTTTAGCTAGTGTATGTTTATTATATTAAAAGTGCATATGTTAGTATGTTAAAATGCATATTTATCATGTAAAAGTGCATATGTAATTATGTTAAAGTGGATGCTCAATATTCCAAGTTAAGTGCATGCAAGGGCGGACGCAAGATTGTAGTCCAGTGAGGGCTAAAATCTTGAAGAGTAAAATATTATCGTCTACCTTACACAAAACCCTAAACCGTAATTTTTATTTCTACCATCTATTTTACACAAACAATCTCAATTTCAAACAACAAACTCTATATCTAAACTTCAAATGAAATTTTACTCAAAATTGACAAAAAATTACACAAATTAAAAAATTTCATCATTACAGACTACTTTCACTGCGTAATCTCAACAAATTTGTATAAAAATTAATTTGTAAAATTTACAAATCCATAAACCCTAAAATTTGAAAGTTTTAACACAAATAAGGATAAGTATAGTGAAAATATTACATATCTTATTGAAAAATTGTGTGCAAATTTGGATAAATTTTAGTATTTTTGAGAATTATACATAATAAATCCTATGTAAAAAATATTTTTAAAATTGGAAAGCTACAAAATTTAGTTTGAAATTTTTGAAGAAATATTTTGGGAATTTTTTTTAAAAAACTTTGGGTGAAGGAAAAGAAATCCCGTATAAAATTTAAAAAAAATATAAAAAATTTTCTTCAAAATTCCAGTGGGGCTACAGCCCCCACTGGGCCCCACCTGCGTCCGCCCCTGAGTGTATGTATGTGTAAGTATATTAAAGTGCACGAGTATTATGTTAAAGTGCATGATTAAAATGCTAAAGTGCATGATACTAAATTTTTCATGAAAAAATAAAAATATTTTTGGGGAAAAAAGTTAATTTTCGAGAAAAAATAAAATTTCGGAAAACAAATTCTGCTAATTTCGGAAATTATTTTTAAAAATAAAAATAAAAAAATAAAAAATAAAAAAATAAAAAAATAGTTATATTTACAAGTTTGTCACTTCATGTGTTTTAATCCTAACTCTTCATTTCTACAATCTAATGGCTAAGATTAATTCTCATTTTACACCCTAAACAATCTCCTCATATGATTCTTACTCTACAAAACTATATGAAATTACAGCGGAAGACTTAAATAAACCATATTACATTTATTAAGAAGATTAAATCAATACTAAACAACTTCAAAATATTACTTTAAAACACAAACTTCAACTGCAAGCCTTCGTCGATCTTGGATTTGTTACTTCAAGATAGTTTGAGGCCAACAACTGATGTGTCGTATGGGACGGATGATACCAGCCAACCATGCAAGGAAAAGGAACGGTTGGTTAGTCTAATGAAAGACTGTGCAAGTGTATTTATGTGAGGTTCTATGTAGTCGTATATAGTTACTACCTTTGTTTCTCGAATAATACTCAATAAACATTATATAACTAATGTACTTCTACTGAAACATAGAAAGAAACATGATTCAAGAGAAGACTCCAAAGAAATTGAGTATTATGGGATTTATATGTATTTTTTGGGATCATTTAAAATTATCACAACAAGATTTTAAAAACGACTCCTTTGACTAATGCCTATTTGGGTCCTCAACGAACCTCACCGCATAATGTGAATTCAGATTGGAAAGGGGACTTACTTTAGACACGAGCCCGAGCGGTTTTCATGTTGTACTTCTCGCCCCAATTATATTAATTATATGCATAAAAGAACTTATCTTATTTAATTCCAAAACATGTATTTACGTTAAAGCTTTTAATCTACGTCATCTCGATACGAGAATATCTTGGGACGAATCCCGAATAACGACACTAGCTAAGTGCACTACCACTTTCGAATAAGGGTAAGTCATGACCAAAAGTATTAGGGCAATAATCATCCTAATACCAAGTTATAAAGAAATAGCTAAACCTCGCGAGGTATATAGCGTTCCTACGAATACTCGTGCTAACTAAGCATGCAAATTCACACCAAAGTCCAACTATCACCCTATTAAAATAATAATATATATAAGGGTCATTACTAGCAATAAATACAACTTGGTATATAATTCATATTTTTCCACAACCTTATACCACACAAGTGCCCAAACACAAAATAGAAATATTTATCCGAACTTAATTAAAATAATTAATTAATTATCAATTAAGAAAAATATGGAATAAATACAAGAGCAAACCGCTACTTGACATATGTCGTTTTGTCAGAAAACGACGTGTCGACGTTTGAGAGAAGACCGATTCTAGTCGACGAAATGGCCTGATTCGTTTTCGTTTCCGTTTTCTTTAGCGATTCAGAGAGTACCCAATTCACACAAAATAAATTATAATTAGATAATTTATTTCGAAACGGAAAATTGAATGAGGTCTCAGGTCTATGCTGATTTGTATTTAAATTGATCAAAATCGAATAAATCAATCGTCAAAATTAACTTAATTATAGTAGAGTATTTGCACGACACAATTAATCCTCTAACCACATGTTCTAACAACCTTAAAACAAATTAATTAATTAATTTACAGCTTCTAATAACCAATTTTTATTATATACATTATATAGTTTTAAAATGCTAATATTATGATTTTCCTTATCAAAATATTTCACAAATAATATGATTAATTTTAATACTACTTATATTGATCTTATATTAATTTATCTAAGCTAATTTATATTAATTAAATTAAATTATTCAAATTAAAAATAAGAATAAAAATCGCAAACAACTCATTTACCGCAAAAATAGACTACACGAGGAGCAGTTTTCGCAAGGCTCGTCCGGGGACCAAATGACGACGAAACAGAATGAGGCTGGTGACATTGGATTATTTTCAACGCGTAATTTCCCTAGCACTTGAAATCGGAGTCGGAGGTGGTCCGTGGTGGCCGAAAAGTGTTGATGAACAGAGGGTGTCGCATCACTTTTCCAGAAAACGCTTAGATCGAGCCTAATTGAGTGGCTCATTGGTGGCTCAAACAACGTCCAAATAGAGCAAGGCCAGAGGATATGGACTCTGTGGCATTTCAAGCTATCTCCAGATGTGGTAGGTTGTGGAAGAGCACGAGAAATGAAGCCGGAAATCGCCGTTTACAGAGGCCAACGAAAATAGAGGAGACAAGTTGATATTCGATCGGTTTTTGGATGAATTGGATGCCTAAATCGCATCGAATTGGTTCGTATTTATAGGATTTTTGTAGCTTTGAATATCCTTGGCATAATCCCACAAACATCTTCTTCCAAATCATCCGGATGACAATGAATTTTGAAAATTTGAAAATTTCAATTCGACCAGAGCGCGAGCCAGAGCCATCGCGCAAGCCACCCAATCCATGGTCACGAGATGCCTCGGAAGCTTCGACAACGTCATTGAGCCCATAGGCGTGACCGCAATCATGTTTTTGGGTTTTTAGGTTATTTACCCGAGACATCGCGGCGCGCGCTTCGTGTGACACTCCATGTGTTGCGCGCTTTACATGACATTGTCCTCGCGCTGCCCTTGCAGCGCGCTCTGCGTGACACTCCTTGTGTGGCGCCTTATGCCGTGTGCTCCCTGGCACGCACCCCTATCTCGTTTTCTATCTGTAAGCGTTTTGAGGTTATTTGGATATTTTTAGACTATTTTGGGAAATTTTCTATTTTGAGGATTTTATGCTTGATGTGGCGTGTCATGTGTCATGGGCCGCATGTCCATGCCTGATAGTTATTTCCCATTGAGACAATTACGCTTAATTGCTTAAGTTTATCAAAGTTGAGGTTTATCTCCTTGCTTGAGCTTTAGGTGTCCCCTATCTTGTTGTGGTTTATATATCAATTAAACTCATCTCTTCGAGTCACTCATCTCTCTGAGTCCAAGAACCGATAATCACTTTGATTGTCATCAAGATCCTCTCTTGGATCTCTTTCGTCCATTAGTTTGGTCGCTACACGCTCGATCTCTTTCAAGTGTCTCTTCAACCGAATTCCTCTCGGGTTTTTGTGCAATTCATCAAGGATGTGCATCCAAGGCTTCCACGGAAACCACGAGAGAAAATTTATCACTTTGGCGAGCAAAAAACCTCGAAGGCATTGTGAAGACGAAAGCTTTTCGCTTGGCTTGGCTTAGTTGCATTCCCGGACAGTTGCGATCGACTCGACGGGGACTTTCACATCAACTGGTATCAGAGCCATTGTCAAGCTGAGTTCTCTTTGTCTTTTCTTGGAATCTTGAAAATTTTTACTTGCGTAAAAATCCTTTCTTGAAAATGTTACCCACCGCCGCTCTCCCCACCGCCCGCTCTGCTACCTGCGCTACAGCTTCCGCCACCCACCACGCGCATTCACTCGTGAATGTCGCCACCGCAGCGGAGTCTTACTTATGCCCTAATTTATTCTTGGCCTCCAAGAATCCTATCTTTGACTTTTCAAACTTTATTAGCCAAATCTTATCTATTTTCTTTAATATCAAATATCTTCTTTCCTTGCAAGTAGATATATTTTCCTTTTAATTCTTGTGATCTTTTTCTCTTTCTTATTATTTGGATAGAATTGCATGCTAGATTTTTATTTCCTTTTAATTTGTTGCACGTCTCTCTCTCTGTGTTTTCTCTTTCACGGAAATTCTATCTTGTGAGATTCTATCTTAAAAAAAGTCTTGCGATCGATTAAATAAAACATTGTCTTCCAAGAGAACCCTAAAATTTCAAAGGAAGAGAAAAAGGAAAGCCTTAGGCAATCTAGGCGAAGCCTATTCACTACGACGCAAGATCAACTAAGCCTATATCTCTGTATCTTCCTACGCAACACAACAACTAAAGGTATCAACTTTCTTGCTTGCGTTTTCTTGCCAACTAATTTTAAAGATTTGAACTTGGTTGCTTGAATTGTTTGGATAAGGACACTTGTTTGGATTGTTTGATTGCTATCTTTTGCTTCAAGCCATACGTCAAACCTCTCCCTCTTCACGAGAAGCCAAAAGTTGTTTCCTTTATGCGAGAAATTTTTCTTGGTTCCTTGTTAGACAATGACTTGGTTTGCCCTTGGTTCTTTTGCTTTAATTTGTTTGATCTCTTGCTTGTTTAATGATACGTGTAGGTAGCTTCTCCATGGAAACTTCGAGCAAGACCGCTACACAAGCTGCCGTCGCGCAAAGCATTCGCAACGCACAAGACGCCTACGTGGCACTCCAAGCGCAACTCACCGCAAAGGAAGCCGAGCTCGCCGAGCATGAGGATCCCAGCGTCACGGCGCTGTAAGAGAGTGACGCCGAGATCGCGAGACTTCATGCAGCCAATAGCACACGTGTGATCCCCATGATCAACCCCACGACGCAGTGGAATGACGCTCCCGATGACGATGCCCCCATGGTGCAACCTACGCGATTGCGCTCCTAGGTTGAGAGCCACCACAATCAACCAGGGCGCGTGGACACGCGTGAGTGCTACGATCCAACCCTAGCGACTCCGCCGTGCCATGAGCCCTATGAAGATGAGGCCTCCGACGCTGGCCCTTCCCGAAATTTTAGGATGTCAAGGGATCCCTTTTGTAGGATCGTGATTGTTAGATAAAAACTTAAGGAACTCAGAATAACGATTCTCAGTTCCTTTCGCAGCGGAAATAAACAATCAAGCAAAAGACAAGTTCCTTATAGTGAAAACCTTTGATTGCCAACTAGCAATCCAGGATAAAAACCACTATCTTTCTTTCGAAAGGATTTCAAAGTCTACTTCTTGATTTCTTATCTCTTTTGGTTATAGCTTATCCTAGGAACGAACACACAGTTCCTTTGCCTTACACACAGTTAGACAATCCTAGATAACTTAACACAATCAATAATCAATCCAAGAAACAGACTTTCGCACCTAGGAACTATTACTTACAGTCACAGGAACTTAGCACTCAACTCTTCTTCCTTGACTGGTTCCTCTTGATCTCGGTTTGCTTTGATGATCTTTGTTTGGAGGTTCACACTAGATATTTGCTAATGAGTGTGAGTTCTTGTTTTGGTGCTTGAAGATAACCCTTGGGTTAGTCTTCCTTTTATAGAGGATTCTTCGCAGCTCGATCCTCTCTTGGTTCCCACGGATTGAGCTTGCCCTAGGATTGGTGGTTCTCCTTGATCCACGTTGTTCTTGGCATGTGCAAACAACCTAGGCAGCTCATAATCTCTCTTGGTTGGTCAACTACCTCAGACGAGCCTTGTGGTATCGTTGTCAAAACGCTTTCGTCCGAGGTTGAGTAAGCTGGCCGCTTGGGAACTGTCTGCTGGACAGCGACGTCTTCATGTGCTGTCGCTTTCATCGTCTCTGTCCGAGGTAGAGGTTCTCTAGGCATCTTGTTCTTTAGCTCTTGGACCTTGGCAGACTTTTGGAAGCTTCGGACAAGTCGTTTTCGACACCTTTTGTCCGAGGTTGTGTGTTCCCAGATTTCTCAGGAATCGCAATGTCGCAAGCTCCATTTCTGGGCACACCTGGGTTCCTCTAGATTCCTTCAGCTATCTTGTTCCTTTGGTTCCCTTATTCTGTTTGGCTTTCCTGCCTTCGGTATATTCCTGTGGTTCCTTAAAACACATCTTTGAGATAAAACATTAGTATCATAATATTTGTCATCTTCAAAAGTAGAGAAACTGAGGAAAGGAACTCTCCGAGGAATCGAAGTTCCAGAGTTCCGTTTCCTAACAATTTCCCCCTTTTTGATGATGACAAATATAAGGAACCTGGCAACATAATAGGAACATGAAATTCATGAGACCATATTGAGATAACGGGATTTACAACATTACAGATTAGTGATAGAACATTAAATGGTTGCAAATTCTCCCTAAGCACGTGAACAAGTTTATTTCAAATTCCCCCTTAGAAATAGAACTAGTTTAGAGTTCCTATTAATTCAGTAGTCTCCAAAGTTCAAGGTTCCTATCCTTTTCTTCCCCCTTTTGACATCATCGAAAAGAGTAAGTATAAGTTAAGAGCATGATATCGGAGTGAATATGCGATTGCAGCAAGCCCATAAAATGTCATAATGAAAACTTAAGGCAAAGACAAATGAGCATGGGAACGAAACTGAAGATAATCATTAAAAACTTCACTTATCATTGATCAAACACACAAATACCACAAGCAAACAACAAACAACCGATAAGACAAACAACAGATAGCAAGTAAGACAACAAAAGCAATCTTAAGAAAGACAACAAAAGGGATAGAAGAGGGGAGTAGGATCCTAAGGGAAACTACTAGCTCGCTGTGGCGTTGCAACACTGGGAACTTAGAACAAGCGTTCCTATGGCGTAGTAGCAAACTCTTCTTCTGCATCCTTGTCGTCGGTTCCTACATTTTGGCCCGCGGCCTGATGAGCACTGATTGCACCTTGCCAATCCTTCTGCAGAACTTCCACCAGACTCTCGACAGCAGAACTGATACGCCCCAACTCTCTTACTTGATCATGGATGGCGACCGTGTTGGCAGTCGAGCCTTCCAAGATAGCTTTTTCAATACGATCCAACGCAAGGAGGATCGCAGAGGAGTCTGAAGAGGGGGGTTGCTGAGGGTGGGAACTAGAACGGCACTGGGAACTCGCCTTTTCCTTAGGCGGGATTTCTTCTGTTTCAGCAGGGTTGGGTTGTTGTTCCTTAGATTTCAGCTTCCGAACTGTGTGCATTGTAAGACATTTGCTGTAGGCAGTCTCGGGGAAGTCTTCTGGGTACTGATTGAGGTTGGAGAGTAGCCTTTTGATGATGTGAGGGAAGGGTAAAGCATGGGAGTCATGGGATGCACATAATTACATGTGAGCCAGCACAATACGGGGAAGATCCAACTGAACACCGGAGAGCACTTTGTCCATGTAGATGGCGTCGGTGATGAGGACTTCATTCCTGTGCTCTTGCCTGGGAACCAAGTTGCGAGTGATCCAAAAATACAGTAGCCGGTTTGCGATGGAGAGATCCTTCGTCTCCAAAGATGAGGGGGATGCGCCATCATAAATTTTCTTGACGATTGCTCCTTTGGACTTGAAGCCCTTTCCCTTGGGCCATCCCTTCTTCTGAGGCAGAATGCCAAACCCAGACCTCGACTCAATCCCTAGAGCAGACGCGATTAGATTGGCGGACAGGGGAAAGCTGGTTCCCTTCCATATGAGAATGGCGTCGTGACAGGGAGAGTTCTCCTTCTGGGGTACAAATTCCATGGACTGGTAAAACATCTGGACAACCTCGTCGGAAGCAGAGAAGGGCTCGCACAACATCTCGTCCCACCCTTGGAATTGCAACATAGAGTGGAATTCATTCAAAGCTTCTCCATAGAGTTCCTCATCCTCTTCTTCTAACTCCTGGGTCCAGAATTCTCTGCCGATAATGAGAGGTTTTAGGATCTTCCTTTTGGAGAAGGAAGAGGAGGCAGAGAGGGTGGTGATTTTGGCCCTTTTTGTGGATTTGGTTTCATAGGGAACAATGGCTTGGGAGCTTCTCTTCCTCTGTTGCATTCTTGTGGCGACAGAGGGGCCTGGGTTGGAAGTTTTGGATTTGAGGCTGATCAGGGAAGGCTCGGTGCTAGGGATCTCTTGAAGGGATTTATCCGGAGAGGAATCATGCGACCCGCCTTCAGAAACTATTTTTGTGACTGATTCTGAAGCCAAAGTGATGGCGTGCTCCTCTTCTTTGGGCATGGTTGGTTCCTCTTCCACCTTTTTCTTAGCCTTTGGTGGTTCCTCAAGCTTCTCTTCTGGTTTCTCTGCCGGTTTCGCCACAGGGTTCTCTTTGGGGAGGGATTTTTGAGAGGTGGAGGGAGAAACAAGCTTGGAGGAGGAGGCTTTAGCCTTCTTTTCGCGAAAGGCTTGAAGAAAAGCAACCTCTTCTTCATCCATAACAATGAGTGGGTTAGGGTTGGCCATTTGAGAGGAGCTAAGAGGATTTCTGTGTGAGGAGAAAGAGAGGTGGAGGATCAGAGAGATGGAGAGCTTGTGTGATCAACTCGGAGCAACTGAGCACCTCTTTAAGTGCGTTGAAGATCTGGGATGGCCAAGAAATGAGGTGACCGTTGATGCAAATCCAGCCGTTGAGAAGATCAAGGCAAATCCGAAGCATTGAAGAGAGTTGCAGCTTTTTGGAACGGCTAATTTAAATTCAAAATATGACCCATTCCGAGAAGAGGGAGGTCTGCCACTGATGAGACATGCCTTATCCCTGCCAATATGCCATAAATAGCGTATGGGAGAGCCAAGCGAGCCGTTGGAGAGACGCGATGTTCTGGTTCCTTTCTGGTGACATTTTCAGCGAGCTAGAGGAATGTATGGGAACCTTTGGTGTGGGTGGAGACAAAGGAACCAAAAACAGTACGTTCCCATACAAGGAATCAGGGTAGGCTATTTATCGCATTGCACAATAATTCTCAGAGAAGGTTTAGAGATGGATCATAGAGAATTAAATTGAGCAATGAGGCAAGGGTAGGTCTTAGTACACAATCATCATTTCAGCTTGTAATGTTGGGTTAGAAATATGATCAGATTGTGACTTTTGGGCCATCAAAGAGATTTGAACAATGAGGAGTTGAGAAATAAAGATAATCAAAAGGAAACGAACCAGAAAAATTTATCTAAGCCTTTATAAGAAACCATTATGACAAGAAGGGTTTGTAGCAAAAGATATAACACAAGGACATCAAGACTCAACAAGTTAAATATCTTAAACTAGTCAATCAGGGGAACTTGGAAAGAATTCTCAGAACTAAGGTCACTACTGAGTAATAGGAATCATTCCTAGTTCCAATCTAAGGTTCTCAAAAGGAACTCTATTCAATGCCTTGGTGAATATATCTGCAATTTGATCTTCAGTTCTACAAAATTTCATAATGATGTTTCCCTTCTCAACATGATCTCTAAGAAAATGATGTCTAATGTCAATATGCTTGGTCCTAGTATGATGCACAAGATTCTTAGAAATGTTTATAGCACTAGTGTTGTCACAAAGAATAGTGAGAGGGCCATAAGACATACCAAAATCCGTGAGTTGTTGCTTTAGCCAGAGAAGTTGGGAACAACAAGAGGCAGCTGCAATGTACTCGGATTCTGTGGTGGAGAGGGAGACTGAAACTTGTTTCTTTGATCCCCATGACACAAGGCAAGGGCCTAGGAACTGTGCCATTCCAGAAGTTCTCTTTCTATCCACCAAATATCCAGCATAATCAGCATCAGTGAAACCCATGAGCTCAAAGGGACATTCTTTGGGGTACCAAATACAGAGATCGTCAGTTCCCTTGAGATATCGAAGTATTCTCTTTACAGCAGCCAAGTGGGTTTCTCTCGGACAAGATTGAAACCTAGCACACAAGCCAACAACAAAGACAATGTCTGGTCGACTAGCGGTTAGGTACATGAGTGAGCCTATCATACCTCTATAGAGCTTCTCCTCCACTAGAGGACTCGAGTGGTCCTTATCCAGATGGGCAATGGTGGATATGGGAGTGGAGAGAGGCTTGCATGAATCCATTTTGAACTTCTTCAGTAGTTCTCTAACATACTTCTGTTGGTGGATTTGAATACCATCTTCCTTTTGAGTGATTTGTAATCCGAGGAAGAATGTGAGTTCCCCAATTAAACTCATTTCAAATTCACTGCTCATCAAGTCTTTGAACTTGTCTATAAGGGACAGGTTAGTGGAACCAAAAATGATATCATCAACATAGATTTGAACCACTAAGATGTTACCTTCTTCTTCTAGGATGAAGAGAGTCTTATCAATAACTCCACGCATGTAGCCATTTGAGAGTAGGAACTGGACAAGACGATCATACCAAGCTCTGGGAGCTTGCTTGAGGCCATAGAGTGCCTTGTCTAGAAAGTAGACATGATCTGGATGATCGTCGTCTTCGAAACCAAGAGGTTGCTTGACATAGACTTCTTCTTGAAGAATTCCATTGAGGAAGGCTGTCTTCACATCCATTTGGAACAACTTGAACCCTTTGTGAGATGCGAAGGCAATCAACAACCTTATTGCTTCGATCCTTGCCACTGGAGCATAGGTTTCATCATAGTCAATTCATTCTTGTTGATTGTATCCTTGAGCCACAAGTCTTGCTTTGTTCCTTATCACAGCTCCTGTATCATCTAGCTTGTTTCTGAAAACCCATCTGGTTCCTATGATGTGCTTATCCTTGGGGCGAGGAACCAGATGCCAGACTTTGTTCCTTTCAAATTGATGAAGCTCTTCTTGCATGGCTTGGATCCAGTCCGCATCCTTCAGTGCCTCACCTATGTTCTTTGGTTCCACAATAGACAAAAATGCATTAAAGGCAAAGAAAGTTAGATGTTCGTACCTGACTGGAGGCTTGACGACTCTTCTTTCTCTGTTGGAAGCCAAAGTATTTGATGTTGAGACATTCTGAGTTGAGCATTCAGCTTCCTGGTTGGGGTCACCTTCTCCATTGAAGAACATGTGGGAATATGAATCATTGAGGTCTCCACAGATGTTGTCGTCATGCTCATGGTTCCCAGAAATAGATTGTTGTTCATTATCCATTGGAACTAGTGGAGAAGCCATTGGAGGGTTCCGTTCAGCAGGGCAGGAACTGGGAGGAGTGACATCTTCATCTAGATCTTCTTGGGATGACTTGGGAAACGGATCTTCAAAGGAACTGGTGGTGTTCTGCACAATCTTTCCAAGTGATTTTTCATTAAAAATAACATGAACACTTTCTTCTACCTTTTTAGTCCTTTTGTTGAAGACCTTGTATGCCTTGCTGCCTGAGGCATATCCAATGAAGATTCCTTCATCACTTCTTGGGTCAAACTTGCCAAGATTGTCCTTTCCATTGTTGTGCACAAAGCACTTGTATCCGAACACCCTTAGATGAGCAATGTTGGGAACTCTTCCTCTTAGGAGTTCATAGGATGTCTTCTCTATGATAGGGCGAAGCATGGCTCTATTGATGATGTAGCATGCTGTGTTGATCGCCTCAGCCCAAAAGGATTGGGAGAGTCCACTTGAGATCAACATAGTTCGAGCCATGTCTTCCAAGGTCCTCTTCTTTCTCTCCACTACTCCATTCTGTTGAAGAGTGTATGGTGCAGAGAAGTTGTGATCAATGCCATGCTCACTGCAAAAGGTTAGAAATTCTCTATTTTCGAATTCGGTACCATGGTCAGACCGAATAGCATTAAGTGAACAATCAAGGGATTTTTCTAACAAGGGAACCAGGTCTTTAAAGCGATCAATGACTTCACTTTTAGATTTAATGAAAATGGTCCAAGTAAAGCGAGAGAAGTCATCGACAATAACAAAAATATACATGTTCCCTCCTAGGCTTTGAACTCTCATGGGTCCACAAAGATCCATGTGGATGAGCTCAAGAGGCCTTGAGGTGCTTACCATGTTTTTGGATTTGAAGGAACTACGAGCCTGTTTTCCTTTTACACAGTCAGGGCATGGTTCCTTAGATGTGCCACTCAGCTTTGGCAATCCTCTGACTAGTTCCTTTGAGTGTAGCTTTTGAATCAGCTTGGTGCTAGCATGACCGAGGCGTTGGTGCCACAACTCAGCTTGGTCATTCACGGTTGAGAGACACAGTTTCTCCTTGGGGACGAAGGATGGATCAACAATGTAAACATTATTGAATCTCTTTCCTTTTAGGATGATTTGTCCCGAGGAGTCAAGAACTGAGCATTCGTTTGATCTAAATCTGACTTCATTGTCTCCTTGATCACACAGCTGTGACACACTTATTAGATCAAAACCAAGACTATCAACAAGGTGAACTTTGTTTACCTGAATGTGATCGTTAAGTTTCACAGTTCCTATTCTACAGATTTTCCCTTTGCTTTTGTCTCCAAAGGATATGTTCCCTCCTTGGAGAGGTTGAAGAGAGGTCATTTGATTTCTTTTTCCGGTCATATGACATGAGCAACCACTGTTAATGTACCATAGTTGGGGTTGCCTCTCTTCTTTCTGCACATAAGGGAACTAAGATTTCTGAACCCAGCGAAGCTTGGCTTTACTAGGGGGATTAGCATTTCGAGTCTGTGAATAATCAGGGAGTTGGTTCCTTTCCTGGTGATAAACACTTTTCTCCCTTTCAAAGTTCCTTTTCTTAGCACAATCAGTGTTGTAATGGCCATTCTTACCACAGTAGGTACATAAGCGGTTGTAGACAACATGACCATACTTTCCTTTCCCTGGCCTAAAAGGTTTTTCATTTATTTTGTTGAAATCAATATTGTTTTTAACCTTACTATTGGCCCTGTCAACATACTTTTTGTGAGCAAAAGAATTGGTGAACCATTGATTTTTAGGAGTCATTTTTTCTTTTCCTTTTGGTTCCTTCTTAGGGCTTTGAGAACCTTCATTGAGACGTTTGGCAACCTCAGCCTTGTTCTCAAGTACCACGATCTTCTCTGATAGGAACTGATTCTTGTCACGAGAGGTGGCAAGAGCAATGCTGAGGTTCTCATTCATCTCAACAAGTTCTCGTCTAGCTTTTTCATCTTCAGCATCATTGTTATCCTTGTTGTTGACATATCCTATTCCATGGCGTTGTCTCACAAAAATAGTTTGATTTATTGTCTTTTCATTAATAGAATCAGTGAGGATGTCCAATCTATCAATTATGGATTGAAGCATGTCTTTTCCAGGTAAATTAGCATGCAAGGGAACTGTGACAGAGTCTATGCTAGTTTCATCACAAGATTTGCAGATTTTAAGGTGACTAGCATGCACGTTCCTAATTTCAATCAATTTGGAGTGAGTTCCAGCTAGGTCTTTCTCAGTTTCATCAAGTTTCTTACTCCAAACAGAATTCTCAACAGTTAAGCATGCAATTTCATCTTCACAATCATCAAGTTTCTGTTGAAGGGAACTGGTTTCCTTTCCTAGTTTCTTTATGATCTTAAGAAGTTGTTTCTTATCACAATCAACTAGGGATTTTAAGAGATCATCAGAAGTTACCTCAAGGTCTTCTGAGTCACTTGAGTCTCCTTTTGCCATGAGACATCTTCCTCCAGAGAAGCCGTTCAGATCCAGTTCCTCATCTGAGTCTTCTCCCCATGAGGCTACGAGAGCCTTCTTTCTCTGAGGTTTTTCTTCTTCCTTGGAGTCTTCCTTGTTGGGATAGTTCTTAGCGTAGTGTCCCTTCTCTTTGCACTCGTAACAAGAGACTTCCTTTAGATCCCTTCTGGGTCCGTTGTAGGAGGAACTGCCCTTTTGGAACCTTCCCTTCACAAAGAATTTTTTGATATTCTTTGAGAAGAGGGCTGTTAGCTCGTCCTCCTCTTCTTCCAAGTCTGAGTTCTCTTGCTCCATCTCAAGCTTTGAGAAAGCTTTGGAGATCTTAAGGGCGATTCCTTTCTCCAGTTTCTTATCGGCATTGGCTTTAGTGTGTTCTCCTTCTTCAACTTCCAGTTTCTCTATGACTTGGGTCAAGGGAAGGGATTGGATGCCTGGAGTGTTCTTCATGATTCCTTTGAGAATGGTGAACTTGGAGTTGAGTCCATTGATGATCACTAAGGACTTGGAGACTTCATCAAGATCAACTCCCGCCGTCGTCAACTTTCCAATTAATCTGTTGAAGCGAGAGTAGTACTCTGAGATGGTCTCAGTTTCCATCATTTTGAAGGTGTGGTATTCTCCTTCCAAAGCAAACTTTCTGCTTTGCTTTAGTTCCTCACTTCCTTCATGCATCTCCTTGAGAGCTTTCCACATCTCTTTAGCCGTCTTGATTCCTATGACCTTGTCCATGTCCTCTCTGTCCAATCCATTGAGGATGAACTGCCTGGCCTTGGCATTCTTCTCCATGATAACATAGTGTTCTGGTTTCCAATCTTCTTCCTTCATGGTGAGGTCGACATAGCCATCTCCATTTTCGACTATCCTCCAGCATCGATAGTCGTTGGTCTTGATGTGGCTTTCCATGCACTTTTCCCACCATGTTTCTTCTCCTTTCTTTCGGAGATGTGGCTTGTTGGTGGAGATTCCGAGCTCAAACTTGCTTGGTTGAGACATGATCTGCAAACTTATCAAAGATCTAGAGCTTTTCCTGCTCTGATACCAATTGTAGGATCGTGATTGTTAGATAAAAACTTAAGGAACTCAGAATAACGATTCTCAGTTCCTTTCGTAGCGGAAATAAACAATCAAGCAAAAGACAAGTTCCTTATAGTGGAAACCTTTGATTGCCAACTAGCAATCCAGGATAAAAACCACTACCTTTCTTTCGAAAGGATTTCAAAGTCTACTTCTTGATTTTTTATCTCTTTTGGTTACAACTTATCCTAGGAACGAACACACAGTTCCTTTGCCTTACACACAGTTAGACAATCCTAGATAACTTAACACAATCAATAATCAATCCAAGAAACAGACTTTCACACCTAGGAACTATTACTTACAGTCACAAGAACTGAGCACTCAGCTCTTCTTCCTTGACTGGTTCCTCTTGATCTCGGTTTGTTTTGATGATCTTTGTTTGGAGGTTCACACTAGATATTTGCTAATGAGTGTGAGTTCTTGTTTTGGTGCTTGAAGATAACCCTTGGGTTAGTCTTCCTTTTATAGAGGATTCTTCGCAGCTCGATCCTCTCTTGGTTCCCACGGATTGAGCTTGCCCTAGGATTGGTGGTTCTCCTTGATCCACGTTGTTCTTGGCATGTGCAAACAACCTAGGCAGCTCAGAATCTCTCTTGGTTGGTCAACTACCTCAGACGAGCCTTGTGGTGTCGTTGTCAAAACGCTTTCGTCCGAGGTTGAGTAAGCTGGCCGCTTGAGAACTCTTTGCTGGACAGCGACGTCTTCATGTGCTATCGCTTTCATCGTCTCTGTCCGAGGTAGAGGTTCTCTAGGCATCTTGTTCTTTAGCTCTTGGACCTTGGCAGACTTTTGGAAGCTTCGGACAAGTCGTTTTTGACACCTTTTGTCCGAGGTTGTGTGTTCCCAGATTTCTCGAGAATCGCAATGTCGCAAGCTCCATTTCTGGGCACACCTGGGTTCCTCTGGATTCCTTCAGCTGTCTTGTTCCTTTGGTTCCCTTGTTCTGTTTGGCTTTCCTGCCTTCGGTATATTCCTGTGGTTCCTTAAAACACATCTTTGAGATAAAACATTAGTATCATAATATTTGTCATCTTCAAAAGTAGAGAAACTGAGGAAAGGAACTCTCAGAGGAACCGAAGTTCCAGAGTTCCGTTTCCTAACACCTTTCCCTATGTCAACACCCAAGACCGTAGGAAGACATCGCAGCACAACGCGCGCTACCACAGTGCCAGCGAGACGGAGCACCACAATAGCGACTTCCATGACTTTGCTGACGATGATGAGGATTTGGAAGCCGCAACATGCCCCCCTGAGGTGCCCAACATTGGTGATCCCCTGTTCGATTACGATGAGGATGAGGACTTCATCCATGGTGGCAGTGTGCCCGCGCGCACCCAGCGCGACGAGTTCTACGTGCCGCCCCCACGCGACAGTCGTGCGCCCCTGGAGATGATAGGACAAAAACCTACCCACAAGTGTATGGGTCAGTTGTAGCTTTTCAAGTGTCGTTCCCAACAAGGATTGTGTAGTATCGTTTGTATCTTAAACCAGTAAGCTAAGCCAAAAGATTGGATTTTTTGTTGAACTAATAACTAAAACTAAGAAACAAATGCAAGTGATGATTGTAATCAATTGAGGGAAAGTTTCCAAGTTAAGGGATCCCCACAACTATGCTTCAGTTGATTTAACTAGATAAATGTCTGAATTTAGTCTGTCTTTGTTGAAGCTAACTATCTTAGGAAATTACTAATTCCTCTTGGATGATAGTAAATGTGCCTAGATTCAATTAACATCCACCCTTGCGACTTGCTAATCAAGATCTAGACCCTTTGGACACTTAAAATCTAAAGTCAAAATGAATTAACATCCACTCTCGTGACTTGCTAAATCCAACCTAATCTTCGGGTTTCTATGATAGTTATTAATCCACAGGAGAAATTAAGTTGCTCTTGCAATAATAAAATCTCAGGTTCAATTCCTAGGGTTCCAATAGAAGTTATTACCTCTTGGTCTCAAACCCTATCTGAATACCTATTAGCGTTTTCACTTCTCGGTTGCAAACCCTAATAGGATCCAATTCGCATAAGCTAATATGGGCATAAAGCATCTAGGAATGAATCGACAAAGTTTCAGATTTCCATTCAGGCAAATATCAAACAAGTCTACCTACGCATAGTTGGGATCACCCCAACCCTAGAAATATGGAAATTAGCTAGACATAATTGCAAGATCAACCAAAGAATTCATATTAACGATGAAAATCATAAACAAGATTAAAGAGGAAGAGAAACTTAGTCTTGAATCCTGTAGACAATCTCCAAAGTTGAAATCTTCAATTCAGGCAAACAACTAGGTCTAGAAAGTTAGAAATGCGGCAAAAAGAGGCAGAAGAGAGACTGCAAAAAAACCCTAGAAATATTATTTATACCGTCCTAAAATAAAAGGGGTCGAAAAAATAACAATTCGGGTCCGCAGGGCCATAGCACGGTTTGTGAAAAAACCGCACGGTTTGTCACAAATCGTGCAAGTTTACAGCCACTAGCAGGGGTATCGGCACAGTTTGTGACAAACCGTGCCGCTTTGCAGAAGAAGAATTTTTCGCGTTTTCGACCCGCACGGTCAGCGACGCGTTGGCACTGTTTGTCACAAATCATGCCAAGCTGCAGAGTGACAGTCTTTGTCTTCATTCGTCTCTGAATTCACCCGTGCATATCTCCAATGACGTCCATGCCTCATATTGCACCCAAAAGTCCACCAATGTACCTGAAATCACGCAGAAACTCGTGTAGACATCTAAACTAAAGAAAATGATGCAAGTAGCTAAAAATGCAAGATAATAAACATGGAAATGCCTAAACTATAGCCTAAATGCATGCCCTAAATGTGTATAAAATGGATGTCATCAGGAGATGCGATGCCGCGAACTGCGCCCCATGCGTCAGTGCGCGCGACATGCACCATGACATGTCTCCGCCTCGCGACCACCATAACCAGCCTATGAACCCGCCTATGGTCACACTCAGTGGCGCGATAATAAGGTAAAACTTGAACCTTTTGTTGGTAAATATGATGCTTCTAAATTTCTTGAGTGGCAGCAATCCATGGAGTATGTTCTAGCCCACTGCCAATACGAGGAGCATTAGAAGGTCGAGATTGTGACCTTTCACTTCACTGGCGCCGCACATGCTTGGTGGTTCCGTCTCACCAGCGAGTGAGCTAGAAGACGATTGGATCCCATCTCAAGTTGGAACCAACTGATCTATGTGATGACTAAGTGGCATGTGCTCGCAGACTACAAGGAGGACATGCGCTTTAAGATCGCCATAGCGACGCAAGGGTCCCGCACCCCTCTTGAGTTCTTTGCCGAATTGGAGGAGATGTGTCACAAGGTAGGAGTGCACCCCGCTCCTTCGACTATAAGGTCCATGTTTCTACGTGGATTAGACATTGAGGTTCGCGAGCAACTCAAGATCCTAAACAATAAGGACTCAACACGATGACACACACGGCTATAGAGATCTACGCGCAAGTTCAAAGGAAAAAAAAGGTTGCTTGGTCACGCTCTAACCCTAGGTATGGTTCTAACCCAAGTTCCAATTTTTTCTCTAATTAATCCCAGGAATGCCCCTGTAACGCATGCAGCGGCGCCCCCTGCGCGTGTCAGCGCTTCACCAACGCGCCCCAGAATGACCATGTGCGCGACCATGTGTGCTTCAAGTGTCAATGCCGCAGCCACCTGCAGCGGGACTGCCCCAACAACAAGCGAGTCCTCTTCTCCCAGGCCGGCTACGAGTCCTTTTGTTAGGAAGTGAACTTTTGGGAACTGGAACTCCAGTTGCCTACATAGTTCCCTTCCTCAGTTTTCCTAGTTTTGACGATGACAAACACTTTACTACTAATAGTTCCACATGTGTAGTTGAGCAGGGAACTCAGGTTCGAGACAAGAAGAACGTAGACCAAGAAGTCAGTTTTGGGAACTGGCATGGGAACTGAAGAACGCAGAAGTCACGCTTATATGGAAAGCGATTTAAAGGAGCGGCGGCTGGCTTATTAGGGTAGATCTTTTATATTAGAGAGAGAATATAAAAGATATCATTGTTTCCATATATTTAGGAGATTCTTTGAATATCTTTTATGGAAGAAAAAATATGTAAAATCGGGAAAGATATTATTTGGTAACAAATATTATCTTTTTTTATTTCTTTTGATTACTTTACTTGTGCAAATCATCCAGCTGTAGATATTATTCTACATGGGCGAAATGTATAAGTAAAGTAATTGAAACTCTCTCATCTCCAATGATTTAACGAAATTCAAGAATTCATCCAGAGTTGAACGTGAAGAGAAATCGTCCTTGTTCTTGTGAGAAGAATTGTGTAAGTCACTTGCTTGTTGTGTGCTTGATTAGGTCGAACTAGGTAGAGAGTCTTAAGTGTGTCTTAAGTCTTTAATCTGTGTGTTCTATTCTAGTTGATTGTAATCGAAGCATTAATACAAGAAGTAGACTTTGAAATCCTCTTGCAAGAGAGGTAGTGGGTTTTATCCTGGATAACTAGTTGGTTATCAAAGGTTCCCACTCTAAGGAACTTGCCTTGAATCTGCTACTGTTTTACTTATTCCGCTGCTTAGGAACTGGACTCCCAGTTCGCTCGATAACTAACAAGTACGATCCTACAATTGGTATCAGAGCAAGCGCTCTAGATTTGTGTTAGTTTACAGATTTCAAGATGACTAGCTCAAGCGATTTCAGTTTGGGAATTTCGATCAACAAGCCTCATATTCGGAAGAAAGAAAAAAGATGTTTAATGGCTAAGGAGGACTCAACGAAATCAGATGACTCTGAGGTATTCTCTTATGACTTTACTAAATCTCTTCTTGAATGTGATAAGAAGCAATTGATTAAAATTATTAGGAAACTTGGAAAAGAGAACAGTTCCCTTCAGGAAAGACTAGATGAATGTGAAGAAGACATTTCATGCTTATGTACTGAAAATTCTGTTTGGAGCAAGAAACTTGATGAAACTGAAAAATTGCTTGCTAGTTCCTCTAGAAAGTGCGATTCATGTACTGCTCTTGAAAGGGAACTAGCACAACTTAAAGATTCTACAAGCATGTCTAACGTTTCCCATGTTTCATGTGATAATTGTACTACTCTTGAAAATGAACTAGCACATCTTAAAGATTTTTGAACTAACTACTCATAAGATTTTTGAACTTCTCTACAAGAGTTGGGTTAGTAGAACCAAAAATAATATCATCAACATAGACTTGAACTATCAGAATTTTAGCTTCTTGTTCCAGAAGGAACAGAGTCTTGTCAATTGTTCCTCAATGATATCCATTGGAGAGAAGGAACTGTGTGAGTCTATCATACCAAGCACGCGAAGCTTGCTTAAGAACATACAGTGCTTTATCTAGAGCATACACATGCGAGGGAAAATTGGCATCCTCAAAACCAGGGGTTGTTTCACGTATACTT
The DNA here is from genome assembly GCA_027886185.1 of Rheum nobile. Classification (NCBI taxonomy): domain Eukaryota; kingdom Viridiplantae; phylum Streptophyta; class Magnoliopsida; order Caryophyllales; family Polygonaceae; genus Rheum; species Rheum nobile. The sequence goes on from WOAB01000127.1 coordinate 661,612, forward strand.
CTTCTTGGAGATATCCATTCAAGAATACAGTCTTGACATCCATTTGGTATAGCGTGAATCCCTTATGTGCGGCATAGGCGATGAGAAGACGAATCGCTTTAATGCGAGCCACTGAATCATAAGTCTCATCATAGTCTATCCCCTCTTGTTGATTGTAGCCATGAGCAACCAACCTTGCTTTGTTCCTTGTGACCACCCCTGAGTCATTGAGCTTATTCCTAAACACCCAGCTAGTGCCAATGGCATGCTTGTTACGGGGTAAAGGAACGAGACGCCAGACTTTGTTCCTTTCAAACTGATGTAGCTCTTCTTGTATAGATACGATCTAGTCAGGTTCCTTCAATGCTTCCTTGATAGTCTTGGGTTCTACAAGAGAAATAAAAGCATGGAAAGCACATAACATATTCAATTTAGAACGCAAACCTCTTTCACCAAAGGGAGCGACGAGATTATGGGTGGGGTGAGCCTTTTGGATTCTAACACTCTTTGACACGATAAGGGATGGATCATCATGTTGTGTCTCAGAGTCGTTCGTCGAAGATGAAGGCAATGTAGCACCTTCAATTGGGATCGTTCCTTCAGCATTACTCGGAGAATCATCAACAATATCATCACCAGAAGTTCCAGATGAAATAGTGACAACCGCTTCAGAGTTAGTTGAAGCCGCAACAATTATTGAATCATCAGTCGATGTTGAGGGAACATATGCGTCTTGTGCAGAATTGGTTGGAGTATCATCATTGTGGGAGTCATCAGGACTGAAAGACTCTGGAGAGGTTGGGGAAACATTATCAGTATTAGGAGCACCGTTCCCACGACTTGGACTAAGTCTAGATGAAGGACCATTGCCATCATAATCAGAATACTCTCTTTGCATTCTTGGATAACTTTCCTCAGGGAACGTTGTCTCTAACTCGCAACTTGCACCTTTGAAGTTCTCATCAAAGACAACGTGGATGCTTTCTTCGATTTTGTGTGAATTTGTATTGTAAACTCTGTAAGCCTTGCTTGCCTTTGCATATCCCAAAAAAAATCCTTCATCACTTTGTGGGTCAAACTTTCCTAAGTTATCCTTCCCATTGTTATGAATATAACACCTGCAACCAAAAGCACACAAGTGGGAAATATTGGGCTTGCGATCCCTTATTAGTTCATAAGCAGTTTTATTCAATAAGGGACGAAGCATGGCACGATTGAGGATATAACAAGAAGTGTTGATGGCTTCTGCCAAGAAAATTCTTGGAAGATTGCTTGCAATGAGAGTTCTAGCCATGTCTTCTAGAGTCCTATTCTTCCGTTCCATAACCCCATTTTGTTGTGGTGTCCTAGGCACGAAAAAATCATGTGACACTCCATTTTCTTCACATAAGTTGAAGAACATAGAGTTCTCAAACTCTATTCCATGGTCGGACCTTATAGCTTTCAGCTTCTTTCCCAAACTGGTTTCCATCTTCTTGATGAACGTCTCGAACGCGGAGTAGACTTCATCCTTTGAAGACAAAAAGATAGTCCAAGTGAATCTAGAATAATCATCGACAATTACGAAAACATACTTGTTCCCACCATGACTTCTTATCATCATGGGACCACAGAGATCCATGTGGATCAGTTCCAGAGGCTGAGAAGTTGTTACATTAGGCTTTAACTTGAATGAGGAACGAGTCTGTTTCCCTTTCACACAGGCATCATAGACGCCATGAAACTCAGATCGAACATTTGGGAGACCACGAACATGTTCCTTTTCATGAAGCTTGTGGATTAGTCAAAGATTAGCATGTCCAAGCCTTCTATGCCACAGTTCCGTCTCATCAGCTATAGACGCAAAGCATATATCTTCCTTTGGCTTGAAATTTATGTCCACAATGTACACATCCTTGAATCTGACTCCTCTTAGAATGATATTCTTGGTTTCACGATCTTTGACATAACATTCTTGTGAAGTAAAGACTGTCTTGTTGTTCCCTTGGTCGCAAAGCTGTGCAACACTCAACAAACTAAAACCAAGTTCATGAACTAAACTTACCTCTCTTACCGTGATGCTGGAGTTTTATTTTGTTTTGCCTGTTCCAATGATTTCTCTGCATCTCTTGTCTCCAAGGGCGACGCTCCCTCTGGAGTGTTTGTGAAGTGAGGTGAGTTGATCTTCTTTTCCGGTCATCTAGCACGAACAAGCACTATCAATGTACCACTTCTCGTTCCCCCTCACTTCAACCTGCACAGAAAAAGTTAAGGTTTGGCGACCCAGACAAGCTTAGCCTTACCTGGTCGAGACACATAATGCAATTGTTCCTTAGGAATAGCACAATTAATGACAACAGTTTTCTTCCTAGATCTAGTATGATTATGATTATGCATATATGAATCATCATAGAAGTCATTCAAGTTCACATTATAGCTCCTACTCTTCCTTCTCTTTGTGTGCTCTTCGGAGAACTTCCTTTTCTTTTCACAGTCTCTCTGCAAATGTCTGTTGTCCCCACAATACCAACCCAGCTTGAATTGATCCATTTGAACATACTTGTTGTTGGGAACAACACTCTTGCGTTGCTTAGCACATTCTGGACAAGGAACATTGGATTGCTTTCCTTGAGACTGCTTGAGGAAGATCTTGTGAGCAAGTTGTCCAGTGTACCATGACTGGTTCTCATTCAGACCACTCTCAAGAACCTTCACACGTTCCTCAAGATTGTGATTCTTTTCTCTAGCATTATGTAGTTTCCTATCTCTTGATTCACGAAGTTCAAGAATAGATGGATCATCCTCTTTCTGCTTAGAACCTGTGTAACCAATATGTAGGATCGTGATTGTTAGATAATAACTTAAGGAACTCAGAATATGGATTCTAAGTTCCCTTCGCAGCGGAAATAAATAATCAAACAAATGACAAGTTCCTTATAGTGGAAACCTTTGATTGCCAACTAGCAATCCATGATAAAAACCACTACCTTTCTTTCGAAAGGATTTCAAGGTCTACTTCTTGATTTCTTATATCTTTTGGTTACAGCTTATCCTAGGAACAAACACACAGTTTCTTTGCCTTACACACAGTTAGGCAATCCTAGATAACTTAACACAATCAATAATTAATCCAAGAAACAGACCTTCGCACCTAGGAACTATCACTTACAGTCACAGGAACTCAGCACTCAGCTCTTCTCTTCCTTGACTGGTTCCTCTTGATCTCGGTTTGCTTTGATGATCTTGTTTGAAGGTTCACACTTGATATTTGCTAATGAGTGTGATTCGTATTTCAGTGCTTGAAGATAACTCTTGAGTTAGTCTTCCTTTTATAGAGGATTCTTCGCAGCTTAATCCTCTCTAGGTTCCCACAGATTGAGCTTGCCCTAGGATCAGTGGTTCTCCTTGGTCCACGTTGTTCTTGGCATGTGCAAACAACCTAGGCAGCTCAGAATCTCTCTTGGTTGGTCAACTACCTCAGACGAGTCTTGCTATGTCGTTGTCCAAATGCTTTCGTCCGAGGTTGAACAAGCTGGGCGCTTGGGAACTGTCTTCTGGACAGTGACATCTCTATGTCCCTATCGCTTTCACCTTCTCTGTCCGAGGTTCAGCGTTTCTGGGTATCTTGTTGTTTTGTTCTGGACATTGGCAGACCTTTGGAAGCTTCGGACAAGTCGTTTTCAACAACTTTTGTCCGAGGTTGTGTGTCCCCAGATTTCTCGGGAATCGCAATGTCGCATGCTACGTTACTGGGCACATCTGGGTTCCTCTGGGTTCCTTTTTCTGTCTTGTTCCTTTGGTTCTCTTTGTCCTATTTGGTTTTCTTGCCTTCGGTATATTCCTGTGGTTCCTTAAAACACATCTTTGAGATAAAACATTAGTATCATAATATTTTTCATCTTCAAAAGTAGAGAAACTAAGGAAAGGAACTCTCAGGGGAACTGAAGTTCCAGAGTTCCGTTTCCTAACAATTTCCCCCTTTTTGATGATGACAAATACAAGGAACCTGGCAACATAATAGGACTTTGAATTTCATGAGACCAGTTGAATTTTAGGGATTTACAACGTTATAAAATAATGAGGGAATATTCAATGGTTGCAAATTCCCCCTAAGCAGATGAACTAAGTTATTCAAGTTCCCCCTTAGAAGTAGAACGGATTCAGAGTTCCTAATAGTCCAGTAGTTTCCAAAGTTCAAGGTTCCTTTATCCTTCTTCCCCCTTTTGACATCATCGAAAAGATCAGTGACAAGTTAAGAACGGGATATTCAAGTAAATACACAATTGCAGCAAACCCATAACAGAAACATAATGGAAACTTAAGGCAGAGACAAATTAATCATAGGAGCAAGACCAAAAGCAGTCATTAATACAACTGATCATTGTTCATAGAAAGGGTAAGATAAGCCATAAAACAACACAAACTAACAACTTAACAACCACCGACAAGGACCAACAACAAAATAACAAACGACGAGGGCAACAACAAAGGCAATCGTTAGGAAAGACGACATGGGGATAGAAGAGGGAAGAGGATTCTAGGGGAAACGACTAGCACGTTGTAAGGTTACAGCACTAGGAACCAGACCAAGCATTCCTATGGCAGAGCAGCGGCCTCCTCTTCAGCATCTTTGTCGACAATTCCTACATTTTGGCCCGTGGCCTGATGAGCACCGATTGCATCTTTCCACTCCTTCTGAAGAACTTCTACCAGATCCACAATAGCAGAACTCATTCGTCCCAACTCTTTTACTTGATCACGGAGGGCGACCGGGATAGCAGTCGAGCCCACCATGATGGCCTTTTCAATACGACCCAGAGCAGAAATGATCGCAGAGGAGTCTTGAGAGGGGTTGAGCTGTGGCTTGGAGCTTGAGGGGGCCTGGGAACTGGCTTTTTCTTTAGGCAGTTGAGCTTGAGCTTGAGAAGGGTTGGGCTGTTGTTCCTTAGTCTTCAACTTCCGAACAGTGGCGATGGTTAGGCACTTGCTGTAGACTGTCTCAGGCAAATCATCTGGGTATTGGTGAAGGTTAGAGAGAATGGTCTTGATGATATGAGGGAAGGGTAGGGCATGGGAGGCATGGGATGAACATAACTGCATATGAGCCAACACAATGCGAGGGAGATCAATCTGGACACCAGAGAGCACCTTGTCCATAAAATGGCGTCTGTGATGAGAACGTCATTCCTGTGCTCCTGTCTGGGAACTAAATTACGGGTGATCCAGAAGTGTAACATCTTGTTTGTGATGGAGAGGTCCTTTGTCTCCAAAGATTGGGGGGAGGCACCGTCGTAGATTTTCTTGACCACTGCTCCCTTGGATTTGTAGACCTTTCCCTTGGGCCACCCCTTTTTCTGAGGAAGAATGCCAAACCCAGACCTTGACTCAATCCCTAGAGCAGATTCTATGAGGTTGGAGGATAGGGGATAGCTGGTTCCCTTCCATATGAGAATAGCATCGTTACATGGACAATTTTCTTTAGCGGGTACAAACTCGATAGACTGGTAAAACAGGCGGACGACCTCATCAGAAGCAGAGAAGGGCTTAATCAACATCTCGTCCCATCCTTGGTACTGCAGGAGGGAGTGGAACTCAGCAAGGGCTTCTCCAAACATATCCTCATCTTCTTCTTCCAGTTCTTGTGACCAGAACTCTTTGCCGATTATAAGGGGCTTGAGGATCTTCCTCTTAGAGAAGAGAGAGAAGACGTGACCCAGGGAGGAAGAGGCAGAGATGGTGAGGGTTTTGGTTCTTTTGGATTGAGGATCATAGGGAACCAAGGCTTAGGAACTCCTTTTTCGTTGTTTTAGCCTGGTGGCAACAAAGGGACCATGATTTGAGGAGGGTTTTGATTTGAGGCTTGCTGGTGAGGTCTCAGGGATAAGGAGCTCTTGGATAGACTTGTCAGGGGAGGAGTCATGAGAACCACCTTCGGAGATGGATTTTGTAGCCGGTTCTAAGGCATGAGAGATTTCTTTCGCCTTCTCCTGTGCCTTTGGTGGCTCCTCAAGTTTCTCTTCAGGTTTCTCCACTGTTTGCTCCACAGGTTTCTCTTCAGGTTGGGATTTTTGAGAGATGGTGGCAGAAATAGGCTTAGAAGAGGATGCTGCCTTTTTTTCTCTAAAGGCTATGAGAAGAGCAGCCTCCTCCTCATCTTGGATAAGGTTAGGGTTTGGATCAGCCATTTTTGAGGAGCTAAGGATTTCTGTATTTGAGAGAGAGAGAGAGAAGCAGATCAGAGAGATGGCGAGTTGTGGGATAAGCTTGGAGCAACAGGGCAACTCTTAAAGGTGGTGAGGGCGGAAGGGACGTTGAGACAAATCTAGCCGTTGAGAAGATTGGGGAGAATCTGGAGCATTGAAGGCTCTTTGCAGCTTTTCCGAACGACCAATACAAATTCAAAGTTTACCCATTCAGAGAAGAGGGAGGTCTGCCAACTGATAGGACGTGACTGACCTCTGCGATTTTGCCATAAATAGCTTTGGGGGAGAGCCAAAGTAGCCATTGGAGGTATGCTTCATCCTGGTTCCTTTCTGGCGATATATTCAACGTGCTAGAAGGACAAATGGGAACCTTTGATGTGGGTTTAAACAATGGAATCAAAAAAATACGTTCCCATACAAGGAATCAGGGTAGGCCATTTATTGCATTGCACAATAATTCTCAGAGAGGGTTTAGGGATGGATCATAGAGAATTAAATTGAGCAATGAGGCAGGGGAAGGTCTTAGTACACAATCATCATTTCGGCTTGTAATGTTGGGTTAGAAATATGATCAGATTGTGACTTTTGGGCCATTCAAAGAAACTTGAACAATGAAGAAGTGAAAAGAATAATGAGGACCAAAAGGAGACGAGCCAGAAAAATTTATCTAAACCCTTTTTAAAGAGACCATTATGAAAAGTAGGGTTTGTAGCAAAAGATATAACACAAAGATATCAAGACTCAACAAGTTGACAATCTTAAACTAGACAATCAGGGGAACTGGAAAGGAACCTTTATACTAAAGTCACTACTAGGTTATAGGAATCATTCCTAGTTCCAATCTAAGGTTCTCGAAAGGAACTCTATTCAAGGCTTTGGTGAATATATCTGCAACCTGATCTTCAGTTCTACAAAACTTCATAATGATGTTTCCCTTCTCAACATGATCTCTAAGAAAATGATGTCTTATGTCGATATGTTTGGTCCTAGTATAATGCACAGGATTCTTTGAAATGTTTATGGCACTAGTGTTATCACAAAGAATTGTAAGAGGGCCATAAGACATACCAAAATCCGCGAGTTGTTGCTTTAGACAGAGAAGTTGGGAACAGCAGGAGGCAGCCGCAATGTACTCGGATTCTGTGGTGGAGAGGGAGACTGAGACTTTTTTCTTTAATCCCCATGACACAAGGCAAGGGCCTAGGAACTGTGCCATTCCAGAAGTGCTCTTCCTATCCACCAAGTATCCAGCATAATCAGCATCAGTGAAGCCCATTAGCTCAAAGGGACACTCTTTGGGGTACCAAATGCAGAGAGAGTCAGTTCCCTTGAGATATCTAAGTATTCTCTTCATAGTAGCCATGTGGGTTTCTCTTGGACAGGATTAGAACCTAGCACACAAGCCAACAACAAAAACAATTTCTGGTCGACTAGCAGTTAGGTACATGAGTGAGCCTATCATACCTCTATAGAGCTTCTCCTCCACTAGAGGACTCGAATGGTCCTTATCCAAATGGGCAATGGTGGATAAGAGAGTGGAGAGAGGCTTGTATGAATCCATTTTGAACTTCTTCAGTAGTTCCCTGACATACTTCTGTTGGTGAATTTGTATGCCATCTTTCTTTTGAGTGATTTGTAATCTGAGGAAGAAGGTGAGTTCCCCTATTAGGCTCATTTCAAATTCACTGCTCATCAAGTCTTTGAACTTATCTACAAGGGACAGGTTAGTGGAACCAAAAATGATATCATCAACATAAATTTGAACCACTAAGATGTTACCTTCTTCTTCTAGGATGAAGAGAGTCTTATCAATGACTCCACGCCTGTAGACATTTGAGAGTAGGAACTGGGCAAGACAATCATACCAAGCTCTGGGAGCTTGCTTGAGGCCATAGAGTGCCTTGTCTAGAAAGTAGACATGATCTGGATGATCGTCGTCTTCAAAACCAGGTGGTTGCTTGACATAGACTTCTTCTTGAAAAATTCCATTGAGGAAGGACGTCTTTACATCCATTTGGAACAACTTGAACCCTTTGTGAGATGCGAAGGCAATCAACAATCTTATTGCTTCGATCCTTGCCACTGGAGCATAAGTTTCATCATAGTCGATGCCTTCTTATTGATTGTATCCTTGAGCAACGAGTCTAGATTTGTTCCTTATCACAGCTCCTGTATCATCTAGCTTGTTTATGAAAACCCATCTAGTTCCTATGATGTGTTTATCCTTGGGGCGAGGAACTAGATGCCATACTTTGTTTCTTTCAAACTGATGAAGCTCTTCTTGCATAGCTTGGATCCAGTCCGCATCCTTCAGTGCCTCACCTATGTTCTTTGGTTCCACAATAGATAGAAAGGCATTGAAGGCAAAGAAGGTTAGATGTTCGAACCTGACTGGAGGCTTGATGACTCTTCTTTCTCTGTTAGGAGCTAGAGCATTTGATGTGGAGACATTCTGAGTTGAGCATTCAGCTTCCTGGTTGGGATCACCTTCTCCATTGAAGATCATGTGGGAAGATGAATCATTGAAGTCTCCACAGATGTTGTCGTCATGCTCCTGGTTTCCAGAGATGGATTGTTGTTCATTATCCATGGGAACTGGTGGAGGAGCCATTGGAGGGTTCCGAGCAGCAGGACAAGAACTGGGTATAGTGACATCTTCATCTGGATCGTCTTGATATGACTTGGGAAATGGGTCTTCAAAGGAATTGGTGGTGTTCTGCACAATCTTTCCAAGTGATTTTTCATTAAAAATAACATGAACACTCTCTTCTACCTTTTTAGTCCTTTTGTTGAAGATTTTGTATGCCTTGCTGCCCGAGGCGTATCCAATGAAGATTCCTTCATCACTTCTTGGGTCGAACTTGCCAAGATTATCCTTCACATTGTTGTGCACAAAGAACTTGCATCCGAATACCCTTAGATGTGAGATGTTGGGAACTCTTCCTCTTAGGAGTTCATGGGGTGTCTTCTCTGTGATTGGGCGAAGCATGGCTCGATTGATGATGTAGCAGGCTGTGTTGATCGCCTCAGCCCAAAATGATTGAGAGAGTCCACTTGAGATCAGCATAGTCCGGGCCATGTCTTCCAAAGTTCTGTTCTTCCTCTCCACTACTCCATTCTGTTGAGGAGTGTATGGTGTAGAGAAATTGTGATCAATTCCATGCTCACTGCAAAAGGTTAGAAATTCTCCATTTTCGAATTCGGTACCATGGTCAGACCGAATAGCATTGAGTGAACAATCAAGAGATTTTTCTAACAAGGAAACCAGATCTTTAAAGCGGTCAATAACTTCACTCTTAGATTTAATAAAGATGGTCCAAGTAAAGCGAGAGAAGTCATCGACAAGAACAAAGATATACTTGTTCCCTCCTAGGCTCTGAACTCTCATGGGTCCACACAGATCCATGTGGATGAGTTCAAGAGGCCTTGAGGTGCTTACTATGTTTTTGGACTTGAAGGAACTACGAGCTTGTTTCCCTTTTACACAGTCAGAGCACAGTTCCTTAGATGTGCCACTTAGCTTTGGCAGCCCTCTGACTAGCTCCTTTGAGTGTAGCTTTTGAATCAGCTTGGTGCTAGCATTACCGAGGCGTTGATGCCACAAATCAGCTTGGTCATTCACAGTTGAGAGACAAAGTTTCTCCTTGGGAACAAAGGATGGATCAATTATGTAGACATTGTTGAATCTTTTCCCTTTTAGGATGATTTGTCCCGAGGAGTCAAGGACTGAACATTCGTTTGATCTGAATCTAATTTCATTGTCTCCTTGATCACACAGCCGTGACACACTTATTAGATCAAAACCAAGATTATCAACAAGGTGAACTTTGTTTACCTGAATGTGGTCGTTGAGTTTCACAGTTCCTATTTCATAGATTTTTCCTTTGCTTTTGTCTCCAAAGGATATGTTCCCTCCTTGGAGAGGTTGAAGAGAGGTCATTTGATTTCTTCTTCCAGTCATATGGTATGAGCAACCACTGTCGATGTACCATAGTTGAGGTTGCCTCTCATCTTTTTGCACATAAGGGAACTAAGATTTCTGAACCAGCGAAGCTTGGCTTTACTGGGGGGATTAGCATTGCGAGTCTGTGAATAACCAGGGAACTGGTTCCTTTCATGGTAATGAGTACTTTTCTCCTTTTCAAAGTTCCTTTTCTTAGCACAATCAGTGTTGTAATGAGCATTCGTACCACAGTAGGTACACAAACGATTGTAAACAACATGTCCATATTTTCCTTTTCCTGGCCTAAAAGGTTTTTTAGTTTTCCTTTTGTTAAAATCAACATTGTTTCTAACCTTGCTATGGGCCATGTCAATATATCTTTTGTGAGCAAAGGAATTGGTGAACCATTGGTTTTCAGGAACCATCTTTTCTTTTCCCTTTGGTTCCTTCTTAGGACTTTGAGAGCCTTCATTGAGACATTTGGCAACCTCAGCCTTGTTTTCAAGGACCATGATCTTCTCTGATAGGAATTGATTCCTATCACGAGAAGTGGCAAGAGCAATACTGAGATTCTCATTCATCTCAACAAGTTCTCGCCTAGCCTTTTCTTCTTCAGCATCATTGTTCCCTTTATTATTGACATATCCTATTCCATGGTATTGTCTCACAAAAACAGTTTGATTTATCATTTTTTCAATAATGGAATCAGTGAGAATGTCTAACCTATCAATTATGGATTGAAGCATGTCATTTTCAGGTGGGTTAGCATGCAAGGGAACTTTGACAGAGTCTATGCTAGTTTCATCACAAGATTTGCAAATTTTAAGGTGACTAGCATGCACATTTCTAATATCAATGAGTTTGGAGTGAGTTTCAGCTAGGTCTTTCTCAGTTTCATCAAGTTTCTTACTCCAAATAGAATTCTCGATAGTCAAGCAAGCAATTTCATCTTCACAATCATCTAGTTTCTGTTGAAGGGAACTGGTTTCCTTTCCTAGTTTCTTTATGATCTTAAGAAGTTGTTTCTTATCACAATCAACTAGGGATTTTAAGAGATCATTAGAGGTTACCTCAAGGTCTTCTGAGTCACTTGAGTCTCCTTTTTTCCATGAGACATCTCCCTCCAGAGAAGCCACTCAGATCCAGTTCCTCATCTGAGTCTTCTCCCCATGATGCTACGAGAGCCTTCTTTCTTTGAGGTCTTTCCTCTTCCTTGGACTCTTCTTTGTTGGGATAGTTCTTAGCGTAGTGTCCCTTCTCCTTGCACTCGTAACAGGAGACTTCCTTGAGATCTCTTCTTGGTCCATTGTGAGAGGAACTGCCCTTTTGGAACCTTCCCTTCACAAAGAATTTTTTGATGTTCTTTGTGAAGAGGGCTGTTAGTTCGTCCTCTTCTTCTTCAAGGTCTGAGTTCTCTTCCTCCATCTCGAGCCTAGAGAAGGCTTTGGAGATCTTGAGGGCAATTCCTTTCTCCAGTTTCTTGTCGGTATTGGCTTTGGTGTGCTCTCCTTCTTCAACCTCCAGTTTCCCTATGATTTGTGTCAAGGGAAGGGATTGGATGCCTGGAGTGTTCTTCATGATTCCATTCAGGAGGGTGAATTTGGAGTTGAGTCCATTGATGACCACTAGGGACTTGGAGACTTCATCAAGATCGACTCCCGCCGCTGTTAACTTTCCAATCAATCTGTTGAAGCGGGAGTAGTACTCTGAGATGGTCTCAGTTTCCATCATTTTGAAAGTGTGGTATTCTCCTTCCAAAGCAAACTTTCTGCTTTGCTTTAGTTCCCCACTTCCTTCATGCATCTCCTTGAGAGCTTTCCACATCTCTTTGGCCGTCTTGATTCCTATGACCTTGTCCATGTCCTCTCTGTCCAATCCATTGAGGATGAACTGCCTGGCCTTGGCATTCTTCTCCATGATAACATAGTGTTCTGGTTTCCAATCTTCTTCCTTCATGGTGAGGTCGACCTAGCCATCTCCATTTTCGACTATCCTCCAGCATTGGTAGTCGTTGGTCTTGATGTGGCTTTCCATGCACTTTTCCCACCATGTTTCTTCTCCTTTCTTTCGGAGATGTGGCTTGTTGGTGGAGATTCCAAGCTCAAACTTGCTTGGTTGAGACATGATCTGCAAACTTAACAAAGATCTAGAGCTTTTCCTACTCTGATACCAATTGTAGGATCATGATTGTTAGATAATAACTTAAGGAACTCAGAATATGGATTATAAGTTCCCTTCGTAGCGGAAATAAACAATCAAACAAATGATAAGTTCCTTATAGTGGAAACCTTTGATTGTCAACTAGCAATCCAGGATAAAAACCACTACCTTTCTTTCGAAAGGATTTCAAGGTCTACTTCTTGATTTCTTATCTCTTTTGGTTACAGCTTATCCTAGGAACAAACACACAGTTTCTTTGCCTTACACACAGTTAGGCAATCCTAGATAACTTAACACAATCAATAATTAATCCAAGAAACAGACCTTCGCACCTAGGAACTATCACTTATAGTCACAGGAACTTAGCACTCAGCTCTTCTCTTCCTTGACTGGTTCCTCTTGATCTCAGTTTGCTTTGATGATCTTGTTTGAAGGTTCACACTTGATATTTGCTAATTAGTGTGATTCGTATTTCAGTGCTTAAAGATAACTCTTGAGTTAGTCTTCCTTTTATAGAGGATTCTTCGCAGCTTAATCCTCTCTGGGTTCCCACAGATTGAGCTTGCCCTAGGATTGGTGGTTCTCCTTGATCCACGTTGTTCTTGGCATGTGCAAACAACCTAGGTAGCTCAGAATCTCTCTTGGTTGGTCAACTACCTCAGACGAGTCTTGCTATGTCGTTGTCCAAATGCTTTCGTCCGAGGTTGAACAAGCTGGGCGCTTGGGAACTGTCTTTTGGACAGTGACATCTCTATGCCCTGTCGCTTTCACCTTCTTTGTCCGAGGTTTAGCGTTTCTGGGTATCTTGTTGTTTTGTTCTGGACATTGGCAGACCTTTGGAAGCTTCGGACAAGTCGTTTTCAACAACTTTTGTCCGAGGTTGTGTGTCCCCAGATTTCTCGGGAATCGCAATGTCGCATGCTATGTTACTGGGCACATCTGGGTTCCTCTGGGTTCCTTCTTCTGTCTTGTTCCTTTGGTTCTCTTTGTCCTGTTTGGTTTTCTTGCCTTCGGTATATTCCTGTGGTTCCTTAAAACACATCTTTGAGATAAAACATTAGTATTATAATATTTGTCATCTTCAAAAGTAGAGAAACTGAGGAAAGGAACTCTTAGGGGAACTGAAGTTCCAGAGTTCCATTTCCTAACACCATGGCGTTCTTGGTTGGGCTAGGCCTCGCCAGCCGGCGTGCTCCGACTGAGGGACTGGCTGAGTGGTTGACAGCCCACAGGACCCAGGTGAGTCCATGGCCTGTGGGGTCTACCGAGAATCGCATCAAAATGTTTGATGACAATGATGGAAGTTGCAGAGTCGCGTTAATGGGGATGAAGCTTCGAGAATAAGCTTTTTGGAGGGAATTTGGGGATAAATGGAAGAACGGCTTTGGGGATAACAGGGCTTAGTCTTACCTTTTTATTCAAAAATAAATATTATTAAAAAGGTAAACACAAACAAATATTATTAGAAAAATCCTTTTATACCCCAAAACAACCAAAACAAAAGGATAAAAAGAAAAGTATAATTCTGACAATAGAATTATACAATGTGACAAAAATCTGAAGTATGAAAAATATAAAGAAACTTCAGTGACAGGAAGTATGAACACATTTGACAGCAAGTTTGCAAACTACAAACTTCATTGATAGGAATTATGAACACAATCGAAAGGAAGTATGCATCTACAACGAAAATGTATAGCTACATCTAGCCAAGAAGAAATGCACCAACCCATTTTGCTAGATTTCCAAAATAATTTGAACACAACTTATTGTCACCAAGACATGTCAATTCTAGCAAAAACTATACAATTGGAATCATACCACACTATCCCAACTACCCCAAAAATTACATGAAAGTGAATAAGATATCCTTCACTAGTCAAACCACTTCAAATCGAAAATACTAAAGGCTATCCTTTTTCTATAGTGATCCACAAAATTGTCACCCACGTTCACGATATTTTGACGTCCGAAACTTAACATTTCTATGTACTTGATCGTGAAGACGCCGCAATCTCCCCTACACAAGTAAAAAATGTAGTTGGTTTCCTGATATTATAACCAATTTTACACCAAATATTGAACAATTGATGTAAACAACTTACCCTATCTTGTTTCTCTCCAATGTAGGAACACGAGTCACATTTAGGGGATTTTCCCCCTATCATCATAAATTGTTGCCAAGGGCTCATATTATGCTATCATGACTGGCAGAATAAATGTCAACTCTACAAGGAACCTATGGACGTCCGACAATTTGAACAAATTGACGTCGGGATCGTATACAGTGACAGACCATTTACTCAGTTTTATCTCTAGAGCTACCTAATGTTTCTCCTTGAAATTGAAGGGGAGGTATATACGATCCACGTCCTTCCAATCTAACCCATAAAGTGCAGATAATTCCCTACGCATGCATCTCATCTTAGATGGATCAACAATATAATTTTCCTTATTTGACAACCATTTCTTCATTTCCTTGTCCAAGTTCCGCTGAAAATAGGTGTCCAATATTGCCATTGGTTTGTCACGCACACGACAACCAAGATAATACATACATTCGTCCAAGGGCTATAAACAAAAAATAAAATATGTCATATCAGAAATTGAAGACTTTCTGCACGAAAATTTATATAAAAAATGAAAGAGGCTTACCGGAGCTCTCACCCACCCCATTGGTTGCAACAATATCTCAAAAAAATCCTCACTACATCATAATATGGTTTAATTAACGACATCTCAAACACGCGTTCATATCATCAAGACAGAAGGGACAACTTCTTAACCTTTCCTTCGAGTCTAACCAACGGTGCAATCTAGTCGTGTCTGAAATACCTTTGGACGTTGAAACCTTGCATCGTTTGGGATTATCAGCTTGTCTTGATAGTCCTCTATTAGGAAACGGAACTCTGGAACTTAGGTTCCCCTGAGAGTTCTGTTCCTCAGTTTCTCTACTTTTGAAGATGATAAATATTATGATACTAATGTTTTATCTCAAAGATGTGTTTTAAGGAACCACATGAAATTACCTAAGGCAGGAAAGCCAAACAGAACAAGGGAACCAAAGGAACAAGATAGCTGAAGGAATCCAGAGGAACCCAGGTGTGCCCAGAAATGGAGCTTGCGACATTGCGATTCCCGAGAAATCTGGGGACACACAACCTCGGACAAAAGGTGTCGAAAATGACTTGTCCGAAGCTTCCAAAAGTCTGCCAAGGTCCAAGAGCTAAAGAACAAGATGCCTAGAGAACCTCTACCTCGGACAAAGATGATGAAAGCGATAGCACATGAAGACGTCGCTGTCCAACAGACGGTTCCCAAGCGGCTAGCTTACTCAACCTCGGACGAAAGCATTTTGACAACGACACCACAAGGCTCGTCTGAGGTAGTTGACCAACCAAGAGAGATTCTGAGCTGCCTAGGTTGTTTGCACATGCCAAGAACAACGTGGATCAAGGAGAACCACTAATCCTAGGGCAAGCTCAATCCGTGGGAACCAAGAGAGGATCGAGCTGCGAAGAATCCTCTATAAAAGGAAGACTAACCCAAGGGTTATCTTCATGCACTAAAACAAGAACTCACACTCATTAGCAAATATCTAGTGTGAACCTCAAAACAAAGATCATCAAAGCAAACCGAGATCAAGAGGAAGCAGTCAAGGAAGAAGAGCTGAGTGCTAAGTTCCTGTGACTGTAAGTGATAGTTCCTAGGTGCGAAAGTCTGTTTATTGGATTGATTATTGATTGTGTTAAGTTATCTAGGATTGTCTAACTGTGTGTAAGGCAAATGAACTGTGTGTTCATTCCTAGGATAAGCTGTAACCAAAAGAGATAAGAAATCAAGAAGTAGACTTTGAAATCCTTTCGAAAGAAAGGTAGTGGTTTTTATCCTGGATTGCTAGTTGGCAATCAAAGGTTTCCACTATAAGAAACTTGTCATTTGTTTGATTGTTTATCTTCCGCTGCTAAAGGAACTGAGAATCGTTATTCTGAGTTCCTTAAGCTTTTATCTAACAATCACGATCCTACAATTGGTATCAGAGCAGGAAACGCCCTAGATCTTTGTTAAGTTTGTAGATCATGTCTCAACCAAGCAAGTTTGAGCTCGGAATCTCCACCAACAAGCCACATCTCCGAAAGAAAGGAGAAGAAACATGGTGGGAAAAGTGCATGGAAAGCCACATCAAGACCAATGACTATCAATGCTGGAGGATAGTCGAAAATGGAGATGGCCACGTCGATCTTACCATGAAGGAAGAAGATTGGAAACCAGAACACTATGTCATCATGGAGAAGAATGCCAAGGCCAGGCAGTTCATCCTCAATGGATTGGACAGAGAAGACATGGACAAGGTCATAGGCATCAAGACGGCGAAGGAAATGTGGAAAGCTCTCAAGGAGATGCATGAAGGAAGTGAGGAACTAAAGCAAAGCAGAAAGTTTGCTTTGGAAGGAGAATACCACACCTTCAAAATGATGGAAACTGAGACCATCTCAGAGTACTACTCCCGCTTCAACAGATTGATTGGAAAGTTGACAGCGGCGGGAGTCGATCTTGATGAAGTCTCTAAGTCCCTAGTGGTCATCAATGGACTCAACTCCAAATTCACCCTTTTGAAGGGAATCATGAAGAACACTCCAGGCATCCAATCCCTTCCCTTGACACAAATCATAGGGAAACTGGAGGTTGAAGAAGGAGAGCACACCAAGGCCAATATCGACAAGAAACTGGAGAAAATAATTGCCCTCAAGATCTCCAAAGCCTTCTCTAGGCTCGAGATGGAGGAAGAGAACTCAGATCTTGAAGAAGAGGAGGACGAACTAACAGCCCTCTTCACAAAGAACATCAAAAAATTCTTTGTGAAGGGAAGGTTCCAAAAGGGCAGTTCCTCTCACAATGGACCAAGAAGAGATCTCAAGGAAGTTTCCTGTTACGAGTGCAAGGAGAAGGGACACTACGCTAGGAACTGTCCCAACAAAGAAGAGTCCAAGGAAGAGGAAAGACCTCAAAGAAAGAAGGCTCTCGTAGCCTCATGGGGAGAAGACTCAGATGAGGAACTGGATCTCAGTGGCTTCTATGGAGGAAAATGTCTCATGGCAAAAGGAGACTCAAGCGACTCAGAAGACCTTGAGGTAACTTCTGACGATCTCTTAAAATCCCTAGTTGATTGTGATAAGAAACAACTTCTTAAGATCATAAAGAAACTAGGAAAGGAAACCAGTTCCCTTCAACAGAAACTAGATGATTGTGAAGATGAAATTGCTTGCTTGACTGTTGAGAATTCTGTTTGGAGTAAGAAACTTGATGAAACTGAGAAAGACTTAGCTGAAACTCACTCCAAACTCATTGATATTAGGAATGTGCATGCTAGTCACCTTAAAACTTGCAAATCTTGTGATGAAACTAGCATAGATTTTGTCAAAGTTCCCTTGCATGCTAATCCACCTGGAAATGACATGCTTCAATCCATAATGGATAGGTTAGACATTCTCACTAATTCCATTAATGAAAAAACGATAAATCAAACTGTTTTTGTGAGACAACGACATGGAATAGGATATGTCAATAATAAAGGGAACAATGATGTTGAAGAAGAAAAGGCTAGGCGAGAACTTGTTGAGATGAATGAGAACCTCAATATTGCTCTGGCCACTTCTCGTGATAGGAATCAATTCCTATCAGAGAAGATCATGGTCCTTGAGAACAAGGCTGAGGTTGCCAAACGTCTCAATGAAGGTTCTCAAAGTCCTAAGAAGGAACCAAAGGGAAAAGAAAAGATGGTTCCTGAAAACCAATGGTTCCCAATTCCTTTGCTCACAAAAAATATATTGACATGGCCCATAGCAAGGTTAGAAACAATGTTGATTTTAACAAAAGGAAAACTGAAAAACCTTTTAGGCCAGGAAAATGAAAATATGGACATGTTGTTTACAATCGTTTGTGTACCTACTGTGGTAAGAATGCTCATTACAACACTGATTGTGCTAAGAAAAGGAACTTTGAAAAGGAGAAAAGTACTCATCACCATGAAAGGAACCAGTTCCCTGGTTATTCACAGACTCGGAATGCTAATCCCCCCAGTAAAGCCAAGCTTCGCTGGGTTCAGAAATCTTAGTTCCCTTATGTGCAGAAAGAAGAGAGGCAACCCCAACTATGGTACATTGACAATGGTTGCTCATGCCATATGACCGGAAGAAGAAATCAAATGACCTCTCTTCAACTTCTCCAAGGAGGGAACATATCCTTTGGAGACAAAAGCAAAGGGAAAATCTGTGGAATAGGAACTGTGAAACTCAACGATCACATTCAGGTAAACAAAGTTCACCTTGTTGATAATCTTGGTTTTGACCTAATAAGTGTGTCACAGTTGTGTGATCAAGGAGACAATGAAGTTAGATTCAGATCAAACGAATGTTCAGTCGTTGACTCCTCGGGACAAATCATCCTAAAAGGGAAAAGATTCAACAATGTCTACATAATTGATCCATCCTTTGTTCCCAAGGAGAAACTGTGTCTCTCAATCGTGAATGACCAAGCTGAGTTGTGGCACCAACGCCTCGGTCATGCTAGCCCTAAGCTGATTCAAAAGCTACACTCAAAGGAACTAGTCAGAGGATTGCCAAAGCTGAGTGGCACATCTAAGGAACCATGCTCTGACTGTGTAAAAGGAAAACAGGCTTGTAGTTCCTTCAAATCCAAAAACATGGTAAGCACCTCAAGGCCTCTTGAGCTCATCCACATGGATCTTTGTGGACCCATGAGAGTTCAAAGCCTAAGAGGGAACAGGTATATTTTTGTTATTGTCGATGACTTCTCTCGCTTTACTTGGACCATTTTCATTAAATCTAAAAGTGAAGTCATTGATCGCTTTAAAGACCTGGTTCCCTTGTTAGAAAAATCCCTTGATTGTTCACTTAATGCTATTCGGTCTGACCATGGTACCGAATTCGAAAATGGAGAATTTCTAACCTTTTGCAGTGAGCATGGCATTGATCACAACTTCTCTGCACCATACACTCCTCAACAGAATGGAGTAGTGGAGAGAAAGAATAGGACCTTGGAAGACATGGCTCGAACTATGTTGATCTCAAGTGGACTCTCCCAATCCTTTTGGGCTGAGGCGATCAACACAGCATGCTACATCATCAATAGAGCCATGCTTCGCCCTATCACAGAGAAGACACCCTATGAACTCCTAAGAGGAAGAGTTCCCAACATTTCTCATCTAAGGGTGTTCGGATGCAAGTGCTTTGTGCACAATAATGGGAAGGACAATCTTGGCAAGTTCGACCCAAGAAGTGATGAAGGAATCTTCATTGGATATGCCTCAGGCAGTAAGGCATACAAGGTCCTCAACAAAAGGACCAAAAAGGTAGAAGAAAGTGTTCATGTTACTTTTAATAAAAAATCACTTGGAACGATTGTACAGAACACCACCAGTTCCTTCGAAGACCCATTTCCCAAGTTATCTCATGAAGATCCAGATGAAGATGTCACTCCTCCCAGTTCCTGCCCTGCTGAACGGAATCCTTCAATGGCTTCTCCACCAGTTCCAATGGATAATGAACAACAATCCATTTCTGGGAACCATGAGCATGACGACAACATCTGTGGAGACCTCAATGATTCATCTTCCCACATGTTCTTCAATGGAGAAGGTGACCCCAACCAGGAAGCTGAATGCTCAACTCAGAATGTCTCCACATCAAATACTTTGGCTTCCAACAGAGAAAGAAGAGTCGTCAAGCCTCCAGTCAGGTACGAACATCTAACTTTCTTTGCCTTTAATGCCTTTTTGTCTATTGGGAACCAAAGAACATAGGTGAGGCACTGAAGGATGCGGACTGGATCCAAGCCATGCAAGAAGAGCTTCATCAATTTGAAAGGAACAAAGTCTGGCATCTGGTTCCTCGCCCCAAGGATAAGCACATCATAAGAACCAGATGGGTTTTCAGAAACAAGCTAGATGATACAGGAACTGTGATAAGGAACAAAGCAAGACTTGTGGCTCAAGGATATAATCAACAAGAAGGAATTGACTATGATGAAACCTATGCTCCACTGGCAAGGATCGAAGCGATAAGATTGTTGATTGCCTTCGCATCTCACAAAGGGTTCAAGCTGTTCCAAATGGATGTAAAGACAACCTTCCTCAATGGAATTCTTCAAGAAGAAGTCTATGTCAAGCAACCTCCTGGTTTCGAAGACGACGATCATCCAGATCATGTCTACTTTCTAGACAAGGCACTCTATGGCCTCAAGCAAGCTCCCAGAGCTTGGTATGATCGTCTTGCCCAGTTCCTACTCTCAAATGGCTACAGACGTGGAGTTATTGATAAGACTCTCTTCATCCTAGAAGAAGATGGTAACATCTTAGTGGTTCAAATCTATGTTGATGATATCATTTTTGGTTCCACTAACCTGTCCCTTGTAGACAAGTTCAAAGACTTGATGAGCAGTGAATTTGAAATGAGTTTAATTGGAGAACTCACATTCTTCCTCGGATTACAAATCACTCAAAAGGAAGATGGTATTCAAATCCACCAACTGAAGTATGTCAGGGAACTACTGAAGAAGTTCAAAATGGATTCATGCAAGCCTCTCTCCACTCCCATATCCACCATTGCCCATCTGGATAAGGACCACTCGAGTCCTCTAGTGGAGGAGAAGCTCTATAGAGGTATGATTGGCTCACTCATGTACCTAACCGCTAGTCGACCAGACATTGTCTTTGCTATTGGCTTGTGTGCTAGGTTCCAATCTTGTCCAAGAGAAACCCACTTGGCCGCTGTGAAGAGAATACTTCGATACCTCAAAGGAACTGACGATCTCTGCATTTGGTACCCCAAAGAATGTCCCTTTGAGCTCATGGGTTTCACTGATGCTGATTATGCCGGATACTTGGTGGATAGGAAGAGCACTTCTGGAATGGCACAGTTCCTAGGCCCTTGCCTTGTGTCATGGGGATCAAAGAAACAAGTTTCAGTCTCTCTCTCCACCACAGAATCCGAGTACATTGCGGCTGCCTCTTGTTGTTCCCAACTTCTCTGGCTAAAGCAACAACTCGTGGACTTTGGTATGTCTTATGGCCCTCTCACTATTCTTTGTGATAACACTAGTGCCATAAACATTTCTAAAAATTTTGTGCATCATACTAGGACCAAGCATATTGACATTAGACATCATTTTCTTAGGGATCATGTTGAGAAGGGAAACATCATTATGAAATTTTGTAGAACTGAAGATCAGGTTGCAGATATATTCACCAAGGCATTGAATCGAGTTCCTTTCGAGAACCTTAGATTGGAACTAGGAATGATTCCTATTACTCAGTAGTGTCCTTAGTTCAAGAATTCTTTCCAGTTCCCCTGATTGACTAATTTACGATTTCTTTTACTTGTTGAGTCTTGATGTCCTTGTGTTATATCTTTTGCTACAAACCCTTCTTGTCATAATGGTTTCTTATAAAGGCTTAGATAAAATTTTCTGGTTCGTTTCCTTTTGATCCTCATTATTCTTCAACTCCTTATTGTTCAAATTTCTTTGATGGCCCAAAAAGTCACAATCTGATCATATTTCTAAACCCAACATTACAAGCTAAAATGATGATTGTGTACTAAGACCTACCCTTGCCTCATTGTTCAATTTAATTCTCTATGATCCATCTCTAAACCCTCTCTGAGAATTATTGTGCAATGTGATAAATAGCCTACCCTGATTCCTAGTATGGGAACATACTGTTTTTGGTTCCTTTGTTTTAACCCACACCAAAGGTTCCCATACATTCCTCTAGCTCGCTGAAAATGTCGCCAGAAAGGAACCAGAACGTAGCGTCTCTCCAACGGCTCACTTGGCTCTCCTAGATGCTATTTATGGCATATTGGCAGGGATAAGGCATGTCTCATCAGTGGCAGACCTCCCTCTTCTCTGAAGGGTCAAATTTTGAATTTAAGTTAGCCGTTCCGAAAAGCTGCAACTTTCTTCAATGCTTCGGATTTGCCTTGATCTTCTCAACGGCTGGATTTGATTCAACGGTCACCTCAGCTCTTGGCCATCCCAGATCTTCAACGCCCTTAAAGAGGTGCTCAGTTGCTCCGAGTTGATCACACAAGCTCTCCATCTCTCTGATCTTCTACCTCTCTTTCTCTTCACACATCAATCCTCTTAGTTCCTCTCAAATGGCCAACCCTAACCCAATCGTTGTTATGGATGAAGAGGAGGCTGCTTTTCTTCAAGCATTTCGCGAAAAGAAGGCTAAAGCCTCCTCCTCCAAGCCTGTTTCTGCCTCCACTTCTCCAAAATCCCTCCCCAAAGAAAACCCCGTGGCGAAACCTGCAGAGAAACCAGAAGAGAAGCTTGAGAAACCACCAAAGGATAAGGAAAAGGTGGAAGAGGAACCAACCATGCCCAAAGAAGAGGAGCAAGCCATCACTTTGGATTCAAAATCAGTCACAAAATCAGTTTCTGAAGGCGGGTCGCATGATTCCTCTCCGGATAAATCCCTTCAAGAGATCCTTAGCCCCGAGCCTTCCCCGATCAACCTCAAATCCAAAACTTCCAACCCAGGCCCCTCTGTCGCCACAAGAATGCAACAGAGGAAGAGAAGCTCCCAAGCCATTGTTCCTTATGAAACCAAATCCACA
Organism: Rheum nobile; assembly: GCA_027886185.1. Lineage (NCBI taxonomy): Eukaryota > Viridiplantae > Streptophyta > Magnoliopsida > Caryophyllales > Polygonaceae > Rheum > Rheum nobile. Next base: position 684,519 of record WOAB01000127.1, read on the forward strand.
AAAAAGGCCAAAACCACCACCCTCTCTGCCTCCTCTTCCTTTTCCAAAAGGAAGATCCTAAAACCTCTCATTATCGGCAGAGAATTCTGGACCCAGGAGTTAGAAGAAGAGGATGAGGAACTCTATGGAGAAGCTTTGGATGAGTTCCACTCTTTGTTGCAGTTCCAAGGGTGGGACGAGATACTGTGCGAGCCTTTCTCTGCTTCCGACGAGGTTGTCCGGATGTTTTACCAATCTATGGAGTTTGTACCCCAGAAGGAGAACTCTCCCTGTCACGACGCCATTCTTATCTGGAAGGGAACCAGCTATCCCTTGTCTGCCAACTTGATCGCGTCTGCTCTAAGGCTCGAGCCAAGGTCTGGGTTTGGCATTCTGCCTCAGAAGAAGGGATGGCCTAAAGGAAAAGGGTTCAAGTCCAAAGGAGCAATAGTGAAGAAAATTTATGATGGCGCATCCCCCTCATCTTTGGAGACGAAGGATCTCTCCATCGCAAACCGGCTACTGCATTTCTCGATCACTCGCAACTTGGTTCCCAGGCAAGAGCACAGGAACGAAGTCCTCATCACCGACGCCGTCTACATGGACAAGGTGCTCTCCGGTGCTCAGTTGGATCTTCCCCGTATTGTGCTGGCTCACATGCAATTCTATGCATCCCATGACTCCCATGCTTTACCCTTCCCTCACATCATCAAGAAGCTACTCTCCAACCTCAATCAGTACCCAGAAGACTCACCCAAGACTGCCTACAGCAAATGTCTTACCATGCACACAGTTCGGAAGCTGAAATCTAAGGAACAACAACCCAACCCTGCTGAAACAGAAGAAATCCCGCCTATGGAAAAGGCGAGTTCCCAGGGCCGTTCTAGTTCCCACCCTCAGCAACCCCCCTCTTCAGACTTCTCTACGATCCTCCTTGGGTTGGATCGTATTGAAAAAGCCATCTTGGAAGGCTCGACTGCCAACACAGTCGCCATCCATGATCAAGTAAGAGAGTTGGGGCGTATCGGTTCTGCTATCGAGAGTCTGGTGGAAGTTCTGCAGAAGGATTGGCAAGGTGAAATCAGTGCTCATCAGGCCGCGGGCCAAAATGTAAGAACCGATGACAAGGATGCAGAAGAGGAGGCCGCTACTACGCCATAGGAACGCTTGTTCTAGGTTCCCAGTGCTGCAACGCCACAGCGAGCTAGTAGTTTTCCTTAGGATCCTACTCCCCTCTTCTATCCCTTTTGTTGTCTTTCTTAAGATTGCTTTTGTTGTCTTCCTTGCTATTTGCTGTTTGTGTTGTCGGTTGTCAGTTGTTATGTTGTGGTATAAGTGTTTTGAACAATGATCAATGAAGCTTTAATGACTATATTTGGAATCGTTCCAATGATCAATTTGTCTTTGCCTTAATGTTCTCATTATGACTTTTTTTTAGGCTTGATGCAATTGCATATTCACTTGGATATCATGTTCTTAACTTGTACTTAATCTTTTCGATGATGTCAAAAGGGGGAAGAAAAGGATAGGAACCTTGAACTTTGGAGACTACTGAATTAATAGGAACTCTGAACTAGTTCTATTTCTAAGGGGGAATTTGAAATAAACTTGTTCACTTGCTTAGGGGAATTCGCAACCATTGAATGTTCTATCACTAATCTGTAATGTTGTAAATCCCGTTATCTCAATATGGTCTCATAAGATTCAAAGTCCTATTATGTTGTCAGGTTCCTTGTATTTGTCATCATCAAAAAGGGGGAAATTGTTAGGAAACGGAACTCTGGAACTTAGGTTCCCCTGAGAGTTCCGTTCCTCAGTTTCTCTACTTTTGAAGATGACAAATATTATGATACTAATGTTTTATCTCAAATATGTGTTTTAAGGAACCACAGGAAATTACCTACGGCAGGAAAGCCAAATAGAACAAGGGAACCAAAGGAACACGACAGCTGAAGGAATCCAGAGGAACCCAGGTGTGCCCAGAAATGGAGCTTGCGACATTGCGATTCCCGAAAAAATCTGGGGACACACAACCTCGGACAAAAGTTGTCGAAAACGACTTGTCCGAAGCTTCCAAAAGTCTGCCAAGGTCCAAGAGCTAAAGAACAAGATGCCTAGAGAACCTCTACCTCGGACAGAGACGATGAAAGAGATAGCACATGAAGACGTCGCTGTCCAACAGACGGTTCCCAAGCGGCCAGCTTACTCAACCTCGGACGAAAGCGTTTTGACAACGACACCACAAGGCTCGTCTGAGGTAGTTGACCAACCAAGAGAGATTCTGAGCTGCCTAGGTTGTTTGCACATGCCAAGAACAACGTGGATCAAGGAGAACCACTAATCCTAGGGCAAGCTCAATCCGTGGGAACCAAGAGAGGATCGAGCTGCGAAGAATCCTCTATAAAAGGAAGACTAACCCAAGGGTTATCTTCATGCACTAAAACAAGAACTCACACTCATTAGCAAATATCTAGTGTGAACCTCAAAACAAAGATCATCAAAGCAAACCGAGATCAAGAGGAACCAGTCAAGGAAGAAGAGCTGAGTGCTAAGTTCCTGTGACTGTAAGTGATAGTTCCTAGGTGCGAAAGTCTGTTTCTTGGATTGATTATTGATTGTGTTAAGTTATCTAGGATTGTCTAACTGTGTGTAAGGCAAAGGAACTGTGTGTTCGTTCCTAGGATAAGCTGTAACCAAAAGAGATAAGAAATCAAGAAGTAGACTTTGAAATCCTTTCGAAAGAAAGGTAGTGGTTTTTTATCCTGGATTGCTAGTTGGCAATCAAAGGTTTCCACTATAAGGAACTTGTCATTTGTTTGATTGTTTATCTTTCGCTGCTAAAGGAATTGAGAATCGTTATTCTGAGTTCCTTAAGCTTTTATCTAACAATCACGATCCTACATCCTCTCTTCCTGACAGGATGGTTCCTCTGTTCACCAGTTGTATTATTTTTCTGTGAGCGAGTTTTTCTTATTGAGACTCCAATTGTTTCTTTGGTAGCGTCTCCTTCCACCTCAACTTATTTTGTCTCTACCGCTAGCGTCTGCAAATACATTTTTTCATAAATAAAATGTTGGAAGATTTAATAAAGTATGTCATCATCTTTAATTATTAATGCATACCTCAACTTCATTTGTCGTCCCTTTTGTAGTTTCCCCCTCATTCTGAACTGCACCATCTTTATCATCCTTCTTCTTTTTTGAACGAGTCTTCCTTGTGAATACTTTTTGTTCTTCTTATCTTTTTCTTCAATTTCACAAGCCATTTCTTCTCCTTTCACATTTGCTTCTTCTTTTGTCATCGTTTCTCCACATTTACCCCCAACCTGGACTAGACCCTCAACATCATCAACCTTCTGCTTTACTACACCACCTTCCGCCAGTATCTTGGCATTGTCGCCTACACCATCATCATCCTTCTGCTTTTCTACACTGGCATTGTCGCCTGTACCATCATCATCCTTTTCCTTTTCAACACTACCTTCAGCTGGTAGCTTGCCATTGTCGCCTGCACCATCAACATCATCATTCTTTTGCTTTTCTACACTACCTTCATCTGGTAGCTTGGCATTTTCGCCTACACCATCATCATCATCATCATCATCCCTTTGCTTTCAATAAACAACCATATATCCTAAATTGCCATTGTCAACTTGAATGTCACCATCATCATCGTCATCATGTAGGGGATTTGAAGCAGACCCCCCCCCCCCATTCCATCCATTTTGACATCCTCATCACGACCATGTACAACATTCTTCTTCAATAAATAAAAAATTAGCTTTAACTTGAAAGAGTTATAACTAGGTGCATCAATCTAAACATATTAAGTTGTAAATATGACATTCCTAAAATATAGTTCGACAAAAAGAAAGCTTTATGCATCCATCCAACTTAAAAACACTGACTTTATATTTTGTTACTATGACATTCCTGCTATAGTGTTTGGCAAAAAGAGAGCTTTAACTTACAAGAAATATAACTTATTGTATCAATATCAAGTTGAAAAACAGTGTCATTTTAACTTTTTAATATGACATTCATATTCTACATTCCGACAAAAATATTGCTTCAGCTTGCAGGAAATAAAAATCTAAGTTACCAAAATAGAATAACGATTGTTGACAGTTATCTTACCTCCCCTTCCTCCTGTTCAATGTTCTCTTCATCATCATTTGTTGCATCTGAGTTGTTGTGGATATCTGAGTTGTTGAATGTCCTCTTCTTCATCATTTGTTCCACTATGCCCAAGTGTTTTTTTATAGCACTAAATCCTGCTTCCACTTGGTTTTCCAAATTACTCATACGCTCATGAAGCTCTTTCATAGAGCACATCAACTATCTTGCTTCCAGGCTTGAGGACTTCGCAGTCGGGACAGGGGCCGAAACACTCTTTCCTTTTCTTCTACCATTGATAGACCTCTTATTACTTAGCTTGAATTTCTCAACTGCCTTGTCAAAGTAAGTGTCCTTCACTTCTCCAACAAATTTACATCATTTTAAGACATCCACCTCAACTTCTTCCTCTATTAACACCACATTTGGAACAAAACGGGATGTATCCTTCCCCAAGAAAGACTCCACAGCCGTCGCATCAGGTTGTGAATCAGATGACCATCGTAGACCGCGTGGATAGGCCTCATTATCCACCAAATGTGCAAACGCTGAAGCAATTGGTTTTACAGCTTCAAATAGCCATACTTGAAGCGCAATTTTTCTTGTCAGTATGATTCTTATTTCTTGTAAGAAACTATCAATATATTGTAATTACAATACCAACTTCAAAACTATATACATTACATCCTGTCATGTTACCTGAAAGGCCATTGGCAACCCTTTGAGTTTGTAACCGAACCTTGCACTTGAGTCTCTGCTTGTTTGTACTGTTTCCAATCTATTCTTCACCGTTGAACTCAATCCCTGGTGAGTTTCAATGTAGCTAACCCTGCCCCACGAGAATTTCGTTAATCGATCGATATTAGTCAATAATTTGACATGACACGTGCTTATGCGAACCTTTTTCTCAACCCCAAGAATGATGCCCTCTAATATAATCAATAATGCCATCTTATATTTCAAAGGGCTCTCATCCCGTGTACGCATAAATAGGATCTCCAGCTCAACCAAGGTCAAATTTTGTACATCAAATACCTCTTTCACGGCATTCTTATCCAGCTTCAGCTATTTATCATTAATTTTACCACAGTTTAACCTCATCACAAGTGCAAACTCCTTAATTGAAAAACGCATCAGATGTCCTTGCAGGTCATATACCACGTCTCCCACAACTTGCTCGTTTCTACTTGACGAAATAAAACGTAATGCACAAGCTGGTATTAAAAGGTTTGTTGACGAACCATCTTCACAGTTGGTCCAAATGGACTATCTATTATCCTCTGCCAGTCCACATGGGAGAGACATTTCTCAATATTTTCAGCATTTCACGTCGACGGTTTTGGTTGACTCTGCCTTGAAAGTTTTTCCCTTCAAATCTCAATAAATGACCCTAAATAATACAAATTATATGAGGTCAATAAATACAAAAGGAACATATACTTAAAAACTACATGATGTGAAATATGAAAAACTAGTAAGAATGAGCTAAACCAAAATTTACCTTTTTAGCCATTTCAAATTCCCCCGTGTATTCTTTAATCGACTACAACACTTCAGTTGGCCTGGTGGACATAGACAAACAATAAAGAATATCAACATTTCAGTTTTTTCTATGCACAAAAATGATCATACTGAGATGTAGAGATCAGAGGAGAAGAGAAGGAAGTTGCGAGAGGAAGAGAGCTATAAAGTGAGACAAATAAATACATTAACTTTTAACACACAACAATGTTTCACAAACTGACATTTTAATTGTTTATTTCAACAATATAACTATACCATGTGACAAAAATATGAACAACACTGACATGAAGTTTTCAACCAATGGTAATTCGTGCAATTATGACAAAAATAAATACTTATTTGACATTCTCATTGTTTATTGCGACAATATAACTTAAGAAATAGTACATTCAGTCTACATACAGGGTTTCCACAGGTTTATATTAATCAATTTAAGCTACCTTCCCCATTTCTACCACAAGGGTCTTTTTTAACCAGTTTTCACAAGTTTATATAAATCGCTGCATTGAAGTTCGATTCATTTCAGGTTAAAAGAACAATAGTGACTAAACCCTAAAACGAACAACAGTGACTCAACCCTAATACCCAATGAACAATAGTGAAGCAACCCTAAAACGGCATTGAATGGCTACAACCCTAAAATGAAGGACATACCTCGAAGGCTTGAACAAGATAGATAGAAGAGGAAGATGAATTGGAAGCGCGAGCCGAATGGCGTCGTCGGTGGAACACCTACAATTTGGTGCCGTCGTCGGAGGAAGATTCAGAAGTGCGTCATCGGTGGAACACCTGAAATTTGGCGACGTCGTCAGAGGATGATTCAGAAGCGCGAGCGAACGTCGTTGAAGGGCTTCGTCGATGAAACACTTGCAATTTTGCGCCGTCGTCGGAGGAAGGATCAGAAGCGCGACTCCCGCTAACGATGGACCTTAGGGAGATTATGGAGTTTACAACAGGAGAAACATTTCGAGTTTACGATAGAGACGATGGACCTTTTTGAGAAACCTTTCGGGTTTGATTTTGGGTTCTTCATGAGAAACCTGCAATCTGGGTTGATTTAGGGTTCTTTAGAAAACTCTCGTTTAGAGGAGGATGGAGACGGTGAAGTGAAAGTTAAAAAACCATTTCAGTTTTCTGTAGCAAGTTTCATTTTCAATTTCAAATTTGGCCAGAATTAAATTTGTCTTTTTTTTAAACAACAAAACCTTTGTCGTGTCATATTTTGTTTTTCAAAAGAAAAAGAAAAGTCTATTTTAATTTTACCAATTTATTTGGGGGGTATTTTTGCAAAAAAAGAAGGTAGGGTATATATGCAAATGGCAGACTAGGCCAATCAAATCTGGGTAAATCAAACTCGGTTGGGGAAACCAGTGTTGAACCGGGTTTTTATAAACCAAAAGAAACCTCACATAAATCTCTATTTATACCCAAATAGGCAAGGCTGCACTTCCGAGGAAGGTGGACGAATCTACAAGGTCAAGATTCCAATTCCTAGCGGATGCTTCAGAGGATATGATTGACGATGATCCTGGGCAGGGCCGAACACAAGATTTTCGTCCAGTGGGGGCACAAATCCTGCGTAGCTAAAATCAAATTTAATTACAATCTCACACAATAATTTTGTTGTTGTTAATATGACGAGATTAGCCCGATGCAGTTATTATTAACAACAAATTAAGAGATTTTCCCATGAGGGGTATACGATTACAAAACAAAAGATTCAGCAATGCAGGGAGTAGGTGTAAAAAATTCAACAAAGCAAGAATTAAGCTAGAGTGAGTGAACATAACATAACATATGTAGAATAAAAATTCTCTTCATGCCCACAAGGACAAGAATGATAAATTGAGGTTAGTTGATTAATTCAGTGGTTTAAGCAACAAAACATTACTTAGGAGTACTCTTTTTTATCTCGACAGAGGTGGATATGCTTTATATTTGGTGAACATAAACTTTGTATGTTCTATCCCATATCAACTCAATTTACCCTTTATCGAAAATAAAAATTGAAGATGATCTCATCTTGTACTATGATTATTTTATTAGTTCACTTTCGACATAGGTTGTTTCTCAAAGCACCCAATCTAATTCATTTAGTATGTAGAGAAACAAAAACTTTTGGGTAAGCTGTATAATCTCAACATCCTAGTCATATCACATACACACACTGTGCATTCAATTGAATAGGGAGAAAAAAAGCCATGGAGGTAGCATCAGGTATGAGATGATGTGGAAAAGGAGTTTAGTTTTTAGGGTTAGAAATTGGAAGTAATTTTTTTTTCTATGGGGGCCATGCCTCTACTGGTCCCTACGTAGGTCCGCCCATGATACTAGACGAGCGCCAATTCAAAATTCACAAGTTCAGCCGAATTCGGAAAGTACTAACACGATCTATGCCATGGAGAATGACCTTCCTAAAACATCAACGTCCAAATCAAATTGGAAGAAAAAAGACAGTAACACATGGAAAACAATGAACGCCAAATCTAGCATAAAGGACATAGTGTTAGGAAACAGAACTCAGGAACCTCAGTTCCCATGAGAGTTCCTTTTCTCAGTTTTTCTACTTTTGAAGATGACAAATACTTTGATACTAATGTTTTATTTCAAAGATGTGTTTAAAGGAACCACAGGACAGTTGTTGAAACCATGGAAGCCAAACAAGATAAAGAAACCAAACAAGCAAGCCAAAGGAACCCAAAAGTGCCCAGAAATGCAACACGTGACTTTGCTCTTCCCGATGAAGATGGGAACACAGAACCTCGGACAAAAGATGGTGAAAGCGACTTGAGCAAAGCTTCTAAAAGTCTGCCACCATCCAAAGGAAAGCTCCAAAATGTCTAGAATGCTGAACCTCGGACAAAGGTTGCTGAAAGCGACGTGACACAAGGCTGTCACCATCCAGAGGATAGTTCCAAAGTGTCTAGGTTGCTGAACCTCAGACGAAAGGAGTTGGACAACGACATGACAGACTTGTCTGAAGCAGTTGACCAACCAATATGGATTCTGAGTTGTCTAGGTTGTTGGTACATGTCTAAGTCAGCGTGAATCAAGGATTACCACACAACCTAGGTCAAGCTTGCTATGTGGGAACCAAGAGAAGATACAACCTCGAGGATCCACTATATAAGAAAGATAAACTCCGTTGTTATCTTCAAGAATCACAACAGAATCACACTCCATAGCAAACATCAAAGTGTGAAGCTTCAAACAGATCGTCAACTCAAACCAAGATCGAGAGGAACCAGTCAAGGAATCTGAGAGTTGTGTGCTAGTTCCTGTGACTGTAATTGAGTTGGTTCCTTAGTGGTTAGGACTACTTCTGTGATTGATTATACTTGCTGTTAAGTTTACCTAGGATTGTCTAACTGTGTGTAAGACAAAGAAACTGTCTGTTTGTTCCTAGGGTAATCTGTAACTGAAGTGATAAGAAATCAAGAAGTAGACCTTGAAATCCTTTCGAAAGAAAGATAGTGGTTTTTATCCTAGATTGCTAGTTGGCAATCAAAGGTTTCCACTATAAGGAACTTGTTCATTTATTTTGATTGTTTATTTCCGTTGCGAAGGGAATTGAATATCTGTATTCTCAGTTCCCTTGTTATTACTCTAACAATCACGATCCTATAATTGGTATCAGAGCAGGAAAAGCTCTAGATCTTTGTTTAAGTTTGCAGATCTAAGATGTCCCAGTCAAGCAAGTTCGAGCTCAGAATCTCCACCAACAAACCACATCTCCGAAAGAAGGGAGAAGAAACATGGTGGGCCAAGTGCATGGAAAGCCACATAAAGACCAATGACTACCAATGCTGGAGGATAGTCGAGAATGGAGATGGCCATGTCGATCTCAACCAAAAGGAAGAAGATTGGAAAACTGAGCACTATGTCATCATGGAAAAGAACGCCAAGGCTAGATAGTTCATTCTCAACAGACTGGATAGAGAAGATATGGACAAAGTCATAGGAATCAAGACGGCAAAAAAAATGTGGCAAGCACTCAAGGACATGCATGAAGGAAGTGAGGAACTAAAGCAAAGCCGAAAGTTTGCTTTAAAAGGAGAATACCACACATTCAAAATGATGGAAACTGAAACCATCTCTGAGTATTACTCTCGCTTCAACAGGCTCATTAGAAAGCTAACAGCGGCTGAGGTCACCCTTGATGAAGTCTCCAAATCACTGGTGGTCATCAATGGACTTAACTCTAAGTTCACCCTCATCAAAGGAATCATGAAGAACACCCCATGCATTCAATCCCTTCCCTTGACTCAAATCATAGGGAAACTGGAGGTTGAAGAAGGAGAACACACCAAGGTCAATGCTGATAAGAAACTGGAGAAAGGAATTGCCCTCAAAATCTCCAAAGCCCTCACAAGGCTTGAAATGGAGCAGGAGAACTCAGACCTAGAAGATGAGGAGTGTAACATCCCAGGCCAAGCTACCCCAGCCACCAAGCCGCCCAGCCACCCAATGGTGCAGGCGCCGGTACTGGTGCCGCCTGGTTGTCCAAGGGCATGCAGCCCACACACCCAACCCTTCCCCCATTTAAATGGGTAGGTTGTTGCCCACGGGGATCGAACCCGGGACCTTTAGATACAAGGGCAATGCCTTACCACTTGTATCACCAATTGTGCTGCAGCGCAATTGGTGATACAAGTGGTAAGGCATTGCCCTTGTATCTAAAGGTCCCGGGTTCGATCCCCGTGGGCAACAACCTACCCATTTAAATGGGGGAAGGGTTGGGTGTGTGGGCTACATGCCCTTGGACAACCAGGCGGCACCAGTACCGGCGCCGGCACCATTGGGTGGCTGGGCGGCTTGGTGGCTGGGGTAGCTTGGCCTGGGATGTTACAAAAAAAGTACACTTTGAATGAGAGGGGCTCTGACCTTATCGGGCCAGCCATTTCTCTATCCATGGGCCGCAGCCCATGTACCCCAACCAAATTCCCATGGCTGGGAGGTTATTCGTGAGTCTCGAACACGAGACCTCACGCTTTAACAAGTGACCTAACGCCCACTTGTTACCAATTGTGTTGCAGCGCAATTGGTATCAAGGTGCTTAGGCGCTTGATAAAGGGTGGAGAGGTCGCGTGTTCGACTCTCACCAACAACCTACCCAGTTGGGGGAAGGGTTGGGGTACACGGCCTGCAGGCCTGTTAAGGATGGCAGTGCCGGGGTATTTGTCAGGCCCGTTGTCGGCAAGGTCAGTCACCAACATAAAGTGTACTTTTTTGTAACATCCCAGGCCAAGCTATCCCAGCCACCAAGCCGCCCAGCCACCCAACGGTGTCGGCGCCGGTACTGGTGCCGCCTGGTTATCCAAGGGCATGCAGCCCACACACCCAACCCTTCCCCCATTTAAATGGGTAGGTTGTTGCCCACGGGGATCGAACCCGGGACCTTTAGATACAAGGGCAATGCCTTACCACTTGTATCACCAATTGCGCTGCAACACAATTGGTGATATAAGTGGTAAGGCATTGCCCTTGTATCTAAAGGTCCCGGGTTCGATCCCCGTGGGCAACAACCTACCCATTTAAATGGGGGAAGGGTTGGGTGTGTGGGATGCATGCCCTTGGACAACCAGGCGGCACCAGTACCGGCGCCGGCACCGTTGGGTGGCTGGGCGGCTTGGTGGCTGGGATAGCTTGGCCTGGGATGTTACAAGGAGGACGAACTTACAGCTCTCTTCACAAAGAACATCAAAAAATTCTTTGTGAAGGGAAAGTTCCAAAAGGGCAGTTCCTCTCACAATGGACCGAGGAGAGATCTCAAAGATGTCTCTTGCTATGAATGCAAAGAAAATGGGCACTACGCTAAGAGCTGTCCCAACAAAGAAGACTCTAAAGAAGATGAAAGACCTCAAAGGAAGAAGGCTCTTGTGGCCTCATGGGGAGAAGACTCAGATGAGGAACTAAATCTGAGTGGATTCTCTGGAGGAAGATGTCTCATGGCAAAAGGAGATTCAAGCGACTCAGAAGAACTTGAGGTAACTTCTAATGACTTCCTAAAATCTCTAGTTGATTGTGATAAGAAACAACTTCTAAAAATCATAAAGAAATTAGGAAAGGAAACGAGTGCTCTTCAACAAAAACTTGATGATTGTGAAGATGAGATTACTTGCCTGACTGTTGATAACTCTGTGTGGAGTAAGAAACTTGATGAAACTGAGAAAGATCTAGCTGAAACCCACTCCAAACTCATTGATATTAGGAATGTGCATGCTAGTCACCTTAAAATTTGCCAATCCTATAGTGAGACTAAGATATAATCTGTTACAGTTCCTATGCATGATAATCTATCTGGAAATGATTTGCTTCAATCTATAATTGATAGGTTAGATACTCTCACTGACTCTATAAATGAAAAAACGATCAATCAAACTGTCTTTGTGAAACAACGTCATGGAGTTGGATACATTGACAACAAGATCAATGATGATGCTGGAAATGAAAAGGTTAGACGTGAAATTGTTGAGATGAATGAGAACCTCAGTACTTCTCTTGCGACTTCTCGAGATAGGAATCAGTTCCTATTAGAGAAGATCATGGTGCTTGAGAACAAGGATGAGGTTGCCAAGCTTCTCAAAGAAAGTTCTGAAAGTCCAAAAAGGGACCCTAAGACCTCTGAGAGGGAACTTAAGGGAAAGGAGAAAGTTTCTCCTAAAGACAAGTGGTTCACTAATTCTTTTGCTCACAAGAGGTACGTGGACATGGCTCATGGTAAGGTTAGAAATAATGTTGATTTCAATAAAAGAAAAAATGAAAAACCTTTTAGGCCAGGAAAGGGAAAATATGGTCATGTTGTGTACAATCGTTTGTGTTTATATTGTGGTAAGAATGGTCATTACAACACTGAGTCTCCTAAGAAAAGGAACTATGATAATGAGAAAAGTGCATACTACCATGAAAGGAACCAGTTCTCTTGTCATTCACAGACTTGTAATAATAATTCATATGCTAATCCCCCTAGTAAAGCCAAGCTTCACTGGGTTCAGAAATCTTAGTTTCCTTGTGTTCAGAAATCTTAGTTTCCTTGCTCATGCCATATGACCGGAAGAAGAAATCAAATGACCTCTCTTCAACCTCTCCAAGGAGGGAACATCTCTTTTGGAGACAAAAGCAAAGGAAAAATTTGTGGAATAGGAACTGTGAAACTCAATGACCACATTAAGGTAAACAAAGTCCACCTTGTTGATAATCTTGCTTTTGATCTAATTAGTGTGTCACAGCTGTGTGATCAAGGAGACAACGAAGTTAGATTCAAATCAAATGAATGCATTGTCCTTGACTCCTCGGGACAAATCATCTTAAAAGGTAAAAGGTTCAACAATGTGTATGTTGTTGACCCATCCTTTGTTCCCAAGGAGAAACTCTGTCTCTCAACTGTGAATGATCAAACGGACTTGTGGCATCAACGTCTTGGTCATGCAAGCACCAAATTGATCCAAAAGCTATACTCAAAGGAGCTAGTCAGAGGCCTCCCAAAGTTAAGTGGCAAATCTGAAGAACCATGCTCAGACTGTGTAAAAGGGAAACAAGCTCGAAGTTCCTTCAAATCCAAAAATATGGTAAGTTCCTCAAGGCCCCTTGAACTCATCCACATGGACCTTTGTGGACCCATGAGAGTTCAAAGCCTAGGAGGAAACAGGTATATATTTGTTCTTGTCGATGACTTCTCTCGTTTCACTTGGACAATTTTTTATAAAATCTAAGAGTAAAGTCATTGGACGATTTAAGGATCTGGTTTCCATGTTAGAAAAATCTCTCGATTGCCCCATCAATTCTATTCGTTCTGACCATGGTACTGAGTTCGAAAATGGAGAATTTCTAATCTTTTGCAGTGAGCATGGCATTGATCACAACTTCTTTGCACCATACACTCCTCAACAAAATGGAGTAGTGGAAAAGAAGAATAGAACCTTCGAAGACATGGCTCGAACTATGCTCATCTCAAGTGGACTCTCTCAATCATTCTGGGCTGAGACAATCAATACAGCCTGCTATATCATCAATCGAGCTATGCTTCGCCCAATCACAGAGAAGACTCCCTATGAACTTCTAAGAGGAAGAGTTCCCAACATCTCACATCTTAGGGTGTTCGGATGCAAATGCTTTGTGCATAACAATGGAAAAGATAATCTTGGTAAATTCGACCCAAGGAGTGATGAAGGGATCTTCATTGGATATGCCTCAAGCAGCAAAGCATACAAGGTCTTCAACAATAGGACTAAAAAGGTAGAAGAAAGTGTTCATGTTGTTTTTAATGAGAAATCACTTGGTAGAAATATGTAGAACACCACCAGTCCCTTTGAAGATCCATTTCCCAAGCCACCTCAAGAAGATCCAGATGAAGATATCACACATCCCAGTTCCTACCCAGCTACACAAGTTGTTCCGCCAGTTCCTCCACCAGTTCCCATGGACAATCAACAACAATCAATCTCTGGGAACCATGAACATGAAGATAATACCCGTGGAGACATCAATGATTCATCCTCTCACATGTTCTTCAATGGAGAAGGTGATCCCAACATAGAAGTTGAAGCTGAATGTTCAAATCAAAATACCTCCACATCAAATGCTCTAGCCCCCAATAGAGAAAGAAAAATCATTAAGCCTCCCGTCAGGTTCGAACATCTAACCTTCTTTGCTTTCAATGCTTTCTTATCTATTATGGAACCAAAGAACATAGGTGAAGCACTAAAGGATGTAGACTGGATCCAAGCCATGCAAGATGAACTTCATCAGTTTGAAAGGAACAAAGTGTGGCATCTAGTTCCCCGCCCCAAGGATAAGCATATCATAGGAACTAGATGGGTTTTCAGAAACAAGCTCGATGACTCAGGAGCTGTAATTAGGAACAAAGCAAGGCTTGTTGTTCAGGGATACAATCAACAAGAAGGAATCGACTATGATGAAACCTATGCTCCAGTGGCAAGGATTGAAGCAATAAGGTTGTTGATTGCTTTCGCATCACACAAGGGTTTCAAACTATTCCAAATGGATGTAAAGACCGCCTTCCTCAATGGCATTCTTCAAGAGGAAGTCTATGTCAAGCAACCACTCGGTTTTGAAGACAGTGATCATCCAGACCATGTCTATTTCCTAGACAAAGCCTTGTATGGTCTCAAGCAAGCTCCTAGAGCTTGGTATGATCGTCTTGCCCAGTTCCTACTCTCCAATGGTTACAGGCGTGGAATCATTGACAAGACTCTCTTCATTCTAGAGGAAGAAGGTAACATCTTAGTGGTTTAAATTTATGTTGATGATATCATTTTTGGTTCCACTAACCTGTCCCTTGTAGATAAGTTCAAAGACTTGATGAGCAGTGAATTTGAAATGAGTCAAAATGGAATCATGCAAGCCTCTCTCTACACCTATCTCTACAATTGCTCATTTGGACAAAGATCACTCAAGTCCTCTCGTGGAAGAAAAACTCTATAGAGGTATGATATGCTCTCTCATGTATCTAACAGCTAGTCGTCCTGACATTGTGTTTGTTGTTTGCTTGTGTTCTAGGTTTCAATCATGTCCAAGAGAAACACACTTAGTTGCTGTGAAAATGATATTTCGATATCTCAAGGGAACTGACTCACTCTGCATTTGGTACCCCAAAGAGTGTCCCTTTGAGTTGATGGGTTTCACTGATGCTGATTATGCTGGATACTTGGTGGATAGGAAGAGTACTTCTGGAATGGCACAATTCCTAGGGCCTTGCCTTGTGTCATGGGGCTCAAAGAAACAAATCTCAGTCTCCCTCTCCACCACAGAATCTGAGTACATTGCAGCTGCCTCTTGCTGTTCCCAACTCTTATGGCTAAAGCAACAACTTGCGGATTTCGGTATGTCTTATGGTCCTCTTACTGTTCTTTGTGATAACACCAGTGCTATAAACATGTCTATGAATCATGTGCATCATACTAGGACCAATCATATAGATATAAGGCATCATTTCCTTAGAGATCATGTTGAGAAAGGGAACATCATTATAAAATTTTGTAGAACTGAAGATCAGGTTGCAAATATATTCACCAAAGCCTTGAATAGAGCTCCCTTCGAGAACCTTAGATTAGAACTGGGAATGATTCCTATAAACTAGCAGTTCCTTTAGTTTAAAGTTCCTCTCCAATTCCCTTGATTGACTAGTTCAGATCTCTTTACTTGTCTTTGTCTTGGAATCTTTGTGTTATTTCTCTTGCGTTAGACCCTCATATCCATAATGGTTACTCAAAAGGCTTTGACAAAATTTTCTAGTTCTTCCCCTTGGATGTTCATTTCTTATTAAAATTCAATCATTGTCCAAGTTTCTTTGTTGGCCCAAAAGTCACAATCAGATCACATTCTAACCCCACAATACAAGCCGAAATGATGATTGTGTACTATGACCCTTCCTTGCCTCATTTCACAATCTAATTCCCTATGATCCTTCTCTTAACCCTCTCTGGAAATTAGTGTATGATGCGATAAATGGCCTTCCCCGATTTATTTTATGGGAACGTACTTTCAGGTCCTATGTCTTAAAACCCCACATCACAAAGGTTCTCATATATCCCTCTAGCACACTGAAAAAATTGCCAGAAAGGAACTAGGTCAAGCTGCTCTTCAAACGGCTCGTAGAAACTCGCTCCTCCCAAGACAACATTTATGGCAATTTCATAGCGTCAGAGATGTCTTCTCAGCTTTGAACAGTTTCCATTTCTGAGTATTTGTTTTTTGAATCTGTGACCGTTTCACCGCCGATAAAGCTGCAAGAAAATTAGCCGTTTCAATTCTTCAAAGTTCCCAGAATCTCTCTCGTCAACGGCTTGATTTCTCCAACGGCTCCAATAATGCTCAAGGGTTATTTAAGGTCTCCTGTTTAATTGAGCCGAGCACTCTGCTTTCTCTCGCTTTCTCTCAATCTCTTGTTCACCTTTTCTCTCAAAACACAAAGCTCCTCAAATGGCCAAGAAAAATCTCAATCTTAACCTTGCCCAAGACGAGGAGGAAGCTGCCCTCCTAAGAGCCTTCAGAGAGAAGAAAGCAGCCTCTTCCTCCAAATCCCCTGATCTCACACCCACAAAAGAACCCTTACCTAAGCATACAGAAGAGGTGGAAAAGGAACTCCACCATGGATCTGCATCAGCTACTCATACTGTCTCTAAGGGCGGTTCCCACGACTCTTCTCCAGACAAGGAAACCATGGAGATTCACAGCTCTGACCCCTCACCGGTTAGCACCAAATCCAAGGTTGCTCCCTCAGTTGCTACCAGGCTCAAACTCCGAAAGAGGAGTTCCCAGGCCCTGGTTCCCTACAACCCTGCCTCCAAAGAGCCGATCCCCTCCAAAAAGGCCAAATCAGTTGTCCTGTCTTCCTTGTCCACCAGAGCCATAACCTCCACTCTAGGGCAAGTGTCTTCCTCATTCGCTAAGAGGAAGATACTCAAGCCCCTCATCATTGGTGAGGAGTTCTGGACCCAACCCCTAGAAGAAGAAGATGAAGCTCAATTCGGCGAAGCCCTCAGTGAATTCCATTCTCTGCTCCAGTTTCAAGGGTGGGACCAACTCTTGGTGGAACCCTTCTCAGTATCCGACGAAGTGGTACGTCTCTTCTATCAGTACATGACCTTTATGCCAGCCAAGGAGAACTCTCCCTGTAATGATGCCATCCTTCAATGGAAGGGAACCATGTTCCCTTTGTCCCCAAGCATCATCGCCTCAACTCTAGGGATTGAGCATAGATCAGGCTTTGACATTCTGCATCAAAAGAAGACTTGGCCCAAAGGCAAAGGGTACAAAACCAAAACTGAGGTGGTCGGCAAGCTCTATGATGGCGACAATCCAAAGAATTTGCTGACAAAGGGGCTCTCTCTGTCCAACAAGCTCCTGCACTTCTGGATCATAAGGAATTTGGTTCCCAGGCAGGAGCACCGAGCCACAGTTCTCATCACCGATGCCATCCTCATGGATAAGATCCTGTCTAGTGACCAAGTTGATCTCCCCAAGCTAGTGTTATCTCATATGTAGTTCTGTCAATCCCATGAATCTCGTGCATTGCCCTTCCCTCACCTCATACAAAAACTTCTCTCCATGCTTAGCCAGTACCCATCAGATCTCAGGGAAACAACCTACAGCAAGTTTCTAACCATGGCCACTGTCAAGAAGCTCAAAACCAAAGATCATCTGGATGCTCCTTCTGATGTGCACGCGGAATTGCCTAAGGAAAAGGCAAGTTCCCAAGCCACTCCAAGCTCCTTGCCTCCGCTCTACCCCGTTCAAGACTCCTCTGCGATCCTAGCTTCATTGGGTCGTATTGAAAAAGCCATCACAGAAGGAACCACTGCTATCTCTGGTGCCATCCGTGATCAAGTAACTGAAATGGGAAAAACCAGAAAGGCTGTATCTGGTCTAATGGATGTGATTCAACAGACCTTGGAGGCTGCAATTGGAGGCAATCAGGCCGCTGAGATGGCTACAGGCCAAGATGAAGGAACTGCAGAAAAGAAGGAAACTGAAGAGGAGGCCACTACGCTGCCATAGGAACGTCTCTCCTAGTTCCCAGTGCTATAACATCAGAGTGTGCTAGTAGTTCCCTAGGGTCCTACTCCCCTCTTTTATCCTTATTTTGTCTATGTCAAGCTGCTTGTGATCTTTTGTTCCTCTTTCCACTATGCATCTCTGGACAATGTATTGACCTTAATGATTAATGAACTCTTTTGGTAATGTTTCTAATGCATCATTTGTCTTTGCCATAAGTTTCTATTATGGTGACTGTCATGGGTTTAACGAAATTGTTTATTTCACATTGATATCCTATACTTGATAAGTAAATTAATCTTTTCGATGATGTCAAAAGGGGGAAGAATGGATAGGAACCTTGAACTCTTGAAACTACTGGACTTATAGGAAATCTAAACATGTTCTACTTCTGAGGGGGAACTCAAATAACTTAGTTCATTTGCTTAGGGGGAATTTGCAACTATTGAATGTTCTCTCATTACTTTATAAAGTTGTAAATCTCTTAGCTCAACTATTCTCATGAATCTCATGTCCTTATTATGTTGCCAGGTTCCTTATATTTGTCATCATCAAAAAGGGGGGAATTGTTAGGAAACGGAACTCAAGAACCTCAGTTCCCATGAGAGTTCTTTTCCTCAGTTTCTCTACTTTTGAAGATGACAAATACTTTGATACTAATATTTTATTTCAAAGATGTGTTTAAAGGAATCACAGGACAATTGTTGAAACCATGGAAGCCAAACAAGATAAAGAAACCAAACAAGCAAGCCAAAGGAACCCAGAAGTAACCAGAAATGCAACACGTGACTTTGCTCTTCACGATGAAGTTGGGAACACAGAACCTCGGACAAAAGATGGTGAAAGCGACTTGAGCAAAGCTTCTAAAAGTCTGCCACCATCCAAAGGAAAGCTCCAAGATGTCTAGAACGTTGAACCTCAGACAAAGGTTGCTAAAAGCAACGTGACACAAGGCTGTCACCATCTAGAGGATAGTTCCAAAGTGTCTAGGTTGCTGAACCTCGGACGAAAGGAGTTGAACAATGACATGACAGACTTGTCTGAAGCAGTTGACCAACCAATGTGGATTCTGAGTTGCCTAGGTTGTTGGTACATGTCTAAGTCAGCGTGAATCAAAGATTACCACACAACCTAGGTCAAGCTTGCTCTGTGGGAACCAAGAGAAGATCCAACCTCGAGGATCCACTATATAAGGAAGATAAGCTCCGCTGTTATCTTCAAGCATCAAAACAGAATCACACTCCATAGCAAACATCAAAGTGTGAAGCTTCAAATAGATCGTCAACTCAAATCAAGATCGAGAGGAACCAGTCAAGGAATCTAAGAGCTGTGTGCTAGTTCCTGTGACTGTAAGTGAGTTGGTTCCTTAGTGGTTAGGACTGCTTCTGTGATTGATTATACTTGCTGTTAAGTTTACCTAGGATTTTGTCTAACTGTGTGTAAGACAAAGAAACTGTGTGTTTGTTCCTAGGGTAATTTGTAACCGAAGTGATAAGAAATCAAGAAGTAGACCTTGAAATCTTTTCGAAAGAAAGGTAGTGGTTTTTATCCTAGATTGCTAGTTGGCAATCAAAGGTTTCCACTATAAGGAACTTGTTCATTTATTTTGATTGTTTATTTCCGCTGCGAAGGGAACTGAATATCTGTATTCTCAGTTCCCTTGTTATTACTCTAACAATCATGATCCTACACATAGGATCATTTAAAGAAAGTGCTAAGGATTCCCTTCCCAATAAAGGAAATTAAAGAAGATTTGAGGCTGCTAGTAAGGCAAGTTCAAAGACGATGGTGAAGGATCAAAATATTATCAATCTGCCACAGAATCGAAAATCTTTGATAGTAATTCGGGAAAGAATAAATAGGTTGCGATTGTTGGTGGTGCTAAGGTGGTCATGGATGTCGTAGGCGTCAGTGTTGTAGAATTGCGTGAAGAAGTACGTGTAGCGGCAATGACATGCAACATGTTGTACACGACTTTTACAACGGTGCCCTTTGACTTTCCTTGTCCACCAAGGGGTATATCTTTTGGTGGTGTATCCAATGGGTGGTGGCGGCTCGGTGGCATGCGTGGCAATCTTCACAATGAGCCAATCTTTGGCAAAGGCGATGTGCACAGTAGGAGGCTTCTCCTTTCGAGCGAAGGCCTTCAAGTTTGCTTTGCCAC
Organism: Rheum nobile; assembly: GCA_027886185.1. Classification (NCBI taxonomy): domain Eukaryota; kingdom Viridiplantae; phylum Streptophyta; class Magnoliopsida; order Caryophyllales; family Polygonaceae; genus Rheum; species Rheum nobile. The sequence goes on from WOAB01000127.1 coordinate 704,817, forward strand.
CCGGGAGCAACGTCATCTAATGGATCTATCTGGTCGGAGAAATTGTCAAAGGAATGTTGTGGAGGTACCAGGGTTAGAACGTGCGTTGTTATAGGGTTGTGATGAGTGCGAACTCGCCTCTAATTTCTTATTTTCCGCATCTAGATCTTTTTTGGTCCCTTGCAACTTGGTCCTACAAAATAGAATGAAGAGATAATGGAAGAAAACTGACCCTCACCTGTTATGTACAAAAGAATAAGTAATAAGGAAATCATCATGAATATCCCTCCTATCAAACAACCAAGGATGACCTAGCAAAGTATGAATAACATCCATCAAAATAACACCACAAAGAATGATATCATGGTATTGACTTGTTGAAAGAAGGTTCCCTCAAGGAACCTTAGGTATTTTGATGATGATAAACACCATGCATCTGATGGTTTGTTCTTGAGTATTGTTTCAGGGAACAACAAAAAGCATGAGAACTATTTGGAGAAGTTCCAAGGAACAGTGGTTGTGACACATGGATCAGAAATCCTAAGAAACAGTGGGAACAAGAGCATTAGAGGTCAAGAAGAAGAGAATGAATGGAGATTCCAGGGAACAAGGAAAACAAATCAAAGAAAGATGTCAACGTTCCAATGAAGAGGCAAATCGCAAGATATTGCGTCTAGGGTTTTGAATGTTTGCTTGGAGCACAATGAGACGTTCAAACAAGGAAAGTGAAGAATATATCTTGCAGATAATGGGTCAGAATTATCATGGAGAGATAAGATCTATTTATGGAAACAAGATAATGTCAAGTTGGAAGATATTGTTTATGGTATTTTAGGATATTGTTTGATGGAAAGATATAATGTTATTTATGGGATAATATATCAGATTAGACCATAAATAAATTATATTTTCGTCATCCTTTGGAGGCCTATAAATACAAGGCATTATCAACCTAGTTTGACATGCTTCCAAGAGAGAAAGAGGAGCATCCAAGAGAGAGACGGCATTAAGAGCTTTAGAGGTTTCTAAGTAATCATTGGAGAGCAAGAACACAGCTTGGAGTTCAAGAGACGAGTTTCAAGGCTGTTGGCTCAAGGGAACGACAGAGTCGTTCCTACGTCAAGGAAAGTTGCGATCTTTAGGAGCTTTGTAGGGGAAGTTTCTGAGGTGAAGAAGGTAACTTTTCAGTGATTTTGAGTTTGTTGTGAGTTGATAATACGTACAAAGGATTGTTAAGCTTAGAGAGTATTCTAGTAGGGAAATCTAGTTTACGTTGGATCTTTGCTTGACTTGTGTAGCTCGTGTTTATCAATAAAAGAAGTAGACTTTGAAATCATGCTAGGGTAACACCTAGAGGTAGAGGTTTTTCCTTGTCAACAAGTTGGCTAATTTGGTTTTCCTCTCTACGTGACTGTGTTGCTATTTGTGATATTTCGTTGTGCAAAGGATTGTTTCCTATATAGGAACAATACTTTACTTTGTTAATAACACTTGGTTTCGATCCAACAATTGGTATTAGAGCAAGGTTGCTCTAGATTTGTGTTAGTTTTCAGGAAAAGATGAGTACTCATGACGGGAGCAGTCAAGGTTACTTAATGGTGCGTCCTCCTCTCTTCGAAGGAGATAAATCCGGTTGGTGGAAGAAAAAAATGGAGATCTTCATCAAATGTGAAGACTTGGACCTTTGGGACATCGTTGTTGATGGACCTTTGGGACATCGTTGTTGATGGACCAATCGTTCCTTCCATGAAGAACGATAAGGGTGAGATCGTTCCCAAATCAAAGGGTGATTGGGATGACGAGGACAAGAAGGTGATCTCTAAGAACCACAAGGCTATGAAACTATTTATCCATGCATTATGTGATAGTGAGTATAGCAGGGTTTCGGCTTGCACAAGTGCTAAGCAAATATGGGACATGTTGTGTGCGACTCATGACGGTTCCATTGAGGTTAAGAAAAACAAGATAGAACTTCTTGTCAAACAATATGAATTGTTTAAGATGGAGAAGGATGAATCCATAAAGGAGATGTTTGCTCATTTCAATGTTATTGTTAATGAGCTAACTTGTTTGGGAAAGGTGTACACCACTAAAGATCAAGTTCGAAAGGTGATGCAAAGTCTACCCAAGAAGTAGATTCCTAAGGTTACGGCGATTGAAGAAGCCAAGGATCTAAGTTCCTTACCTTTGGAGCACCTCATAGGATCTCTCACTTCTCATGAAAACAAGCTGAAATCTTATGAAGATGAAAGTCCCCAGAAAGGAACGATGGCCTTGAAAGTTTCCAAAACGTTGAAGCAAGTAAAGGCAAGCAACAAGGACAACGAGGACAAGGACCCGGAAGTGGCGCTCATCATGAATGCTATGAGGGGCCTCCTCAACAAGAAAGACAAGGATTGTAAGGATCAAGGCAAGTCTTTTAAGAAGAATCCTAACATTGTTTGCTATAATTGTCAAGGAAAGGGGCAAATTGCTAAGGACTGTCCCCAGAAGAAGGAGTCGGAGGATGATGATGACTCTTTTAGGAAGGAAAAGGGCAATGGAAAGGAGAAAGGCTTTGTTGCCACATAGGGAAGTGATTTCGAATCTGATCCGGAGTCATGGGCAAGTCCTAAGTTGTGTTTGGTGGCTAAGGAACATTGTGCATCTGATTCCGAGGATGAGGTAAGCAACTCTTACATTTACAATGAATTGAAGGGTTGTAGCAAGTGTTCCCTGGTAGTCTTTATTGAGAAAGTTTATAGGGAAAAGAAAGAGTTGAGTGAACAACTTGATGTTGCTAGTTGTTCCCTATCTTGTAATGAGTGTGCTATTCTTAAATCTAATGCTGAAGATTTGAGTTTTAAGAATAAGGAACTCCATGCTAGAGTAAAGAGTCTTGAAAAGGAAAAGTTAAAACTTTTAAAAGACTTGGAGAATGCTAGTTCTAAGGAGGGAACTATTCCATCTGACAAATTGAGTTGGAAAAGATGAAACTTAGGGTTGATGAGCTTGTTACTACTAACCTTAAGAATGAGAAAAAGTTGTATGAGTTGCGGTTTGTTAAGGAACAACCATGTGTCAAGGCTGAAGAGAAGGAAAAACTGTTCCTTCTACAAAGAAAGTTGCAAAGTGCCAACGACCGGAACAAACACTTGGAGGCTAAGGTAAGTCTTCTTGAAAACAATGGTTCTCCTAACCAATCCTGGCATTTAGGAACGAAAGCGCACAAGATTTTGCTAAAGCAAGCCACTAGGAACAGTACCACTAGTTTGTTCTACGTTGTTCCTAAGGCAGAATCAAGTGCACGATGTGCAAGTCAGCACCAACCAAGGCCTGAGAAGAAGACACCACACAAGGAAATGTGGTTTCAAGGAAGAAAGACTTCACCACAACAAAAGCCTAGGCAAAGCTATGGGAGATGGGAACAGCGTGGGCACTATGCTTTCAGGAACGATCGCATATTTCCTACATCAAGGAACAATGCCCAACGAGTGCAACAACCCAGGATAGGTAAGTTTTCTAATCCTTATGTACATTCCCGCTATATGGATTATGAAATTCTTGAGTCTATTGGTGCTAGGACTAACCCAAGGGAACCCAACCTTGTTTGGGTGCCCAAGAACAAGACTTAGCTTGTTTCACATGTAGGTGTGAGAGAACAACCTAGGAAGAGGTGTTTCATGGAGATTAATCCCTCACAACCTATAGGAATAGTGAGTTAGGAACTCACTTGTGGTTTGGAAAGAAGTGCTAAAGCTTAAGGGAACGATTCCCAGTTCAGGGGACATGAGACAACCAGTTCAGGGGGATCGATGCCCAAGAACGGTGAGGTCAAAGCAATTGGGAACTATCCCATGGAACCAAGGAATGAGATAAGTATCTTTGTCACAAGCATGCATGTTTACTTTGTGTTTACTTCATGTTTATGTTGATCCATTGGAATTCTTCTAGGAATGAAGTTCTTAGATTGACTAGTTTGAACTACTTTCATAAGTACCCCGATGATTGGCTAGAGAATATGAGTTAACTAAGAAGGAATTGTTACCTCATATTGCCATGTGTTACGTGATTTCGTTTTGATATTTTATCCTCTGAGTTATTATTCATTCTTGTGTGTGTGAATGTATGATAACATGATTCATGATTTAACATCCACATGGGTGTTAGAAAATGTTCTTCTTTCGACCCAAATAAATCAACTTCATCTCTGAACCCTCATCATAAGCCGACATGATAGTTGATTTCAAAGTCCCACCCTAGCTGAGTCCAATGATGTTTGCCTCTATGAGCCCTTCTTTGTTGAGTCCACAACTAAGGTAAAACATTGGATGGTACAAAAGGCCTACCGAATTTTAAATTGGACTTCTTTGTTAAAACTTTGTTTACCCTGAAAATATATAGTCCAAATGTACCTTTATATCTGTTGGATATGCCATGAGGTTGTTTCAGTTGAGGATCTTGAAGATTCCAAGAGCTTGGGTGAAAGTTCAATTCAAATGGAACACTACCCATTGAACATTGAAGATCGACTGAAGTTGCAGAAGAGGGACCATTCCCTCAGCAAAAAGAATCAGAATGTTGCCTGATGAAAAGAAAAAGAAAATAGGGAAAATTTTCCTCAAAAAAAAGGAAAGAAAAAATATCAGAAAGATAAAAAAGTTCCAAAAGGAATAGTGCGAAGATGTGCACAAAGATGTTTTGAAAGGGAACAATGCGACAAAAGAAGCCATGAAAGGAAGTTTTGCTTGAAGATGGAAGAGTCCAATTGTGGAAGGTAAAGGTCTTCAACTAGGGAACTTCGTGGCATGTCTAATACATCCCCTCTCAAAAGAACCGAGTAGTTAATTCCTTATCTCTTGATTCTTGTGTAACATTTTCTGATCTTTGTGATGAAGTTGCTTCTTGATGATTGTGATTATATGTTTTATCACTCATTGCATGCGTAGTAACTTTAAGTGGAGAACTCTTTGTTGGAACGATGATGTTCCCTCTAGTTTTGATGATGATAAACTCAATGGCATTTGATGGTTTTTAGTGTGACTATGAGTTTTAGAAAGCAGATGGATTAAAGGAATGATGAAAACCATGTGATGAATTAAAACAGAGATTGAAAGGAACAGAGAAGTCAACAATGGAACAACGCGCTGAAACAAACAAGAAATAAAGACGCGCAGTTGTGAACATGAAAAGGAAGGGAACAACGCCAAGGAACAAAGAGACACGCGCGTTTTCGCCCTTACAATTTGCCGAATCTCATATTTATGGAAAGATATCTTGAAGAAACAACTTGGGCCGCAAGAGATAAAGTTGTTGAAGATCTTATTGTTAGAAAGGATAAGAAAAGATTGTATAGGATTATTTTATCTGATTTTCCTTAAGTAAAACTAGGGTAAATCATTTAGGATTTCTAGACTATAAGAAAGGAAGTCGTCTACTTCATTTCAAACAAGAAACTACGGCAATTTGACAGAGTTTTGAGCATTCGGTGAAGGAGAAGAACTTACAAGGACGAGACTTTGGTAAGTTAAGTACTTGTTAGGGTTTTGATTGTCTTAGGTGTTCTTAGGAACGTTACAATAAGAAGTCTAGATATCTAGGGGTAAACTAGATTGATATATGACTTGCTTGATTGTAATTCCAGGTTTAATAACACAAGTAGACATTTGAAATCGTACTAGGGAAACCTAGAGGTAGAGGTTTTTATCAGTCAACTAGTTGGTTGATTGAGTTATGTTACTAACTAGAGTCATGCGTTCCCTTTACAATAAAGGTGGGAACCATGATGAAACTCGTGACATCAAAGATATCACCTGCTAAAACTGTAATGAGAAGGGTCACTATTCTAGCTCATGCCCAAAGCCCAAGAAACCAAGCAAACCTTCTGGGAACGATGAGAAGAAAGCTTTTGTTGCTGTGTGGGGCAATGAGGATGACTCAGATGGTGAAGACCCTGAAGCTTGGGGTGGTGAGATATGTGCAATGGCTCTCAATGACTCTACTATTTTGCCTAAGGATCTTGAGGTAAATCCTGAATCATTTTTTAAATCTCTTGTGAACTATGATAAGAAATCACTGATTGCTCTCATAAAGGAAATGTATTCTGAAAATTTGAAAACACAAGAGGAACTTGCTAATTCTAAAGATGAGTTTAGTAGTTTAAAAGAAAACATATCTAACACTGCTAGTAGCTCAACTGTTCCTTGTTGTTCATGTGATGCTAATCATGAGGAACTTCAGAGGTTAAGAAACAAAATGTCTCTTTACTTATGAATGAAGTCTCTAACAATACTGATGCAAGTGATGTAGCTGGACCAACTAAGCTTGAGGAACAGATGTCAGAGATGAAATCCTATGTTCACAAAATTCACTCCATGCTAGTGGACCAGAAAGCTGAAACTGAAGACATTCAGTTTGTCGAAGCAAGGTATGGTATTGTGTTAGGAAACGGAACTCTGGAACTTCAGTTCCCCTGAGAGTTCATTTCCTCAGTTTCTCTACTTTTGAAGATGACAAATATTATGATACTAATGTTTTATCTCAAAGATGTGTTTTAAGGAACCACAGGAATATACCGAAGGCAAGAAAACCAAACAGGACAAAGAGAACCAAAGGAACAAGACAGAAGAAGGAACCTAGAGGAACCCAGATGTGCCCAGTAACGTAGCATGCAACATTGCGATTCCCGAGAAATCTGGGGACACACAACCTCGGACAAAAGTTGTTGAAAATGACTTGTCCAAAGCTTTCAAAGGTCTGCCAATGTCCAGAACAAAACAACAAGATACCCAGAAACGCTGAACCTCGGACAGAGAAGGTGAAAGCGACAGGACATAGAGATGTCACTGTCCAGAAGACAGTTCCCAAGCGCCCAGCTTGTTCAACCTCGGACGAAAGCATTTGGACAACGACATAGCAAGACTCGTCTGAGGTAGTTGACCAACCAAGAGAGATTCTGAGCTGCCTAGGTTGTTTGTACATGCCAAGAACAATGTGGACCAAGAAGAACCACTGATCCTAGGGCAAGCTCAATCTGTGGGAACCCAGAGAGGATTAAACTGCGAAGAATCCTCTATAAAAGGAAGACTAACTCAAGAGTTATCTTCAAGCACTGAAATACGAATCACACTCATTAGCAAATATCAAGTGTGAACCTTCAAACAAGATCATCAAAGCAAACCGAGATCAAGAGGAACCAATCAAGGAAGAGAAGAGCTGAGTGCTAAGTTCCTGTGACTGTAAGTGATAGTTCCTAGGTGCGAAGGTCTGTTTCTTGGATTAATTATTGATTGTGTTAAGTTATCTAGGATTGCCTAACTGTGTGTAAGGCAAAGAAACTGTGTGTTTGTTCCTAGGATAAGCTGTAACCAAAAGAGATAAGAAATCAAGAAGTAGACCTTGAAATCCTTTCGAAAGAAAGGTAGTGGTTTTTATCCTGGATTGCTAGTTGGCAATCAACGGTTTCCACTATAAGGAACTTGTCATTTGTTTGATTGTTTATTTCCGCTGCGAAGGGAACTTAGAATCCATATTCTGAGTTCCTTAAGTTATTATCTAACAATCACGATCCTACAATTGGTATCAGAGCAGGAAAAGCTCTAGATCTTTGTTAAGTTTACAGATCATGTCTCAACCAAGCAAGTTTGAGCTCGGAATCTCTACCAACAAGCCACATCTCCGAAAGAAAGGAGAAGAAACATGGTGGGAAAAGTGAATGGAAAGCCACATCAAGACCAACGACTACCAATGCTGGAGGATAGTCGAAAATGGAGATGGCTATGTCGACCTCACCATGAAGGAAGAAGATTGGAAACCAGAACACTATGTTATCATGGAGAAGAATGCCAAGGCCAGGCAGTTCATCCTCAATGGATTGGACAGAGAGGACATGGACAAGGTCATAGGAATCAAGACGGCCAAAGAGATGTGGAAAGCTCTCAAGGAGATGCATGAAGGAAGTGAGGAACTAAAGCAAAGCAGAAAGTTTGCTTTGGAAGGAGAATACCACACTTTCAAAATGATGGAAACTGAGACCATCTCAGAGTACTACTCCCGCTTCAACAGATTGAATGGAAAGTTAACAGCGGCGGGAGTCGATCTTGATGAAGTCTCCAAGTCCCTAGTGGTCATCAATGGACTCAACTCCAAATTCACCCTCCTGAAGGGAATCATGAAGAACACTCCAAGCATCCAATCCCTTCCCTTGACACAAATCATAGGGAAACTGGAGGTTGAAGAAGGAGAGCACACCAAAGCCAATACCGACAAGAAACTGGAGAAAGGAATTGCCCTCAAGATCTCCAAAGCCTTCTCTAGGCTCGAGATGGAGGAAGAGAACTCAGACCTTGAAGAAGAAGAAGAGGACGAACTAACAGCCCTCTTCATAAAGAACATCTCAAAATTCTTTGTGAAGGGAAGGTTCCAAAAGGGCAGTTCCTCTCACAATGGACCAAGAAGAGATCTCAAGGAAGTCTCCTGTTACGAGTGCAAGGAGAAGGGACACTACGCTAAGAACTGTCCCAACAAAGAAGAGTCCAAGGAAGAGGAAAGACCTCAAAGAAAGAAGGCTCTCATAGCATCATGGGGAGAAGACTCATATGAGGAACTGGATCTGAGTGGCTTCTCTGGAGGGAGATGTCTCATGGCAAAAGGAGACTCAAGCGACTCAGAAGACCTTGAGGTAACCTCTGACGATCTCTTAAAATCCCTAGTTGATTGTGATAAGAAACAACTTCTTAAGATCATAAAGAAACTAGGAAAGGAAACCAGTTCCCTTCAATAGAAACTAGATGATTGTGAAGATGAAATTGCTTGCTTGACTGTCGAGAATTCTGTTTGGAGTAAGAAACTTGATGAAACTGAGAAAGACCTAGCTGAAACTCACTCTAAACTCATTGATATTAGAAATGTGCATGGTAGTCACCTTAAAATTTGCAAATCTTGTGATGAAACTAGCATAGACTCTGTCAAAGTTCCCTTGCATGCTAACCCACCTGGAAATGACATGCTTCAATCCATAATTGATAGGTTAGACATTCTCACTGATTCCATTAATGAAAAAATGATAAATCAAACTATTTTTATGAGACAATGCCATGGAATAGGATATGTCAATAATAAAGGGAACAATGATGCTAAAGAAGAAAAGGCTAGGCGAGAACTTGTTGAGATGAATGAGAATCTCAGTATTGCTCTTGCCATTTCTCGTGATAGGAATCAATTCCTATCAGAGAAGATCATGGTCCTTGAGAACAAGGTTGAGGTTGCCAAACGTCTCAATGAAGGCTCTCAAAGTCCTAAGAAGGAACCAAAGGGAAAAGAAAAGATGGTTCCTGAAAACCAATGGTTCACCAATTCCTTTGCTCACAAAAGATATATTGACATGGCCCATAGCAAGGTTAGAAACAATGTTGATTTTAACAAAAGGAAAACTGAAAAACCTTTTAGGCCAGGAAAAGGAAAATATGGACATGTTGTTTACAATCGTTTGTGTACCTACTGTGGTAAGAATGGTCATTACAACACTGATTGTGCTAAGAAAAGGAACTTTGAAAAGGAGAAAAGTACTCATTACCATGAAAGGAACCAGTTCCCTGGTTATTCACAGACTCGCAATGCTAATCCCCCCAGTAAAGCCAAGCTTCGCTGGGTTCAGAAATCTTAGTTCCCTTATGTGCAGAAAGATGATAGGCAACCTCAACTATGGTACATCGACAGTGGTTGCTCATGCCATATGACTAGAAGAAGAAATCAAATGACCTCTCTTCAACCTCTCCAAGGAGGGAACATATCCTTTGGAGACAAAAGCAAAGGAAAAATCTGTGGAATAGGAACTGTGAAACTCAACGACCACATTCAGGTAAACAAAGTTCACCTTGTTGATAATCTTGGTTTTGATCTAATAAGTGTATCACAGTTGTGTGATCAAGAAGACAATGAAGTTAGATTCAGATCAAACGAATGTTCAGTCCTTGACTCCTCGGGACAAATCATCCTAAAAGGGAAAAGATTCAACAATGTCTACATAATTGATCCATCCTTTGTTCCGAAGGAGAAACTTTGTCTCTCAACTGTGAATGACCAAGCTGATTTGTGGCATCAACGCCTCGGTCATGCTAGCACCAAGCTGATTCAAAAGCTACACTCAAAGGAGCTAGTCAGAGGGCTGCCAAAGCTAAGTGGCACATCTAAGGAACTGTGCTCTGACTGTGTAAAAGGGAAACAAGCTCGTAGTTCCTTCAAGTCCAAAAACATGGTAAGCACCTCAAGGCCTCTTGAACTCATCCACATGGATCTGTGTGGACCCATGAGAGTTCAGAGCCTAGGAGGGAACAAGTATATCTTTGTTCTTGTCGATGACTTCTCTCGCTTTACTTGGACCATCTTTATTAAATCTAAAAGTGAAGTTATTGACCGCTTTAAAGATCTGGTTCCCTTGTTAGAAAAATCTCTTGATTGTTCACTCAATGCTATTCGGTCTGACCATGGTACCGAATTCGAAAATGGAGAATTTCTAACCTTTTGTAGTAAGCATAGAATTGATCACAATTTCTCTGCACCATACACTCCTCAACGGAATGGAGTAGTGGAGAGGAAGAACAGAACTTTGGAAGACATGGCCCGGACTATGCTGATCTCAAGTGGACTCTCTCAATCATTTTGGGCTGAGGCGATCAACACAGCCTGCTACATCATCAATCGAGCCATGCTTCGCCCAATCACAGAGAAGACACCCCATGAACTCCTAAGAGGAAGAGTTCCCAACATCTCACATCTAAGGGTATTCGGATGCAAGTGCTTTGTGCACAACAATGGGAAGGATAATCTTGGCAAGTTCGACCCAAGAAGTGATGAAGGAATCTTCATTGGATACGTCTCGGGCAGCAAGGCATACAAAATCTACAACAAAAGGACTAAAAAGGTAGAAGAGAGTGTTCATGTTATTTTTAATGAAAAATCACTTGGAAAGATTGTGCAGAACACCACCAATTCCTTTGAAGACCCTTTTCCCAAGTCATATCAAGAAGATCCAGATGAAGATGTCACTACACCCAGTTCCTGTCCTGTTGCTCGGAACCCTCCAATGGCTCCTCCACCAGTTCCCATGGATAATGAACAACAATCCATCTCTGGAAACCAGGAGCATGACGACAACATCTGTGGAGACTTCAATGATTCATCTTCCCACATGATCTTCAATGGAGAAGGTGATCCCAACCAGGAAGCTGAATGCTCAACTCAGAATGTCTCCACATCAAATGCTCTAGCTCCTAACAGAGAAAGAAGAGTCATCAAGCCTCCAGTCAGGTTCGAACATCTAACCTTCTTTGCCTTCAATGCCTTTCTATCTATTGTGGAACCAAAGAACATAGGTGAGGCACTAAAGGATGCGGACTGGATCCAAGCTATGCAAGAAGAGCTTCATCAGTTTGAAAGAAATAAAGTATGGCATCTAGTTCCCTGCCCCAAGGATAAACACATCATAGGAGCTAGATGGGTTTTCAGAAACAAGCTAGATGATACAAGAGCTGTGATAAGGAACAAAGCTAGACTCGTTGCTCAAGGATACAATCAACAAGAAGGCATCGACTATGATGAAACTTATGCTCCAGTGGCAATGATCGAAGCAATAAGATTGTTGATTGCCTTTGCATCTCACAAAGGGTTCAAATTGTTCCAAATGGATGTAAAGACGGCCTTCCTCAATGGAATTCTTCAAGAAGAAGTCTATGTCAAGCAACCACCTGGTTTTGAAGACGACGATCATCCAGATCATGTCTACTTTCTAGACAAGGCACTCTATGGCCTCAAGCAAGCTCTCAGAGCTTGGTATGATCGTCTTGCCCAGTTCCTACTCTCAAATGGCTACAGGCGTGGAGTCATTGATAAGACTCTCTTCTTCCTAGAAGAAGAAGGTAATATCTTAGTGGTTCAAATTTATATTGATGATATTATTTATGGTTCCACTAACATGTCCCTTGTAGATAAGTTCAAAGACTTGATGAGCAGTGAATTTGAAATGAGCCTAATAGGGGAACTCACCTTCTTCCTCGGATTACAAATCACTCAAAAGAAAGATGGCATACAAATTCACCAACAGAAGTATGTCAGGGAACTACTGAAGAAGTTCAAAATGGATTCATGCAAGCCTCTCTCCACTCCCTTATCCACCATTTCCCATTTGGATAAGGACCATTCGAGTCTTCTAGTGGAGGAGAAGCTCTATAGAGGTATGATAGGCTCACTCATGTACCTAACTACTAGTCGACCAGACATTGTTTTTGTTGTTGGCTTGTGTGCTAGGTTCCAATCCTGTCCAAGAGAAACCCACTTGGCTGCTGTGAAGAGAATACTTAGATATCTCAAGGGAACTGACTCTCTATGCATTTGGTACCCCAAAGAGTGTCCCTTTGAGCTAATGGGCTTCACTGATGCTGATTATGCTGGATACTTGGTGGATAGGAAGAGCACTTCTGGAATGGCACAGTTCCTAGGCCCTTGCCTTGTGTCATGGGGATCAAAGAAACAAATCTCAGTCTCCCTCTCCACCACATAATCCGAGTACATTGCGGTTGCCTCCTGTTGTTCCCAACTTCTCTGGCTAAAGCAACAACTCGCGGATTTTGGTATGTCTTATGGCCCTCTTACAATTCTTTGTGATAACACTAGTGCCATAAACATTTCAAAGAATCTTGTGCATCATACTAGGACCAAACATATCGACATAAGACATCATTTTCTTAGAGATCATGTTGAGAAGGGAAACATCATTATGAAGTTTTGTAGAACTGAAGATCAGGTTGCAGATATATTCACCAAAGCCTTGAATAGAGTTCCTTTCGAGAACCTTAGATTGGAACTAGGAATGATTCCTATAACCTAGTAGTGACTTTAGTATAAAGGTTCCTTTCCAGTTCCCCTGATTGTCTAGTTTAAGATTGTCAACTTGTTGAGTCCTGATATCTTTGTGTTATATCTTTTGCTACAAACCCTACTTTTCATAATGGTCTCTTTAAAAAGGGTTTAAATAAATTTTTCTGGCTCGTCTCCTTTTGGTCCTCATTATTCTTTTCACTTCTTCATTGTTCAAGTTTCTTTGAATGGCCCAAAAGTCACAATCTGATCATATTTCTAACCCAACATTACAAGCCGAAATGATGATTGTGTACTAAGACCTTCCCCTGCCTCATTGCTCAATTTAATTCTCTATGATCCATCCCTAAACCCTCTCTGAGAATTATTGTGCAATGCGATAAATGGCCTACCCTGATTCCTTGTATGGGAACGTATTTTTCTGGTTCCATTGTTTAAACCCACATCAAAGGTTCCCATTTGTCCTTCTAGCACGCTGAATATATCACCAGAAAGGAACCAGGATGAAGCATACCTCTAACGGCTACTTTGGCTCTCCCCCAAAGCTATTTATGGCAAAATCGCAGAGGTCAGTCACGTCCTATCAGTTGGCAGACCTCCCTCTTCTCTGAATGGGTAAGCTTTGAATTTGTATTGGCCGTTCGGAAAAGCTGCAAAGAGCCTTCAATGCTCCAGATTCTCCCCAATCTTCTCAACGGCTAGATTTGTCTCAACGTCCCTTCCGCCCTCACCACCTTTAAGAGTTACCCTGTTGCTCCAAGCTTATCCCACAACTCGCCATCTCTCTGATATGCTTCTCTCTCTCTCTCAAACACAGAAATCCTTAGCTCCTAAAAAATGGCTGATCCAAACCCTAACCTTATCCAAGATGAGGAGGAGGCTGCTCTTCTCAGAGCCTTTAGAGAAAAAAAGGCAGCATCCTCTTCTAAGCCTATTTCTGCCACCATCTCTCAAAAATCCCAACCTGAAGAGAAACTTGTGGAGCAAACAGTGGAGAAACCTGAAGAGAAACTTGAGGAGCCACCAAAGGCACAGGAGAAGGCGAAAGAAATCTCTCCTGCCTCAGAATCGGCTACAAAATCCATCTCCGAAGGTGGTTCTCATGACTCCTACCCTGACAAGTCTATCCAAGAGCTCCTTAGCCCTGAGACCTCACCAGCGAGCCTCAAATCAAAACCCTCCTCAAATCATGGTCCCTATGTTGCCACCAGGCTAAAACAACGAAAAAGGAGTTACCAAGCCTTAGTTCCCTATGATCCTCAATCCAAAAGAACCAAAACCCTCACCATCTCTGCCTCTTCCTCCCTGGGTCATGTCTCCTCTCTCTTCTCTAAGAGGAAGATCCTCAAGCCCCTCATAATCGGCAAAGAGTTCTGGTCACAAGAACTGGAAGAAGAAGATGAGGATATATTTGGAGAAGCCCTTGCTGAGTTCCACTCCCTCCTGCAGTACCAAGGATGGGACGAGATGTTGATTGAGCCCTTCTCTGCTTTTGATGAGGTCGTCCGCCTGTTTTACCAGTCTATCGAGTTTGTACCCGCTAAAGAAAACTGTCCCTGTAACGATGCTATTCTCATATGGAAGGGAACCAACTATCTCCTATCCTCCAACCTCATAGCATCCGCTCTAGGGATTGAGTCAAGGTCTGGGTTTGGCATTCTCCCTCAGAAAAAGGGGTGGCCCAAGGGAAAGGGCTACAAATCCAAGGGAGCAGTGGTCAAGAAAATCTACGACGGCGCCTCCCCCCAATCTTTGGAGACAAAGGACCTCTCCATCACAAACAAGATGTTACACTTCTGGATCACCCGTAATTTAGTTCCCAGACAGGAGCACAAGAACGACGTTCTCATCACAGGCGCCATTTTTATGGACAAGGTGCTCTCTGGTGTCCAGATTGATCTCCCTCGCATTGTGTTGGCTCATATGCAGTTCTGTTCATCCCATGCCTCCCATGCCCTACCCTTCCCTCATATCATCAAGACCATTCTCTCTAACCTTCACCAATACCCAGATGATTTGCCTGAGACAGTCTACAGTAAGTGCCTAACCATCGCCACTGTTCGGAAGTTGAAGACTAAGGAACAACAACCCAACCCTTCTCAAGCTCAAGCTCAACTGCCTAAAGAAAAAGCCAGTTCCCAGGCCCCCTCAAGCTCTCAGCCACAGCTCAACCCCTCTCAAGACTCCTTTGCGATCCTTTCTGCTCTGGATCATATTGAAAAGGCCATCATGGTGGGCTCAACTGCTATCCCGGTCGCCCTCCGTGATCAAGTAAAAGAGTTGGGACGAATGAGTTCTGCTATTTTGGATCTGGTAGAAGTTCTTCAGAAGGAGTGGAAAGATGCAATCGGTGCTCATCAGGCCACGGGCCAAAATGTAGGAACTGCCGACAAAGATGCTAAAGAGGAGGCCGCTGCTCTGCCATAGGAATGCTTGGTCTGGTTCCCAGTGTTGTAACCTCACAGCGTGCTAGTCGTTTCCCCTAGAATCCTCTTCCCTCTTCTATCCCCATGTCGTCTTTCCTAACGATTGCCTTTGTTGTTGCCCTCGTCGTTTGTTATTTTGTTGTTGGTCCTTATCGGTGGTTGTTAAGTTGTTAGTTTGTGTTGTTTTGTGGCTTATCTTACCCTTTCTATGAACAATGATCAGTTGTATTAATGACTGCTTTTGGTCTTGCTCCTATGATTAATTTGTCTATGCCTTAAGTTTCCATTATGTTTCTGTTATGGATTTGCTGCAATTGTGTATTTACTTGAATATCCCGTTCTTAACTTGTCACTGATCTTTTCGATGATGTCAAAAGGGGGAAGAAGGATAAAGGAACCTTGAACTTTGGAAACTACTAGACTATTAGGAACTCTGAATCCATTCTACTTCTAAGGGGGAACTTGAATAACTTAGTTCATCTGCTTAGGGGGAATTTGCAACCATTGAATGTTCCCTCATTATTTTATAACGTTGTAAATCCCTAAAATTCAACTGGTCTCATGAAATTCAAAGTCCTATTATGTTGTCAGGTTCCTTGTATTTGTCATCATCAAAAAGGGGGAAATTGTTAGGAAACGGAACTCTGGAACTTCAGTTCCCCTGAGAGTTCCTTTCCTCAGTTTCTCTACTTTTGAAGATGACAAATATTATGATACTAATGTTTTATCTCAAAGATGTGTTTTAAGGAACCACAGGAATATACCGAAGGCAAGAAAACCAAATAGGACAAAGAGAACCAAAGGAACAAGACAGAAGAAGGAACCCAGAGGAACCCAAATGTGCCCAGTAACGTAGCATGCGACATTGCGATTCCCGAGAAATCTGGGGACACACAACCTCGGACAAAAGTTGTTGAAAACGACTTGTCCGAAGCTTCCAAAGGTCTGCCAATGTCCAGAACAAAACAACAAGATACCCAGAAACGCTGAACCTCGGACAAAGAAGGTGAAAGCGACTGGACATAGAGATGTCACTGTCCAGAAGACAGTTCCCAAGCGCCCAGCTTGTTCAACCTCGGACGAAAGCATTTGGACAACGACATAGCAAGACTCGTCTGAGGTAGTTGACCAACCAAGAGAGATTCTGAGCTGCCTAGGTTGTTTGCACATGCCAAGAACAACGTGGACCAAGGAGAACCACTGATCCTAGGGCAAGCTTAATCTGTGGGAACCTAGAGAGGATTAAGCTGCGAAAAATCCTCTATAAAAGGAAGACTAACTCAAGAGTTATCTTCAAACACTGAAATACGAATCACACTCATTAGCAAATATCAAGTGTGAACCTTCAAACAAGATCATCAAAGCAAACCGAGATCAAGAGGAACCAGTCAAGGAAGAGAAGAGCTGAGTGCTAAGTTCCTGTGACTGTAAGTGATAGTTCCTAGGTGCGAAGGTCTGTTTCTTGGATTAATTATTGATTGTGTTAAGTTATCTAGGATTGCCTAACTGTGTGTAAGGCAAAGAAACTATGTGTTTGTTCCTAGGATAAGCTGTAACCAAAAGAGGTAAGAAATCAAGAAGTAGACCTTGAAATCCTTTCGAAAGAAAGGTAGTGGTTTTTATCCTGGATTGCTAGTTGGCAATCAAAGGTTTCCACTATAAGGAACTTGTCATTTGTTTGATTGTTTATTTCCGTTGCGAAGGGAACTTAGAATCCATATTCTGAGTTCCTTAAGTTATTATCTAACAATCACGATCCTACACATGGGCTGCAGCCCATACACCCCAACCTGCAAGGGCCTATTAGGCTTTAATTGCAGGATGTTACCAGGGGGGATCGAACCCCTGACCTTTGACATATTCCCAATTCATGGGAGATATGCCAACCAACCACACTGTAGTGTAGTTGGTTGGCATATCTCCCATGGAATTGGGAATATGTCAAAGGTCAGGGGTTCGATCCCCCCTGGCAACATCCTGCGATTAAAGCCTTATAGGCCCTCGCAAGTTGGGGTGCATGGGCTGCAGCCCATGGCGACTTGGTCGGGCTAGGCCTCGCCAGCTGGCGTGCTCCGACTGAGGGACCGGCTGGGTGGTTGACAGCCCACGGGACCCAGGTGAGTCCATGGCATGTGGGGTCCACCAAGAATCGCATCATAAAAGTCCGGTCCCTCAGTCGGAGCACACCAACTGGCGAGGCCTAGCCCGACCAAGTCGCCATGGGTTGCAGCCCATGCACCCCAACCTGCGAGGGCCTATAAGGCTTTAATCGCAGGATGTTGCCAGGGGGATCGAACCCCTGACCTTTGACATATTTCCAATTCCATGGGAGATGTGCCAACCAACTACACTGCAGTGTAGTTGGTTGGCATATCTCCCATGGAATTGGGAATATGTCAAAGGTCAGGGGTTCGATCCCCCCTGGCAACATCCTGCAATTAAAACCTAATAGGCCCTTGCATGTTGGGGTGTATGGGTTGCAACCCATGGCGTTCTTGGTTGGGCTAGGCCTCGCCAGCCGGCGTGCTCCGACTGAGGGACTGGCTGGGTGGTTGACAGCCCACAGGACCCAGGTGAGTCCATGGCCTGTGGGGTCCACCAAGAATCGCATCATAAAAGTGCACTTTTATGATGCGATTCTTGGTGGACCCCACAGGCCATGGACTCACCTGGGTCCTGTGGGCTGTCAACCACCCAGCCAGTCCCTCAGTCGGAGCACGCCGGCTGGCGAGGCCTAGTCCAACCAAGAACGCCATGGGCTGCAGCCCATACACCCCAACCTGCAAGGGCCTATTAGGCTTTAATTGCAGGATGTTGCCAGGGGGGATCGAATCCCTGACCTTTGACATATTCCCAATTCCATGGGAGATATGCCAACCAACTACACTATAGTGTAATTGGTTGGCATATCTCCCATGGAATTGGGAATATGTCAAAGGTCAGGGGTTCGATCCCCCCTGGTAACATCCTGCGATTAAAGCCTTATAGGCCCTCGTAGGTTGGGGTGCATGGGCTGCAGCCCATGGCGACTTGGTCGGGCTAGGCCTCGCCAACTGGCGTGCTCCGATTGAGGGACCGGTTGGGTGGTTGACAGCCCACAGGACCCAGGTGAGTCCATGGCCTGTGGGGTCCACCAAGAATCCCATCATAAAAGTGCACTTTTATGATGTGATCCGAGCCCACCTGGGTCCGCCTTCCCATGGTCTGCCTCGATCGACGGTCTGACCGCTGGCGCCCTGATCGTAGAGCAGGGCTGCAGCCCTTGCACCCCAACCTGGAGGGAGGCTTGCGCCTGTTAATCCCCCAGGATGTTGGAGGGGGGAATCGAACCCCCGACCCTTTGATATGAGGGCAGTGGAATACCCAGCATATCACCAATTGGGCTGTAGTGTAGTTGGTTGGCATATCTCCCATAGAATTGGGAATATGTCAAAGTTCAGGGGTTCGATCCCCCCTGGTAACATCTTGCGATTAAAGCCTTATAGGCCCTCGCAGGTTGGGGTGTATGGGCTGCAGCCCATGGAGACTTGGTCGGGCTAGGCCTCGCCAACTGGCTTGCTCCGATTGAGGGACCGGCTGGGTGGTTGATAGCCCACAGGACCCAGGTGAGTCCATGGACTGTGGGGTCCACCAAGAATCGCATCATAAATGTTGTGCTCATGCACATGCCAAGATCCGTACAGTACAAGACGAAGGACGCCAAGATTTTGGTATAACACCTTCTCGGCTAATCTTTCAATGGTAGGATATTTGATGTGTTTGATTGTGACTCTAACAATGGCTTGATGGAGATTTGACTCAAAACGGGAAATGGATATAACTCTCATGAAGAGGTTCATGAAGAGTTTGGGATAAGTATCTCTCGACCCTCGAAAGCAACTCACCAAGAACCTTGAGACGAGGTTGAACACGCATGGATGCGACACACCATGATTACCCAACCGCCTTCGGATATGACACACCAAAGGGTGTTTCGGATACGACTCACCGAAACAAGACTAAGGATTCGAGGATAGGACCCACCTCGGAAACCATCGTCATGAAGCTTAAGATGAAACAAACACTCTCGTTTTATATCTCCAAATCAAGCTTAAGGAATTACAATGCATGACCACCATTATATAGGTGCCAAACTCAAATACGTAAATTGTAAATTAATTAATGCTAACTACCCACTAAGCCTAGCACTAACGTAGCTAACTACCCACTAAGCCTAGCACTAACGTAGAGCACTAACTAGCTAAACTAACTAATAACTACCTAGCTAATTAATTAACGTAAAATAGAAATAACAAAATAATAAAACACAAATCAGCCTAGCTAATTAATTAACGAAAATAGGAATAACAAAACAATAAAACACAAATCAATTGTCTTCCTAAATTGCTCAAGACGTCCATGCAGCTTGGTTGATCTGTCATCTTCATTGACCCGGCCTTGGCATGTCCTTGAGGTGATCCATGGTCACATCACATTTTCTTCTTCCCTAGAACGCGACTCTGCAACTCCACTTTTTCTTACTCCCTTCATCTTTCCCTATTAACGCGACTCCACTTTTTCTTACTCTTCAAGTCCACTTTTTCTTACTCCTTGCAACTCTACATTTTCTTACTTACTCCCTCCATCTTTCCCCATTAACGCGACTCTGCAACTCCGGTTTTTCTTACTCCCCCCTCCCCGAACTGATCCTCAACCTCTGAACCGCATAACAAAAAAACAGTAGAAGATGGCAGTGCTTAGAGGCGGTAAAGAATCGATCCCAATGAAGATCGGAGAGAAAAGGAAGAGAAAAGAAGACGACAGCCAGGGTCTAAAGAAGAAGAAGCAGAGAGACGAAGTGCAGGTGAAAGGGAAAAAACATGTGACATTCCCATAGCCAAAAATTCTGGGAAGGGCATGTCGAGGAACCCAAAAGCGAAAACAATAAAGGCAAAAAAACCCATAATCTTTAAAGGTGATGTAAGTTTTCTATATTTGCTATTTGTTTAGGGTATTTTTCAATTGTCCTGTCAGTCTTCTAGAATGGTTCAATTTGTATATTTTGATTTTGTTTAGGCTTTTTTGTTTCATTTGTCCTGTCAGGCTTCGCAAATGGTTCAATTTGTACATTAGGTGCAATTATTACAGAGGGGAACCATTCTACGAAAGAATTATTATTAAGTGTAGGGTGCACTTTGTTCGTGAGATTGAAAACAAGTTGACACATGCGGATTAGCAACGGGTTTTGGATGGCCCGTTTGGAAAAGTTCTGAAAGTGTTACAGCATGTATCATTTTCTTCACAGACATTGCATGCAGTTCTATTCAAGCAACTTGACACAAAAAAGAAGTGCGAGTCTTGGTATGAGGTGGCAGGGAAAGAGTTGAGGTTTTCAATCAAGGAGTTCGCGCTCATCACTGTAGTGAATTGTGGGGAAATTCCAGTTGTGGATACTAAAGCTGATGGGCTAGTAATGGAGCGATTTTTTGGTAGTCCTGGTGTTCCTAAGATGACAGTACAAGATGTTTACAACAGATTCAAAGAACATCATGAGTTGGACAACTACAAACTAAAGTTGGCACTGTTGTTGATAGTTGATGGTATGTTGCTGGGAGGGGATAAGAAGAGGCTGGTGAAGCCGCTGCATGTTAGGCTGTTGGAGAATATGGATAAGTTTTAGGATTATACATGGGGAAGGGTTGCTTATGAAGAGCTTCACAAGTCATTGACCACAACACTTGTAATACCCCTCAATTGCAGTAAGGGTTATTGGGTAATTTTCCCAACCCTCGTTCTGTAAGCAAGACGCGTTTGGCGTATTCAGAATTTATGTAATAATCTTTTAAACGTATTAATATACGTTATTGCATTTTTGGTCTTAAAATATATTCTTAAGAGTACAAAAATAATATTAAATTGGTACGCTTTGGACGAAACCCGCGATCTGAGGCCAAATGACGCATTCGCGGCATTTCCGCGACCGCGGAGGAGTTTCCGCGATCGCGGAAACTGTTCTTCGTCGTCTTCATTGCCTTTCCCGTTTTCGCCGATTTGAATTCCGGTGTTTCGCCGATGGAGGGAGCTCGATCGGTTCGTCTGGCTGGCGTTACACTCCTTCCCACCCTATATAAGGAGGTCGAGGCCTCAGAGATATGCATCCTCAGGCCCGAATCAATCTATCTTTCTCTCGTTCTTGCCTCACTGGAATTCGTGTCTCGTCGGATTTTTCGCCGGAGTTATTCGTGGTCGTCAGTGGTGCCTTGGAAGCTTGGAGTGGTGGTGAGCCTTGTTCGAAGCCGAGGAGTGGTCGCTAGCATCGTCGTCGTTGTAATCGGTGAGCCTCGAACGGATTTTGGGTCGCGACAGGGGGAGATCCGCGACCGCGGCTATGAACACCGCGACCGTGGCTCTGCCCAGAAATCCGCGACCGCGGAAATCCAAACCACGACCACGGCTTGCTTTAGCAAGCGCGATCGTGGCTTGGAGGAGCCCGGTCACAGCTTTGACCCTCATTTCCTTTTGATTCTTTCATTCGTATGTTTGTCCGTTCGTATCGAATCTAACTTAGGGTTTCGTCGTTGTTCGTCGTCGTCGTAGGAATCTGTAACCAGATTCCAGTTCCCAGATACCCGGAACCCGACAACTATGTTCGTCTAGACTAAGGCAAGTGGCGGTTCGCTCTTGCTTAATCATTCCATATTTCCTTTAGTTATCAATTATTTTGATTGTTAATTAAATTGGAATGAAATGTTGTTTTCTTTTGTGAACAGATTTTATAAATAATGTGATTAAAATATGATATTATAATAGGTTGTATATATTGCTAGGAACAACGCTATTATACTTGTTAATTACCGTGATGGTATTGGTGTGGATTTATGTGTGAACTTAAATGTGTAGTTAGAACGAGTATTCGTAGGAACGCTATGTACCTTGCGGGGTCTAGTCGTTTCTTTATAACTTGGTGCTTAGGATGATTTTGCCCTAACACTTTCCTGGTCATGACCTACCCGTATCCGAGTATTAGGTGGTGGTGCACACAGCTGGTGCCGACAATCGGGATTTATTCCCAGATATCTCTCGTATCGAGATGATATATATACTAAAAGCTTTAACGTGAATGTACGTTTTGTAATTAAATAAGATAAGTGCGGTTATGCACGTAATTAATGAACCTTCGGGCGAGAAGTACAACGTTCCCAAACACTTGTCATACGTTTCCGAAAGACTCACCCTTTTGGAGTCTTCTCTTCATAAGTTTCCTTAAGACTCACCCTTTTGGAGTCTTCTCTTCATAAGTTTCCTTAAGACTCAATCTTTTGGAGTCTTCTTTTGTTCATACCTTTTCGTATGTTTCCGTAGAGTGTTGAGGTTCACTGTCGTCATCGGTTATTATTCGTGAAGCGACAGGTGTAACCTAATACGACTACTTAGAACCTTTCTATTTTTACCCTTGCGTAGTCTTTCATTAGACTAACCAACCGGTTATTTTCCTTTGCATGGTTGGCTGGTGTCATCCGTCTCATACGGCAGATCAGGTAAACTCCCTTTCCGTGAAGGCTAGTATGCGATGATGAAGGCAGATGACGTTTAAAGAGTTTTCAAGGTTAAGGATCCTAGGTGTGAGATCGCGCAGATCAAGACCCTACATGATGTTTATCTATTTTAAAGACTTTCGTTGTATTAAGACAATTTATATTTGGTTGTATTTGGTATTAAGAGATGTAAAACCGTGACTTTGGTTTAAATAATATTTGGTAAATTTTTTTATAATGTTTCATATAGTTTGTGTTTTTATATGGTTGTTATACAATGATTTAGCCTTGGGTGACCCCAAACGTGTATTCTGAGGTCACTGGCGGTAATACTTTCAAAGGAAAATTTGGGGGTGTTACAGATTTGGTATCAGAGCCGAAAGTTTTAAAATGGGTCGGGTTTTCAAATCGTTTTACCTACAACAAAATTTTATGAACCGTTTACCCGTTCGTGTTGTGAAAAGTAGTTGGTTAAAATCAAAGGTTGAAAATTTTGAATAAAATCATACTTAAGTAAAAAGTGTATTTTCAAATCTCTGCCATTCAAGTCGTGCCTTCTTTCCAGTCTGATATAGTAAGTTCGCTTCTATATTTAGAAAGACTAATCTTTTCTCGTCGCCTCGCAGGATATGGGCGCATTCATATCGCAACTCAGGAACAAGAAGGAAGCCGAGGTGGTTCCGCCATCTCCAATTAGGCTTGAGGTTCCAGTTCCCCCTCATTGCATTGAGGTCGGGGAGCCAAGTTGTCCACCCGAGGAGGTGAAGACCGTACTCGAGGAGTCGGTAGTGTTGGTGTCCGACCGGGCAAGGGTTCCCGAGGTAGAGCCCGAGGCAGACCCAAGGGAGGACACAGAGGAGGAGTCGACGGAGTATCATGGAGGGTACTACGATGATGACTTCGACGTGAAGGAGGATCCCAAGGAAGATTCCGAGGAGGATCCGGAAGAGGATCCCGAGGAGGATCCGGAAGAGGACCCTGAGGAAGACCTCGAGGAGTTCGGCTATGAATCAGATGGCCTAGAGCACTTGCTTGAGGACAGTGAGGACCCGGGAATGCAGATTATTTTCTCGAGTCCAGAGTTGCCGCCTGATGAGGAGTATACGCCATTGTCCCCTGCCGCTTGGGAGGCGCTTGGGATCTCGGGTATTAGCAGGAGGAGATATGGGCCACTGGATGCACCAGTGAACCCGCAGTTTATCCCCACTCCGAGAAGGCCGATGGTGAGCCCTACTTCTCGGCACATGCTTCATCAGAGCGATAGGGTTTCCTCCGAAGCTCATCGTCAGGTAAAAGAGATGACTGAGCATGCTCGCATGAGGGCAAGGCCTTGGGAAACGATGGGTACCCCGAGGGTGGTCCCGACCCAACAGGCTAGGCCTAGGTCCCTAGTGCTTGAGGAGCGCATGGAGGAGTGGACGAATGCCTTGTATGATATGGAGGAGAGGACTTACGAGACAGAACTCGGTCTCTCCCATATGCTAGAGGACGTCCACGAGCTCCAAGAGTGCATCCGTCAGGCCAGGCTGTTACTCAACCCTCAATACGAGGTGAACAAGGCAGATTTCCAACCAGGATTCCTTGAGGAGTTTTGCTACCCACCGGTACCTGAGAAGGGACCGAATGTTCCTGTGTCTAGAGAGAGACCAAGTATACCGAGGCCTAGGGAAGAGTCGTGCGCTCCAGGTCCTAGTAGGTCAAGGAGTCCAACACCGGAACCCGAGAATGGTCCACTTCCAAAGAGAAGATGTCAGAGGTCCACTGGGTATAGGAAGCTCTTCATGGCGCCATGAACAAGGCAGTGATGGGCCGTAGTGATTTCTTTTAGTTGTATTGTTTCGTTTTGATAGAGTTGTAGCCTCCTAGCAGTTTTGTCTTCTCGCTTAGGAGGGCTTTTTGTATAACTTATCGAACTCAGTTTCAGTTCACTACATCAATACAAGTTTACCAGTTTGATCTATTCCGAGTCTATTCTATGTGTTGTGCATCTTAAAAGTATGATATTAATGTTGTGAAATACTTGGGAAATTGATCGGTAAACAGATGGTGAACACAAGAAACACTATTCGTGCTGGTGCTAGGCCGAGCAACGACCCCAGGAGGAATCTAAGAAGCGACGCAAATCAAGGGGAGGAGAGTGAGTATGTCTCTCACAATAACCCCGTCGACAATGGTCAAGTGCGGGCTAATCCTCCAGTGGTATTTGACGTGGCGGCTATAGAAGCTATTCGGGGGATTGTTATGCAAGCGGTCACCGATATAATGCGGCCAATTGCACCACAGGCACAAGGTTTGTCGGTTCCTCAGGTGGTCCCTGAATTCGAGGAGCCAGTTATTCATGTGCCTCAGAATGATGCTGTCAGGAACAGAGGGAATTATGGTCGAGCTTTGAAGGCCATTATCTCTATGAGGCCTGACTACTATGATGGTAAGGGGGAACCAGTCAAAGTGGCATATTGGTTCTCGCACATGGAGACGTTGTTCAGAAATGTCGAGTGCACTGAGGCTGAAAAGGTGCATATTGCTTCCCTTCAGCTGAAGGAGGTGGCTAGCGAATGGTGGGAAAGCACTGGGCTAGTTGATCATCCTAGTTTGAACTGGGAAATGTTTAAGACAAAGATGATCGACCGTTTCTTTTCCCGTGCTATGAGGGAGGAGAAACATAAGGAGTTCCTATATCCGAAGACGGATGGATTGAAGGTGACTGAGCTTACGGCCAAGTTTAATCACCTGTTGCAGTATGCTGGGTCGGAAGTGTCCAGTGAAGAGCAGAAGATCTAGCATTTCCACGAGTGGATGAACCCAGACATCAAGCCACTGATGGTGTGCCATGGATGCTCTACTCTGGAGCAGTATGTGGATGCCGCTTATAAGTTGGAGGTGACTCTGGAGGAGTCGGCGAAGAAGCGCAATCCCCAGAGACCGGCGTAGAGCCAGCTAGCCTCAGGCAAGTGGGTTCAAGCGACCTGCGCCACCGTCGAACTTTGCCAAGTCTGGCCGGGCTAGAACGGAGGCAACACAGGCAGGTTCCACACAATGCTCGGGTTAGGGCAAGAATCTGATCCAGTGTTATAATTGTGGCACGCCGGGGCACAAGAGCAACGAATGTCGAAGGACAATAGAACGTGTTTTGCCTGCGGAAAGGAGGGTCACTTGCAGACATTTTGTCTGCAAAGGAGACAGAAGGGAGCTGATTCACAACAAGGGTCTGTTAATCACAACAACCGACCCCGATTCAAGCCGATAGAGACTCCTAGCCCTTCGACGCAGACAACTGCCCAGAACAGGGGGAAAGCCCCAGCTGCTTTTGGAGGTCAGGGTCAGCGGCTTTACGAGATGTGTGAGGCTGACGGACCGAATGCCCCGATTGCTCAAGGTACTCTATACCTCCATTCTACTTATGTGTGTATATTGTTTGATTCGGGTGCCACACATTCTTTCATTTCGGAGAACTGTGTGAATAAGCTAGGCTTAGTGTGCAATGAGGCTTGTGAGCCATTTGTGGTAAATCTCCCAAATAGTGAACAGTTAGTCGGAACCAAGCGTCTATCAGAATTTCCGATTTCCATTCAAGGTCGAAATTTCGAGGCAGATTTGATCTGTATAGCCATGGCTCCATACGACATTATTCTCGGGATGGATTGGCTGACGCGTCATGGGGCGGTAATCGATTTTAGCTCAAGTACTGTGATAGTTTCATCTGGGGGCCAGTTTGTATGCAAGTTCAAGGGTCGTAATGACGTTGATAACGGGAAGCTCATCAATGCGATGGATGCGTGTAAGCTACTTCGACAAGGTTATGTCGGGTACCTGTGCTATCTGGATAAGCCCAAGAGGGATGAGACTTCAGTTCTTGATATTCCTGTAATTTGCGAGTATCCGGATGTCTTTCCGGAGGAGATTCCCGGCTTATCCCCTTATCGTGACGTGGAGTTCACTATTGATCTCAAGCCTGGTACCGCACCAATTTCTAAGGCACTGTACCGGATGGCTCCCGCAGAAATGCAAGAGTTGAAGAAGCAACTCGTGGACGTTCTTGAGAAAGGGTATATAAGGCCGAGTGCATCGTCTTGGGGCGCTCCGGTCTTGTTCGTCAAGAAGAAGGATGGTTCATTCCGACTTTGTATCGACTATCGAGAGTTGAACAAGGTCACGATCAAGAATAAGTATCCGTTGCCTAGGATTGATGATATGTTGGATCAACTACAGGGATCAAAAATCTTTTCCAAGATCGATCTGATATCTGGTTACCATCAGCTCAGGATTCGTGAGGAAGATATTCCGAGGACTGCATTCCGGACGAGGTATGGGCACTACGAGTTCGTAGTCATGCCATTTGGACTTACTAATGCTCCGGCAATCTTCATGGATCTGATGCATCGATGTTTCCACCAATACCTGGATAGGTCTGTAGTGGTATTCATCGACGATATTTTGATCTTTTCCCCGAGCGAGGAGGCTCACGAGGAGCATCTTCGAATCACCTTGTCTGTCCTTAGACAAAATCAGATGTATGCAAAGTTGTCTAAATGTGATTTCTGGATCAAGGAAGTGGCTTTCTTAGGCCATGTGATCAATGAGGATGGGGTTATGGTCGACCCTCAGAAGATTGAAGCGGTAGCCGACTGGAAGCGACCTCAGAATGTGAAGGAGGTCCGCAGTTTCTTGGGACTTGCAGGTTATTACAGACGATTCGTGGAGGGATTTTCTAAAATCGCTCTACCAATGACCGGTTTGCTCCGCAAGGTCCATAAGAAGTTCATATGGGACGACAAGTGCGAGACAAGCTTTCAGAAGTTGAAGAAGTGCTTGACATCCGCACCAGTTTTGGCGCTACCAGAGGGAACTGATAGTTATGTGGTCTATAGTGATGCTTCAAAGCATGGGTTAGGTTGTGTACTGATGCAAAAGGGAAAGGTTATTGCGTACGCATCTCGACAGTTCAAGACCTATGAAGTAAACTATATGACCCATGATCTGGAGTTAGCGGCTGTGGTATTCGCGTTGAAGATTTGGAGGCACTACCTCTATGGTGTTAGGTGTCAGGTCTTTACCGACCATAAGAGCCTCAAGTATGTGTTCACTCAGAAGGAGTTGAATATGAGACAACGTCGCTGGTTGGAGCTACTCAAAGACTACGACATCGAGTTGTTGTATCATTTGGGCAAGGCTAACGTAGTGCCCGATGCATTGAGCCGGAAGACGCCACACGAGACCGTAGTAGCTCTACTCACTGCTCAGACCAAACTGAACCAAGGATTGTGCGAGATTGACGTCTTGTACGATCATCGTCGAGGATGCCTGAGTATGTTGGAGATTCAGGCTACGCTACTTGATCAGATCAAGGAGAAGCATATTGATGATGCGATTTTGGTAAAGCTAAGCAGTGAGGTGATGGATGGGAAAGCTCCCGGATTCGTGATTCAGGATGATGGATCACTCTGGTTTCAGGACCGGATCTGTGCGCCTGACGTGGATGGCCTTTGCCAGTTGGTGTTGAAGGAGGCCCATTCATCAACGTATTCTGTACATCCAGGATCCAGTAAGATGTACAAAGACTTCAGGAAGAAATTCTGGTGGCCCAATATGAAGTGGGACGTAGCAGAATTTGTGGCAAAATGCTTGACTTGTCAGAAGGTCAAGATATAACACCGTAGACCAGGTGGTGAATTGCTACCTCTCCCAGTGCCATAGTGGAAGTGGGAGGATATCGCTATGGACTTCATCACGGGGTTGCCGAAGACTCAGAGTTAGAAGGATGCTATATGGGTAATCATTGACAGGCTCACGAAGAGTGCTCACTTCGTGGCTATCAAGTCAACATGGGGAACCCAGAAGCTATCGGAAGTGTTCCTACACGAGATTGTCCGTTTTCATGGTACACCAAAAACCATTGTATCGGATCGTGACGGCCGATTCATGTCAAGATTCTGGAAGGAACTCCACAAGGCCATGGGAACTGAGTTGAGGTTCAGTACTGTGTTTCATCCTCAAACGGATGGACAGTCTGAGAGGACCATCCAGACACTGGAAGATATGCTAAGAGCTTGCGTACTAGATCGTCCGACTAGCTGGGAGAACAGCTTATGTATGATCGAGTTCACGTACAACAATAGCTGGCATTCTACCATTAAGATGGCTCCTTTCGAGGCTTTGTATGGTCGGAAGTGCAGATCTCCAATTTGTTGGGATGAGAATGCCGACAAGGTTCTGCTCGGACCGGAGTTAGTCGAAAGGACTGCCTCGGACATTGCTTTGATTAGACAGAGGATGTTGACAGCTCAGAGTCGACAGAAGTCTTACGCAGATCTGAAGCGAAGGAATGTCGAGTTTGAGGTTGGTGACAAGGTGTTTGTCAGAGTGTCGCCATCCAAGGGTGTGTTCAGGTTCGGCAAGTGTGGGAAGCTTAACCCTCGCTATGTGGGACCGTTTGAGATCCTTGACAAAGTGGGGTCTCTAGCGTATCGTTTAGCATTGCCGCCGTCGGCGCATCCAGTGCATAACGTGTTCCACGTGTCTTTGTTGAGAAAGTACGTGCCAGATGTGTCTCATGTGCTAAGTTATGAGGACATCGAGATTCAGGCAAATTGTACCTACGACGAGATACATGCGCGTATTCTCGAACGCCGCGAGAAGCACTTGCGGAACAAGGTGGTACCATTAGTACGGATTCTCTGGTCCAAGTCTGGATCGGAGAAGGTTACTTGGGAAACCTAGGAGACTGAGGCTGATATGCTTAGTCGTTTTCCCGACCTGTTTTCGGCCTAGTTTCGGGGTCGAAACCTTTTTTAAGGGGGCGGTGATGTGATATCCCTCATTTTCAAGCTGTTTTCGGCCAAGTTTCGGGGTCGAATTTTTTTTAAAGGGGGTAGTGATGTAATATCCCTCAATTTCAGTAAGGATATTTGGGTAATTTTCCCAACCCTCGTTCTGTAAGCAAGACGCGTTTGGCGTATTCAGAATTTCTGTAATAATCTTTTGAACGTATTAATATACGTTATTGCATTTTTGGTCTTAAAATATCTTTTCAAGAGTACAAAAATAATATTAAATTGGTATGCTTTGGACGAAACCCGCGATCTGAGGCCAAATGACGCATTCGCGGCATTTCCGCGACCGCGGAGGAGTTTCCGCGATCGCGGAAACTGTTCTTCGTCGTCTTTATTGCCTTTCGTGTTTTCGCCAATTTGAATTCCGGTGTTTCGCCGATGGAGGGAGCTCGATCGGTTCGGCTAGCCAGCGTTACACTCCTTCCCACCCTATATAAGGAGGTCGAGGCCTCGGAGATATGCATCCTCAGCCCCGAATCAATCTTTCTTTCTCTCTTTCTTGCCTCGTTGGAATTCGTGTCTCGTCGGAGTTTTCGCCGGAGTTCTTCGTGGTCATCAGTGGTTCCTTGGAATCTTGGAGTGGTGGTGAGCCTTGTTCGAAGCCGAGGAGTGGTCGCTAGCATCGTCGTCGTCGTAATCGGTGAGCCTCGAATCGATTTAGGGTCGCGACAGGGGGAGATCCGCAACCGCGGCTATGAACACCGCGACCGCGGCTCTGCCCAGAAATCCGCGACCGCAGAAATCCAAACCGCGATCATGGCTTAGAGGAGCCCGATCACGGCTTTGACCCTCGTTTCCTTTTGATTTTTTCGTTCGTATGTTTGTCCGTTCGTATCGAATCTAACTT
This sequence comes from Rheum nobile, assembly GCA_027886185.1. Classification (NCBI taxonomy): domain Eukaryota; kingdom Viridiplantae; phylum Streptophyta; class Magnoliopsida; order Caryophyllales; family Polygonaceae; genus Rheum; species Rheum nobile. Next base: position 735,265 of record WOAB01000127.1, read on the forward strand.
AGGGTTCCGTCGTTGTTCATCATCGTCGTAGGAATCCGTAACCAGATTCCAGTTCCTAGATACCCGGAACCCGAAAACTACGTTCGTCTAGACTAAGGCAAGTGGCGGTTCGCTCTTGCTTAATCATTCCATATTTCCTTTAGTTATCAATTATTTTGATTGTTAATTAAATTGGAATGAAATGTTGTTTTCGTTTGGGAACAGATTTTATAAATAATGTGATTAAAATATGATATTATAATAGGTTGTATATATTGCTAGGAACAACGCTATTAAACTTGTTAATTACCGTGATGGTATTGGTGTGGATTTATGTGTGAACTTAAATGTGTAGTTAGAACGAGTATTCGTAGGAACGCTATGTACCTTGCAAGGTCTAGTCGTTTCTTTATAACTTGGTGCTTAGGATGATTTTTCCCTAACACTTTCCTGGTCATGACCTACCCCTATCCGAGTATAGGTGGTGGTGCACACAGCTGGTGCCGACAATCGGGATTTATTCCCCAAATATCTCTCGTATCGAGATGATATATATACTAAAAGCTTTAACGTGAATGTATGTTTTGTAATTAAATAAGATAAGTGCGGTTATGCACGTAATTAATGAACCTTCGGGCGAGAAGTACAACTTGGAACCCGCCCGGACTTCGGTTAGAGTAAGTCCTCCTTCCAAATCTGAATTCGCATTGCGCGGTGAGGTTGGTCGTGGATCCAAATGATCAAGTCGTTTTTAACGCTTGTGTGAAACTATAACGTTCCCAAACACTTGTCATACATTTCCGAAAGACTCACCCTTTTAGAGTCTTCTCTTCATAAGTTTCCTTAATACTCAATATTTTAGAGTCTTCTTTTGTTCATACATTTTCGTATGTTTTCGTAGAGTGTTGAGGTTCAATGTCGTCATCGGTTATTATTTTTGAAGCGACAGGTGTAACCTAATACGACTACTTAGAACCTTTCTATTTTTACCCTTGCGTAGTCTTTCATTAGACTAACCAACCGGTTATTTTCCTTTGCATGGTTGGCTGGTGTCATCCGTCTCATACGGCACATCAGGTAAACTCCCTTTCCGTGAAGGCTAGTACGCGATGATGAAGGCGGATGACGTTTAAAGAGTTTTCAAGGTTAAGGATCCTAGGTGTGAGATCGCACAGATCAAGACCCTTCGTGATGTTTATCTATTTTAAAGACTTCCGCTGTATTAAGACAGTTTTATATTTGGTTGTATTTGGTATTAACAGATGTAAAACCGTGACTTTGGTTTAAATAATATTTGGTAAATTTTTTTATAATGTTTCATAGAGTTTGTGTTATTATATGGTTGTTATACAATGTATTAAGCCTTGGGTGACCCCAGACGTGTATTCTGAGGTCACTGGCGGTAATACTTTCAAGGGAAAATTTGGGGGTGTTACAACACTAGCCAAAAGTATGCAAACAGTAGAGAAGGCAAAGCTACTCTCCAACCAACCAAGAATTCCATATTCTATTCAAGGCATGACAGTTGTGTTTCAAGTAGTTATATTATTAATTCTTAATGGTTCAAATATGAATTACTAAGTTATGTGGTGTCTGGATGGAGTGGTACTCATAGTGAAACAAAAATGTGTTTTATTTGCAGCATAGTAGTATACTTTATGCTATAGTGTGATCGGATGTTTGAATATAGGGTGACAGGATCATCGTGAATATGCATGATGTTATTTGTTGTTTGATTGAAATAACATACTAGTTTTCCATCATAGTTTTATGTGCATTCCAGATAGGTTTATGTGCATTCCAGTCAGTTTTTTTGTTACATGGTGACCTGATCTAAATTATAGGGTGACGGAATATCATGATTTAATGTATCATAATTTGCTAATACTCAAACCGCTTGTTATTATAGATATGGGTATGGGAAGTTGTGCCAACATTTGGTTTCCAATTTGTATCAAAGTTGAGAGAATCTTCAATGCCTCGAGGTCTTCGTTGGTTTTCAAATGAAGCCCCTGAACATGGAGTGTTGGAGTAGTCTTTGGTTGATCCTACAAATGTGGTTAATATCTTATTCCCGATGAGGATGAGGTGGATAAGCTGTCCGACTGCTACTATGTTGTTGAAAAATGATGACCCGCATTTTGACAAGATTGTGAAGGAAGCAATGAAGGGTTTGAAAAAGAAGGGGAGGGGGAAGAGGAAGCAAGGAAAAGATGAAGCGAGCTCGAGTAATGCATCTGTGCATTCATCAGAGGTGATAAGTGAGATGTTCAGAATGATGAAGATGATGAAAAAAGGAGTGCTTGAGAGGATGGGAAGGCTGGAAAAGAGGGTATCAAAGCAAGAGGAGGTGCCTAAGCGTAAGAGTAAGGGGAAACCAAAGAGGTATTTGGATGTGGATGAGGATGATTTTGAATCCTATGATGAGTCTGATGAGGAAGAGGGAGAAGTTTATAAGGATGACTAGAAAACAGAGGATGAGAAGGTAGATGATAAGGAGGTTGAGAGTGAGGAGGTTGAAAGTGATGATGATGATGAAGTTGGTGATGGTGATGAGGGTAATGAGAATGAAGAACTTCGTCAGGGTGGTGACAAAGAGGAGGAGGAGGAGAAGGTAGAGGCTGAGGTTGTGAGTCATAATGATGAGCAAGTTTCTGATGATGATGATGATGATGATGATGATGAAGTTGGTAATGGTGATGAGGGTAATGAGAACGAAGAACTTAGCCAGGGTGGTGAAAAAGAGGAGAAGGATGAGAAGGTAGAGGCTGAGGTTGAGGAGGAAAAGGTAGAGGATGAGGAGGAGGAGGAGGAGGAGGAGGATGATGAAAAGGCGGATGAGGTTGAGGTTGAGAGGGATGCAAAGGTAGAGGCTGAGGTTCAGGAGGAAAAGGTAGAGGATGAGGCTGAGGTGGAGAAGGTACAGGCTGAAGGCAAAGAGGTATGAAATATGCTCCTATGAAAATTTTCATTACTACTTTGACAGTCTTATTTGTACCATAGTGATAGGATTTTTAGTGTCTCTGTTAGGATGGGAGTTTATATGTTTTACAAGAAAAAGTGTGGCATGGTGACAAGATCTTTAGTCATGTATGTCAGTAGTTTCACATGGTTATTATGATTACATGATTTTGATAATTCTATTGAGGGTAACAATGATGTTGAGGGCCCGGATGTTGTAATGGGCATTGTTCAATACCTAAATGAAAAGGTTGGCGATGGCAAAAAGGACCAGGAGCATGATTTTACTAATGATCTTGAAGGAGCACCGGAGGTTACCCAGCAGGAGGTTACCCATAACGAACCTCTTGAAGTGCTAACCATAATGGCCACAGAGATGGGCGCTTTAGTTGAGGTTGAGGAACCTCTTAAAGTGCTAGCCGTTGTGGTTGATGTATCCAGCAAGGGGAAACCCAAAAATAAACGAAAGCAGACTCCCCCACCGAAGAGGGTCCTTCCTAGCCGTATCACGAAGTCATCCGCCAAAAAGCTAACACCTTACACAGATGAGAAAAGGGGGGGAAATGTGAAGAAGATAACCAAGAATTCATAGGTGAAGGAGATGACTGCTTTGCTGTAATGGATGGATGATGAAAGGTTAGTATCTCACAGATTTAATAATGTTGAACTATCTCATGGATTTAATTACGCCTTCGTTATTTTTCAGCTTTGAGCCAAGAGTTGGACTAAGTGGTGAATCGATGGACAATGACTGGTTTCGCCTAATACTAGCACCAAAAGCTTGGTTGGGTGATGGTGTAAGTCATTTAGTTATGATGTCAAATTAGTTAAATGTTGATGATTTATATTTTTTTGAAACAAATGGATGAAGTTTGTTGTTATATCCGTAAGGCACTTCTGGAGTCTGAAGTTAAACACAAGGCCACAATATTGGACGTTTTCTGGGCTGTTGATTATACAGATGCATTGAAATACTATGTCAAAAATGAACAAACTATTCCACCTACACTTGAACGTGCACTTCAATACTTTAGGGGAGATAGGCATGTAGTGTATGGGTCCAGTTGGGATGATGTGGACTTCATTTATGTCTCCTACAACTTCAATAATAAACATTGGGTGGCTCTAGAGATCGATCTGCAGCAATGGCAGACAAATGTATATGATTGTAATATGGATTTGAACAGTAACTTGGACGTAGAGACCATGGTGTTTGGGGTGAGCAAGTTTCTTCCTCACTTCATCACAAAGTACCCGCCTCTTGCCAAGAAATTTGAACATTGGGGTACTGAAGAGTTTACATTTTCAAGAATTCAAGGAGTGAAGCAGAATAAGCGCGGGTAAGTCAAAATATCATTTCCCTTACCAATTTTATTATATACTTCATCTAACTAATTTTATTGCATTCTGTGTTCGTAGTCATGACTGTGGGATATATACTCTGAAACACATTGAGTTGCTCAGTGCTGGTTGGAAAAATATTGACGTTGTGGCAGACAAATTTATCGACAACTTCAGGAGCGATATGGCTCACAACGTGTTTGACGGGGTGTAGAGGTCGAACCTAAGGAACCCCGAGGTTTAAATTGGATGTTTGGATAAAACATTAGGTTCTTTTTGTGTTTTGGATGACATTTGCTTAGATTACATACAATTGATTGGATGTTTTGGATGACATTTGCTTAGATTACGTACAATGTTATGACAACTTGAACAAAGATGTGGTAGTTGAATGGCAATTATGTGCGTGTACGCTAAATGGCAGTTACATGGCAGTTAAATGTCAGTTATTAAATGGCAGTTGAATGGAAGTTGTGTAAAATAATATAGAGACATTGACTGACTTTATAATGTACATATTATAAAGTAGCATGACAAGATGAATGTAAGAGGGATGTGGGATACATAGATTACTGTGACAGGACATTAACATTATGAACTCCTTTTTAGGAGAGAAAAGAAAACCGTCATAAATCTATCCGTAACTGCCAACCAACACCTCTTTATATACCCGTAACTGTCAACCAACTCCAATTTACGAAGATAAGTACAGACCGGACATGAGATATAAATTATTGTGACATGACATTAATACTACTAACTCCTTTTTAGGAGAGAAAAGAAAACTGTCATACATCTATCCGTAACTGCCAACCAACACCTCTTTATATACCCCATCATAGCCATATTTCTTCATCCATAACTCGTCCCAACATCTTCCTAATCTACACAGCTCCACATTCCCTCCTCTTCCTTCGTTCCCATGGATGAACAGCCGGCAGAACATAGGGTGTTTACCACGGTCTATACCGGTGGGAGAATCGTCCTTACGAGGGGAAAAATGGCCAGAAATTCCACCCACTTCTACCAGGGTGGCATTACCCAAAACTAGTCGTCGTTGGCTGAAAAGGTAAGAGACATTTGGTGGCTCATTAGCCAACTTTATAATTTTAACAATTTTGAACGGGACGCTTGCTACTTCTTTGAAGTAGTACCCCCACACGGCGGCCCTCGTACCTTGAAGGCCTTGCAGAACCGTGGAGACACCGCCGCCCTTGGTAAAACAGTGGCTTTCATTAATATATGTTGTGACCGGAGATGTCGCCGACATGCTTTAGCCACGTGACGTCCCAACCTCATCCGTCTCCTCCGCAGGAGATGTGTTTATGTAATATTTAGTATTTTATTAAGTACTTTAGTGTAGTGACTATGTAATGTCACATAGTTGTTAGTACTTTATGAAGTATTTTGGAATGCTTTTTAGTGTAGTGACTATATAATGTCACGTAAATCTAGGGCTTTATGAAGCATGTTATGTATTTTTGTTTTATATAATATAGTACTTTATGATAATGTCGCGTAATTTCAAACCATATTAAAGAAGATAGGCCAAGTCAGTGAGTATGACAAGATTGATTATGTTTTCCCTATGTGGTTTTCAGATGTCACTCATGTTGGTCGGTAGGTTATTTAAAACTATATTGAATATTTCATGATATATATGGAAGAATAACAAGTGGGTAAAGGGGTACAAAATGGAGGGAAACTTATGTCATATCAATTTAACCTAAAGTAGTCCATATTGAACTTGTCAGGATATATATGGAAATATGACATGATTGTATTACATTAACTACTTTCGACTAAATATCATTTCTACCAATTCGAACCACACAAATTACATTAACTACTTTCAAACCATACCGACCATGACTTGCTTATGTGTTCGAAGAAAAGAAATTTCACAAGAAAACGTCATAAGAAAATTACATTAACGAGGTTCAAAAGTAATATGAGTGGTAAGAGATCCTTCAAGAGTTTGGATCTCTTACTACACATATTAACAAAAGAGATATTTCAAGAGTTTTCATCTCTTACTATACATATTAACAGGATGCGTTCAACATTAAACGAGAAGAAACATCAACATCAAAAGTAGTCGTGGTTCAAAAAACCATTGAAACAGTTAACCTGATCATGGGGAGATTGCAGGGTTAGGACAATTTCGTGAGTTATGGCCGAGGGTGTCACAACTTCCACACCTTCTCCTCGGACCCCTGTATTCTCCACGTGCCGGGATTCTTTTCTTCCTTGGTCTTCCTGATTTCTTCTTAACTTTCGGGGGCAAGCATGCTTTATTCAAGACAATGTCAGGAACTTCCCAACGATCAAAGGCAGGGACCGGATACAATGTATCCTTGTATACTTCCTTCCACTTTTCAGCCATAAATAAGAGATGCACTAGTTGTACACGATCGACACCACAATCCTTGACAGCCGCTATGGCATGCGCACAAGGAATTTGGTCAACTTGGAATGTGTTGTAGTAGCATGTTCGAGCATGGAGGTTTACCAAGAATGTAGTTCCACTAGCATGCACTTGAAACTCATATTGATTCAGCCTAGTCACAACCATTGTTAACGATCTCAAATAATGAACTTGTAGCTCACGACACAATGTCGGGGTCAACACTTCTGAACAAGATTCTCCCTTTTTCTTTTGTTCACAAAACACTGAATCATGACATTCACTATACCATCAAGCAAGCCAATCAGCGGCCTTCGACGCGGCCCCATTAATCGACTATTAACGGATTCCACATTGTTGGACGTCGTAATATTGAATCTATTCGCGGGCATATGCGACCTTGTCCACGCTTCAAATCCAACATCCGTTAGGTAGGTACCCACTTCCAGGGAATGGGTGCAAAGTCTTGCAAACTCACGGTTGAAACTCATGTTTGGTGTAGGCTTGATTTGCCTTTTGGTACAAAATCCACAAGTCATTCTTTTTAAATCTAGCCTTCACGTTTTGAAATAGGTGAAGTGTGCAACAACCATGCTTCGCGAAGATGTAGTGCTCTCTTAAACCTTTGTAAATGCTTCCATGACGGTCAGACACAAAGACGAGGTCATGCTCGTCGGCTACAACAGAACATAGGTGTCGGAAAAAATATGACCATGATCTGTCATTCTTGCTGTCAACTATAGCAAAAGCCATTGACTGTGACAAAACTTATTTACCTTTCTTAACAACTGCATTCCATTGCGCCAAGCACCCAAGCTGAAAAAACAATACTTGAATTGACGATTAGAATCCACTTCAACATGTGTGATTGTTCATGTATTCATCCTTTCCAGGACGTACATGTATCCATGAAGCCGCTTGTAGCTTTGCTCAGCTGTGCCTCTTATCCTGTCTATGGCGGTTAAACATGCTCAATTTGCCTTGTCGTAACTAACTCCCACTCCCATTTTCTTCATTAAGTCTTGAATTTGTGCAGCATGAGGTCCATTACATGTAGCGGTTGTGTTAAAGTTGTAACAGATTAAGGTTAGTTAATATACATACTGACAAATATATATGATCGTACTGACAGGATTGTTTACTTACCTTGACATTATGTGGTCAACAATTACGCTTGAACTTGCATGTGTGTAGTGGTTATGCTTTAGCTTCATGCCACATGTGTGATGTCCACAATACTTCCTTACTTCAAACAATCATGTTTTGCCAAGAGCGGCCCCACGGCAAAAAAAGGTGCAACTAGGATCAATGCACCTTACCACATATAACTCCGTATCAGACTTCTGGACATGTATCTGGAAGCGCCTTTGTAATGCCATCAAGGATAAACAATCCTTAAGATCCTTCTTGCAATTGAAATGCTCTCCAACTTTTATTTCCAGATCGTTGCAGCTCACCCCATCACCCTCCATTGGCTCTTCCAAATTATCCAATTGCCTTTTACTAAACTTTTTGCTACGATGGTACTCGGCTTCAATCTCTTGGAGAACTTCCTCATCAATGTCTATAAATAAGTTTTTCACTTCATTAGTGTCATCCAGCAATGGCCCTTCAAAGTCACCTACCCTGTAATCTTCTTCAACATCTTCATCAAAATCATCCTCAAAGTCATCCCAAACATCATGCACAACATCTTGCCCAACGTCTTTCCCATAATCATTGTCAATCTCAATACATTCATGTATTCTTTTCCTTCTTGTGGAAGACCTTGTTTCTCTCCCATCAGTTTCCGAATTTGCCTTAGATTAGCTCACCAAGTCAACTATTTGTACTTCCCCATTGTTGTCACGATAAATTTTTGGTTTCATTTTATTCATGTCACAATCAACTATATTCGGGATAGCTTCAGTGGTACGATTGTCGCTTACCACATTTCTCTTGTCCAATTTGGTACCGTTTGTACTTGGATGACCAACCATCACAACCTTGGCCTCTGCTTCTTGACTTTGTGTTAACGGTGGCAGAGTCAAACACATTGTGATGTCAACCTCAACATTAAGCCTCACATTTACATACTCTGTGTTTGCAAATTCTTTGTTTCTTTTCTTTTTCAAACTCACATATAACTCGATAGGCCAAATAGCATCTTCTGATTGCAAGTTCACAAATTTGAAAGCATCAAGGTCCTCGTCATCTTTGACATCAAATGGTTGTAACTTTGGTTTCCGCAGTGACAGATATTTGAGCTTCATTTCATCTATCTCGTCAATGCATTTTATCTTCTCATCCAACTTTTTCCTCAGATTTGAGCAATTGATATATTCAAACACAACAAGTGCTTTTGTCGTTGTGATCCCACCGAAAACCCACTTGTTTCCCTTACATATCCATTCACCACCTATTCTCAGAGTCAAGTAGTATGATCTTGAACTTGTTATACGAAGAAAAAGCAAACACAAGTACAATTACTTTATGACAAATGTTGACAATATAGTGTCTAACACTCATAATATTATGACGAACATGACTGACACCGACATGAGGGTAATAGAAAGTTAGGGTTTTAGCCTATCCAGAATTGAAGATAGAAAGGGTTTTCTAGCCAAACGGGACAAAATTGTGTAGGAAAAACAAATATTTTAGAATCAAGGAACAATCACACGCCTACGTACTGAGAAACATGAATTTGGACAAAGAATTATGGAACTCGATACAAATGAGATGCACTTCGAGGCTACAATTAGGGAACTCTATACAAGGGTGACAGAACTTGAAGGTGAAAATAAGACACTACACTCCCAGAAAGAATTGAGCAAACTTGTATTAAATCCTATTTGTGGGTTTGGTGTTGGTGTCATTATATGGATTAGTGCTTTTAGCATTTGTTATCGAACATGTAGGTCATAACTATAAAGTATGTATCTGATGACTTTGGTTTTTTATGTAAGAGGATGAATTAAATTTCGAATATTATTTCTTGTAAGTGGTAAGTATCATGGTGTAGCATGGTTGATTCTACATGTCAGAGTGTCAAGACTTTGATGTCGCTCTTCATGTAAGTTTTGCAAATTCAAAAACAATGTCAGCACTAGACACACAGACAATAGTTGCTGATAACACATATTTTATATATATTTTAGGAGTCTAATTGCATATTAGATTAAGTAATTTTTCATACATATTTTATATTTTTAATAATTAATTTTGTATTATTTTATATTCGGAGCCTATACTCGTATTTTTTTTATTTCATGTATTTTAGGTGCAATTTAAAAGTGATACGAGAATGTTTTCGATGATGCTAAGCAAGTGAAGCATCTATGTAAAATGCACGGGTTTGCTGGAGAATAAAATATTTTTATTTGAGACAAATCACAAGATAATATAAAAGTACATCATTCAAATTCAACATGCATGCCCACGTGATGATCTGCTGTTGGACTAAAAAGGATATTATGCTTTATTGACTGGGCTTAACGTTTTGGGCTTTGGAAGACAGCTTGGACAAGGAAATTAAAGAGGGAGGCGGCCCGCTTTGTTTTAGACGGGGGAGATTAGTTTTGACTTTATTACGTAGTCTTTAGGTTAGGGGGGAGAGAATTAGAACGTAGCTTTAGTTTAGTTTTACTGGGTTTTTTATTTTTTAGTTTAGTTTGGAAGCAGCCGACTTGGGAGAAATTTCACTAAGGATTTTGGCACTTTTAGTAATTTGAAGATTTTGGTATTAATGTTCTAATCTCTTGTCAACTTGAATTATTTCTATATTGAGATTAAGTTTTCTCATCTCCAGTTTTTATTAAATAATTCATATATATTACTGACTAGTTTAAATCTATTGAGTATGTCTTTAATTATGGTTGGCTAAATTCCTAGTTCTAAGATTGGGGTGATCCCGATGATGCGTATGTAATTAGAATTATTTTTTTGCCTGAATTGAAATAATATTTGATTCGTTCCTAGATGCTTTATGCCCATATTAGCCTATGCAAAATGGATCCTATTAGGGTTTGAGACTGAAAGGTGATAACTTTAATAGGTAGTCAGGTAGAGTTTGAGACTGAGATGTGATAACTTCTATTGAAATCCTAGGAATTGAACCTGAGTATTATTTGTACGACAGCAACTTTATTACTCTTGAGGATTAATAGGTTATCATAGATGTTCTAGGTTTGAGTTGGATTAGCGGAGCGCGACAGCGAATGTTATTTCAGTTTATCCCTATACTCTAAGTGCGTTAAAGGGTTTGGATGAGATTAGCTCTGCGCGACAGCGATTGTTAGTTTAGTCTAGGCACGTTTACTATCGTTTGAAAGGAGTTAGTAGATTACCTTAGATAGCCTACCTTCAAATAATTTGGACTATATTCAGGTGAAGTGTGATTTTATTTACTGTTGTATCATTGCGGTGATCATTAACCTTAGACACATTTATCCCATTGATTTTATCCTATTTTATTTGTTTTTTTAGTTATTAGTTTAGTTACAGATTTCATCAATTCCTTATTTTATGGCCTGGTTCATTGATAGTGTGTCAATTAATAATACATTGTTCTCTGTGGGATCGACACTTGACTACTACAACTGATACCGTACACTTGCGGGTAATTCAATAGAATTATCCCTCCCCCCAAGCTTAAATTCTACATTGTCCCCAATGTAGAAATAAAAGAAAGAGAAAAAGAAACTCACCAAATTGTCATGCAATCTCCGCGCATATTTCAATGGGCCTTTGGTCGTCATGCACCATTACTCGTTTCTAGTGATTTACTTCCTTGTCGTGATGCCTGAATGCCTGACAATTTGGTGAGTTTTTTTTCTCTTTCTTTTATTTCTACATTGGGGACAATGTAAAATTTAAGCTTGGGGGAGGGATAATTCCATGGTGTAGTTCCGTTTGCATTTTGGTGTTTTTAGTGTCATTTTTTTTTTGTTTTTCATAACATTTCATGCATCATGCATTGTATTTTAGGTGTTTGATATGATCCCCATGCTTTGCTTTGTTTGTTTGTCTGGCTAAATTTCTCTTGAAATATATCGGTTATTAATATTCTAATTGATTTTTAGCATGTTGATGAGAATTTTTATATTTTCTAATGTTTGAGTTAGAGTATGTATTTAGTCATTCATTGAGACTAGTTAGGACTAAAATTCTAGACAGAAATAACCTGTGAGCTTTTGAGCCTTAGGACTGCACAAAATTGCATCCTCTTTTTTTTTTTCATGTGTGTGATTATCACTTTGATTGTTTTATCTTTAGAACTTGCGTTTAGAACTTATTTTGAGGCCACGTTAATGACTTGTGTACATGATATAAAAATGATTGAGGCATTATTTTTATTAGCCTATATTTCCCTTTACCACCTTTATATATTATTCATCTGCTTGAAGCCCGTTGAGCCTAATTAGCCTATTTGTTTGGAAGTTCCACAAAAACATCCGAGCCTAATGATTAGCCTTTTACCCATCCGACAATTAGGATGATTTCTTTGTTTGTTTTTATGGTTGCAAGCCAAGCTTGGGGGAGTTATTTATATGGTGTTATTGTTGAAAGTGTTTTGGCTTTTGGAAAAAAAAAAAAGAATGAAGAGAAAAAAAAACCAAGAATAAAAGGGTGTTTAGTTGAAAAGAATGGTAAGATAAATCCTCAAGTTTGGTGTAGTCTTGGTTAGTTCCTCTTTCTCGGATTTAGCACCACATGGCCAAATTGTATCCATACCTTTCTTTTTACCTGACCTCATTACAACCCAATAAAAGTCCTCTTGATTTATGTCATGTACAAGGTCCCTAGTAGTGGAGATTTAAGACACTAATGTAAGCTTATGGTAGATATGTTTTCAAAGTTGAGATTTGAGCGAAATCACTTACCCTAAACACATGAGCGAGAGTGATTCTTATTCTTTTTCCTAAGTGAGGTCTAGCGTGGACGTTCTACTTAGTCTCCTTAATGGTTATTTGCGTGCTTTTGATGATTACATTGTTAAATATTTAAGTTTTCATGGACTTGCTTGAATATTAATTAGGTAGAGACAACATTTGTATTTCTTGTGAAATTTTGAACTACGTTCTTGCTTGAGGACAAGCAAGGTTTAAGCTTGGGGGAATTTGATAACATCTATTTTATACATATTTTAGAAGTCTAGTTGCATATTAGATTAGGTCATTTTTCATGCATATTTTATTTTTTTAATAACTAATTTTGTATTATTTTATATTCGGAGCCTATACTCGTATTTTTATTATTTCGGATATTTTAGGTGCAATTTAAAAGTGATACGAGAATGTTTTCGACGATGCTAAGTGATAAGCACTACTTTGTAGGGCTTAACTAAGAGTTATTAGAGGGTTTTATTGGTGTCATTCGGGTAGATTTAGACACATTCTTGTGCATGGCGTTTGGGGGCAAAGTCTGGTGTTTTTGGAGGTGTATGAGCTATTTTGGATATCATAGGAGACACTGAGGAAGGAAGCCACCAAAAGAAGACGCCAAGGAAGTGAAGACGAGAGGTTGGGAGGCGAAGCCAAGGAGTGAAGGCCGAGCATTAACCGCGATCGCGGGCAAGGGTTCCGCGATCGCGGTTCCTCGAGCAAGTCGAGAGTTTTCCGCAGGCGCGGAGGAATGTGAAGAGCGCGGAGCCACAAGAGGCCGCGATCGCGGTAAATGGGCCGCGATCGCGGGTCGTCGACGCTGGATGTTCTGACTTTTCCCGAGTCTATCTTTACTAATTTCTTTTCTTATTTTTCCACTTTATTTCGTTTCTTTTCTTATTGGGCTTAGGAACTTGTTAGGCCCATATTAGTTCTCTTTTCTATTTAACCTAGGAAGAAAGCTCATTCTAGAGAGACAAATCATATCAGGTTTTAGTTTTACATCATCGTTGTTTTCTCAAGACTATGGAAGACTAAGCATTTTTTCTTAGTCTGGCAATGGAAGCTTAAGTTTTGATTATTGGTTGTGAGGTTATGTTCCCTTTCTTAATTCCTATTGATCTATATCTCTTCTCTTAAGCAGAATATCATTGAATAATTATTGATTTGTCTAGACATGCCATCTAGGTTTATTGATTGTTACTCATATTTCTATGACTAGGAAACTGTTGGGCTAACGTCATGGTCTGGAGTGGCAAGCATAGGTTTTATTTGCTTCTGTGGATTTTATCTATGTAGAGATTTGATTTCATGTTGAATGTTTCTGGTTGAGGTGTTACGTGTATCCTGGTTAATTCTTATCTTCATTGCTGTCTTTGGGTTGAATCACTAGTGGTGTTAGGGTTATTCATTGGTAAGGGTTCTTAGGGATGGTTTCCTTATTAACCTACACAAGATCGGGACAGGAATAATCATAGGAAGGAATTGGAAATAATCTAGGATCAACCAACCAAAACTTAAGCGGAAATTGCCTGGCTAAGTGTTTTCTCACATTTGATTGCATACTATTTATTCTGTTTTATTTTCTACTTGATTAAAACCTCAAAAAAAACCTTTATTACTACTGTTCGATTGGTATTCAATTTGTGACAGGAATATAGACGCTTGTGATTCTATTGGGATTTCGACCCTTGCTTGCTTACTATACTAGTTTGGAAGTTGAGGTTTACTTTGATTTGGCATAACGACCTTAGGCCATGTCAAATTTGGCGCCGTTGCCGGGGAATCACTGTCTGTTTTCTTGTAAATAAATTGAATATTGATCTTTCTAGGGAACCTATCTTACGGTTCCCTCTAACATTACTAACTTTTCATTGACGAAGTGCAATTCAGAGTAGATAATTCTGTTGGAGAACTCTAGCTATGGCGCAAGAAAGCATGACATTGTTGGAGAACTCTAGCTATGGTGAGAACACACTGCTGGCACTCACCCAGACACTTCAAGCATTAACACAAGCGGTGATTCAAGCCGGTGCAAACAATACACAAGTAATGAAAGAGGGATTCTCTCAGCTCTCCCAGCAAAATTATACTCTGCACCAATTGTCTCAGCAATCTATATCAAGCTTGGGTGCATCAATGGAGCGGCTGACGCAATGGATACCTGCTATAGCAGAATCTCAACCTAAGGGCAATGCTGCCCAGCGGCATGTTGAGGAGAAGGCAGAATTTGGAGAGCTCCTCGCAGAAGAGAAACCGCGACCGCGGGAGGAGTGTTGCAACCACGGTATGCTGGGTGAAATAGGGCATTGTGCTGAATTTGATGATGAGGTTGAGAAGGACCTCGAAGAGGAAATCAAAAGCTTCAAGAACAGTATGCTACCTGGCGCGGTATGTTCTCCTGAAATTGAAGAGGAGATGGACGAGGACAGGGACTATGAGCCTCAAAACTACACTCAACATGAATGGCCCTTGCTGGAGTCCCAGATTCCCATCACACCTCCCCCTGAGGCTCTCAATGGAAGCAAGCCAGAAGCTCCTTTGGTCACACTGGCCAACATCATCCCTCGTTGTGCAGATTCTGTGAAGACGAGGCAGAAGATAGGAAAGAAGCCGAAGGTGAAGCAAAAGAGTGAGGTTGCAGGCCAAATGTCGGATTACCTCATACTAGACACGGGGCAGGATAGGCGTACAACCTCTGCAATGCTGGGAAGCGAATTCTTGAAGACGACAACTGCAGTCATGGATACGAAGGGTGATCCGCTCACAACGAAAGGCAGAAGGAAGGGGGTACAGTCGTACCTGAAGAGGCACCCCCCAGATTTGGAACCAAGAAGGGTGGTCGCTGTAAGCGACCCGGGATGAATAAAGAGCACCATGTCGAGCCATGACAGTAACCAAGGCGCTGCTCGGGAGGCAACCCGAGGTAAGACTTTCAACTTACTTTTTCTATCAGAAGCTTAGTTTTCCCTTGTTTTTGAAATTTTTGCTCTGTTTTTGTTCGACTAAACCACGCAGAAAAGCCGAGAAGAAACCGCGATCGCAGCATAAAACCCGCGATCGCGGTCGGAGAAAGTCGAGGAAAAACCGCGATCGCGGCATAAAACCCGCGATCGCGGCATAAAACCCGCGATCGCGGCCCCATGGCGCGCCGTGAATTAGGGTTTAGTCTGATTAAAAAAAAAACGCGATCGCGGATACTGTTCACCCGCGATCGCGGGGTTACTGTTCATCGGAAAAAAAAATTGTATGTTACCCGTGATCGCGGCCTTCCCTGCCGCAATCGCGGTTCCTCCACGGTATTCCTTCCATGGCGATTCTTCCACGACGGTTCCCTCCTTTATGGCGGTTATTTCCACGGCAGTTCATTCATGGCGGTTCTGAGGCGGTCTTTCTTCATCATGTTCGCGAGCAACAACCGGTGTACCCTTGATCCATCCATTATTGTTGTTCCCTGCGGTACGTCTTCACCTGTGCGTCACCACCTGTGCATACTGAGTTCGGAGTTCCAGCATTCCATGATCTATCTCTTGGGAAGTTCGACTGTTGAAGTGGTGATGAAGTTTATGGGGATCCCTACATCCCTGAGTACCTTCCTAGCATTATTGACGAAGACTACCACCCCGGCGTACGCTCAGTGAGTTCTTCCTTTCTTCCCCTCATATTTTTCTTTGTCTTCCATACATTGAGGACAATGCATGATTCAAGCATGGGGGAGTAGAAAGTACTTGCTATCTATCTTGTAAATTAGTTTCGATTTCAACATTGTCCATTGTTCGCATTCCCTTTAAAAAAAAAAAATTAGAAAAAGTCAAAAAAGCAAAAAAGACATACATGAAAATCCTGGGATAAGTCGAAAACCCGAAAGGACGGCTTGGGTAATAAGAAGGTGGCCCAGACCAGCGCTAGGCTGGGGTAAAAAGGTGTCTGAGTGACGTGAGCATATGTGAGCACCTCTATGGAAAAAAAAAACGAGTGGCTAGGATGAAAACCCAAAAGGGCTCCTATGCAAAATGAGTGGAAAGAAGATGAGTGATTTTAGGATATCATTTTACCTGGAGGGGCGACATAAGAAGAGGAGACAAAGAAGGATTGTCGGGTAGGTCACTCTGGGAAGCATAAGGAGTCATAGATGAAGGCTAGAATTAGAGGTCACTTTACACTATTGGATGTCCGGGCTAAGCTTGGGGAAGTACTCTGCTTGTCCCTTAAGCTTGTTGATGGAGGATGTGTTGTGAATGAGATTGGTGCCAGGAGCTTGGCATGGGTTAGGTGACTCTTAGTACATTGTGTTTGGAGAGATGCTTCCTGAGGCCTTGGGTGTTTCATTGGAGGAGTAGACTTTTTATTAGTTTACTCGAGGACGAGCAAGGTCTAAGCATGGGGGAGTTTGATAAGCACTACTTTGTAGGGCTTAACTAAGAGTTATTAGAGGGTTTTATTGGTGTCATTCGGGTAGATTTAGACACATTCTTGTGCGTGGCGTTTGGGGGCGAAGTCTGGTGTTTTTGGAGGTGTATGAGCTATTTTGGATATCATAGGAGACACTGAGGAAGGAAGCCACCAAAAGAAGACGCCAAGGAAGTGAAGACGAGAGGTTGGGAGGCGAAGCCAAGGAGTGAAGGCCGAGCATTAACCGCGACTGCGGGCAAGGGTGCCGCGATCGCGGTTCCTCAGGCAAGTCGAGAGTTTTCCGCAGGCGCGGAGGAATGTGAAGAGCGCGGAGCCACAAGAGGCCGCGATCGCGGTAAATGGGCCGCGATCGCGGGTCGTCGACGCTGGAAGTTCTGACTTTTCCCGAGTCTATCTTTACTAATTTATTTTCTTATTTTTCCATTTTATTTCGTTTCTTTTCTTATTGGGCTTAGGAACTTGTTAGGCCCATATTAGTTCTCTTTTCTATTTAACCTAGGAAGAAAGCTCATTCTAGAGAGACAAATCATATCAGGTTTTAGTTTTACATCATCGTTGTTTTCTCAAGACTATGGAAGACTAAGCACTTTTGCTTAGTCTGGCAATGTAAGCTTAAGTTTTGATTATTGGTTGTGAGGTTATGTTCCCTTTCTTAATTCCTATTGATCTATATCTCTTCTCTTAGGCAGAATATCATTGAATAATTATTGATTTGTCTAGACAGGCCATCTAGGTTTATTGATTGTTACTCATATTGCTATGACTAGGAAACTGTTGGGCTAACGTCCTGGTCTGGAGTGGCAAGCATAGGTTTTATTTGCTTTTGTGGATTTTATCTATGTAGAGATTTGATTTCATGTTGAATGCTTCTGGTTGAGGTGTTATATGTATCCTGGTTAATTCTTATATTCATTGCTGCCTTTGGGTTGAATCACTAGTGGTGTTAGGGTTATTCATTGGTAAGGGTTCTTAGGGATGGTTTCCTTATTAATCTACACAAGATCGGGACATGAATAATCATAGGAAGGAATTGGAAGTAATCTAGGATCAACCAACCAAAACTTAAGTGGAAATTGTCTGGCTAAGTGTTTTCTCACATTTGATTGCATACTATTTATTCTGTTTTATTTTCTACTTGATTAAAACCTCAAACCCCCCCCCCTGTTACTACTGTTCGATTGGTATTCAATTTGTGACAGGAATATAGACGTTTGTGATTCTCTTGGGATTTCGACCCTTGCTTACTTATTATACTAGTTTGGAAGTTCAGATTTACTTTGATTTGACATAACGACTTTAGACCACGTCACTAAGCAAGTGAAACACCTATGGAAAATGCACGGATTTGCTGGAGAATAAAATATTTTTATTTGAGACAAATCACAAGATGATATAAAAGTACATCATTCAAATTCAACATGCATGCCCACGTGATGATCTGCTGTTGGACTAAAAAGGCTATTATGCTTTATTGACTGGGCTTAACGTTTTGGGCTTTGGAAGATAGCTTGGACAAGGAAATTAAGGAGGGAGGCGGCCCGCTTTGTTTTAGACGGGGGATTAGTTTTGACTTTATTACGTAGTCTTTAGGTTAGGGGGGAGAGAATTAGAACGTAGCTTTAGTTTAGTTTTACTGGGTTTTTTTATTTTTTAGTTTAGTTTGGAAGCAGCCGACTTGGGAGAAATTTCACAAAGGATTTTGGCACTTTAATACTTTGAAGATTTTGGTATTAATGTTCTAGTCTCTTATTAACTTGAATTATTTTTATATTAAGACTAAGTTTTCTTATCTCTTATTTTTATTGAATAATTCATATATGTTGCTGACTAATTTAAATCTATTGAGTATGTCTTCAATTATGCTTGGTTAAATTTCTAGTTCTAAGGTTGGGGGATCCCGATAATGCGTATGTAATTAGAATTATTTATTTGCCTGAATTGAAATAATATTTGATTCGTTTCTACATGCTTTATGCCCATATTAGCCTATGCAAAATGGATCCTATTAGGATTTGAGACTGAAAGGTGATAACTTTAATAGGTAGTCAGGTAGAGTTTGAGACTGGGAGGTGATAACTTCTACTGGAATCCTAGGAATTGAACCTGAGTATTATTTGTGCGACAACAACTTAATTACTCTTGAGGATTAATAGGCTATCATAGATGTTCTAGGTTTGAGTTGGATTAGCGGAGCGCGACAACGAATGTTATTTCAGTTTATCCCTATACTCTAAGTGCGTTAAAGGGTTTGGATGAGATTAGCTCTGCGTGACAACGATTGTTAGTTTAGTCTAGACACGTTTACTATCGTCTGAAAGGAGTTAGTAGATTACCTTAGATAGCCTACCTTCAAATACTTTGGACTAGATTCAGATGCCGTGTGATTTTATTTACTGTTGCATCGTTGCGGTGATCCTTAACCTTAGACATATTTATCCCATTGATTTTATCCTGTTTTATTAGTTATTAGTTTAGTTACATATTTCATCAATTCCTTATTTTATGGCATAGTTCATTGATAGTGTTTCAATTAATATTACATTGGTCTCTGTGGGATCGACACTTGACTACTACAACTGATCTTGTACACTTGCGGGTAGGTTTTAGCCACATCAGTTGCCAGTACATTGGATATCATTACATTACTAGAAAAAAAAGGATAGTTGCCAGTACTCAAAAACTGATCGACCAACACTAGCATCACATCGTAATTTTATGGATCCTGCTCCTTCACGTGAAAAGCACAACCTTCATAGGCGCTATTTGCAACACAATGGCATGACATTTTGCGTCGGTGCCAATCCTGTCAATGGCCAACAAAACGGTTACGCAACATTTTAATGCATATGATAAACAACTAAGTTGTTTTTACCGAGAAAAACATTTCTAGTGATATAAGGGTTTCCAACAATAACAAGCAATGATCTGGCACTATCATGGAAAAATTGAACCTCTTCGGGTTGCTCAGAAATCCCAAACAGAAAGTCTTGTCATATTCGTCGTGTTTCTCGGTTGATCTGAAGGTTGACAGGATGATCCCTTCCCTTTCTTCACCCCGAAACTGCTCAACCCTGCCTATCTTAATATCAGTCATATGTAGAGACCTGAGAGCCTTCCCTATCTTCACTACTTGTTGTAGGAAAGGGGTAATAATCCCGATGTCGTACTAAGAGACATTCCTTTTTTGAGCTTCTGTATGCGCTCAACCACCTTGCTAACTTCAATCCTATTAAACCATGAAGGGCTGCCCTTTTTCCTCTCCAAGCCTTGGATGCCATAGAACATTACATGGAAGTTCCCGTTGGGAAGCAGATCAGCCCAAGGTAAGGAAGATGTGTCACTTTCTTCTCGATATGGAATCAATGCTCCTCTATAAAACAGTCTTGAAGGAACAGAAAGAATTTCAGGGTGGCTCCGGTAATTCTTCACCAACATTGTGACATAATTGCGATCTCCTGATATGTAAACTTCAAAGTCCAACAACCTCTCCATAAAAAAACCTTACCAACCCATAAGCCTCAGCTTGCTTTGAATGAATATCATGGCCAAGTTGCTTGGGATCACCAGAAAGAACAATAATTGTGTTATTTTCGTTGAGGGTTGATATGGGGATCATTGTCTCTGGCTCTGAAGCTTGGCTTGCATCATCTAAGATGATGTGGGAGAAGTGGCCACGGTTAACCCCTTTAGCATAAAGGTAAGATGCACTCGTGCATGTCGTTATTATTATCCTGTAGCTACAGAGTGCATCTCGAGAAGGGCAAGTGAAGAAACCTTCATTGTAGGTACATAACCTCAACAATGCAGCGTTCATTTTTTCTAAGGGAAGACATGTGGCATTCAACCTAAAAATATCTTCCTCGCTAAGTTTCATCCCATCGCAAATGATTTTCTCTAATATGTGATCTTCCGCGCAATTTGAAGAAGCACATACCAGTATTTGAGAATTCCGTCTAGTTTTATATAGTTGGAGGATCACCTCCACCAGTGTTTTTATCTTTCTTGTTCCCGGGGGTCCATAAATCACATAAGAAGCTCCTCCTCTACACCCTAAAATTAAGCAAACAACACTTTTATGCTCCTCGTTAAGAAGACATGAGATAGGCATAAGATTGTTTGTTGTAATCCTCCACTTTCCATGATACTCATGGGGAAAGAGGAACTTTCGTGTAATGCCTCTGCAAATAGAATGGCTTGACGAAGCCTACTGAAACTTTCCCCGTTGTACACAAAACAGATTTCATACAAATTGCTATCTATGTGCCTTTGGTAAAATCCATCATGAAATTGCAATAATACTTCATCAGCCTCAACACGGTGGATCCAGCCTTGTTAAAACAACATTGGCAAGATCAACATGAGAAAACAACATTGGCAACGATAATTCGTGCAATTGTGACAAAAAATATGAACTTCTATGACAAAAATGTTAACACCATTGACATGAAGTAAAAAATTACCTTAATCTAGTTTATCACACATACCTGATCAAGAGAATATTCCCCATAAACATTTACCACATCTCTACGGACAAGTGAGGGCCTTCTTTCAGCAAGTCCTGGCCCTTTAAGTGCTAAAGAGTCAAAATCCTTTTGTCTCAAAGTAAAAGACTTCATATTATAAGCTTTTACGTAGTCCTGTAAACAAATATAAAATAAGAATCATTCAACAAGTTGGTACTACGAGAGAACCATGCCATCTAGTTATCCCCTCAGTCCCCCACCCCCATACAGAGAAAATATAACAATTACCATAATGAGAAGTTCCTCCATCCCTAACAACGCATTGAAATACTCAGGTTACCATGTGGCCTCAACGTTTGTTCCTCCATAGAAAATGAACCCATAAAATCTTCCTCGGGTATGTCATCTGGCTGACTAGATGGAGGTTTCATCAGTGACAAAACGAATGAATCTTCGGGATTTGAAGCATAAATGTTCACACCCCAAAGTACCACATTTTCTGAAGTGGTGTTTTCTATGGTGAATGACGCCGCGGCAACCTCGTTGACAAGAACCAATTGAGGTTTTCCTCCAGCAAATGGAAACGACATAGAGACAATGACAGGACCCTCCTCAGTAGGAGTGGAAGTAGTGACTAGGGGGAACATCCATGAAGCCAACCTCTCCCTTGTCTCCAATGGTGGAGTATTCATCACCCATACCTATTTGACACTCAATTAAAATCCAACAGCAGTTTGTGAGTCCACAAGCAAAGAACCCAACCAGACGAGCTGCTCTAAGGAGATGAAAGAGATGAAGACTCGAAGGAGATGGGTGAGATGAAGTGAAACAAAGAGAGAGTAGGAGTGCAAGCATGTAGAAAAAAATACTCAAACAAGAGACACTCGAAGGAGATGGGTGAGATGAAGTGTAATTAATATCTCTGTAATTAAGATCTCTGTAAAGTAAAATAGTCAAAGAAGCAGAGCATCGAGAGAGAGAGAGAGAGAGAGAGAGAGAGAGAGAGAGAGAGAGAGAGAGAGAGAGAGAGAGAGAGAGAGAGAGAGAGAGTTGCAATTAAGACATGGAGCATTTTGTCAAAATAGCGGTCAAATCTATTAAATATGTACATACATCGAGCATTCTGAATACGGTCAAAATTGTCAGTGGTACAGTATCAATTTGTCAAAATAGTGAGAAAGAAATGACAACACTACTTTAAGATGTCATGCGTCCAAGTAAATATAAGAGAATTTAGGGATTGTGAGTAGAAGTATTCAGCCAGATGTCACGCACCTACAATTTAAGTGGCAAGCATTATCATGTAATATGGTAGAATGCAAATTATGTACAGACATGGAGCATTCTTCATGTAATATCTGGAAATTGACAATAAATTTTGGCATTTAATACTATCAACCTTAAAGTGTAGTGTTGATTTTTGCATTTAAACTTTAAACTTTAATGTCACATTACATACTAAAGTTTGTATTTAAACTTTAATGTGACATTACATACTAAAGCTTACTGTTGATTTTTGGGTGTTGAAATCACTATCAGTAGAGGAAGATGTGAAATTTTT
This sequence comes from Rheum nobile, assembly GCA_027886185.1. Taxonomy (NCBI): domain Eukaryota; kingdom Viridiplantae; phylum Streptophyta; class Magnoliopsida; order Caryophyllales; family Polygonaceae; genus Rheum; species Rheum nobile. Next base: position 758,254 of record WOAB01000127.1, read on the forward strand.
ATTCGTAGTTTTGCTTATTATTCGTAAGTATGACATTTGTTTTCCTAAGGCCGACATTAGTTTTCGATAATAGTAGAAACAACCAAGTATGACGTAGTAAGTTTTGTCGCTTGTGAATCTTTAGTTTTACATTATTTTGGCTCAAATTTTGTTTAACCTGGAAATAATTTTGTTTTACTTAAATCTAAATCAATTTGTGTACTTTCGAAACCTATACAAGGAAAGAGGAATAACTACCAGTTCATCGGCATAAATTTGAAATGCTGAGTTCATCAATTCAAGATAATTGTGAAATGTTCACTTCATGATAAAAAGAATTTAGAACATGGAGGTTCAACAGTTCAATAGTCCGTCGACATTCTTCTTTCAATTCAACAGTTCATCGGCGGTACAGTTCAACAATCAGATGGGAGGGAGATGAGGTATGGATTTTCTTACAACTCATGGCGGGAGAATCACTACCAGTTCATCGGAATCACTACCAGTTCATCGGCGGGAGAATGTCCAGATGGAGGCTTGGAGAATGGGCGGGAAAATGGGAGGGAGATGGGCGGGATAGACTACAGTAAAATGAGAGAATTTTGGGGGTTTTGGAGGGAAATAATATATAATGATATTTGTGTACTTGTTTTCTTTTTCTTTTCTCCAATTTTATTGCTTTTATTTACTTTTTGAATTAAAATAAAAAATTTATTATTTTGCAAAAATACACCAAATGGTATATATATGAAAAAAAAATACAAGCATCTATTTTTGCAAGTTACATACCTATTTAGCGTATCCATGCAAATCCGTGTATAAACAAATGAAAAGAAGGTCAAGCATCGTTCCAAATGATGCTTCAATTCAAGTGGGAAAGGATTGTTAATCAAGCGATCCTAGGGTCCAAAATTTTCTTACAAAAAATTAATTTGCAGTTTTATATATTAAAAAAATATTATAAAAAATACCATAATATTAGATGCATTTTTGTCTACCCATAAATACCTATATTAAGTATATTTTGATAGGTTTTATTTTTTTATGCATTTTGTATATTATTAAGTCCAAATATATCAAAATATGTATGTCGATTCTTTATATCAAATTGTCTTGAAAGTAAAATGAATTTTGACCAAATTTGATATCAAAATGTTGTTATTAAGGTTTTTTAATATTTTTTATATTTCCGTAATTTGTTATTTTATTATTCTTTCTTTATTTTAAATCAATAATGTAAAAAAACACTTGTATTGAAATATGTTTAAGAGGGGCATGTTGGTAACTTGCATGTAAAGGGTATGTTTGTAATTTCGTCTAAAGGTTATACTTGTAATTTAATGTGGAAGAAAAAGATGATTTTTGGGATCATTGAGGATTTATTGATAAAATGGTAGAAATTGGTATATGATCTTTAAAGAGAGAACTTAAAAAAATAATGATAATTTTTAGTTTTTGGGATCCTTAAAACATCTCTTAACGAACGACCTCTTATAAATCTATATACATATACTAAAGTCACAATTATTTCTCCTATGTGTCACTCTCTGAAGTATGCCATATCATAAAAAAATATACATTTACCTATTTACTCTTCTATTATTGTACAATTTACTACCTATACAAATTTTCTTAATTACAAACCAATATCTCCCATATCATATAATAAAAATATAAATATATAACTTTTATTTAAACATATCCAAACTTTTAATTATTTTCATTTCCTTATTTACCAACTAAATATCTCCCATTACATATAATAATAGATTATCTTCCTAAAGAGATATTTGAAGTATTAACTATGTTTATTATATTGAAAATAATAATTTAATATAACATTGTATTATAAAATTTCCTTATTTAATATTATTTTATGTTTAATTGATGAACGAAAATGTTTTTTAACCAAAATCAACTTTGGGATATGTTTAAAGATACAAAACCCGATTTATTATATAGATATCAAAGTTAACTTATTCCATGTATATAGATACTCTAAAGCTTCCAACCAATTGATGATCAAAATTTTATATTTTATTTTTACCAAAATTAACTCATAATATGTATATAGATGTAACACCCTCGACTTATGTCGGTAGTGCCACACGTCAGTGACCTCAGAATTTACAATTGAAAGTTACCTTAGGCTTTAATTTGAACAATTTATGTTTAAATACATTGCTAATAAAGAATAATAAACAACGGAAGGCTTGTGAAATGAATTCTAAATCTTTTATTAAAATTTTCTCTCGTAAATTGAAAAGACTAGTTTTACAAAACAAAATGAAATTACAGCGGAAGACTTATATAAACCCTATTACATTTATTAAGAAGATTAAATCAATACTAAACAACTTCAATTTCTTATTTCAAGATAGTCTAAGGCAAACAACTGATGTGCCGTATGGGACGGATGACACCAGCCAACCATACAAGGAAAAAGAACGGTTGGTTAGTCTAATGAAAGATTGTGCAAGGGTATTTATGTGAGGTTCTACATAGTCGTATATAGTTACTACCCTTGTTTCTCGAATAATACTCGGTAAATGGTATATAACTAATATACTTTTACTGAAACATAGAAAGAGACATGATTCAAGAAAAGACTCCAATGAAATTGAGTCTTATGGGAATTATATGTATTTTTTGAAAAATTGTAAATTATCACAATAAGATTTAAAAAACGACTCATTTGATTGTTTGGGTCCTCAACCAACATCACCGCATAATGTGAACTCATATTGGAAAAGGAACTTACTTTAGATAAGAGCCCGAGCGGTTTCCATGTTGTACTTCTCGCCCGAAGTTATATTAATTATGGGCATAAAAGCACTTATCTTATTTAATTCCAAAACGTACATTTACGTTAAAGCTTTTAATCCACATCATCTCAATACAAGAATATCATGGGACGAATCACGAATAACGGCGCTAGTTATGTGCATCACCACTTATATTCGAATAAGGGTAGGTCATGACCAAAAGTATTAGGGTAATAATCCTCCTAATATCTAATTATAACGAAACGGCTAAACCTCGTGAGGTATATAGTGTTCCTACGAATACTTGTGCTAACTAAACATACAAATCCACACCAAAGTCCAACTAGCACCCAATAATAATAATAACATGTATATAAAGGTCATCACTAGCAATATTTACAACATAGTATATAATTCATATTTTTCAACACCATTATAACACACAAGTTTCCAAACACAAAATAGAAATATTTATCCCAACTTAATTAAAACAATTAATTAATTGTCAATTAAGTTAAATATGGATTAAATTCAAGAGCAAACCACCACTTGCCATAAGTCGTTTTATCGGACAACGATGTTCGAGAGTAGATCGATTATAGTCGATGAAATGGATTTCTGATTCGTTTCTGTTTCCTATAGCGATTCTGAGACGTACCCAATTCACACAAAATAAATTCTAAATGGATAATTTATTTCAAAACGGAATATTGAATGAGGTCCATATTGATTAGTATTTAAATTAATTTAAACTGAATAAATCCATTGTCAAAAATAACTTAAATATATTCGATTATTTGCGCGACACAATTAATCCTCTAACCACATGTCCTAACAACCTTCATATAAATTAATTAATTAGTTAATTAATTTATAGCCTCTAATAACCAATTTTGATTATATACATTTTATAGTTTTAAAATGATGAAGATTTTCCTAATCAAAATATTATACAAATAGAATGATTAATTTTAATACTACTTATATTAATCTTATGTTATTAAGCTAAGCTAATTTATCTTAATTAATATAAATTAATATAATTAATTATAAGAATAAAAATTGCAAACAACCCCTTTACCGCAAAAACAGACTGCACGAGGAGCAATTTTCGCAAGGCTTGTTCGGTGACCAAACGATGACAAAACGGGACGAGTCCGGTGGCATCAGAGTCGGAGGTGGTCCATGGTGGCCGAAAAGTGCTGATGAACAGAGGGTGTCGCATCAGTTTTTGAGAAAACGCTTAGATCGAGCCTACTTTGAGCAGCTCGTTAGTGGCTCAAACGATGTCCAAATCGAGCAAGGCCGTGGGCTATGGACTCGTGGCATTGCAAGCTATCTCCAGATGTGGTTGGTTGTGGAAGTGCTCAATAAATGGAGCCGAAAAACACCGTTCATAGATGCCAACGAAAATAGAGGAGACAAGTTGATCGGTTTTTGGATGAATTAAAAACCTAAATTGCATCGAATTGGCTCGTATTTATAGGGTTAATGTAGCTTTGACTGTCCTCGACAATACCCTGCAAAAATTGCCTCCCAATTCATCCAGATGACAACGAATTTTGAAAAAATCAATTCGACCGGTTAATTGATGGAGGGGTTTAATGCACAAAATCCTCCTCTTCAATGCCCATGGAGCAATTGAAGCAAACGAGTAAAAAATCAGACGAAATTGGCCATGGAGATGAACCTTTGAATGGTTGTACGTTCTTTTGGCTGAAGGCTGAAGAATTAGGGCCTTTTTGCAATCGTGGCCACGCATTTCTAGCTAAATTATAAAATTTTGCCCAACGTTTTAACCTATGGAAAAAATACCCCTATTTTAAAATTATAAAAATTATCCAAACTTATTTATAATATTATCCTAAGTTTGTATATTAATTTTAACCCAAATTTAAGATGAAATGAAAATTAAATTAGCTTAAACTTAAGCTTAAGTCACATTCTCTCATAAACTTAACCATATTTAAATTTTAATTAACATTTTGTTAATAAATATTTTATGTTAAATTGATAAGTTTATTTACATTAAAACTAAAGTAATGTTTATAAATAAATTTAAATAAGTCATGACTTTAAGTTGATTAATTTATTTGCACTTGGAATAAGGTAATAAATATCATATTCTTTATCAAAAAAAAATTATTACACTAATACTCTTATGTAGAAATGAGGGTTATTACAATACTACCCCCTTAAAAATAGTTTCGGCCCCAAAACTAGCATTATCAATATAGAAATACGAGTTCTCACGTAGATCTCATTACTTGAGGTTAAAATCCTTAAATGATTCAGTCATCAAAACTAATCACAAAATAATTGAATCGTTTCCTCAATCATGACATTTCCTCTTATATGTCATATCTATTTATTACCCCAAGCAACAACTCACAAGCTATCCACAAGATTGTGACTACCTTAATTAGAGTATCCATAGTCCACAAAATCTTCTTAAAGAACTTAATATCCTCAAGCAAAAGAACACAACATTTCTCTTCTCATGTCTTTCTATGATCGAATCCCAAAGTACACATAACTCCCTTATAACTCAAATATCAAATCTTAGTATCTCCCAAATATTATATCACCTTATTCCTTAAAGCATAACTCACTGATTTCCTTAATTCCTCCCAATAAGAATCACATAACACATTATTCCTATTTTCCTCGAAATACGACTTCATAATTGTTTAATTGCCTTCAATTTATTTACCCAAAACGTGTCATAAGATCACCTTAGTAGACATAGAACACTTTTTCATCAAGTTTAGTTCATGCAATCCATAAATTTACGTTATCCAACACTTTTAATCCACATAAATCAAAACAACCTTTTACCAACTGAGTTTGTTATTCACTCATATATCCTTTAGCACTTAATTGCCCTCACACAATTTATTATCCCAATTTAAGCAAACCATTTGTCCAACCAAAATGTACTATTTACCTAGGACTAAATCCCTTAATACTCCTCATATCATTATATCATTTTCTTAAGAAAGACTTATAATGTCACCTTAAATAGGTTTCCCAAATAATAATTTCATACACTTAGCTATTCTAAAAGTTTTAAACCACTAGTCTCACAACAGACACACTCGCTTATAATCACCATAATTATAACATTTTAATTATAATGTTTAACTCAAAGATCGTATTATAGTACGAACATTTAAGAGAAAACCAACTCCTTATGAAATACTTCTCTTATTCAAATCTTAAGACTAAGCATCTTTAAGCTTTTTACTATTCGACACACAGAATTTTAACACAACCATTGCTCGGTGTATGCTACGGAAAATAAAACTCCATATAAAGCATTATAAGTCAAACTCATGAGACAACCCTCATTCACTCGAAGGAGAAATAACACCATTATCCAACTTGACATTATTTTAAGAATAGAAAGAAACTCCTATGAATGGATCTCGGGAATCGTAATTGGCTCGAAGCTTGCAGAAAAAAATAGAAACACACTTCCAAATCTTATAAATCACACTTTATATCAACTATTCACACCACTTTTGCTTTATAAAACAAATTATTTATACGGTTATTTACTTTATAAATAAATTTAACAACATTATCCTTTTAAAATTCACAACCATATTCAAAACTACACTTTGAAATCATTAAATGAATATAAAATTACTCTTTAAGTACTATTACCATATAAAACAAATATTATAACGAATATAAGATTCTTTATCACTAAACCACAAATATTATTATTTCTAAACTTTAAACTATTTTCAAAACCTTAGAATCAAATGCCTTAAAGTTGTCAAGATTTTTTTACAAATATATATATATACATCAAATAAAATAGTTTGAAAATAATTTAAAAAACTCTCAAACCTAACAATAGGCCAAGAATCTTGACACCATAGCTCTGATACCATAACTGTAACACCTCAAACTTATGTCGATAGTGCCATACGCCAGTAACATCAGACTTTACAGTCGAAAGTCACCCTAGGCTTTAATCTGAACAATTATGTTTAAATACATTGATAATAAAGAATAATAAACCATGAAAGACTTGTAAAATGAATACTCGATCTTTTCATAAATTTTTCTCTCGTAAATTGTAAATGTTAGTTTTACAAAACTAGAGTAGGGTTCAAGTGCATAATGATCTTAGGTTGTAAAATAAGGAGTAATTAGGCCATAAGATCTAAGAGATGGATGGATAAGATTGGAGTGACAAAATTATAAATATTATTATTTTCATAATATTTTTTATTAAAAGATTTTTTTATCAAAATTAATTTTATTTTTTTTGATTTTTTTCCCCCAAAAATAAATTTTGTCCCAATTTTTTTTTCTTCCAAATTTATTATTTTTTTCGTATTTTGTTTAAAAAATATTTTATTTAATTATATTGTATATAAAATGCATAAATAAGCACCAAAAGTGCATCTATAATGAATTCAAAGTGCATATATAAGCATATTTTTAATGCTCACATACAGTGCATCTTTAATATGATAAAGTGCAGGTTGTAATATGTAAATGTGCATGTTTAACATGTATATTAAAAGTGCAAATTTTAGCTAGTGTATATTTATTATATTAAAAGTGCATATGTTAGTATGTTAAAGTGCATATTTATCATGTTAAAGTGCATATGTAATTATGTTAAAGTGGATGCTCAATATTCCAAGTTAAGTGCATGCAAGGGCGGACGCAGGATTGTAGTCCAGTGAGGGCTAAAATCTTGAAGAGTAAAATATTATCGTCTACCTTACACAAAACCCTAAACCGTAATTTTTATTTCTACCATCTATTTTACACAAATAATCTCAATTTCAAACAACAAACTCTATATCCAAACTTCAAATGAAATTTTACTCAAAATTGACCAAAAATTACACAAATTAAAAAATTTCATCATTACAGACTACTTTCACTGCGTAATCTCAACAAATTTGTATAAAAATTAATTTGTAAAATTTACAAATCCGTAAACCCTAAATTTTGAAAGTTTTAACACAAATAAGGATAAGTATAGTGAAAATATTACATATCTTATTGAAAAATTGTGTGCAAATTTGGATAAATTTTAGTATTTTTGAGAATTATACATAATAAATCCTATGTAAAAAATATTTTTAAAATTGGAAAACTACAAAATTTAGTTTGAAATTTTTGAAGAAATATTTTGGGAATTTTTTTTAAAAAAACTTTGGGTGAGGGAAAAGAAATCCCGTATAAATTTTAAAAAAAATATATATTTTTTTTCTTCAAAATTCCAGTGGGGCTACAGCCCCCAGTGGGCCCTACCTGCGTCCGCCCCTAAGTGCATGCATGTGTAAGTATATTAAAGTGCACGAGTATTATGTTAAAGTGCATGATTAAAATGCTAAAGTGCATGATACTAATTTTTTCATGAAACAATAAAAATATTTTTGGGGAAAAAAGTTAATTTTCGAGAAAAAATAAAATTCCGGAAAACAAATTCTGCTAATTTCGGAAATTATTTTTAAAAATAAAAATAAAAAAATAAAAAAAATAAAAAAAGTTTTATTTACAAGTTTGTCACTTCGTGTGTTTTAATCCTAACTCTTCATTTCTACAATCTAATGGCTAAGATTAATTCTCATTTTACACCCTAAACAATCTCCTCATATGATTCTTACTCTACAAAACTATATGAAATTACAGCGGAAGACTTAAATAAACCATATTACATTTATTAAGAAGATTAAATCAATACTAAACAACTTCAAAATATTACTTTAAAACACAAACTTCAACTGCAAGCCTTCGTCGATCTTGGATTTGTTACTTCAAGATAGTTTGAGGCCAACAACTGATGTGTCGTATGGGACGGATGATACCAGCCAACCATGCAAGGAAAATGAACGGTTGGTTAGTCTAATGAAAGACTGTGCAAGTGTATTTATGTGAGGTTCTGTGTAGTCATATATAGTTACTACCTTTGTTTCTTGAATAATACTCAATAAACATTATATAACTAATATACTTCTACTGAAACATAGAAAGAAACATGATTCAAGAGAAGACTCCAAAGAAATTGAGTATTATGGGATTTATATGTATTTTTTGGGATCATTTAAAATTATCACAACAAGATTTTAAAAACGACTCCTTTGACTAATGCCTATTTGGGTCCTCAACGAACCTCACCGCATAATATGAATTCAGATTGGAAAGGGGACTTACTTTAGACACGAGCCCGAGCGGTTTCCATGTTGTACTTCTCGCCCCAATTATATTAATTATATGCATAAAAGAACTTATCTTATTTAATTCCAAAACATGTATTTACGTTAAAGCTTTTAATCTACGTCATCTCGATACGAGAATATCTTGGGACGAATCCCGAATAACGACACTAGCTAAGTGCACTACCACTTTCGAATAAGGGTAGGTCATGACCAAAAGTATTAGGGCAATAATCCTCCTAATACCAAGTTATAAAGAAATAGCTAAACCTCGCGAGGTATATAGCATTCCTACGAATACTCGTGCTAACTAAGCATGCAAATTCACACCAAAGTCCAACTATCACCCTATTAAAATAATAATATATATAAGGGTCATCACTAGCAATAAATACAATTTGGTATATAATTCATATTTTTCCACAGCCTTATACCACACAAGTGCCCAAACACAAAATAGAAATATTTATCCGAACTTAATTAAAACAATTAATTAATTATCAATTAAGGAAAATATGGAATAAATGCAAGAGCAAACCGCTACTTGACATATGTCGTTTTGTCAGAAAACGACGTGTCGACGTTTGAGAGAAGACCGATTCCAGTCGACGAAATGGCCTGATTCGTTTCCGTTTCCTTTAGCGATTCGGAGAGTACCCAATTCACACAAAATAAATTATAATTAGATAATTTATTTCAAAACGGAAAATTGAATGAGGTCTCAGGTCTATGCTGATTTGTATTTAAATTGATCAAAATCGAATAAATCAATCGTCAAAATTAACTTAATTATAGTAGAGTATTTGCACGACACAATTAATCCTCTAACCACATGTTCTAACAACCTTAAAACAAATTAATTAATTAATTTACAGCTTCTAATAACTAATTTTGATTATATACATTATATAGTTTTAAAATGCTAATATTATGATTTTCCTTATCAAAATATTTCACAAATAATATGATTAATTTTAATACTACTTATATTGATCTTATATTAATTTAGCTAAGCTAATTTATATTAATTAAATTAAATTGTTCAAATTAAAAATAAGAATAAAAATCGCAAACAACTCATTTACCACAAAAATAGACTGCATGAGGAGCAGTTTTCGCAAGGCTCGTCCGGGGACCAAATGACGACGAAACAGAACGAGGCTGGTGACATTGGATTATTTTCAACGCGTAATTTCCCTATCACTTGAAATCGGAGTCGGAGGTGGTCCGTGGTGGCCGAAAAGTGTTGATGAACAGAGGGTGTCACATCACTTTTCCAAAAAACGCTTAGATCGAGCCTAATTGAGCGGCTCATTGGTGGCTCAAACGACGTCCAAATCAAGCAAGGCCAGAGGATATGGACTCTGTGGCATTTCAAGCTATCTCCAGATGTGGTAGGTTGTGGAGGAGCACGAGAAATGAAGCCGGAAATCGCCGTTTACAGAGGCCAACGAAAATAGAGGAGACAAGTTGATATTCGATCGGTTTTTGGATGAATTGGATGCCTAAATCGCATCGAATTGGTTCGTATTTATAGGATTTTTGTAGCTTTGAATATCCTTGGCATAATCCCACAAACATCTTCTTCCAAATCATCCGGATGACAATGAATTTTGAAAATTTTAATTCGACCGGTTAAATGACGACAATTAGTTCTCAGACAAAGTCCCATCGTTTTCGTCCATATTAACACCAATTGATGGAGGGGTTCAATCCATAAGATTCTCCTCTTCAATTCCCATGTGATGGCTCCTTACCCTTACCCTTGACGACGAAGGACGAGGAAGACAAGATGAGTGTCCACTCCAACAGACTCGTGACCAGAGCGCGAGCCAGAGCCATCGCACAAGCCACCCAATCCATGGTCACGAGATGACTCGGAAGCTTCGACAACGTCATTGAGCCCATAGGCGTGACCACAATCATGTTTTTGGGTTTTTAGGTTATTTACCCGAGACGTCGCGGCGCGCGCTTCGTGTGACACTCCATGTGTTGCGCGCTTTACATGACATTGTCCTCGCGCTGCCCTTGCAGCGCACTCCGCGTGACACTCCTTGTGTGGCGCCTTATGCCGTGCGCTCCCTGGCACGCGCCCCCTATCTCGTTTTCTATCTATAAGCGTTTTGAGGTTATTTGGATATTTTTAGACTATTTTTGGGAAATTTTCTATTTTGAGGATTTTATGCTTGATGTGGCGTGTCATGTGGCATGGGCCGCATGTCCATGCCTGATAGTTATTTCCCATTGAGACAATTACGCTTAATTGCTTAAGTTTATCAAAGTTGAGGTTTATCTCCTTGCTTGAGCTTTAGGTGTCCCATATCTTGTTGTGGTTTATATATCAATTAAACTCATCTCTTCGAGTCACTCATCTCTCTGAGTCCAAGAACCAATAATCACTTTGATTGTCATCAAGATCCTCTCTTGGATCTCTTTCGTCCATTAGTTTGGTCGCTACACGCTCGATCTCTTTCAAGTGTCTCTTCAACCGAATTCCTCTCGGGTTTTTGTGCAATTCATAAAGGATGTGCATCCAAGGCTTCCACGGAAACCACGAGAGAAAATTCATCACTTTGGCGATCAAAAAACCTCGAAGGCATTGTGAAGACGAAAGCTTTTCGCTTGGCTTGGCTTAGTTGCGTTCCCGGACAGTTGCGATCGACTCGACGGGGACTTTCACATCAACTGGTATCAGAGCCATTGTCAAGCTGAGTTCTCTTTGTCTTTTCTTGGAATCTTGAAAATTTTTACTTGCGTAAAAATCCTTTCTTGAAAATGTTACCCACTGCCGCTCGCCCCCCCGCCCGCTCCGCAACCCGCGCTACAACTTCCGCCACCCACAACGCGCATTCACTCGTGAATGTCGCCACCGCAGCGTAGTCTTACTTACGCCCTAATTTATTCTTGGCCTCCAAGAATCCTATCTTTGACTTTTCAAACTTTATTAGCCAAATCTTATCTATTTTCTTTAATATCAAATATCTTCTTTCCTTGCAAGTAGATATATTTTCCTTTTAATTCTTGTGATCTTTTTCTCTTTCTTATTATTTGGATAGAATTGCATGCTAGATTTTTATTTCCTTTTAATTTGTTGCACGTCTCTCTCTCTGTCTTTTCTCTTTCAAGGCAATTCTATCTTGTGAGATTCTATCTTAAAAAAAGTCTTGCGGTCGATTAAATACAACATTGTCTTCCAAGAGAACCCTAAAATTTCAAAGGAAGAGAAAAAGGAAAGCCTTAGGCAATCTAGGTGAAGCCTATTCACTACGGCGCAAGATCAACTAAGCCTATATCTCTGTATCTTCCTACGCAACACAACAACTAAAGGTATCAACTTTCTTGCTTGCGTTTTCTTGCCAACTAATTTTAAAGATTTGAACTTGGTTGCTTGAATTGTTTGGATAAGGACACTTGTTTGGATTGTTTGATTGCTATCTTTTGCTTCAAGCCATACGTCAAACCTCTCCCTCCTCACGAGAAGCCAAAAGTTATTTCCTTTATGCGAGAAATTTTTCTTGGTTCCTTGTTAGACAATGACTTGGTTTGCCCTTGGTTCTTTTGCTTTAATTTGTTTGATCTCTTGCTTGTTTAATGATACATGTAGGTAGATTCTCCATGGAAACTTCGAGCTAGACCACTACACAAGCCGCCGTCGCGCAAAGCATTCGCAATGCGCAAGACGCCTACGTGGCACTCCAAGCGCAACTCACCGCAAAGGAAGCCAAGCTCGCCGAGCACGAGGATCCCAGTGTCACGGCGCTGCAAGAGAGTGACGCCGAGATCGCGAGACTTCATGCAGCCAATAGCACATGTGTGATCCCCATGATCAACCCCACGGCGCAGTGGAATGACGCTCCCGATGATGACGCCCCCATGGTGCAACCTACGCGATTGCGCTCCTAGGTTGAGAGCCACTACAATCAACCAGGGCGCGTGGACATGCGTGAGTGCTACGATCCAACCCTAGCGACTCCGCCGTGCCATGAGCCCTATGAAGACGAGGCCTCCGACGCTGGCTCTTCCCGAAATTTTAGGATGTCAAGGGATCCCTTTCCCTATGTCAACACCCAAGACCGTAGGAAGACATCGCAGCACAACGCGTGCTACCACAGTGCCAGCGAGACGGAGCACCACAATAGCGACTTCCATGACTTTGCTGACGATGATAAGGATTTGGAAGCCGCAACATGCCCCCCTGAGGTGCCCAACATTGGTGATCCCCTGTTCGATTACGATGAGGATGAGGACTTCATCCATGGTGGCAGTGTTCCCGCATGCACCCAACGCGACGAGTTCTATGTGCCGCCCCCACGCGACAGTCGTGCGCCCCTGGAGATGATAGGACAAAAACCTACCCACAAGTGTATGGGTCAGTTGTAGCTTTTCAAGTGTCGTTCCCAACAAGGATTGTGTAGTATCGTTTGTATCTTAAACCAGTAAGCTAAGCCAAAAGATTGGATTTTTTGTTGAACTAATAACTAAAACTAAGAAACAAATGCAAGTGATGATTGTAATCAATTGAGGGAAAGTTTCCAAGTCAAGGGATCCCCGCAACTATGCTTTAGTTGACTTAACTAGATAAATGTCTGAATTTAGTCTGTCTTTGTTGAAGGTAACTATCTTAGGAAATTACTAATTCATCTCGGATGATAGTAAATGTGCCTAGATTCAATTAACATCCACCCTTGCGACTTGCTAATCAAGATCTAGACCCTTTGGGCACTTAAAAACTAAGGTCAAAATGAATTAACATCCACTCTCGTGACTTGCTAAATCCAACCTAATCTTCGGGTTTCTATGATAGTTATTAATCCACAGGAGAAATTAAGTTGCTCTCGCAATAATAAAATCTCAGGTTCAATTCCTAGGGTTCCAATAGAAGTTATTACCTCTTGGTCTCAAACCCTATCTGACTACCTATTAGCGTTTTCACATCTCGGTTACAAACCCTAATAGGATCCAATTCGCATAAGCTAATATGGGCATAAAGCATATAGGAATGAATCGACAAAGTTTCAGATTTCCATTCAGGCAAATATCAAACAAGTCTACCTACGCATAGTTGGGATCACCCCAACCCTAGAAATATGGAAATTAGCTAGACATAATTGCAAGATCAACCAAAGAATTCATATTAACGATGAAAATCATAAACAAGATTAAAGAGGAAGAGAAACTTAGTCTTGAATCCTGTAGACAATCTCCAAAGTTGAAATCTTCAATTCAGGCAAACAACTAGGTCTAGAAAGTTAGAAATGGGGCAAAAAGAGGCAGAAGAGAGACTGCCAAAAAACCCTAGAAATATTATTTATACCGTCCTAAAATAAAAGGGGTCGAAAAAATAACAATTCGGGTCCGCAGGGCCATAGCACGGTTTGTGACAAAACCGCACGGTTTGTCACAAATCGTGCAAGTTTACAGCCACTAGCAGGGGTATCGGCACAGTTTGTGACAAATCGTGCCGCTTTGCAGAAGCAGAATTTTTCGTGTTTTCGACCCGCACGGTCAGCGACGCGTTGGCACTGTTTGTCACAAATCGTGCCAAGCTGCAGAGTGACAGTCTTTGTCTTCGTTTGTCTCTGAATTCACCCGTGCATATCTCCAATGACGTCCATGCCTCATATTGCACCCAGAAGTCCACCAATGTACCTGAAATCACGCAGAAACTCGTGTAGACATCTAAACTAAAGAAAATGATGCAAGTAGCTAAAAATGCAAGATAATAAACGTGGAAATGCCTAAACTATAGCCTAAATGCATGCCCTAAATGTGTATAAAATGGATGTCATCAGGAGATGCGACGCCGCGAACTGCGCCCCATGCGTCAGCGCGCGCGACATGCGCCATGACATGTCTCCGCCGTGACCACCATAACCAGCCTATGAACCCGCCTATGGTTCACACTCAGTGGAGCGATAATAAGGTAAAACTCGAACCTTTTGTTGGTAAATATGATGCTTCTAAATTTCTTGAGTGGCAGCAATCCATGGAGTATATTCTAGCCCACTGCCAATACGAGGAGCATTAGAAGGTCGAGAATGTGACCTTTCACTTCACTGGCGCCGCACATGCTTGGTGGTTCCGTCTCACCAGCGAGTGAGCTAGAAGACGATTGGATCCCATCTCAAGTTGGAACCAACTGATCTATGTGATGACTAAGTGGCATGTGCTCGCAGACTACAAGGAGGACATGCGCTTTAAGATCACCATAGCGACGCAAGGGTCCCGCACCCCTCTTGAGTTCTTTGCCGAATTGGAGATGTGTCACAAGGTAGGAGTGCACCCCGCTCCTTCGGCTATAAGGTCCATGTTTCTACGTGGATTATACATTGAGGTTCGCGAGCAACTCAAGATCCTAAACAATAAGGACTCAACACGATGACACACACGGCTATAGAGATCTACGCGCAAGTTCAAAGGAAAAAAAAGGTTGCTTGGTCACGCTCTAACCCTAGGTATGGTTCTAACCCAAGTTCCAATTTTTTCTCTAATTAATCCCAGGAATGCCCCCGTAACGCATGCAGCGGCGCCCCCTGCGCGCGTCAGCGCTTCACCAACGTGCCCCAGAATGACCATGTGCGCGACCACGTGTGCTTCAAGTGTCAAGGCCGCAGCCACCTGCAGCGGGACTGCCCCAACAACAAGCGAGTCCTCTTCTCCCAGGCCGGCTACGAGTCCTTTTGTTAGGAAGTGAACTTTTGGGAACTGGAACTCCAGTTCCCTACATAGTTTCCTTCCTCAGTTTTCCTAGTTTTGACGATGACAAACACTTTACTACTAATAGTTCCACATGTGTAGTTGAGCAGGGAACTCAGGTTCGAGACAAGAAGAACGTAGACCAAGAAGTCAGTTTTGGGAACTGGCATGGGAACTGAAGAACGCAGAAGTCGCGCTTATATGAAAAGCGATTTAAAGGAGCGGCGGCTGGCTTATTAGGGTAGATCTTTTATATTAGAGAGAGAATATAAAAGATATCATTGTTTCCATATATTTAGGAGATTCTTTGAATATCTTTTATGGAAGAAAAAATATGTAAAATCGGGAAATATATTATTTGGTAACAAATATTATCTTTTTTTATTTCTTTTGATTACTTTACTTGTGCAAATCATCCAGCTGTAGATATTATTCTACATGGACGAAATGTATAAGTAAAGTAATTGAAACTCTCTCATCTCCAACGATTTAACGAAATTCAAGAATTCATCCAGAGTTGAACGTGAAGAGAAATCGTCCTTGTTCTTGTGAGAAGAATTGTGTAAGTCACTTGCTTGTTGTGTGCTTGATTAGGTCGAACTAGGTAGAGAGTCTTAAGTGTGTCTTAAGTCTTTAATCTGTGTGTTCTATTCTAGTTGATTGTAATCGAAGCATTAATACAAGAAGTAGACTTTGAAATCCTCTTGCAAGAGAGGTAGTGGGTTTTATCCTGGATAACTAGTTGGTTATCAAAGGTTCCCACTCTAAGAAACTTGCCTTGAATCTGCTACTGTTTTACTTATTCCGCTGCTTAGGAACTGGACTCCCAGTTCCCTCGATAACTAACAAGTACGATCCTACAATTGGTATCAGAGCAGGCGCTCTAGATTTCTATTAGTTTACAGATTTCAAGATGACTAGCTCAAGCGAATTCAGTTTGGGAATTTCGATCAACAAGCCTCATATTTGGAAGAAAGAAAAAAGATGTTTAATGGCTAAGGAGGACTCAACGAAATCAGATGACTCTGAGGTATTCTCTTCTGACTTTACTAAATCTCTTCTTGAATGTGATAAGAAGCAATTGATTAAAATTATTAGGAAACTTGGAAAAGAGAACAGTTCCCTTCAGGAAAGACTAGATGAATGTGAAGAAGAAATTTCATGCTTATGTACTGAAAATTCTGTTTGGAGCAAGAAACTTGATGAAACTGAAAAATTGCTTGCTAGTTCCTCTAGAAAGTGCGATTCATGTACTGTTCTTGAAAGGGAACTAGCACAACTTAAAGATTCTACAAGCATGTCTAACGTTTCTCATGTTTCATGTGATAATTGTACTACTCTTGAAAATGAACTAGCACATCTTAAAGATTTTTGAACTAACTACTCATAAGATTTTTGAACTTCTCTACAAGAGTTGGGTTAGTAGAACAAAAAATAATATCATCAACATAGACTTGAACTATCAGAATTTTAGCTTCCTGTTCCAGAAGGAATAGAGTCTTGTCAATTGTTCCTCAATGATATCCATTGGAGAGAAGGAACTGTGCGAGTCTATCATACCAAGCACACGGAGCTTGCTTAAGAACATACAGTGCCTTATCTAGAGCATACACATGCGAGGGAAAATTGGCATCCTCAAAACCAGGGGCTGTTTCACGTATACTTCTTCTTGGAGATATCCATTCAAGAATACAGTCTTGATATCCATTTGGTATAGCGTGAATCCCTTATGTGCGGCATAGGCGATGAGAAGACGAATCGCTTCAATGCGAGCCACTGGATCATAAGTCTCATCATAGTCTATCCCCTCTTGTTGATTGTAGCCTTGAGCAACCAACCTTGCTTTGTTCCTTGTGACCACCCCTGAGTCATCGAGCTTATTCCTAAACACCCAGCAAGTGCCAATGGCATGCTTGTTACGGGGTAAAGGAACGAGACGCCAGACTTTGTTCCTTTCAAACTGTTGTAGCTCTTCTTGCATAGATACGATCCAGTCAGGTTCCTTCAATGCTTCCTTGATAGTCTTGGGTTCTACAAGAGAAATAAAAGCATGGAAAGCACAGAACATATTCAATTTAGAACGCAAACCTCTTTCACCAAAGGGAGTGACAAGATTATGGGTGGGGTGAGCCTTTTGGATTCGAACACTCTTTGACACGATAAGGGATGGATCGTCATGTTGTGTCTCAGAGTCGTTCGTCGAAGATGAAGGCAATGTAGCACCTTCAATTGGGATCGTTCCTTCAGCATTACTCGGAGAATCATCAACAATATCATCACCAGAAGTTCCAGATGAAACAGTGACAACCGCTTCAGAGTTAGTTGGAGCCGCAACAATTATTGAATCACCAGTCGATGTTGAGGGAACGTCTGCGTCTTGTGCAGAATTGGTTGGAGTATCATCATTGTGGGAGTCATCAGGACTGAAAGACTCTGGAGAGGTTGGGGAAACATTATCAGCATTAGGAGCACCGTTCCCACGACTTGGACTAAGTCTAGATGAAGGACCATTGCCATCATAATCAGAATACTCTCTTTGCATTCTTGGATAACTTTCCTCAGGGAACGTTGTCTCTAACTCGTAGCTTGCACCTTTGAAGTTCTCATCAAAGACAACGTGGATGCTTTCTTCGATTTTGCGTGAATTTGTATTGTAAACTCTGTAAGCCTTGCTTGCCTTTGCATATCCCAAAAAAAACCCTTCATCACTTTGTGGGTCAAACTTTCCTAAGTTATCCTTCCCATTTTTGTGAATATAACACCTGCAACCAAAAGCACGCAAGTGGGAAATATTGGGCTTGCGATCCCTTATTAGTTCATAAGCAGTTTTATTCAATAAGGGACGAAGCATGGCACGATTGAGGATATAACAAGAAGTGTTGATGGCTTCTGCCAATAAAATTCTTGGAAGATTGCTTGCAATGAGAGTTCTAGCCATGTCTTCTAGAGTCCTATTCTTCCGTTCCACAACCCCATTTTATTGTGGTGTCCTAGGCACGAAAAAATCATGTGACACTCCATTTTCTTCACATAAGTTGAAGAACATAGAGTTCTCAAACTCTATTCCATGGTCGGACCTTATAGCTTTCAGCTTCTTTCCCAAACTGGTTTCCACCTTCTTGATGAACATCTCGAACGCGGAGTAGACTTCATCCTTTGAAGACAAAAAGATAGTCCAAGTGAATCTAGAATAATCATCGACAATTACAAAAACATACTTGTTCCCACCATGACTTCTTATCATCATGGGACCACAGAGATCCATGTGGATCAGTTCCAGAGGCTGAGAAGTTGTAACATCAGGCTTTAACTTGAATGAGGAACGAGTCTGTTTCCCTTTCACACAGGCATCACAGACGCCATGAAACTCAGATCGAACATTTAGGAGACCACGAACATGTTCCTTTGCATGAAGCTTGTGGATTAGTCAAAGATTAGCATGTCCAAGCCTTCTATGCCATAGTTCCGTCTCATCAGCTATAGACGCAAAGCATAGATCTTCCTTTGGCTTGAAATTTATGTCCACAATGTACACATCCTTGAATCTGACTCCTCTTAGAATGATATTCTTGGTTTCACGATCTTTGACATAACATTCTTGTGAAGTAAAGACTGTCTTGTTGTTCCCTTGGTCGCAAAGCTGTGCAACACTCAACAAACTAAAACCAAGTTCATGAACTAAACTTACCTCTCTTACCGTGATGCTGGAGTTTTATTTTGTTTTGCCTGTTCCAATGATTTCTCTGCATCTCTTGTCTCCAAGGGCGACGCTCCCTCTGGAGTGTTTGTGAAGTGAGGTGAGTTGATCTTCTTTTCCGGTCATCTAGCACGAACAAGCACTATCAATGTACCACTTCTCGTTCCCCCTCACTTCAACCTGCACAGAAAAAGTCAAGCTTAGCCTTACATAATGCAATTGTTCCTTAGGAATAGCACAATTAATGACAACAGTTTTCTTCCTAGATCTAGTATGATTATGATTATGCATATATGAATCATCATAGAAGTCATTCAAGTTCACATTATTGCTCCTACTGTTCCTTCTCTTTGTGTGCTCTTCGGAGAACTTTCTTTTCTTTTCATAGTCTCTCTGCAAATGTCTGTTGTCCCCACAATACCAACCCAGCTTGAATTGATCCATTTGAACATACTTGTTGTTGGGAGCAATACTCTTGTGTTGCTTAGCACGTTCTGGACAAGGAACATTGGATTGCTTTCCTTGAGACTGCTTGAGGAAGATCTTGTGAGCAAGTTGTCCAGTGTACCACGACTGGTTCTCATTCAAACCACTCTCAAGAACCTTCACACATTCCTCAAGATTGCGATTCTTTTCTCTAGCATCATGTAGTTCCCTATCTCTTGATTCATGAAGTTCAAGAATAGATGGATCATCCTCTTTCTGCTTAGAACCTGTGTAACCAATACCATACCTTGCTTCGACAAACTGAATGTCTTCAGTTTCAGCTTTCTGGTCCACTAGCATGGAGTGAATTTTGTGAACATAGGCTTTCATCTCTGACATCTGTTCCTCAAGCTTAGTTGGTCCAGCTACATCACTTGTATCAGTATCGTTAGAGACTTCATTCATAAGTAAAGAGACATTTTGTTTCTTAACCTCTGAAGTTTCTCATGATTAGCATCACATGAACAACAAGGAACATTTGAGCTACTAGCAGTGTTAGATATGTTTTCTTTTAAACTACTAAACTCATCTTTAGAATTAGCAAGTTCCTCTTGTGTTTTCAAATTTTCAGAATATATTTCCTTTATGAGAGCAATCAGTGATTTCTTATCATAGTTCACAAGAGATTTAAAAAATGTTTCAGGATTTACCTCAAGATCCTTAGGCAAAATAGTAGAGTCATTGAGAGCCATTGCACACATCTCACCACCCCAAGCTTTAGGGTCTTCACCATCTGAGTCATCCTCATTGCCCCACACAACAACAAAAGCTTTCTTCTCATCGTTCCCAGAAGATTTGCTTGGTTTCTTGGGCTTTGGGCATGAGATAGAATAGTGACTCTTCTCATTACAATTGTAGTAGGTGATATCTTTGATGTCACGAGTTTCATCATGGTTCCCACCTTTATTGTAAAGGGAACGCATGACTCTAGTTAGTAACATAACCTCAGGATCATCAGAGCCATCATTATCATCAAGATCATTCTCAATCCTATCAACAACCTGTTCAACCATCAAAGCAATTCCTTTATTTCTTCCAGCCTTTTCTTCATTGTCATACTTCTGAATCTTGCTAAAGACCTCATGGAACGTCAGTTTGACAGTATTGGGATTCTCTTTCAGAATAGCTTTAGTCATGACATGACGATGAGGAAGACCATCAATGATGATGAGGATCTTCTCATCCGACAAGATCTCCTTGTCAGAAATGGAGTGAGCTATCAAGTTGGTCGTGATTGCTTCAAATCTGGCCTGGTAAGCACTCACATCTTCATTATCTTCCATTTTGAAATTGTAGAAGTCCTTCTTGGCTATGAAACGATCAATTTCACGAAGATCCTTACTTCCCATGTACATCTGTTCCAGGGCAAGACACTTAGCATTGGCAGATTCACAAGATTAAAGTTTTTGCACATCTTGCTGATTAAGAGCATTGTTGATAAGCATGGCGGCCTTGCAGTGCATCTCCATGATCTGGAGATCCTCTTGATCCCATTTCTTTAGCTTTTGCTTCTTCTCAAGATCAGCAATCTCAAGATCTCCAAGGGAGATAATCAACCAGCATTGAAAGTCATGACTTTGGACCCACTTGATGAAGAGAGTCTTCTAATGTTGATATTGTCTAGCGAGCAACAAGGGAGGCCTTGAAGAGTTCAAACCAACTTCGACAGTGATAGCAGTCATCGTTACCTGAAAATCTGTAAGTAATACACAATCTAGAACAAACCTGCTTTGATACCAATTTTAGAATCGACTGTGTTAGTACAAGGAACGGTAGAACTGTTCCTTGGGCAGTGGAATATTATAACAGAAAACAGAGTAACGGACAAAGTTCCTTAGAGAGGAAAACTCAATCAACCAACTAGTTGACTGATAAAAACCTCTACCTCTAGGTTTCCCTAGTAGGATTTCAAATGTCTACTTGTGTTATTAAACCTGGAATTACAATCAAGCAAGTCATATATCAATCTAGTTTACCCCTAGATATCTAGACTTCTTATTGTAACGTTCCTAAGAACACCTAAGACAATCAAAACCCTAACAAGTACTCAACTTACCAAAGTCTCGTCCTTGTAAGTTCTTCTCCTTCACCGAATGCTCAAATCTCTGTCAAAATGCCGTAGTTTCTTGTTTGAAATGAAGTAGACGACTTCCTTTCTTATAGTCTAGAAATCCTAAATGATTTACCCTAGTTTTACTTAAGGAAAATCAGATAAAATAATCCTATACAATCTTTTCTTATCCTTTCTAACAATAAGATCTTCAACAACTTTATCTCTTGCGGCCCAAGTTGTTTCTTCAAGATATCTTTCCATAAATATGAGATTCGGCAAATTGTAAGGGCGACAATGCGCGTGTCTCTTTGTTCCTTGGCGTTGTTCCCTTCCTTTTCATGTTCACAACTGCGCGTCTTTATTTCTTGTTTGTTTCAGCGCGTTGTTCCATTGTTGACTTCTCTGTTCCTTTCAATCTCTGTTTTAATTCATCACATGGTTTTCATCATTCCTTTAATCCATCTGCTTCCTAAAACTCATAGTCACACTAAAAACCATCAAATGCCATTGAGTTTATCATCATCAAAACTAGAGGGAACATCATCGTTCCAACAAAGAGTTCTCCACTTAAAGTTACTACGCATGCAATGAGTGATAAAACATATAATCACAATCATCAAGAAGCAACTTCATCACAAAGATCAGAAAATGTTACACAAGAATCAAGAGATAAGGAATTAACTGCTCGGTTCTTTTGAGAGGGGATGTATTAGACTTGCCATGAAGTTCCCTAGTTGAAAACCTTTACCTTCCACACTTGGACTCTTCCATCTTCAAGCAAAACTTCCTTTCATGACTTCTTTTGTCGCATTGTTCCCTTTCAAAACATCTTTGTGCACATCTTCGCACTATTCCTTTTGGAACTTTTTTATCTTTCTGATATTTTTTCTTTCCTTTTTTTTGAGGAAAATTTTCCCTATTTTCTTTTTCTTTTCATCAGGCAACATTCTGATTCTTTTTGCTGAGGGAATGGTCCCTCTTCTGCAACTTCAGTCGATCTTCAATGTTCAATGGATAGTGTTCCCTTTGAATTGAACTTTCACCCAAGCTCTTGGAATCTTCAAGATCCTCAACTGAAACAACCTCATGGCATATCCAACAGATATAAAGGTACATTTGGACTATATATTTTCAGGGTAAACAAAGTTTTAACAAAGAAGTCCAAATTAAAATTCGGTAGGCCTTTTGTACCATGCAATGTTTTACCTCAGTTGTGGACTCAACAAAGAAGGGCTCATAGAGGCAAACATCATTGGACTCAGCTAGGGTGGGACTTTGAAATCAACTATCATGTCGGCTTATGATGAGGGTTCAGAGATGAAGTTGATTTATTTGGGTCGAAAGAAGAACGTTTTCTAACACCCATGTGGATGTTAAATCATGAATCATGTTATCATACATTCACACACACAAGAATGAATAATAACTCAGAGGATAAAATATCAAAACGAAATCACGTAACACATGGCAATATGAGGTAACAATTCCTTCTTAGTTAACTCATATTCTCTAGCCAATCATCGGGGTACTTATGAAAGTAGTTCAAACTAGTCAATCTAAGAACTTCATTCCTAGATGAATTCCAATGGATCAACATAAACATGAAGTAAACACAAAGTAAACATGCATGCTTGTGACAAAGATACTTATCTCATTCCTTGGTTCCATGGGACAGTTCCCAATTGCTTTGACCTCACCGTTCTTGGGCATCGATCCCCCTGAACTGGTTGTCTCATGTCCCCTGAACTGGGAATCGTTCCCTTAAGCTTTAGCACTTCTTTCCAAACCACAAGTGAGTTCCTAACTCACTGTTCCTATAGGTTGTGAGGGATTAATCTCCATGAAACACCTCTTCCTAGGTTGTTCTCTCACATCTACATGTGAAACAATCTAAGTCTTATTCTTGGGCACCCAAACAAGGTTGGGTTCCCTTGGGTTATTCCTAGCACCAATAGACTCAAGAATTTCATAATCCATATAGCGGGAATGTACATAAGGATTAGAAAACTTACCTATCCTGGGTTGTTGCACTCGTTGGGCATTGTTCCTTGATGTAGGAAATATGCGATCGTTCCTAAAAGCATAGTGCCCACGCTATTCCCATCTCCCATAGCTTTGCCTAGGCTTTTGTTGTGGTGAAGTCTTTCTTCCTTGAAACCACATTTCCTTATGTGGTGTCTTCTTCTCAGGCCTTGGTTGGTGCCGACTTGCACATCATGCACTTGATTCTGCCTTAGGAACAACGTAGAACAAACTAGTGGTACTGTTTCTAGTGGCTTGCTTTAGCAAAATCTTGTGCGCTTTCGTTCCTAAATGCCAGGATTGGTTAGTAGAACCATTGTTTTCAAGAAGACTTACCTTAGCCTCCAAGTGTTTGTTCCGGTCGTTGGCACTTTGCAACTCTCTTTGTAGAAGGAACAATTTTTCCTTCTCTTCAGCCTTGACACATGGTTATTCCTTAACAAACCGCAACTCATACAACTTTTTCTCATTCTTAAGGTTAGTAGCAACAAGCTCATCAACCCTAAGTTTCATCTTTTCCAACTCAATTTGGTCAGATGGAATAGTTCCCTCCTTAGAACTAGCATTCTCCAAGTCTTTTAAAAGTTATAACTTTTCCTTCTCAAGACTCTTTACTCTAGCATGCAGTTCCTTATTCTTAAAACTCAAATCTTCAGCATTAGATTTAAGAATAGCACACTCATTATAAGATAGGGAACAACTAGCAGCATCAAGTTGTTCACTCAACTCTTTATTTTCTCTATAAACTTTCTCAATAAAGACTACCAGGGAACACTTGCTACAACCCTTCAATTCATTGTAAATGTAAGAGTTGCTTACCTCATCCTCAGAATCAGATGCACAATGTTCCTTAGCCACCAAACACAACTTAGGACTTGCCCATGACTCCGGATCAGATTCGAAATCACTTCCCCATGTGGCAACAAAGTCTTTCTCCTTTCCCTTGCCCTTTTCCTTCCTAGAAGAGTCATCATCATCCTCCGACTCCTTCTTCTGGGACAGTCCTTAGCAATGTGCCCCTTTCATTGACAATTATAGCAAACAATGTTAGGATTCTTCTTAAAAGACTTGCCTTGATCCTTGCAATCCTTGTCTTTCTTGTTGAGGAGGCCCCTCATAGCATTCATGATGAGCGCCACTTCCGGGTCCTTGTCCTCGTTGTCCTTGTTGCTTGCCTTTACTTGCTTCAACGCTTTGGAAACTTTCAAGGCCATCATTCCTTTCTGGAGACTTTCATCTTCATAAGATTTCAACTTGTTTTCATGAGAAGTGAGAGATCCTATGAGGTGCTCCAAAGGTAAGGAACTTAGATCCTTGGCTTCTTCAATCGCCGTAACCTTAGGAATCTACTTCTTGGGTAGACTTTGCATCACCTTTCGAACTTGATCTTTAGTGGTGTACACCTTTCCCAAACAAGTTAGCTCATTAACAATAACATTGAAATGAGCAAACATCTCCTTTATGGATTCATCCTTCTCCATCTTAAACAATTCATATTGTTTGACAAGAAGTTCTATCTTGTTTTTCTTAACCTCAATGGAACCGTCATGAGTCGCACACAACATGTCCCACATTTGCTTAGCACTTGTGCAAGCCAAAACCCTGCTATACTCACTATCACATAATGCATGGATAAATAGTTTCATAGCCTTGTGGTTCTTAGAGATCACCTTCTTGTCCTCGTCATCCCAATCACCCTTTGATTTGGGAACGATCTCACCCTTATCGTTCTTCATGGAAGGAACGATTGGTCCATCAACAACGATGTCCCAAAGGTCCATCAACAACGATGTCCCAAAGGTCCAAGTCTTCACATTTGATGAAGATCTCTATCTTTTTCTTCCACTAACCGGATTTATCTCCTTCGAAGAGAGGAGGACGCACCATTAAGTAACCTTGACTGCTCCCGTCATGAGTACTCATCTTTTCCTGAAAACTAACATAAATCTAGAGCAACCTTGCTCTGATACCAATTGTTGGATCGAAACCAAGTGTTATTAACAAAGTAAAGTATTGTTCCTATATAGGAAACAATACCTTTGCACAACGAAATATCACAAATAGCAACACAGTCACGTAGAGAGGAAAACCAAATTAGCCAACTTGTTGACAAGGAAAAACCTCTACCTCTAGGTGTTACCCTAGCATGATTTCAAAGTCCACTTCTTTTATTGATAAACACGAGCTACACAAGTCAAGCAAAGATCCAACGCAAACTAGATTTCCCTACTAGAATACTCTCTAAGCTTAACAACCCTTTGTACGTATTATCAACTCACAACAAACTCAAAATCACTGAAAAGTTACCTTCTTCACCTCAGAAACTTCCCCTACGAAGCTCCTAAAGATCGCAACTCTCCTTGACATAGGAACGACTCTGTCGTTCCCTTGAGCCAACAGCCTTGAAACTCGTCTCTTGAACTCCAAGCTGTGTTCTTGCTCTCCAATGGTTACTTAGAAACCTCTAAAGCTCTTAATGCCGTCTCTCTCTTGGATGCTCCTCTTTCTCTCTTGGAAGCATGTCAAACTAGGTTGATAATGCCTTGTATTTATAGGCCTCCAAAGGACGACGAAAATATAATTTATTTATGGTCTAATCTGATATATTATCCCATAAATAACATTATATCTTTCCATCAAACAATATCCTAAAATACCATAAACAATATCTTCCAACTTGACATTATCTTGTTTCCATAAATAGATCTTATCTCTCCATGATAATTCTGACCCATTATCTGCAAGATATATTCTTCACTTTCCTTGTTTGAACGTCTCATTGTGCTCCAAGCAAACATTCGAAACCCTAGACGCAATATCTTGCGATTTGCCTCTTCATTGGAACGTTGACATCTTTCTTTGATTTGTTTTCCTTGTTCCCTGGAATCTCCATTCCTTCTCTTCTTCTTGACCTCTAATGCTCTTGTTCCCACTGTTTCTTAGGATTTCTGATCCATGTGTCACAACCACTGTTCCTTGGAACTTCTCCAAATAGTTCTCATGCTTTTTGTTGTTCCCTGAAACAATACTCAAGAACAAACCATCAGATGCATGGTGTTTATCATCATCAAAATACCTAAGGTTCCTTGAGGGAACCTTCTTTCAACAAGTCAATACCATGATATCATTCTTTGTGGTGTTATTTTGATGGATGTTATTCATACTTTGCTAGGTCATCCTTGGTTGTTTGATAGGAGGGATATTCATGATGATTTCCTTATTACTTATTCTTTTGTACATAACAGATGAGGGTCAGTTTTCTTCCATTATCTCCTCATTCTATTTTGTAGGACCAAGTTGCAAGGGACCAAAAAAGATCTAGATGCGGAAAATAAGAAATTAGAGGCGAGTTCGCACTCATCACAACCCTATAACAACACACGTTCTAACCCTGGTACCTCCACAACATTCCTTTGACAATTTCTCCGACCAGATAGATCCATTAGATGACGTTGCTCCCGGGTGGCAAAGCAAACTTGAAGGCCTTCGCTCGAAAGGAGAAGCCTCCTACTGTGCACATCGCCTTTGCCAAAGATTGGCTCATTGTGAAGATTGCCACGCATGCCACCGAGCCGCCACCACCCATTGGATACACCACCAAAAGATATACCCCTTGGTGGACAAGGAAAGTCAAAGGGCACCGTTGCAAAAGTCGTGTACAACATGTTGCATGTCATTGCCGCTACATGTACTTCTTCACGCAATTCTACAACACTGACGCCTACGACATCCATGACCACCTTAGCACCACCAACAATCGCAACCTATTTATTCTTTCCCGAATTACTATCAAAGATTTTCGATTCTGTGGCAGATTGATAATATTTTGATCCTTCACCATCGTCTTTGAACTTGCCTTACTAGCAGCCTCAAATCTTCTTTAATTTCCTTTATTGGGAAGGGAATCCTTAGCACTTTCTTTAAATGATCCTATGTGTAGGATCGTGATTGTTAGAGTAATAACAAGGGAACTGAGAATACAGATATTCAGTTCCCTTCGCAGCGGAAATAAACAATCAAAATAAATGAACAAGTTCCTTATAGTGGAAACCTTTGATTGCCAACTAGCAATCTAGGATAAAAACCACTACCTTTCTTTCGAAAAGATTTCAAGGTCTACTTCTTGATTTCTTATCACTTCGGTTACAAATTACCCTAGGAACAAACACACAGTTTCTTTGTCTTACACACAGTTAGACAAAATCCTAGGTAAACTTAACAGCAAGTATAATCAATCACAGAAGCAGTCCTAACCACTAAGGAACCAACTCACTTACTGTGATACCCCGTAATTCTATAAGGATTATTCTGGGAATTTTTGGAATTTTCCCGAACACCCGTTTAGTACATCGGATTTAATTCAGAAAGTTGGAGACATTTTGTAATGTGCTCTGTATCTGTAATATTTTTCTCAGTGAAGAATTGTACAGTTAAGGCCTGTTGGAAGTCTATACTCGTTCGTGTACGACTTTTGTTATCGCGAGTTAAGATTAATACCAAATCTCTACCCAATTGGTTATTGCCCAAGAGGTGCAAATGGATTAACCATGGGTTAATACCTAAGGGCACAATTGGAAGGCTTTTTGGCTCCCAACAAGCCTCATCTTTGCCTATAAATAGAGGGCATGGGTGAAGCTTGAAAGGGTGTGAAAAACGCCATTACACTGTCCATTTCTCGTCTCTCAAAAACGCTCCCAAAGAAAAACGCTCTCTCTCTCGGAAAGCTCTCGTGGATCGTTGGAGGCTCGTTTGGTGTCGTTCTCGGTGGCCAAAGGAGACTTGGAAGGCCCTTAGAAGCCTAGAAGCCAAGCAAGGCGAAAGGCGAACCAAATCGAGCGTCGCGGGTAAGATTTCTCGTCCGTTTTTAAGTTTCTGTTCAGCGACGGCGACCGCCGCCAGGAACGGCGACCGCCGCCAGGAACGGCGACCGCCGCCAGGAACGGCGACCGCCGCCAGGGAGACGGCGACCGCCGCCAGGGAGACGGCGACCGCCGCCAGGGAGACGGCGACCGCCGCCAGGAACGGCGACCGCCGTGTTGTGGACGGCGACCGCCGTGTTGGGGACGGCGACCGCCGTGTTGTGGCCGGCGACCGCCGTGAAGTTCTTGGTGCCGCCGTGGAGGAAGCCGATGAGCGGCGCCCGCCGTGCTTGAGACGGCGACCGTCGTGATGGTGGCGGCGACCGCCGTGATGGTGGCGGCGACCGCCGTGATGGTGGCGGCGCCCGCCGCAATTGTTGGTGGCCGGCCGTGAAGGGTAGTTGCCCGGGAGTTGTGCGTTGGCTTCCGAGACCTTCGATCGGGTCTCGTATCCTTCGATTCCTTTCGTCTTTTCGTATATTCGTACTATTCTTTGTCGAATCTAACCTAGGGTTCCTTTTTGGGTCGACTCGAAGGTGTTTATGCTAGTGGAGCTATACGCGTGTCGAGCCCGAAATCCCGTTGTCTCTGCTTTGTTCCAGATCTGCGGACTAAGGCAAGTGGCAGTTCGCTCTTGCTCATCGTTCCATATTTACATTAATTATCAGCTGTTTATCTGAGTAATTAATTTGGAATGATTATCTGTGTTTGTCTGGAAAAGGTTTTATAAACTGTTTTGGAAAATCATATAATAGGTTGTATATCTGCTAGAACGACGCTATTATCTGTGATCGCCTTCCGGGCATTTATGTGGATTAATAGGAAAACTAATCCAAGTAAGGATTAGCCGTTTCTATTATCTCTTTGTTTAAGTTAATTGCCTCGATGGCTTTAATGTGAATAATTGATGTGTTAGACTGTTTAGTTAATACGAGTGTTTGTAGGAACACTAATCCAAGTAAGGATTAGTTGTTTCTTTATAACTTAATGTGCATAGGAACGCTAATCCAAGTAAGGATTAGTCGTTTCTTTATAATTTAATATTCGTGGGAACGCTAATCCAAGTAAGGATTTGTCTTTAAATCATAATATTCCTTGGGGTTATTGTCGAATAATTTAAGGGTCATGACCTATGCTTCTTATCCACATGTAAGGATCTGAAGTGTTTTAAGCGCCTTGCTAGCGCCAGTGGATGAGCTTAATTGCAGTCCTGTGTTTTAAGCACTTAGCTAGTGCATTGGGGTAGACGTAACTGTTACCCTGTAAAATAAACTGTAAGCGCTGTGGCAGTGCAAATCAGGGTGAACGTAAGATCACCCGGTGTCTTAATAACTTCCGTGTTCTCGGAATATTCTTAAAAGCCTCCACACTGTGTGTGTGTGTTGTAATTTAATAAGATAAGTGCAGTTAAGCACATAATTAAACTGTAAGCGCTGTATAGTGCAATCAGGGTGAACGTAAGGTCACCCGGTGTAATAATAATCGCCGTTGTTTCTCGGCATAATAAGTTAAGTCCCGCGTGTGGGTTGTGTGTGTTTTAATTTGGGTTGACATGATTGTCACCCTGTGATTTAAGCCTTGTTATCGCTCTTAATAACATTAACGTGTTTCAGCAATGTGTGTTTTGTAATTAAATAAGATATGTGCCCGAGTGCACATGATTAATAAACCTTGGGCAAGTAGTGCAGCTAAGTAATAGTACAGCTAGGAAAGCTCGTCTCGACTTGAATGTAGTACGTTCTCTTTCCGATCTGGATTCGCTGTATGCGATGAGGTTGGTCGTGAACTGAAGCATCTCAGTCAACTTTTAAATCATTGTTGTTTGATTCTTTAAACATTCCAGATTTGTCATATTTCCTTAAAGACTCAATCTCTTGGAGTCTCTTTTCGAGTCGATTTCTGTGAAGATGAAGTCTTCCAGAATCTTCTCTCATGCATACCTTTGTTGTTATTCCGTGAAAGTGTCGGGTTATGTATCGTCCCTTCGGTTATTATTCGAGGGACAATGATAGTAAACGGTTTCGATCACTCGAACCACTCTGCTTTTTACCCTTGCTAGTCTATTTAAGTAGACTAACCCACGAACTTTGTTCTCCGGATGTGGGCTGGTGTCATCCGTTCGATTCGGCACATCAGATAGAGTGTAGATGAGAAGACTAGAAGGACTATGGAGTCGACGGTGGTTTTCCGACGTTTTTAATAATTTCTTTTAATCAGGTTGAGATCCTTGGGCAGGTGATCATTACGATCACAACCCTTTTTGTAATATCTTTTAAAAGTTTTCCGCTGTGCCTTGTTTAAGATTTCCGTTGTAATTTATTTAAACTCTGTGTTTGTCCTATTCGGGATTGAGATGTAATCCCGGGACTCGTGTTTTATATGATTAAGGTTATCATTTTGTATCATTGTATTTCATGATTTGTATTTAAACGGTAAAGCCTTGGGTGATCTCGGTAAGGAACACTGGGGTCACTGGCGGTAATACCTTTCCAAAAGGGTTAAGTTTTGGGGGTGTTACAGTTGTGGTATCAGAGCCAAAGGTTGTTTTAAAACGGGTTTGGGATTTTTATAAATCATTTATCCATTTTTGAAAATGCTTTAAGAAGGGCTCTGAATTTTCAAAGTGAAAAGAGTTTGAAAACACCGTTCATAGTCCTGTCTTCTATATGGTCTGATATAGTAAGTTTGCTTCTATATCTAGAAAGACTAATTCCTTCCCCGTTGCCCCGTATGATATGGGTGCATTCTATTCTCTTCAGAGGAACCGGGAGAAGCCAAGGTGGTTTTGCTATACCCAATAAGGCTTGAATTCCCAGTTCTCTCATTTTGAGTTAAGGTTGTAGAACCTAGTAACTCGGTTTGAGTTCATCAATAGAAATTACCAAGTTGATCTATTCTAAGTTGATTTTATTACAATAAGTATATCAGAAGATACTAACGTGATAAAATCCTTGGAATTTGATCGGTAAACAGATGGTGAACACAAGGAATGTTATCCGTGCTGGTACTGGGCCGAGTAATGACCCTAGACCAAATGCAAGGAATGTTACAGACCCAACAGGAGAGCATGAGTCTGTCTTTAACAATAACCAGGGAGGCAATGGCCAAGCTCAGGCCAACGCTCCGATGATGTTTGATGCTGCAGCAGTGGAGGCAATTCGAGGAATTGTCATGCAGGCAATCACAGATGTTATGCGATCAGTTGCACCACAAGCTCAAGGTGGTCCAGTTCCTCAAACTACCCCTGAAGTTGAGGAGTCGGTGGAGCAAGTACCTCATATCAATGTTGTCAGAAACAGAGAAACTTACGGGCAAGCGTTAAAAGCCGTGAGTTCAATGAGGCCTGACAGCTATGACGGTACTGGAGAACCGGTTAGGGTTACCTATTGGTTCTCACATATGGAGCGGTTGCTCCGGAACATTAATTGCACTGAGGCTGGGAAAGTGCACATCGCCTCTCTTCAACTCAAGGATGTGGCTAGCGAATGGTGGGAGAGCATCGGTCTGGCTGAACATCCCGAGCTGAATTGGAGCATGTTCAAAACCAAGATGACCGATCGTTTCTTTTCCCGAGCTATGAGGGAGGAGAAGCATAAGGAATTTCTATACCCACAGACTGATGGGTTAAAGGTGATTGAGCTCGCAGCTAAGTTCAATCACTTGATACAGTACGCTGGACCTGAGGTGTCAACCGAGGAGCAGAAGATCTGGTACTTCCATGGATGGATGAATCCAGAGATCAAGCCTCTAATGTTGCGTCATGGCTGTACTACGTTAGAGCAATATGTTGATGCAGCCTATAAGACGGAAGTCACATTGGAGGAGTCTGCCTTTAAGAGGGATAAGCAAGTTAAAGGAAAGGGTGGGCAACAGGATCGCCAGGTTGGTTCATTCAAACGACCGGCATCATCTACCAAGTTTGAAAGGTCTGGTCGTGCTAAGACCGAGACAACTCAGTCAGACTCTGCCAGAGGCTCAGGTTGGAGCGGCGGAGCAATTCAGTGCCACAATTATGGTGAAGTGGGGCATAAAAGTTTTGTTTGCCAAAAGGACAAGAGGATGTGTCATAATTGTGGAAGAGAAGGCCACATAAAAATGTACTGCAGACTGAAGGGTCAGGGACCAATGCAGTCTTATCAGGCGTCAAATGTTGGAGGTGGACAGAACCCAAGGCCAGTGGTATCCACTCCTGAGCAGTCTATGGCTCGTAATAAAGGCAAAGCGCCTATGGGGTCTTCAGGCCAAGGGCAACGACTCTTCATAATGAGTCAAGCCAACGGAGAAGAACCCTGATCCATTAAGTTGTATTTGTGTTAAGACTTTCTTTAAGATTAAGGAGTAACGACGTGTGTCGGTAATCTCCGTGGTGTTAAGATCTGCCTGATCGACTTTTGTCAATTAATGTAATGTTTGGATTTTAATGAAGTGTTTCCGTGTTTTGAAAAATTTCAGAAGGTGTTATCATTGCGAATTAGTTGTTCATACGAAACCTCGTAAGTGTCGAGAACAACTTATGCCAAGTAAGGATAAAGACTGTCGGACTTATGGTGGTGGAGTTTTGTGGACAACTTAGATGTTCGTTCCCTATGTGGTTAATCCCAGGGTCGACTCTGTTGTTTAAATCTAAATCCACTCCTAAGATTCTTCTTCATACATAGAGTATGTCATCTACAAGGCCAGGTGCAAATCTTTGAGGAAGATTAAGTTGTGGAGCGGTCATGTTAAGAGGAAAGGTTGCAGTTAAGGATATGTTGATGATCCCGATGTATTAAAGATTCAGTAAGGAGAATTGTCTATATACATCTAAGGAGTACTGTGGTAAGCGTTATCTCATACGCTGAGTTCTTCCGAGATTTCTTAAGGAAAGGGAATGAACTTGTAGAGTTTTGTTCGGAGAGATCAGGAGCTATCTCTCATGCGTGAGTTTGTGCCATGAGCATTAAGGCGGATGAATCATTTTCAGAATGATATCCTAAGGAATTAAGAATGATATCTCGTGTGATCCATTTCAAGGATGAAGTGATTAAGGATGTTGGATCCAGGTGGTAAGATTGGTGTTGAGGTAGTATCCTCATTGGCTTAATGCAAGTTTCGGGGTCGAAACTTATTTTAAGGGGGAGGTGATGTGATACCCCGTAATTCTGTAAGGATTATTCTGGGAATTTTTGGAATTTTCCCGAAGTCCCGTTTAGTACGTCAGATTTAATTCAGAAAGTCGGAGACATTCTGTAATGTGCTCTATATCTGTAATATTTTTCTCAGTGAAGAATTATACAGTTAAGGCCTGTTGGAAGTCTATACTCATTCGTGTACGACTTTTGTTATCGCGAGTTAAGATTAATACCAAATCTCTACCCAATTGGTTATTGCCCAAGAGGTGCAAATGGATTAACCATGGGTTAATACCCAAGGGCACAATTGGAAGGCTTTTTGGCTCCCAACAAGCCTCATCTTTGCCTATAAATAGAGGGCATGGGTGAAGCTTGAAAGGGTGTGAAAAACGCCATTACACTGTCCATTTCTCGTCTCTCAAAAACGCTCCCAAAGAAAAACGCTCTCTCTCTCGGAAAGCTCTCGTGGATCGTTGGAGGCTCGTTTGGTGTCGTTCTCGGTGGCCAAAGGAGACTTGGAAGGCCCTTAGAATCCTAGAAGCCAAGCAAGGCGAAAGGCGAACCAAATCGAGCGTCGCGGGTAAGATTTCTCGTCCGTTTTTAAGTTTCTGTTCAGCGACGGCGACCGCCGCCAGGGAGACGGCGACCGCCGCCAGGAACGGCGACCGCCGCCAGGGAGACGGCGACCGCCGCCAGGAACGGCGACCGCCGCCAGGAACGGCGACCGCCGCCAGGGAGACGGCGACCGCCGTGTTGGGGACGGCGACCGCCGTGTTGTGGCCGGCGACCGCCGTGAAGTTCTTGGTGCTGCCGTGGAGGAAGCCGATGAGTGGCGCCCGCCGTGCTTGAGACGGCGACCGCCGTGATGGTGGCGGCGACCGCCGTGATGGTGGCGGCGCCCGCCGCAATTATTGGTGGCCGGGCGTGAAGGGTAGTTGCCCGGGATTTGTGCATTGGCTTCCGAGACCTTCGATCGGGTCTCGTATCCTTCGATTCCTTTCGTCTTTTCGTATATTCGTACTATTCTTTGTCGAATCTAACCTAGGGTTCCTTTTTGGGTCGACTCGAAGGTGTTTATGCTAGTGGAGCTATACGCGTGTCGAGCCCGGAATCCCGTTGTCTCTGCTTTGTTCCAGATCTGCGGACTAAGGCAAGTGGCGGTTCGCTCTTGCTCATCGTTCCATATTTACATTAATTATCAGCTGTTTATCTGAGTAATTAATTTGGAATGATTATCTGTGTTTGTCTGGAAAAGGTTTTATAAACTGTTTTGGAAAATCATATAATAGGTTGTATATCTGCTAGAACGACGCTATTATCTGTGATCGCCTTTCGGGCATTTATGTGGATTAATAGGAAAACTAATCCAAGTAAGGATTAGCTGTTTCTATTATCTCTTTGTTTAAGTTAATTGCCTGGATGGCTTTAATGTGAATAATTGATGTGTTAGACTGTTTAGTTAATACGAGTGTTTGTAGGAACGCTAATCCAAGTAAGGATTAGTCGTTTCTTTATAACTTAATGTGCGTAGGAACGCTAATCCAAGTAAGGATTAGTCGTTTCTTTATAATTTAATATTCGTGGGAACGCTAAGATCAGGGTGAACGTAAGATCACCCGGTGTCTTAATAACTTCCGTGTTCTTGGAATATTCTTAAAAGCCTCAACACTGTGTGTGTGTGTGTTGTAATTTAATAAGATAAGTGCAGTTAAGCACATAATTAAACTGTAAGCGCTGTATTGCGCTGCAGCACAATTGGTGACAAGAGAGCGTTAAGCTTCTTGTTAAAGCGTGAGGTCTTGAGTTCGAGACTCACGAACAACCTCTTGGAGATGGCTGCCTATTAATTAGATGGAGCTACCAAGGAAGGGTTGGGGTGTATGGGCTGTAGCCCTGTGATAGGCCGGCCCAATGTGGTGGGGTATTACACTTACAGTCACAGGAACTAGCACACAGCTCTCAGATTCCTTGACTGGTTCCTCTCGATCTTGATTTGAGTTGACGATCTGTTTAAAGCTTCACACTTTGATGTTTGCTATGGAGTGTGATTCTGTTGTGATGCTTGAAGATAACAGCGGAGCTTATCTTCCTTATATAGTGGATCCTCGAGGTTGGATCTTCTCTTGGTTCCCACAGAGCAAGCTTGACCTAGGTTGTGTGGTAATCCTTGATTCACGCTGACTTAGACATGTACCAACAACCTAGGCAACTCAGAATCCACATTGGTTGGTCAACTGCTTCAGACAAGTCTGTCATGTCGTTGTCCAACTCCTTTCGTCCGAGGTTCAGCAACCTAGACACTTTGGAACTATCCTCTGGATGGTGACAGCCTTGTGTCACGTCGCTTTCAGCAACCTTTGTCTGAGGTTCAACGTTCTAGACATCTTGGAGCTTTCCTTTGGATGGTGGCAGACTTTTAGAAGCTTTGCTCAAGTCGCTTTCACCATCTTTTGTCAGAGGTTCTGTGTTCCCAGCTTCATCGGGAAGAGCAAAGTCACGTGTTGCATTTCTGGTTACTTTTGGGTTCCTTTGGCTTGCTTGTTTGGTTTCTTTATCTTGTTTGGCTTCCATGGTTTCAACAACTGTCCTGTGGTTCCTTTAAACACATCTTTGAAATAAAACATTAGTATCAAAGTATTTGTCATCTTCAAAAGTAGAGAAACTGAGGAAAGGAACTCTCATGGGAACTGAGGTTCCTGAGTTCCGTTTCCTAACAATTTCCCCCTTTTTGATGATGACAAATATAAGGAACCTGGAAACATAATAAGGACATGAGATTCATGAGAATAGTTGAGCTAAGAGATTTACAACTTTATAAAGTAATGAGAGAACATTCAATAGTTGCAAATTCCCCCTAAGCAGATGAACTAAGTTATTCGAGTTCCCCCTCAGAAGTAGAACGGGTTTAGATTTCCTATAAGTCTAGTAGTTTCAAGAGTTCAAGGTTCCTATCCATTCTTCCCCCTTTTGACATCATCGAAAAGATTAATTTACTTATCAAGTATAGGATATCAATGTGAAATAAACAATTTTGTTAAACCCATGACAATCACCATAATAGAAACTTAAGGCAAAGACAAATGATGCATTAGAAACATTACCAAAAGAGTTCATTAATCATTAAGGTCAATACATTGTCCAGAGATGCATAGTGGAAAGAGGAACAAAAGATCACAAGCAGCTTGACATAGACAAAATAAGGATAGAAGAGGGGAGTAGGACCCTAGGGAACTACTAGCACACTCTGATGTTATAGCACTGGGAACTAGGAGAGACGTTCCTATGGCAGCGTAGTGGCCTCCTCTTTAGTTTCCTTCTTTTCTGCAGTTCCTTCATCTTGGCATGTAGCCATCTCAGCGGCCTGATTGCCTCCAATTGCAGCCTCCAAGGTCTGTTGAATCACATCCATTAGACCAGATACAGCCTTTCTGGTTTTTCCCATTTCAGTTACTTGATCACGGATGGCACCAGAGATAGCAGTGGTTCCTTCCGTGATGGCTTTTTCAATACGACCCAGTGAAGCTAGGATCGCAGAGGAGTCTTGAACGGGGTAGAGTGGAGGCAAGGAGCTTGGAGTGGCTTGGGAACTTGCCTTTTCCTTAGGAAATTCCGCATGCACATCAAAAGGAGCATCTAGATGATTTTTGGTTTTGAGCTTCTTGCAGTGGCCATGGTTAGGAACTTGCTGTAGGTTGTTTCCTTGAGATCTGATGGGTACTGGCTAAGCATGGAGAGAAGTTTTTGTATGAGGTGAGGGAAGGGCAAGGCACATGATTCATGGGATTGACAGAACTGCATATGAGATAACACTAGCTTGGGGAGATCAACTTGGTCACCAGACAGGATCTTATCCATGAGGATGACATCGGTGATGAGAACTGTGGCTCGGTGCTCCTGCCTGGGAACCAAATTCCTTATGATCCAGAAGTGCAGGAGCTTGTTGGACAGAGAGAGCCCCTTTGTCAGCAGATTCTTTGGATTGTCTCCATCATAGAGCTTGCCGACCACCTCAGTTTTGGTTTTGTACCCTTTGCCTTTGGGCCAAGTCTTCTTTTGATGCAGAATGTCAAAGCCTGGTCTATGCTCAATCCCTAGAGTTGAAGCGATGATGCTTGGGGACAAGGGGAACATGGTTCCCTTCCATTGAAGGATGACATCATTACAGGGAGAGTTCTCCTTGGCTGGCACAAAGGTCATGGACTGATAGAAGAGACGTACCACTTCGTCGGATACTGAGAAGGGTTCCACCAAGAGCTGGTCCCACCCTTGAAACGGGAGTAGAGAATGGAATTCACTAAGGGCTTCGCCGAATTGAGCTTCATCTTCTTCTTCTAGGGGTTGGGTCCAGAACTCCTCACCAATGATTAGGGGCTTGAGTATCTTCCTCTTAGCGAATGAGGAAGACACTTGCCCTAGAGTGGAGGTTATGGCTCTGGTGGACAAGGAAGACAGGACAGCTGATTTGGCCTTTTTGGAGGGGGTCGGCTCTTTGGAGACAGGGTTGTAGGGAACCAGGGCCTGGGAACTCCTCTTTCGGAGTTTGAGCCTGGTAGCAACTGAGGGAGCAACCTTGGATTTGGTGCTAACCGGCAAGGGGTCAGAGCTGTGAATCTCCATGGTTTCCTTGTCTGGAGAAGAGTCGTGGGAACCGCCCTCAGAGACAGTATGAGTAGCTGATGCAGATCCATGGTGGAGTTCCTTTTCCACCTCTTTTGTATGCTTAGGTAAGGGTTCTTTTGTGGGTGTGAGATCAGGGGATTTGGAGGAAGAGGCTGCTTTCTTCTCTTTGAAGGCTCTTAGGAGGGCAGCTTCCCCCTCGTCTTGGGCAAGGTTAAGATTGAGGTTTTTCTTGGCCATTTGAGGAGCTTTGTGTTTTGAGAGAAAAGGTGAACAAGAGATTGAGAGAAAGCGAGAGAAAGCAGAGTGCTCGGATCAGTTAAATAGGAGACCTTAAATAACCCTTGAGCATTATTGGAGCCGTTGGAGAAATCAAGCCGTTGGCGAGAGAGATTCTGGGAACTTTGAAGAATTGAAACGGCTAATTTTCTTGCAGCTTTATCGGCGGTGAAACGGTCACAGATTCAAAAAACAAATACTCAGAAATGGCAATTTCATAGCGTCAGAGATGTCTTCTCAGCTTAGTGGTTCAAACGGTCACAGATTCAAAAAACAAATACTCAGTGAAACCCATCAGCTCAAAGGGACACTCTTTGGGGTACCAAATGCAGAGTGAGTCAGTTCCCTTGAGATATCGAATTATCATTTTCACAGCAGCTAAGTGTGTTTCTCTTGGACATGATTGAAACCTAGAACACAAGCAAACAACAAACACAATGTCAGGACGACTAGCTGTTAGATACATGAGAGAGCCTATCATACCTCTATAGAGTTTTTCTTCCAAGAGAGGACTTGAGTGATCTTTGTCCAAATGAGCAATTGTAGAGATAGGTGTGGAGAGAGGCTTGCATGAATCCATTTTGACTCATTTCAAATTCACTGCTCATCAAGTCTTTGAACTTATCTATAAGGGACAGGTTAGTGGAACCAAATATGATATCATCAACATAAATTTGAACCACTAAGATGTTACCTTCTTCCTCTAGAATGAAGAGAGTCTTGTCAATGAATCCACTCCTGTAACCATTGGAGAGTAAGAACTGGGCAAGACGATCATACCAAGCTCTAGGAGCTTGCTTGAGACCATACAAGGCTTTGTCTAGGAAATAGACATGGTCTGGATGATCACTGTCTTCAAAACCGAGTGGTTGCTTGACATAGACTTCCTCTTGAAGAATGCCATTGAGGAAGGCGGTCTTTACATCCATTTGGAATAGTTTGAAACCCTTGTGTGATGCGAAGGCAATCAACAGCCTTATTGCTTCAATCCTTGCCACTGGAGCATAGGTTTCATCATAGTCGATTCCTTCTTGTTGATTGTATCCCTGAACAACAAGCCTTGCTTTGTTCCTAATTACAGCTCCTGAGTCATCGAGCTTGTTTATGAAAACCCATCTAGTTCCTATGATATGCTTATCCTTGGGGCGGGGAACTAGATGCCACACTTTGTTCCTTTCAAACTGATGAAGTTCTTCTTGCATGGCTTGGATCCAGTCTACATCCTTTAGTGCTTCACCTATGTTCTTTGGTTCCACAATATATAAGAAAGCATTGAAAGCAAAGAAGGTTAGATGTTCGAACCTGACGGGAGGCTTAATGATTCTTCTTTCTCTATTGGGGGCTAGAGCATTTAATGTGGAGGTATTTTGATTTGAACATTCAGCTTCAACTTCTATGTTGGGATCACCTTCTCCATTGAAGAACATGTGAGAGGATGAATCATTGATGTCTCCATGAGTATTATCTTCATGTTCATGGTTCCCAGAGATTGATTGTTGTTGATTGTCCATGGGAACTGGTGGAGGAACTGGCGGAACAACTTGTGCAGCTGGGTAGGAACTGGGAGGTGTGATATCTTCATCTGGATCTTCTTGAGGTGGCTTGGGAAATGGATCTTCAAAGGGACTGGTGGTGTTCTACATATTTCTACCAAGTGATTTCTCATTAAAAACAACATGAACACTTTATTCTACCTTTTTAGTCCTATTGTTGAAGACCTTGTATGCTTTGCTGCTTGAGGCATATCCAATGAAGATCCCTTCATCACTCCTTGGTTCGAATTTACCAAGATTATCTTTTCCATTGTTATGCATAAAGCATTTGCATCCGAACACCCTAAGATGTGAGATGTTGGGAACTCTCCTCTTAGAAGTTCATAGGGAGTCTTCTCTGTGATTGGGCGAAGCATAGCTCGATTGATGATGTAGCAGGCTGTATTGATTGTCTCATCCCAGAATGATTGAGAGAGTCCACTTGAGATGAGCATAGTTCGAGCCATGTCTTCTAAGGTTCTATTCTTCTTTTCCACTACTCCATTTTGTTGAGGAGTGTATGGTGCAGAGAAGTTGTGATCAATGCTATGCTCACTGCAAAAGATTAGAAATTCTCCATTTTCGAACTCAGTACCATGGTCAGAACGGATAGAATTGATGGGGCAATCGAGAGATTTTTCTAACATGGAAACCAGATCCTTAAATCGTCCAATGAGTTTACTCTTAGATTTTATAAAAATTGTCCAAGTGAAACGAGAGAAGTCATCGACAAGAACAAAGATATACCTGTTTCCTCCTAGGCTTTGAACTCTCATGGGTCCACAAAGGTCCATGTGGATGAGTTCAAGGGGCCTTGAGGAACTTACCATATTTTTGGATTTGAAGGAACTTCGAGCTTGTTTCCCTTTTACACAGTCTGAGCATAGTTCTTCAGATTTGCCACTTAACTTTGGGAGGCCTCTGATTAGCTCCTTTGAGTGTAGCTTTTGGATCAATTTGGTGCTTGCATGACCAAGGCGTTGATGCCACAAGTCCGTTTGATCATTCACAGTTGAGAGACAGAGTTTCTCCTTGGGAACAAAGGATGGGTCAACAACATACACATTGTTGAACCTTTTACCTTTTAAGATGATTTGTCCCGAGGAGTCAAGGATAGTGCATTCATTTGATTTGAATCTAACTTCGTTGTCTCCTTGATCACACAGCTGTGACACACTAATTAGATCAAAAGCAAGATTATCAACAAGGTGGACTTTGTTTACCTTAATGTGGTCATTGAGTTTCACAGTTCCTATTCCACAAATTTTCCCTTTGCTTTTGTCTCCAAAAGAGATGTTCCCTCCTTGGAGAGGTTGAAGAGAGGTCATTTGATTTCTTCTTCCGGTCATATGGCATGAGCAACCACTGTCAATGTACCATAGTTGAGGTTGCCTCTCTTCTTTCTACACACAAGGAAACTAAGATTTCTGAACCTAGTGAAGCTTGGCTTTACTAGGGGGATTAGCATGTGAATTATTATTACAAGTCTGTGAATGACAAGAGAACTGGTTCCTTTCATGGTAGTATGCACTTTTCTCATTATCATAGTTCTTTTTCTTAGGACACTCAGTGTTGTAATGACCATTCTTACCACAATAGAAACACAAACGATTGTACACAACATGACCATATTTTCCCTTTCCTGGCCTAAAAGGTTTTTCATTTTTTCTTTTATTGAAATCAACATTATTTCTAACCTTACCATGAGCCATGTCCACGTACCTCTTGTGAGTAAAAGAATTAGTGAACCACTTGTCTTTAGGAGAAACTTTCTCCTTTCCCTTAGGTTCCCTCTCAGAGGTCTTAGGGTCCCTTTTTGGACTTTTAGAACTTTCTTTGAGAAGCTTGGCAACCTCAGCCTTGTTCTCAAGCACCATGATCTTCTCTAATAGGAACTGATTCCTATCTCGAGAAGTCGCAAGAGAAGTACTTAGGTTCTCATTCATCTCAACAATTTCACATCTAACCTTTTCATTTCCAGCATCATCATTGATCTTGTTGTCAATGTATCCAACTCCATGACGTTGTTTCACAAAGACAGTTTGATTGATCGCTTTTTCATTTATAGAGTCAGTGATAGTATCTAACCTATCAATTATAGATTGCAGCAAATCATTTCCAGATAGATTATCATGCATAGGAACTGTAACAGATTCTATCTTAGTCTCACTATAGGATTGGCAAATTTTAAGGTGACTAGCATGCACATTCCTAATATCAATGAGTTTGGAGTGGGTTTCAGCTAGATCTTTCTCAGTTTCATCAAGTTTCTTACTCCACACAGAGTTATCAACAGTCAGGCAAGTAATCTCATCTTCACAATCATCAAGTTTTTGTTGAAGAGCACTCGTTTCCTTTCCTAGTTTCATTATGATTTTTAGAAGTTGTTTCTTATCACAATCAACTAGAGATTTTAGGAAGTCATCAGAAGTTACCTCAAGTTCTTCTGAGTCGCTTGAATCTCCTTTTGCCATGAGACATCTTCCTCCAGAGAATCCACTCAGATCTAGTTCCTCATCTGAGTCTTCTCCCCATGAGGCCACAAGAGCCTTCTTCCTTTGAGGTCTTTCATCTTCTTTGGAGTCTTCTTTGTTGGGACAACTCTTAGCGTATTGCCCCTTTTCTTTGCATTCATAGCAAGAGACATCTTTGAGATCTCTCCTCGGTCCATTGTGAGAGGAATTGCCCTTTTGGAACTTTCCCTTCACAAAGAATTTTTTGATGTTCTTTGTGAAGAGAGTTGTAA
Organism: Rheum nobile; assembly: GCA_027886185.1. Classification (NCBI taxonomy): domain Eukaryota; kingdom Viridiplantae; phylum Streptophyta; class Magnoliopsida; order Caryophyllales; family Polygonaceae; genus Rheum; species Rheum nobile. Next base: position 801,287 of record WOAB01000127.1, read on the forward strand.
GTTCGTCCTCCTCATCTTCTAGGTCTGAGTTCTCCTGCTCCATTTCAAGCCTTGTGAGGGCTTTGGAGATTTTGAGGGCAATTCCTTTCTCCAGTTTCTTGTCAGCATTGACCTTGGTGTGTTCTCCTTCTTCAACCTCCAGTTTCCCTATGATTTGAGTCAAGGGAAAGGATTGAATGCCTGGGGTGTTCTTCATGATTCCTTTGATGAGGGTGAACTTAGAGTTAAGTCCATTGATGACCACCAGTGATTTGGAGACTTCATCAAGGGTGACCTCAGCCGCTGTTAGCTTTCCAATGAGCCTGTTGAAGCGAGAGTAATACTCAGAGATGGTTTCAGTTTCCATCATTTTGAATGTGTGGTATTCTCCTTCTAAAGCAAACTTCCGGCTTTGCTTTAGTTCCTCACTTCCTTCATGCATGTCCTTGAGTGCTTGCCACATTTTTTTCGCCGTCTTGATTCCTATGACTTTGTCCATATCTTCTCTATCCAGTCCATTGAGAATGAACTGTCTAGCCTTGGCGTTCTTTTCCATGATGACATAGTGCTCAGGTTTCCAATCTTCTTCCTTTTGGTTGAGATCGACATGTCCATCTCCATTCTCGACTATCCTCCAGCATTGGTAGTCATTGGTCTTTATGTGGCTTTCCATGCACTTGGCCCACCTTGTTTCTTCTCCCTTCTTTCGTAGATGTGGTTTGTTGGTGGAGATTCCGAGCTTGAACTTGCTTGACTGGGACATCTTAGATCTGCAAACTTAAACAAAGATCTAGAGCTTTTCATGCTCTGATACCAATTGTAGGATCGTGATTGTTAGAGTAATAACAAGGGAACTGAGAATACAGATATTCAGTTCCCTTCGCAGCGGAAATAAACAATCAAAATAAATGAACAAGTTCCTTATAGTGGAAACCTTTGATTGCCAACTAGCAATCTAGGATAAAAACCACTACCTTTCTTTCGAAAGGATTTCAAGGTCTACTTCTTGATTTCTTATCACTTCGGTTACAGATTACCCTAAGAACAAACACACAGTTTCTTTGTCTTATATACAGTTAGACAATCCTAGGTAAACTTAACAGCAAGTATAATCAATCACAGAAGCAGTCCTAACCACTAAGGAACCAACTCACTTACAGTCACAGGAACTAGCACACAGCTCTCAGATTCCTTGATTGGTTCCTCTCGATCTTGGTTTGAGTTGACGATCTGTTTGAAGCTTCACACTTTGATGTTTGCTATAGAGTGTGATTCTGTTGTGATGCTTGAAGATAACAACGGAGCTTATCTTTCTTATATAGTGGATCCTCGAGGTTGGATCTTCTCTTGGTTCCCACAGAGCAAGCTTGACCTAGGTTGTGTGGTAATCCTTGATTCACGCTGACTTAGACATGTACCAACAACCTAGGCAACTCAGAATCCACATTGGTTGGTCAACTGCTTCAGACAAGTCTGTCATGTCGTTGTCCAACTCCTTTCGTCTGAGGTTCAGCAACCTAGACACTTTGGAACTATCCTCTGGATGGTGACAACCTTGTGTCACGTCGCTTTCAGCAACCTTTGTCCGAGGTTCAGCGTTCTAGACATTTTGGAGCTTTCCTTTGGATGTTGGCAGACTTTTAGAAGCTTTGCTCAAGTCGCTTTCACCATCTTTTGTCCGAGGTTCTGTGTTCCCAGCTTCATCGGGAAGAGCAAAGTCACGTGTTGCATTTCTGGGCACTTCTGGGTTCCTTTGGCTTGCTTGTTTGGTTTTTTTATCTTGTTTGGCTTCCATGGTTTCAACAATTGTCCTGTGGTTCCTTTAAACACATCTTTGAAATAATACATTAGTATCAAAGTATTTGTCATCTTCAAAAGTAGAGAAACTGAGGAAAGAAACTCTCATGGGAACTGAGGTTCCTGAGTTCTGTTTCCTAACACTATGTCCTTTACGCTAGATCTGGCGTTCATTGTTTTCCATGTGTTACTGTCTTTTTTCTTCCAATTTGATTTGGACGTTGATGTTTTAGGAAGGTCGTTCTCCATGGCATAGATCGTGTTAGTACTTTTCGAATTCGGCTGAACTTGTGAATTTTGAATTGGCGCTCGTCTAGTATCATGGGCGGACCTACGTAGGGACCAGTAGAGGCATGGCCCCCATAGAAAAAAAATATTACTTCCAATTTCCAACCCTAAAAACTAAACTCCTTTTCCACATTATCTCATACCTGATGCTACCTCCATGGCTTTTTTTCTCCCTGTTCAATTGAATGCACAGTGTGTGTATGTGATATGACTAGGATGTTCAGATTATACAGCTTACCCAAAAGTTTTTGTTTCTCTACATACTAAATGAATTAGATTGGGTGCTTTGAGAAACATCCTATGTCGAAAGTGGACTAATAAAATAATCATAGTACAAGATGAGATCATCTTCAATTTTTATTTTCGATAAAGGGTAAATTGAGTTGATATGGGATAGAACATACAAAGTTTATGTTCACCAAATATAAAGCATATCCACCTCTGTCGAGATAAAAAAGAGTACTCCTAAGTAATGTTTTGTTGCTTAAACCACTGAATTAATCAACTAACCTCAATTTATCATTCTTGTCCTTGTGGGCATGAAGAGAATTTTTATTATACATATGTTATGTTATGTTCACTCACTCTAGCTTAATTCTTGCTTTGTTGAATTTTTTCCACCTACTCCCTGCATTGCTGAATCTTTTGTTTTGTAATCGTATACCCCTCATGGGAAAATCTCTTAATTTGTTGTTAATAATAACTGCATCGGGCTAATCTCGTCATATTAACAACAAAAAAATTATTGTGTGAGATTGTAATTAAATTTGATTTTAGCTACGCAGGATTTGTGCCCCCACTGGATGAAAATCTTGTGTTCGGCCCTGCCCAGGATCATCGTCAATCATATCCTCTGAAGCATCCGCTAGGAATTGGAATCTTGACCTTGTAGATTCGTCCACCTTCCTCGGAAGTGCAGCCTTGCCTATTTGGGTATAAATAGAGATTTATGTGAGGTTTCTTTTGGTTTATAAAAACCCCGTTCAACACGGGTTTCCCCAACCGAGTTTGATTTACCCAGATTTGATTGGCCTAGTCTGCCATTTGCATATATACCCTACCCTCTTTGTTTTTTGCAAAACTACCCCGTCCAAAATTTTTCCTTCTTTTTTTGCAAAAATACCCCCCAAATAAATTGGTAAAATTAAAATAGACTTTTCTTTTTCTTTTGAAAAACAAAATATGAGACGACAAAGGTTTTGTTGTTTAAAAAAAAGACAAATTTAATTCTGGCCAAATTTGAAATTGAAAATGAAACTTGCTACAGAAAACTGAAATGGTTTTTTAACTTTCACTTCACCGTCTCCATCCTCCTATAAACGAGAGTTTTCTAAAGAACCCTAAATCAACCCAGATTGCAGGTTTCTCATGAAGAACCCAAAATCAAACCCGAAAGGTTTCTCCTAAAGGTCCATCGTCTCTATCGTAAACTCAAAATGTTTCTCCTGTTGTAAACTCCATAATCTCCCTAAGGTCCATCGTTAGCGGGAGTCGCGCTTCTGATCCTTCCTCCGACGATGGCGCAAAATTGCAAGTGTTTCATCGACGAAGCCCTTCAATGACGTTCGCTCGCGCTTCTGAATCATCCTCTGACGACGGCGCCAAATTTCAGGTGTTCCACCGACGACGCGCTTCTGAATCTTCCTCCGACGACGACACCAAATTTTAGGTGTTCCACCGATGACGCCATTCGGCTCGCGCTTCCAATTCATCTTCCTCTTTTGTCTATCTCGTTCAAGCCTTCGAGGTATGTCCTTCATTTTAGGGTTGTAGCCATTCAATGCCGTTTTAGGGTTGCTTCACTGTTGTTCATTGGGTATTAGGGTTGAGTCACTGTTGTTCGTTTTAGGGTTTAGTCACTATTGTTCTTTTGACCTGAAATGAACCGAACTTCAATGCAGCGATTTATATAAACTTGTGAAAACTGGTTAAAAAAGACCCTTGTGGTAGAAATGGGGATGGTAGCTTAAATTGATTAATATAAACCTGTGGAAACCCTGTATGTAGACTGAATGTACTATTTCTTAAGTTATATTGTCACAATAAACAATGAGAATGTCAAATAAGTTTTTATTTTTGTCACAATTGCACGAATTACCATTGGTTGAAAACTTCATGTCAGTGTTGTTGATATTTTTGTCACATGGTATAGTTATATTGTTGAAATAAACAATTAAAATGTCAGTTTGTGAAACATTGTTGTGTGTTAAAAGTTAATGTATTTATTTGTCTCACTTTATAGCTTTCTTCCTCTCGCAACTTCCTTCTCTTCTCCTCTGATCTCTACATCTCAGTATGATCATTTTTGTGCATAGAAAAAACTGAAATGTTGATATTCTTTATTGTTTGTCTATGTCCACCAGGCCAACTGAAGTGTTGTAGTCGATTAAAGAATACACGGGGGAATTTGAAATGGCTAAAAAGGTAAATTTTGGTTTAGCTCATTCTTACTAGTTTTTCATATTTCACATCATGTAGTTTTTAAGTATATGTTTCTTTTGTATTTATTGACCTCATATAATTTATATTATTTAGGGTCATTTATTGAGATTTGAAGGGAAAAACTTTCAAGGCAGAGTCAACAAAAACCGTCGACGTGAAATGCTGAAAATATTGAGAAATGCCTCTCCCATGTGGACTGGCAGAGGATAATAGATAGTCCATTTGGACCAACTGTGAAGATGGTTCATCAACAAACCTTTTCATACCAGCTTGTGCATTACGTTTTATTTCGTCAAGTAGAAACGAGCAAGTTGTGGGAGACGTGGTATATGAGACCTTGGTTGAGCTGGAGATCCTATTTATGCGTACACGGGATGAGAGCCCTTTGAAATATAAGATGGCATTATTGATTATATTAGAGGGCGTCATTCTTGGGGTTGAGAAAAAAGGTTCGCATAAGCATGGGTCATGTCAAATTATTGACTAATATCGATCGATTAACTAAATTCTCGTGGGGCAGGGTTAGCTACATTGAAACTCACCAGGGATTGAGTTCAACGGTGAAGAATAGATTGGAAACAGTACAAACAAGCAGAGACTCAAGTGCAAGGTTCGGTTACAAACTCAAAGGGTTGCCAATGGCCTTTCAGGTAACATGACAAGATGTAATGTATATAGTTTTAAAGTTGGTATTGTAATTACAATATATTGATGGTTTCTTACAAGAAATAAGAATCATACTGACAAGAAAAATTGCGCTTCAAGTATGGCTATTTGAAGCTGTAAAACCAATTGTTTCAGCGTTTGCACATTTGGTGGATAATGAGGCTTATCCACGCGGTCTACGATGGTCATCTGATTCACAACCTGATGCGACGGCTGTGGAGTCTTTCTTGGGGAAGGCTACATCTCGTTTTATTCCAAATGTGGTGTTAATAGAGGAAGAAGTTGAGGTGGAGGTCTTAAAAGGATGTAAATTTGTTGGAGAAGTGAAGGACACTTACTTTGACAAGGCAGTTGAGAAATTCAAGCTAAGTAATAAGAGGTCTATCAATGGTAGAAGAAAAGGAAAGAATGTTTCGGCCCCTGTCCCGACTGCGAAGTCCTCAAGCCTGGATGCAAGATAGTTGATGTGCGCTATGAAAGAGCTTCATGAGCGTATGAGTAATTTGGAAAACCAAGTGGAAGCAGGATTTAGTCTATAAAAAAACACTTGGGCATAGTGGAACAAATGATGAAGAAGAGGACATTCAACAACTCAGATATCCACAACAACTCAGATGCAACAAATGATGATGAAGAGAACATTGAACAGGAGGAAGGGGAGGTAAGATAACTGTCAACAATCGTTATTCTATTTTGGTAACTTAGATTTTTATTTCCTGCAAGCTGAAGCAATATTTTTGTCGGAATGTAGAATATGAATGTCATATTAAAAAGTTAAAATGACACTGTTTTTCAACTTTATATTGATACAATAAGTTATACTTCTGGTAAGTTAAAGCTCTCTTTTTGCCAAACACTATAGCAGGAATGTCATAGTAACAAAATATAAAGTCAGTGTTTTTAAGTTTGATGGATGCATAAAGCTCTCTTTTTGTCGAACTATATTTTAGGAATGTCATATTTACAACTTAATATGTTTAGATTGATGCACCTAGTTATAACTCTTTCAAGTTAAAGCTAATTTTTTATGTATTGAAGCAGAATGTTGTACATGGTCGTGATGAGGATGTCAAAATGGATGGAATGGGGGGGGGGGGGTCTGCTTCAAATCCCCTACAGGATGACGATGATGATGGTGACATTCAAGTCGACAATGGCAATTTAGGATATATGGTTGTTTATCGAAAGCAAAAGGATGATGATGATGATGGTGTAGGCGAAAATGCCAAGCTACCAGATGAAGGTAGTGTAGAAAAGCAAAAGGATGATGATGTTGATGGTGCAGGCGACAATGGCAAGCTACCAGCTGAAGGTAGTGTTGAAAAGGAAAAGGATGATGATGGTGCAGGCGACAATGCCAGTGTAGAAAAGCAGAAGGATGATGATGATGATGATGATGATGATGGTGTAGGCGACAATGCCAAGCTACTGGTGGAAGGTGGTGTAGTAAAGCAGAAGGTTGATGATGTTGAGGGTCTAGTCCAGGTTGGGGGTAAATATGGAGAAACGATGACAAAAGAAGAAGCAAATGTGAAAGGAGAAGAAATGGCTTGTGAAATTGAAGAAAAAGATAAGAAGAACAAAAAGTATTCACAAGGAAGACTCGTTCAAAATGGTGCAGTTCAGAATGAGGGGGAAACTACAAAAGGGACGACAAATGAAGTTGAGGTATGCATTAATAATTAAAGATGATGACATACTTTATTAAATCTTCCAACATTTTATTTATGAAAAATGTATTTGCAGACGCTAGCTGTAGCGACAAAAGAAGTTGAGATGGAAGGAGACGCTACCAAAGAAACAATTGGAGTCTCAACAAGAAAAACCCGCTCACAGAAAAATAATACAACTGGTGAACAGAGGAACCATCCTGTCAGGAAGAGAGGACTATCCAGACAAGCTGATAATCCCAAACGATGCAAGGTTTCAACGTCCAAAGGTATTTCAGACACGACTAGATTGCACCGTTGGTTAGACTTGAAGGAAAGGTTAAGAAGTTGTCCCTTCTGTCTTGATGATATGAACGCGTGTTTGAGATGTCGTTAATTAAACCATATTATGATGTAGTGAGGATTTTGAGTCTCCAATTGGAAAACATCTACATAAGGATTTTTTTGAGATATTGTTGCAACCAATGGGGTGGCTGAGAGCTCCGGTAAGCCTCTTTCATTTTTTATATAAATTTTCGTGCAGCAAGTCTTCAATTTCTGATATGACATATTTTATTTTTTGTTTATAGCCCTTGGACGAATGTATGTATTATCTTGGCTGCCGTGTGCGTGACAAACCAATGGCAATATTGGACACCTATTTTCAGCGGAACTTGGACAAGGAAATGAAGAAATGGTTGTCAAATAAGGAAAATTATATTGTTGATCCATCTAAGATGAGATGCATGCGTAGGGAATTATCTGCACTTTATGGGATGGATTGGAAGGACGTGGATCATATATACCTCCCCTTCAATTTCAAGGAGAAACATTAGGTAGTTCTAGAGATAAAACTGAGTAAATGGTCTGTCACTGTATACGATCCCGACGTCAATTTGTTTAAATTGTCGGACGTCCATAGGTTCCTTGTAGAGTTGACATTTATTCTGCCAGTCATGATAGCATAATATGAGCCCTTGGCAACAATTTATGATGATAGGGGGAAAATCCCCTAAATGTGACTCGTATTCCTACATTGGAGAGAAACAAGATAGGGTAAGTTGTTTACATCAATTGTTCAATATTTGGTGTAAAATTGGTTATAATATCTGGAAACCAACTACATTGTTTACTTGTGTAGGGGCGATTGCGGCGTCTTCACGATCAAGTACATAGAAATGTTAAGTTTCGGACGTCAAAATATCGTGAACGTGGGTGACAATTTTGTGGATCACTATAGAAAAAGGATAGCCTTTAGTATTTTCGATTTGAAGTGGTTTGACTAGTGAAGGATATCTTATTCACTTTCATGTAATTTTTGGGGTAGTTGGGATAGTGTGGTATGATTCCAATTGTATAGTTTTTGCTAGAATTGACCTGTCTTGGTGACAATAAGTTGTGTTCAAATTATTTTGAAAATCTAGCAAAATGGGTTGGTGCATTTCTTCTTGGCTAGATGTAGCTATACATTTTCGTTGTAGATGCATACTTCCTTTCGATTGTGTTCATAATTCCTATCAATGAAGTTTGTAGTTTGCAAACTTGCTATCAAATGTGTTCATACTTCCTGTCAGTGAAGTTTCTTTATATTTTGCATACTTCAGATTCTTGTCACATTGTATAATTCTATTGTCGAAATTATACTTTTCTTTTTATCCTTTTGTTTTGGTTGTTTTGGGGTATAAAAGGATTTTTCCAACAATATTTGTTTGTGTTTACCTTTTTAATAATATTTATTTTTGAATAAAAAGGTAAGACTAAGCCCTGTTATCCCCAAAGCCGTTCTTCCATTTATCCCCAAATTCCCTCCAAAAAGCTTATTCTCGAAGCTCCATCCCCATTAACGCGACTCTGCAACTTCCATCATTGTCATCAAACATTTTCTTCTTCCCTAGAACGCGACTCTGCAACTCCACTTTTTCTTACTCCCTTCATCTTTCCCTATTAACGCGACTCCACTTTTTCTTACTCTTCAAGTCCACTTTTTCTTACTCCCTGCAACTCTACATTTTCTTACTTACTCCCTCCATCTTTCCCCATTAACGCGACTCTGCAACTCCAGTTTTTCTTACTCCCCCCTCCCTTGATCCTCAACCTCTGAACCGCATAACAAAAAAACATTAGAAGATGGCAGTGCTTAGAGGCGGTAAAGAATCGAGCCCAATGAAGATCGAAGAGAAAAGAAGACGACAGCCAGGGTCTAAAGAAGAAGAAGCAGAGAGACGAAGTGCAGGTGAAAGGGAAAAAACATGTGACATTCCCATAGCCAAAAATTCTGGGAAGGGCATGTCGAGGAACCCAAAAGCGAAAACAATAAAGGCAAAAAAATCCATAATCTTTAAAGGTGATGTAAGTTTTCTACATTTGCTATTTGTTTAGGGTATTTTTCAATTGTACTGTCAGTCTTCTAGAATGATTCAATTTGTATATTTTGATTTTGTTTAGGCTTTTTTGTTTCATTTGTCCTGTCAGGCTTCGCAAATGGTTCAATTTGTACATTAGGTGCAATTATTACAAAGGGGAACCATTCTACGAAAGAATTATTATTAAGTGTAGGGTGCACTTTGTTCGTGAGATTGAAAACAAGTTGACACATGCGGATTGGCAACGGGTTTTGGATGGCCCGTTTGGAAAAGTTCTGAAAGTGTTACAACATGTATCATTTTCTTCACAGACATTGCATGCAGTTCTATTCAAGCAACTTGACACAAAAAAGAAGTGGGAGTCTTGGTATGAGGTGGCAGGGAAAAAGTTGAGGTTTTCAATCAAGGAGTTCGCGCTCATCACTGTAGTGAATTATAGGGAAATTCCAGTTGTGGATACTAAAGCTGACGGGCTAGTAATGGAGCGATTTTTTGGTAGTCCTGGTGTTCCTAAGATGATAGTACAAGATGTTTACAACAGATTCAAAGAACATCATGAGTTGGACAACTACAAACTAAAGTTGGCACTGTTGTTGATAGTTGATGGTATGTTACTGGGAGGGGATAAGAAGAGGCTGGTGAAGCCGCTGCATGTTAGGCTGTTGGAGAATATGGATAAGTTTTAGGATTATACATGGGGAAGGGTTGCTTATGAAGAGCTTCACAAGTCATTGACCACAACACTTGTAATACCCCTCAATTTCAGTAAGGATATTTGGGTAATTTTCCCAACCCTCGTTCTGTAAGCAAGACGCGTTTGGCATATTCAGAATTTCTATAATAATCTTTTGAACGTATTAATATACGTTATTGCATTTTTGGTCTTAAAATATCTTTTCAAGAGTACAAAAATAATATTAAATTGGTACGCTTTGGACGAAACCCGCGATCTCAGGCCAAATGACGCATTCGCGGCATTTCCGCGACTGCGGAGGAGTTTTCGCGATCGCGGAAACTGTTCTTCGTCGTCTTCATTGCCTTTCGTGTTTTCGCCGATTTGAATTCCGGCGTTTCGCCGATGGAGGGAGCTCGATCGGTTCGGCTGGCCAGCGTTACACTCCTTCCCACCCTATATAAGGAGGTCGAGGCCTCGGAGATATGCATCCTCAGCCCCGAATCAATCGTTCTTTCTCTCGTTCTTGCCTCGCTGGAATTCGTGTCTCGTCGGAGTTTTCGCCGGAGTTATTCGTGGTCGTCAGTGGTGCCTTGGAAGCTTGGAGTGGTGGTGAGCCTTGTTCAAAGTCGAGGAGTAGTCGCTAGCATCGTCGTCTTCGTAATCGGTGAGCCTCGAATGGATTTAGGGTCGCGACAGGGGGAGATCCGCGACCGCGGCTATGAACACCGCGACCGCGGCTCTGCCCAGAAATCCGCAACCACGGAAATCCAAACCACGACCACGGCTTGCTTTAGCAAGCGCAATCGTGGCTTGGAGGAGCCCAGTCACGGCTTTGACCCTCATTTCCTTTGGATTCTTTCGTTCGTATGTTTGTCCGTTCGTATCGAATCTAACTTAAGGTTTCGTCGTTGTTCATCGTCGTCGTAGGAATCTGTAATCAGATTCCAGTTCCCAGATACCCGGAACCCGACAACTACGTTCGTCTAGACTAAGGCAAGTGACGGTTCGCTCTTGCTTAATCATTCCATATTTCCTTTAGTTATCAATTATTTTGATTGTTAATTAAATTGGAATGAAATGTTGTTTTCTTTTGGGAACAGATTTTATAAATAATGTGATTAAAATATGATATTATAATAGGTTGTATATATTGCTAGGAACAACGCTATTATACTTGTTAATTACCGTGATGGTATTGGTGTGGATTTATGTGTGAACTTAAATGTGTAGTTAGAACGAGTATTCGTAGGAACGCTATGTACCTTGCGGGGTCTAGTCGTTTCTTTATAACTTGGTGCTTAGGATGATTTTGCCCTAACACTTTCCTGGTCATGACCTACCCCTATCCGAGTATAGGTGGTGGTGCACACAGCTGGTGCCGCCAATCGGGATTTATTCCCAGATATCTCTCGTATCGAGATGATATATATACTAAAAGCTTTAACGTGAATGTACGTTTTGTAATTAAATAAGATAAGTGCGGTTATGCACGTAATTAATGAACCTTCGGGCGAGAAGTACAACGTTCCCAAACACTTGTCATACGTTTCTGAAAGACTCACCCTTTTGGAGTCTTCTCTTCATAAGTTTCCTTAAGACTCACCCTTTTGGAGTCTTCTCTTCATAAGTTTCCTTAAGACTCAATCTTTTGGAGTCTTCTTTTGTTCATACCTTTTCGTATGTTTCCGTAGAGTGTTGAGGTTCACTATCGTCATCGGTTATTATTCGTGAAGTGACAGGTGTAACCTAATACGACTACTTAGAACCTTTCTATTTTTACCCTTGTATAGTCTTTCATTAGACTAACCAACCAGTTATTTTCCTTTGCATGGTTGGCTGGTGTCATCCATCTCATACGGCACATTAGGTAAACTCCCTTTCCGTGAAGGCTAGTATGCGATGATGAAGGCAGATGACGTTTAAAGAGTTTTCAAGGTTAAGGATCCTAGGTGTGAGATCGCGCAGATCAAGACCCTACGTGATGTTTATCTATTTTAAAGACTTCCGTTGTATTAAGACAATTTTTATTTGGTTGTATTTGGTATTAAGAGATGTAAAACCGTGACTTTGGTTTAAATAATATTTGGTAAATTTTTTTATAATGTTTCATATAGTTTGTGTTTTTATATGGTTGTTATACAATGATTTAGCCTTGGGTGACCCCAGACGTGTATTCTGAGGTCACTGGCAGTAATACTTTCAAAGGAAAATTTGGGGGTGTTACAGATTTGGTATCAGAGCCGAAAGTTTTAAAATGGGTCGGGTTTTCAAATCGTTTTACCTAAAACAAAATTTCATGAACCCTTTACCCGTTCGTGTTGTGAAAAGTAGTTGGTTAAAATCAAAGGTTGAAAATTTTGAATAAAATCATACTTAAGTAAAAAGTGTATTTTCAAATCTCTGCCATTCAAGTCGTGCCTTCTTTCCAGTCTGATATAGTAAGTTCGCTTCTATATTTAGAAAGACTAATCTTTTCTTGTCGCCTCGCAGGATATGGGCGCATTCATATCGCAACTCAGGAACAAGAAGGAAGCCGAGGTGGTTCCGCCATCTCCAATTAGGCTTGAGGTTCCAGTTCCCCCACATTGCATTGAGGTCGGGGAGCCAAGTTGTCCACCCGAGGAGGTGAAGACCGTACTCGAGGAGTCGGTGGTGTTGGTGTCCGACCGGGCAAGGGTTCCCGAGGTAGAGCCCGAGGCAGACCCAAGGGAGGACACAGAGGAGGAGTTGGCGGAGTATCATGGAGGGTACTACGATGATGACTTCGACGTGAAGGAGGATCCCAAGGAAGATTCCGAGGAGGATCCGGAAGAGGATCCCAAGGAAGATCTCGAGGAGGATCCGGAAGAGGACCCTGAGGAAGACCTCGAGGAGTTCGGCTATGAATCAGATGGCCTAGAGCACTTGCTTGAGGACAGTGAGGACCCGAGAATGCAGATTATTTTCTCGAGTCCAGAGTTGCCGCCTGATGAGGAGTATACGCCGTTGTCCCCTGCCGCTTGGGAGGCGCTTGGGATCTCGGGTATTAGCAGGAGGAGATATGGGCCACTGGATGCACCAGTGAACCCGCAGTTTATCCCCACTATGAGAAGGCCGATGGTGAGCCCTACTTCTCGGCACATGCTTTATCATAGCGATAGGGTTTCCTCCGAAGCTCGTCGTCAGGTAGAAGAGATGACTGAGCATGCTCGCATGAGGGCAAGGCCTTGGGAAGCGATGGGTACCCCGAGGGTGGTCCCGACCCAACAGGCCAGGCCTAGGCCCCGAGTGCTTGAGGAGCGCATGGAGGAGTGGACGAATGCCTTGTATGATATGGAGGAGAGGACTTACGAGACAGAACTCGGTCTCTCCCATATGCTAGAGGACATCCACGAGCTCCAGGAGTGCATCCGTCAGGCCAGGCTGCTACTCAACCCTCAATACGAGGTGAACAAGGCAGATTTCCAACCAGGATTCCTTGAGGAGTTTTTCTACCCACTGGTACCTGAGAAGGGACCGAATGTTCCTGTGTCTAGAGAGAGACCAAGTATACCGAGGCCTAGGGAAGAGCCGTGCACTCCAGGTCCTAGTAGGTCGAGGAGTCCAACACCGGAACCCGAGAATGGTCCACTTCCAAAGAGAAGATGTCAGAGGTCCACTGGGTATAGGAAGCTCTTCATGGCGCCATGAACAAGGCAGTGATGGGCCGTAGTGATTTCTTTTAGTTGTCTTGTTTCGTTTTGATAGAGTTGTAGCCTCCTAGCAGTTTTGTCTTCTCGCTTAGGAGGGCTTTTTGTATAACTTATCGAACTCAGTTTTAGTTCACTACATCAATACAAGTTTACCAGTTTGATCTTTTCCGAGTCTATTCTATGTGTTGTGCATCTTAAAAATATGATATTAATGTTGTGAAATACTTGGGAAATTGATCGGTAAACAGATGGTAAACACAAGAAACACTATTCGTGCTGGTGTTGGGCCGAGCAACGACCCCAGGAGGAATCTAAGAAGCGACGCAAATCAAGGGGAGGAGAGTGAGTATGTCTCTCACAATAACCCCATCGACAATGGTCAAGTGCGGGATAATCCTCCAGTGGTATTTGACGCGGCGGCTATAGAAGCTATTTGGGGGATCGTTATGCAAGCGGTCACCGATATAATACGGCCAATTGCACCACAGGCACAAGGTTTGTCGGTTCCTCAGGTGGTCCCTGAATTCGAGGAGCCAGTTATTCATGTGCCTCAGAATGATGCCGTCAGGAACAGAGGGAATTATGGTCGAGCTTTGAAGGCCATTAGCTCTATGAGGCCTAACTGCTATGATGGTAAGGGGGAACCAGTCAAAGTGGCATATTGGTTCTCGCACATGGAGAGGTTGTTCAGAAATGTCGAGTGCACTGAGGCTGAAAACGTGCATATTGCTTCCCTTCAGCTGAAGGAGGTGGCTAGCGAATGGTGGGAAAGCACTGGGCTAGCTGATCATCCTGGTTTGAACTGGGAAATGTTTAAGACAAAGATGACCGACCGTTTCTTTTCCCGTGCTATGAGGGAGAAGAAACATCAGGAGTTCCTGTATCCAAAGACGGATGGGTTGAAGGTGACTGAGCTTGCGGCCAAGTTTAATCACCTGGTGTAGTATGCTGGGTCGGAAGTGTCCAGTGAAGAGCAGAAGATATGGCATTTCCATGAGTGGATGAACCCAGACATCAAGCCACTGATGGTGTGCCACTGATGCTCTACTCTGGAGCAGTATGTGGACGCCGCTTATAAGTTGGAGGTGACTCTGGAGGAGTCGGCAAAGAAGCGCAATCGCCAGAGACCGGCGCAGAGCCAGCCTCAGGCAAGTGGGTTCAAGCGACCCGCGCCACCGTCGAACTTTGCCAAGTCTGGCCGGGCTAGAACGGAGGCAACACAAGCAGGTTCCACACAATGCTCGGGTCAGGGCAAGAATCTAATCCAGTGTTATAATTGTGGCACGCCGGGGCACAAGAGCAACGAATGTCTGAAGGACAAGAGAACGTGTTTTGCCTGCGGAAAGGAGGGTCACTTGCAGAAATTTTGTCTGCAAAGGAGACAGAAGGGAGCTGAGTCACAACAAGGGTCTGTTAATCACAACAACCGACCCCAATTCAAGCCGGTAGAGACTCCTAGCCCTTCGACGCAGACAACTGCCCAGAACAGGGGGAAAGCCCCAACTGCTTCTGGAGGTCAGGGTCAGCGGCTTTACGAGATGCGTGAGGCTGACGGACCGAATGCCCCGATTGCTCAAGGTACTCTATACCTCCATTCTACTTCTGTGTGTATATTGTTTGATTCGTGTGCCACACATTCTTTCATTTCGGAGAACTGTGTGAATAAGCTAGGCTAAGTGTGCAATTAGGCTTGTGAGCCATTTGTGGTAAATCTCCCAAATAGTGAACAGTTAGTCGGAACCAAGCGTCTATCAGAATTTCTGATTTCCATTCAAGGTCGAAAGTTCGAGGCAGATTTGATCTGTATAGCCATGGCTCTATACGACATTATTCTCGGGATGGATTGGCTGACGCGTCATGGGGCGGTAATCGATTTTAGCTCAAGTACTGTGATAGTTTCATCTGGGGGCCAGTTTGTATGCAAGTTCAAGGGTCGTAATGACGCTGATAACGGGAAGCTCATCAATGCGATGGCTACGTGTAAGCTACTTCGACAAGGTTATGTCGGGTACCTGTGCTATCTGGATAAGCCCAAGAGGGATGAGACTTCAGTTCTTGATATTCCTGTAATTTGCGAGTATCCGGATGTCTTTCCGGAGGAGATTCCCGGTTTACCCCCTTATCGTGACGTGGAGTTCACTATTGATCTCGAGCCTGGTACCGCGCCAATTTCTAAGGCACTGTACCGGATGGCTCCCGCGGAGATGCAAAAGTTGAAGAAGCAACTCAAGGACCTTCTTGAGAAAGGGTATATAAGGCCGAGTGCATCGTCTTGGGGCGCTCCGGTCTTGTTCGTCAAGAAGAAGGATGGTTCATTCCGACTTTGTATCGACTATCGAGAGTTGAACAAGGTCACGATCAAGAATAAGTATCCGTTGCCTAGGATTGATGATCTGTTGGATCAACTACAGGGATCAAAAATCTTTTCCAAGATCGATCTGATATCTGGTTACCATCAGCTCAGGATTCGTGAGGAAGATATTTCGAGGACTGCATTCCGGACGAGGTATGGGCACTACGAGTTCGTAGTCATGCCATTTGGACTTACTAATGCTCCGGCAATCTTCATGGATCTGATGCATCGATGTTTCCACCAATACCTGGATAGGTTTGTGGTGGTATTCATCGACGATATTCCGATCTTTTCCCCGAGCGAGGAGGCTCACGAGGAGCATCTTCGAATCACTTTGTCTGTCCTTAGACAAAATCAGCTGTATGCGAATTTGTCTAAATGTGATTTCTGGATCAAGGAAGTGGCTTTCTTAGGCCATGTGATCAATAAGGATGGGGTTATGGTCGACCCTCAGAAGATTGAAGCGGTAGCCAACTGGAAGCGATCTCAGAATGTGAAGGAGGTGCGCAGTTTCTTGGGACTTGCAGGTTATTACAGACGATTCGTGGAGGGATTTTCTAAAATCGCTCTACAAATGACCGGTTTGCTCCGCAAGGTCCATAAGAAGTTCATATGGGACGACAAGTGCGAGACAAGCTTTCAGAAGTTGAAGAAGTGTTTGACGTCCGCACCAGTTTTGGCGCTACCAGAGGGAACTGATGGTTATGTGGTCTATAGTGACGCTTCAAAGCATGGGTTAGGTTGTGTACTGATGCAAAAGGGAAAGGTTATTGCGTACGCATATCGACATTTCAAGACCTATGAAGTAAACTATCCGACCCATGATCTGGAGTTAGCGGCTGTGGTATTTGCGTTAAAGATTTGGAGGCACTACCTCTATGGTGTTAGGTGCCAGGTCTTTACCGACCATAAGAGCCTCAAGTATGTGTTCACTCAGAAGGAGTTGAATATGAGACAACGTTGCTGGTTGGAGCTACTCAAAGACTACGACATCGAGTTGTTGTATCATCCGGGCAAGGCTAACGTAGTGCCCGATGCATTGAGCCGGAAGACGCCACACGAGACCGTAGTAGCTCTACTCACTGCTCAGACCAAACTTAACCAAGGATTGTGCGAGATTGACGTCTTGTATGATCATCGTCGAGGATGCCTGAGTATGTTGGAGATTCAGGCTACGCTACTTGATCAGATCAAGGAGAAGCAGATTGATGATGCAATTTTGGTAAAGCTAAGCAGTGAGGTGATGGACGGAAAATCTCCCGGATTCGTGATTCAGGATGATGGATCACTCTGGTTTCAGGACCGGATCTGTGCGCCTGACGTGGATGGCCTTCGCCAGTTGGTGTTAAAGGAGGCCCATTCATCAGCGTATTCTGTACATCCAGGATCCAGTAAGATGTACAAAGACCTCAGGAAGAAATTCTGGTGGCCCAATATGAAGTGGGACGTAGCAGAATTTGTGGCAAAATGCTTGACTTGTCAGAAGGTCAAGATATAATATCGTAGACCAGGTGGTGAGTTGCTACCTCTCACAGTGCCAGAGTGGAAGTGGGAGGATATCGGTATGGACTTCGTCATGGGGTTGTTGAAGACTCAGAGTCAGAAGGATGCTATATGGGTAATCATTGACAGGCTCACGAAGAGTGCTCACTTCGTGGCTATCAAGTCAACATGGGGAACCCAGAAGCTATCGGAAGTGTTCCTACACGAGATTGTCCGTTTGCATGGTACACCAAAAACCATTGTATCGGATCGTGATGGCCGATTCATGTCGAGATTCTGGAAGGAACTCCACAAGGCCATGGGAACTGAGTTGAGGTTTAGTACTGTGTTTCATCCTCAGACGGATGAACAGTCTGAGAGGACCATCCAGACACTAGAAGATATGCTAAGAGCTTGCGTACTAGATCGTCCGACTAGCTGGGAGAACAGCTTATGTCTGATCGAGTTCACGTACAACAATAGCTGGCATTCTACCATTAAGATGGCTCCTTTCGAGGCTTTGTATGGTCGGAAGTGCAGATCTCCAATTTGTTGGGATGAGAATGCCGACAAGGTTCTGCTCGGACCAGAGTTAGTCGAAAGGACTGCCTCGGACATTGCTTTGATCAGACAGAGGATGTTGACAGCTCAGAGTCGACAGAAGTCTTACGCAGATCTAAAGCGAAGGAATGTCGAGTTTGAGGTTGGTGACAAGGTGTTTTTCAGAGTGTCGCCATCCAAGGGTGTGTTCAGGTTCGGCAAGCGTGGGAAGCTTAACCCTCGCTACGTGGGACCGTTTGAGATCCTTGACAAAGTGGGGTCTCTAGCGTATCGTTTAGCATTGCCGCCGTCGGCGCATCCAGTGCATAATGTGTTCCACGTGTCTTTGTTGAGAAAGTACGTGCCAGATGTGTCTCATGTGCTAAGTTATGAGGACATCGAGATTCAGGCAAATTGTACCTACGACGAGATACATGCGCGTATTCTCGAACGCCGCGAGAAGCACTTACGGAACAAGGTGGTACCATTAGTACAGATTCTCTGGTCCAAGTCTGGATCGGAGGAGGTTACTTGGGAAACCTAGGAGACTGAGGCTGATATGCTTAGTCGTTTTCCCGACCTGTTTTGGGCCTAGTTTCGGGGTCAAAACCTATTTTAAGGGGGCGGTGATGTGATATCCCTCATTTTCAAGCTGTTTTCGGCCAAGTTTCGGGGTCGATTTTTTTTAAAGGGGGTAGTGATGTAATACCCCTCAATTTCAGTAAGGATATTTGGGTAATTTTCCCAACCCTCGTTCTGTAAGCAAGACGCGTTTGGCATATTCAGAATTTCTATAATAATCTTTTGAACGTATTAATATACGTTATTGCATTTTTGGTCTTAAAATATCTTTTCAAGAGTACAAAAATAATATTAAATTGGTACGCTTTGGACGAAACCCGCGATCTCAGGCCAAATGACGCATTCGCGGCATTTCCGCGACTGCGGAGGAGTTTTCGCGATCGCGGAAACTGTTCTTCGTCGTCTTCATTGCCTTTCGTGTTTTCGCCGATTTGAATTCCGGCGTTTCGCCGATGGAGGGAGCTCGATCGGTTCGGCTGGCCAGCGTTACACTCCTTCCCACCCTATATAAGGAGGTCGAGGCCTCGGAGATATGCATCCTCAGCCCCGAATCAATCGTTCTTTCTCTCGTTCTTGCCTCGTTGGAATTCGGGTCTCGTCGGAGTTTTCGCCAGAGTTCTTCGTGGTCGTCAGTGGTGCCTTGGAAGCGTGGAGTGGTGGTGAGCCATGTTCGATGCCGAGGAGTGGTCGCTAGCATCGTCGTCGTCATAATCGGTGAGCCTCGAACCGATTTAGGGTCGCGACAGGGGGAGATCCGCGACCGCGGATCTGCCCAGAAATCCGCGACCGCGGAAATCCAAACCGCGATCGTGGCTTGAAGGAGCCTGATCACGGCTTTGACCCTCGTTTCCTTTTGATTCTTTCGTTCGTATGTTTGTCCATTCGTATCGAATCTAACTTAGGGTTCCGTCGTTGTTCGTCGTCGTCGTAGGAATCCGTAACCAGATTCCAGTTCCCAGATACCCGGAACCCGACAACTACGTTCGTCTAGACTAAGGCAAGTGGCGGTTCGCTCTTGCTTAATCATTCCATATTTCCTTTAGTTATCAATTATTTTGATTGTTAATTAAATTGGAATGAAATGTTGTTTTCGTTTGGGAACAGATTTTATAAATAATGTGATTAAAATATGATATTATAATAGGTTGTATATATTGCTAGGAACAACGCTATTAAACTTGTTAATTACCGTGATGGTATTGGTGTGGATTTATGTGTGAACTTAAATGTGTAGTTAGAACGAGTATTCGTAGGAACGCTATGTACCTTGCGAGGTCTAGTCGTTTCTTTATAACTTGGTGCTTAGGATGATTTTTCCCTAACAATTTCCTGGTCATGACCTACCCCTATCCGAGTATAGGTGGTGGTGCACACAGTTGGTGCCGACAATTGGGATTTATTCCCCAGATATCTCTCGTATCGAGATGATATATATACTAAAAGCTTTAACGTGAATGTACGTTTTGTAATTAAATAAGATAAGTGCGGTTATGCACATAATTAATGAACCTTTGGGCAAGAAGTACAACTTGGAACCCGCCCGGACTTCGGTTAGAGTAAGTCCTCCTTCCAAATCTGAATTCGCATTGCGCGGTGAGGTTGGTCGTGGATCCAAATGATCAAGTCGTTTTTAACGCTTGTGTGAAACTATAACGTTCCCAAACACTTGTCATACGTTTCCGAAAGACTCACCCTTTTGGAGTCTTCTCTTCATAAGTTTCCTTAAGACTCAATATTTTAGAGTCTTCTTTTGTTCATACATTTTCGTATGTTTTCGTAGAGTGTTGAGGTTCAATGTCGTCATCGGTTATTATTTGTGAAGCGACAGGTGTAACCTAATACGACTACTTAGAACCTTTCTATTTTTACCCTTGCGTAGTCTTTCATTAGACTAACCAACCGGTTATTTTCCTTTGCATGATTGGCTGGTGTCATCCGTCTCATACGACACATCAGGTAAACTCCCTTTCCGTGAAGGCTAGTACGCGATGATGAAGACAGATGACGTTTAAAGAGTTTTCAAGGTTAAGGATCCTAGGTGTGAGATCGCACAAATCAAGACCCTTCGTGATGTTTATCTATTTTAAAGACTTCCGTTGTATTAAGACAATTTTATATTTGGTTGTATTTGGTATTAACAGATGTAAAACCGTGACTTTGGTTTAAATAATATTTGGTAAATTTTTTTATAATGTTTCATATAGTTTGTGTTATTATATGGTTGTTATACAATGTATTAAGCCTTGGGTGACCCCAGACGTGTATTCTGAGGTCACTGGCGGTAATACTTTCAAGGGAAATTTTGGGGGTGTTACAACACTAGCCAAAAGTATGCAAACAGTAGAGAAGGCAAAGATACTCTCCAACCAATCAAGAATTCCATATTCTATTCAAGGCATGCCAGTTGTGTTTCAGGTAGTTATATTATTAATTCTTAATGGTTCAAATATGAATTACTAAGTTCTGTGGTGTCTGGATGGAGTGGTACTCATAGTGAAACAACAATGTGTTTTATTTGCAGCATAGTAGTATACTTTATGCTATAGTGTGACCGGATGTTTGAATACAGAGTGACAGGATCATCGTGAATATGCATGATGTTATTTGTTGTTTGATTGAAACAACATACTAGTTTTCCATCATAGTTTTATGTGCATTCCAGATAGGTTTATGTGCATTCTAGTCAGTTTTTTTGTTACATGGTGACCTGATCTAAATTATAGGGTGACGGAATATCATGATTTAATGTATCATAATTTGCTAATACTCAAACCGCTTGTTATTGTAGATATAGGTATGGGAATTTGTGCCAACATTTGGTTTCCAATTTGCATCCAAGTTGAGAGAATCTTCAATGTCTCGAGGTCTTCGTTGGTTTTCAGATGAAGCCCCTGAACATGGAGTGTTGGAGTTGTCTTTGGTTGATCCTACAAATGTGGTTAATCCCATTCTTATTCCCGATGAGGATGAGGTGGATAAGCTGTCCGACTGCTACTATGTTGTTGAAAAATGATGACCCGCATTTTGACAATATTGTGAAGGAAGCAATGAAGGGTTTGAAAAAGAAGGGGAAGCAAGGAAAAGATGAAGCGAGCTCGAGTAATGCATCTGTGCATTCATCAGAGGTGATAAGTGAGATGTTCAGAATGATGAAGATGATGAAAAAAGGAGTGCTTGAGAGGATGGGAAGGCTGGAAAAGAGGGTATCAAAGCAGGAGGAGGTGCCTAAGCGTAAGAGTAAGGGGAAACCAAAGAGGTATTTGGATGTGGATGAGGATGATTTTGAATCCTATGATGAGTCTGATGAGGAAGAGGGAGAAGTTTATAAGGATGACTAGAAAACAGAGGATGAGAAGGTAGATGATAAGAAGGTTGAGAGTGAGGAGGTTGAAAGTGATGATGATGATGAAGTTGGTGATGGTGATGAGGGTAATGAGAATTAAGAACTTCGTCAGGGTGGTGACAAAGAGGAGAAGGAGGAGAAGGTAGAGGCTGAGGTTGAGAGTCATAATGATGAGCAAGTTTCTGATGATGATGATGAAGTTGGTAATGGTGATGAGGGTAATGAGAACGAAGAACTTAGCCAGGGTGGTGAAAAAGAGGAGGAGGATGAGAAGGTAGAGGCTGAGGTTGAGGAGGAAAAGGTAGAGGATGAGGAGGAGAAGGATGATGAAAAGGCGAATGAGGTTGAGGTTGAGAGGGATGCAAAGGTAGAGGCTGAGGTTCAGGAGGAAAAGGTAGAGGATGAGGCTGAGGTGGAGAAGGTACAGGCTAAAGGCAAAGAGGTATGAAATATGCTCCTATGAAAATTTTCATTACTACTTTGACAGTCTTATTTGTACCATAGTGATAGGATTTTTAGTGTCTCTGTTAGGATGGGAGTTTATATGTTTTACAAGAAAAAGTGTGGCATGGTGACAAGATCTTTAGTCATGTATGTCAGTAGTTTCACATGGTTATTATGATTACAGGATTTTGATAATTCTATTGAGGGTAACAATGATGTTGAGGGCCCGAATGTTGTAATGGGCATTGTTCAATACCTAAATGAAAAGGTTGGCGATGGCGAAAAGGACCAGGAGCATGATTTTACTAATGATCTTGAAGGAGCACCGGAGGTTACCCATAACGAACCTCTTGAAGTGCTAACCACAATGGCCAGAGAGATGGGCGCTTTAGTTGAGGTTGAGGAACCTCTTAAAGTGCTAGCCGTTGTGGTTGATGTATCCAGCAAGGGGAAACCCAAAAAGAAATGAAAGCAGACTCCCCCACCGAAGAGGGTCCTTCCTAGCCGTATCATGAAGTCATTCGCCAAAAAGCTAACACCTTACACAGATGAGAAAAAGGGGGGAAATGTGAAGAAGATAACCAAGAATTCACAGGTGAAGGAGATGACTGCTTTGCTGCAATGGATGGATGATGAAAGGTTAGTATCTCACGGATTTAATAATGTTGAACTATCTCATGGATTTAATTACGCCTTCGTTATTTTTCAGCTTTGAGCCAAGAGTTGGACTAAGTGGTGAATCGATGGACAATGACTGGTTTCGCCTAATACTAGCACCAAAAGCTTGGCTGGGTGATGGTGTAAGTCATTTAGTTATGATGTCAAATTAGTTAAATGTTGATGATTTATATTTTTTTGAAACAAATGGATGAAGTTTGTTGTTATATCCGTAAGGCACTTCTGGAGTCTGAAGTTAAACACAAGGCCACAGTATTGGACATTTTCTGGGCTGTTGATTATACAGATGCATTGAAATACTATGTCAAAAATGAACAAACTATTCCACCTACACTTGAACGTGCACTTCAATACTTTAGGGGAGATAGGCCTGTAGTGTATGGGTCCAGTTGGGATGATGTGGACTCCTACAACTTCAATAATAAACATTGGGTGGCTCTAGAGATCGATCTGCAGCAATGGCAGACAAATGTATATGATTGTAATATGGATTTGAACAGTAACTTGGACGTAGAGACCATGGTGTTTGGGGTGAGCAAGTTTCTTCCTCACTTCATCACAAAGTACCTGCCTCTTGCCAAGAAATTTGAACATTGGGGTACTGAAGAGTTTACATTTTCAAGAATTCAAAGAGTGAAGCAGAACAAGCACGGGTAAGTCAAAATATCATTCCCCTTACCAATTTATTATATACTTCATCTAACTAATTTTATTGCATTCTGTGTTCGTAGTCATGACTGTGGGATATATACTCTGAAACAAATTGAGTTGCTCAGTGCTGGTTGGAAAAATATTGACGTTGTGGTAGACAAATTTATCGACAACTTCAGGAGCGATATGGCTCACAATGTGTTTGACGGGGTGTAGAGGTCGAACCTAAGGAACCCCGAGGTTTAAATTGGATGTTTGGATAAAACATTAGGTTCTTTTTGTGTTTTGGATGACATTTGCTTAGATTACGTACAATTGATTGGATGTTTTGGATGACATTTGCTTAGATTATGTACAATGTTATGACAACTTGAACAAAGATGTGGTAGTTGAATGGCAATTATGTGCGTGTATGCTAAATGGAAGTTACATGGCAGTTAAATGTCAGTTATTAAATGGCAGTTGAATGGAAGTTGTGTAAAATAATATAGAGACATTGATTGACTTTATAATGTACATATTATAAAGTAGCATGACAAGATGAATGTAAGAGGGATGTGGGATACATAGATTACATAGATTATTGTGACAGGACATTAATATTATAAACTCCTTTTTAGGAGAGAAAAGAAAACCGTCATAAATCTATCTGTAACTGTCAACCAACACCTCTTTATATACCCGTAACTATCAACCAACTCCAATTTACGAAGATAAGTACAGACCGGACATGAGATATAAATTATTGTGACATGACATTAATACTACTAACTCCTTTTTAGGAGAGAAAAGAAAACCGTCATACATCTATCTGTAACTGCCAACCAACACCTCTTTATATACCCCATCATAGCCATATTTCTTCATCCATAACTCGTCCCAACATCTTTCTAATCTACACAACTCCACATTCCCTCCTCTTCCTTCGTTCCCATGGATGAACAGCCGGCAGAACATAGGGTGTTTACCACAGTCCATACCGGTGGGAGAATCGTCCCTACGAGGGGAAAAATGGCCAGAAATTCCACCCACTTCTACCAGGGTGGCATTACCCAAAACTAGTCGTCGTTGGCTGAAAAGGTAAGAGACATTTGGTGGCTCATTAGCCAACTTTATAATTTTAACAATTGTGAACGGGATGCTTGCTACTTCTTTTAAGTAGTACCCCCACACGGCGGCCCTCATACCTTGAAGGCCTTGCAGAACCGTGGAGACACCGCCGCCCTTGGTAAAACAATGGCTTTCATTAATATATGTTGTGATCGGAGATGTCGCCGACGTGCTTCAGCCACGTGACGTTCCAACCTCATCCGTCTCCTCCGCAGGAGATGTGTTTATGTAATATTTAGTATTTTATTAAGTACTTTAGTGTAGTGACTATGTAATGTCGCATAGTTGTTAGTACTTTATGAAGTATTTTGGAATGCATTTTAGTGTAGTGACTATATAATGTCACGTAAATCTAGGGCTTTATGAAGCATGTTATGTATTTTTGTTTTATATAATATAGTACTTTATGATAATGTCGCATAATTTCAAACCATATTAAAGAAGATAGGCCAAGTCAGTGAGTATGACAAGATTGGTTATGTTTTCCCTATGTGGTTTTCAGATGTCACTCATGTTGGTCGGTAGGTTATTTAAAACTATATTGAATCTGTCATGATATATATGGAAGAATAACAAGTGGGTAAAGGGGTACAAAATGGAGGGAAACTTATGTCATATCAATTTAACCTAAAGTAGTCCATATTGAACTTGTCAGGATATATATGGAAATATGACAGGATTGTATTACATTAACTACTTTCGACTAAATATCATTTCTACCAATTCGAACCACACAAATTACATTAACTACTTTCAAACAATACCGACATGACTTGCTTATGTGTTCGAAGAAAAGAAATTTCACAAGAAAACGTCATAAGAAAATTACATTAACGAGGTTCAAAAGTAATATGAGTGGTAAGAGATCCTTCAAAAGTTTGGATCTCTTACTACACATATTAACAAAAGAGATATTTCAAGAGTTTTCATCTCTTACTATACATATTAATAGGATGTGTTCAACATTAAACGAGAAGAAGCATCAACATCAAAAGTAGTCGTGGTTCAAAAAACCATTGAAACAGTTAACCTGGTCATGGGGCGATTGCGGGGTTAGGACAATTTCATGAGTTATGGCCGAGGGTGTCACAACTTCCACACCTTCTCCTCAGACCCCTATATTCTCCACGTGACGGGATTCTTTTCTTCCTTGGTCTTCCTGATTTCCTCTTAACTTTCGGGGGCAAGCATGCTTTATTCAAGACAATGTCATGAACTTCCCAACGATCAAAGGCAGGGACCAGATACAATGTTTCCTTGTATACTTCCTTCCATATTTCAGCCATAAATAAGAGATGCACTAGCTGTACACGATCGACACCACAATCCTTGGCAGCCGCTATGGCATGCGCACAAGGAATTTGGTCAACTTGGAATGTGTTGTAGTAGCATGTTTGAGCATGGAGGTTTACCAAGAATGTAGTTCCACTAGCATGCACTTGAAACTCATATTGATTCAGCCTAGTCACAACCATTGTCAACGATCTCAAATAATGAACTTGTAGCTCACGACACAATGTCGGGGTCAACACTTCTGAACAAGATTCTCCCTTTTTCTTTTGTTCACAAAACCACTGAATCATGACATTCACTATACCATCAAGCAAGCCAATCAACGGCCTTCGACGCGGCCCCATTAATCGACTATTAACGGATTCCACATTGTTGGACGTCATAATATTGAATCTATTCGCGGGCATATGCGACCTTGTCCACACTTCAAACCCAACATCCGTTAGGTAGGTACCCACTTCTAGGGAATGGGTGCAAAGTCTTGCAAACTCACGGTTGAAACTCATGTTTGGTGTAGGCTTGATTTGCCTTTTGGTACAAAATCCACAAGTCATTCTTTTTAAATCTAGCCTTCACGTTTTGAAATAGGTGAAGTGTGCAACAACCATGCTTCGCGAAGATGTAGTGCTCTCTTAAACCTTTGTAAATGCTTCCATGACGGTCAGACACAAAGATGATGTCATGCTCGTCGACTACAATAGAACGTAGGTGTCGGAAAAAATATGACCATGATCTGTCATTCTTGCTGTCAACTACAGCAAAAGCCATTGGATATATCTGTCTATTTCTGTCTTGTGCCACTGCTACTAGAAGTGTGCCCTTGTACTTTGATCCTAAATAGGTACCATCCACAGTTATGACCTGCAATAAATTTCACTCAGCTTTACAAAATGATAGTCTACACATGACAATAACATACTTGAATGCTACAATAGACCACATATATTCGACAAAAACTACATTGACTGTGACAAAACTTATTTACCTTTCTTAACAACTGCATTCCATTGCGCCAAGCACCCAAGCTGAAAAAACAATACTTGAATTGACGATTAGAATCCACTTCAACATGTGTGATTGTTCATGTATTCATCCTTTCCAGGACGTACATGTATCCATGAAGCCGCTTGTAGCTTTGCTCAGCTGTGCCTCTTATCCTATCTATGGCGGTTAAACATGCTTGATTTGCCTTGTCGTAACTAACTTCCACTCCCATTTTCTTCATTAAGTCTTGAATTTATACAGCATGAGGTCCATTACATGTAGCAGTTGTGTTAAAGTTGTAACAGATTAAGGTTAGTTAATATACATACTGACAAATATATATGATCGTACTGACAGGATTGTTTACTTACCTTGACATTATGTGGTCAGCAATTACGCTTGAACTTGCATGTGTGTGGTGGTTATGCTTTAGCTTCATGCCACATGTGTGATGTCCACAATACTTCCGTACTTCAAACAATCATGTTTTGCCAAGAGCGGCCCCACGGCAAAAAAAGGTGCAACTAGGATCAATGCACCTTATCACATATAACTTTGTATCAGACTTTTGGACATGCATCTGGAAGCGCCTTTGTAATGCCATCAAGGATAAACAATCCTTAAGATCCTTCTTGCAATTGAAATGCTCTCCAACTTTTATTTCCAAATCATTGCAGCTCACCCCATCACCCTCCATTGGCTCTTCCAAATTATCCAATTGCCTTTTACTAAACTTTTTGCTACGATGGTACTCGGCTTCAATCTCTTGGAGAACTTCCTCATCAATGTCTATAAATAAGTTTTTCACTTCATTAGTGTCATCCAGCAATGGCCCTTCAAAGTCACCTACCCTGCAATCTTCTTCAACATCTTCATCAAAATCATCCTCAAAGTCATCCCAAACATCATGCACAACATCTTGCCCAACGTCTTTCCCATAATCACTGTCAATCTCAATACATTCATGTATTCTTTTCCTTCTTGTGGAAGACCTTGTTTCTCTCCCATCAGTTTCCGAATTTGCCTTAGATTAGCTCACCAAGTCAACTATTTGTACTTCCCCATTGTTGTCACGATAAATTTTTGGTTTCATTTTATTCATGTCACAATCAACTATATTTGGGATAGCTTCAGTGGTACGATTGTCGCTTACCACATTTCTCTTGTCCAATTTGGTACCGTTTGTACTTGGATGACCAACCATCACAACCTTGGCCTCTGCTTCTTGACTTTGTGTTAACGGTGGCAGAGTCAAACACACTGTGATGTCAACCTCAACATTAAGCCTCACATTTACATACTCTGTGTTTGCAAATTCTTTGTTTCCTTTCTTTTTCAAACTCACATATAACTCGATAGGCCAAATAGCATCTTCTGATTGCAAGTTCACAAATTTGAAAGCATCAAGGTCCTCGTCATCTTTGACATCGAATGGTTGTAACTTTGGTTTCCGCGGTGACAGATATTTGAGCTTCATTTCATCTATCTCGTCAATGCATTTTATCTTCTCATCCAACTTTTTCCTCAGATTTGAGTAATTGATATATTCAAACACAACAAGTGCTTTTGTCGTTGTGATCCCTCCGAAAACCCACTTGTTTCCCTTACATATCCATTCACCACCTATTCTCAGAGTCAAGTAGTATGATCTTGAACTTGTTATACGAAGAAAAAGCAAACACAAGTACAATTACTTTATGACAAATGTTGACAATATAGTGTCTAACACTGATAATATTATGACGAACATGACTGACACCGACATGAGGGTAATAGAAAGTTAGGGTTTTACCCTATCCAGAATTGAAGATAGAAAGGGTTTTCTAGCCAAACGGGACAAAATTGTGTAGGAAAAACAAATATTTTAGAATCAAGGAACAATCACACGCCTACCTACTGAGAAACATGAATTTGGTCAAAGAATTATGGAACTCGATACAAATGAGATGCACTTCGAGGCTACAATTAGGGAACTCTATGCAAGGGTGACAGAACTTGAAGGTGAAAATAAGACACTACACTCCCAGAAAGAATTGAGCAAACTTGTATTAAATCCTATTTGTGGGTTTGGTGTTGGTGTCATTATAGAGATTAGTGCTTTTAGCATTTGTTATCGAACATGTAGGTCATAACTATAAAGTATGTACCTGATGACTTTGGTTTTTTATGTAAGAGGATGAATTAAATTTCAAATATTATTTCTTGTAAGTGGTAAGTGTTTTGGGACGAAAAGATCGGACGACCTAAATCGCCTTAGACGGGGTAACTAGTCGACCGGACGATAGGAAACAATCCAAACCAAGTAAATAATAGATAAACAAGAAATAAATATGTAATAGCAAGGCAATTTTATTAGATGTCGTGTGAATCGGATTGAATCATGATACAACTTATCGTAATAAAACCAGAGATCGAGTGGGACTCGACCGGTGACTTGTGAGTGGCGACCGGCAGGGGTCAGACGTAGGTAACCGTTTTTAGAGCTAGATGGGCAGCGAGAGTGCTATTCTGGTGAGTTATCTGAGTAAGAAAGCGTGTGTCCTTGTGTAATCGTGCGTCTTGTGTCTTATCCTCCTCGTCGTCCCAATATGGTAAGTCTTTTACTCTTGTGACCGTTTATGCTTCGGCCGAATATTCCATCTTCAATGCTCGGAGTGATGGTGAAGATTGCGCCATTAAATCTCTGCGTTTATGGTGGTTTGAAGGCAGTGGCCGTTGCGTGATCTAGCATTTCATGCTTGGCGAGATCCTCGCGATCCTGTCGGAAGGCATTCGACCAGAGACGTTTCGTCGGATCCTCTGGGCTTTCTTCTTCGATCTTCCGATTGGCAATGGGCTTGGGCTCGACCGACTTGACCCATCTTCTCTGGAGAATCCAGGCCCAACAATAGCCCCAAGTTGCTATGGGCTTACGGTTTAGGCAAGTTGACCGGAATCCGTGGCAACTTCTCTAGACGCGATCTCCACCTTCCAATTTGGCGTGTTTGCTCAGGGCTACGTGGCGCATGATCGATGCATGATGCGACGCCTCTGCAGGCCTTCACTTCCCTCCATAAATTCGTAGCAGAAGGAATTGATTACTCTTCATCATCTTCCTTTGCAAGTTTCTGGTAAGCCTCTTGGTTTCTCTTGCCATAGCTTTCTGATTTCTCTTAGTCGTAGCTCTTCGATTCTCCTCTTTTCCCATTCTCGAAATGGTTTTTCTCGAGGCTTCTAAGTCGTCAAAGACTCTCTCCGATTCTCGTGAAGGCGAAGCTCCTTCTCGTTTTATTTTGAAGGAGTCGGATGCATTGGTTAGCACTATGTCCCAGGCGGAACTGGATCAGGTGCTCCAAGTCGGAGGTTTTCCGCCAGAAACGGTTGCCAGGCTGCCTCACCCAGACGAGAGGGCCGATGCTCGCTATGAGGGATGGGTTTGCTTCTACTCTTACCCGTTTAGAATAGGGCATAGGTTTCCCTTTTCCCCCCTTGTCAGGGACTTCTTAGCTATGTTGACGCTGGCGCCATGTCAAGTAATGCCTCAGGCGTGGAGAGTACTTAGGGTTTTAGACCTTGTGAATGTTCAAACTGGGGCTGATTTTGACTTCGACGCCCTGTGGTACAACTACTTCATAGGATCGAAGAGTTCCTGTCGCATTCAGTTGCATGTCCGACCTGGTCGGAAGCCCTTGGTGCAGAGCCCTGATGTTAACGACCGCGGATGGGGGTCGAAGTTCTTTTTCGTCGAATGCTCTTCTCTGGAGAAGGAGGGAGAATGTCCGTTTTTGTTGACAGAGTGGCGAGTCGATAGTATGTACTTGTCTTTTCTTTCGTGTATTTGTGTGTCTTAACTCTTGCTTTAACTCTTCTTTTTTGTAGTCCCCGAACCAGAGGATCTAGAAGTGAGTAGCCGATCAGAGGGCTTGTCAAAGATTGTGCTTGAAATTCCCGCGTCTGAAAGGAAATTTGTGAACGTCAACTTGCTGGCGATGACTCCTGCCTCACAAGAAGATATGTCGAATGTTTCTTCATCTCGTGCGAAAGGTATACTTTCGGCTTTAGGAGTCTTTTTATTGTTTCTCACTTTGTCGTGTACTTTAGGATTTCTCCTTTTTTGTTGTCCTGTCGTGTCAGGTTCCCCTGGTGGTCGGTCGAGTGCTCGCCTGAGGGTGGCGTCGGGAAAAAGCTTGATTGAGTAGAGGAAAGCAGCAGCCAAGGCGGCGTCGAGCAAACCGGCTTTGATTGACCTGATGACTACGGTTAAAGCTGGCTCTAAGAGGAAAGCGAGCGCTCGTCCTGATGATGTCAAGGCGGAGGACGTCCCTAAGAAGAAAGGCGTGACCGCCGAAGGGGTCGGCAAGATCGGTGCCGTAGGGCCGTCGATCGTTGATCTTTTTCGCGCTCAAGACCCGACTTTGAAGTCGGAAGTTAAGGACGTCTCCCCTTTGGACTGCATTGGTGAAGCGGGCAGTTCCGCGTGGAGGGTGTGTTGCCCTTTGTTTTGTGCGTTTTTGTATTTCTTTTGTTCGACTGTGTTTTCTGAGTCGTGTGTTTGTGTTGTCGTATGCCTTTTTGTCAGGCTTTTCAATACTTCTTGGGAGCTTACTCCGGTGTCCAGGTGATGCTTGTCAAGGCTGAGGACAGGGCTGCTAGGTCAGAGTCCGACCTTGCCTCTTTAAGGACCAAGCTGGAGGGAGCGGAGAGTCGCTGTGGTGAGACTGAGCGTCGTCTCACCAGGGAGCTGAAGAGTTGTCAAGGGGAGCTGGTCGCATGTCAGATGGGGTTTGAAGAGTGCAAGGCAGGCATTGAGGAGGAAGTGAACCGGGGACAGATTGTCGACGGTCAGATTGCTGGCGACGTTGGGGCCTTCTATGCGGTGAAATCGCGCATCGAGATGATTGAAGAGTTCAACGAGGGCAAGCATGAGCTCTGGGACCTGAAGGCAGAGAAGGAGACTTTGGACTCCATGTTTCCAAAGGGCGATCCTGGTCAGGAGTTGTTCTGCTTGGCCGGTGTCGAAGAAGAGGCTGTGGATGAAGGTGCCGATGAGGACGAAGCTCATTCTGGCGATGCTAAGCCGACCGGCGAGATAGCCCCATTGGAGCCAGCCCCTGCCGAAGGTAACGTTGTTGTTCCCGATGCTTGACTTTGTTTGTCCCACTTGTGTGTGGGTTTAGACATTTGGTGCCTTTGGATAATGTATGTTTTGGCGACCCGTCCACCATCGCGAGTCGCAGAATATTTCTGTTTGATGAAGTCCTATAGATGTGTAGGCAGACAATGTGGTTTGGCGACCCGTCCGCCATCGCGGGTCGTGTATTTATAAAAATGCTTTTTATTTTACTGCAAATGCGTTTTTACATGTAGAATTGCATGCTAGTTTGTTTCGTACATGTTCATCGAACTTTCGAGAAAGTTGTCGAAGACGTTTAGTATGTCGTGTATGTCGGTTTCACCCGTGTGCTCCGTCGAGTGGGGTTTCACCGTGTGTATGTATGTAGAGCAGGCATGCGATGTGTTTGTGTATGTGTTAGTCATGACATTATGCCGGGGAGGTAAGCAATATATAATAAGGTGTTTGTTCCTTATGTTTAATTGCGTGAATATAATAAGGTGTTATACCTTATGTTTTGTATAAGGCAGACGGTGTGCCGACGTGCCTGTGTTGTCATCTCCCCGTAATCCGATCGATCGTGTAATGTAAGCGCTATATGCTGATGACAGGATCCATTTGCGGACGACTGGGTCCATTTGCGGACGACGGGGTCCAATGTAAATGTTGTTCTGCATTTGTGTTTTTGTAAGGAGGAAATCCTCGCTTAGTGTCAGATGATGACATGTAAAAGAAAGTAGCGATGTATATGCAATGGCATGCGATATGTATGCGACAGATGGCAATGTATATACGATAGCATGCGATATATATGCGACTGATGGCAATGTATATATGATAGCATGCGATAGGTAGCAATGTATATGCGATGTATAGAGTTTTGCGTGATGTTTTTACCTTATCGGTTCAGAAATGGTATAGCTTGAGATGTGCTGCGTTCCAACTCCTCGGGATTGGTTGTCCGTCTTTGTCTTCTAACCGATACGCTCCTTGTCCGACCACTTCGGTGATCAAGTAAGGTCCTTTCCATTGTGGTGCTAGCTTTCCGTCGGATGGGTTCTTGGTGTTCTGGAATGTTTTCCTTAAGACCCAGTCTCCGACCTTGAATGCCTTAATTCGAACGTTCTTGTTGTAGCTCCTTGCGACTTGTTGTTGGAACCTGACCATCCTGATTCGGGCTTTCTCTCTGATCTCGTCCGCTATGTCCAGATTGTGTGCTAGTTCGACGTCGTTTTGTTCAATTGTCTGAAGGTTGCAGCGAGCAGTCGGAACCAGTAACTCAGCCGGGATGACCGCCTCACTCCCGTAGACGAGAGAGAAAGGCGATTGCCCGGTCACGTTCTTTGGAGTAGTCCTGTCGGACCAGAGAATAAGTGGGAGTTCGTCTGCCCATTTGCCTTTAGCCCCGGTGAGGCGTTTCTTGAGGTTGTTGATAATGATCTTGTTGCTGGATTCGGCTTGTCCGTTGGATTGTGGATACCGAGGTGTGGATGTGACCAACTTGATGTTCCATTGGTCGCAGAAGGCTCTAGTCTTATGACTGATGAACTGGGAACCGTTGTCGCACACGATTTCTGATGGGACGCTAAATCTGCACAAGATATTGCGTTTTATGAATGAAATGACGTGTTGATCCTTTACCTCTCTGT
Source organism: Rheum nobile (assembly GCA_027886185.1). Lineage (NCBI taxonomy): Eukaryota > Viridiplantae > Streptophyta > Magnoliopsida > Caryophyllales > Polygonaceae > Rheum > Rheum nobile. Next base: position 835,019 of record WOAB01000127.1, read on the forward strand.
AAGCCTCGGCTTCGATCCATTTGGAGAAGTAGTCCGTCATGGAAAGGAAAAAGACTCTTTGACCCGACGCGGGAGGAAGCTTTCCGACAATGTCCATTCCCCATCTCATAAAGGGCCATGGAGCTAGGGTCGGATGGAGGAGCTCTGAAGGCTGACGATGGACGGGTGCGTATCGCTGACAGGCGTTGCACTTCTTGGTGTATTCCATGGCGTCTTTGTTCATTGTTGGCCAATAGTACCCGTTTCGTAGGGCCTTTCCTGAGAGGCTTCGCCCGCCAGTGTGGTTGCCACACTCTCCTTCGTGTAACGATTGCAAGATACGTCTGACTTCTGGAGTCTTAAGGCATCGTAGGAGTAGCCCTGTAATAGATTTTTTATACAAGATGTCATCAATGATATCGTAAGAGAGTGCTTGTACCTTGAGCCTTTTTGCTTCTGTCTTGTCGTCGGGTAGAATGCCGTCTTTTAACCACCTGATGTAAGGTAGCATCCAATCGTCATCGGCGTCGATGATGTCCTCTTCGGGTCGGTCGCCTATTTCTATGGCGACGAGTTCTTCAAGTGATGTGGTTAACTCGACGGATGTCCTTGGGACAGCTGGCGTCATGATGTGGGCCAATGGTATATGTGGAAATTCTTTCGGGTCTAGGACGGATCCTAGATTGGCGAGTGCGTCAGCTTGGGAGTTAAGGTCCCTGGGTACCTGTCGGATGTTGAATGTCTGGAATTGTCCGATTAGTTTCCTGGCTACCTCCAGGTAGGCTACCATTCTGGTATCCTTGGCGTTATACGACCCTTGTATCTGGTTTACGACCAGCAGGGAGTCGCAGACGACTTTGATCTCTCGGACCCCTAGATCGCGAGCCAGGATGAGTCCGAATATGAGTGCTTCGTATTCAGCTTCGTTGTTAGTTGCATCTCACTCACATCTGACGGCTTGAGCTATCTTGTCTCCTTGTGGTGATTTCAGCACGACCCCAAGCCCCGATCCTCTGGCGTTCGACGCCCCATCTGTGTAGAGCTCCCATGTACCTGTCTCGTCTGTCGTGAGTAGTTGTGTCGCTTCTTTAGCGGCTTCTTGCTCTAGGGTCAGACTGAAATCGGCCACAAAGTCGGCTAAGGCTTGCGACTTGATCGCCGTCCTAGGCTCGTACTCGATGTCGTAACCACTGAGGTGTATGGCCCATTTGGTCATTCTTCCTGTGAACTCGGGTTTCCTCATGATAGCCCTCATGGGATGATTAGTGCGCACAGTGATAGTATGGGATTCAAAGTATGGTTTGAGCTTGTTCGAAGCCATTACTAATGATAATACGAGTTTTTCAAGTGACGAATACCTCGTTTCGGCTGATAATAGCGTCCGACTGACATAGTATATTGGAGATTGTTTGCCATCTTCTTCTCTGACCAGTACACCGCTTACGGTCGATTCCGATACTGCAAGATAAAGAAATAAGGGCTCGTCGCCTTTAGGTTTGGTTAGTAACATAGGACTGGCTAGATAGTCCTTGAGGTTCTGAAATGTTGCTTCATGTTCCTCCGTCCATTGAAAGGACTTATTTTTCTTGAGCGCGTCGTGGAATGGTTTGCACTTGTCGGATGATTTGGAGATGAACTTGTTCAGAGCTGTTATCCGACCTGTGAGCTTCTGTACGTCTTTGATGCATCGGGGGGATCGGAGGTTGATGAGAGCCTTGATCTGTTCCGGGCTGGCCTCTATTTCTCTTTGTGTCACCATATATCCTAAGAACTTCTCTGACGACACTCCTTCGAAGGAGCACTTAGTAGGGTTTAGTTTCATATTGTACCTTTTTAGTACCTCGAAGCTGTCGCGTAGGTGGTCGATGTGATCTTCTTTCTTTTTGGACTTGACCAACATGTCGTCGATATAGACTTCCATTGTGTCTCCGATTTGGTCTTTGAACATTTTGTTGACCAATCGTTGGTATGTAGCCCCTGCATTTTTCAGACCAAAGGGCATTACTTTGTAGCAATAGATACCTTGACTGGTGATGAACGCTGTTTTTTCTTGATCGTCGGGATCCATAAGGATTTGATTATAGCCACTGAAGGCATCCATGAAGGTGAGCATTTCGTGCCCTGCTGTGGCGTCGACCATAGCGTCGATGTGAGGTAGAGGAAATGAATCTTTGGGACAAGCCTTGTTGAGGTCTGTGAAGTCGATGCAGACTCTCCATTTGCCGTTCTTCTTCTGGACCACGACCACGTTGGCCAGCCATTCAGGGTAGTGGACTTCCCTGATTTTTTCGGTTTCCAATAAGCTTTTGACTTCGTTGTCGATTATTTTGTTCCGCTCGGGGGCGAATTTCCTGCGTTTTTGCTTGACAGGGGGATGAGATGGATCCACATTTAATTTATGAGTAATAACGTTGGGAGATATCCCGACCATATCCTCATGTGACCATGCGAAACAGTCGGTATTGGTCCTGAGAAAGTCGAGAAGCTGTTGTCTGGTCGAATCGTCCAGGTCCGACCCGACCCTTACCGTTTGGTTTGGCTTTGAAGGGTCTAGTGCGATCCCGTCGAGTTTCTCCATTTCTGGTTCAACGTATCGACTAGGTCCTTCGCCAATCTGTGGTTGCTATGCGATCTTGTGTTCGACCGCGTTCTTCATGGAAGCGACATAGCATTCCTTTGCGGTCCTTTGATCTCCTTTGATTTCTTGGACTCCCCACTCGGTGGGGAATTTGATGACTTGATGATATGTTGAAGGTATTGCCTTCATAGCGTGTATCCACGGCCTGCCAAGAATACAATTGTAGGGAGACGGACAGTCTAGGACTAAGAATTTAACCTGTCGGTTGATTCCTCCAGCGTATGTGGTCAGAATGATTTCGCCAGTCGTGTGCTTAACCTCACCGCTGAACCCGACCAGTGGGGTCGATTTCTTGATTAGATTGTTCTCAGTCAGACCCATTTCTTTGAGAGCGTCGAGGGTCAAGAGGTTTGTCGAACTTCCTATATCGATTAGTACTCTCTGGATTAAGCAATTACCAATGGACAAAGAGATTAACAGACCGTCATGGTGACTATCCGACCCGTTGGAGTCGGATTCGTCGAATGTGACCGTCGGAAGGTTAGATGCCCTCCTTGGTTTGAATTCCGATGCTTCGGGCTTGTCGCCTTTGCTTTCCTTGGCGTGTCGCTTAGCCGCGGAGTACATATTCCCGCATATGTCGGATCCACCTGAAATGGTATTGACAACTTTCGTATGGATAAGAGATGGGGTTTGTTCTGTTTTACCTGATCTCGGCATTCCATGGTGGTTTTGCCCGTTCCGAGATGACGTTGCATAACAGCCCCTGTGATAGCAGCCTAGCGACCTCCTTTCGTAGGGCGATGCACTCGTCGGTCGAATGACCATGGTCGCCATGGAATTCACACCATCAACTCATGTCCTTCTTGACGTCCGGTCGGTCACTCTTTCGGGGCCATCTTACGTCTTTTCCATACTTGTCGAAACTCTCGACGAGCTCCGACACGGAAACGTTAAAGTTATAAGACTGGACCCTAGGAGGCAATACAGAACCATCTCTCCATTCTTGTGACCTGTCTTGGAAAGAATTTACCTGATTTGCTTCGTTTCGATTACGAGAATAGGGATGTGGACGTCTGTCCCGACGATTGTCGGAGGAATGTTTGCGATCGGATGGATCGGGTCCGCGTGAGGCTTTACGTGACTCACGGTCCTCTTCAGCCTTACCTCGGCCATAGTTTTGGCCTGAACATCTTCGAAACTTTTGCAGGGATACTTGGTAATCTCGTCGTAGAGATTGCTGTCTTTGACCAGGCCTTGTCGGAATGCTTCGATAGACGTTGTGACGTCACAGTGGGAGATTCCCACTTTCTCTTTGTTGTACCTGTTAAGATAATTTCGGAGAGGTTCATTGTACCTTTGTGTGACTCGGTAGAGGTCACTCGATTGTTTCTCATGCTTCCGACTGCTGGCGAACTGGCTCTTAAAAGAGTTGACCAGATCCGCGAATGATGCGATCGTTCCCTGAGGCAGACGCAGAAACCAAGTTAGTGCGGGACCCGCGAGGGTTGTGCCAAAGCTTTTGCACATGACGGCCTCGCGGCTCTCCCTTGAAATAGATGCAGCCATTAGTTTTTGTTTATAGAGAGAGATATGGTCATCTGGATCGGTGGTGCCGTCGAACGTCGCCATGTTGGGGAGATGGAACTTCTTGGGGATCTCGACCCTTGCGATTTCTTTGACGAACGGGTATTCTTCGAATCCGTCGAACGCTTCTCTCTCGATCGGTTGCGGGACTCCTGGGAGCCTGTTGAAGCAATCGTCAATCGTCTTCATATGTCGGTCGAGCGTCTGCTGGAAAAGAGCCATGATATCTGGCGGATTGGCAACCTGTGGTTCGTCGATTCGGGGCCCAACAGACCCGATCGGTGTGGAAAAGGTGACATGGTTAGTCGAAAATGGACTAGCAAAAGGAGTTCGAGACGTACCCTCAGTGTGTCCAGGACGTCGTACGCTCGGAGGCGTTGGCTCGATGTTGTCCATGTCGAGGCGTGTTCGGACGCCGCCGTGGACGGGCTCGTTCCTAGATCCCGAAGCCCCTGATTGTACCTACGACTTAAGAGACTCATTTTCACGAGTTAGTTGTGCGATCTCGGCTTCGGATTGGGTTGACAAAACGGCTAGGGCTTCGGTTTTTGACGTTGTTGGGCTAGTTCCTCTCGAAGGGCGGCCATTTTTTGAGAGAGTTCTTGGAACTGGGTTGGAGTAGGATTTTCGGTTGGGTTTTCTGTAGTTTGGGTTTCGTCTTCGAGACGTGGTTCTTGATTGTCAGTAGAAGGATCGATAGTCATGGTTGGAAAGTTTCGGAAGGATGATCGGCAAGCTGCCCCACGGTGGGCGCCAAATTGTTTTGGGACGAAAAGATCGGACGACCTAAATCGCCTTAGACGGGGTAACTAGTCGACCGGACGATAGGAAACAATCCAAACCAAGTAAATAATAGATAAACGAGAAATAAATATGTAATAGCAAGGCAATATTATTAGATGTCGTGTGAATCGGATTGAATCATGATACAACTTATCGTAATAAAACCAGAGATCGAGTGAGACTCGACCGGTGACTTGTGAGTGGCGACCGGCAGGGGTCAGACGTAGGTAACCGTTTTTAGAGCTAGATGGGCAGCGAGAGTGCTATTCTGGTGAGTTATCTGAGTAAGAAAGCGTGTGTCCTTGTGTAATCGTGCGTCTTGTGTCTTATCCTCCTCGTCATCCCAATATGGTAAGTCTTTTACTCTTGTGACCGTTTATGCTTGGGCCGAATATTCCATCTTCAATGCTCGGAGTGATGGTGAAGATTGCGCCATTAAATCTCTGCGTTTATGGTGGTTTGAAGGCAGTGGCCGTTGCGTGATCTAGCATTTAATGCTTGGCGAGATCCTCGCGATCCTGTCGAAAGGCATTCGACCAGAGACGTTTCGTCGGATCCTCTGGGCTTTCTTCTTCGATCTTCCGATTGGCAATGGGCTTGGGTTCGACCGACTTGACCCATCTTCTCTGGAGAATCCAGGCCCAACAGTAAGTATCATGGTGTAGCATGGTTGATTCTACATGTCAGAGTGTCAAGACTTTGATGTCGCTCTTCATGTAAGTTTTGCAAATTCAAAAACAATGTCAGCACTAGACACACAGACAATAGTTGCTGATAACACATATTTTATATATATTTTAGGAGTCTAATTATATATTAGATTAAGTCATTTTTCATATATATTTTATATTTTTAATAATTAAGTGATACGAGAATGTTTTCGACGATGCTAAGCAAGTGAAGCACCTATGTAAAATGCACGGGTTTGCTGGAGAATAAAATATTTTTATTTGAGACAAATCACAAGATAATATAAAAGTACATCATTCAAATTCAACATGCATGCCCACGTGATGATCTGCTGTTGGACTAAAAAGGATATTATGCTTTATTGACTGGGCTTAACGTTTTGGGCTTTGGAAGATAGCTTGGACAAGGAAATTAAGGAGGGAGGCGGCCCGCTTTGTTTTAGACGGGGGATTAGTTTTGACTTTATTACGTAGTCTTTAGGTTAGGGGGGAGAGAATTAGAACGTAGCTTTAGTTTAGTTTTACTGGGTTTTTTTATTTTTTAGTTTAGTTTGGAAGCAGCCGACTTGGGAGAAATTTCACGAAGGATTTTGGCACTTTAGTAATTTGAAGATTTTGGTATTAATATTCTAGTTTTTTGTCAACTTGAATTATTTCTATATTGAGATTAAGTTTTCTTATCTCTGACTTTTATTGAATAATTCATATATATTACTGACTAGTTTAAATCTATTGAGTATATCTTCAATTATGATTGGCTAAATTTCTAGTTTTAAAATTGGAGTGATTCCGATGATGCATATATAATTAGAATTATTTTTTTGTCTGAATTGAAATAATATTTGATTCGTTCCTAGATGATTTATGTCCATATTAGTCTATGTAAAATGGATCCTATTAGGGTTTGAGACTGAAAGATGATAACTTTAATAGGTAGTCAGGTAGAGTTTGAGACTGAGATGTGATAACTTCTACTGGAATCCTAGGAATTGAACCTGAGTATTATTTGTGCGACATGAACTTTATTACTCTTGAGGATTAATAGGCTATCATAGATGTTCTAGGTTTGATTGGATTAGCGGAGCGCGACAGCGAATGTTATTTCAGTTTATCCCTATACTCTAATTGCGTTAAAGGGTTTGGATGAGATTAGCTCTGCGCGACAGCGATTGTTAGTTTAGTCCAGGCACGTTTACTATCGTTTGAAAGGAGTTAGTAGATTACCTTAGATAGCCTACCTTCAAATAATTTGGACTATATTCAGGTGAAGTGTGATTTTATTTACTATTGTATCATTGCGGTGATCATTAACCTTAGACACATTTATCCCATTGATTTTATCCTGTTTTATTTGTTTTTTTAGTTATTAGTTTAGTTACAGATTTCATCAATTCCTTATTTTATGGCCTAGTTCATTGATAGTGTGTCAATTAATAATACATTGTTCTCTGTGGGATCGACACTTGACTACTACAACTGATCCCGTACACTTGCGGGTAATTCAATAGAATTATCCCTCCCCCCAAGCTTAAATTCTACATTGTCCCCAATGTAGAAATAAAAGAAAGAGAAAAAGAAACTCACCAAATTGTCATGCAATCTCCGTGCATATTTCAATGGGCCTTTGGTCGTCATGCAACATTACTCGTTTTTAGTGATTTACTTCCTTGTCGTGATTGATGGACAGTGACCTGGGCCAAGACCTTGGTCTAGCGCATATCTGGCTTGCGCGTCCCTGGCGTCCCCCATGGCGCTGAGTGAAGGGCGTCTTCTCCGACGCCGCCTACCAAGTTGTTCTATTTCCGGGCCGCGCCTCTCAGGCGTGCGTGCTCTCGGTGACATCGTTTCATGAGCCATGTCCCGTTGGCTTGCTCACTTTGGTTGTGGGCCCGTTTTCTATTGATAGCTTTGCTTGCTAGGGATTCCCGCTTTCTATTTATAGCTTTGCTTGCTGGGTTTCCCGCTTTCCATTTATAGCTTTGCTTGCTAGGGTTTGTTTTTCCTTTCTAGAATGATGTAAATGGGTTGGGCCTTGTATCTTGGGCCCAAGCCCATTAGGGTTTCCTCTTCAACCCTAGTTTTCCCTTTATTTTTCTATAAATAGGGTAGAACTCTCATTGTAATTCTCAAGTTAAGTTTAAGACAATCTAGTGGAGAGTCCCTCCTAGTTGTCCCTTGGCTTCAAACACACTCTCTTTCTTTGAAGGCTCTCCTAGCCTTTTCTCAAAGTTCTCTAAGGAGCCATAACGTTGGTCTCCTTCCACCACCTCGGGTGTTCATAACGTTGAACCCCTCCTCCCATCCGCCGCCAGGGTTTGATCCGCCAAACCCAAGAAAGGGGAACATAACGTTGTTTCCCTTGAAGGAGTTCTTGAAGAAAGCCAAGAACACGAAGAACGCGAAGAACGAGTGCTTGCTTGGGAAGAACAAACGGTCCGAACCTACGATCGGTCTTGCTCCGCGGGGATCGATCGTATCAATTGGTATCATAGCCATTCCTCAAGCTAAGTTTCTTGTTCCTTTCGATCTTTAAATTTGGCACTCAAATTCCGTTTCTAAGTTTGTTCATATATTTCAATCGCTTCCGCCATTGTTCCCTTTGTAAGGTCGGTGCATGCGTGATTCTTCACTGTGTGCCCGTCCGTTACCGCTCACCTTCACTTGTGCGGTTCAAGCGTGATTCTTCATTGCTTGACCGCCCATTTCCGAGGTCAAAAAAAAATCTAAATTCCGTTTCCTGAGTAGCATTTAATTGTTGACGCCTCTGTGAATCATTGCGTGCTACTTCATCGCTTTTAGCCTTACGTCAAGCCTAATCCGCTTCACGCTTGCCCAAATTTCTCGGCTCTTGAGTGCCAAAGTTTGGGGTCGTTTGTGACAAGGACTTGGTTTGTCGTTAGGTTCTCGTGCCTTTGATTGCTTTGACTACCGCTTAGTCATGTTTCGTATAGGTACAATCGAGATGGCACCCCGACCCTTGAATGTGGCTGACAACTACTCTAGGCGTGCCCCATCCCACCGCACAGAGCGCGATGGTATAGATCGCAACCTTGCACGCCGCGTTCATGATCCAGGCCGCCACGATGACCGTAGCCAGAGAGCTCCAGCCGCAAGTCCCCGCCATGTGCCCCGTTTGTACATCGAGTCCTTTGACGATTTTAGTGCCTACGCCACATGTCACCATTGGCTCCGCAACACGGCTGTTGCTCTGCGCCACTGTCCTTACACGAAGTACGAGAAGGTTCAGGTGGCAACATTCCACTTCACGCACGACGCTCGTGCATGGTGGTCTCAGCTCAAACAGAGGCGTGCAGAGCGCCGTTTAATTCCCATTTCTACGTGGGAGCAGCTGGCTTATGTGATGACACGGCGTTTTGCGGGCAACCACCAACGATCTGAGCAGGCTCATACCCCCTCTGAGGACACTGCATCGCTTCTTGCTTGTATTGCCGAGTTGCGCGCCGAGAAGGCTGCTCTCCTCCAAGCTGCTCAAGACTCAGAGTGTACTGTAGCGCCTATTTCCACACCTGATAGCACCACAGATGTGCCTAAAATAGATGTTGTGCCTCAGACCGACGAGACCAACGTGCTTCCAGCTGACAACGGCAATGTAGCTACACCGACCATCACCCGCTACACGCATGTCGTGCCTCCAGACCTTTGGCTGATGACAGTTGCTACACCGAAGCCGTCCGATCAGACGGACCAGTTGAAGTCAGGCCAATGCACTAAGCTCGTCACGGAGTTCCCTGAGTGCGGCCATACCGATATGGAGTGTTGCGTAGCCAACACCATTGGCCAAGCTATCCCGGGCCATCTCTGCTGCCCTTTCGACCCTGGAGAGGTATTCTCGTTCCAAGAAGGGGAGCAAGGCTCCTACATTTTTTTCGTCCAACAGCACCAGCAGCTCACTCGCATGATTGGCGCCCTCCCACACTCCAACTTTGTCTTTAAGAAGGGGAGAAGCGTCAATGTGTTTTCTGTGTCCCCCCTCAGCTCTACGTGCACGAATCGAGGACGATTCGTATTTAAGAAGGGGAGAATGATGGACAGTGACCTGGGCCAAGACCTTGGTCTAGCGCATATCTGGCTTGCGCGTCCCTGGCGTCCCCCATGGCGCCGAGTGAAGGGCGTCTTCTCCGACGCCGGCTACCAAGTTGTTCTATTTCCGGGCCGCGCCTCTCAGGCGTGCGTGCTCTCGGTGACATCGTTTCATGAGCCATGTCCCGTTGGCTTGCTCACTTTGGTTGTGGGCCCGTTTTCTATTGATAGCTTTGCTTGCTAGGGTTTCCCGCTTTCTATTTATAGCTTTGCTTGCTAGGGTTTCCCGCTTTCCATTTATAGCTTTGCTTGCTAGGGTTTGCTTTTCCTTTCTAGAATGATGTAAATGGGTTGGGCCTTATATCTTGGGCCCAAGCCCATTAGGGTTTCCTCTTCAACCCTAGTTTTCCCTTTGTTTTTCTATAAATAGGGTAGAACTCTCATTGTAATTCTCAAGTTAAGTTTAAGACAATCTAGTGGAGAGTCCCTCCTAGTTGTCCCTTGGCTTCAAACACACTCTCTTTCTTTGAAGGCTCTCCTAGCCTTTTCTCAAAGTTCTCTAAGGAGCCATAACGTTGGTCTCCTTCCACCACCTCGGGTGTTCATAATGTTGAACCCCTCCTCCCATCCGCCGCCAGGATTTGATCCGCCAAACCCAAGAAAGGGGAACATAACGTTGTTTCCCTTGAAGGAGTTCTTGAAGAAAGCCAAGAACACGAAGAACGCGAAGAACGAGTGCTTGCTTGGGAAGAACAAACGGTCCGAACCTACGATCGGTCTTGCTCCGCGGGGATCGATCGTATCAGTGATGCCTGAATGCCTGACAATTTGGTGAGTTTTTTTTTCTCTTTCTTTTATTTCTACATTGGGGACAATGTAAAATTTAAGCTTGGGGGAGGGATAATTCCATGGTGTAGTTCCGTTTGCATTTTGGTGTTTTTAGTGTCATTTTTTTTTGTTTTTCATAACATTTCATACATCATGCATTGTATTTTAGGTGTTTGATATGATCCCCATGCTTTGCTTTGTTTGTTTGTCTGGCTAAATTTCTCTTGAAATATATCGGTTGTTAATATTCTAATTGATTTTTAGCATGTTGATGAGAATTTTTATATTTTCTAATGTTTGAGTTAGAGTATGTATTTAGTCATTCATTGAGACTAGTTAGGACTAAAATTCTAGAAAGAAATAACCTGTGAGCTTTTGAGCCTTAGGACTGCACAAAATTGCGTCCTCTTTTTTCTTATCATGTGTGTGATTATCACTTTGATTGTTTTATCTTTAGAACTTGCGTTTAGAACTTATTTTGAGGCCACGTTAATGACTTTTGTACATGATATAAAAATGATTGAGGCATTATTTTTATTAGCCTATATTTCCATTTACCACCTTTATATATTATTCCTCTGCTTGAAGCCCATTGAGCCTAATTAGCCTATTTGTTTGGAAGCTCCACAAAAACATCCGAGCCTAATGATTAGCCTTTTACCCATCCGAGAATTAGGATGATTTCTTTGTTTGTTTTTATGGTTGCAAGCCAAGCTTGGGGGAGTTATTTATATGGTGTTATTGTTGAAAGTGTTTTGGCTTTTGGGAAAAAAAAAAGAGAGAGAATGAAGAAAAAAAAAAGCCAAGAATAAAAGGGTGTTTAGTTGAAAAGAATGATACGAGAAATCCTCAAGTTTGGTGTAGTCTTGGTTAGTTCCTCTTTTTCGGATTTAGCATCACATGGCCAAATTGTATCCATACCTTTCTTTTTACCTGACCGCATTACAACCCAATAAAAGTCCTCTTGATTTATGTCATGTACAAGGTCCCTAGTAGTGGAGATTTAAGACACTAATGTAAGCTTATGGTAGATATGTTTTCAAAGTTGAGATTTGAGCGAAATCACTTACCCTAAACACATGAGCGAGAGTGATTCTTATTCTTTTTCCTAAGTGAGGTCTAGCGTGGACGTTCTACTTAGTCTCCTTAATGATTATTTGCGTGCTTTGATGATTACATTGTTAAATATTTAAGTTTTCATGGACTTGCTTGAATATTAATTAGGAAGAGACAACATTTGTATTTCTTGTGAAATTTTGAACTACGTTCTTGATTGAGGACAATGAAGGTTTAAACTTGGGGGAATTTGATAACATCTATTTTATACATATTTTAGAAGTCTAGTTGCATATTAGATTAGGTCCCTTTTCATGCATATTTTATTTTTTTAATAACTAATTTTGTATTATTTTATATTTAGAGCCTATACTCGTATTTTTATTATTTCGGATATTTTAGGTGTAATTTAAAAATGATACGAGAATGTTTTCGACGATGCTAAGCAAGTGAAGCACCTATGGAAAATGCACGGATTTGCTGGAGAATAAAATATTTTTATTTGAGACAAATCACAAGATGATATAAAAGTACATCATTCAAATTCAACATGCATGCCCACGTGATGATCTGCTGTTGGACTAAAAAGGATATTATGCTTTATTGACTGGGCTTAACGTTTTGGGCTTTGGAAGATAGCTTGGACAAGGAAATTAAGGAGGGAGGCGGCCCGCTTTGTTTTAGACGGGGGATTAGTTTTGACTTTATTACGTAGTCTTTAGGTTAGGGGGGAGAGAATTAGAACGTAGCTTTAGTTTAGTTTTACTGGGTTTTTTTTATTTTTTAGTTTAGTTTGGAAGCAGCCGACTTGGAAGAAATTTCACGAAGGATTTTGGCACTTTAATACTTTGAAGATTTTGGTATTAATTTTCTAGTCTCTTATCAACTTGAATTATTTCTATATTAAGACTAAGTTTTCTTATCTCATGTTTTTATTGAATAATTCATATATGTTGCTGATTAATTTAAATCTATTGAGTATGTCTTCAATTATGATTGGTTAAATTTTTAGTTCTAAGATTGAGGTGATCCCGGTAATGCGTATGTAATTAGAATTATTTATTTGCCTGAATTGAAATAATATTTGATTCGTTTCTAGATGCTTTATGCCCATATTAGCCTATGCAAAATGGATCCTATTAGGATTTGAGACTGAAAGATGATAACTTTAATAGGTAGTCAGGTAGAGTTTGAGACTGAGAGGTGATAACTTCTACTGGAATCCTAGGAATTGAACCTGAGTATTATTTGTGCGATAACAACTTAATTACTCTTGAGGATTAATAGGCTATCATAGATGTTCTGGGTTTGAGTTGGATTAGCGGAGCGCGACAACAAATGTTATTTCAGTTTATCCCTATACTCTAAGTGTGTTAAAGGGTTTGGATGAGATTAGCTCTGCGCGACAACGATTGTTAGTTTAGTCCAGACACGTTTACTATCGTCTGAAAGGAGTTAGTAGATTACCTTAGATAGCCTACCTTCAAATACTTTGGACTAGATTCAGGTGTAGTGTGATTTTATTTACTGTTGCATCGTTGCGGTGATCCTTAACCTTAGACACATTTATCCCATTGATTTTATCCTGTTTTATTAGTTATTAGTTTAGTTACAGATTTCATCAATTCCTTATTTTACGGCATAGTTCATTGATAGTGTTTCAATTAATATTACATTGGTCTCTGTATGATCGACACTTGACTACTATAATTGATCTTGTACACTTGCAGGTAGGTTTTAGCCACATCAGTTGCCAGTACATTGGATATCATTACATTACTAGAAAAAAAGGATAGTTGCCAGTACTCAAAAACTGATCGACCAACACTAGCATCACATCGTAATTTTATGGATCCTGCTCCTTCACGTGAAAAGCACAACCTTCATAGGCGCTATTTGCAACACAATGGCATAACATTTTGCGTCGGTGCCAATCCTGTCAATGGCCAACAAAACGGTTACGCAACATTTTAATGCATATGATAAACAACTAAGTTGTTTTTACCGAGAAATACATTTCTAGTGATATAAGGGTTTCCAACAATAACAAGCAATGATCTGGCACTGTCATGGAAAAATTGAACCTCTTCGGGTTGCTCAGAAATCCCAAACAGAAAGTCCTGTCATATTCGTCGTGTTTCTCGGTTGATCTGACGGTTGACAGGATGATTCCTTCCCTTTCTTCACCCCGAAACTGCTCAACCCCGCCTATCTTAATATCAATCATATGTAGAGACCTGAGAGCCTTCCTTATCTTTACTACTTGTTGTGGGAAAGGGGTAATAATCCCTATGTCGTACTAAGAGACATTCCTTTTTTGAGCTTCTGTATGCGCTCAACCACCTTGCTAACTTCAATCCTATTAAACCATGAAGGGCTGCCCTTTTTCCTCTCCAAGCCTTGGATGCCATAGAACATTACATGGAAGTTCCCGTTGGGAAGCAGATCAGCCCAAGGTAAGGAAGATGTGTCACTTTCTTCTCGATATGGAATCAATGCTCCTCTATAAAACAGTCTTGAAGGAACATAAAGAATTTCAGGGTGGCTCCGGTAATTCTTCACCAAAGAGTCAAAATCCTTTTGTCTCAAAGTAAAAGACTTCATATTATAAGCTTTTACGTAGTCCTGTAAACAAATATAAAATGAGAATCATTCAACAAGTTGGTACTACGAGAGAACCATGCCATCTAGTTATCCCCTCAGTCCCCCACCCCCATACAGAGAAAATATAACAATTACCATAATGAGAAGTTCCTCCATCCCTAACAACGCATTGAAATACTCAGGTTACCATGTGGCCTCAACGTTTGTTCCTTCATAGAAAATGAACCCATAAAATTTTCCTCGGGTATGTCATCTGGCTGACTAGATGGAGGTTTCATCAGTGACAAAACGAATGAATCTTCGGGATTTGAAGCATAAATGTTCACACCCCAAAGTACCACATTTTCTGAAGTGGTGTTTTCTATGGTGAATGACGCCGCGACAACCTCGTTGACAAGAACTAATTGAGGTTTTCCTCCAGCAAATGGAAACGACATAGAGACAATGACAGGACCCTCCTCAGTAGGAGTGGAAGTAGTGACTAGGGGGAACATCCATGAAGCCAACCTCTCCCTTGTCTCCAATGGTGGAGTATTCATCACCCATACCTATTTGACACTCAATTAAAATCTAACAGCAGTTTGTGAGTCCACAAGCAAAGAACCCAACCAGACGAGCTGCTCTAAGGAGATGAAAGAGATGAAGACTCGAAGGAGATGGGTGAGATGAAGTGAAACAAAGAGAGAGTAGGAGTGCAAACATGTAGAAAAAAATACTCAAACAAGAGACACTCGAAGGAGATGGGTGAGATGAAGTGCAATTAATATCTCTGTAATTAAGATCTTTGTAAAGTAAAATAGTCAAAGAAGCAGAGCATCGGGAGAGAGGGAGAGAGAGAGAGAGAGAGAGAGAGAGAGAGAGAGAGAGAGAGAGAGAGAGAGAGAGAGAGAGAGAGAGAGAGAGAGAGAGAGAGAGAGAGAGAGAGAGAGAGAGAGATGCAATTAAGACATGGAGCATTTTGTCAAAATAGCGGTCAAATCTATTAAATATGTACATACATCGAGCATTCTGAATACGGTCAAAATTGTCAGTGGTACAGTATCAATTTGTCAAAATAGTGAGCAAGAAATGACAACACTACTTTAAGATGTCATGCGTCCAAGTAAATATAAGAGAATTGAGGGATTGTGAGTAGAAGTTGATGCGGGGATTAGCCGCGAGTGGCCCGATCTAGACGCCAAGTGACTCGAATGGAAGATGGAAGGTGAAACACAATATAAACACAAAGGAAGTTAGCAAAAGAACACAAGAACAATATAAAAACAAGGGATATAGAAAGAACCACTTGAATGGAGGCAAGACCCTTGGAGCCCTAAGTTGTCTCCCAAGAACCAATACCAAATAACAAGAGACCCCTTCTTCTACAACCTCACACAACCAAGGACGGATCCTAGGAGCACGAGGAGGGTGCGTGTGAGGCCTTGGAGCACCAACCTTATGGAGGAGATTGACACAACACAAGGACAACCAAGCAAGATCGAATCAACTTTGAGAAACCACTCCCATGGAGCTCTCAATCTTCATTATGCATAAAGCAAAGGTTCATAACTGGGAAAAACTGAGTTACAAAGAAAGCTAAAGGTCTTATATAGCCTAAGGGGTCGGCCCATAAAAGCCCAACAAGAAACAAGACAAAATGGGGTAAAGGGGGGGGGGGGGGGGGGGAACTCGGCCTGGACCCGGCCGAGTTTTTGACCGAGTCAGGCTCAATTTTTCTTCTCTGGGGACAACTCGGTCTGGACCCGACCGAGTTGTGGGTCCGAGTCAGGGGAGTGGGCTTCACTGGGAGAAACTCGGCCTGGACCCGGCCGAGTTTGGGGCCGAGTCAGGGCCATGCCTTGGCTTTGCTTCTCTGGACGCAACTCGGCTTGGGCCCGACCGAGTTTGGTGGCTTGGGCTGAGTCAGGGCTCTCCATATCTTGAGTCCTTTGTTCGTCTTGGCTTGGCTTGGCTTGGAAGGTCACCAACGTCTGTAGCATGGGCTCGGTGAAGTCCTCGACGAGGGTGGGCTCCCTTGAGACGTGAAGGCTAACCAAGTTCTCGAACTCTTCTTGCATGAGCTTGGCTTGGGCCCTTGTGAGTGGACCACTCTTGGGAACCTTGGGTGTAGCCTTGGATGCTCCCGCATCATTCTCCCCTTCTTGGAAAGGATTCGACCTCGAATCACCGTCTTCATCCTCGGAGAGAAATGGCATGAGGTCGGCGACATTGAAAGTGGGGCTAACTCCATACTCGTCCGGTAGCTCCAAGATGTATGCATTGTCTCCAACACGGCGTAGCACTTTGAAGGGTCCATCTCCTCTTGGTGAAAGCTTGGATTTGCGCTTCTTGGGAAACCGTTCCTTCCTCAAATGCACCCACACAAGGTCTCCGGGTTGAAACACCAAGCGGCGGCACCCTTTGTTTGCTTTGGTTGCGTTGTACTCTGCCTTGGCATGAAGCTTGTCCCTTGTGCGCTCATGTAACTCCTTGATGAACTCCAAATGCTTACCTGCATCAAAGCTTTCTCTATCCTTCATGGGGAAGGGGGTAAGATCAAGTGGGGTTAAAGGATTCACACCATAAACACATTCAAAGGGGGTCAATTGGGTGGAGGAATGAATGGTTCTATTATAAGCAAACTCCACATGCGGTAAGGCTTCTTCCCAAGCTTTGAGATTCGTCCTAATAATGGCTCTAAGAATGGTGGTTAAGGTCCTATTAGTCACCTCCGTTTGACCATCGGTTTGGGGATGACTTGATGTAGAGAACAATAACCTAGTTCCTAGCTTACTCCAACGTGTCTTCCAAAATGAGCTAAGGAACTTCACATCTCGATCACTCACTATAGACCTAGGTACACCATGCAACCTAACTATCTCCCTAAAGAATAGGCTAGCTACATTGGGTGCATCATCGGTCTTATGGCAAGCTATGAAATGGGCCATCTTAGAGAATCGATCAACAACCACAAAGATCGAATCTCTCCCCTTCTTAGTCCTAGGCAATCCCACAATAAAATCCATTGATATGTCCTCCCAAGGGGCTGTAGGAATGGGCAAAGGGCTATACAATCCATGGGGCTTTAGCTTAGACTTAGCCTTCAAACAATCCAAACCCCTTTTCACTAGGTGCTCAACATTCCTAAGCATGTGTGGCCAAAAGAAATGAGTATGCAACATGTGATGTGTTTTGTCCCTCCCAAAATGACCCATCAATCCACCCCTATGGGCTTCCTCAACAAGCAACAACCGAAGGGAACATCGAGGTATGCACACTTTATCAACTTTGAACAAGAATCCATCAAACAAGTAATACTTATCTAATGATCCTTTTAGCACACAATGCTTGTAAATATCACCAAAATCCACATCATCCACATATAACTCTTTTATGTATGTAAATCCTAGTACCTTAGAGTCTAATGTGGTGAGTAATGCATGTCTCCTAGAAAGTGCATCGGCAACTACATTGTCTTTCCTTTTCTTGTACTTGATGACATAAGGAAAAGTCTCAATAAATTCCATCCATCTACCATGCCTCCTATCAAGTTTATCTTGACTCCTAAAGTGTTTTAAGGACTCATGATCGGTATGCAAGACAAACTCTCTAGGCCATAGGTAATGTTGCCATGTCTTAAGTACTCTAAACAGTGCATAAAGTTCCTTGTCATATGTAGAGTAGTTTAGACATGCACCTTTCAAATTTTCACTAAAGAAGGCAATAGGCTTACCTTCTTGCATGAGCACTCCTCCAATGCCAATCCCACTAGCATCACATTCCACTTCAAATGGCCGTGTGAAATCCGGGAGAGCTAGCAAGGGTGCTTGGGTTAGCTTCTCCTTCAAGTTGTTGAATGCTCTTTCTTGGGCTTCCTCCCATTTGAATGGACTGTTTTTCTTTGTAATCTCGGTCAAGGGGGCAACAATGGTGCTAAAGTCCTTGACAAATCTCCTATAGAAGCTTGCTAGCCCATGGAAGCTCCTCACTTGGCTAATGGAAGTCGGTGTTGGCCAATCTTGAATTGCTTTGATCTTCTCTTCATTCACTTGCAGCCCTTGTGTACTCACTACAAAACCAAGAAAAATGACCTCATTAGTGTAAAAGTCACATTTCTTCAAGTTGGCATACAAGCGCTCTACTCTAAGAGTAGAAAGGACTTCCCTTATGTGTCTCTCATGCTCCTCAAGGGTCCTGCTGTAGATAAGAATATCATCAAAGTATACTACAACAAATTTCCCAATAAAGTTCCTCAACACATAATTCATTAATCTCATAAAAGTAGAGGGAGCATTTGTCAAACCAAATGGCATTACAAGCCACTCATAGAGCCCAAACTTCGTCTTGAAGGCTGTTTTCCATTCATCTCCTCCCTTCACCCGGATTTGATGGTATCCACTCCTTAGATCAATCTTTGTGAAGATGGTGGCACCATAGAGCTCATCTAGCATGTCGTCCAACCTTGGAATTGGATGGCGGTACTTGATGGTGATGTTGTTGATGGCTCTACAATCGATACACATCCGCCATGTGTTGTCTTTCTTAGGCACAAGTAGGACCGGCACGGCATAAGGTGATAGGCTCTCTCTCACATAACCCTTATCTAGGAGCTCTTGCACTTGGGTTTGGATCTCTTGGCTCTCCTTAGGGTTCATCCTATAAGCGGGCCTATTGGGTAGAGTGGCACCGGGGATAAGGTCAATTTGATGCTCTATGCCTCTCAATGGAGGTAGGCCATGGGGTATCTCATCCGGGAACACATCAATAAACTCCTCAAGAAGGGCTTGGATGCTAGGAGGTAGGGTAGCCTTGGTCTCTTCACTTAGCATGGTTAGTTCTTTGCACAAAAGCATAAGGGTTGTATCTATGGGTAGGTACATACCTTGTAGCTCATCCTTGGATGCTAATAAGACACTTGAAGGCTGGATGGATAAGGCCTGGCTTGGCTTGGCTACGGGTGGGGGTTGGTTTTCCGAAGCCTTTCCCTTCTTCACACTCTCCTCTTCTCTTTCCTTGGCCTTCTTCTTTTCATACTCAACCGCCACTTGAGATGGGGTCATGGGCTTGAGAACAACACTCTTGCCTCCAAAGGTGAAAGAATGGCGGTTAGTGAATCCATCATGCATAACCTTCCTATCATATTGCCATGGACGACCAAGTAAAATATGGCAAGCTTGCATATGCAATACATCACATAAAATAGTATCTTCATAATGCCCTAAGGTGATAGTCAACTTGACTTGCTTGCTAACCCTCAATTCACCACAATCATTCATCCATTGCAATTTATAAGGTCTAGGGTGATAAGAAGTAGGAAGATTCAATTTACTAACTAGCTCGATGCTAGATATGTTACAACAACTTCCTCCATCTATGATCATGTTGCACACCTTGCCCTTAACTAGACATCGAGTATGAAAAAGATTTTCTCTTTGATTATCATCACATGGAGATGGTTTAACATGCAAGACTCTTTTAACAATCAATGACTCACCATGCTCATACTCAATCTCATTCTCATCATCCAAATCAGTTTCATGCTTCTTATCATCATCACAAACATCATGCTCATCATCACATTCAGATTCAGATTCATATAGCCCTAGGGAATTAATCATGAGAGTTCTAGTGTTAGGACATTCCCTCGCAATATGACCTCTACCTTGGCATTTAAAGCACACAATATCTCTAGCTCTAGGGGGAGGGTTAGAAGTACTCCCTTTGGGTCCACTAGGGGCCACGACTGGCCTTGGGCTCGGTGCGAAGGGTGTTGGTTGAGCATTCTTCTTCGGCCCTCCTTGCTCCCAATGAGGCTTGGATGATTGCCCCTTGTCCTTTGCTTGAAAGGGCTCCCTTCCATAGGGTTAGTAGCCACAGTTTTGATTAGGACCCTTCCAAGAGTTGGGCATCCCACTTTGCATTCTTCATCCTTGGTACCTACCCTTATTCCTCTTCTCAAATTTGACGGCTAAGTGGAGCAATTCTGTCATGGTAGCATATGGAAACATATCTATTTCATTAGCCAATTGAGAATTAAGGACTCGAAGGTACCTAGCCATGGTGGTCTCTTCATCTTCATCCACGTTGGCCCTAACCATAGCAACTTGCATAGCATTGTAGGTCTCTTCGACACTCATGGATCCTTGCTTCAAATTCTCTAGCCTTTGTCTTAGCTCTCGTGCATGGTGTTGTGGCACAAAACGAGCTCTCATCATGGCTTTCATTTGATTCCAAGTGGCCACGGCTGGATCAAGGGCTTGTCTCCTTTCTTTCACAAGGTTATCCCACCAAATTAGTGCATAACCATTGAATTCAAGGGTGGCGAGTTGTACCTTCTTATGCTCGGGGAAGTTGTGGCAACTCCAAATTTGCTCGATTTTTGTCTCCCAATCCATGTATACATCCGGATCACATTTTCCTTCAAAAGATGGGATCTTCACCTTGATCTTCCCAATACCATCTTGCTCGGGTTCTCGGCCTCCTCTTCTTTGGTAGCCTCGAGGTGGCATAGGCTCCCATTCTTCATCTCCCCATTCCTCTTCCTCTTCATGGGCACGCCTTGGATACTCATAATAGCCACGTCTTGGCTCCTCACGATAAGTGCGCCTTGATCCCTGAAATCTATTAAAAGGGTTAGGAGCAAAAGGTCTCTCTCCTTGCCCGGGGGAAACGGTGGCTGCGGGCATTTGGTGTGTTTGGAGAGGCACGGTGTTGGAAGGCCCTCTCGGTTTGGGGTTGGAGCCTAGAGGCACGGATAAGGGCGCGGTTGGCCTTGCCTCCAATGCTCCAATCCGGTGGGTCAATTGGGCAAGGTTGTCCGACATCGTCTTAAGCAAGTTGAACATCTCGGGGGATCCTTCATCGGTGGGTGGGGTGCTATCACCTTCATTAGCCATGATCAACAAACTCAAAGAAAACAAGTTAGGATTAGTGAAAACAAAACAATCCTCACAAGTGTTTGATCACTCGTGTGTTTGATCACTCACTCTCTTGTTGATGTCGATGCAAGCTTTTTGGAAGGTAAATTTGCCTTGAGAAGGACAAAAACCTTATATAAGCATTGGTGAACTTTAGACAACACACAACCAAAGGTGAGAATAGCTCTTGGATTTCGAAAGATAAGCTCAAGAAGACACACACAATAAAACAACAAGAAGGATGACACAACAAAGATTTCACAAGGAATTGTGTTTAGGAAATTCAACAATGCAATGTCATACCTAGCTCATTTTTACCAATACTCATGAATACATAAACAAGTTGCCAAAGGATTAAAAT
Organism: Rheum nobile; assembly: GCA_027886185.1. Lineage (NCBI taxonomy): Eukaryota > Viridiplantae > Streptophyta > Magnoliopsida > Caryophyllales > Polygonaceae > Rheum > Rheum nobile. Next base: position 856,421 of record WOAB01000127.1, read on the forward strand.
GAATGGTAAGATGGGTAGGCAATCAAGCTTGAGGTTCAAGGGTATGGTTCAAGGCAAGTCGGGAATCCAGACCAAAACTCGGTCTGAAACTCGGCCGGGTGGGGGCCGAGTTCTTCTCAGTCAAGCTCTTCTCTCTTTTTTTTTTTAGCCTTTGCTTTTCTTTTTCTGATATTTTTTTTAATAAAAACGTGCAACACAAATTAATACAAAAGGAATAAAGATATCTTGCTTTCTAGATCACTTTTGAGGCAATCATGACTTGTAGAGTCTGGGATAGCAAGTGGGGGAAAAGCTTTTTGCATGCCTTTTTGTGTGCAGATTTTGCAGGCTTTTTAGGGCAGAAAATGGCAGACTTTTGGGGCTAGGATAGCTGGGTTTTGGGGCTAAAATGTAGGTGGGTTTTAGGGCTAGAAGTAGGTGGGTTTTGGGGTTGTTTGTGGGGATTTTCGGATGGGCTTTGAGGGGTGTTGCAGCTGGGTTTTGTGGGGGGGAATTCCGGCAGATTGGAGGGGTGTTTGGTGGTGGTCGTGTGGTGGTGGAAGGTGGTGGTGGTGGTGGTTTGTGGTGGCAACAAAGAGGCAACAAGTTCACACATGCACAAGCACAAGTAAACACAAACTAAGCACAACAAGCATGGAGAACATGAAGAACAAGATGAACATGAAGAACACAATGAAGAAGAATGGAAAAGAAGACTCAAGGAGCTAACCAAGGTGGTGGCTCGGCTGAGATGGTGGTGGCTCGGCGTCGAGATGGCTCTGATACCAATTTGATGCGGGGATTAGCCGCGAGTGGCCCGATCTAGACGCCAAGTGACTCGAATGGAAGATGGAAGGTGAAACACAATATAAACACAAAGGAAGTTAGCAAAAGAACACAAGATCAATATAAAAACAAGGGATATAGAAAGAACCACTTGAATGGAGGCAAGACCCTTGGAGCCCTAAGTTGTCTCCCAAGAACCAATACCAAATAACAAGAGACCCCTTCTTCTACAACCTCACACAACCAAGGACGGATCCTAGGAGCACGAGGAGGGTGTGTGTGAGGCCTTGGAGCACCAACCTTATGGAGGAGATTGACACAACACAAGGACAACCAAGCAAGATCGAATCAACTTTGAGAAATCACTCCCATGGAGCTCTCAATCTTCATTATGCATAAAGCAAAGGTTCATAACTGGGAAAAACTGAGTTACAAAGAAAGCTAAAGGTCTTATATAGCCTAAGGGGTCGGCCCATAAAAGCCCAACAAGAAACGAGACAAAAGGGGGTAAAAGGAGAGGGGGGAAACTCGGCCTGGACCCGGCCGAGTTTCTGACCGAGTCAGGCTCAACTTTTCTTCTCTGGGGACAACTCGGTCTGGACCCGACCGAGTTGTGGGGCCGAGTCAGGGGAGTGGGCTTCACTGGGAGAAACTCGGCCTGGACCCGGCCGAGTTTGGGGCCGAGTTAGGGCCATGCCTTGGCTTTGCTTCTCTGGGCGCAACTCGGCTTGGGCCCGGCCGAGTTTGGTGGCTTGGGCCGAGTCAGGGCTCTCCATATCTTGAGTCCTTTGTTCGTCTTGGCTTGGCTTGGAAGGTCACCAACGTCCGTAGCATGGGCTCGGTGAAGTCCTCGACGAGGGTGGGCTCCCTTGAGACGTGAAGGCTAACCAAGTTCTCGAACTCTTCTTGCATGAGCTTGGCTTGGGCCCTTGTGAGTGGACCACTCTTGGGAACCTTGGGTGTAGCCTTGGATGCTCCCGCATCAGAAGTATTCAGCCAGATGTCACACACCTACAATTTAAGTGGCAAGCATTATCATGTAATATGGTAGAATGCAAATTATGTACAGACATGGAGCATTCTTCATGTAATATCTGGAAATTGACAATAAATTTTGGCATTTAATACTATCAACCTTAAAGTTTAGTGTTGATTTTTGCATTTAAACTTTAAACTTTAATGTCACATTACATACTAAAGTTTGTATTTAAACTTTAATGTGACATTACATACTAAAGCTTACTGTTGATTTTTGGGTGTTGAAATCACTATCAGTAGAGGAAGATGTGAAATTTTTATTCGTAGTTCTGATTATTATTCGTAAGTATGACATTTGTTTTCCTAAGGCCGACATTAGTTTTCGATAATAGTAGAAACAACCAAGTATGACGTAGTAAGTTTTGCCGCTTGTGAATCTTTAGTTTTACATTATTTTGGCTCAAATTTTGTTTAACCTGGAAATAATTTTGTTTTACTTAAATCTAAATCAATTTGTGTACTTTCGAAACCTATACAAGGAAAGAGGAATAACTACCAGTTCATCGGCATAAATTTGAAATGCTGAGTTCATCAATTCAAGATAATTGTGAAATGTTCACTTCATGATAAAAAGAATTTAGAACATGGAGGTTCAACAGTTCAATAGTCCATCGGCATTCTTCTTTCAATTCAACAGTTCATCGGCGGTACAGTTCAACAATCAGATGGGAGGGAGATGAGGTATGGATTTTCTTAAAACTCATGGCGGGAGAATCACTACCAGTTCATCGGAATCACTACCAGTTCATCGGCGGGAGAATGTCCAGATGGAGGCTTGGAGAATGGGCGGGAAAATGGGAGGGAGATGGGCGGGATAGACTACAGTAAAATGAGAGAATTTTGGGGGTTTTGGAGGGAAATAATATATAATGATATTTGTGTACTTGTTTTCTTTTTCTTTTCTCCAATTTTATTGCTTTTATTTACTTTTTGAATTAAAATAAAAAATTTATTATTTTGCAAAAATACACCAAATGGTATATATATGCAAAAAAAAATACAGGCATCTATTTTTGCAAGTTACATACCTATTTAGCGTATCCATGCAAATCCGTGTATAAACAAATGAAAAGGAGGTCAAGCATCGTTCCAAATGATGCTTCAATTCAAGTGGGAAAGGATTGTTAATCAAGCGATCCTAGGGTCCAAAATTTTCTTACAAAAAGTTAATTTGCAGTTTTATATATTAAAAAAATATTATAAAAAATACCATAATATTAGATGCATTTTTGTCTACCCATAAATACCTATATTAAGTATATTTTGATAGGTTTTTTTTTTATGCATTTTGTATATTATTAAGTCCAAATATATCAAAATATGTATGTCGATTCTTTATATCAAATTGTCTTGAAAGTAAAATGAATTTTGACCAAATTTGATATCAAAATGTTGTTATTAAGGTTTTTTAATATTTTTTATATTTCCGTAATTTGTTATTTTATTATTCTTTCTTTATTTTCAATCAATAATGTAAGAAAACACTTGTATTGAAATATGTTTAAGAGGGGCATGTTGGTAACTTGCATGTAAAGGGTATGTTTGTAATTTCGTCTAAAGGTTATACTTGTAATTTAATGTGGAAGAAAAAGATGATTTTTGGGATCATTGAGGATTTATTGATAAAATGGTAGAAATTGGTATATGATCTTTAAAGAGAGAACTTAAAAAAAATAATGATAATTTTTAGTTTTTGGGATCCTTAAAACATCTCTTAACGAACGATCTCTTATAAATCTATATACATATACTAAAGCCACAATTATTTCTCCTATGTGTCACTCTCTGAAGTATGCCATATCATAAAAAAATATACATTTACCTATTTACTCTTCTATTATTGTACAATTTACTACCTATACAAATTTCCTTAATTACAAACCAATATCTCCCATATCATATAATAAAAATATAAATATATAATTTTTCTTTAAACATATCCAAACTTTTAATTATTTTCATTTCCTTATTTACCAACTAAATATCTCCCATTACATATAATAATAGATTATCTTCCTAAAGAGATATCCGAAGTATTAACTATGTTTATTATATTGAAAATAATAATTTAATATAACATTGTAGTATAAAATTTCCTTATTTAATATTATTTTATGTTTAATTGATGAACGAAAATGTTTTTTTAACCAAAATCAACTTTGGGATATGTTTAAAGATACCAAACCCGATTTATTATATAGATATCAAAGTTAACTTATTCCATGTATATAGATACTCTAAAGCTTCCAACCAATTGATGATCAAAATTTTATATTTTATTTTTACCAAAATTAACTCATAATATGTATATAGATGTAACACCCTCGACTTATGTCGGTAGTGCCACACGTCAGTGACCTCAGAATTTACAATTGAAAGTTACCTTAGGCTTTAACTTGAACAATTTATGTTTAAATACATTGCTAATAAAGAATAATAAACAACGAAAGGCTTGTGAAATGAATTCTAAATCTTTTATTAAAATTTTCTCTCGTAAATTGAAAAGACTAGTTTTACAAAACAAAATGAAATTACAGCGGAAGACTTATATAAACCCTATTACATTTATTAAGAAGATTAAATCAATACTAAACAACTTCAATTTTTTATTTCAAGATAGTCTAAGTCCAACAACTGATGTGCCGTATGAGACGGATGACACCAGCCAACCATGCAAGGAAAAAGAACGGTTGGTTAGTCTAATGAAAGATTGTGCAAGGGTATTTATGTGAGGTTCTACGTAGTCGTATATAGTTACTACCCTTGTTTCTCGAATAATACTCGGTAAATGGTATATAACTAATATACTTTTACTGAAACATAGAAAGAGACATGATTCAAGAAAAGACTCCAATGAAATTGAGTCTTATGAGAATTATATGTATTTTTTGAAAATTTTTAAATTATCACAATAAGATTTTAAAAACGACTCATTTGATTGTTTGGGTCCTCAACCAACATCACCGCATAATGTGAACTCATATTGGAAAAGGGACTTACTTTAGACAAGAGCCCGAGCGGTTTCCATGTTGTACTTCTCGCCCGAAGTTATATTAATTATGGGCATAAAAGCACTTATCTTATTTAATTCCAAAACGTACATTTACGTTAAAGCTTTTAATCCACATCATCTCAATACAAGAATATCATGGGACGAATCACGAATAACGGCGCTAGCTATGTGCATCACCACTTATATTCGAATAAGGGTAGGTCATGACCAAAAGTATTAGGGTAATAATCCTCCTAATATCTAATTATAACGAAACGGCTAAACCTCGTGAGGTATATAGTGTTCCTACGAATACTCGTGCTAACTAAACATACAAATCCACACCAATTTCCACACCAAAGTCCAACTAGCACCCAATAATAATAATAACATGTATATAAAGGTCATCACTAGCAATATTTACAACATAGTATATAATTCATATTTTTCAACACCATTATAACACACAAGTTTCCAAACACAAAATAGAAATATTTATCCCAACTTAATTAAAACAATTAATTAATTGTCAATTAAGTTAAATACGGAATAAATTCAAGAGCAAACCACCACTTGCCATAAGTCGTTTTGTCGGACAACGACGTTCGAGAGTAGATCGATTATAGTCGATGAAATGGATTTCTGATTCGTTTCTGTTTCCTATAGCGATTCTGAGACGTACCCAATTCACACAAAATAAATTCTAAATGGATAATTTATTTCAAAATGGAATATTGAATGAGGTCCATATCGATTAGTATTTAAATTAATTTAAACTGAATAAATCCATTGTCAAAAATAACTTAAATATATTCGATTATTTGCGCGACACAATTAATCCTCTAACCAGATGTCCTAACAACCTTCATATAAATTAATTAATTAGTTAATTAATTTATAGCCTCTAATAACCAATTTTGATTATATAAATTTTATAGTTTTAAAATGATGAAGATTTTCCTAATCAAAATATTATACAAATAGAATGATTAATTTTAATACTACTTATATTAATCTTATGTTATTAAGCTAAGCTAATTTATTTTAATTAATATAATTAATTATAAGAATAAAAATCGCAAACAACCCCTTTACCGCAAAAACAGACTGCACGAGGAGCAATTTTCGCAAGGCTTGTTCGGTGACCAAACGATGACAAAACAGGATGAGTCCGGTGGCATCGGAGTCGGAGGTGGTCCATGGTGGCCGAAAAGTGCTGATGAACAGAGGGTGTCGCATCAGTTTTTGAGAAAACGCTTAGATCGAGCCTACTTTGAGCAGCTCGTTAGTGGCTCAAACGATGTCCAAATCGAGCAAGGCCGTGGGCTATGGACTCGTGGCATTGCAAGCTATCTCCAGATGTGGTTGGTTGTGGAAGTGCTCAATAAATGGAGCCGAAAAACACCGTTCATAGATTCCAACGAAAACAGAGGAGACAAGTTGATCGGTTTTTGGATGAATTAAAAACCTAAATTGCATCGAATTGGCTCGTATTTGTAGGGTTAATGTAGCTTTGACTGTCCTCGACAATACCCTGCAAAAATCGCCTCCCAATTCATCCAGATGACAACGAATTTTGAAAAAATCAATTCGACCGGTTAATTGATGGAGGGGTTTAATGCACAAAATCCTCCTCTTCAATGCCCATGGAGCAATTGAAGCAAACGAGTAAAAAATCAGACGAAATTGGCCATGGAGATGAACCTTTGAATGGTTGTACGTTCTTTTGGCTGAAGGCTGAAGAATTAGGGCCTTTTTGCAATCGTGGCCACGCATTTCTAGCTAAATTATAAAATTTTGCCCAACGTTTTAACTTATGGAAAAATACCCCTATTTTAAAATTTTAAAATTATAAAAATTATCCAAACTTATTTATAATATTATCCTAAGTTTGTATATTAATTTTAACCCAAATTTAAGATGAAATGAAAATTAAATTAGCTTAAACTTAAACTTAAGCTTAAGTCACATTCTCTCATAAACTTAACCATATTTAAATTTTAATTAACATTTTGTTAATAAATATTTTATGTTAAATTGATAAGTTTATTTACATTAAAACTAAAGTAATGTTTATAAATAAATTTAAATAAGTCATGACTTTAAGATATACATTTTTAGGGTAGAAGTTGATTAATTTATTTGCACTTGGAATAAGGTAATAAATATCATATTCTTTATCAAAAAAAATTATTACACTAATACTCTTATGTAGAAATAAGGGTTATTACAATACTACCCCATTAAAAATAGTTTCAGCCCCAAAACTAGCATTATCAATATAGAAATACGAGTTCTCACGTAGATCTCAGTACTTGAGGTTAAAATCCTTAAATGATTCAGCCATCAAAACTAATCACAAAATAATTGAATCGTTTCCTCAATCATGACATTTCCTCTTATATGTCATATCTATTTATTACCCCAAGCAACAACTCACAAGCTATCCACAAGATTGTGACTACCTTAATTAGAGTATCCATAGTCCACAAAATCTTCTTAAAGAACTTAATATCCTCAAGCAAAAGAACACAACATTTCTCTTCTCATGTCTTTCTATGATCGAATCCCAAAGTACACATAACTCCCTTATAACTCAAATATCAAATCTTAGTATCTCCCAAATATTATATCACCTTATTCCTTAAAGCATAACTCACTGATTTCCTTAATTCCTCCCAATAAGAATCACATAACACATTATTCCTATTTTCCTCGAAATACGACTTCATAATTGTTTAATTGCCTTCAATTTATTTACCCAAAACGTGTCATAAGATCACCTTAGTAGACATAGAACACTTTTTCATCAAGTTTAGTTCATGCAATCCATAAATTTACGTTATCCAACACTTTTAATCCATATAAATCAAAACAACCTTTTACCAACTGAGTTTGTTATTCACTCATATATCCTTTAGCACTTAATTTCCCTCACACAATTTATTATCCCAATTTAAGCAAACCTTTTGTCTAACCAAAATGTACTATTTACCTAGGACTAAATCCCTTAATACTCCTCATATCATTATATCATTTTCTTAAGAAAGACTTATAATGTCACCTTAAATAGGTTTCCCAAATAATAATTTCATACACTTAGCTATTCTAAAAGTTTTAAACCACTAGTCTCACAACAGACACACTCGCTTATAATCACCATAATTATAACATTTTAATTTTAATGTTTAACTCAAAGATCGTATTAGAGTACGAACATTTAAGAGAAAACCAACTCCTTATGAAATACTTCTCTTATTCAAATCTTAAGACTAAGCATCTTTAAGCTTTTTACTATTTGACACACAGAATTTTAACACAACCATTGCTCGGAGTATGCTACGGAAAATAAAACTCCAAACTCCATATAAAGCATTACAAGTCAAACTCATGAGACAACCCTCATTCACTCGAAGGAGAAATAACACCATTATCCAACTTGACATTATTTTAAGAATAGAAAGAAACTCCTATGAATGGATCTCGGGAATCGTAATTGGCTCGAAGCTTGCAGAAAAAATTAGAAACACACTTCCAAATCTTATAAATCACACTTTATATCAACTATTCACACCACTTTTGCTTTATAAAATAAATTTATCAACATTATCCTTTTAAAATTCACAACCATATTCAAAACTACACTTTGAAATCATTAAATGAATATAAAATTACTCTTTAAGTACTATTACCATATAAAACAAATATTATTACGAATATAAGATTCTTTATCACTAAACCACAAATATTATTATTTCTAAACTTTAAACTATTTTCAAAACCTTAGAATCAAATGCCTTAAAATTGTCAAGATTTTTTTACAAATATATATATATATATACATCAAATAAAATAGTTTGAAAATAATTTAAAAAACTCTCAAACCTAACAATAGGCCAAGAATCTTGACACCATAGCTCTGATACCATAACTGTAACACCTCAAACTTATGTCGATAGTGCCATACGCCAGTAACATCAGACTTTACAATCGAAAGTCACCCTAGGCTTTAATCTGAACAATTATGTTTAAATACATTGATAATAAAGAATAATAAACCATGAAAGACTTGTAAAATGAATACTCGATCTTTTAATAAATTTTTCTCTCGTAAATTGTAAATGTTAGTTTTACAAAACTAGAGTAGGGTTCAAGTGCATAATGATCTTAGGTTGTAAAGTAAGGAGTAATTAGGGCCATAAGATCTAAGAGATGGATGGATAAGATTGGAGTGACAAAATTGTAAATATTATTATTTTCATAATATTTTTTATTAAAAGATTTTTTATCAAAATTAATTTATTTATTTTGATTTTTTTCCCCCAAAAATTATTTTTTTCCCAATTTTTTTTTCTTCCAAATTTATTATTTTTTTCTTATTTTGTTCAAAAAATATTTTATTTAATTATATTGTATATAAAATGCATAAATAAGCACCAAAAGTGCATCTATAATGAATTCAAAGTGCATATATAAGCACATTTTTAATGCTCACATACAGTGCATCTTTAATATGATAAAGTGCAGGTTGTAATATGTAAATGTGCATGTTTAACATGTATATTAAAAGTGCAAATTTTAGCTAGTGTATGTTTATTATATTAAAAGTGCATATGTTAGTATGTTAAAGTGCATATTTATCATGTTAAAGTGTATATGTAATTATGTTAAAGTGGATGCTCAATATTCCAAGTTAAGTGCATGCAAGGGCGGACGCAGGATTGTAGTCCAGTGGGGGCTAAAATCTTGAAGAGTAAAATATTATCGTCTACCTTACACAAAACCCTAAACCGTAATTTTTATTTCTACCATCTATTTTACACAAACAATCTCAATTTCAAACAACAAACTCTATATCCAAACTTCAAATGAAATTTTACTCAAAATTGACCAAAAATTACACAAATTAAAAAATTTCATCATTACAGACTACTTTCACTGCGTAATCTCAACAAATTTGTATAAAAATTAATTTGTAAAATTTACAAATCCATAAACCCTAAATTTTGATGGTTTTAACACAAATAAGGATAAGTATAGTGAACATATTACATATCTTATTGAAAAATTGTGTGCAAATTTGGATAAATTTTAGTATTTTTGAGAATTATACATATTAAATCCTATGTAAAAAATATTTTAAAAATTGGAAAACTACAAAATTTAGTTTGAAATTTTTGAAGAAATATTTTGGGAATTTTTTAAAAAAAACTTTGGGTGAGGGAAAAGAAATCCCGTATAAATTTTAAAAAAAAATAAAAAAAATTTCTTCAAAATTCCAGTGGGGCTACAGCCCCCACTGGGACCCACCTGCGTCCGCCCCTGAGTGCATGCATGTGTAAGTATATTAAAGTGCACGAGTATTATGTTAAAGTGCATGATTAAAATGCTAAAGTGCATGATACTAATTTTTTCAAGAAAAAATAAAAATATTTTTGGGGAAAAAAGTTAATTTTCGAGAAAAAATAAAATTCCGGAAAACAAATTCTGCTACTTTCGGAAATTATTTTTAAAAATAAAAATAAAAAATAAAAAAATAAAAAAAATAAAAAAATAGTTATATTTATAAGTTTGTCACTTCATGTGTTTTAATCCTAACTCTTCATTTATACAATCTAATGGCTAAGATTAATTCTCATTTTACACCCTAAACAATCTTCTCATATGATTCTTACTCTACAAAACTATATGAAATTACAGCGGAAGACTTAAATAAACCATATTACATTTATTAAGAAGATTAAATCAATACTAAACAACTTCAAAATATTACTTTAAAACACAAACTTCAACTGCAAGCCTTCGTCGATCTTGGATTTGTTACTTCAAGATAGTTTGAGGCCAACAACTGATGTGTCGTATGAGACGGATGATACCAGCCAACCATGCAAGGAAAAGGAACAGTTGGTTAGTCTAATGAAAGACTGTGCAAGTGTATTTATGTGAGGTTCTGTGTAGTCGTATATAGTTACTACCTTTGTTTCTCGAATAATACTCAATAAACAGTATATAACTAATATACTTCTACTGAAACATAGAAAGAAACATGATTCAAGAGAAGACTCCAAAGAAATTGAGTATTATGGGATTTATATGTATTTTTTGGGATCATTTAAAATTATCACAACAAGATTTTAAAAACGACTCCTTTGACTAATGCCTATTTGGGTCCTCAACGAACCTCACCGCATAATGTGAATTCAGATTGGAAAGGGGACTTACTTTAGACACGAGCCCGAGCGGTTTCCATGTTGTACTTCTCGCCCCAATTATATTAATTATATGCATAAAAGAACTTATCTTATTTAATTCGAAAACATGTATTTACGTTAAAGCTTTTAATCTACGTCATCTCGATACGAGAATATCTTGGGACGAATCCCGAATAACGACACTAGCTAAGTGCACTACCACTTTCGAATAAGGGTAGGTCATGACCAAAAGTATTAGGGCAATAATCCTCCTAATACCAAGTTATAAAGAAATAGCTAAACCTCGCGAGGTATATAGCATTCCTACGAATACTCGTGCTAACTAAGCATGCAAATTCACACCAAAGTCCAACTATCACCCTATTAAAATAATAATATATATAAGGGTCATCACTAGCAATAAATACAACTTGGTATATAATTCATATTTTTCCACAGCCTTATACCACACAAGTGCCCAAACACAAAATAGAAATATTTATCCGAACTTAATTAAAACAATTAATTAATTATCAATTAAGGAAAATATGGAATAAATGCAAGAGCAAACCGCTACTTGACATATGTCGTTTTGTCAGAAAACGACGTGTCGACGTTTGAGAGAAGACCGATTCTAGTCGACGAAATGGCCTGATTCGTTTCCGTTTCCTTTAGCGATTCGGAGAGTACCCAATTCACACAAAATAAATTATAATTAGATAATTTATTTCGAAACGGAAAATTGAATGAGGTCTCAGGTCTATGCTGATTTGTATTTAAATTGATCAAAATCGAATAAATCAATCGTCAAAATTAACTTAATTATAGTAGAGTATTTGCACGACACAATTAATCCTCTAACCACATGTTCTAACAACCTTAAAACAAATTAATTAATTAATTTACAGCTTCTAATAACCAATTTTGATTATATACATTATATAGTTTTAAAATGCTAATATTATGATTTTCCTTATCAAAATATTTCACAAATAATATGATTAATTTTAATACTACTTATATTGATCTTATATTAATTTAGCTAAGCTAATTTATATTAATTAAATTAAATTATTCAAATTAAAAATAAGAATAAAAATCGCAAACAACTCATTTACCGCAAAAATAGACTACACGAGGAGCAATTTTCGCAAGGCTCATCCGGGGACCAAATGACGACGAAACAGAACGAGGCTGGTGACATTGGATTATTTTCAACGCGTAATTTCCCTAGCACTTGAAATCGGAGTCGGAGGTGGTCCGTGGTGGCCGAAAAGTGTTGATGAACAGAGGGTGTCGCATCACTTTTCCAGAAAACGCTTAGATCGAGCCTAATTGAGCGGCTCATTGGTGGCTCAAACGACGTCCAAATCGAGCAAGGCCAGAGGATATGGACTCTGTGGCATTTCAAGATATCTCCAGATGTGGTAGGTTGTGGAAGAGCACGAGAAATGAAGCCGAAAATCGCCGTTTACAGAGGCCAACGAAAATAGAGGAGACAAGTTGATATTCGATCGGTTTTTGGATGAATTGGATGCCTAAATCGCATCGATTTGGTTCGTATTTATAGGATTTTTTTAGCTTTGAATATCCTTGGCATAATCCCACAAACATCTTCTTCCAAATCATCCGGATGACAATGAATTTTGAAAATTTCAATTCGACCGGTTAATGGACGACAATTAGTTCTCAGACAAAGTCCCATCGTTTTCGTCCATATTAACACCAATTGATGGAGGGGTTCAATGCATAAGATTCTCCTCTTCAATGCCCATGTGATGGCTCCTTACCCTTACCCTTGACGACGAAGGACGAGGAAGACAAGATGAGTGTCCACTCCAACAGACCCGTGACCAGAGCGCGAGCCAGAGCCATCGCGCAAGCCACCCAATCCATGGTCACGAGATGCCTCGGAAGCTTCGACAACATCATTGAGCCCATAGGCGTGACCGCAATCATGTTTTTGGGTTTTTAGGTTATTTACCCGAGACGTCGCGGCGCGCGCTTCGTGTGACACTCCATGTGTTGCGCGCTTTAGATGACATTGTCCTCGCATTGCCCTTGCAGCGCGCTCCGCGTGACACTCCTTGTGTGGCGCCTTATGCCGTGCGCTCCCTGGCATGCGCCCCCTATCTCATTTTCTATCTGTAAGCGTTTTGAGGTTATTTGGATATTTTTAGACTATTTTGGGAAATTTTCTATTTTGAGGATTTTATGCTTGATGTGGCGTGTCATGTGTCATGGGCCGCATGTCCATGCCTGATAGTTATTTCCCATTGAGACAATTACGCTTAATTGCTTAAGTTTATCAAAGTTGAGGTTTATCTCCTTGCTTGAGCTTTAGGTGTCCCCTATCTTGTTGTGGTTTATATATCAATTAAGCTCATCTCTTCGAGTCACTCATCTCTCTGAGTCCAAGAACCGATAATCACTTTGATTGTCATCAAGATCCTCTCTTGGATCTCTTTCGTCCATTAGTTTGGTCGCTACACGCTCGATCTCTTTCGAGTGTCTCTTCAACCGAATTCCTCTCGGGTTTTTGTGCAATTCATCAAGGATGTGCATCCAAGGCTTCCACGGAAACCACGAGAGAAAATTTATCACTTTGGCGAGCAAAAAACCTCGAAGGCATTGTGAAGACGAAAGCTTTTTGCTTGGCTTGGCTTGGCTTAGTTGCGTTCCCGGACAGTTGCGATCGACTCGACGGGGACTTTCACATCAACTGGTATCAGAGCCATTGTCAAGCTGAGTTCTCTTTGTCTTTTCTTGGAATCTTGAAAATTTTTACTTGCGTAAAAATCCTTTCTTGAAAATGTTACCCACCGCCGCTCGCCCCACCGCCTGCTCCGCTACCCGCGCTACAGCTTCCGCCACCCACCACGCGCATTCACTCGTGAATGTCGCCACCGCAGCTGAGTCTTACTTACACCCTAATTTATTCTTGGCCTCCAAGAATCCTATCTTTGACTTTTCAAACTTTATTAGCCAAATCTTATCTATTTTCTTTAATATCAAATATCTTCTTTCCTTGCAAGTAGATATATTTTCCTTTTAATTCTTGTGATGTTTTTCTCTTTCTTATTATTTGGATAGAATTGCATGCTAGATTTTTATTTCCTTTTAATTTGTTGCATGTCTCTCTCTCTCTGTCTCTTCTATTTCAAGGCAATTCTATCTTGTGAGATTCTATCTTACAAAAAGTCTTGCGGTCGATTAAATAAAACATTGTCTTCCAAGAGAACCCTAAAATTTCAAAGGAAGAGAAAAAGGAAAGCCTTAGGCAATCTAGGCGAAGCCTATTCAGTACGGCGCAAGATCAACTAAGCCTATATCTCTGTATCTTCCTACGCAACACAACAACTAAAGGTATCAACTTTCTTGCTTGCGTTTTCTTGCCAACTAATTTTAAAGATTTGAACTTGGTTGCTTGAATTGTTTGGATAAGGACACTTGTTTGGATTGTTTGATTGCTATCTTTTGCTTCAAGCCATACGTCAAACCTCTCCCTCCTCACGAGAAGCCAAAAGTTGTTTCCTTTACGCGGGAAATTTTTCTTGGTTCCTTGTTAGACAATGACTTGGTTTGCCCTTGGTTCTTTTGCTTTAATTTGTTTGATCTCTTGCTTGTTTAATGATACGTGTAGGTAGCTTCTCCATGGAAACTTCGAGCTAGACCGCTACTGATAGGTGTTATTTCATACACCTTTACTAGCAACTATTAGCATGATTTGGAGGAGTTTTGGATGAGTTTTGGTGCTAAGTCTGTAATCTGGAAGTTGTGGAGAGAAGTGAAGATATCCCAGGATTTACATCTTAGATGGAGATGGAGCTGCTGGAGCATACTTGGAGAAGACTACCAAACACTTGGTAGGATTGAAGAGCAGTAGAAGAGAAGAAGAGGAGCTGAAGAAGCTGAAGGAGTGAGCTCACCGCCCCGCGCCAGATTCACCGCGGCCCGGCAGTGATTCCCAGAGAAGGTTGAAGCCCCGCGCTAGAGGAAGCCACCGCCCAGCGGTGGAGAGCCTGATGCCCCGCGGTGGATCTCACCGCCCCGCGGTGGCCGTGTTTAATGCCTCGCGCCAGAAGACTGTTACTTTCCTTTTATTTCGTTTAGACTTTATTTTATTATTATTCTGTTTCCTTTATTGTTTGCATTAGTTTAACCTAGTTTCCTAAGACTATTTAAGCCCTCTTTCTAGGTTAAGAGACACATATAGACACAGAGAGACTTTTTACCTACACACGATTTTTCAGACGTTATTTAACATTAGAGTTTTTCATCCCCTTTGATGGAGAACTAACTTTCCCTTGTTCTACTAGATGTGTGAAGCAGTACAGTTGATGTGTTTGTGAGATTTCTATTCCTTGTTCTTATCCTTATAAGTGTTGGTTTGATTCTCTTGGTTATATTGATTATTGACTTCTTGTTGTTCTTCTTAGCCTGATCAACTAGGTTGAATGCTTTTTTATCAATTGCTAGGATTTCATATAGGGGTTCCGAGTGCATATCTAGTGGCAAACACGATTGTGCGTATAGGGGTTCCGAGCGTACAATCGTGAGTGAGAATCAGTTACATGCGAGTATTAGTACGTCCTTCTATTTGCATGTATCCTATATCCTTGTATGCATTGATATTGCTGTGTTGGTGGTAAAGTATACTGACAACTGTGAGAATCAGTGGTATTTTATCATTGGCATAGTAATAAGTCTATTGACAACTGTGAGAATCAATAGTACTTAAGATCAGGGTGGGAACAACTATAAGGATAGTAAAAGAACTTGGATTAAACAGATTTCTGTGATCAAATTATATCTCTGTACTGTGGATCTCGCTCTAGTAGGACTACTTTCCCTCATTATATTTCCTCAACTAAACCAAACTTGTTTGCTTTGCTTGCTTTGTGTTCTCTTGATAACTAAACCCCCCGTTCGTGTTACTTGTCATTCACACTTGCATACTTCATCGATCTTCCCTGTGGGTTTGACCCTTACTTGTCTGCTATACTTCTGTTTAGTGGGTCTGTTAGGATATTTTACTTTGACTAGGCTAAGCAACGATACTTGCACTGCGCACTTTTAGCCACCGTCACATTTGGCACCGTTGCCGGGGAAGGTTTCTGTTTTGTTGTGTGTTTTTGTGATTGATTTTTGGTGGAGACCTATCTTATGGTCGACACTCGTTCTACTGACTCTCCTCTCGTAGCTTTTGATCCAGAAGTCGACAGATCGTTCCGTGCGAACCTACGCGATCAAGGAGAAGAAGAAGTCGAGGTTGAGGTCGTTGAGCCGACTGAGCCAATTAACATCCCTACTGTCGCAATGGCTGAGACTCTGAGAGAATTGACTGAGCCGAATATTGGAGCATAACCCCTAGCTGTCGTCATCCCTGCACTTGGCGAAGGGGTGAACTTCGAGTTGAAGTCGGGAGTTGTTGCTTATCTTTCTAAGTTCCACGGTTTGAGTGGAGAGGACCCGATCTCTCACCTGGGCAAGTTTCACAATGTATGCATGACTATGAAGCCCAGGAACGTGACGGAAGACCAAATCAAGATGAGAGCTTTTGGTTTCTCCCTGCTAGACTCTGCGAGTGATTGGTATTATCATCTGCCGCCAGGAACCATAGATACCTGGAATAAACTGCACAAGGCATTCCTGGACAAGTACTTTCCAACGAAGAAGGCGAATGCCTTGAAAAAGGCAATTGCCAATATTGAGCAGGCTGGTGATGAGATGCTGTATGATTATCTTGAGAGGTACAAGAGGCTTTGCTCTAGCTGCCCATTCCATGGGTACGCCAAGAAGGACCTTGTCCTCTATTTACACAATGGTCTGCTGGATCAAGAGCGACGGATGGTTGACGCTGCATGCGGTGGAAGCATTCTGAATCTGACACCGGATGCAGCCATGGAGAGATTCCAGGAGATGAGTGAGAGCACTAGGAGTTTCGGGAAGACATACCAGAGAAAGGCGGTCAATGCTGTGACCCCTGCAGGACCAAGCCCAGTATTGACTGAGCTAGCTGAGCTGAAAGAGATAGTGAAGAGGATGACAAATCAGAATGCCCCTCAACAAGTCAAGGCATGTGGACTTTGCGCTGATCAATACCACCCCACCGACGCTTGTCCTCAGCTGCAGGAGGAGGGTGTTGCTGAAGTTAATGCTATAGGAGGTTATGGACCCCCTAGACCACAGTTTGGTGGACAACCCAATTATAATCCGAGAGGGCGAGACCACCCAGGTTTTAGATGGAGTGACCCTCAAGGTGGTCAACAGCCAGTGCAACAACAACAATACCAGCCGACACAACAACAGTACCAACAGAGAGCCCCATACCAACAGAGGCCCCAAGGCCAAAGCTCTGGGGCTTCTACTGAGGATATGCTCAGAACTTTGACTCAGCATTTCGCCACACACGTGCAGGCTACTGAGTCAAGTTTGAAGAACATGGAGAGACAAATTGGTCAGTTAGCTGATGCTGTGACTAAGATCGACCAAAGGACTTCCAACTCCCTACCCTCTCAGACTACTGTGAACCCTAGAGAGAACGTGAGTGCTATCACGCTCAGAAGTGGTAAGAAGTTGGTCATTGCTCCTATTGCTGAAGAGGAGAACGAGATTGTGAAGGAGAAAATCACCGGACGCCCCGCGGTGGATGCTACCGCGGCCCGGCCAGAAATTGAAGGAGGAGCCACTAAAGAAGACCTATTGGTACCGCCCCACGGCGATCCTCACTGCGTCCCGGCGGCTGGTACCAGTAATCTCACCGCGACCCCACCGCCCCGCGGCGATGACCAACGCCCCGCGGTGGTTCTGCCGCGATCTGGCCCTCAAAAATCTATCTCCGCTGAAGAAACCTATGTTGATGATTATGTTCGCCCCGTGTTTCCCCCTCTGGGTTCCGAGAAGCCACCAGCACCTTTCCCTGAGGCGCTGAAGGCCAAGAGAGTAGCTGACGACAGTGACTTGTTCGAGACATTTCGGGACTGTGAGGTGAACATTCCCCTGATCAAGCTTATCAAGGCTATCCCTCGATATGCCAAGTTCTTGAAGGAGCTGTGGACCGTGAAGAGGACTCAGAAGCAGAAGGCTCAAAAGGAGATTCCAATGAGTGAACATGTGTCAGCAGTGGTTCAGAGACGCATGCCTGAGAAGTGCAAGGATCCAGGTACATTTACTATTCCTATCACTATAGGTGAGCATCGATTTGAGAAAGTCTTGTTAGACTTGGGTGCCTCAATTAATGTGTTACCCTATTCTTTGATTTAGGATTTAGGAATAGGACCCTTGCATGATTCTAACATTGTTATACAACTTGCTGATGGTTCTTGTGTACCCCCTAAGGGTGTTGTGGAAAATGTTCTTGTGAGGATAGGCTCTTTGATTTTTCCTACTGACTTCTTTGTTATGGATATGGACTATGATGAGCAGGTCGCTCCAGTTATGCTAGGACGACCTTTTATGAAAATATCCATGACAAAGATTGATGTAGACAGTGGAACTTTGACTATGGAATTTGATGGAATAATTTTTGAGCATAATATTCATAAAGCCAACTCCATTGAATTTCCTACCCCTTGCTACATTAGTGATATTGATAATCATGTGCCTGAAAATGTTAAACTTGATGCAGTAGAGACCATAGTTGATTGTTCCTCTATTGATGAACCTATTGAGTCGCATGAGTTACATGTTGGTGATGTCTTGTTGGATGACATAGGAGATTCCATTCCCTTCATTTTGGGCACTCGCCCCCCTGCACTAACCATACAAGGCTGTAAGCCTTTATCCAATGATGTGCAGCATATTCAGATCGAGCCATATCGGCCCCCACATCGCTCTAAGTATGGGGGAGATACTCCAAAGGAAGTAAGCATGGAGTCAATGGCAAAGAGGGAGCATGATCTAAGGTTTAAACCTTTCCATGAGAGATCTCAACATGAAGAGACGAGTAGGAGAATTCCGAGGGGATCCTACATCAGATGGTAGTTGATTTGCAGTACGTCGAGCCAACGACGATAACCAAGACGTTGTCCGGGAGGCAACCCGTGTTAGTCTTTCTTTGATTTGATTTTTTTTTTCCTTAGATTATTTTCGTAGTTTATTTTGCTTTGTTTCGTTCGCCTGTTACTCACATTTCAGGTACGAAAGTAAACTTGAGAAGAGACGTTGTGCCCAGCCATTCCCACCGCCTCGCGACGTTCCTCACCGCCCCGCGGTGGAGGTCAGGTATGATTTCTCGACTCTATAAAAAAAAAACAAGAATAAAGGGCCCCGAAAAAACCTTAAACGGGTGAGCAAAATTTTTATTTCTTGAGTGGTAACTAAGGTTTTGACGGATTGGGCCACCTTTGGGCCAATATTTTTCTTTGGGTCATGGTACATACCCGGCCCCATCATCCCTTCCTTCCCTTTCACCTTTCCCCTAACCTAGCCCCCACTATCTCACACCCTCCATTCTCACGCCTCCCTCAAGCTCCCAAGACATTATCCCCCACTCTCCCACAACCCCTCTCGACCTTGAGCCAAATCTAGCCCAAATCCCCCAATTTGGAGTCTAGCCTCACAAACAAGCCAAACACATCCCCACCGCGTCGTTGTAGTCCCGCCTCGCTGTCGCTCCGCCCCGCGTTGTACCCGCTTCGCGTCGCTGTTGCCACTACCCCGCGTCGACCTCGCCGCGACCCGGCCAGACCTCCCAGTTGTCCTCACCGCGACCCGGCGATTCATCCACCGCCCTGCGTTGAGGCATCCAGGAGTCATCGTTTGTGCTCGTTTGTAAGTCCCCTTGGCTGCCCTTTGTTTTGAGCAATTCACTTCTTTACTTATGGCACCTAAAGGCAAGAAGCAAGTGTCTCCGAGGGATGAGAGTGAGGTTTATAACATTGTGAAGGAGAGGAAGGTGTTGGCTTCTAAGTTCTTTGATATGCCGACCTTGGCCGAGATGGGAATGCTGGCGTGTGTGTCCATGTGCTTGGCACAGTGTGGGTTAGGGAAGTTTCTGAACAAGGCTGCCCCTGCATATCCAGAGCTTTGCTACCGGTTCATCGCCACTTTCAAGAGGTACTCTATTGGCTCGGACGACAAGCATCTGCTGAGGGTCACGTTCACCTACAATGGGTGTGACTACTCTTTGTCTCCTAAGGTGGTACGTGATGCCCTGGGCATTACAAAGCTATCAACTGATGGGTGGTCTGGTGGCATTCTAGAGTCAGAGATGATGGAGTTCTGGAGGGCTGCTATGGGCCGAACGTTCAGGAAGGCCCAGGAGATAAATTTGAAGCTGGTGAACCCATTTTTCTTTAGACCAGGGACTACTTCGGGAGGTTCCCACCACCACCACCATCAGGCCCACAGTAAGTTTATTTCTTCTTCCCCTATATCATTTGATGTTCTCTTCTACATTGAGGACAATGTGCGGTTTAAGTATGGGGGATGGATATAGACTTGCTATCTATCTAGCTAGTGTACATAGCTTTGATTCTGCATTTTGTTTTCTGCATTTCTGTTTTGTAATTTTGCATTCAGATTTCTTTTAAAAAAAAAAACAAAAAAGCCAAAAAGAAGTAAAAAGGCAATAAAAATCCTGGGCTGAGCTGAAAACCCAAAACGACAGTTCAGGTAAAAAGCAGGTAGTCCGGCTGGTATAGACCAGGGCAAAAGTGGACTGGAGTGATGTGAGTATTTGTGAGATATCTAGCAAAATGAAATGAGTGGCTTGGTGAAAACCCGAAAGGGCGCCTTGGCAAGATGAGCGTAAAAGAAGAAGAGTGATTCTAGGATTTCTCGATATTCCTTGGTGAGGTGTCATAAGAAGAGGTGGTATAAAGAGTTCGGGTAGGCCACTCTGGAGCGATAAGGAGCTAGATTGGAGTTAGGATTAGATTATCTTTGCATCACTTATTTTGGTTGTCTGGAGCTTATTGTTGATATGTTGTAGTTGCTAGTGTCATATTTTCTTGTACTTCCTGAGGCCTTGGTGTTGATTGAGAGAGTGAGTTTTTCTTTAGCTTACTCGGGACGAGTAAAGGTCTAAGTATGGGGGAATTTGATAGGTTTTATTTCATACACCTTTACTAGCAACTATTAGCATGATTTGGAGGAGTTTTGGATGAGTTTTGGTGCTAAGTCTGTAATCTTGAAGTTGTGGAGAGAAGTGAAGATATCCCAGGATTTACAGCTTAGATGGAGATGGAGATGGAGCTGCTGGAGCATACTTGGAGAAGACTACCAAACACTTGGTAGGATTGAAGAGCAGCAAAAGAGAAGAAGAGGAGCTGAAGAAGCTGAAGGAGTGAGCTCACCGCCCCGCGCCAGATTCACCGCGGCCCGGCGGTGATTCCCAAAGAAGGTTGAAGCCCCGCGCCAGAGGAAGCCACCGCCCAGCGGTGGAGAGCCTGATGCCCCGCGGTGGCCGTGTTTAATGCCTCGCGCCAGAAGACTGTTACTTTCCTTTTATTTCGTTTAGACTTTATTTTATTATTATTCTGTTTCCTTTATTGTTTGCATTAGTTTAACCTAGTTTCCTAAGACTATTTAAGCCCTCTTTCTAGGTTAAGAGACACATATAGACACAGAGAGACTTTTTACCTACACACGATTTTTCAGACGTTATTTCACATTAGAGTTTTTCATCCCCTTTGATGGAGAACTAACTTTCCCTTGTTCTACTAGATGTGTGAAGCAGTACAGTTGATGTGTTTGTGAGATTTCTATTCCTTGTTCTTATCCTTATAAGTGTTGGTTTGATTCTCTTGGTTATATTGATTATTGACTTCTTGTTGTTCTTATTAGCCTGATCAACTAGGTTGAATGCTTTTTATCAATTGCTAGGATTTCATATAGGGGTTCCGAGTGCATATCTAGTGGCAAACACGATTGTGCGTATAGGGGTTCCGAGCGTACAATCGTGAGTGAGAATCAGTTGCATGCGAGTATTAGTACGTCCTTCTATTTGCATGTATCCTATATCCTTGTGTGCATTGCTATTGCTGTGTTGGTGGTAAAGTATACTGACAACTGTGAGAATCAGTGGTATTTTATCATTGGCATAGTAATAAGTCTATTGACAACTGTGAGAATCAATAGTACTTAAGATCAGGGTGGGAACAACTATAAGGATAGTAAAAGAACTTGGATTAAATAGATTTCTGTGATCAAATTATATCTCTGTACTGTGGATCTCGCTCTAGTAGGACTACTCTCCCTCATTATATTTCCTTAACTAAACCAAACTTGTTTGCTTTGCTTGCTTTGTGTTCTCTTGATAACTAAACCCTCCGTTCGTGTTACTTGTCATTCACACTTGCATACTTCATCGATCTTCCCTGTGGGTTCGACCCTTACTTGTCTGCTATACTTTTGTTTAGTGGGTCTGTTAGGATATTTTACTTTGACTAGGCTAAGCAACGATACTTGCACTGCGCACTTTTAGCCACCGTCAGCTACACAAGCCGCCGTCATGCAAAGCATTCACAACGCGTAAGACGCCTATGTGGCACTCCAAGCACAACTCACCGCAAAGGAAGCCGAGCTCGCCGAGAACGAGGATCCCAGCTTCACGGCGCTGCAAGAGCGTGACGCCGAGATCGCGAGACTTCATGCAGCCAATAGCACACGTGTGATCCCCATGATCAACCCCACGACGCAGTGGAATGACGCTCCCGATGACGACACCCCCATGGTGCAACCTACGTGATTACGCTCCTAGGTTGAGAGCCACCACAATCAACCAGGGCGCGTGGACACGCGTGAGTGTTACGATCCAACCCTAGCGACTCCGCCGTGCCATGAGCCCTATGAAGACGAGGCCTCCGACGCTGGCCCTTCCCGAAATTTTAGGATGTCAAGGGATCCCTTTCCCTATGTCAACACCCAAGACCGTAGGAAGACAGCACAGTACAATGCGCGCTACCACAGTGCCAACGAGACGAAGCACCACAATAGCGACTTCCATGACTTTGCTGACGATGATGAGGATTTGGAAGCCGCAACATGCCCCCCCTGAGGTGCCCAACATTGGTGATCCCCTGTTCGATTACGATGAGGATGAGGACTTCATCCATGGTGGCAGTGTGCCCGTGCGCACCCAGCGTGACGAGTTCTACGTGCCGCCCCCATGCGACAGTCATGCACCCCTGGAGATGATAGGATAAAAACCTACCCACAAGTGTATGGGTCAGTTGTAGCTTTTCAAGTGTCGTTCCCAACAAGGATTGTGTAGTATCGTTTGTATCTTAAACCAGTAAGCTAAGCCAAAAGATTGGATTTTTTGTTGAACTAATAACTAAAACTAAGAAACAAATGCAAGTGATGATTGTAATCAATTGAGGGAAAGTTTCCAAGTCAAGGGATCCCCGCAACTATGCTTCAGTTGACTTAACTAGATAAATGTCTGAATTTAGTCTGTCTTTGTTGAAGGTAACTATCTTAGGAAATTACTAATTCCTCTCGGATGATAGTAAATGTGCCTAGATTCAATTAACATCCACCCTTGCGACTTGCTAATCAAGATCTAGATCCTTTGGGCACTTAAAATCTAAGGTCGAAATGAATTAACATCCACTCTCGTGACTTGCTAAATCCAACCTAATCTTCGGGTTTCTATGATAGTTATTAATCCACGGGAGAAATTAAGTTGCTCTCGCAATAATAAAATCTCAGGTTCAATTCCTAGGGTTCCAATAGAAGTTATTACCTCTTGGTCTCAAACCCTATCTGACTACCTATTAGCGTTTTCACATCTCGGTTGCAAACCCTAATAGGATCCAATTCGCATAAGCTAATATGGGCATACAACATCTAGGAATGAATCGACAAAGTTTCAGATTTCCATTCAGGCAAATATCAAACAAGTCTACCTACGCATAGTTGGGATCACCCCAACCCTAGAAATATGGAAATTAGCTAGACATAATTGCAAGATCAACCAAAGAATTCATATTAACGATGAAAATCATA
This sequence comes from Rheum nobile, assembly GCA_027886185.1. Taxonomy (NCBI): domain Eukaryota; kingdom Viridiplantae; phylum Streptophyta; class Magnoliopsida; order Caryophyllales; family Polygonaceae; genus Rheum; species Rheum nobile. The sequence continues at coordinate 880,364 of WOAB01000127.1, forward strand.
AACAAGATTAAAGAGGAAGAGAAACTTAGTCTTGAATCCTGTAGACAATCTCCAAAGTTGAAATCTTCAATTCAGGCAAACAACTAGGTCTAGAAAGTTAGAAATGAGGCAAAAAGAGGCAGAAGAGAGACTGCCAAAAAACCCTAGAAATATTATTTATACCGTCCTAAAATAAAAGGGGCCGAAAAAATAACAATTCAGGTCCGCAGGGCCATAGCACGGTTTGTGACAAAACCGCACGGTTTGTCACAAATCGTGCAAGTTTACAGCCACTAGCAGGGGTATCGGCACAGTTTGTGACAAACCGTGCCGCTTTGCAGAAGCAGAATTTTTTGCATTTTCGACCCACACGGTCAGCGACGCATTGGCACTGTTTGTCACAAACCGTGCCAAGCTGCAGAGTGACAGTCTTTGTCTTCGTTCGTCTCTGAATTCACCCGTGCATATCTCCAATGACGTCCATGCCTCATATTGCACCCAGAAGTCCACCAATGTACCTGAAATCACGCAGAAACTCGTGTAGACATCTAAACTAAAGAAAATGATGCAAGTAGCTACAAATGCAAGATAATAAACGTGGAAATGCCTAAACTATAGCCTAAATGCATGCCCTAAATGTGTATAAAATGGATGTCATCAGGAGATGCAACGCCGCGAACTGCGCCCCATGCGTCAGCGCACGCGACATGCGCCATGACATGTCTCCGCCTCGCGATGGCCGACGCGACCACCATAACCAGCCTATGAACCCGCCTATGGTTCACACTCAGTGGCGCGATAATAAGGTAAAACTCGAATCTTTTGTTGGTAAATATGATGCTTCTAAATTTCTTGAGTGGCAGCAATCCATGGAGTATGTTCTAGCCCACTGCCAATACGAGGAGCATTAGAAGGTCGAGATTGTGACCTTTCACTTCACTGGCGCCGCACATGCTTGGTGGTTCCGTCTCACCAGCGAGTGAGCTAGAAGACGATTGGATCCCATCTCAAGTTGGAACCAACTGATCTATGTGATGACTAAGTGGCATGTGCTCGCAGACTACAAGGAGGACATGCGCTTTAAGATCGCCATAGCGACGCAAGGGTCCCGTACCCCTCTTGAGTTCTTTTCCGAATTGGAGGAGATGTGTCACAAGGTAGGAGTGCACCCCGCTCCTTCGGCTATAAGGTCCATGTTTCTACGTGGATTAGACATTGAGGTTCGCGAGCAACTCAAGATCCTCAACAATAAGGACTCAACACGATGACACACACGGCTATAGAGATCTACGCGCAAGTTCAAAGGCTTGGTCACGCTCTAACCCTAGGTATGGTTCTAACCCAAGTTCCAATTTTTTCTCTAATTAATCCTAGGAATGCCCCCGTAACGCATGTAGCGGCGCCCCCTGCGCGTGTCAGCGCTTCACCAACGCGCCCCAGAATGACCATGTGCGCGACCACGTGTGCTTCAAGTGTCAAGGCCGCAGCCACCTGCATCGGGACTGCCCCAACAACAAGCGAGTCCTCTTCTCTCAGGCCGGCTACAAGTCCTTTTGTTAGGAAGTGAACTTTTGGGAACTGGAACTCCAGTTCCCTACATAGTTCCCTTCCTCAGTTTTCCAAGTTTTGACGATGACAAACACTTTGCTACTAATAGTTCCACATGTGTAGTTGAGTAGGGAACCCAGGTTCGAGACAAGAAGAACGTAGACCAAGAAGTCAGTTTTGGGAACTGGCATGGGAACTGAAGAACGCAGAAGTCGCGCTTATATGGAAAGCGATTTAAAGGAGCGGCGGCTGGCTTATTAGGGTAGATCTTTTATATTAGAGAGAGAATATAAAAGATATCATTGTTTCCATATATTTAGGAGATTCTTTGAATATCTTTTATGGAAGCAAAAATATGTAAAATCGGGAAAGATATTATTTGGTAACAAATATTATCTTTTTTTATTTCTTTTGATTACTTTACTTGTAAAAATCATCCAGCTGTAGATATTATTCTACATGGACGAAATGTATAAGTAAAGTAATTGAAACTCTCTCATCTCCAACGATTTAACGAAATTCAAGAATTCATCCAGAGTTGAACGTGAAGAGAAATCGTCCTTGTTCTTGTGAGAAGAATTGTGTAAGTCACTTGCTTGTTGTGTGCTTGATTAGGTCGAACTAGGTAGAGAGTCTTAAGTGTGTCTTAAGTCTTTAATCTATGTGTTCTATTCTAGTTGATTGTAATCGAAGCATTAATACAAGAAGTAGACTTTGAAATCCTCTTGCAAGAGAGGTAGTGGGTTTTATCCTGGATAACTAGTTGGTTATCAAAGGTTCCCACTCTAAGGAACTTGCCTTGAATCTGCTATTGTTTTACTTATTCCGCTACTTAGGAACTGGACTCCCAGTTCCCTCGATAACTAACAAGTACGATCCTACACCTTTGATGACGATCCGCTTGATGATGATTATGCTCCCCATGCCGAGGACACTCACAATGGCGCTGATGGCGACATCGAAGACGCCTACTACTGCAGCGCGCCAGGCGACGACGAAGGCACTCGCTTGGGCCTTGTCACGTGCCGTGTCCTCACGACTAAGGAGGGCACACTCGTGGATCAACGCGATAATTTGTTCCACACACGTTGCTTGGTCAAGACTGCCGACCTCAGCGTGATCATTGATGGAGGGAGTTGTTATAACATCATCAACGAAAAGGTGATCAACCATCTCTCCCTAGAGATAACCCCTCACCCCCAACCGTATAGCCTCCAATGGATCTCCGAAGGTAATGGTGGCAATGTGGTAGAAAGACAATGTCACGTCACTTTCAATATTGGCTATTACCATGATATTGTTTTGTGCGATGTTATTGCTATGGATGTCACTCACTTGCTTTTAGGACGCCTTTGGCAATTTGACAAGCGTGCCCTACACGATGGCTTCCTCAACAATTATGTGTTTATGCACAATGGGAAGCGCATCACTTTGCTTCCCATGAGCCCTAAGGATATCCTTCAAGATCAAGTGGAGCGTCACTGTGTAAAGGCCATTGAGCAGGCCAAGTAGCAAGCTGCCACTGTCACGCGCCCCAACGATGCAGCGTGCCCCAACGACGCAACGCGCCCCAACACTCCCACTGCCAGTGCGCGTCCCAGTGACGTGAGTGTCAGCGCGCACGACTGTGATGCTGATAGACGTTGTCGAGACGTCTAAACAAAATAATCCTAAGCAAACCTAAACAAGTAGCAAAGGCAAGCAAGAGTCGAATCCCACAGGGAGAAATTAATCTTTCAAAGTGCAAAGTCGTATGTCAAAGGTAACAAAAGGGGGTTTTGTTGATTGTTTGATTGCAAGTAAACAAAGTAAACGAAATAACAAAGATGGTAATCAATTGGGAAAAAGTATTTAGCCAGACAGATATCCACCATTCATTTGATTGGTTGATCCTAGATTCTCTCTAATTCCTTCCTATGAATGTTCTTATTCCTTTTTTGTAAGTTTATAAACAGAACAAACAGACCCTGAGAATACTAACTATTAAATAACCATGAAAACCTCACAATTCAATTCAACAGCAGCAATGAGCACAAGAATTTCGATAGATACATGCAAGAGTAGCCAACAATCATACTATTACATGCAATTAATTCTCTCTACAATAAACTAGTCCAAACAGTTCTTAGAATATTGCAGTTGCTACACATGAATAGGGTAACTCAAACAGTAATTACCAAACCCTAGCAATAGACAATTACTAATAACAACTAGTTGCGTCCAACAAGCGAAATCAGTAAGAATCAATGGGATGAAGCACAAGAGAATCAATACATTCAAAGGAAAAGAAATAGAATTAGAGTCTCACAACCATTATTCAAACGAAGGCTTCAATCGTCGGACTAAGCAAAGGTTGCTTAGTTCTTCATAGTTCGAAAAGGGAAAAACAACACTGAATAATGAACGATCCTAGTCTAGATGATGAATGGAGGCTATGGAACTAGGTTTTAAATAACCTAGAAACCAAAACCTAAAGTAAAAAGATAACAAACCTAATCCTAAAAGGAAAATAATATAAAGTACGAAATAAGAAAAGAAAATAAAACCGGAAAAAAGTAAAAATAAAGAACTTCGGAGAATTCTCACGCCTCACTGCCGTGTGCTTCCGCGATCGCAGATGGAATTCCGCGGTCGCGGAAAATTCGACCTGCCTCGCCCTTGCTCTCGACTTTTCCCTTTTCGCTGAAGGATATTTCCGCGATCGCGGAAGAAATTCCGCAGTCGCGGAAAATGCAATTTTCTACTCGTTGTTCTCGAATTTGCCGTGATCGTCCTCCGTGCTCATCCGCGGTCGCGGCAGCTTCCTTATTCGCTTCTTCACCTTCTTACTTCGACTCTTCTCAGTCTCCTCAAGTGGTCTTCTCCTCATCGTCTGGATGTCTTCATTTTAAGCTTCTCCAAACCACTAAAGTCACACTTCTACTTCTCAACTCCAATCTCTACAATACGCTCTAAACATCTCCAAATGGTACCCAAAACATCGGTAACAACTCCTAGTTAAACCCTACAAAGTAGCGCTGATCAAATTCCCCCATGCTTAAACATTGCTCGTCCTCGAGTAAGCTAATATAAACCTACTCCTCCAATCAAATCCCCAAGGTCTCAGGAAGCACAGAAAAACTATCTCCACTAAGAATTACACCTAACACGAAACTCCAAGGCACCAACACAATAAGCTCAACACACAAAACACAACAACCAACCAAGCTAAAAGAAAAACAGAGTACTTCCCCCAAGCTTATCCCGAACACCATAGAGTGAAAACAAAATCTAATCCTAGCCTCCATCTATCTTCTTATGCCTCCCAGAGTGACCTACCCGAATCCTCCTTATATCACCTCTTCTTATGTCACCACGCCAGGTAAAATGAGGAATCCTAAAAATCACACTCTTCTTCTTTTCACTCATTTTGCCAAGGCGCCCTTTCGGGTTTTCACCAAGCCACTCATTTCATTTTTCAATAGATGGGCTCACATAAAACTCACATCACTCTTGACCTCATATTACCCCAGCCAAATGCTGGTCCAAGCCACCTGCTTATTGCATAAGCCGCCCTTTCGGGTTTTCGACTTATCCCAGGATTTCTATTTTTGTCCTCAATGTAATGAAAGACAAGAAGATTAAGCACAAGGAAAAGCAGAAAAGTACTCACAACCGTCGCTGAGTTGGCTTGGACGTGGAAGTTGTTGCTGGCGGTAAAACAATGAAAGCTCATGTCTCTGGTGTTGGCGGTCTTCAAACTCAATCTCTCTCCACCGTGCAACCAAATAGATCCACTATAAGGTGTGGTGGATAGCAAAGAATGTGGGGCTGTACGGCCTTCAACTCAATCAAATCCCACCGTGCAACCAAAGGAATCCACTGTAAGGTGTAGTGGAATATCAAAGGAAATGGGGTTGCACGACCTTCAACGAACACATGGTGGAGCCCGAGTATGATCGTGGTGTGGGCTCTAGTGTTCCTCCTCCTCAGTTGTCAAATGTAGGGCCATCATCGTTGCCAAATAAAATGTGGGGCGAATGTCTCCTCCTTGGCAGCATGATGCGCACCGTCTCTCCATGTAAAACTCGGACAACTGGCCTTCGGTAGAACTTTTTTTTTTCGATAATTTTTTTTTCCAGGTTCAGGAGATTTACAGTGATTTTTCCACGATCGCGGAAATGTTTCTGGTGTGAAACACCGTCTTCGAATTTTTGGCTCCGGGTCTCCTACCTGCATGTTAGTCTAAAGCAAAAACAAGAACAAAAACAAAAACAAAACAAAGCAAGATAAAGCAAAAATAACTAAAGACATGGAATGAAAAGACAAGAAAAGAAATACATACCTCGGGTTGCCTCCCGAGCAGCGCCTTTGTTAGGAAACGGAACTCAGGAACCTCAGTTCCCATGAGAGTTCCTTTCCTCAGTTTCTCTACTTTTGAAGATGACAAATACTTTGATACTAATGTTTTATCTCAAAGATGTGTTTAAAGGAACCACATGATAGTTACTGAAACCATGAAAGCCAAACAAGACAAAGAAACCAAACAAGCAAGCCAAAGGAACCCAGAAGTGCAACACGTGACTTTGCTTTTCCCGATAAAGCTGGGAACGCTGAACCTCGGACAAAAGATGGTGAAAGCGACATGAGCAAAGCTTCTAAAGCCTGCCACCATCCAAAGGAAAGCTCCAAGCTGTCCAGAATGCTGAACCTCAGACATTGGTCGGTGAAAGCAACATGTCAAAGAGCTTGTCACCATCCAGAGCAAAGTTCCAAAGTATCTAGGTTGCTGAACCTCGGACGAAAGGTGGTTGACAATGACATGACAAATTCTTCTGAAGCTGTTGACCAACCAATGTGGATTCTGAGTTGCCTAGGTTGTCGGTACATGTCTAAGTCAGCGTGAATCAAGGATCACCACACAACCTAGGTCAAGCTTGCTCTGTGGGAACCGAGAGAAGACTCAACCTCGAGAATACACTATATAAGGAAGACAAGCTTCAGTGTTATTCTCAAGCACTACAACAAGAATCACACTTCATAGCAAACATAAAAGTGTGAACTCTCAACAAGATCATCAACTCAAACCAAGATCAAGAGGAACCAGTCAAGGAACCCGAGAGCTGTGTGCTAGTTTCTGTGACTGTAAGTGAGTTAGTTCCTTAGTTCTTAGGACTGCTTCTTGGATTGATTATACTTTCTATTAAGTTTATCTAGGATTGTCTAACTGTGTATAAGACAAAGAAACTGTGTGTTTGTTCCTAGAGTAACCTGTAACCGAAGTGATAAGAAATCAAGAAGTAGACCTTGAAATCCTTTCGAAAGAAAGGTAGTGGTTTTTATCCTAGATTGCTAGTTGGAAATCGAAGGTTTCCACTATAAGGAACTTGTTCATTTATATTTGATTGTTTATTTCCGCTACGAAGGGAACTGTAATCTGTATTCTCAGTTCCCTTGTTCTTAATCTAACAATCACGATCCTATAATTGGTATCAGAGCAGGAAAAGCTCTAGATCTTTGTTTAAGTTTGCAGATCTAAGATGTCTCAGTCAAACAAGTTTGAGCTCGGAATCTCCACCAACAAACCACATCTCCGAAAGAAGGGAGAGAAAACATGGTGGGCCGAGTGCATGGAGAGCCACATAAAGACCAGTGACTACCAATGCTGGAGGGTAGTCGAGAATGGAGATGGCTATGTCAATCTCAATCAAAAGGATGAAGAATGGAAACCTGAGCATTATGTCATCATGGAAAAGAATGCCAAGGCTAGACAGTTCATTCTCAATGGACTGGATAGAGAAGATATGGACAAAGTCATAGGAATCAAGACGGCGAAAGAGATGTGGCAAGATGATGCATGAGGATCGGGATGAAGCCTTCGGTGCGAGGAAGTCCACAAGAGCCATGGAAATGGCAAGACAACAACACCAACCGGCAAGGAACTTGGCACCGGCGAGAGAGAGATTTGAGGGCAGATTGGGGCGCGCCTTGGGCTGATTCTTTGGATGATCTTGGGGTGATTCAAGAGTGGATTGAGGTCAGGATGAGAGGTGGAGAGATAGGGCCAAGTCGAATGGGATATGGACTCACAAGGGTTGGATATGACGCACCTCGCCTTGTAAGAACTAGTGAAGGAAATTGCTTTGGATATGACGCACCAAAGGAGATCCTTGCACGGGGGTTGATATTACTCACAACCTGGATTTGAAGCTATCTAAGAGATGAAAAGAAACACTAAAATTCTGCAGAAAACTCCATTGAAAAACGAGAGAGAAAAACAAGGTTTTAGGTTCATGTTTTGCATAATGAAAACAAGGGCCGGCTATCCCTTATATACCCAACTTTTAATGCTGAAATTTAGCCATCACATAGCCAATAACTAAGGTAGAAAATGTCATGAAGACCCACACAAAATCGGCATTAAATGCCTCTTCAAATCAAGCCCCACATGGCTTAAGGAAACCTTGCGCCTAGCCCGGTTGTTGCACCAAGGCACACATGGCCTTCTCTTCCATTTGGCTCGGCTCTCCCATGGTCATCAAGCCAGCCTGGAGTCCCTCTTGCAATGCTCGAGCCCGAGCCCGAGTGATTCGCCCCGGAAAGACCCGAGCGTCGGCCTCCCTTGTGCCTACCATAGGTGTGCGACACTTCCTTGCTTCCACACCAGTTTCATAGGCATTCTTGTGCTCAATATCTCCTAGAGGACCAATGGAGTCATCCCCCAAAAGATGGCTCAGAGAGTTGTGAGAATCGCCGGGCCAACTTCCATGCCCTAGCTCGGATGCCCTAGGCACGGCGGCGACGGCGCTTGACTCTTCATGGCTTGAGTCTTGTTCATGATGCGACGTAGTCACATCATCCTCCCCTTCTTGAAAAGGATTCGCCCACGAATCTTGATCCTGAAATTCATCATCATTGTCAAGAAAGAAAGGTGCAAGATCGGATACGTTGAATACCTCATGAACGCCATAGCTTGGTGGCAAATCGATCTTGTAAGCATTATCATTGATTCGCTCCAAAACCTGAAAAGGACCATCACCCCTTGGCTTGAGTTTGGAGTTCCTAAGTGACGGAAAACGCTCCTTCCTCAAGTGCACCCATACGAGGTCGCCGGGCTAAAAAATGACCTCCTTATGCCCCTTGTTAGCTTGACGCACGTATTGCATTGTGCGCCTCTCCAATTGAAGGCGTGTATCCTCGTGAAGCTTCTTGATCCTAGCAGCATGATCAAGTCCTTCACGGCTCTCCCGGTCCTTAGTTGCATAAGGCATCAAATCAAGTGGTGTAATGGGTTTGCACCCATAAACCACCTCAAAAGCAGTCTTCTTGGTGGCCGAATGCACCGAACGGTTGTATGCAAATTCTATGAAGGCTAGGCACTCTTCCCACCTGTGCAAGTTAGTAGACAAAAGAGAGCGCAAAAGAGAACCAAGGGTACGATTCACTACCTCGGTTTGTCCATCCGTTTGTGGATGACAAGTGGTGGAGAAAAGCAACTTTGTGCCCAACTTAGCCGAAAGTGTCTTCCAAAAATAGCTCAGAAATTTGAGATCACGATCTGAAACAATTGACCTAGGGACTCCATGTAATCTCACAATATTATCAAAGAAAAGACTAGCTACATGAGATGCATCATCAGTTTTGTGGCATGCGATAAAATGAGCCATTTTCGAGAACCGATCTACCACAACATATATGGAGTCCCTCCCCCTCTTATATCGAGGTAATCCCAACACAAAATCCATGGAAATGTCTTCCCAAGGAACTTGTGGAATAGGAAGGGGAGTGTACAAACCATGCGGTTGTACCTTGGACTTGGCACGCAAACAAGTCACACATGAAGCACACAATTTCTCAACGGACTTAAGCATGCGTGGCCAATAGAAATGCTCCCTAAGGACATGCAAAGTTTTCATTACCCCAAAGTGCCCCATGAGACCACCACCGTGGGCCTCTTGCACTAGAAAATGCCGAATAGATCCCTTAGGCACACACAATCTAGGACCCTTAAACAAAAAGCCATCATGCAAGTAGAATTGGTCCTTACTCCCCTTAGCTACGCATGCTTGAAAAATATCATGGAAATCAGCATCATCCACATATAATTCACGCATAAAAGCAAATCCAAGCAACTTAGCATCAAGAAGGGAAAGAAGTGCATACCTCCTAGAAAGGGCGTCGGCGACGATGTTGTCCTTACCCTTCTTATGCTTGATGACATAAGGGATGTATTCAATAAACTCGACCCACTTGGCATGGCGCTTGTTGAGCTTGCTTTGCCCCTTGAGATATTTCAGCGCCTCGTGGTCGGAATGGATCACAAACTCGCGCGGCAATAAGTAGTGTTGCCACACCTTGAGAACCCGGACAAGGGTGAGAAATTCTTTGTCATAGGTGGGGTAATTCACCTCAGCCCCACCTAATTTCTCGCTGAAATACGCCACGGGTTTGCCTTCTTGCATAAGCACGCCGCCGAAGCCAATGCCCGACGCATCACACTCAATTTTGAACATCTGGTTGAAATCAGGCAAGGCAAGGAGAGGTGCTTGTGTGAGCTTCGCCTTGAGGATGTTGAAGGCGTCTTCTTGAGGTCCCTTCCACCTGAAGGGGACGTTCTTCTTAGTGAGCTCGGTGAGGGGCGAAGCTAAGGAGCTAAACTCCCTCACAAATCGCCGATAGAAGCCCGCCAACCCTAGGAAGCTCCTAACTTGCGTCATGGTCATGGGAGTAGGCCAATCTCGGATGGCTTTGACCTTTTCTTCATCCACCTTCAGGCCATCCTTGAACACCACAAAACCAAGAAACACCACATGATCCGAGCAAAAATGACATTTCTTAAAGTTAGCAAATAGTCTCTCTTTCCTTAGGACATCTAGCACTTGCCTAAGGTGCTCAACATGCTCTTGCAAGTTATGGCTATACACTAGGATATCATCGAAGTATACCACAACAAACTTGCCAAGAAAGGAGCGGAGGACATGGTTCATCAACCTCATAAAGGTGCTAGGAGCGTTGGTTAGACCGAAAGGCATAACCAACCACTCATAGAGCCCATACTTAGTTTTAAACGCCGTCTTCCACTCATCACCCTCTTTCATCCGGATTTGATGATAGCCACTTTTCAAGTCAATCTTTGAGAAGATACTTGAACCGTGGAGCTCATCGAGCATATCATCAAGCCGCGGAATAGGGTGGCGGTACTTGATGGTTATGTTGTTGATTGCTCAGCAATCAACACACATACGCCATGTACCGTCCTTTTTAGGGACAAGAATTACCGGAACCGCGCAAGGACTTAGGCTCTCATGCACATAGCCCTTGTCTAGGAGCTCTTGCACTTGACGTTGAAGCTCCTTGTCCTCCTCAGGGTTGGACCTATAGGCTGGACGGTTCGGTAGTGTAGCCCCCGGGACAAAGTCGATCTGGTGTTCTATTCCCCGGATTGGTGGTAGGCCACTTGGCACCTCGTCTTGGAAGAGATCCTCATAATCCTGCAAAAGACGAGAGATAGGTGAGGGAAGATCATCCAACTCTTGAGAAGACAAATATACATCATGATATAAGAGTAGGAGACAACTGTTACTTCCCCGGATGGCGTGGACAACTTCCTTAGGCTTGGCCAAAAGGAGTTGGTTGGAAGTGCCCACGCTACCACCAATGGCCAACTTCTTATTCTTCTTCTCCTCACGGCCTTGGTGCTTTTTCTGCTGCTCCTTGGCCACATGATCAAGCATGATCTCATGAGGAGTCAAGGGGTGCAAGGTGACCTTCTTGCCATCCTTGTGGAAGGAGTACTCGTTGGAGACACCATCATGAATAACGCCCCTATCATATTGCCAGGGCCTTCCAAGCAAAAGGTGACATGCGGTCATCGGGACCACGTCACACTCAACCTCATTCGCATAAGGACCTATGGCAAAAGAAATAACACACCTTTCCCTAACTTGAATAGGAGAGTTAGAATTGAGCCAACACAAAGGGTAAGGCATAGGATGAGGAGAAGTAGGAATGGAGAATCGCTTAACTACCTCCTCATCGATGATGTTACAACAAGATCCCCCATCAATTATTACGCTACATACCTTATCCTTGATGGCGCACCGGGTATGGAAGATGGTTTCCCGCTGACTTGTAGTGGTGGAGCTCTCCGTCATGAACAAGGTTCTTTGGATGACAAAGCACTCACCCACGGCTCCCACTACATGGAGCTCTTCTTCCTCCTCTTGCTCCTCGGGCTCTTCTTCTACTTGCTCAGCCGGTTCCTCTTCAAATTCATAATCACCTTGAGAATTGAGGAGCACCTTCCTTTGATTAGGGCAGTCCCGGGCATAGTGGCCTCGCCCAAGACACTTGAAGCATTTGAAGTCTCTCGCTCGGTCCCCATTTTCTTGCTTTGGCCGAGGTGGTGGAGCATCTTTCCTAGGCTGCGAGGGTGGCAACTCACGCCTATACTCTTGCTTCCTTGGTAGGTTGGAGGTGGCATTAGGTGTAGAGGAAAGCCACGACCGAGAGGTGGAGCTCGGTTGCCTCCTTTGAGGTTGGTTCTTGTTGACATGATTCGTGTAGTATAGAACCTCATCAATACTTGTACCATGGACGAAATGCTGCATGTTAACAATAGCACGAAGATTAGAATTCAAGCCATTGACAAACTTAGAAATAACATACCCGTCGGGAAAGCGGAGGCCGGATCGGAAGATGAGAGTCCGAATCTCCTTGAAGTACTCATCGGGAGTACGACTTCCTTGGCGCACTTGCTCCAGCTTGCCGTGCACTCTCTTGGTATAGTCCCTTGGCACAAAACTCTCCGAAAGAGCATCCTTGAGCTCTTGCCAAGTCCTGATGAGATCATATCCCATGCGACGCCGCTTCGCCTGGTCCTCTTGCCACCAATGATAGGCGAAGTCGGTGAAGTGAATTGCGGCAATTGCGATCTTCCTAGCATCATCATATCCATAGAACTTGAAGATGGATTCAGTTTTGGCCATCCAATCCAGGCATTCATCCCCGTTAGAAGATCCCGCAAATGTTTGCACATAGAGCTTAACACCGTGGTGTTGATCCCTTTCTTGTGGCCTTTCTTCATGGTAGGCCGGGGGAACATAACGTTGGGGAGGCATGGAAGGGCGCAAAGCTACGCGGACTTGAGCTCCCCTCATCGCCATTTGTGGAGGGAAAAGGTTGGCGGTGGGCGTAGGTGTAGCTTGAGATCGCCCATAAGAGTCATAGCCTCCAACTCCATAACCTGGAAGGTTAGTAGCACCAATAGGGATATTATTAGGAAATGTAAAAAATTAATTAAACATACTTACCCCCGAGGTTGCTACAAATGGTGGCGCTTCATACGCCGCAGATGCCCCTTGTGGCGCCAATGACACCCTCAGAGCATGAGAAGAAGACGCTTCCTCCCGGAATTGCACATGGTCCACATTATTAAGAGCGGACCCAATGACTTCTCTTGAAACTGGTGGCATAACATGGCCACAGCTTGGAGGATGGTTAACACTCAAATGGAGCAATTGCTCGGCTGTATCCTCTTGGTTGCGCTCCACAATTTCCAGCCGTGCATTGATAGATAGCAAGGTTTGTTGAATGTCTTGCAAAGTTACTCCCTTGGATGGAGATACATCCCCTTGTGAAGAAGTGGCTAGCTCCTTCTCGGCTTGGTTATCATCCACCATCCCTAGTCAATTGCAAACAACCAAACACCAAAGCAACAACATAAAACCAAACAAGATGTAGTATGCTAAGCCAAACAAAGATAGTCCCAAAACTGACCTAGAACTCAAAGCACAACAAGATGCAAGTGAATGTAGGTCATGGCTAGGAAAGGGTTTGGCTAGGCGATCAAAGACTAGCTAGCTTGCCCGGACCTATGTCTAGGAAGCTACTAAGTACGCACTTGATTTGGAAAACTCTTTTTTTTTTCACTTACAAACTGAATTGGCTCTTATGTTGACTCACTTTTTTCTATGGCCTCTCCTATTTAGGCCGGGTTTTTCTTGAGCATCCTTTTTTTTTCAAGAGCAACAACAAGCCGAATGAGCTCACTTTTTTCTATGGCCTCTCCTGTTTAGACCGGGTTTTTCTTGAGTTTTTTTTTTTGAACAAGTCGAGACAAGCAATGGCAAGTCACAATGAGCATGCAACAAAACAAAAAAATCAACCAAGGCAACCGTTCCCGTATCCTAAACCCAAGACTAGGCAAGCATTGCTAGTGAAGATTGCATAAAATGCAAGGGCAGTCCAGAGGATACAAGGCTCGGTTTATTGACTCAAAATGTTCTGTTTTAATGTGTTTAAGGCAGCCAAAAGTCAGTCACAAATGATACTAAATTCGGGCAAGTGAAAGTGCACAAAGGAACCGAAACAATTTAATGCACAAGACCTTTCATCAAACCACAACTCCTAATCTTTTATGGCTGCATTCAACCTTCATCTCCACTCAGAAATATGCAGAAAACGAACCCAGAAAATTGCAGAAAAATGTCCAAGATCAAGACACAATTCGCATGGAACAACAAGGGCAAACAACAATCGGCTAGAACTTCACTTGCAACTATTGTAACTTGAAATTCTAAGACAAATTTAGGACATACCTCGCGTGGCTCTGATACCACATGATGCATGAGGATCGGGATGAATCCTTCGGTGCGAGGAAGTCTACAAGAGCCACGGAAATGGCAAGACAACAACACCAACCGGCAAGGAACTTGGCGCCGGCGAGAGAGAGATTTGAGGGAAGATTGGGGCGCGCCTTGGGATGATTATTTGGATGATCTTGGGGTGATTCAAGAGTGGATTGATGGCAGGATGAGAGGTGGAGAGATAGGGCAAAGTTGAATGGGATATGGACTCACAAGGGTTGGATATGACGCACCTCGCCTTGTAAGAACTAGTGAAGGAAATTGCTTTGGATATGACGCACCAAAGGAGATACTTGCATGGGGGTTGATATTATTCCCAACCTGGATTTGAAGCTATCTAAGAGATGAAAAGAAACACTAAAATTCTGCAGAAAACTCCATTGAAAAACGAGAGAGAAAAACCAGGTTTTAGGTTCAAGTTTTGCATAATGAAAACAAGGGCCGGCTATCCCTTATATACCCAACTTTTAATGCTGAAATTTAGCCATCACATAGCCAATAACTAAGGTAGAAAATGTCATGAAGACCCACACAAAATCGGCACTAAATGCCTCTTCAAATCAAGCCCCATATGGCTTAAGGAAACCTTGCGCCTAGCCTGGTTGTTGCACCAAGGCACACATGGCCTTCTCTTCCATTTGGCTCGGCTCTCCCATGGTCATCAAGCCAGCCTAGAGTCCCTCTTGCAATGCTCGAGCCCGAGCCCGAGTGATTCGCCCCGAAAAGACCCGAGCGCCGACCTCCCTTGTGCCTACCATAGGTGTGCGGCACTTCCTTGCTTCCACGCTAGTTTCATAGGCATTCTTATGCTCAATATCTCCTAGAGGACCAGTGGAGTCATCCCCCAAAAGATGGCTCGGAGAGTTGTGAGAATCGTCGGGCCAACTTCCATGCCCTAGCTCGGATGCCCTAGGCACGGCGGCGGCGGCGCTTGACTCTTCATGGCTTGAATGGCTTGAGTCTTGTTCATGATGCGACGTAGTCACATCACAAGCACTCAAGGATATGCATGAAGGAAGTGAGGAACTAAAGCAAAGCAGGAAGTTTGCTTTAGAAGGAGAATACCACACATTCAAAATGATGGAAACTGAAACCATTTCTGAGTACTACTCACGCTTCAACAGGCTCATTGGAAAGCTAACAGCTACTGAGGTCATCCTTGATGCAGTCTCCAAATCACTGGTGGTCATCAATGGACTTAACTCTAAGTTTACCCTCATTAAGGGAATCATGAAGAACACCCCATGTATCCAATCTCTTCCCTTGACTCAAATCATAGGGAAACTGGAAGTTGAAGAAGGAGAACACACCAAAAGCAATGCTGATAAGAAACTGGAGAAAGGAATTGCCCTCAAAATCTCCAAAGCCTTCTCAAGGCTTGAAATGGAACAGGAGAACTCAGACTTAGAAGATGAGAAGGATGAACTTACAACTCTCTTCACAAAGAACATTAAAAAATTCTTTGTGAAGGGAAAGTTCCAAAAGGGCAGTTCCTCTCACACTGGATCAAGGAGAGATCTCAAAGATGTCTCTTGCTATGAGTGCAAGGAAAAGGGACACTACGCTAAGAACTGTCCCAACAAAGAAGACTCCAAAGAAGATGAAAGACCTCAAAGGAAAAAGGCTCTTGTGGCCTCATGGGAAGAAGACTCAGACAGAGTTCCTTTGATCAATTTTGAGTCTGTGAATGACCAAGGCGTTGATGCCCCTGACTAGTTCCTTTGAGTGTAGCTTTTGGATCAATTTGGTGCTAGCATGACCAAGGCGTTGATGCCACAAGTCCGTTTGATCATTTACAGTTGAGAGACAGAGTTTCTCCTTGGGAACGAAGGATGGGTCAACAACATACACATTATTGAGCATTTTACCTTTTAAGATGATTTGTCCCGAGGAGTCAAGGACGGTCATTCATTTGATTTGAATCTAACTTCATTGTCTCCTTGATCACACAGCTGTGACACACTAATTAGATCAAAAGCAAGATTATCAACAAGGTGGACTTTATTTACCTTAATGTGGTCATTGAGTTTCACAGTTCCTATTCCACAGATTTTCCCTTTGCTTTTGTCTCCAAAAGAGATGTTCCCTCCTTGGATGGGTTGAAGAGAGGTCATTTGATTTCTTCTTCCGGTCATATGGCATGAGCACCCACTATCAATGTACCATAATCGAGGTTGCCTCTCTTCTTTCTGCACACAAGGGAACTAAGATTTCTGAACCCAGTGAAGCTTGGCTTTACTGGGAAGATTAGCATGTGATTTATCATTTTGAGTCTGTGAATGACAAGGGAACTGATTTCTTTCATGGTAATATGCATTTTTCTCATTATCATAGTTCCTTTTCTTAGGACACTCAGTGTTGTAATGACCACTCATACCACAATAAAAATACAAACGATTGTACACAACATGTCCATATTTTCCCTTTCCTGGCCTAAAAGGTTTTTCATTTTTTCTTTTATTGAAATCAACATTATTTCTAACCTTACTATGAGCCATGTCCACGTACCTTTTGTGAGCAAAAGAGTTAGTGAACCACTTATCTTCAGGAGATACTTTCTCCTTTCCCTTAGGTTCCCTTTCAGGACTTTTGGAACTTTCTTTGAGACGCTTGGCAACCTCAGCCTTGTTCTCAAGAACCATGATCTTTTCTAATAGGAACTGATTCCTATCTCGAGTAGTCGCAAGAGAAGTACTGAGGTTCTCATTCATCTCAACGAGTTCACGTCTAACCTTTTCATTTTCAGCATCATCATTCAACTTGTTGTCAATGTATCCAACTCCATGACGTTGTTTCACAAAGACAGTTTGATTAATCGTTTTTTCATTTATAGAATCAGTGAGAGTATCTAACCTATCAATTATAGATTGAATCAAATCATTTCCAAATAGGTTATCATGCATAGGAACTGTAACCGATTCTATCTTAGACTCACTACAAGATTGGCAAGTTTTAAGGGAACTGTCATGCACATTCCTAAGTTCCATGAGTTTGGAGTGAGTTTCAGCTAGATCTTTCTCAGTTTCTTCAAGTTTCTTACTCCACACAGAATTCTCAACAGTCAAGCAAGTAATCTCATCTTCACAATCATCAAGTTTGTGTTGAAGGGAACTCGTTTCCTTTCCTAGTTTCTTTATGATTTTTAGAAGTTGTTTCTTATCACAATCAGCTAGAGTTCTTAGGAAGTCATCAGAAGTTACCTCAAGTTCTTCTGAGTCGCTTGAGTCTCCTTTTGCCATGAGACATCTTCCTCCAGAGAAACCACTCAGATCCAGTTCCTCATCTGAGTCTTCTCCCCATGATGCCACAAGAGCCTTCTTCCTTTGAGGTCTTTCATCTTCTTTGTTGGGACAATTCTTAGCGTAATGCCCCTTTTCTTTGCACTCATAGCAAGAGACATCCTTGAGATCTCTCCTTGGACCATTGTTAGAGGAACTGCCTTTTTGGAATCTTTCCTTCACGAAGAATTTTTTGATGTTTTTCGTGAAGAGAGCTGTAAGTTCGTCCTCCTCTTCTTCTAGGTCTGAGTTCTCTTGCTCCATCTCAAGCCTTGAGAAGGCTTTGGAGATCTTGAGGGCAATTCCTTTCTCCAGTTTCTTGTCGGCATTAGCTTTGGTGTGTTCTCCTTCTTCAACCTCCAGTTTCCCTATGATTTGAGTTAAGGGAAGAGATTGGATACCTGGGCTGTTCTTCATGATTCCTTTGATGAGGGTGAAATTGGAGTTAAGTCCATTGATGACCACCAGTGATTTGGAGACTTCATCAAGGGTGACCTCATCCGCGGTTAACTTTCCAATGAGCCTATTGAAGCGAGAGTAATACTCAGAGATGGTTTCAGTTCCCATCATTTTGAATGTGTGGTATTCTCCTTCTAAAGCAAACTTTCGGCTTTGCTTCAGTTCCTCACTTCCTTCATGCATGTCCTTGAGTGCTTGCCACATCTCTTTTGTCGTCTTGATTCCTATGACTTTGTCCATATCTTCTCTATCCAGTCCATTGAGAATGAACTGTCTAGCCTTGGCGTTTTTCTCCATGATGACATAATGCTCAAGTTTCCAATCTTCTTCCTTTTGGTTGAGATCGACATAGCCATCTCCATTCTCGACTATCCTCCAGCATTGGTAGTCATTGGTCTTTATGTGGCTTTCCATGCACTTGGCCCACCATGTTTCTTCTCCCTTCTTTCGGAGATGTGGCTTGTTGGTGGAGATTCCGAGCTCAAACTTGCTTGGCTGA
Organism: Rheum nobile; assembly: GCA_027886185.1. NCBI lineage: Eukaryota > Viridiplantae > Streptophyta > Magnoliopsida > Caryophyllales > Polygonaceae > Rheum > Rheum nobile. The sequence goes on from WOAB01000127.1 coordinate 898,753, forward strand.
GACATGATCTGCAAACTTAACAAAGATCTAGAGCTTTTCCCGCTCTGATACCAATTGTAGGATCGTGATTATTAGATTAATAATAAGGGAACTGAGAAAACAGATTACAGTTCCCTTCGCAGCGGAAATAAACAATCAAATAAATGAACAAGTTCCTTATAGTGGAAACCTTCGATTGCCAACTAGCAATCTAGGATAAAAACCACTACCTTTCTTCCGAAAGGATTTCAAGGTCTACTTCTTGATTTCTTATCTCTTTGGTTACAAATTATCCTAGGAACAAACACACAGTTTCTTTGCCTTACACACAGTTAGGCAATCCTAGATAACTTAACACAAATTATAATCAATCCAAGAAGCAATCCTTAGCACCAAGGAACTAACTCACTTACAGTCACATGAACTAGCACGCAACTCTCAGGTTCCTTGACTGGTTCCTCTTGATCTCAGTTTGCTTTTATGATCTTGTTTGAGAGCTTCACACTTTGATGTTTGCTATGGAGTGTGATTCTTGTGGTTGTGCTTTTTGTTGATAATGAAGCACACTCGCCTTTTATACTCCAAAGGCTGGTTCACTTCCAGTTCCCATCGAACTGAACTAGAAGCTCAATCTAATGGTGATCCATAAATCCCGTCAACTAGGTTGTCATAGATGTTTATGTGTGCAAGACAACTTCATTAATGAGCTAGGAAACAGTATGGGTCGTTAATAGCCGGCTGTGTCAGTCCGAGGATGATGGGACATTACATTTGCTTTTCGCCCACTTGCTCTGCGCCTCCTGGAATTCTTCTGACACATCTCACCTACCCTGGTTCCCACCAGCGGTGATGCGGTTCCCAAGCGCTAGCTCCTTTGTGGATTCGCCACTCTTCTCAAGCCTATACTTATTCAATAGACTTGTTTTATACATGTTCCCTTGTGAGCGCTTCCTCGCTTCACTTCCACTGAGTTCCCTTGCTGGCGAACTCCAGTTCCCATCAGCGCAAGCTTCTTGCTTTGCTATCCTTCTTTGTCTTGTTTGGCTTTCATGGTTTCAGTATATGTCTTGTGGTTCCTTTAAGCACATCTTTGAGATAAAACATTAGTCTTAAAGTATTTGTCATCTTCAAAAGTAGAGAAACTGAGGAAAGGAACTCCATGGGAACTGAGGTTCCTGAGTTCCATTTCCTAACAGGTTCAAATAAACAAATCTCAGTCTCCCTCTCCACCATAGAATCTGAGTACATTGCAGTTGCCTCTTGTTGTTACCAACTCTTATGGCTAAAGCAACAACTTGCGGATTTTGGTATGTCTTATGGTCCTCTCACTATTCTTTGTCATAATACTAGTGTTATAAACATTTCTAAGAATCCTGTTCATCATACTAGGACCAAACATATAGATATAAGGCATCACTTCCTTAGAGATCATGTTGAGAAAGGGAACATCATTATGGAATTTTGTAGGACTGGAGATCAGATTGCAGATATATTCACCAAAGCTTTGAATAGAGTTCCCTTCGAGAACCTTAGATTAGAACTGGGAATGATTCCTATAAACTAGTAGTTCCTTTAGTTTAAAGTTACTCTACAGTTCCCGTGATTGACTAGTTCAGATCCTTTTGCTTACTTTTGTCTTGGAATCATTGTGTTATCTCTTTTGCAATAGACCCTCATATCCATAATGGTTACTCAAAAGGCTTTGATAAATTTTTCTAGTTCTTCTCCTTGAATGTTCATTTTTCATTTTAACTCAATCATTGTCTAAGTTTCTTTGTTGGCCCAAAAGTCACAATCTGATCAGATTCTAACCCAATAATACAAGCCGAAATGATGATTGTGTACTATGACCCTCCCTTGCCTCATTGCACAATCTAATTTCCTATGATCCATCTCTTAACCCTCTTTGGAAATTAGTGTGTGATGCGATAAATAGCCTTCCCCGATTTCTTTTATGGGAATGTACTTTCATGTTCTATGTCTTAAATCCCCACATCAAAGGTTCCCATATATCCCTCTAGCACAATGAAAAAATCGCCAGAAAGGAACTAGGTAAGGCAGTTCTCCAAACGGCTAGTAGAAACTCGCTCTTCCCAAGACGACATTTATTGCAAATCAACAGCGTCAGAGACTCTGATCAGCCCTGCATTGTTGCCATTTTTTATCATTTTCTTTTTGAAATTGTGACCGTTGCAAAGCCGAAAAAGCTGTAAGTAAAAGAGCCGTTTCCAAATATCAGAGTTCCAAGAAATCTCTCTCCCCAACGACTTGATTCTCAACGGCTCCAAACGCTGCTGAAGGGTTATTTAGGGGCTCCTATTTGAATGAGCTGAGCACTCTGCTTCCCTTGCCCTCTCTAGATTTCTCATCCTCTCGCTTTCTCTCGTTCTCTTGCTCATTTCTCTCTCTCAAAAACACCAAACTCCTCAAATGGCCAACAAAGACCTCAACCCTCACCTTGCTCAATATGAGGAAGAAGCTGCTCTCCTCAGAGCCTTCAGAGAAAAGAGAGCCGTCTCATCCTCCAAATCCCTTGATATAACCCCCATAAAAAAAAACCCTTACCCAAGCAAACAGAAGAGGTGGAAAAGGAACTCCATCATGAATCTGAATCAGCTACTCGCACCGTCTTTGATGGCGGTTCCCATGATTCATCTCCAGACAAGGATACTCTGGAGGTTCACAGCTCCGATCCCTCGCCTGTCAGCCTCAAATCCAAGCCTGCTCCCTCAGTTGCAACCAGGCTCAAGCTTTGCAAGCGGAGTTCCCAGGCCCTGGTTCCCTTCAACCCTGCCTCAGAAGAGCCGACCCCCTCCAAAAAGCTAAAATCAACAGCCCTCTCTTCCTTGTCCACCAGAGCAATAACCTCCACCTCCACCCTGGGAAAAGTGTCTTCCTCCTTCGCTAAGAGGAAGATTCTCAAACCCCTCATCATTGGTGAGGAATTTTTGGCCCAGCCCCTTGAAGAGGAGGATGAAGCTCAATTCAGTGATGCCCTCAGCGCATTTCACTCTCTGCTCCAGTTCCAAGGGTGGGACCAGATCTTGGTGGAACCATTCTCCGTCTCAGATGAAGTTGTTCGAGTCTTCTACCAAAATATGACCTTTGTGCCAGCCAAGGCGGATTCTCCCTGCAACGATGCCATCGTTCAATGGAAGGGAACTATATTTCCTTTGTCCCCAAGCATCATTGCCTCTGCCTTAGGCATTGAGTACAGGCCTGGCTTTGGCATTCCGCATCAAAAGAAGACTTGGCCAAAAGTAAAAGGCTACAAAACCAATACTGAGGTGGTAAGCACGCTCTATGATGGCGACAATCCCAAGAATCTGCTGACCAAAGGGCTCTCTCTGTCCAACAAGCTGCTGCACTTCTGGATCATTTGGAATCTGGTTCCCAGGCAAGAGCACTGAGCCACAGTTCTCATCACAGATGCCATCCTTATGGAGAAAATTCTATCTGGGGAACAAGTTGATCTGCCTAAGCTGGTGCTAGCCCACATGCAATTCTGTCAATCCCATGAATCACATGCCTTGCCCTTTCCTCACCTCATAAAAAACCTTCTCTCAATGCTCAACCTGTATCCAGCCGACCTCAATGAAACTGCTTACAACAAGTTCCTCACCATGGCAACGGTGAAGAAGCTCAAAACCAAAGACCACCTGGATGCTCCCTCTGAAGTAAAAGCAGAATTGCCTAAGGAAAAGGCAAGTTCCCAAGCCACTCCAAGCTCTCTGCCTCCACTCTACCATGTCCAAGACTCCTCTGCGATCCTAGCTTCACTGGGTCGTATTGAAAAAGCTATCACGGATGGAACCAATGCTATCTCTCTTACCATCCGTGATCAAGTGATAGAAATGGGGAAGACCAGGAATGCAATATCCGGTCTAATGAGTGTGATTCAGCAAACCTTGGAGGCTGCAACTAGAGGAGCTCAAGCAGGCAAAGAAGAGGAAATTGAGGAACAGAAGGATGCTGAAGAGGAGGAGGACACTACGAAGCCATAGGAACGTCTCTCCTAGTTCCCAGTGCTATAAAGCCACATTGTGCTAGTAGTTCCTTAGGATCCTACCTGCCTCCCCTCTCCTTCTCTTATGTGTTTCAAGTTATTTGTGATCTTTTGTTTTTCTTCCCACTATGCATCATGGACACTGTATTGGCTTTAATGTCTAATGAACTTTTCTGGGTATGTTTCTAATGCATCATTTGTCTTTGCCTTCAGTTTCTATTATGGTAATTGTCATGGGTTTAAAGCAATTGTTTATTTCACATTGATATGCTACACTTGATAAGTTAATTGATCTTTTCGATGATGTCAAAAGGGGGAAGAATGGATAGAAACCTTGAACTCTTGGAACTACTGGACTTATAGGAAATCTAAACCCGTTCTGTTTCTAAGGGGGAACTCGAATAACTTAGTTCATTTGCTTAGGGGGAATTTACAACTATTGAATGTTCTTTCATTATTTTGTAAAGTTGTAAATCTCTTGGCTCAACTGTTCTCATAAATTTCATGTCCTTATTATGTTGCCAGGTTCCTTATATTTGTCATCATCAAAAAGGCAGAAATTGTTAGAAAATGGAACTCAGGAACCTCAGTTCCCATGAGAGTTCATTTCCTCAGTTTCTCTACTTTTGAAGATGACAAATACTTTGATACTAATGTTTTATCTCAAATATGTGTTTAAAGGAACCACATGACAGTTACTGAAACCATGGAAGCCAAACAAGACAAAGAAACCAAACAAGCAAGCCAAAGGAACCCAGAAGTGCAACACGTGACTCTGCTTTTCCCGATAAAGCTGGGAACGCTGAACCTCGGACAAAAGATGGTGAAAGCGACATGAGCAAAGCTTCTAAAACTTGCCACCATCCAAAGGAAAGCTCCAAGCTGTCCAGAACGCTGAACCTCGGACATTGGTCGGTGAAAGCGACATGTCAAAGAGCTTGTCACCATCCAGAGCAAAGTTCCAAAGTATCTAGGTTGCTGAACCTCGGACGAAAGGTGGTTGACAATGACATGACAGATTCTTCTGAAGCTGTTGACCAACCAATGTGGATTCTGAGTTGCCTAGGTTGTCGGTACATGTCTAAGTCAGCGTGAATCAAGGATCACCACACAACCTAGGTCAAGCTTGCTCTGTGGGAACCGAGAGAAGACTCAACCTCGAGAATACACTATATAAGGAAGACAAGCTTCAGTGTTATTCTCAAGCACTACAACAAGAATCACACTTCATAGCAAACATAAAAGTGTGAACTCTCAACAAGATCATCAACTCAAACCAAGATCAAGAGGAACCAGTCAAGGAACCCGAGAGCTGTGTGCTAGTTTCTGTGACTGTAAGTGAGTTAGTTCCTTAGTTCTTAGGACTGCTTCTTGGATTGATTATACTTTCTATTAAGTTTATCTAGGATTGTCTAACTGTGTATAAGACAAAGAAACTGTGTGTTTGTTCCTAGAGTAACCTGTAACCGAAGTGATAAGAAATCAAGAAGTAGACCTTGAAATCCTTTCGAAAGAAAGGTAGTGGTTTTTATCCTAGATTGCTAGTTGGAAATCGAAGGTTTCCACTATAAGGAACTTGTTCATTTATATTTGATTGTTTATTTCCGCTACGAAGGGAACTGTAATCTGTATTCTCAGTTCCCTTGTTCTTAATCTAACAATCACGATCCTACAGCCTTAGTTATTGTCGTGGCTCGACTTGGTACTCTTCCACATCAACTCGGGTTGCTCATAGCAACTGAACTCCTGGGGTCTAGATCAGGGGGGGTGCCTCTTTGTATGCTCTGTATTGAGCTTTACCCCCAATCCCCTACACTTCATGATGGGTGGACCGCTGTTTACATCCATGATTGCACTTGCCGTCTTCATAAATGGCCTACCCAACATCTCAGGGGCTGCATGTTTGTCTTGCCCCGTATCCAGCATGGAGAAAATTTCCCTTTTACTCCCAGTTTCTTTCTTGTGCTTCCCCTTCGGTTTCTTTTTGATCTTGCACAGCGCCCTTAAAATTTGTGTGCAGCGAGGAGTGTTGTTTTCCAATTCTACCAAGGGAATGGTTGCCTCGCAGATACTGAAGGTTTCATAGAGCTCTTTGTTGTTCTTCAGACTTCGAGTATCTTGTAATGCCTCAGGGAAGGGTACGACGGGGTGCAGCGAAACAAGCGGAGAGGAGTTGGGACTCACATACTCATCATAGGCAGCCTCGAGAGGGTCAGGGGCTGCAGGAACGTTTCCGCAATCGCGGGCATCTTTCCGCGGTCGCGGATCTTCTTCAAACAGAGCCTCGTCTTCAACGATTTTTCCGCGATCGCGGAATTTATTCCGCGGTCGCGGATTTCTCTCGAACAGCTCTTCAAAGGGGATTTTTCCGCGGTCGTGGAATTCGATCCGCGGTCGCGGAAAGGCGTCGATTTCTCCCTCCTTCTCAGTAATCAATCCATGGTCGAGGCCCTCTTCCTCGCGGTCGAAGAATTCTTCCTGCTCTCGGAAAAAATCTTCTTCAGAGAGCACATCGCGGCACACCTCCCACGGTCTCGGGTTTTCTTCTTCCAACATCTCGTTGTATTCTGCTCCCGTCTCACTAATTTGTTCTTCCCTTTCAGCTAAGGGGGCGACATGCAGCTGCTCAGTACTTTAGAGGGTCATTGAAAAGACATCCTCTCTCTGGTGCACTACTGGGTGAGATGGTAGTGTCGCTGACGCCATGGCTTCCATTCTGCTCATTGCTTGAGCCATTTGCTCCATCGAGTTCTCCAAGATCTGGTTAGTGGACTTCGTCACTTGTTCAAGTTGGATCATGCTTTGCGTAAGAGAACGAAACATATCCTCAGCAGACATGGAGGAACTTGGAGTGGATACCGGTGGGCTATGCTCATAGGTTGGACTATACTATTGTGGAGTGTCCTGTTGATAGTACGAATGTGGCTCCGGATAGAACTCCTGGTAGTTAGGACCATAACAAGGGTATTGCTGGTTCCCATAACTCGAATTGGGGTGATCTCCCCACCCTGGAGTGTATGCATAAGAGTATGGGCCATATCGCGGTTCCTGCCGGAATTGGGGAAATCTCTCCATCTCTGTATCACAATCAAAAAGGGAAAAATCAGTAGCACGGGTGTGGACCGTAAGATAGGTCCACACAAAAATTGGCACACAAACACACACAAAGAAAAATTAAAACTTGCCTCCTCGGCAACGGCGCCAATTTGATAAGGGCTAAAGTCGTATCGCCTAATCAAAATAAATCCTAAACAAACCTAAACAAGTAGCAAAGGCAAGCAAGAGTCGAATCCCACAGGGAGAAAGTAATCTTTCAAAGTGCAAAGTCGTATGTCAAAGGTAACAAAAGGGGGTTTTGTTGATTGTTTGATTGCAAGTAAACAAAGTAAATGAAATAACAAAGATGGTAATCAATTGGGAAAAAGTACTTAGCCAGACAGATATCAACCATTCATTTGATTGGTTGATCCTAGATTCTCTCTAATTTCTTCCTATGAATGTTCTTATTCCTTTTCGTAAGTTTATAAACAGGACAAACAGACCCTGAGAATACTAACTATTAAATAACCATGAAAATCTCACAATTCAATTCAACAACAGCAATGAGCACAGGAATTTCGATAGATACATGCAAGAGTAGCAAACAGTCATACTATTGCATGCAATTAATTCTCTCTACAATAAACCAGTCCAAACAGTTCTTAGAATATTGCAGTTGCTACACATGAATAGGGTAACTCAAACAGTGTAATACCCCTCATTTTTAGTAAGGGTATTTGGGTAATTTTCCCAACCATCGTTCTGTAATCATTTCACATTTGGCGAAGTTCGGGATTTCTGTAACGCGTATTATCTCTGTAATAATTCCCTGAGCATTATAATATACATTCGATGTATTTTGGAGGCTTAAAATATTTGTTTGGGTACAAATATTAATTATTTCAAGATTTTATCACGTGTTCAATTGTTTCTCTGGAAAAAGGATGCAAATAGGCCTTTTCTGCGACCGCGGCAGATTTCTGCGACGGCGGAAAATGAAGCGTCGTCAGCCTCGCGAACAAGCATTTTTCCGTGATTGCGGAATATTTCCGCGACCGTGGAAAATGCTTCGAGCATCGTCTTCAATGGCTCGCCGGTTGGTTGGCCATCGATTCGCCGAGGGGGGGATCCAGAGTGATTCGTCTGGCCAGGCATTGGGGGTTGCTCGGTGGCTATAAAAGGAAGGCCAGGATGGAGGTGTTTGGCATCCGAAATCCAATCCCTCTCTCTCGCTCGTCTCGCCGGAAATTTGTGTCGTCGTTGGAGCTCTCGCCGGTGGTTTTAGTGCTCGAGTGGTGGTGCATTGGAAGCACAGTGGAGTAAGGAGTCGAAGCCCTCTCGCTCGGAGCCTTGTCGTGTCATCGCCGGTGAGGAATTGTCCGATTAGGGTTGTCGGGTTCATGGCTGCGACCGCGGACGATGTCCAGATGTCCGCGACCGCGGAATCCAAGCCGCAACCGCGGTTTGCCTTAGCAAACGCGATCGTGGCCTTGGACAATCCGGTCACGGATGGGACCCTTGTTCTTTCGTTTCCTTTCATTTCCTTAGATTCGTATTATTTAATTATCGAATCTAACCTAGGGTTTCATTGTGGGTTCGTTGTCGTAGGAATCTGTAATCCGATTCCGTTCCCAGTTCCGGACCCAGGAACCCGTCGTCATTCGTTCGTTTGTCTCGATCAAGACAAGTGGCGGTTCGCTCTTGCTCATCATTCCGTGTTTCTGTTAATTATCAATTCCTTTTAATTGTTAATTAAAATGGGATGAATGTTGTTTTCGTTTGGGAACAATTTTTATAAACATATGTGATTAAAATGTGACATTATAATAGGTTGTATATACTGCTAGAAACAACGCTATTATATCTGTAATTACCATGATGGTATTGGTGTGGACTATTGTGTGGTTTTAACTGTTTAGTTAGAACGAGTATTCGTAGGGATGCTATGTACCTCGCGAGGTCTAGTCGTTTCTTTATAACTGGTATTAGGAGGATTTTTCCCTAGTACTCTCTCTGGTCATGACTGTACCCTTACTCAAGGTAGGTGCACACAGCTGGTGCCGACATTCGGAATTTATTCCCTCTGATATCTCTCATGATGAGATGATATATCTTAAAAGCTTATAACGTAAATGTGTGTTTTGGAATTTAATAAGATAAGTGCGTTATGCACATAATTAATATACCCTCGGGCGAGGAGTATAACGTGGAAACCGCCCGGACTTCGATTAGAGTAAGTCCTCCTTCCAAATATGAATTCGCATTGCGCGGTGAGGTTGGTCGTGGACCCAAATGGTCAAGTCTTTTTAAAAGCTTGTGTGAAATTATAACGTTTCCAAACATTTGTCATACTTTCCGATAAGACTCAATCTTTTGGAGTCTTCTCTTTATACGTTTCCCTAAGACTCGATCTTTTGGAGTCTTCTCTTGATCATTCTGTTTCGTATCTTTCCGTAGAAGTATTGAGGTTCACTATCATCATCGACTTTCATTCGAGAAGCGATGGGTGTAACCTAATACTACTACTTAGAACTTTTATGTTTTACCCTTGCATAGTCTTTCATTAGACTAACCAATCGGTTATTTCCCTTGCATGGTTGGCTGGTGTCATCCGTCTCATACGGCACATCAGGAAAACTTCCATTCCGTGAAGGCTAGAACCCGACGATGAAGGCAGATGGAGTTTTTAAGATTTTCATCAAGGTTGAAGATCCTAGGCGTGAGATCGCTCCGATCAAGACCCTTATATTGTTTATTATTAAAAGACTTCTATTGTATTAAAACATATTCTGTATTTTGAATGTATTTGGAATTTACAGATGTAATCTGAGACTTGGTTTAAATAAATATTATGATATTTCATATTACCCGTGTTATTTTCATGATTTGTATTAATGGTTAAGCCTTGGGTGGCTTCGGATGTGGAATCTGAGGTCACTGGCGGTAATACTTTCAAGGTAATATTTGGGGGTGTTACAAACAGTAATTACCAAACCCTAGCAATAGACAATTACTAATAACAACGAGTTGCGTCCAACAAGCGAAATCAGTAAGAATCAATGGGATGAAGCACAAGAGAATCAATACATTCAAAGGAAAAGAAATAGAATTAGAGTCTCACAACCATTATTCAAACGAAGGCTTCAATCGTCGGACTAAGCAAATGTTGATTAGTTCTTCATAGTTCGAAAAGGGAAAAACAACACTGAATAATGAACGATCCTAGTCTAGATGATGAATGGAGGCTATGGAACTAGGTTTTAAATAACCTAGAAACCAAAACCTAAAGTAAAAAGATAACAAACCTAATCCTAAAAGGAAAATAATATAAAGTACGAAATAAGAAAAGAAAATAAAACCGGAAAAAAGTAAAAATAAAGAACTTCGGAGAATTCTCGCGCCTCGCTGTCGTGTGCTTCCGCGATCGCGGATGGAATTCCGCGGTCGCGGAAAATTCAACCTGCCTCGCCCTTGCTCTCGACTTTGCCCTTTTCGCTGAAGGATATTTCCGCGGTCGCAGAAAATGCAATTTTCTACTCGTTGTTCTCGAATTCGCCGCGATCGTCCTCCGTGCTCATCCGCGGTCGCGGCAGCTTCCTTCTTCGACTCTTCTCAGTCTCCTCAAGTGGTCTTCTCCTCATCTTCTGGATGTCTTCATTTTAAGCTTCTCCAAACCACTAAAGTCATACTTCTACTTCTCAACTCCAATCTCTACAATACGCTCTAAACATATCCAAATGGTACCCAAAACATCGGTAACAACTCCTAGTTAAACCCTACAAAGTAGCGCTGATCAGATGCCGATGACAACGCGATGCGCTCCCCTCCTGCAACGTGCTCCAGCTCCACAACGCTAGTGACTTTGAAGGGCAAGTGTGAGAATCGCCTATTGCTTGCACGCTCCAGGGACCACACCCCCGTTTTTCAGGGACGCCAATCGTGTTTTTTTCTAGTTCTTGACGCGTGTCTTTTGAATGTCATGGACTTGGTTGATTTACCCCCTGTGGTGTCGTCTCTTTTATAGGAATTTAAGGATGTGCTTCCAGAGGATCTCCATGCAGGTTTGCCGCCTATGCGAGGCATAGAGCACTAGATTGATTTTGTGCTCGGCGCCTCGTTGCCCAATCGCGCTGCCTACCGCGCTACGCCAGAGGAGACCAAGGAGTTGCAGCGCCAGGTCTAGGAGTTGATGGACAAGGGATACGTCCGTGAGAGCCTTAGTCCCTACGCTATTCCAGTCATTCTTGTCCCAAAAAAGGATGGCTCGTGGCGCATGTGTGTTAATTGCCACGTGATCAACCAAATCACGGTGAAGTATCGCCATCCTATTCCTAGACTAGATGACATGCTAGATGAGCTTCATGGAGCCACTTTGTTTTCTAAGATAGATTTGAAAAGTGGCCATCACCAAATTAGGATGAAGGATGATGATAAATGGAAAACGGCATTAAAGACCAAGAGCGGTGTATCACCCCCGACTTATGTCGGTAGTGTCACACGCTAGTGACCTCAGACGTTAATGCCCAAAGTCACCACATGCTTTAATCGGAACAATTAAGCTTAAATACATACGTAAATATTAAATATCGAAAGGATAACCAGCGGAAGACATTTTAAATGAATAAGACTTAACCTTTTTATTAAGATTCCTCTCGTAAAATGAGAAGGACGGTTTTACAACAAAGTATAACGACAGCGAAAGGCTCTTTCAAAATAGTCTTAATTACATGACTATATAATACATTTATTTCAAAGTAAACATATACGCCTTGGAAATATTACTTCTTAAAACGCAAACTTCAACTGCAAGCCTTCTCTTCAACTGGTTACTTCGATCGTCGGGGACAAACCTCTGATGTCCCGTATAGGACGGATGACACCAGCCAACCATGCAAGGAATACAATCTGGTTGGTTAGTCTATTGAAAGACTATGCAAGGGTGATAACAAAATGGTTCTAGTGATCATAACCGTTTACTATCATTGTCCCTCGAATAATAACCGAAGGAATGATACATAACCCGAAACTTTCACGGAATGATAGAAAAATATATGCAACGAAAAGAAGACTCCAACGGAACCGAGTCATATAGGAAAATATGAAGAATTGTTTGGGAACGTTAAGTTTTCACACAAGTTTATAAAACATGACCTTGATTATTTGGGTCCACGACCAACCTCATCGCGCAATGCGAATCCAGATTGGAAAGAGAACTTACTCTAACAAGAGTCTGGGCGGTTTCCACGTTGTACTCCTCTCCCGAGGGTATATTAATTATGTACAAAACGGCACTTATCTTATTTACTTCCAAAACGTACATTTAACGTTAAAGCTTTTAATCCACACCAATCTCGCAATGAGATATATAACATGGGACGAATCCCGAATTTTGGCACTAGCTAAGTGCACCACCACCTATATTCAGATAGGGGTACGTCATGACCAAATGCATTAGGGAAATAATCCTCCTAACGCAAAGTTATAAAAAAACGACTATACCTCGTAAGGTACATAGCGTTCCTACGAATACTCGTGATAAACTAGCATTTATATGTCCACATCAATGCACAACAAGTCCACATCGACTATAACTAGCACCCTATAAAAATAATATATATATATGAGGGTCGTAACTAGCATATTATACAACCTAATAATAAGGTTTACTTAACACATTTAATTTACACACACAAGTTCCCAAACGACAATTAAGAAGATTATTATCCCAACTTAGTTAACAATCAAATAATTGATAATCAAGGGAAACATGGAATAATGAGCAAGAACGAACCGCCACTTGCCTTTGATTACGAAGCTTGACGAAAAAACGAACTCGCTTGCTTTACGAAAAGCACTTAATCTCCCAAACGCGGCCCAACAGCACCTCGTCGGAACTTGGGCAAGTTGGGGCGGCTCCAGTGGTCCTCCGGCGGCGCAACCTTGGGGCTTTCGAAGAGGACTCTTGGGCGCAGCTATGGATGTGGCTAATTGCTCAAACTAAGCTCCACAACACTCGAATTCCTCTCACGAATAGCTCGGGAAGGCATTTTAGGGTTCTTCGATTTGAAGCTCGAATTGGATGTCTTGGGGGTGAATTTGGGGTCCTATTTATAGGGCTTTTGAAGAAGGGAATATACCAAGCATAATCCCTCCATTACTTCGTCCCAATTGAAGACGATGTTATCGAATTTTGTCAATCTTCAATTCGATGCCACGAACGACACGTTGGATAAATTGGACAAATCCCGTCGTCATTGAATCCAATTAAATGATGGATTACGTGTAGGATAGGCTCCTCTTAAATTCCCATGGTTTAATTCGATCGATCGGATCCGAAGAGGGTTGAAAATCCGCCATTGAAGGCTTATATGGAGCTTGCGTGAAAATGGCTGAAGGTTGAAGAAAGGCTTTTGGCTTAATTACAATCGTGGCCCCCAAATTTCAGCTTATTGCACATTTTGCCCAACTTTCTTAAGTTGTCGCAAAAATGCCCTTATTTTAACTTTTATAAATCACCCAAACTTATTTATTTATTTTAACACCTATTATAATTATCATATGATAATTTATACCAAAAATTATCATAGTCCACATTTGAACCTAAGTTCTTTAAATTTTAAATTATTCCTCTAAAAGAAATAAAATCAATTTTAAAACTTTTATTTTTACCACTCTAAAATTACTATTTTACCCTTCTATTTTAGGTGGGTTATTACAATACTATCCCCTTAAAAATAGTTTCGACCCCGAAACTAACACCTCGACCCCAAAACTAACACTACCAAGTTTAGAGGGATCGATTTCCACATTAACCTCTCCACTTGAGTTTAGTATCCTCAATTATTTCGTACTCGAAATTAATCCTTGGAAAGTCGATCTGTTTCTTCAACCATGACATCACCTCAAATATATCGTTTCCAAATTTTATTATATACACTTTCTCTTAATATATCCACAAGATTTTAACTACCTTAGAATCATAGTCTCCAAAATCATCACAACGATCTTATTACACCTTAAGCTTGAGAAGACACTTTTTCTTTCAACTTTTCTCTTTATAAGTGACTCTCAAAGATCATACCTAATCTTCCTTAAGTTGATATCCTTAAATAATTTTGTCTTCGTAACCTATATCACCCAAGTCAAACTATTTCTTCGATCATGATTCCACCTACTACATACTGCCTTCGTTCATTACCCTCGTTAGAATCGATATAATCATCCACAAGATTATGATTACCTTAATCAGAGTATCCATTATAGTCTCCAATATAATCACGTTATTGTACCCTACTCATCATAAAGATCTTGATATTCTCAAGCAGAAGAATACAATATTTCCTTACCAACTTTCTTTCGATGATCAGATCCTCAAAGTACAACTCACTTATACCCCAAACTTAGTACCCCCAATTGTCATATCGGCTTACTCTGTACATATGCACCTCATCCATTTCATTATTTACCTTAATTAAATTTGGCCCTTATGCCAACTATTAACCCAAAAATCTTTCCATTAATTAGGCTTTTAACATAATATCTTTAAGATTCCTTGATCCTTTTTACAATTAACCACACAACATCTTATTCATGTTTTCCTCAAACATGATGTTAATTAATCCGTTAATCACGATTATAATCACTCACCTTATTCATCCAACACGTGTTATAAGATTACCTTAATAGACATAGATCACTTTTTCCTCAATACCATTTGAAAAAAATCCATACACTTACGTGATCTCATACTATTTAATCCACCCAAATTACAACAAACCTTTTTCCGACTGAGTTTGCTATTCTCCCATAAATCCTTACATACTTAATCGTCCTCACACAATTTATCATAACAAATTAAGCAACCTTTTTGCTTTACCGAAATTTACTATTTACCCAAGACTTAATCGTCTTAATACTCTTATGTCCTCATATCATTTCCTTAAGAAAGCCTCACAACAAAACCTCAAATAGGTATTCCACAAATAATACTTTCACAATCTTAGCTTCTTCCAAAAGCTTTTAACACTAGTCCCACAACGTACACACCCGCTTATAAACCCCACAATTATAACTCTTAATTTTAAAGTTTTACTCCAGATCATATTAGGGTACGATCATTTTAGGGAAAACAAACTCCTTATGAAATATCTCTCTTATACATTTATTCACTTAAATATATAATTTATACAACTCTCTCATCTAATGCTCAGAGTACGCACATGAGGAATAACCTCAAACTCCATAGAGCATTACTACACACACCAAATCCTTATAGCAAGGAATCCTTACAACATTAACCTCTCGAGACAATGCTCATGAATTCGAGCGAAGGGGACAAATAATGTCAATACCCAACTTGACATTATTTCAAGAAGAGAGAGGGGTTCTTACGAATAGTTTTGACCTCGAAACTAGCGCTAACAAGGTAGGGAACAATCACACATGCCCCAACCCACGCTGTCCTTTATGAGTCCAGACAGTCTTTATCAACACGTGACATGTACTACTCTTGCCACTCAAGGATTCTCGTATGTACGAACAACTTGCAAAAGTAACAAATCTAGTAATTTCCGGAACAAGGAAACACTTCTTTATTATTCAAAACATTACAATAAAAC
Organism: Rheum nobile; assembly: GCA_027886185.1. NCBI lineage: Eukaryota > Viridiplantae > Streptophyta > Magnoliopsida > Caryophyllales > Polygonaceae > Rheum > Rheum nobile. Next base: position 914,395 of record WOAB01000127.1, read on the forward strand.
GATTGACAGAATGTCAAACAGACAGATTACTAAACTATGGAGACTATCGACACAAGTCATCGCTCCTTATTCATCAAGTGTATAACTCGTGATTTACACTATTCACTTTGATTAAATTTGGCATTTATGCCCATCTCTAACTCAAAACTTTTTCCAAAGAAAATTTAACATTCAAAATAATTCATCTCTAACTTAAGATCCTTATTTTGCTCAAAATAATCACACAACATTTTATCCCTATTTTCCTCAAACACAATTTTGATAATTTCTTTAACACGTTTGTGATCAATCATTTTATTTTATCCAAAATGTGTCACAAGATCACCTTAATAATTATAAATAACCTTCTCATCAAGCTTAGATGGCCAGAATTTATAAACTTATTTTACCCCATGTTTTAATCAACACAATTCAAAACAAACTTTTACCGACTGAGTTAATTATTCACCAATAAACACTTAATTTCCCCCACACAATCTATTATCCCAATTAAAGCACACTTTTTGGCTAACCAAATTTACCATCTACCTCATATTAAATCACTTAATAATCCTCATATCATTACATTACTTCCTAAAAACATGTCCTTATAATGTCATTTATCACTTGAGTAAGTTTCTCCAATTAAAACGTTTATACACTTAGCTCCTTCCAAAAGCTCTAAACCATTAGGCCCATAAGGAATACACCTACTCATAATCACAACGTTTAAATCCTTATATGTTTAAATAATAAACCATTAATCGCATTATATTGCGATCTTCTTAGGGAAAAACAACTCTTAGTAATTTCTTTTTTTTCCCAAAACGAACCACATAAGGTATTACTCTTATTCCTCAAAATATCATATCGATAAATGATTCATTACCAATAAAATCAATCACTTTTGTCATAATCCTTCAATAGATATATACGAGTAACATTTGTTACCTTACTCCTTAAGCGCACATAAGACAAATCTCTTTACTAAATCCTTTAGTTTATCGAAATCCTCAACATAACCTATTCTTATACTATAACCTTTAAATTTAAGTAAGCTTCCTCCCAATACAATAGCTTCACAACTTAATCTTCCAAGAAAGAGTTATACAATAAATCTTATAATAAAGTCCTCACGTTTAAATTACTAAAATTTTATATTCTAGAACATCACTCGTTTTAGATTGCAATTCCTTAGGGAGAGACATCTCTATATGATTTATAGTTTTCTCAACAATTTATTCACTTAAATAAATAAATTATAAAACTCACAACTAAGTATTTTAAGCTTTTTATTAGCTCACCACATGCACTTTACCACAACAAATGCTCGGAGTATACACACGAGAAATAATTCTCAACTCCATAGAGCATTAACCACACACACACCCAATTCCTTATAAATAAGGAATTTCGACAAAACTACACTCACGAGACAACGCTCGACAACTCGACTGGAAAAGAAAATAATGCCAATACCCAACTTGACATTAGAATTTCCAACTTATACGTGACACTTCAATTACTACGTTATGATACGAATTGTAAGGGTCCAAACAAATAACTTTATATTAGTTTGACTGACCCTCCACCATTAACCTTAAAACGATCTTCTTCTCCTCCTTGAGAATGGATCAATTAGGAGAAATGTCAACCTTTAACTGACATTAAACCTAAGAATGGACGATAACCTTAAGAATGGATCTAAGGAATAGGTAACCAAATCGAAGCTTGCAGAAGTTTGAAAACACACTCTAAAATACTTTAGATCACACTTTAAGTTAACTCTTCATCCCCTTATCGTTTTACAATACAAATTATTTATAAACACTTTTATAATTAAATTACTAGCATCGTCCTTTTTAAAAAAATCCACAAGACCACAACCACTTTCAAAATTGCACTTTAAAATTATTAAATGAATTTAACTTTCTTGTTTAAACACAATTATTATATAAACTAAAGTATTATAAGTCTCTTTTATATTTAGAACACAAAGTTATCACTTCTTTAAGTACCTTTAACAACTCTCAAAACTACACTTTTAAAATAATAGACAATAAATTTAATTTCAACCGTTATAACGTCATTTTAATAAGGACTATAAAATAACAGTTAATGTCCTAATATTTAAACCATTATTTTAAATTACATTCTAAGAGGACATAAAACTTTAAATTTAATACTAACATTTAAACTCTTGAAATTCCAAGAATAAAATAGTTTGAAAATAGTTTCGAAATTAATTTTCGAAAATTCTCAAACCTAACAATAGGCCAAAAATTTTAAAACCTGGCTCTGATACCATAATTGTAACACCCCCGACTTATGTCGGTAGTGTCACACGCCAGTGACCTCAGACGTTAATGCCCAAAGTCACCCCAGGCTTTAATCGGAACAATTAAGCTTCAATACATACATAAATATTAAATATCGAAAGGATAACCAGCGGAAGACATTTTAAATGAATAAGACTTAACCTTTTTATTAAGATTCCTCTCGTAAAATGAGAAGGACGGTTTTACAACAAAGTATAATGACAACGGAAGGCTCTTTTAAAATAGTCCTAATTACATGACTATATATTACATTTATTTCAAAGTAAACATATACGCCTTGGAAATATTACTTCTTAAAACGCAAACTTCAACTGCAAGCCTTCTCTTTGACTGGTTACTTCGATCGTCGGGGACAAACCTCTGATGTGCCGTATAGGACGGATGACACCAGCCAACCATGCAAGGAATAAAATCTGGTTGGTTAGTCTAATGAAAGACTATGCAAGGGTGAAAACAGAATGGTTCTAGTGATCGTAACCATTTACTATCATTGTCGCTCGAATAATAACCGAAGGAACGATACATAACCCGGAACTTTCACGAAATGATAGAAAAAGATATGCAACGAAAAGAAGACTCCAACGGAATTGAGTCTTATAGGAAAATATGAAAAATTGTTTGGGAACGTTAAGTTTTCACACAAGTTTATAAAACACGACCTTGATTATTTGGGTCCACGACCAACCTCACCGCGCAATGCGAATCCAGATTGGAAAGAGAACTTACTCTAACAAGAGTCTGGGCGGTTTCCACGTTGTACTCCTCGCCCGAGGGTATATTAATTATGTGCAAAACGGCACTTATCTTATTTACTTCCAAAACGTACATTTAACGTTAAAGCTTTTAATCCACACCAATCTCGCAATGAGATATATAACATGGGACGAATCCCGAATTTTGGCACTAGCTAAGTGCACCACCACCTATATTCGGATAGGGGTAGGTCATGACCAAAGGCATTAGGGAAATAATCCTCCTAACGCAAAGTTATAAAGAAACGAATATACCTCGTAAGGTACATAGTGTTCCTACAAATACTCGTGCTAAACTAGCATTTATATGTCCACATCAATGCACAACAAGTCCACATCGACTATAACTAGCACCCTATAATAATAATATATATAAGGGTCGTAACTAGCATATTATACAACCTAATAATAAGGTTCACTTAACACATTTATTTTACACACACAAGTTCCCAAACGACAATTAAAAAGATTATTATCCCAACTAAATTAACAATCAATTAATTGATAATCAAGGGAAACATGGAATAATGAGCAAGAGCGAATCGCCACTTGCCTTTGATTACGAAGCTTGACGAAAAAACGAACTCGCTTGCTTTACGAAAAGCACTTAATCTCCCAAACGCGGCCGAACATCACCTTACCAGAACTTGGGCAAGTTGGGGCGGCTCCGGTGGTCCTCCGACGGCGCAACCTTGGAGCTTTCGAAGAGAACTCTTGGGCGCAGCTACGGATGTGGCTAATTGCTCGAACTAAGCTCCACAACACTCGAATTCCTCTCACGAATAGCTCGGGAAGGCATTTTAGGGTTCTTCGATTTGAAGCTCGAATTGGATGTCTTGGGGGTGAATCTGGGGTCCTATTTATAGGGCTTTTGAAGAAGGGAATATACCAAGCATAATCCCTCCATTACTTCGTCCCAATTGAAGACGATGTTATCGAATATTGCCAATCTTCAATTCGATGCCACGAACGACACGTTGGATAATTTGGACAAATCCCGTCGTCATTGAATCCAATTAAATGATGGATTACGTGTAGGATAGGCTCCTCTTAAATTCCCATGGTTTAATTCGCTCGATCGGATCCGAGGAGGGTCAAAAATCCGCCATTGAAGGCTTATATGGAGCTTGTGTGAAAATAGCTGAAGGTTGAAGAAAGGCTTTTGGCTTAATTACAATCGTGGCCCCCAACTTTCAGCTTATTGCACATTTTGTCCAACTTTCTTAAGTTGTGGCAAACATGCCCTTATTTTAACTTTTATAAATTACCCAAACTTATTTATTTATTTTAACACCATATTATAATTATCATATGATAATTTGTACCAAAAATTATCATAGTCCACATTTGAACCTAAGTTCTTTAAAATTTAAATTATTCCTCTAAAAGAAATAAAATCAATTTTAAAACTTTTATTTTTACCACTCTAAAATTACTATTTTACCCTTCTATTTTAGGTGGGTTATTACAAGCGGGCTCTGTGAAAAGTGGCTACTTTTGGAAGTCTTTGTGGTCGAAATTGGAGACGCACTTGCTATTTTCCACTAACTATCACCCCCAAACTGAAGGCCAAACGGAGGTCACTAATAGGACTTTAGGCACTTTATTGCGTACTATGTTGAAGTCTAACCTCCGTAGGTGGAAAGAATGCTTGCCCTTTGTTGAGTTTTCTTACAACAGGTCCATGCATTCGACGATGAAGATGAGGTTGTCTACGGCCTCAACCCACACACCGCTGGATTTGACGCCTCACCCCATGAAAGACGAGGAGGTCGTCAAAGGCCTGCAATGCGCAGAGTTTGTCCAAGCACTGCACCAACGGACTAGAGCATAACTTGAGCGCCGCACGACGCAATACAAGGTGCAAGCTGACTGCGGCCGGTGCCGAGTGATATTCGAGCCCGGCAACATGGTGTGGCTCCACCTTCGCCACAAGTGCTTCCCAGCCAAGAGATGTAGCAAGCTTGATGCCCGCGGAGATGGACCCTTCAAGGTTCTGGAGTGCCTTGGCGACAACGCGTATTGCCTTGAGCTTCCTGACGACTATGGCACGCATCCGAGCTTCAACGTGGTTGATTTGTCTCCCTACACTCCCCTTAATCAAGATGAGGATGAAGCGGGGATGCTTTGCTGCCAAGAAGGGGAGAATGATGGCTCCATACCCTCACCCTTGACAGCGAAGGACGAGGAAGGCAAGATGAGTGTCCGCTCCAACGGACCCGTGACCAGAGCATGAGCCAGAGCCATCACGCAAGCCACCTAATCCGTGTTCACGAGATGCCTCAGAAGCTTCGGCAACGTCACTGAGCCCATAGGCGTGACCGCAGTCACGTTTTTGGGTTTTTAGGTTATTTAGTCGAGACGCCGCGGCGCGCGCCCCCTGTGTCGCGCGCTTCGCGTGACACTCCCAATGTCGCGCGCTTCGTGTGATGATGTCCTTGCGCTGCCCCTGCAGCGTGCTCCGCGTGACACTCTTTGTGTGGCGCCCCATGTCGTGCGCTCACTGGCAGTGAGCGCACGCCCCCTATCCTGTTTTCTATCTTTAAGCAATTTAAGGTTATTTGAATGTTTTTAGACTATTTTGGGAAAATTGCTATTTTGAGGTTTTTATGCTTGACGTGGCGCGTCATGTGTCATGGGCCGCACATCCAAGCCCGTTAGTTTTACTTAGATTATTTTATATCTTTTAGCTTAGCTTAGTCTATAAATACTTGTTATTTCCCTTTGAGACAATGACATTTAATAGCTTTAGTTTATCAAAGTTGAGGTTTATCTCCTTGCTTGAGCTTTAGGCATCACCCCTATCTTGTTGTGATTTTATCTATCAATTCAACTCGTCTCTTCGAGTCAAGACTCATCTTTCTGAGTCCAAGATACGATCGTCACTTTGATCGTCATCAAGATCCTCTCTTGGATCTCTTTCGGCCATCTCTTTGGTCACTACATGCTTGATCTCTTTCGAGTGTCCCTTCAATCGAATTCCTCTCGGATTTTCGTGCAATTCATCAAGGGTGTGCACCCAAGGCTTCCACGGCAACCACGAGAGAAAATCCATCACTTTGGCGAGCAAGAAACCTCGAAGGCATTGCAAAGACAAAAGATCGTCGCTTGGCTTGGCTTAGTTGCGTCTCAGACACTTGCGATCGACTCAACGGGGAATTTCGCATCACCATGGAGCAATTGAAGCAAACGAGTAAAAAATCGGACGAAATTGGCTATGGAAACGGACCTTTGAATGGTTGTACGTTCTTTTGGCTGAAGGTTGAAGAATTGGGGCCTTTTTGTAATTGTGGCCACACATTTCTAGCTAAGTTATAAAGCTACACAAACTTATTTATAATATTATCCTAAGTTTATATATATATTTAAACCCAAATTTAAGATGAAAGGAAAATTAAATTAGCTTAAACTAAAGCATAAGTCACATTCTCATAAACTTAACCATATTTAAATCTTAATTAACATTTTGTTAATCTCAACTTAAATAATATATGTTAAATTGATAAGTTTATTTAAAATAAAATTAAAATAATGTTAAAATAAATTTAAATAAATAATGACTTTAAGATATACATTTTTAGTAGACCTGTCAACTGGGTTGGGCGGGTCGGGTTCGGGTCATGTCGGGTTCGGGTCAAATCGGGTTCGGGTCGATCAGGTTGATAAAATTTTCGGGTTGGGCGGGTCGGGTTCGGGTTGACCCAGCGGGTCAAACATGCCCTTTTTTATGATTATAATTATGAATTTTAACTTTATAAAAATAATTATAATAATATAATTAATATTATATTATTATTTAATAAAGTTTATTAAAATATTTAATATAAATGAAATAAAATATACAAAATAAAGGGGACCCGCGAGCTCGGATTTGCGTTCGGATCGAGTCGGGTTTGGGTTCGGGTCCTTCGGGTTCGGGTCTTTCTTGACCCAGTGACGTTCGGGTCGGGTTCGTGTCCTTTCGGGTTGGGTCGGGTCGGGTTGGGTCGGTTTTTGACAGGTCTAATTTTTAGGGTAAGAAGTTGATTAATTTATTCTCACCTAAAATAATGTAATAAATATCATAGTCTTTATTAAAAAATATTACACTAATACCCTTATGTAGAAATGAGGGTTATTAGATTAGATACCAAATCCGAATTAGTAGATGTATTTATGCCAAATTCTAATTCTTTTCTTTCGATATGAATACACATCTTTAGGTCTCATTGTTATCACCTTATTATTCTTCCATTCAAGAATTTAATTTTCAAAACATCGGGTTATTTCTCTTGCATATTCACTAAAACGTTTTTTATGCTTATGATCTTTATATAACTCTATGTTTACATTTTAACAATCATATATTTCTTGACCTCAGTTGAATTTTTCTTAAGGATTATGACTCAAACAATACCGATTGGAACGGAGATGGACAAGAGACGACAAGTTAGGATTATTCGATGATGTTGATGTCGTCGACTATGTTCCCCACAAACATTATCACATCAAATACTCCACAATAACTAAGGATGATGGTATTTTACCTCTTATAGAGGTTGTCGTCGAGAATATTCTACGTCGTTTGCCCCTAGATGTATAAGTATTATTTTTGTCAAAAACAACATACTTGATGTTTGGCACAACAAAGGTTGGTGAACCGGCATATTACACTGCAGGTGGTTGAAGCGCAAGAAATTTCAAGTTATGATTTTCCATTCCAATCATACATGTATTGTTTGTCCAGTGCAAATAGGATCTCATCAAGACATGGTTCCCCGAGATAATTCGATTGTGAATTTGGAATAACTAATGTTGCAAACGATAGTTAATATTATGTTTTATATTTAGTTACTTTTCATCTACTATGTCTTATTTACGTTTACTTTTTTAGCAACGGACTATATGATTTTATATTTATTTGTTGTACGTTTTAATTAGCCTATGTTCAATATTTATTATATATCGGCGTTAAGTGGATTCCAAATTATAGATTTTACCGAGGACATAATGTAAGTTTATACAACGTAATAAAACCCAACAATTAGCATATGATAATCTTGGACTTCAAATCGCATGAATAATTTAGCCTAATAATTACTTATAAAATAAAGGGACAGTTCATCATTATTCATGTGTTATTATTTGTTTATAAAGTGTAATACATTTCACAATATATATACAACCTGTATTAATAATAGATTGATAAAGGTGCATGGATGTTTGTAGTATATATACCAAGCAATCAGTATTATTATCATGCATCTATATATAGAGTGCGGTTCCGGTGTGGAGCACTCTTCCCGTGCGGACGTGCGGACATGCACTATAGGGCCTTATTTGTGCACTTTAGGGCCTTATTTGTGCACTTTTGCAAAAAAAATTGAAAAATGCTTGGAAAAAAATTTGAAAAAGATTTTTTTTTTTTTTTTGAAAAAGTGCACAAATAAGACGTTAAAGTGCACAAATAAGGCCTTAAAGTGCATGCTCCGCACGTCCGCACGGGAAGAGTGCTCCGCATATGATCCAAACTCTCTATATATATATATAAACAAATTGTAAACATCGCTTTAAAATTCTTGGAGGAGTATGAGCTAGACGTGCAATGAGGAACATTCTGCATCTTAAATGTTCTAGATCATACTGCTAATAATTTTCTTCAAGGGAATGAACTTTTTAATAAATTACTTGTTGGAACAATGATATTCCCTCTAGTTTTGATGATGATAAACTCAATGGCATTTGATAGTTTTTATTGTGACTATAAGTTTCAGAAAACAAGTGATTCAAAGGAACGATGAAAACCATGTGAAGAGTCAAAATAGAGAATACAAGGAATAGAGAAGCCAACAATGAGAAACAACACGCTGGAACGAAAGAAATGAAGAGACGCGCGCTGTTGATCAAAAAAGGAAAGGGAACAGTGCCAAGGAACGGATGACGCGCGCTGTGATCCTTTGCGCCTGCCGAATCTCTCTTTTATGGAAACAAAGATTGAAGGAGCAACTTGGGCCTCAAGATAAGATCTCGTTGGAGATATTCTGGTTAGGATAAATTAGAAAAGATTGTATATGATTATTTTATCTTATTTTCCTTAAGTAAAACTAGGGTAAATTAGGTAGAATACCTAGACTATAAGATAGAAAGTTGCAAACTTCATTTGAAAAGCAATTCACGGCATGTTTTACCAGTCTATGGAGTTTGTGCCTGTGAAGGAGAACTCTCCCTGTAACGACGCCATTCTTATATGGAAGGGAACCAGCTATCCTCTGTCCGCCAACCTAATTGTGTCTGCTCTAGGGATCGAGTCAAGGTCTGGGTTTGACATTCTGCCTCAAAATAAGGGATGGCCCAAAGGAAAGGGCTACAAATCCAAGGGAGCAGTGGTCAAGAAAATCTATGATGGCGCCTCCCCCTCATCTTTGGAGACAAAGGATCTCTCCATCGCAAACAAGTTGTTACACTTCTGGATCACCCGTAATCTGGTTCCCAGATAGGAGCACCGGAACAATGTTCTCATCACAGATGCCATCTACATGGACAAGGTGCTCTCTGGTGTTCAATTGGATCTCCCTCGCATTGTCTTAGCCCACATGCAGTTCTGCTCATCCCATGACTCCCATGCTTTACCCTTCCCTCACATCATCAAAAACATTCTCTCCAACCTTCACCAGTACCCAGTTGATCTGCCTGAGACAGTCTACAGCAAGTGTCTTACCATGGCCACAGTTCGGAAGTTGAAGACAAAGGGACAACAAGACCCCCCTTCTGAAGCTCAAGCTAAACTGCCTAAGGAAAAGGTCAGTTCCAAGGCCCCTTCTAGTTCCCAGCCACATCTTAACCCCTCTCAAGACTCCTCTACGATCCTTACTGCTCTGGATCGTATTGAAAAGGCTATGATGGTGGGCTCGACTGCTATCTCGGTCGCCCTCCATGATCAAGTAAGAGAGTTGGGGCGAATGAGTTCTGCTATTGCGGCTCTGGTAGAAGTTCTTCAGAAGGATTGGCAAGATGCAATCAGTGCTCATCAGGCCACGGGCCAAAATGTAGGAACTGTCGACAAAGATACTGAAGAGGAGGCCGCTGCTCTGCCATAGGAACGCTTGTTCTGGTTCCCAGTGCTAAAACACCACAGCGTGCTAGTAGTTCCCCTTAGGATCCTACTCCCCTCTTCTATCCTTTTATTGTCTTTCCTAAGATTGTTGTTGTTGTTGCCCTTGTGGTCTTTGTTTTGTTGTTGTTTTGTGTTGTCTTATGTCTTACCCGTCCTTGAACAATGATCAGTTTAAGCTTTAATGATTATCTTTTGGCTTCGTTTCTATGATTAATTTGCCTTTGCCTTAAGTTTTCATTATGCTTCTGTTATGGGTTTGATGCAATTGTATATTCTCTTGGATATCATGTTCTTAACTCGTACTTGATCTTTTCGATGATGTCAAAAGGGGGAAGAAAAGAATAGGAACCTTGAACTTTGGAGACTACTGGACTGATAGGAACTCTGAACTAGTTCTACTTCTAAGGGGGAATTTGAAATAAACTCGTTCACCTGCTTAGGGGGAATTTGCAACCATTGAATGCTCTATCACTAATCCGTAATGTTGTAATCCCTTAAACTCAATATGGTCTCATAAAATTCAAAGTCCTATTATGTTGCCAGGTTTCTTGTATTTGTCATCATCAAAAAGGGGGAAATTGTTAGGAAACGGAACTCTGGAATTTAAGTTCCCCTGAGAGTTCCTTTCCTCAGTTTCTCTACTTTTGACGATGACAAATAATATGATACTAATGTTTTATCTCAAAGATGTGTTTTAAGGAACCACAGGAATTTACCGAAGGCAAGAAAGCCAAACAGGACAAGAGAACCAAAGGAACAAGACATAGGAAGGAACCCAGATGTGCCCAGAATCGAAGCTTGCGACATTGCGATTCCTGAGAAATCTGGGGACACACAACCTCGGACAAAAGTTGTTGAAAACGATTTGTCCAAAGCTTCCAAAAGCCTACCAATGTCCAGAACAAAACAACAAGATACCTAGAGACACTCTACCTCGGACAGAGACGATGAAAGCGACAGGACATAGAGATGTCACTGTCCAGAAGACAGTTCCCAAGCGGCCAGCTTGTTCAACCTCGGACGAAAGCTTTTGGACAACGACACAACAAGACTCGTCTGAGGTGGTTGACCAACCAAGAGAGATTCTGAGCTGCCTAGGTTGTTTGCACATGTCAAGAACAACGTGGATCAAGAAGAACCACTCATCCTAGGGCAAGCTCAATCTGTGGGAACCCAGAGAGGATCGAGCTGCGAAGAATCCTCTATAAAAGGAAGACTAACCCAAGGGTTATCTTCAAGCACTCAGACACGACTCACACTCATTAGCAAATATCTAGTGTGAACCTCCAAACAAGAACATCAAAGCAAACAGAGATCAAGAGGAACCAGTCAAGGAAGAAGAGCTGAGTGCTAAGTTCCTGTGACTGTAAGTGATAGTTCCTAGGTGCAAAAGTCTGTTTCTTGGATTGATTATTGATTGTGTTAAGTTATCTAGGATTGTCTAACTGTGTGTAAGACAAAGGAACTGTGTGTTCGTTCCTAGGATAAGCTGTAACCAAAAGAGATAAAAAATCAAGAAGTAGATTTGAAATCCTTTCGAAAGAAAGGTAGTGGTTTTTATCCTGGATTGCTAGTTGGCAGTCAAAGGTTTCCACTATAAGGAACTTGTCAGTTGTTTGATTGTTTATTTCCGCTGCGAAAGGAACTGAGAATTGATATTCTGAGTTCCTTAAGTTTTTATCTAACAATCACGATCCTACAATTGGTATCAGAGCAGGAAAGGCTCTAGATCTTTGATAAAGTTTGCAGATTATGTCTCAACCAAGCAAGTTTGAGCTCAGAATATCCACCAACAAGCCACATCTTCGCAAGAAAGGAGAAGAAACATGGTGGGAAAAGTGCATGGAAAGCCACATCAAGACCAACGACTATCAATGCTGGAGGATAGTCGAAAATGGAGATGGCCACGTCGATCTTACCATGAAGGAAGAAGATTGGAAACCAGAACATTATGTCATCATGGAGAAGAATGCCAAGGCAAGACAGTTCATCCTCAATGGATTGGACAGAGAGGACATGGACAAAGTCATAGGCATCAAGACGGTCAAGGAGATGTGGAAAGCTCTCAAGGAGATGCATGAAGGAAGTGAGGAACTAAAGCAAAGCAGAAAATTTGCTTTGGAAGGAGAATACCACACCTTCAAAATGATGGAAACTGAGACCATCTCAGAGTACTACTCTCGCTTCAACAGATTAATTGGAAAGTTGACGGCGGCGAGAGTTGATCTTGATGAAGTCTCCAAGTCCTTGGTGATTATCAATGGACTCAACTCCAAGTTCACCCTTCTCAAGGGAATCATGAAGAACACTCCAGGCATCCAATCCTTTCCCTTGACCCAAGTCATAGGGAAACTGGAAGTTGAAGAAGGAGAGCACACTAAAGCCAATGCCGATAAGAAACTGGAGAAAGGAATCGCTCTTAAGATCTCCAAAGCCTTCTCAAGGCTCGAGATGGAGCAAGAGAACTCAGACCTGGAAGAAGAGGAGGACGAGCTAACAGCCCTCTTCTCTAAGAATATCAAAAAATTCTTTGTGAATGGAAGATTCCAAAAGGGCAGTTCCTCCTACAATGGACCCATAAGGGATCTTAAGGAAGTCTCTTGTTACGAGTGCAAAGAGAAGGGACACTATGCCAAGAACTGTCCCAACAAGGAAGAAGAAAAACCTCAGAGAAAGAAGGCTCTTGTAGCCTCATGGGGAGAAGACTCAGATGAGGAACTGGATGTGAGCGGCTTCTCTGGAGGAAGATGTCTCATGGCAAAAGGAGACTCAAGCGACTCAGAAGACCTTGAGGTAACTTCTGATGATCTCTTAAAATCCCTAGTTGAGTGTGATAAGAAACAACTTCTTAAGATCATAAAGAAACTAGGAAAGGAAACTAGTTCCCTTCAACAGAAACTAGATGATTGTGAAGATGAAATTGCTTGCTTGACTGTTGAGAATTCTGTTTGGAGTAAGAAACTTGATGAAACTGAGAAAGACCTAGCTGAGACTCACTCCAAACTCATTGATATTAGGAATGTGCATGCTAGTCACCTTAGAACCTGCAAATCTTGTGATGAAACTAGCATAGATTCTATCAAAGTTCCCTTGCATGCTAACCCACCTGGAAATGACATCCTTCAATCCATAATTGATAGGTTAGACACTCTCACTAATTCCATTAATGAAAAAATGATAAATCAAACTGTTTTTGTGAGACAACGCCATGGAATAGGATATGTCAATAATAAAGGGAACAATGATGCTGAAGAAGAAAAGGCTAGGCGAGAACTTGTTGAGATGAATGAGAATCTCAGTATTGCTCTTGCCACTTCTCGTGATAGGAATCAATTCCTATCAGAGAAGATCATGGTCCTTGAGAACAAGGCTGAGGTTGACAAACGTCTCAATGAAGGCTCTCAAAGTCCTAAGAAGGAACCAAAGGGAAAAGAAAAGACGGTTCCTGAAAACCAATGGTTCACCAACTCATTTGCTCACAAAAGATATATTGACATGGCCCATAGCAAGGTTAGAAACAATGTTGATTTTAACAAAAGGAAAATTGAAAAACCTTTTAGGCCAGGAAAAGGAAAATATGGACATGTTGTTTACAATCGTTTGTGTACCTACTGTGGTAAGAATGGTCATTACAACACTGAATGTACTAAGAAAAGGAACTTTGAAAAGGAGAAAAGTACTCATTACCATGAAAGGAACCAGTTCCCTGGTTACTCACAGACTCGGAATGCTAATCCCCCCAGTAAAGCCAAGCTTCGCTGGGTTCAGAAATCTTAGTTCCCTTGTGTGCAGAAAGAAGAGAGGCAACCCCAACTATGGTACATTGACAGTGGTTGCTCATGCCATATGACCGGAAGAAGAAATCAAATGACCTCTCTTCAACCTCTCCAAGGAGGAAATATATCCTTTGGAGACAAAAGCAAAGGGAAAATCTGTGGAATAGGAACTGTGAAACTCAACGATCACATTTAGGTAAACAAAGTTCACCTTGTTGATAATCTTGGTTTTGACCTAATTAGTGTGTCACAGCTGTGTGATCAAGGAGACAATGAAGTTAGATTCAGATCAAACGAATGTTCAGTCCTTGACTCCTCGGGACAAATCATCCTAAAAGGGAAAAGATTTAATAATGTCTACATAATTGACCCATCCTTTGTTCCCAAGGAGAAACTTTGTCTTTCAACTGTGAATGACCAAGCTGATTTGTGGCATCAACACCTCGGTCATGCTAGCACCAAGCTGATTCAAAAGCTACACTCAAAGGAGCTAGTCAGAGGATTGCCAAAGCTAAGTGGCACATCTAAGGAACTGTGCTCTGACTGTATAAAAGGGAAACAGGCTCGTAGTTCCTTCAAGTCCAAGAACATGGTAAGCACCTCAAGGCCTCTTGAACTCATCCACATGGATTTGTGTGGACCCATGAGAGTTCAGAGCCTAGGAGGGAACAGGTATATCTTTATTCTTGTCGATGACTTCTTTCGCTTTACTTGGACCATCTTTATTAAATCTAAGAGTGAAGTTATTGACCGCTTTAAAGATCTGGTTCCCTTGTTAGAAAAATCTCTTGATTGTTCACTCAATGCTATTTGGTCTGACCATGGTACCGAATTCGAAAATGGAGAATTTCTAACCTTTTGCAGTGAGCATGGCATCGATCACAACTTCTCTGCACCATACACTCCTCAACAGAATGAAGTAGTAGAAAGGAAGAACAGGACCTTGGAGGACATGGCTCGAACTATGCTGATCTCAAGTGGGCTCTCCCAATCATTTTGGGCTGAGGCGATCAACACAGCGTGCTACATCATCAATAGAGCCATGCTTCGCCCAATCACAGAGAAGACACCCTATGAACTCCTAAGAGGAAGAGTTCCCAACATTTCACATCTGAGAGTGTTCGGATGCAAATGCTTTGTGCACAACAATGGGAAGGACAATCTTGGCAAGTTCGACCCAAGAAGTGATGAAGGAATCTTCATTGGTTATGCCTCAGGCAGTAAGGCATACAAGGTCTTCAACAAAAGGACTAAAAAGGTAGAAGAAAGTATTCATGTTATTTTTAATGAAAAATCACTTGGAAAGATTGTGCAGAACATCACCAGTTCCTTTGAAGACCCATTTCCCAAGTCATCTCAAGAAGATCTAGATGAAGATGTCACTCCTCCCAGTTCATGTCCTACTGATCGGAACCCTCCAATGGCTCCCCCACCGGTTCCCATGGATAATGAACAACAATCCATTTCTGGGAACCATGAGCATGACGACAACATCTGTGGAGATTTCAATGATTCATCTTCCCACATGATCTTCAATGGAGAAGGTGATCCTAACAAGGAAGCTGAATGCTCAACTCAGAATGTCTCCACATCAAATGCTCTGGCTTCCAACAGAGAAAGAAGAGTCGTCAAGCCTCCAGTCAGGTATGAACATCTAACCTTCTTTGCTTTTAATGCCTTTCTGTCTATTGTGGAACCAAAGAACATAGGTGAAGCACTGAAGGATGCGGACTGGATCCAAGCTATGCAAGAAGAGCTTCATCAGTTTGAAAGGAACAAAGTATGGCATCTAGTTCCCCGTCCCAAGGATAAACACATCATAGGAACTAGATGGGTCTTCAGAAACAAGCTGGATGATACAGGAGCTGTGATAAGGAACAAAGCAAGACTTGTTGCTCAAGGATACAATCAACAAGAAGGCATCGACTATGATGAAACCTATGCTCCAGTGGCAAGGATTGAGGCAATAAGATTGTTGATTGCCTTCGCATCACACAAAGGGTTCAAGTTGTTCCAAATGGATGTTAAGACGGCCTTCCTCAATGGAATTCTTCAAGAAGAAGTCTATGTGAAGCAACCTCCAGGTTTTGAAGATGATGATCATCCAGATCATGTCTACTTTCTAGACAAGGCACTCTATGGCCTCAAGCAAGCTCCCAGAGCTTGGTATGATCGTCTTGCCCAGTTCCTACTCTCAAATGGCTACAGGCATGGAATTATTGATAAGACTCTCTTCATCCTAGAAGAAGAAGGTAACATCTTAGTGGTTCAAATCTATGTTGATGATATCATTTTTGGTTCCATTAACCTGTCCCTTGTAGACAAGTTCAAAGACTTGATGAGCAGTGAATATGAAATGAGTTTAATTGGGGAACTCACATTCTTCCTCGGATTACAAATCACTCAAAAGGAAGATGGCATTCAAATCCATCAATAGAAGTATGTCAGAGAACTACTGAAGAAGTTCAAAATGGATTCATGCAAGCCTCTCTCCACTCCCATATCCACCATTGCCCATTTGGATAAGGATCACTCGAGTCCTCTAGTGGAGGAGAAGCTCTATAGAGGTATGATAGGCTCACTCATGTACCTAACCGCTAGTCGACCAGACATTGTCTTTGCTGTTGGCTTGTGTGCTAAGTTCCAATCTTGTCCGAGAGAAACCCACTTGGATGCTGTGAAGAGAATACTTCGATATCTCAAGGGAATGGACGATCTCTGCATTTGGTACCCCAAAGAATGTCCCTTTGAGCTCATGGGTTTCACTGATGCTGATTATGCTGGATTTTTGGTGGATAGAAAGAGCACTTCTGGAATGGCACAGTTCCTAGGCCCTTGCCTTGTGTCATGGGGATCAAAGAAACAAGTTTCAGTCTCCCTCTCCACCACAGAATCCGAGTACATTACGGCTGCCTCCTGCTGTTCCCAACTTCTCTGGCTAAAGCAACAACTCACGGACTTTGGTATGTCTTATGGCCCTCTCACTATTCTTTGTGATAACACTAGTGCCATAAACATCTCTAAGAATCTTGTGCATCATACTAGGACCAAGCATATTGACATAAGACATCATTTTCTTAGAGATCATGTTGAGAAGGGAAACATCATTATGAAATTTTGTAGAACTGAAGATCATGTTGCAGATATATTCACCAAGGCATTGAATAGAGTTCCTTTCGAGAACCTTAGATTGGAACTAGGATTGATTCCTATTACTCAGTAGTGACCTCAGTTCAAAGAATTATTTCCAGTTCCCCTGATTGACTAGTTTAAGATATTTAACTTGTTGAGTCTTGATGTCCTTGTGTTATATCTTTTGCTATAAACCCCTCTTGTCATAATTGTTTCTTAAAAAGGCTTAGATTAAATTTTTCTGGATCGTCTCCTTTTGGTCCTCATTATTCTTTTAATTCCTCATTGCTCAAGTTTTCTTGTTGGCCCAAAAGTCACAATCTGATCATATATCTTTCCCAACAATACAAGCCGAAATGATGATTGTGTACTAAGACCCACCCTTGCCTCATTGCTCAAGTTAATTCTCTATGATCCATCTCTAAAACCCTCTCTGAGAATTATTGTACAATGCGATAAAGAGCCTACCCTGATTCCTTTTATGGGAACATACTCTTTGCTTCCATTATGTTAACCCACATCAAAGGTTCTCATATGTTCCTCTAGCACGCTGAACACTTCGCCAGAAAGAAACCAGGATTAAACGTCTCTCCAACGGCTAGATTGGCACTTCCCAGAAATTATTTATGGCAATCTGCAGAGGCT
The DNA here is from genome assembly GCA_027886185.1 of Rheum nobile. NCBI lineage: Eukaryota > Viridiplantae > Streptophyta > Magnoliopsida > Caryophyllales > Polygonaceae > Rheum > Rheum nobile. The sequence continues at coordinate 932,111 of WOAB01000127.1, forward strand.
CAGAACGGTCTTATCAGATGGCAGACATCCCTCTTCTCTAAATGGATAAGTTTTTGAAAATGGGTTAGCCGTTCCGAAAAGCTACAAGAGTATTCAATGCCCCAGATTTACCTTGATCTTCTCAACGGCTGGATTTGGTTCTACGGTCATCTCAGCCTTCATCACCTTTAAAGATTTGCACATTTGCTCCAAGTTGATCCCACAACTCACCATCTCTCTGATCCTCTGCCTCTCATTTCTCTCAAACACAGAAATCCTTAAGCTCCTCAAAAATGGCCGATCCAAACCCTAACCTTGTTCAAGATGAAGAGGAGGCTGCCCTTCTCAAAGCCTTCAGAGAAAAGAAGGCAGCTTCATCCTCTAAACCCGTTTCTGCCATCTCTTCTCATAAATCCCAACCGGAAGAGAAACCTGTGGAGAAAATAGTGGAGGAACCTGAAGAGAAAGCCGAAAAGGAACCCAAGGAGCCAACAAAGCCTAAGGGTGAGGAGAAAGCCATGGCCATCTCTCTGGCTTCAGAATCGGCTACCAAAACCGTCTCCGAAGGGGGCTCTCATGACTCCTCGCCTGACAAGTCTCTCCAAGATCTCCTCAGCACTGAGCCCTCACCAGTAAGCCTTAAATCCAAAACCCCTTCTAACCCTGGTCCCTCTGTCGCCACTAGAATGCAACAAAGAAAGAGGAGTTCCCAAGCCATAGTTCCCTATGAAACCAAATCCACAAAAGAGCCAAAATCACCTCCCTCTCTGCCTCCTCCTCCCTGGGTCAGGTCTCTTCTTTCTTCTCTAAGAGGAAGATTCTTAAGCCTCTCATAATCGGCAAGGAGTTCTGGACCCAAGAACTGGAATAAGAAGATGAGGAAATGTTTGGAGAAGCCCTAGATGAGTTCCATTATCTGCTACAGTTTCAAGGATGGGACGAAATGCTGATTGAACCCTTCTCTGCTTCTGATGAGGTTGTCCGCTTGTTTTACCAGTCTATGGAGTTTGTGCCTGCGAAGGAGAACTCTCCCTGTAACGACACCATTCTTATATAGAAGAGAACCAGCTATCCTCTGTCCGCCAACCTAATTGCGTCTGCTCTAGGGATCGAGTCAAGGTCTGGGTTTGGCATTCTGCCTCAAAATAAGGGATGGCCCAAAGGAAAGGGCTACAAATCCAAGGGAGCAGTGGTCAAGAAAATCTATGATGGCGCCTCCCCCTCATCTTTGGAGACAAAGGATCTCTCCATCGCAAACAAGTTGTTACACTTCTGGATGACCCGCAATCTGGTTCCCAGACAGGAGCACCGGAACAATGTTCTCATCACAGATGCCATCTATATGGACAAGGTGCTCTCTGGTGTTCAATTGGATCTCCCTCGTATTGTCTTAGCCCACATGCAGTTCTGCTCATCCCATGACTCCCATGCTTTACCCTTCCCTCACATCATCAAAAACATTCTCTCCAACCTTCACCAGTACCCAGTTGATCTGCCTGAGACAGTCTACAGCAAGTGTCTTACCATGGCCATAGTTCGGAAGTTGAAGACAAAGGAACAACAAGACCCCCCTTCTGAAGCTCAAGCTAAACTGCCTAAGGAAAAGGTCAGTTCCAAGGCCCCTTCTAGTTCCCAGCCACATCTCAACCCCTCTCAAGACTCCTCTGCGATCCTTACTGCTCTGGATCGTATTGAAAAGGCTATCATGGTGGGCTCGACTGCTATCCCGGTCGCCCTCCATGATCAAGTAAGAGAGTTGGGGCGAATGAGTTCTGTTGTTGCGGCTCTGGTAGAAGTTCTTCAGAAGGATTGGCAAGATGCAATCAGTGCTCATTAGGCCATGGGCCAAAATGTAGGAATTGTCGACAAAGATGCTGAAGAGGAGGCCGCTGCTCTGCCATAGGAACGCTTGTTCTGGTTCCCAGTGCTAAAACACCACAGCGTGCTAGTAGCTCCCCTTAGGATCATACTCCTCTCTTCTATCCTTTTATTGTCTTTCCTAAGATTGTTGTTGTTGTTGCCCTTATGGTCTTTGTTTTGTTGTTGTTTTGTGTTGTCTTGTGTCTTATCCGTCCTTGAACAATGATCAGTTTAAGCTTTAATGATTATCTTTTGGCTTCGTTTCTATGATTAATTTGCCTTTGCCTTAAGTTTCTATTATGCTTCTGTTATGGGTTTGATGCAATTGTATATTCTCTTGGATATCATGTTCTTAACTCGTACTTGATCTTTTCGATGATGTCAAAAGGGGGAAGAAAAGAATAGGAACCTTGAACTTTGGAGACTACTGGACTGATAGGAACTCTGAACTAGTTCTACTTCTAAGGGGGAATTTGAAATAAACTCGTTCACCTGCTTAGGGGGAATTTGCAACCATTGAATGCTCTATCACTAATCCGTAATGTTGTAATCCCTTAAACTCAATATGGTCTCATAAAATTAAAAGTCCTATTATGTTGCCAGGTTCCTTGTATTTGTCATCATTAAAAAGGGGGAAATTGTTAGGAAACGGAACTCTAGAATTTAAGTTCCCCTGAGAGTTCTTTTCCTCAGTTTCTCTACTTTTGACGATGACAAATAATATGATACTAATGTTTTATCTCAAAGATGTGTTTTAAGGAACCACAGCAATTTACCGAAGGCAAGAAAGCCAAACAGGACAAGAGAACCAAAGGAACAAGACATAGGAAGGAACCCAGAGGAACCCAGATGTGCCCAGAATCGAAGCATGCGACATTGCGATTCCTGAGAAATTTGGGGACACACAACCTCGGACAAAAGTTGTTGAAAACGATTTGTCCGAAGCTTCCAAAAGCCTGCCAATGTCCAGAACAAAACAACAAGATACCTAGAGACACTCTACCTCGGACAGAGACGATGAAAGCGACAGGACATAGAGATGTCACTGTCCAGAAGACAGTTCCCAAGCGGCCAGCTTGTTCAACTTCGGACGAAAGCTTTTGGACAACGACACAACAAGACTCGTCTGAGGTGGTTGACCAACCAAGAGAGATTATGAGCTGCCTAGGTTGTTTGCACATGTCAAGAACAACGTGGATCAAGAAGAACCACTCATCCTAGGGCAAGCTCAATCTGTGGGAACCCAGAGAGGATCGAGCTGCGAAGAATCCTCTATAAAAGGAAGACTAACCCAAGGGTTATCTTCAAGCACTCAGACACGACTCACACTCATTAGTAAATATCTAGTGTGAACCTCCAAACAAGAACATCAAAGCAAACAGAGATCAAGAGGAACCAGTCAAGGAAGAAGAGCTGAGTGCTAAGTTCCTGTGACTGTAAGTGATAGTTCCTAGGTGCAAAAGTCTGTTTCTTGGATTGATTATTGATTGTGTTAAGTTATCTAGGATTGTCTAACTGTGTGTAAGACAAAGGAACTGTGTGTTCGTTCCTAGGATAAGCTGTAACCAAAAGAGATAAGAAATCAAGAAGTAGACTTTGAAATCATTTCGAAAGAAAGGTAGTGGTTTTTATCTTGGATTGCTAGTTGGCAGTCAAAGGTTTCCACTATAAGGAACTTGTCAGTTGTTTGATTATTTATTTCCTCTGCGAAAGGAACTGAGAATTGATATTCTGAGTTCCTTAAGTTTTTATCTAACAATCACGATCCTACAATTGGTATCAGAGCAGGAAAGGCTCTAGATCTTTGATAAAGTTTGCAGATTATGTCTCAGCCAAGCAAGTTTGAGCTCAGAATCTCCACCAACAAGCCACATCTTCGCAAGAAAGGAGAAGAAACATGGTGGGAAAAGTGCATGGAAAGCCACATCAAGACCAACGACTATCAATGCTGGAGGATAGTCGAAAATGGAGATGGCCACGTCGATCTTACCATGAAGGAAGAAGATTGGAAACCAGAACATTATGTCATCATGGAGAAGAATGCCAAGGCAAGACAGTTCATCCTCAATGGATTGGACAGAGAGGACATGGACAAAGTCATAGGCATCAAGACGGCCAAGGAGATATGGAAAGCTCTCAAGGAGATGCATGAAGGAAGTGAGGAACTAAAGCAAAGCAGAAAATTTGCTTTGGAAGGAGAATACCACACCTTCAAAATGATGGAAACTAAGACCATCTCATAGTACTACTCTCGCTTCAACAGATTAATTGGAAAGTTGACGGCGGCGGGAGTTGATCTTGATGAAGTCTCCAAGTCCTTGGTGATTATCAATGGACTCAACTCCAAGTTCACCCTTCTCAAGGGAATCATGAAGAACACTCCAGGCATCCAATCCCTTCCCTTAACCCAAGTCATAGGGAAACTGGAAGTTGAAGAAGGAGAGCACACTAAAGCCAATGCCGATAAGAAACTGGAGAAAGGAATCGCTCTTAAGATCTCCAAAGCCTTCTCAAGGCTCGAGATGGAGCAAGAGAACTCAGACCTGGAAGAAGAAGAGGACGAGCTAACAGCCCTCTTCTCTAAGAATATCAAAAAATTCTTTGTGAATGGAAGATTCCAAAAGGGCAGTTCCTCCTATAATGGACCCAGAAGGGATCTTAAGGAAGTCTCTTGTTACGAGTGCAAAGAGAAGGGACACTACGCCAAGAACTGTCCCAACAAGGAAGACTCCAAGGAAGAAGAAAAACCTCAGAGAAAGAAGGCTCTCATAGCCTCATGGGGAGAAGACTCAGATGAGGAACTGGATCTGAGCGGCTTCTCTAAAGGAAGATGTCTCATGGCAAAAGGAGATTCAAGCGACTCAGAAGACCTTGAGGTAACTTCTGATGATCTCTTAAAATCCCTAGTTGAGTGTGATAAGAAACAATTTCTTAAGATCATAAAGAAACTAGGAAAGGAAACTAGTTCCCTTCAACAGAAACTAGATGATTGTGAAGATGAAATTGCTTGCTTGACTGTTGAGAATTCTGTTTGGAGTAAGAAACTTGATGAAACTGAGAAAGACCTAGCTGAGACTCACTCCAAACTCATTGATATTAGGAATGTGCATGCTAGTCACCTTAGAACCTGCAAATCTTGTGATGAAACTAGCATAGATTCTATCAAAGTTCCCTTGCATGCTAACCCACCTGGAAATGACATCCTTCAATCCATAATTGATAGGTTAGACACTCTCACTAATTCCATTAATGAAAAAACGATAAATCAAACTGTTTTTGTGAGACAACGCCATGGAATAGGATATGTCAATAATAAAGGGAACAATGATGCTGAAGAAGAAAAGGCTAGGCGAGAACTTGTTGAGATGAATGAGAATCTCAGTATTGCTCTTGCCACTTCTTGTGATAGGAATCAATTCCTATCAGAGAAGTTCATGGTCCTTGAGAACAAGGCTGAGGTTGACAAACGTCTCAATGAAGGCTCTCAAAGTCCTAAGAAGGAACCAAAGGGAAAAGAAAAGACGGTTCCTGAAAACCAATGGTTCACCAACTCATTTGCTCACAAAAGATATATTGACATGGCCCATAGCAAGGTTAGAAACAATGTTGATTTTAACAAAAGGAAAATTGAAAAACCTTTTAGGCCAGGAAAAGGAAAATATGGACATGTTGTTTACAATCGTTTGTGTACCTACTGTGGTAAGAATGGTCATTACAACACTGAATGTACTAAGAAAAGGAACTTTGAAAAGGAGAAAAGTACTCATTACCATGAAAGGAACCAGTTCCCTGGTTACTCACAGACTCGAAATGCTAATCCCCCCAGTAAAGCCAAGCTTCGCTGGGTTCAGAAATCTTAGTTCCCTTGTGTGCAGAAAGAAGAGAGGCAACCCCAACTATGGTACATTGACAGTGGTTGCTCATGCCATATGACCGGAAGAAGAAATCAAATGACCTCTCTTCAACCTCTCCAAGGAGGAAATATATCCTTTGGAGACAAAAGCAAAGGGAAAATCTGTGGAATAGGAACTGTGAAACTCAACGATCACATTTAGGTAAACAAAGTTCACCTTGTGATAATCTTGGTTTTGACCTAATTAGTGTGTCATAGCTGTGTGATCAAGGAGACAATGAAGTTAGATTCAGATCAAACGAATGTTCAGTCCTTGACTCCTCGGGACAAATCATCCTAAAAGGGAAAAGATTCAACAATGTCTACATAATTGACCCATCCTTTGTTCCCAAGGAGAAACTTTGTCTTTCAACTGTGAATGACCAAGCTGATTTGTGGCATCAACGCCTCGGTCATGCTAGCACCAAGCTGATTCAAAAGCTACACTCAAAGGAGCTAGTCAGAGGATTGCCAAAGCTAAGTGGCACATCTAAGGAACTGTGCTCTGACTGTATAAAAGGGAAACAGGCTCGTAGTTCCTTCAAGTCCAAGAACATGGTAAGCACCTCAAGGCCTCTTGAACTCATCCACATGGATTTGTGTGGACCCATGAGAGTTCAGAGCCTAGGAGGGAACATGTATATCTTTGTTCTTGTCGATGACTTCTCTCGCTTTACTTGGACCATCTTTATTAAATCTAAGAGTGAAGTTATTGACCGCTTTAAAGATCTGGTTCCCTTGTTAGAAAAATCTCTTGATTGTTCACTCAATGCTATTCGGTCTGACCATGGTACCGAATTCGAAAATGGAGAATTTCTAACCTTTTGCAGTGAGCATGGCATCGATCACAACTTCTCTGCACCATACACTCCTCAACAGAATGAAGTAGTAGAAAGGAAGAACAGGACCTTGGAGAATAAACGTCTCTCCAACGGCTAGATTGGCACTTCCCAGAAATTATTTATGGCAATCTGCAGAGGCTCAGAATGGTCTTATCAGATGGCAGACATCCCTCTTCTCTAAATGGATAAGTTTTTGAAAATGGGTTAGCCGTTCCGAAAAGCTGCAAGAGTATTCAATGCCCCAGATTTACCTTGATCTTCTCAACGGCTGGATTTGGTTCTACGGTCATCTCAGCCTTCATCACCTTTAAAGATTTGCACATTTGCTCCAAGCTGATCCCACAACTCACCATCTCTCTGATCCTCTGCCTCTCATTTCTCTCAAACACAGAAATCCTTAAGCTCCTCAAAAATGGCCGATCCAAACCCTAACCTTGTTCAAGATGAAGAGGAGGCTGCCCTTCTCAAAGCCTTCAGAGAAAAGAAGGCAGCTTTATCCTCTAAACCCGTTTCTGCCATCTCTTCTCATAAATCCCAACCGGAAGAGAAACCTGTGGAGAAAATAGTGGAGGAACCTGAAGAGAAAGCCGAAAAGGAACCCAAGGAGCCAACAAAGCCTAAGGGTGAGGAGAAAGCCATGGCCATCTCTCTGGCTTTAGAGTTGGCTACCAAAACCGTCTCCGAAGGGGGCTCTCATGACTCCTCGCCTGACAAGTCTCTCCAAGATCTCCTCAGCACTGAGCCCTCACCAGTAAGCCTCAAATCCAAAACCCCTTCTAACCCTGGTCCCTCTGTCGCCACTAGAATGCAACAAAGAAAGAGGAGTTCCCAAGCCATAGTTCCCTATGAAACCAAATCCACAAAAAAGCCAAAATCACCTCCCTCTCTGCCTCCTCCTCCCTGGGTCAGGTCTCCTCTTTCTTCTCTAAGAGGAAGATTCTTAAGTCTCTCATAATCGGCAAGGAGTTCTGGACCCAAGAACTGGAAGAAGAAGATGAGGAAATGTTTGGAGAAGCCCTAGATGAGTTCCATTATCTGCTACAGTTTCAAGGATGGGACGAGATGCTGATTGAACCCTTCTCTGCTTCTGATGAGGTTGTCCGCTTGTTTTACCAGTCTATGGAGTTTGTGCCTGCGAAGGAGAACTCTCCCTGTAACGACGCCATTCTTATATGGAAGGGAACCAGCTATCCTATGTCCGCCAACCTAATTGCGTCTACTCTAGGGATCGAGTCAAGGTCTGGGTTTGGCATTCTGCCTCAAAATTAGGGATGGCCCAAAGGAAAGGGCTACAAATCCAAAGGAGCAGTGGTCAAGAAAATCTATGATGGCGCCTCCCCCTCATCTTTGGAGACAAAGGATCTCTCCATCGCAAACAAGTTGTTACACTTCTGGATCACCCGCAATCTGGTTCCCAGACAGGAGCACCGGAACAATGTTCTCATCACAGATGCCATCTACATGGACAAGGTGCTCTCTGGTGTTCAATTGGATCTCCCTCGCATTGTCTTAGCCCACATGCAGTTCTGCTCATCCCATGACTCCCATGCTTTATCCTTCCCTCATATCATCAAAAACATTCTCTCCAACCTTCACCAGTACCCAATTGATCTGCCTGAGATAGTCTACAGCAAGTGTCTTACCATGGCCACAGTTCGGAAGTTGAAGACAAAGGAACAACAAGACCCCCCTTCTGAAGCTCAAGCTAAACTGCCTAAGGAAAAGGTCAGTTCCAAGGCCCCTTCTAGTTCCCAGCCACATCTCAACCCCTCTCAAGACTCCTCTACGATCCTTACTGCTCTGGATCATATTGAAAAAGCTATCATGGTGGGCTCGACTGCTATCCCGGTCGCCCTCCATGATCAAGTAAGAGAGTTGGGGCGAATGAGTTCTACTGTTGCGGCTCTGGTAGAAGTTCTTCAGAAGGATTGGCAAGATGCAATCAGTGTTCATCAGGCCACGGGCCAAAATGTAGGAACTGTCGACAAAGATGCTGAAGAGGAGGCCGCTGCTCTGCCATAGGAACGCTTGTTCTGGTTCCCAGTGCTAAAACACCACAGTGTGCTAGTAGTTCCCCTTAGGATCCTACTCCCCTCTTCTATCCTTTTATTGTCTTTCCTAAGATTGTTGTTGTTGTTGCCCTTGTGGTCTTTGTTTTATTGTTGTTTTGTGTTGTCTTGTGTCTTACCCGTCCTTGAACAATGATCAGTTTAAGCTTTAATGATTATCGTTTGGCTTCGTTTCTATGATTAATTTGCCTTTGCCTTAAGTTTCCATTATGCTTCTGTTATGGGTTTGATGCAATTGTATATTCTCTTGGATATCATGTTCTTAACTCGTACTTGATCTTTTCGATGATGTCAAAAGGGGGAAGAAAAGAATAGGAACCTTGAACTTTGGAGACTACTGGACTGATAGGAACTCTGAACTAGTTCTACTTCTAAGGGGGAATTTGAAATAAACTCGTTCACCTGCTTAGGGGGAATTTGCAACCATTGAATGCTCTATCACTAATCCGTAATGTTGTAATCCCTTAAACTCAATATGGTCTCATAAAATTCAAAGTCCTATTATGTTGCCAGGTTCCTTGTATTTGTCATCATCAAAAAGGGGGAAATTGTTAGGAAACGGAACTCTGGAATTTAAGTTCCCCTGAGAGTTCCTTTCCTCAGTTTCTCTACTTTTGATGATGACAAATAATATGATACTAATGTTTTATCTCAAAGATGTGTTTTAAGGAACCACAGGAATTTACCGAAGGCAAGAAAGCCAAACAGGACAAGAGAACCAAAGGAACAAGACATAGGAAGGAACCCAGATGTGCCCAGAATCGAAGCATGCGACATTGCGATTCCTGAGAAATCTGGGGACACACAACCTCGGACAAAAGTTGTTGAAAACGATTTGTCCGAAGCTTCCAAAAGCCTGCCAATGTCCAGAACAAAACAACAAGATACCTAGAGACACTCTACCTCGGACAGAGACGATGAAAGCGACAGGACATAGAGATGTCACTGTCCAGAAGACAGTTCCCAAGCGGCCAGCTTGTTCAACCTCGGACGAAAGCTTTTGGACAACGACACAACAAGACTTGTCTGAGGTGGTTGACCAACCAAGAGAGATTCTGAGCTGCCTAGGTTGTTTGCACATGTCAAGAACAACGTGGATCAAGAAGAACCACTTATCCTAGGGCAAGCTCAATCTATGGGAACCCAGAGAGGATCGAGCTGCGTAGAATCCTCTATAAAAGGAAGACTAACCCAAGGATTATCTTCAAGCACTCAGACATGACTCACACTCATTAGCAAATATCTAGTGTGAACCTCCAAACAAGAACATCAAAGCAAACAGAGATCAAGAGGATCCAGTCAAGGAAGAAGAGCTGAGTGCTAAGTTCCTGTGACTGTAAGTGATAGTTCCTAGGTGCAAAAGTCTGTTTCTTGGATTGATTATTGATTGTGTTAAGTTATCTAGGATTGTCTAACTGTGTGTAAGACAAAGGAACTGTGTGTTCATTCCTAGGATAAGCTGTAACCAAAAGAGATAAGAAATCAAGAAGTAGACTTTGAAATCATTTCGAAAGAAAGGTAGTGGTTTTTATCCTGGATTGCTAGTTGGCAGTCAAAGGTTTCCACTATAAGGAACTTGTCAGTTGTTTGATTGTTTATTTCCGCTGCGAAAGGAACTGAGAATTGATATTCTGAGTTCCTTAAGTTTTTATCTAACAATCACGATCCTACAGATAACCTAGGGAAGTTTGACCCACGAAGTGATGAAGGGATTTTCTTGGGATATGCAAAGGCAAGCAAGGCCTACAGAGTATACAATAATAGGCTTCGCAAAATTGAAGAAAGCATTCATGTGGTCTTCGATGAGAACTCAAAAGGTTCCAATGGAGAGTTGGAGGCGACGTTCCCAGAGGAAGGCTATCTAAGAATGCAACGAGAGGACTCTGATGATGAAGACAACGGTCCGTCTTCACGATCTAATGTAGGTCGTAGGAACGGTCCTTCCAATCCTGCCAATGTGCCTCCATCCTCTCCAGACTCTTCTAGTCCTGACGACTCATCCAAGGAGGATACCTCAAGTGATTCTGCACAAGATGCAGATGTTCCCTCCTCATCTACTGCTGATTCAACAATCATGCCCCCACCTAATGTAGAAGCCACTATCATTGTTCCATCTGGAACTTCTGGTGATATTATTGTTGTTGATTCTCAAAGCGATGACGACGGAACATACCAATTTGAAGATGCCTAGTTACATCCATCTTCAATGAACGACTCTGAGATACAACCTGATGATCCATCATTACTCGTGTCAAAGAGTGTTCGAATTCAAAAGGCTCACCCCACTCATAATCTGGTCACACCTTTTGGTGAAAGAGGTTTGCGTTCTAAATTGAATATGTTCTGTGCTTTCCATGTTTTTATCTCTCTTGTAGAACCCAAAAATATCAAGGAAGCATTGAAGGAACATGACTAGATCATAGCTATGCAAGAAGAGCTACATCAATTTGAGAGGAATAAAGTCTGGCGGCTCGTTCCCTTGCCTCGCAACAAACATGCTATTGGGACTCGCTGGGTGCATAGGAACAAGCTCGATGACTCTGGGGTAGTCACAAAGAACAAAGCAAGGTTGGTTGCTCAAGGTTACAATCAACAAGAGGGGATTGACTATGATGAGACGTATGCTCCAGTGGCTCGCATTGAAGCTATTCGTCTTCTCATCGCCTATGCCGCTCACAAGGGATTCACATTATACCAAATGGATGTCAAGACTGCGTTCTTGAATGGATATATCCAAGAAGAGGTGTATGTGAAGCATCCCCCTGGTTTTGAAGATGCCAATTTTCCCTTGCATGTGTATGCTTTGGACAAGGCATTGTATGGTCTTAAGCAAGCACCTCGTGTTTGGTATGCTAGACTTGCACAGTTCCTTCTCTCCAACGGATATCGTCGAGGAACGATTGACAAAACATTGTTCCTTTTGGAACAAGAAGGTAAGATTCTAGTGGTTCAAGTCTATGCTGATGATATTATTTTTGGTTCCACTAACCCTGCTCTTGTAGAAAAGTTCAAAAATCTTATGAGTAGTGAGTTTAAGATGAGCATGATTGGGGAATTGTCTTTTTTCCTCGGATTACAAGTCACTCAGACTAAGGAAGGAACGAAGATACATCAATAAAAATATGTCAAGGAGCTGTTGAAGAAGTATGGTATGGATACTGCTAAACCAATCGTTATCCCTATTTCTCCTAACACTCGCTTGGATGCATATTTTAAAGGAACAGATGTTGATCCCACCATGTATAGAGGAATGATTGGTTCTCTCCTCTATCTCACGGCCAGTCGGCCAGATATCTTGTTTAGTGTGTGTCTATGTGCTAGATTTCAGGCCAACCCAAAGGACTCACACTTGAAGGAAGTCAAGCGAATCTTTCGATACCTCATGGGAATGGACCATCTCTGTCTATGGTATCCCAAGAACTGTGACTTCAACCTGGTTGGATTCACAGACGCCGACTTTGCTGGGCACGTCGTAGATCGCAAAAGCACTTCTGGAACGGCACAGTTCCTTGGGCCCTGTCTTGTCTCATGGGGTTCCAAGAAGCAAAACTCTGTGGCCCTCTCCACTGCAGAAGCTGAATATGTCACCGTGGCAAGTTGTTGTGCTTAGGTATTATGGCTCAAACAACAACTGCAAGACTTTGGTATGTCTCTTGGCACCGTTCCTATTATGTGTGATAATACTAGTGACATCAACATCTCTAAAAATCCAGTTCATCATTCACGTACTAAGCACATTGACATTCATCATCATTTCCTACGTGATAATGTTGACATGGGCTTTATTAGAATGGAACATTGCAGGATTGAAAATCAAGTAGCAGACATCTTCACCAAAGCACTAGACAAAGATCCATTCGAGTATCTTCGATTACTCCTAGGCATGATCTCTCTGAATTGAGGATCTTCACACCCATTATTCCCTCAATGCTTGGCTAACTTGTTTCACAGACTTCATGAAGTTCCTTGCTTACATTGCATCTCGTGACATTACTATTTCATGATTTTTGTTTGTTCGATTTGCTTTGTCTTAGGGTCTAGCTTCTTTGTCTTTTGATTTGTGTCGAATTACTTGATTGCATACTAACATCTTATTTGAGACCCAAAACAACCAATTTGATGAATTGAACCCTCATTACAAGCCCATATGATAATTGGTTGTACTGTCTACCTTAGTCGCGATTCAGGTAAACGTTCCCTATGATCCCTCTTTGTTAAACTATTTTACTGGGAATATTATCTGAGTTGTTTTACTCCCTATCATATGTTTGGATATACTATATTTTGTGTGAACCCAACCTTGAAATATCTAGACAAGCCTTGCAAACACTCTTGGTCTCAGAGGGAACGACGATTGTTGCTCAGATTGAGGGGGAACAGATGTGAATGGAACGTTGAATTTGAATCAATGGCTGGTATTAATTGGGGTGCAAGTGAACGTTGGAATGGCTATCTGTGAGATTTGACTGCTCGGTGGCAGGAACAGTGACGCGGTAAATGAAGCAAAAAGTGGCGATGAATCTGAGGAAGAAGAGAATGTCGAGATCGTGGGGCATCGCATGGCTTCAACAGCCCAATCGACACCATCAAAATCCGGTGGCGATGAACATGCTCCTCGCCCTATGAAGGCACGACTCTATTCCTCTGTGAAGCCAGAACTGAAAAAGGCAAAGTCTGCTGGCAAAGCAAAGCTGGATCTTTCAATCTCCACCACCACTGTTCCCGACTTCACTGAGGGTAAAAAGATTATTCCACCACTCTTAATTCGAGAAAGCTTCTTTTCTTAGCACAATGTGGAGGAAATCTTGGAACTTTTGTGTTTCCAAGGCTGGGAACGGCTCTGTTCCAATCGGGCTACAGTCAATGAGGTGCAGATGAGAGAGTTCTACCACTACTTCCATCTATCCAAAGCTGATGTTCTGTGTGGGTCGACGAAGATCAGTGGTGAAGATATGTCCTTTACTCCCAAGGTGATCTCCTCGCTTCTTTTGTTCCTTTGGGTGGATTTTATCAGGTTCCTGCGAGTGAGATCAACGATAAAAAACTTCCATGTATGGAACGGCTGTTTGGTTCCACCGATGGAGAGGTAAACACTGAAAGGCTACACACTGAAAGGCTGCCTTTGGCTCAGCGGATTGCTTTCCACCGATGGAGAGGCTACACACTGAAAGGCTACACACTGAAAGGCTGTCTTTGGCTCAGCGGATTGCTTTACACACTGAAAGGCTGCCTTTTTCAGTTCTGGCTCAGTGAAGCCAGAACTGAAAAAGGCAAAGTCTGCTGGCAAAGCAAAGCTGGATCTTTCAATCTCCACCACCACTGTTCCCGACTTCACTGAGGGTAAAAAGATTATTCCACCACTCTTAATTCGAGAAAGCTTCTTTTCTTAGCACAATGTGGAGGAAATCTTGGAACTTTTGTGTTTCCAAGGCTGGGAACGGCTCTGTTCCAATAGGGCTACAGTCAATGAGGTGCAGATGAGAGAGTTCTACCACTACTTCCATCTATCCAAAGCTGATGTTCTGTGTGGGTCGACGAAGATCAGTGGTGAAGATATGTCCTTTACTCCCAAGGTGATCTCCTCGCTTCTTTCTGTTCCTTTGGGTGGATTTTATCAGGTTCCTGCGAGTGAGATCAACGATAAAAAACTTGCATGTATGGAACGGCTGTTTGGTTCCACCGATGGAGAGGTAAACACTGAAAGGCTACACACTGAAAGGCTGCCTTTGGCTCAGCGGATTGCTTTCCACATCATTTCCAGAGCTGTGGTGCCTCGCTAAGAGAGACGCAACACCATCACCTTGTGCGACCTGCTTTTGCTTGATCGATTCTTGAGAAGGGAAAAATTTGATCTCCCTCGCGTGATATTGTGCCATATCGATCGGTGCAAAGCCAAGTCCCACTCCTTAGCCTATCCCGGCTTAGTGAAGATGTTGCTTCTTCAAGATGAAGCTTATATTGAAGAGAATGAGGTGTCTCTGGGAAGTGAGTTGAACTCTGCAGCTGTGGAGAAGATGAAATTCAAGGGTGATACCAAGGGAACGGGCACTACGACTGCAAAGAAATCAGTTGGTGAAGGAACATCGAAGGGAAGCTCAATTCAACACCAGATATTGGCTGAGCTTAAGCAGTTGAACACCACGATGACATTGCTCCTAGATCACTTTCTGAGCAAAGCTGAGGACGCTGTTGAAGACCTTGAGATCTGAGTGTTCTCCGTTACCCCCTTGCCCGTCTAATCCTCTGTTCTTTTTATTTTCTATGTTCTTATTCCTTTTGTGTGATTGTTCCTTATCTTTTGATAATAGTTGTCTCAGTTCATTTGCTTTGTACTTCACCTTGCATTATAAATGAAATATTTTGCTTATGATTTTCATGTGAGTCAAGTCTTTGTGATTTATGTGATCTTTTGATGATGCCAAAAGGGGGAAGTATGGAAAATGTGAAACCCAAGGAACGGTTGATAACAGAAGCTAGTGCTAAGGAGAACGGCAATGCTGCTTGAAGGTAAATCCTTCTATGAACTTTCTGAGGGGGAACAATGTCAATATTTTGAACATAGTATTTGTGTGATTAAATGTGAAATTGACTTCTTACTTGTCTGTTTTGAACGTGCACATTTTGAAGGAGTTTGTCATCACCAAAAAGGAAGAAATTGTTGGAACAATGTTGTTCCCTCTAGTTTTGGTGATGATAAACTCAATGGAATTTGATGGTTTTTAGTGTGACTATAAGTTTCAGGAAACAAGTGATTCAAAGGAACGATGAAAACCATGTGAAGAGTCAAAACAGAGAATACAAGGAACAGAGAAGCCAACAATGAGAAACAACACGCTGCAACGAAAGAAATGAAGAGACGCGCGTTGTTGATCAGAAAAGGAAAGGGAACAGTGCCAAGGAATGGATGACGCGCGCTATGATCCTTTGCGCCTGCCGAATCTCTCTTTTATGGAAACAAAGATTGAAGGAGCAACTTGGGCCTCAAGATAAGATCTCGTTGGAGATATTCTGGTTAGGATAAATTAGAAAATATTGTATAGGAATATTTTATCTTATTTTCCTTAAGTAAAACTAGGGTAAATTAGGTAGAATACCTAGACTATAAGATAGAAAGTTGCAAACTTCATTTGAAAAGCAATTCACGGCATTCCCACAGAGAAGAGCATTCGGAAGTATCAAGAACTTACAAGGACGAGACTTTTGGTGAGTTGAGTACTTGTTAGGATTTTGATTGTCTTAGGTGTTGTTAGGAACGTAAGAACGTTACATCCAGAGGTCTAAATATCTAGGAGTAAACTAGATTTAGATAAGACTTGCTTGTTTGTAATTCCAGGATTAATAATACAAGTAGATTTTCGAAATCCTACTAGGGAAACCTAGAGGTAGAGGTTTTTCTTAGTCAACTAGTTGGTTGATTAAGTTTTTCTCTCTAAGAAACGGTGTTCGTTACTCTGTTATTCTGTTACTATTTTCCTCTGTCTAAGGAATAGTTCTACCGTTCCTTATACTAACACACTCGATTCTACATTACTTAATTATTTGTACTTAGCTCTAACAATCATATCGAACTACTTAATTAAATGAGCGGTAACAATCATATCGAACTACTTAATTAAATGAGTAGTATGAGTTAGGCGTGCAAGGTGGGGGCATTCTACCTATTAAATGAGCTAGATTGTATTGTTAATTATTTTCTCTAAGGGAATGAACTTTTTAACCAAACTACTTAATTACTTGCACTTAGCATGACTAGACGTAAAAATTAACCAAAATGATTAAACCACGGAAATTATCATATGAAAATATCTTTCAATTATACATGGCACAAGAATGATAATATATCCATAGTATATAGATTAATGTTACATATAAAAATAAAAATCAATATTATAAACTTATCATGTGTACTTTCCTTAATTTTTAAATTATGTGTATATTGACAATATGGCATGTGGATTTCATAGTATATAAGATGTGTATATATGGTTCATCTCTCACAACTTCATTTAGTAGTAAGTAATATTTATGTTTTTTTTATCAATCTTAATCATTACAATTTACTGATATATGAGTTAAATTAGGTAGTTTGACCCATATTTTGACCTAGCATGCCTTTTCACTCATATGCAAAAAAAGACCATACATGGTTACAACTTAGAGAATGATGAATTACATGTGTATCCTTAGCTTCAATCTTTCGAGAATAATTGATCTATAAGGTTATACCTTATATATCTTATCTAGATGCTTTTTATTATATTTTATTATATGAAATTGTATACATATTGGTTTAGATCATGAGAGTAATATGCTTTTGAATCCATGTCATACAAAGGATTATTATATTCGAATCAGTTATTAGAGTTCATTTTGATATAATTGTTAGAGCTAAGTGCAATGAATTAAGTTGTTTGGTTTAAAAGGTCATGTCCTTGGAGAAAGTAATTAGCAGTATGCATGTGCTTATTGTACATTTCGTGTTCATTTCGTCAAGTTAATTTCTATTGTTCGTTTCGTACGAATTGCATGCAAAATTAAGTAGTTCGATATTTTTCGTTCATTTTGTCCAGTATAAGAAGAGAATTACTTTCCCATGTGTTGGAACAATAATGTTCCTTTCAGTTTTGATGATGATAAACTCAAAGGCATTTGATGATTTTTAGTGTGACTATGAGTTTCAGGAAACAATTGATTCAAAGTAACGGTGAAAACAATGTGAAGAGTCAAAACAGAGAATACAAGGAATAGAGAAGCCAACAATGAGAAACAACACGTTAGAACGAGAGAAAAGAAGAGATGTGCGTTGTTGATCAGAATAGGAAAGGGAACAGCGTCAAGGAACGGAGGACGCGCGCTGTAAACCCTTGTGCCTGCCGAATCTCTTTTATGGAAACAAATATGAAGGAGCAACGTGGGCCTCAAGGATAAGATCTCATTGGAGATATTATGGTTAGGATAAAATAGAAAAGATTGTATAGGATTATTTTATCTTATTTCCTTAAGTGAAATTAGGGTAAATTAGGTAGAATACCTAGACTATAAAATAGAAAGTTACACACCTCATTTGATTACGGAACTCACGGCATTTTTCAGAGAAGAGCATTCGGAAGTATCAAGAACTTATAAGGACGAGACTTTTGGTGAGTTGTGTACTTGTTAGGGTTTTGATTGTCTTAGGTGTTGTTAGGAACGTTACATTCAGAGGTCTAGATATCTAGGACTAAACTAGATTGAGATAAGACTTGCTTATTTGTAATTCCAGGATTAATAACACAAGTAGACTTTCGAAATCCTACTAGGGAAACCTAGAGGTAGAGGTTTTTCTTAGTCAACTAGTTGATTGATTAAGTTTTCCTCTCTAAGAACTGTGTTCGTTACTTTGTCATTCTGTTACTATTTTCCGCTGCCCAAGGAACAGTTCTATCGTTCCTTGTACTAACACACTCGATTCAATAATTGGTATTAGAGCAGGTTTGTTCTAGATTGTGTGTTACTTACAGATTTTCAGGTAACAATGTCTCCTACCACCGTCGAAGTTGGTTTGAACTCTTCAAGGTCTCCTCTCTTGCTTGCTGGCCAATACCAACATTGGAAGGCACTCTTCATCAAGTGGGTGCAAACCAATGATTACCAATGCTGGTTGGTGATCTCTCTTAGAGATCTTGAGATTGTTGATCTTGAGAAGAAGAAGAAGAAACTGAAGAAATGGGATCAAGAGGATCTCCAAATCATGGAGAAAAACTGCAAAGCAGCCATGCTCATTAACAATGCTCTTAACCAGCAAGATGTGCAAAAGCTTCAGTCTTGTGAATCTGCCAATGCTAAGTGGCTTGCCCTGGAACAGATGTACATGGGAAGTAAGGACCTTCGTGAGATTGATCGTTTCACCGCCAAGAAGGATTTTTACAATTTCAAAATGGAAGAGAAGGAAGATGTGAGTTCCTACCAAGCTAGGTTTGAGAAGATCACTGTAAACTTGACTGCTCACTCAATCTCGGATAAAGAAATCCTTCCTGATGAGAAGATCCTTATTATCATTGATGGGTTGCCTCATCGCCATGCGATGACCAAGGCCATCCTAAAGGAGAATCCCAACACTGTCAAACTGACGTTCCATGAGGTCTTTAGCAAGATCCGAAAATATGATAATGAACAGAAGGCTGGAAGAAACAATGATTCCAAATAAAAGGGAATCACTTTGATGGTTGGAAAGGCTGTTGATAGGATTAAAAATGACCTTGATGACAATGATGGCTCCGATGATCCCGAGGTGGTGCTGCTAACCAAAGTCATGCGTTCCCTTTACAACAAAGGAAGAAACAGTAGAGGAGGGAACTGTGAGACTCGTGACATCAAGGACATCACATGCTACAACTGTAACGAAAAGGGTCACTACTCTAGTTCATGCCCAAAGCCCAAGAAACCAAGCAAACCTTCTGGGAACGATGAGAAGAAAGCTTTCGTTGCGGTGTGGGCCAATGAGGATGACTCAGATGGTGAAGACCCTGAAGCCTGGAGTGGCAAGATGTGTGCAATGGCCATCAACGACTCTTCTGAGGATCTCGAGGTAAATCCTGAAACATTTTTGAAATCTCTTGTGAATTATGATAAGAAATCTTTGATTGCTCTCATAAGAGAAATGTATTCTGAAAACTTAAAAATACAAGAGGAACTTGCTAACTCGGAAGATGAGTGTAGTAGTTTAAAAGAGAATCTTTCTAACACTGCTAGTAGTTCAACTGTTCCTTGTTCTTCATGTGATGATAATCATGAGGAACTTCAGAGGTTAAGAAATGAAAAGGTCTATTTGCTCATGAATGAAGTCTCTAACAATACTGATGCAAAAAGTGTAGCTGGACCAACCAAGCTCGAGGCACATGTGTCTGAGATGAGAGCCTATGTTCTCAAGATTCATTCTGCGCTTATGGAACAGAAAGCTAAACTGAAAACGTTAAGTTTGTCAAAGCAAGGTATGGCATTGGTTATATAGGTTCCAAACAAAAGGAAGATGATCCATCTATTCTGGAACTACGTGAAGCAAGAGACATGGAACTTCAAGATGCTAGAGAGAAGAATCGCAATCTTGAGGAACGTGTCAAAGTCCTTGAGAGTGGTCTGTATGAAAATCAGTCATGGTACACTGGACAACCTGTCCACAAGATCTTCCTCAAGCAGTCTCAAGGGAATCAATCCAACGTTCCCTGTCCAGAACGTGCTAAACAACGCAAGAGTATTGTTCCCAACAGAAAGTATGTTCAGATGGACCAATTCAAGCTGTGTTGGTATTGTGGGGACAACAGACATTTACAGAGAGACTGTGAAAAGAAAAAGAAGTTCTCTGAGGAGCACATAAAGAGAAGGAACAATAGGAGCAATAATGTGAACTTGAATGATTTCTATGATGATTCACATGTGCATAATCATAATCATGCTAGGAAGAAAACTGTTGTTAATGTTAGAACTATTCCTAGGGAGCAATTGGATTATGTGTCTCGACCAGGTAAGGCTAAGCTTGCCTGGGTCGCCAAACCTTAACTTTTTCTGTGTAGGTTGAAGTGAAGGGGAATGAGAAGTGGTATATTGATAGCGCCTGTTCATGCCATATGACCGGAAAAGAAGACCAACTCACTTCACTTCACAAACACTCAAGAGGGAGTGTTGCTCTTAGAGACAAGAGATGCAGAGAAATCATTGGAACAGGCAAAACAAAATTAAACTCCAGTATCACGATAAAAGAAGTAAGTTTAGTTCATGAACTTGGTTTTAGTTTATTGAGTGTTGCACAGCTTTGCGACCAAGGGAACAACAAGATGGTCTTTACTTCACAAGAATGCAACGAGAAGATTTTGATGATGAAGACAATGGTCCTTCTTCACGACCAAATGCTAGTCTGAGGAACAGTCCTTCTAATGCTTCCATCATGTCTCCATCCTCTCCAGAATCTTCTAGTCCTGACGACTCTTCTAAGGAGGATACCTCAAGTGATTCTGCGCAAGATGCAGACGTTTCTTCCTCATCTACTGCTGCTTCAACAATCATGCCCCCACCTAATGCAGAAGCCACTATCACTATTCCATCTGGAACTTCTGGTGATATTGTTGTTGTTGATTCTCAAAGCGATGACGACGGAACAGACCAATTTGAAGATGCCCAGTTACATCCATCTTCAACGGACGACTCTGAGATACAACCTGATGATCCTTCACTACTCGTGTCAAAGAGTGTTCGAATTCAAAAGGCTCACCCCACTCATAATCTGGTCACACCTTTTGGTGAAAGAGGTTTGCGTTCCAAATTGAATATGTTATGTGCTTTCCATTCTTTTATTTCTCTTGTAGAACCCAAAAATATCAAGAAAGCTTTGAAGGAACCTGACTGGATCGTAGCTATGCAAGAAGAGCTACATCAATTTGAGAGGAACAAAGTCTGGTGACTCGTTCCTTTGCCTCGCAACAAACATACTATTGGGACTCGCTGGGTGTATAGGAACAAGCTCGATGACATTGGGGTAGTCACAAGGAACAAAGCAAGGTTGGTTACTCAAGGTTACAATCAACAAGAGGGGATTGACTATGATGAGACGTATGCTCCAGTAGCTCCCATTGAAGCTATTCGTCTTCTCATCGCCTATGTTGCTCACAAGGGATTCACATTATACCAAATGGATGTCAAGACTGCGTTCTTGAATGGATATCTTCGAGAAGAGGTATATGTGAAGCAGCCCCCTGGATTTGAAGATGCCAATTTTCCTTCGCATGTGTATGCTTTGGACAAGGCACTGTATGGTCTTAAGCAAGCACCTCGTGCTTGGTATGATAGACTTGCACAGTTCCTTCTCTCCAACGGATATCGTCGAGGAACGATTGACAAAACATTATTCCTTTTGGAACAAGAAGGTAAAATTCTGGTGGTTCAAGTCTATGTTGATGATATTATTTTTGGTTCCACTAACCCTACTCTTGTAGAAAAATTCAAAAATCTTATGAGTAGTGAGTTTGAGATGAGCATGATTGGGGAATTGTCCTTTTTCCTCGGATTACAAGTTACTCAGACTAAGGAAGGAACGAAGATACATCAACAAAAGTATATCAAGGAGCTGTTGAAGAAGTATGGTATGGATACTGCCAAACCTATTGTTACCCCTATTTCTCCTAACACTCGCTTGGATGCAGATCTTAATGGAACAGATGTTGATCCCACCATGTATAGAGGAATGATTGGTTCTCTCCTCTATCTCACGGCCAGTCGGCCAAATATTTTGTTTAGTGTGTGTCTCTGTGCCAGATTTCAGGCCAACCCAAAGGACTCACACTTGAAGGAAGTCAAGCGAATCTTTCGATACCTCAAAGGAATGGACCATCTCTGTCTATGGTATCCCAAGAAGTGTGATTTCAACCTGGTTGGATTCACAGATGCCGACTTTGCTGGGCACGTAGTAGATCGCAAAAGCACTTCTGGAACGGCACAGTTCCTTGGGCCCTGTCTTGTCTCATGGGGTTCCAAGAAGCAAAACTCCATGGCCCTCTCCACTACAGAAGCTGAATACGTCGCCACGGCAAGTTGTTGTGCTCAGGTATTGTGGCTCAAACAACAACTGCAAGACTTTGGTATGTCTCTTGGCACCGTTCCTATTATGTGTGATAATACCAGTGCCATCAACATCTCTAAAAATCCAGTTCATCATTCACGTACTAAGCACATTGACATTCGTCATCATTTCCTACGTGATAATGTTGACATGGGCTTTATTAGAATGGAACATTGCAGGACTGAAAATCAAGTAGCAGACATCTTCACCAAAGCACTAGACAAAGGTCCATTCGAGTATCTTCGATTACTCCTTGGCATGATCTCTCTGAATTGAGGACCTTCACACCCATTATTCCCTCAATGCTTGGCTAACTTGTTTCACAGACTTCATGAAGTTTCTTGCTTACATTGCATCTTTTGACATTACTGTTTCATGATTTATGTCTGTTCGAATTGCATTGTCTTAGGGTCTTAAACTTCTTTGTCTTTTGATTTGTGTTGAATTACTTGATTGCATGATAACATCTTTCTTGAGACCCAAAACAACCAATTTGATGAATTGAACCCTCATTACAAGCCCACATGATAATTGGTTGTCCTGCCTACCTTAGCCGCGATTCAGGTAACCGTTCCCTATGATCTCTCTTTGATAAACCTTTTTACTGGGAATAATTATATGAGTTGTTCTTCTCCCTACCATATGTTTGGATATACTATATTTTGTGTGAACCCAACATTGAAATATCCAGACAAGCCTCGCAAGCACTCTTGGTCTCAGGGGGAACGACGAATGTTGCTCAGATTGAGGGGGGACAGATGTGAATGGAACGTTGTATTTGAATTCGTGGTTGGTATTAATTGGGGTGCAGGTGAACGTTAGAACGACTACCTGTGAGTTTTGACTGCTCTGCGGCAGGAACAGTGATGCAGTAAACGAAGACCACTACTTCCATCTCTCCAAGGCGGAGACTCTGTGTGGCTCGACTAAGATCAGTGGCGAAGATCTATCCTTCACTCCCAAGGTGATCTCTTCACTTCTCTCTGTTCCTTTGGGTGGATTTTTTGAGGTTCCTGTGAGTGAGATCAATGAAGAAAAGCTTGCTTGTATGGAACGACTGTTTGGTTCCACTGATGGAGAGCTCCATATTGAAAGGCTGACTCTGGCTCAGCGCATTGCCTTCCACATTATCTCCAGAGCTGTGGCACCTCGTCAAGAGCGACGCAACACCATCACCATGTGCGACCTGTTTCTTCTTGATCGATTTTTGAGAAGGGAGAAAATTGATCTCCCATGAGTTATACTATGTCATATGAATCGATGCAAAGCCAAGTCCTACTCTTTAGCCTATCCAGGCTTGGTGAAGATGTTGTTGCTTCGAGATGAACCTTACATTGAAGAAAATGAAGTGTCTCTAGGAAGTGAGTTGGATTCCGCAGTTGTGGAGAAGATGAAGTTTAAGGGTGATACCAAGGGAACAGGCACTGCGACTGCAAAGAAAGCAGTTGGTGAAGGAACATCAAAGGGCAGCTCGATTCAACACCAGATTCTGGCTGAGCTCAAGCAGTTGACATTGCTCTTAGATCACTTTCTGAGCAAAGCTGAGGACTCTGCTGAAGACCCTGAGATCTGAGTGCTCTCCGTTAACCCCCCCCCCCCCCCCCCCCTCCTAGCCTGTCTGATCTTCTGTTCTTGATTTTATATGTTGTTATGTCTTTTGTGTGATTGTTCCTCATCTTTTGATATTAGTTGTCTAAGTTTCTTTGCTTTGTACTTCGACTGGCACTATGAATGAAATATTCTTGTTATGATTTGCATGCGAGTCCAGTCTCTGTGTTTTCTATGATCTTTTGATGATGCCAAAAGGGGAAAGTATGGAAAATGTGAAACCCAAGGAAGGGTTGATAACAGAAGCTAGTGCTAAGGAGAACGACAATGCTGCTTGAAGGTAAATCCTTCTATGAACTTTCTGAGGGGGAACATTGTCAATATTTGGAACATAGTATCTGTGTGATTAAATGTGAAATTGACTTCTTACTTGTCTGTTTTGAACGTGCACATTTTGAAGGAGTTTGTCATCACCAAAAAGGGGGAAATTGTTGGAACAATGATGTTCCTTCCAGTTTTGATGATGATAAACTCAAAAGCATTTGATGGTTTTTAGTGTGACTATGAGTTTCAGGAAACAATTGATTCAAAGGAACGGTGAAAACCATGTGAAGAGTCAAAACAGAGAATACAAGGAACAGAGAAGCCAACAATGAGAAACAACACGCTGGAACGAGAGAAAAGAAGAGATGCGTGTTGTTGATCAGAATAGGAAAAGGAACAACGTCAAGGAACGGAGACGCGCGCTGTAAACCCTTGTGCATGCCGAATCTCTTTTATGGAAACAAATATGAAGGAGCAACTTGGGCCTCAAGGATAAGATCTCGTTGGAGATATTATGGTTAGGATAAAATAGAAAAGATTGTATATGATTATTTTATCTTATTTCCTTAAGTGAAATTAGGGTAAATTAGGTAGAATACCTAGACTATAAAATAGAAAGTTACACACCTCATTTGATTACGGAACTCACGGCATTTTCCAGAGAAGAGCATTCGGAAGTATCAAGAACTTACAAGGACGAGACTTTTGGTGAGTTGAGTACTTGTTAGGGTTTTGATTGTCTTAGGTGTTATTAGGAACATTACATTCAGAGGTCTAGATATCTAGGAGTAAACTAGATTGAGATAAGACTTGCTTGTTTGTAATTCCAGGATTAATAACACAAGTAGACTTTCGAAATCCTACTAGGGAAACCTAGAGGTAGAGATTTTTCTTAGTCAACTAGTTGGTTGATTAAGTTTTCCTCTCTAAGAAACTGTGTTCGTTACTTTGTCATTCCGTTACTACTTTCCGTTGCCCAAGGAACAGTTCTACCGTTCCTTGTACTAACACACTCGATTCAATACCACGTATTTTATATTACATACAAATTAATAGCACCCAACATTCCAGGATGTGTGAACACAGTAATTTAATTCGTGCTATAGCCACAATTATCTCTCTTATGTGTCACTCTCACAAGTATGCCACATCATCAAAAAATATGTGCATTTACCTATTCACCCTTTTATTATTTTAAATTCACTATCTATACAAATTTCCTTAATTAAAAATCAAATATCTCTCATTACATGTAATAATATATTACTTTCCTTTAAACGTATCCTAACTTTTAATTATGTTCATTTTTGTAATTACCAACTAAATATCTCCCATTACATATAATAATAGATTACCTTCCTTAAAAGATATATGAAGTTTTAACTATGTTTATTATATTAAAAATAATAATTTAATATAACATTATATTATAAAATTTCCTTATTTAATATTATTGTATGTTAATTTAATGATATCGAATTTTTTTTAACCAATATTAACTTTAAGATATGTTTAAATTAGATACCAATCCCGAATTATTATATAGATAGCAAAATTAACTTATTCTATGTATGTAGATACTCTAAAGCTTTCAATCATGACATACAAAGGCGTATTATATTCGAATAAATTGTTAGAGTTCATTTTGATATGATTGCTAGAGTTAAGTGCAATTAATTAAGTAGTTTGGATTAAAAGGTCATGTCCATGGAGAAAGTAATTAGCAGTATGCATGTGCTTTGTTGGAACCTTCATAGTTTCCTCTGGTTTTGATGATGATAAACACCATTAGGTTTTATGGTTTTATGGTTTTGTGTTGTTCCTATGAATTTCAGGTTTCATGAAGAAATAAAGGAACAATGGCAAAACAGTGAAGAAGAGAAAACAGAGGAACGCATTGGAAAGCTGTGACAACAAGGAACAGTGCCCACGCAAACAATTGATAAAGCTGGAAAGCGCGTGGCGCTTATACAAGGAAAGTTCTATTTATGGAAACGCCGCGTCTGAGGAACAATGCGAGAACACAGAAATACGTCAGCTGTTCCCAGACAGACTCAATTAGACAAGGAAACAAGATTTCGTGATTTACTTGGAGAAGAAGAAGAAGATATTGAGTCTAAGGAAACTTTATACATGGAAACTATGTGTTTATCAGATTTAGAGTTTATTTGGAAACAGAATTTGTCATAGTTACCATACGTGTGTAGTTAGATTTTTGGTAATAGGATCTTTGTTAGACCCTATATATGGATGAGAATTGTCTTGGGGAAAGACATCTCAGCTATTGTCATCCAGAGCTCTTGAGAACTGAGATCGAAAGCTAAGGCAAGGTACGGGGAGTTCTTGCTTTAGTCTTTGTTTTGTTCTTGTGTTGTTTAGAGGTGATTACACTTAAAGTGTTTAACCTAGGGTATAGGTGGAGAGAAGACTTGTAAGATTGCATAATTCTTAATGATACAAGTATACGTTTTGGGAACTGTGTTGTTACTTTGAATCATTACTTATTTTCGCTGCCCAGGGAACAGTCACATGGTTCCCTGTTTAACACACTAACGATTCAACATGCTTATTGTTCATTTCGTGTTAATTGCTATTGTTCCTTTCGTAGAAATTGCATGCAAAATTAAGTAGTTCGGTATATTTGGTTCATTTTGTACTTTCCCATGTATTTTATATTACATGCAAACTAATAGCACCATACATTATAAGATGTTTGTACATAGCAATTTAACTCGTGCTAATGGAATTAGATCATCTGCACAAAATGGACAAGGTATAAGCTCACGTTATAAACTACATGTTTTACACAGTAATTTATGTACTAATACATTATTATCTTATTCTAGATTATTGGGATATTGGTGATCCTACATGTGTTTGTGAATTTTGTGGTGCTATGATATGTATAAAGAAAGATCTTTCAAAAGCGTAGAAAGTTTAGATTTTACATTTTCAATGTGTTGCAAGAAATGAAGAGTTGAGTTGCCCCTTCTAAAAGATCTTCAACCGTTGCTTACTCATCTGCTATCAAATATGGGCGACAATAGCAAAAACTATATTGAACATATTCATGGATATAACCTGATATTTTCCTTTACAACATTGGGAGTAAAGGTTAGAAATATCAAGACAGTAAGAAGACCGTATGTTTTTAGACTCCATGTTATATTATTTTGCAGTCATGTCAATGCATCACTATTGCTATGGTAAGGAACATTGACAACACATTTGGATGGTATTATCATTCGTGCAAACTTTGCAAAAATAGGGTGAAATCTGAAGGGGTCAATTCCATTGCGGAAAATGTGAAAGCATTGTCGAATTCCTTATTCCTAAGTATTTAATGTAAAACTAAAATAATATAAACATAAAAATAATTGTATTATTATTCTAGATTTACATACATTGTATTGCATGTTTAAGGCTATATTAACAGTAAAAGATGATTCTCGCATGACATATTTTGTTATATTTAATAAAGATGTCAAAAAGTGGTTAACAAATTTGTAACCGAAATGATGAAATAGATTGCTAAGGTATTAATTTATATACTTACTTTGTACATAAGGTATACACTATTTATAGTGTGCAATCATACATACATATTGTTTTATTAAATAATTAACTTCGTTGTGTAGCAAAAGGCATAATATATAATACAATAAATAAAACTATAATCATAAATGACACAACTTTATACGTATGTGATCAAGAATTTGACCCGAATTTTAATGTTCATTACCTTAAATGTGTACATGATGTGTTGTAGATGTGTATTACCATAAATGTTCAACTTCATTTAAAACATTAGAAAATTTTACTTTTATATTGATACTACATTATGACCTTATTTAGTTTGTTTAGATTTCCACATTTACTTATCTAATTTTTCATATACTTACCTTACTGTTTTGAATCTATAAAAAAAATGTGAAGAATATGGATGATAGCAACATTCCTGAAGAAACTAAAGTGTTTATTGGAAGTACTTTTTTTATTCGTGATTGATATTGATCAGTTCAAGTTGTATGAACATAGTCGTGGATTCATTGTTTCCAATATGACTAACGATCCAACTTTGATTGTTGAATTCAAAATTTTGATTTTGTAAACTCGTGTATTTACTATGTTGTTCTTATATAACATATATAACACAATATTATATATTTCATTAACTAATTACTTATACACTTATATTCAATATTTTAGAACAATGTCGAACATTTGTCGTTCGTCTAAGCCCGAACATTCCATTCTGTCGTCCAATAAAATGCTAACTCCTTCCAATTAAGATAATACTAAAGAAGGTGGTGCATAAGACAGACTTTCTACTTCACGTACTAAGAAATTAGTGAAGAAAGAGAAGGATGATTAAGTGTGTTGCACATAACAATCAAATTATTAATTCTCACACAAGACTTATTCAATGATTTCTACTTTATCAACATTATTATCATACAACGTTTTCTTATTTTGGTGGATTTATTTGATATTCATCGTTTTTATTATATGACGTTATTGGTTTTAAGTTTTATTGGTTTTATTTTATAATAATTAATTACTATTATTTATTTAATATTATAACATTTACTCCTTTATTACAAGAACCGGGTCAATCTACTAGTTAGTTTTCTAAAGCG
Organism: Rheum nobile; assembly: GCA_027886185.1. Lineage (NCBI taxonomy): Eukaryota > Viridiplantae > Streptophyta > Magnoliopsida > Caryophyllales > Polygonaceae > Rheum > Rheum nobile. The sequence goes on from WOAB01000127.1 coordinate 960,853, forward strand.
TTAGCTATAAATATGTATTGCAGAAGGATATAGAGCCTGCAAATAGGAAGGGTTTTAGGCTTTAGCAAATCATATGGCACAACTTCACTACAGACTAGAATGAGATGGCCATAATAGAATAGACACTACTTGTAAGTTGTAATTGATAGAAACCTCATTGGGCCTTATGGGGGGTGTTCAAGCCCATTATTAAAGCCCAAAAGGGAAATATACGTACTCGGGTAGGCATCTTCCAAAAGCATCATTAGCATGTCACATGCCCTTAGATTGTTCAAATAAAATATATACGAGCAAGATAAAAGGAGAAGCGTAACGCATAACTATTTGAAGTTATAATAATAATCAAGTAAAGTATCAAGACAAGCCATCAAGATGAAAGCGGATCCGAATTATATATAGCATGTATTTAAAAAGAGAGAAGTGGCGGGAAGATTGAAGATGGAGATTGTTGATGGTCTAATTCTTGTCAAATAACTACGTACATCATCATGTGCCGCTGCATCTTATGCTTAGGCACAAACTGTGCAGCCTCGAGGCACACCTCTTTTAATTCGAGCTTCAGAAAGCTCCAATGAAAAAGAAAAAAAGGTGAAGGAAAACAATCCCCAGGCAGAAGAACAAGTTTGGGAAATTTAAACACGTACATGCCATAAAAAAACAATAGCACATTCTTTTATGGGAGGATTTGGCTAGCTCCGAAATCAAATTCTTAATGGCCTCCGCCGGATATTGTAAGCTTCACATCCGGTGGTGGCGACGGGAGTATGGTGAAGGATAGGATGGCGCTAGCCGTCGCCGCTATTGCCCCCACCACGAACGCCGGCAGATTTCCTCCCCCGAATAGCGCGTCAATTGGTCCAGCCGTTGCTGACACGAACATCTGAGAATTTCCCAAAATCAACAAAGTTATTACCCACCGTTTATATATTATCTGGAGTAACTCTATCTAAACTAATTCTAATTTATTTTGCAAGCGGAATATATGCCAAACCCCGTGAAGTTGACAAGGGATCAAATGCTTTCATCACTCCTTTGAAGCTTACATGCGAATTTTTCAGCCTTTTTTACCTTCACTCTTTTCACCTAACCTGGGACATTACATGTGATAAGACCCCATTAACTATGTGGGCCACCCCCACAAGCAGTAGTGCTCAGAGAACCTCTTGGGCTGAGGTAGTGGGCCTTTGGGGCCCAAGCCCATGATTCCCTTGCCTTTCTTTATATATAATTAATTTTTCTCTTCCGTGAAAATTGTTCTATCTCAAGGTTTATTCTCCATTAATCAAGCAACTTGAGATTGAAGCTCACCTGTGGTACGACTATAGCAAGGTTCAGAACTCCAAGAGATAAACCTGCATTTTCCAAAAATTTTAATAAATTAAGTTATATACTTGCAATTTGATCAAGAATCTCCCTCAAAATATATAAAAATAAAACTGAGAGCATTTAAAATGTTCTGAATAAGTACCTTGGCCTGCACCACTAGACGCCGAGAATATAGATGCCAAAGCAAATGGAATACTATATGTTATCTGCAAATGCAAAGTAAGATCAACCCAATTAGCGTCAAAGTCGATAACAATTAATCAACTGTTGTGAAAGCTAATGAAGATAGGCACTGTAGCATACAAATCGAACTCAAGAGAACGTAAAATTGTTGAAAAGGAGATAATTGGATAAGGTGGAGAGACCCCCAAATATAATCCGTGATGTATGCACACTTAAATGCTGTCTGTGAGGTGTGAACAGGCAAAAACACGCAGCTGCCTTAAAAGTTATGACTATGCATAAACCTCCAAAACTTAAGCAACTTCCCAACTACTTCTACTAAAGCAGTTACTGTTTATGCTGCGTTTTCAATTTGCCATAATTATACATAATTTTCCTCTTAGAAGATTGGTGACAACTCACCATTAATCTTGACTTCATTGTTTTCCCGATTTATATGTCTAATACAAATAAATTTGCTTATTTTTTCGGTTTAGATAAGGCTATCCTTTAGTATATATTAAGTCAATAAAGTGGCACTTTTTATTCAAAAGTATAAGACTATGGTCAAATAATGACAATTAAGGTGATAATCTGGCAACGGTTTCTCCTTCTACACCTCCTAGTCTCCTACTAAATATATAGATATTTGAAATAACAAAAAGGGAGAAAAAACAAAACAAATTAGAAAGAAAAAAAATGTCTTTTTTGTTTGAAATTACAACAATGGAGTAGCACTACTAAGAGTACTAGCTGAAAAGGAAGACTTTGTTATGGAAGGAAGGTGGGGCCATACACGGGTGTGACCCAAGTCTTGGCCGGCGACCGCCCACGGCCGCGCGTGGAACCCCTTCAATTATGACGTTTCTTCCCCATGCAACGTTACCAATCATTCTCCCAACAAACACTCAATTAATTCATATCTTCCTTGTAACAAACTAATCCATTTCTGTTGATTTTATTTTATCAGTGGTTAATTAGGAAAACATCGCGGTTTCCTACGTACTCGATCCCACCAAATTCATACTATATATAAAATTCATATTGTAATTTTGAAATAGTACGTTATACTAATTGGAGTATTAACTTGGCCAAAATCAAAATCATTATACGAACACACATATAATGGGACAATTCATGGTCAGATTGTAAATTAGACAGCAAATATAAATACCATCTTATCATTTTGCACTATCTAAACTAAAAAATGATATATGTCAAGGAATAGAATAAAATAAATTCTCCATGTCCGAAATAATTAATTAGAGGATCAGATCAATGCGAAACAGATTGGAGGAAAGATTTCAAAACAAGAAACGCGAAAGATTCCAATTTGAAGTAAATTAAGTAGTAAGGGAGGTAATTATGAAGAATTAATGGGAGGGTAGAAGAAGTAAGGCATGTACTGACCGCAAGAGGGATGCCGAGGAGGGAAAAGAGGGCGAGGGCGCCGGCCTTGACATTGGAGGGGGGGAGCAGGGCGCCGTCGTGGCGAGCGTGCTGCGCCACCTTGGAGACGAGGACGAGCATGGCGAGGCAGAGGGCGAGGACGAGGTTGACGATGCCCCAGAGGCGCTTGACTCCGCCGGCTAGGCGGGAGAGGGGCTCGATGGCGAGGGACATGAGGCCGAGGACGACGGAGTTGAGCATGAGGCCGAGGGCGCCGACGCGCACGCCCTGGTCGTATTGCTTGCTGCCGACGTCGCCGCCGTAGATCTCCCGGCCCATCCAGTCGGTGTCGTAGAGGATGAAGGGGAACCAGGCCACCCAGTTGAGGCACGTGACGGCCATGAGGATCCACATGGGCCTCTTCAGGTCCTTGAGCGCCCCCAGGATCTCCCCGAAGAAGGGCATGCTCGAGCACACCACCGGGCCCCCGCCGTCCTTCGCCGGCGCCGCCGCCATCTGCTTCTCCGACACGTACAGCGACGCCACGATGGTCAGCCCCACCAGCAGCGTGATCGAGATGAAGAAGCACGTCTTCAGGTTGGCGCAGTACACGTCGCACGCCGCCGTGTGCGTGAACGGGAACATCCGGTACAGGTGCCGGTAGCTTCCCGCCGCGTACCCCATCACGTTCCCCACCGCCATGAAGAACGAGAAGAACGAGTTCGCCGCCCGCGTCCTCGCCTGGTCCTCCGCCGACAGGTCCGCCAGCAGCGCCCTGCACGGCCCCTGCAGCATGTTGTTCGCCACGTCCAGGATCCAGAACCCCACCACGAACACCGCGATGGCGCGTGGCTTCGGGGTCCTGCTCGCGTCGTCCCCCGCCGCGTGCCCGATGTCCGCCGCGAACCCGATCAGGAACACGGAGACGGCCACCAGCCCGGCGCCGGCCACGATGAAGGGGCGCCGGCGCCCGAAGCGGGACGTGCAGCGGTCGGAGTAGTAGCCCACGGTGGGCTGGACGAGCAGGCCCGAGATCGGCCCGCAGAGCCAGATGAAGGCGGACCAGATGTGGGGGACCCCTAGGAGCTGCACGTAGGGTGTGAGGAGGGAGAGCTGTAGGGCCCACCCGAACTGGACCCCCGCGGCGATCGACGCCACCACGATCATCTTGCCTACGGGGCTGGGCCGCGGGGGTGACTCCGCCGCTAGCCCGCTGCTGATGTGGAGGCTGCTCAAGGGCTTCTTCGGCGCTTCCATCACCACTTTTGATTAATAATTAAGTTGTTCAATACAATTGGTTTTGAAAATAGTGGGTGTCCTGTTTGGGAAATGGGTTTTGCGTGTTCTGGGTTTTGGGGGTGCGGAGGCCAATTTATATAGGGGAGACGCCTCCTTATCCGTTTTTTTCAAAAAAAGTAAAAATAGGACTCGATCGGGTTGCTTTGGTATTCCTTCACATTCGATCTACTATTCCATTTCTACTTGAATTCCGGGGAGGATAGATGACACGTGTAATTGGGCATTGAATTAGATTCTCCATTCTTTTTTGAAGAGTAAAGGCAAAAGGAGAGTCTGGGTTCGGTTTTGCCATGAATTAGGAGGCCAGCGAGGGTAAGAAAATGCGTGATTATTATCAATTAATTAATTGATTAATTTACTTTTTGGTTTGAACAGTACTCCGTATTAGGATGAGGAGCTAATTAAAGCGGTAAAGTGTAAAAGTAAAAGAGAATTAAAAGAACTGTTTTTTTAGTCTATATCCATGGGCACATGCTAACAAACTTAAATATGAAATTTATCTTCAAAATATTTCATAATAGAGAAATGATAAACCCTTAGAAAACAAGATTAAACTAGTAGCTAACTAAATAATTGCCAAAAAAGAATTCTTAGAGTGTGCCCATGGGCACACACTAGAAAAAACCTTAAACGAAATAGAATCGTATCTTTTTATTAAGGAAAAATGACTTTAAATAATATCAACTATCACCATTGAACCAAAAATAATACGAACTTTAAAAATTATAAAAACGTACCCAAACTATGACAATATAAACAAAAAATGGTATGAGCATATTTTTTTCCAGTGAGTTTTCTAACGGGTATGCTGAGATAGAGTCGGAAATGTAATTTGTCAAAAAGATTTACACATCAAATTACACTTTATTTGTATAATAATGACTGGTTTGTAAAAAAATGATATGTCAAAAAATATGACTGCTTTTCTTTTGTTCATGTTGTTGTAAGATGCAAATTACTGATATTGATTTGTGTATTTTTATTTTATTTGTGGTTATATAAATGAGGTGTAATTTGATGTATTAAACGGAAATATGACAACTCATTTTTTCGGCTCCACATTAGCAAATTTGCCGGAAAATTCACCGGAAAATATGTCCATACCATTTTTGGTTAATATTGACATAGTTTGGGTATGTTTTTACAATTTTTAAAATTTGTATTATTTTTAGTTCAAGGCCGATAGTTGGTATTATTTAGAGTCATTTTTTCTTTTATTAATTGATACTCCGAATTAAGCTACTATATATACATACGTATACGTTGTTCTTTGTTACTACTAAACAATTTTATAAAATTCCAAACGCACCGTGACCGTTCAAGCCATGATAAAACATGTTTTTGTATCAATTAATCTCCCTCATAGAAATTCCGTAAAATAAAAGTGGGTATATTGGTATAAACTACTAAATATCTCGGTAGGATTGATCACTCTCTCTTAAGGGCCCCACTCAGTGATGCCTACAACTCGATCCACAAGTGCCCTCCGATAGTATAATGGGTTCAAATATTATGCTCTAAGTTGCTGTATTATTTGCAAGTTGATGTTGTAAATTATAAAAAGATTCGGATCGGAGACGGCTTGATAGAGATGGTTCAATTATATATATAAGCTTGCTTGCTTACTTGTAGGAGAAAGTTAATAATTTCTCATTTCTTAGGTGTTTTATATGTACTTCAAGTTGATCCAGTGGACATATCCTTAATTGTTTTGTAGGCATAATAGATTAAAACATCCCGTATGTGAAGAAGCAGCTCTATGGATGCGGGGCATATAGCGTACGGCATCTTATTTGGTGCCAAAAGATATGTATATTAGGAATGTAATTATAATAAAATAATTTATACACTTGTTTTATCATTTATACAAGCAACCCACTCTTATAATCTAAGAAATCATAAGCGATCCAGTCATAGAAATAGCTATAGCTGAACTAATGCAAGGCCTTTTCATAGGTGGTTGGATAACCATATATAGCAATTATCCAATAGATTTCTTCACAAGTTGAATGAAATGTGAACATTATGCTCCAAAACGTGAAACGTATGGGTTTGATAAAATAATTAACCTTACTTTTAATTTCTTATATAATTTAAAATAATAGGAAAGTCCCTTTTTCCCCATTTCTAAGTAGTATTCATCATTACGCTTAAAATAACATAAATCATCATCACACTTTGAGATAGCTAAAAGCAAGTACTAAAAGTAATGACAATATTTTCACTAAAAAAAAAGTAAAGACAACATTTTACAAAAAAAATAAAAATAAATAACAGAGCGTTGTAGAAGTCAAACTTGTTTTGACGTTCTCCAGTGTGACGTTGCGCACCCCAAGAGCCTGCACCAGGAATTGAATGGAGGCCTTAGAGGGGAAGGCATTGGCATTGGACTGCAATTGATTAACGGGTTCGTATTCTCACCCATTTTTTTCCGTTATTCTCACTCATATACGACTGTCCGTTCGGAATCCGTAGTGAAATTGAGCTTTCGCTGCCCAATGGGAATCGGTACCAAGCTTCAGCTGCCCATTGGGAATCCATAGTGAAATAATTTTTCAGGTTAGGGATCAGGTGCGAAAGCACCTCCCGATGCGAAATACAAACACTTCTCATACGTTTATCATGTCGTGCGCGTCCCTCAGCTCCCTTGATGTTATTTATATTTTTCTTTAACAAACCACTAGAGGCTCATGGTCCAGTTGGTTTTGGAGTGTGAGAGAAAATGAGAGGTCTTGGATTCAATTTCTCCCAGCAACACTCCCTCGTAATTTTTCTCTAGAAGGAATGAGACGTTATCAAATATGAACATTAAATGACAATATATAAACTTCAACACACAACATGTATGCATGTTACATATGAACATCAAAGACCAAGTAATCAAAAAGAATTTCAAACATAAACATGTACATGCTACATATGAACTTTACAGAACTAATATATTAACATGTGTATGCTACATATGAACTTTACATAACTAATATATGAACGTGCACATGTTATATATGAACCTCAAAGACCAAGTAAAAAGAATTTCAAACATGAACATGTGCATGTTACAGATAAGACCAAGTAAAAAGAAATAATCGTAAAGGGTGTGACGGGTTAATAATTATACACTATGCTTCTGGATCACATTTAACACAATAAAAGTTCACACTTGATAAATTCAATGAATTTCTAGTATAAAGTGTGTTTGTACATCTCTAATTCACTTTAGTTTATAAACTTTCTGTACAAACTGTATGAACATCTAGTATTTTGTAATGAACAGTATAGTATAAATAAATGAACATCTAGTGTTTATATGTGAACATAAATATAACAACTTAGAACGATTAGGGAAAAAATAGAAATAAAAATGACCGAAAAAAAGTTTGCGATATTTACGAAAATTTCACCGTGCCACTTAATCTCACCCCTTCCTTCACCTTGATTCAAGGGCTAACAATGCTTCTTATTTCTTACTTTAAGAGGCAAATGTATGGAAACTCCCCTCTAATTTCTCACATATTGATTATATTTTTATAAACCATGATAGTTCATTCTTATTTTAAGATAGAAAGAAAATATCAAATACTAGAAGGGATAAGAAAAGCATTATCACTTAATATTAAAATATTATAATTGAGGTTGATAATTTAGTTATAATAAATTGTATTAATGAAATATGGAAAATACCATGAAAAATAAGAATCATTATAATTGAAATTATATTCCTATTGAATTACTTTGATTCATTCTTGGTTTCAGGGAAAGTAGCATGGCAACACACTTTTTGGCCGACCAGTAATGATATTAACCGAGAAGTTGTAAGAAGATTCATGAAGATTATCGTTCTCCTAAGAAATCAGATCGGATACATATATTGAGGGATTATTTTTAGAATAGGAGTTGTAATATTGATCTTTATTGTATAAGTTTTTAAAGATAATTAGATATGATGATTTAGGCTGGGCATTTACCTAAAATGGTAAACTAGTGTTTGCTTTAACAAAAGAGAGAATGGTGATTGGAACATATCCATCAACTTAAGTGCTCTTTTGGATAAGAAGTAACTTTCCACGAAATAGAAAACTTAAGAAATTAATATCAAATATATCCATTTGGTTAAATTTTTGCGTGTCGAACTCATATGCTCTAATTCATGTAAAATACACGATTTCCAATTACTTATGGGAATATGTAAGATTTTATTCCCCATAATTTCTCAATATTTAGATTTTAATCAAACATAATTTTGCAATTCCCATAAAATATAATTTCTCATTATATAATTTCATAGGAAGTAACTTCCTAGCAATTGCACTTCCTTCATTCAACCAAACAAGCACTAAGCTTGTGAAAGTTGACTACATCTATCTATCTATCTATATATATATATAGGGGCGCTCAGGTAAAACGAGTCTTGTGGTGAAACGGGTGCATAAATGAGGATCGTTGGATTAAAGCAAATGGATGGATGGATTGAGGGGTTGTAGGGATTTTATGATAGGAGGGTTTCCATAATACAAGGCCCATAATAATCAGTTACCATAAAAAACGGATGAGAAAAAAAAAAGAAAATCTAAAATAGGAGAGAGAATATCCTCCAAAATAGGAAGTTAGAAGGAGATTGGAGAGAGAAAACGTAGATCCTCCACGCAGAGCTTCTGTCCAGAAATTTATAAACCGTTCTGTATATCGACACGAAACATTTGCATATCGACACGAAAAATCTGCATATCGACACGAAAAAGATGAATATTGTACAAGTATTATTGAATAAAACTGTTATTCGTGATCATGGACCATGGTCAATCGTATATATACTGATATTAAAAAATATTAAACAGATATGCACATTGTGGTAATTGATATTACAATTTAAAACATACAAGTATATTTTGCATAGCACTGTACAAGGAGAAGGAGATTGGAGAGAGAAAAACTGCATATCATACAAGTATATTCTGCATATCACTGTACAAAAAATGCATATCCCATCCACACAAATGAATATCATATTTACGGTCAAGGAAATAATCCATAATTACAAATTGCATATCATACAAGTGTATTCTACATATCACTTTACAATAAATGCATATCCCATCCACATAATTGCATGGCCGAACTCAGCGAGATCTTCCTTGGTCGCGCCCGCGGCTTCCTTTCCGTGCCCGCGGCTTGTTCTTCTCAGCTTCTGACGAGAATATCATTCAGCGAGATCTTCCTTGGTCGCGCCCACGGCTTATTCTGCATATCAATATATAGAAAATGCATAACTCATCCACACAAATGAACATCATAATCACATCCAATGAAATAATCTATCATAAAAAATTGCATATCATACAAGTATATTCTGCATATCAATTTATGAAAAATGCATATCACATCCACACAAATGAATATCATATTCACGGCCAAGGGAATAATCCATAATTACAAATTGCATATAATACAAGTATATTCTGCATATCACTGTATGGAAAATGCATATCACTTCCATACAACTGAATATCACATTCACGGCCAGAAACATAATCCATAATCACAGAATGCATATCATACAACAATTTCGCTTGTTCAGACACATTTAAACACATATTCCTCACACAAGATAATCAATTCAAGCACAATATTAGCACAAGATAACCAAATCCAAATGAGATGACCACCTTAATTCAAAGTAAATCATAGTTATCCAAATATAACCAAGGTCACCCATCACTGTTAAAGATATGTCAGGCAAGCCATAACTAATACCACCACAAGTACAATCTCAGATGGAAACCACAAGATCAGACACCAAATTGGGCAAATAAAACCAAACACAACAATTATACTGCCAATCCAATTCAAAAGATAAAGTAATTAATTTAGACATGAGGAGTAAAGTACATGCACCAATAGACCACTCACAATTCAAGTAACACCTTCAACTCATCGTACTTACTTGTAGCAGCAAAACCAACACCAGTAAAACCAACACCTAAAAACAAACAATCACGCAAAAATCTTTTAATGGGTTAATGAAATAATCCAATTATTGTATATCATACATAGACAATGAGAGAGAAGATGTACAGGATTTCAATGTAATGATTTCCTAGAAGACCACGCTCACCAAAAAAATTATCAATGTAAAGCAAGTCAAGATTGAGTTAGGAATTTAAATATCAATGTAAAACAAGTCAAAACTGTTCACCGAAATCATCTCAGACACGATCTAGATGTTGAAGGTCTTTATGAATTTGAAGATGGAAGCCGCCGATTGCATCTCGGAAAAAGCCATCAATTGAACTCTGGACCTCTGTTTAGTTCAATTGGGCGCCGATCGCTTCGGTTAGCAAAATAAAATCGTCAGTTCGCAAAACCTAATCCGCTCTTTGTTTCCGCCCTTGCAGACGGATGAGATCCAAACGCTCTCTTCGCAGCCGCAGCGGTCTCCGGCGTGTCGTACTTCCTCGGCCTCCCCGTCTTCTTCCGCACGATCTCTAAAGGCGGCGAATGGGCCTTCCCCGCCACCGATTAAGGTTAAAGTGCAGTCGCGCTGGCCCCGTCCGCCGAACCGCCGTCATGGTTGGGTAGAAGGCCGTCGTTGAGAGCAGGAAGTGGTCTTCGATGAAGGTTGAAGAGACGCTTCAATGAAGGCAGATCTGCGAGAGAGAGAGGGATCTGCGAGAGAGAGAGGGGTCTTCGAGAGAGAGAAGAGTGGGGCGTCAATTAAGGGAACTAAATCAGAGAATGAAAATCATATCCCAAAAATATCGAATGGGTAAAAAATATGGTGTGTGCATTCCTTTCAAAATATTGTGCACCTCTCTCTATTTAATCTAGTCCGTCCATTTCATCTTCATCCAATGCCCCAAATTTGTCCACTCGTTTCACCATAAGAGGTTGTTTTACTAGAGCATAGATCTATATATATATATATATATATATATATATGGGTATGGGTGTGATTCAGGTGCGAAAGAGTCTTATAATACAAAATAAGAAAGAATTATAGCCGTTAGATCATATTAAAAGCTATAAAAAAGTGCAACACGGAGGCCCTTTTGTGCATGCCTTTGCTTTTTGAACATTACTGACAAAGTGCAAGCCGAAGGCCTAAAAGTGCAAGACGATGACTTGAAAAGTGCAAGCGAATGCAACACTTCTGTGCATGCAAATTCAATATTTTGTGCATGTATTTTTTTGGATTGGAGTGCAAGTTGTTGGCTTAAATGTGCATGCAAATTATTGTGCATGTGAATTTAACGTTTTTGTGCATATATAACTCGCATGCACTCTCAGTTGAATTCACATGCACTTTCAGTTGAACTCGCATGCACTCACATGTATTTTTTTGGATTGGAGTGCAACTGTGCAAGTTGTTGGCTTAAATATGCATGCGAATTATTGTGCATGTATAACTCGTATGCACTCTCAGTTGAACTCACATGCACTCACAACACATAAAACATGCACTTGATTTCACATGCACTCAAAAGTCAAAAGACATATAAGTACACTCAAAGGCATGCACTCTCAGTTGAATTCACATACACTCTCAGTTAAACTCGCGTGCACTCAGAACACATAAAGCATGCACTTGATTTCACATGCACTCAAAAGTCAAAAGACATATAAGTACACTCAAATGCATACACTTCAGTAGAATTCACATGCACTTCCGGTTGAATTCACATGCACACTCCTAGTAGAATTTACATGCACCAATTTTCTAATTCGTATGCACTTTTCAGTTGAATTTTCATGCACTCCCAATAAAACTTGCATGCACTAATAACACATAAAGCATGCACTAGATTTCACATGCACTTGAAAGTCAAAAAGCATGCACACTCAAAGGCTTGCACTTCTAATAGAGTTAACATGCACCCAAGGGTGGTCTGGTGGCCGGTGGTGGTCCGGCGACCGACGGCGGTGGTCCGGCGGTGGTCCGGCGACCGGCGGCGGTGGTCCAGTGGTGGTCCGGTGGTCAATGGTGGTGCTCTGATGGTCAACCCTTTGAATTAAAGACATGTGCATGGCACATGACTTTTAATGAAAGTTCAATCATGACCTTTGATTTATTTCTAATCCAATGGTCTATATTCATTCTTATTTTGTACAATAATAATCTTTCTTACATGATACTTATCCTATATATATATATACCAAAGTCCAATTTATCTCTCCTATGTGACACCCTCTAAGCTATGCCACATAGGTAATTTTTAATTTCCTTTTACAGCATACCCTTTATTAAACACCGAATTGCAAAAATACCCCAAATACATTAGTGAGTTGCATATATATCACTTTGCCTTTTTTAATGCATATATACACCAAATGGGGTATTTTTGCAAAATATTTAATTTTTTCTTTTAATTCAGAAATGAAATAAAATAAAATAAAAGCATGAAAAGAAAAAGGAAACAAAAAGCCCAAAATAGTAAAATAATAATTTTTAGGATTTCCCTCTAAAACCCCAAAATATTTCCCGCCCCCTTCCCTCCCACTTCCCGCCCACTTCCCTCCCACTTCCCGCTCACTTCCTGGCCATCCCGGCTTCCTCCATCCCGCCGGCCGATGCATCAACATTTGAAAGTGAAAGATTTAAACCCATCCTCCCTCTCCTCCCCTCCCCTCCCTTCCATTCTGCAGACGTCCTTGTAACTATTAAAGTGAAAGATTTGAACTGGTAGGTAGTTATATTCAGAGGGTTTTTTTCATGGCGAACTGTGCAACTGTAAAAAAGGAATGACGATGTATTTCCATGGCGATGTAAACAGGAATGACGATGTATCTCCATGGCGAACTGTGCAACTGTTAAAAAGGAATGGCGATGGGCGAGAGAAGGGTTGAACCTCAGCATATGAACCCGAAGAACTGTTGAACTCAGCAGATTGATTAAGAAGCAGTTTTCAAGGTGAACTGGTAGTTATATTGACAAGGTTTTTTTCTGAAGTAAAGAAATGATTCTAGTCTTGATGAACTGGTAGTTAAAGAAATGATTCTAGGGCTAAAGTATGTAAAAAACAAATATTCAGAAGGGAGCAAATGTAAAACCCAAGTGAAGAGATGAAGTGGAAATTTTCTGAAGTAAAGAAATGATTCTAGTCTGGATGAACTGGTAGTTATATTGAAAATGTTTTTTTTCCTGCTATAATAGAAAGTTCTTGTCCGACTTAGAAAAACAATTGTCATACTTAGAAATAAAAATGTCATAACTACAGCGTTGAAATTGGATATATGTCTACTAAGAAGGTGGATAGTTCATCTCACTAATCTAAATACAAGATGTCTTAATTAGATCTCCCGTTCCTGATGCTATACTTCTTTGGAAATTTTACTTTACATAGATATTAATTGCACTTCATCTCACCAATCTACTTTAAAGATATATTAATTAGAAAATGCTCCATGTTTGAGTATTTTTAGGTACAGAGGAGGCACTTGTAGTGCTGGTGATTTCCAAAGCGTGACATTTTAAATTGTTATTGTGACATACTATTTATACTATTTTCACAGTGTAATAATGTATGATTGACAAATGTGACCGTATTCAGACTGATTTACTTCGCAGAGGTCTTACTTTATGGAGATAGTAATGGCACTTTATCTACCCCATCTCATTGGAGTGTGTGTTGTTTGACTATCCTAACTGTACATACTTCCAATTCTACTCTCTCTTTTTTTCACTTCATCTTACCCATCTCTTTCCTCTCCTTAGAGCAGCTCGTGTGGTTGTTGGTGTTTTTTCCTGGGGAGTCACAAACTTCAGTTGGATTTTAATTGAGTGGCAAATAGGTATGGACGATGAATACTCCACCATTGGAGACAAGGGAGAGGTTGGCTTCATCGATGTTCCTTCAGTCACAACATCATCGCCAACTGAGGAGGGTCCTGTCATGGTGTCTGTGCCGTTTCCATTTGCTGGAGGAAAGCCTCAATCGGTTCCTGTGAACGAGGTTGCCGTGGCATCATTCACCATAGAAAACACCACAGATGAATATATTTTACTTTGGGGTGTGAAGATTTATGCTTCAATTCCTGAAGATTCATTTGTGTTGTCATTAATGAAACCTCCATCTGGCCAGCCAGATGACATACCCGAGGAAGATTTTGTCCCTTGTTTTGATATGGAGGAACGAAATTTAAACCCACATGGTAGCATGACTATATGGATGTCTTGTGTGCCCAAGGAGATTGGCCTTTTCACATCTATACTGCATATCCAAACTGGTCAGGGGATTATTGAACGACTTGTCTTCCTCTTGGCTGAAGATGAGGTATCCAAAGCTTTGGCACCTCAGAGACCATATAACATACCAACACAGATAAGGAAAGCGATAGAGTTTGAGGAAATCCCTGAAGTGGTCTTACAAGGCTTAACAGAGGAAAATTATGTGTCGTATTTCATTGAGTTGTTAGGGGTGGAGGAACTTCTGATTATGGTAAGTGTTATGTTTTCTATGTATGGGGGTTGGGGGACTGAGGGGATAGCTAAATGGCATCGTTCTGCCGTAGTACCAAGTTGTTGAATGACTTTTTTTATATATTTGTTTACAGGAGTATGTCAAAGCTTATAATATGAAGTTTGTTACTTTGAGACAAAGGTATAATGTCAGGCTTGTATCACTTAAAGTGCCAGGACTAGGTGAAAGAAGACCCTCAGTTGTCAGTGGAGATGTGGTGAATGTTTATGGAGAATATTCTGTCCATCAGGTATGTCAATAATGTTAGGTATCTTATGTTTTTTGTCAAAGTGTTATATACTATTATCAGTATGAATTATGAAATTGCACGAATTATCGTTGTCAAAGCTATGTTCTCATGTTGAACTTGCTAATGTTCTTTGAACAGGGCGTGATCGACCGTGTTGAAGCTGATGAATTAGTATTGCAATTTAATGATGAATTTTACCAAAGACATATAGATAGCAATGTGTATGAAATCTGTTTTGTGTTCAACGGGACAAATTTCCGTAAGCTTCATAAAGCCATTCTATCTGCAGAGGCATTACATGAAAACTTCCTCTTTCCCCATGAGTATCAGTCAAAACGGAGGATTACAACCAACAATTTTGTGCCTATCTCACTTCTTCTTGATGAGGAACAACAAAATGCTGTTCGGTTAATTTTAGGCTGCAAAGGAGGAGCTCCTTATGTGATTTATGGACCCCCGGGAACAGGAAAGACAAAAACACTGGTGGAGATGATCCTACAACTCTATACAACTAGACGTGATTCTCATATACTGGTATGTGCTTATTCAAATTGCACGGCAGATCACATATTAGAGAAAATCCTTTGTGAGTGTCCTTCACTTAGGGAGGAAGATATTTATAGGTTGAATGCCACACATCGTCCCTTACAAAGAATAAACGCTTCATTGTTGAGGTTCTGCACCTACAGTGCTGGTTTTTTCACTTGCCCTTCTCGAGATGCACTCCGCATGTACAAGATAATAATAACGACATACACGAGTGCATCTTACCTCTATCATGCTGAAAGGGTTAACCGTGGCCACTTCTCCCACATCATCTTAGATGATGCAAGCCAAGTTTCAGAGCCAGAGACAATGATCCCCATATCAACCCTCATAGAAAAGAACACAGTTATTGTTCTTTGTGGTGATCCCAAACAACTTGGGCCTGATATTTTTTCAAAGCAAGCTGAGGCTTATGGTTTGGGAAGATCTTTTCTAGAGAGGTTGTTGGACTTTGAAGTTTACAGATCAGGGGATCCTAATTATGTCACAATGTTGTTGAACAATTACCGGAGCCACCCTGCTATTGTCAATGTTTCTTCAAGACTATTTTATAGTGGAGCATTGAGGCCAGATCGAGAAGACAGTAAGACATGTTTCTTACCTTGGGCTGATATGCTTCCCAATAGGAACTTCCCTTTCATGTTCTGTGGCATCCAAGGCTTTGATGAGAGGGAAAAGGGCAGCCCATCATGGTTTAATAGGATTGAAGCTAGCAAGGTGGTTGAGCTCGTACAAAGGCTGATAAGAAGGAATGTGCATGAGCAAGACATCGGGATTATTACCCTTTTCCCACAACAAGTACTAAAGATAAGGAAGGCTCTCATGTCTCTACGTATGAGGCATATTGAGATTGGCGGGGTTGAGCAGTTTCTGGGTGAAGAAAAGGAAGTGATCATCCTGTCAACAGTCAGATCGACCGCTAACCACGATGAATATGACAGGACTTTCCGCATGGGATATCTGAGCAACCCGATAAGGTTAAATTTTGCCCTGACTCATGCCCGATCATTGCTTATTATAGTTGGAAACCCTTATATTTTAGAAAAGGTAATTCCCGGTAAAAAAAAAGTAGAGTTGGTCATTGTTGTTGGTCATTGACAGGATTAACAAGGTTGATTAACTACGGTGTTTTTGGTCTTTGACAGGATTGGCACTGACAAGAAATCCTAAAGGATTGTGTATTACGTAGCGCCTATGAAGGTTGTGCTTTCCGCGTGCATGAGTAGTTTGACAGTAGGTAGTTGTGATTCTAGTAATGTAATGATAGCATCCAGTTGACAACTATCCTTTTTGTAGAAATGTAATGGTAGCCCATGCTACAATATTGTAGGAATGTAATGATAGTATCCAGTTGACAACTATTCTAGTAAGGTAATTGTCGGTGTGTGTAGTGTCGACATTAATGTTTTGGCAATCTGACATGTAGATTACAAATGCTGAAACCATGCTTTCTAAAACTATTCGAAAATAAAATTCAGCCTCTTACATAAAAAACCAAAGTCATGAGGTACATACTTCATAGTTAATTCATCCTCAACCATGCCTACATGCTCGATTACAAATGCTGAAAGCACTAATCCCTAGAATCACACCAGCACCAAACGCAAAAATAGGAAATATTACATGGTTTCTGAAGTTTTCCTGGGAGTGTAGTGCCTTGTTTTCAGCTTCAAGTTCTGCCACCCTTGCATTTAGTCGCCAAATTGCATGATCGAATTGCATCTCAGTTGTATTGAGTTCCATGATTCTCTGTCCAAGTTCATGTATCTCAGTACGTAGGCGTGTGATTATTTCACCCAACATGTTGGAACTTGGGCTATTCGTTAGCAACATGTCTAACTCTTCTTGCAACTTCTCCTCTAATTGAGAAGGTGTAGGAGATGAAGGTGGATGTTCATATTTGCGGGGGTCCCTGCTTTGAAAACTTGAGGTGTCGCTGGATGACATTGTACTCAAGTACTGCAGAAACAAAGAAAGATTTGCAGTAAAAAATAAGTGATACGTGCTTACTGATCCAGTATGAAAATCACACAATAAACAAAAAGGGTTACCTTCAAGTTCGGCGCAGAGAGGGTTTAGGGATTGTTGAGGAAAAATGAGAAAGAATGGTCGGGGGTCCCCACTGAGGTTTATTTAGCTGTTTTTGTTGGAGAAATATTGCTTCATAACTATTCACTTGATATGACTTCTGAAAATGTAGTACACACTTAGAGGGAAAACCTCTGTTTTCCCTCTAAAATTTCCCTCCAATTTCTACCCCTTTACCCACATGTTAGGGATTGTTATCCAAGCATAACCCAACCTGTAAACCTGCACAAAGCTTCCGTAACACCACAATACCTTAAATCCACAAAGCTTCAAAATAGATTGTGCAGCGTCTTCAATGTCTTTGGAATAGAAGAAGTTTAATAATGGGTGAGTTCTGACTTTCACGTTCTTATTCCTATTCTTCTTTACAATAAAATCTTTTGTGGTCTTGCTTACTCTTTCATGTCGGTGTTAGGGCATTGTCATACGGGGGTCCCCGTTTGGCCCTAATAAAGTATTGAACTTATGTTTGTTTTTTGTTCGTGTAACAGGTTCAACACCATACTACTTGACTCTGAAAACAGGTGGTGAATGGACATGTAAGGGAAACAAGTGGGTTTTTGATGGGATCACAACGACAACAAGACTTCTTTTGTATGCAGATATGAATTACTCAAATCTCAGGAAAAAGTTAGCTGAGAAGATTAAATGCATCGACGAGATAGATGAAATGGAGATAAAATATATGTCATCGTGGAAACCACTGGCACAACCAATCGATGTCAAAGATGACGAGGACCTTGGTGCGTTAAAGTTTTTGAACGCACACTCGCACGATAACATTTGGCCTATCGAGTTATATGCGAGTATGAAAAAGAAGGGAAACAAAGAGCCAGAGGTTGTGGTAGGTTGCCATCCAAGTAGAAGTGATGACGAGGACATCACAGTGTGTCTGACTCCGCCACCGTTAACACAAACTCAAGAGGCAGAGCCCGAGGCTGTGGTAGATCGCCATCCTGTCACTGATCGTCCCAAATCCGACAAGAATAAGAAGGTAAGCAACAATTATCCCACTAACGAAATACGGAATATCGTTGATTGTGACATGTATGAACTTAAACCAAAAATTTGGCGTGTAAACAATGGGGAAGTTCAAATAGTTGACTTGGTGAGCCAATCTGAGGTAGACTCGGAAACTGATGGGAGAGAAAAAAGGTCTTCCACAGGAATGAAAAGAATACAGGACTGTATTGACATTGAGAGTGATTATGGGAAAGACGTTGGGCGAGATTTTGATTGGGATGACCTTGAGAAGGATGTTGAAGAAGGGACATTGTTGGATGACACTAATGAAGTCGAAAACTTATTCATAGACATTGATGAGGAAGTTCTACAACAGATTAAAGCCGAGTACTATCGTAGCAAACAGTTGTGTAAAAGGCAATTGGATGAGCCAATGGAGGATAATGGGGTGAGCGGAAATAATTTGGAAATAAAAGTTGGAGAGCACTTCAATTGCAAGAAGGATCTTAAGGATCGTTTATCCTTGATGACATTACAGAGGTGCTTCCAGATGCACGTCCAAAAGTCTGATAAGAAGTTATATGTGGTAAGGTGCATTGATCCTAGTTGCACATTTTTTTGTCGTGGAACCGCTCTTGGCAGCACAGGATTGTTTCAAGTAAGGAAGTATTGTGGACAGCATACATGTGGCATGAAGCTAAAGCATAATTACCACAGACATGCAAGTTCAAGCGTAATTGCTGACCATATTATGTCAAGGTAAGTAAACTATCCTGTCAGTACGATCATATATGAGCATGTCTATAAACTAACCTTAACATGTTACATATACAATCCTGTTATAGATTTAACACAGCCGATACATATCCCGGACCTCGTTCTGCCGAAATTCAAGACAGCATGAAGAAAATGGGAGTGGCAGTTGGTTACGACAAGGCAAACAGAGCACGTTTAACCGCCATTGACAAGATAAGAGGCACAGCTGAAGAAAGCTACAATAGGATTCATGGATACATGTACATGCTCGAAAGGATGAATACAGGGACAGGCACACATGTTGAAGTAGACTCTAATCGTCGATTCAAGTATTGTTTCATCAGCTTGGGTGCTTGGCGCAATGGAATGAAGTTTTTAAGAAATGTATATTTTCATCTTGTCACGTTCCGTGATACTATTGTCAAATCGATACATGACATTGTAGAGCTGATTGAAAACTACTGCAGGTCATAACTGTGGATGGTACCCATCTAGGATCAAAGTACAGAGGCACACTTCTAGTGTGCCTCTGTCAAATCGATACATGGCCTTGCTTTTAACTTCGGACTCCAAAAGCGCCTTACGGATATAACCACAAACTTCATCGATATGCTTCAAAAAAATATAATTCATCCTATCAGGCATTGCAATAAATCCCAACAGTAAACTATGTTGACATCATACTTAAATAGCTTACATCATCTTCCAGCCAAGCTTTTGGTTCCAGTATTAGGCCAATCCACTTCTTGCCCATCTCTTCACCACACAGTCCAACTATTGGCTTAGAGCTGAAAAACAAAGAAGGCGTAATTCAATCCATGAAAGATAGTTGAACATTATTATTAAATCCATGGGATACTAACCTTTCATCATTCATCCATTCCAGCAAAGCAATCATCTCCTTCACCTGTGGATTCTTGGTTATCTTCTTCACAATTTTCCCCTTTTTTTTCATCTGTGTAAGGTGTTTTTTTTTTGGGCGGATGGCTTCACCATACGACTAGGAAGAAACCTCGTCGGTTGGAGATGTTGCTCTCGTTTATTTCTGGGTTTTGCCTTCTTGGATGAAGCAACCACAGCGGCTAGCACTAAAAGAGGTTCCTCTCTTTCATCTACCTCATCTTGGGTAGCCTCCGATGCTCCTTCAATGTCGTTAGTAAAATCCTGCTCCTGGTCCTTTTCCCCAACGCCAGCATTTTCATTTATGTCTTTGACAAGGGCCATAACACCATACGCACCCTCAACATCATTGTTAGCCTCAATGGAATTATCAAAATCCTGCAATCATAATAACCATGTCATGCATGCGTACAAATCCTGTCACCATGCCTTTTCTTGTAAAACATAAAAACTCACAGACTATAAACTATAAATCTTGTCACTTCGCACAAACAATAATGTCATAGTAGGGATGAGAAATTGATAATTTTCATACCTCTTTTCCTTCAGCCTGTACCTTCTCCACCGCAGCCTCCTAAACCTCAGCCTCTACCTTCTCCACCTTCTCCAACACAGCCTTCTCCTCCACAGCCTCCTTAACTTCCTCACCATTCGTCTCATTATCGTCATCAGAAACTTCCTCCTCCGCAGCCTCCTTAACTTCCTCACCATCAGTCTCATTATCCTCATCAGAAACTTCCTCCTCATCAGAAACATCTACCTTGTCATCCTCCTTCGGTTTGTCACCACCCTACCGAAGTTCTTCATTGTCATTAGCCTCATCACCATCACCAGATTCATCATCACCATCATCATCATCATCATCATCATCATCATCATCATCATCATCATCATCATCATCATCATCATCATCATCATCATCATCATCATCATCATCATCATCATCATCATCATCATCATCATCATCATCATCATCATCATCATCATCATCATCATCATCATCATCATCATCATCATCATCATCATCATCATCATCATCATCATCATCATCATCATCATCATCACTCTCAACCTCATCACTCTCAGATAAAACACCCTCAACTTTCTTATCATCCACCTCATCATCCTTATAAACTTCCTCCTCTTCCTCATCAGACTCACCATAGGATTCATCCTCATCCGAATAATTCTTTGATTTCCCAATACTCTTGAGCTTACGCACCTCCTCCTCCTTTGATACCCTCTTTTCCAGCATTCTCATCCTGTCAAGCACTCCTTTTTCCAACCTCTTCATCATTCTGAACATCTGACTTATCACCTCTGATGACTGCACATATGCATTACTCGAGCTCGCTCCATCTTTTCCTTGCTTCCCCTTCCCCTTCTTTTTCAAACCCTTCATTGCTTCCTTCACAATTTTGTCAAAATGTGGGTCATCCAATTCAACAACATAGTAGCAGTCGGACAGCTCATCCTCATCGGGAATAAGAATAGGCTTAACCACATGTGTAGGATCAGCCAAAGACAACTCCAACACTCCATGTTCAGGGGCGTCATCTGAAAACCAACGAAGACCTCGAGGCATTGCAGATTCACTCAACTTTGATGCAAATTGGAGACCAAATGTTGGCACAGCTTCCCATATCCATATCTACAATAACAAGCGGTTTGAGAATTAGCAAATTAAGATACATTATTTCATTTTATCCCGTCACCCTATAATTTAGATCAGGTCACCCTAAAATAATCTGGAATGCAATTAAAAGTATGTTGGAAAACTACTATGTAGTGTCAATCAAACAAGAAAAACTTCGGGCATATTCACCACGATCCTGTCACCCAGTACTCAAATATCCTGTCATAGTATAGCATAAAGTATACTACTATGCTGCAAATAAAACACATTCAGTAATTAATATTTCAACCATTACACATTTAGATCAGGTCACCCTAAAACAATCTGGAATGCAATTAAAAGTGTGTTGGAAAACTACTATGTAGTGTCAATCAAACAAGAAAAACTTCGGGCATATTCCCCACGATCCTGTCACCCAGTACTAAAATATTCTGTCATAGTATAGCATAAAGTATATTACTATGCTGCAAATAAAACACATTCAGTAATTAATATTTCAACCATTACAAATTTAGATCAGGTCACCCTAAAACAATCTGGAATGCAATTAATAGTATGTTGGAAAACTACTATGTAGTGTCAATCAAACAAGAAAAACTTCCTGCATATTCACCACGATCCTGTCACCCAGTACTGAAATATCCTGTCATAGTATAGCATAAAGTATACTACTATGTTGCAAATAAAACTACCTGAAACACAACTGGCATGCCTTGAATGGAATATGGAATTCTTGGTGTGTCGGAGAGTAGCTTTGCCTTCTCTACTGTTTGTATCCTTTTGGCCAATGTTGTGGTCAATGACTTGTGAAGCTCTTCATAAGCAACCCTTCCCCATGGATAATCCCAAAAGTTATCCATATTCTCCAGCAGCCTAACATGCAGCGGCTTCACTAGCCTCTTCTTATCCCCTCCCAGCAACAGACCCTCAACTATCAACAACAATGCCAATTTCATTTTGTAGTTGTCCAATTCACGATATTCTTTAAATCTGTTGTAAACATCTTGTATGGTCGTCTTAGGACCACCAGGACTACCAAAAAAACGCTCCATTACTAGCCCGTCTGCTTTAGTATCCACAAATGAAAGTTCCCCACAATTCAGTCCAGTTATGAGAGAGAACTCCTTAATCGAAAACCTCAACTCTTTCCCTGCCACCTCATACCAAGACTCCCACTTCTTTTTTGTTTCAAGTTGCTTAAATAGAACTGCATGCACTGTTTGTGAAGAAAATGATACCTGCTGCAACATTTTCTAAACTTTTCCAAACGGGCCATCCAAAACCCGTTGCCAATCCACATGTGTCAACTTGTTTTCAATCTCACGAACAAAGTGCACCCTACAGTTTATGTTAATTCTGCCGTAGAAAGGTGCACCTCTAAAATAACTGTACCTAATCTGCAAGCCAAATGAAAATAACCATAAACAAACGCAATCGAACCATTTCAGAAGCCTCAGACGACAGATGAAAAAACATAAAACCCTAAAAAAACACTCCTGATACAAAGTAAACCATTTCAGATGGGTGACAGGACAATTGAAAAATTACGCTAAGCCCTAAACAAAAAAATTTAGACAACTTACATCCTCTTTAAAGATTAAGGGTTTATTCCCCTCTTCATCATTCGCTTTTGGCCTCGACCTGCCCTTCGCGGCTTTTTTCCCTATGGAACTGTTAGAAGTTTTTCCGCCTTTCGCCTGCACTACGCCTCTCTGCTTTTTCTTCTTTCGAACCTGGCTGTCGTCTTCTTTTCTCTTCCTTTTCTCCCCACTCTTCTTTGGAGTCGATTCTTTACGGTCTCTAAGCACTACCATTTTCTAGGGTTCTTTTGTAACGCGTTAATGGAGAAAGATGGAGGAGGGAGTAAGTAAGAAAATGTGGAGATGGACTTCAAGAGTAAGTAAGCATAAATCGAGAAAGATGGAGGAGTTGAAGAGTCTCCTTCTGGGGAAGAAGAAAATGTTTGATAACAATGATGGATGTTTGTAGAGTCGCCTTCTTGGGAAGGAAAAAGAAGAAATGTGGAGGGAATTTTGGAAGGTAAACACGGAGGGGCTTTTGGGAGAATTCGAACTTCGAAGAAAGGTAAATCGGTGTATGTCTTACGCTTTTTATTCTAAATTAAATATTATTAAAACGGTCAAATCGGTGAACAAATAATAGTACAAAATAATTTTGTACCCTAAAACAACAGAAAAAAAGGATATTTCCGACAATAGGAGTATACAATGTGACAAATAACATATGTGCAACACTGGCAATTACCCTAGATTTCCAAAACAACACTGACAGGAATTTTGAACAACACTGACAGGAATTTTGAACAAGAAATGCAACAACCAATATTGCTACATTTCCAAAACAATCTCAACACAACTTATTGTCAACAATACAAGTCAATTCTAGCGAAAACCCCCCAACAAGGAATCATACAACACTAGCACTATCCCAACTACAGTGAAGCTTATATGAAAGTGAATAACATATCCTCCACTAGTCAAACCAGTTCATATTGAATATACTATCGGCTATCCTTTTTCTGTACTCATCCACAAATTTGTCACCCACGTTCACGATGTTTTGACGTCCGAAACTTAGCATTTCTATGTACTTGATCGTGAAGACGCCACAATCGCCCCTGTACACAACTAAAAAATGTAGTTGGTTTGCTGATATTATAACCAATTTCACACAAACAAATGAACAATTTATGTAAACAACTTACCCTCTCTTGTTTCTCTCCAATGTAGGAACACGAGTCACATTTAGGGGATTTCCCCGCCTATGTTCATAAATTATTGCCAAAGGCTCATATTGTGCTATCATGACAGGAAGAATATATGTCAACTCTGCAAGGAGCCTATGGACTTCCGACAATTTGAACAAATTGACGTCGGGTTCGTATACAGTGACACACCATTTACTTAGTTGTATCTCTAGAGCTACCCAATGTTTGTCCTTGAAATTGAAGGGGAGGTATATACGATCCACATCCTTCCAATCCTTCCCATAAATTGCAGGCAGTTCCCCACGTAGGTATCTCATCTTACCTCCATTAGCAACATAACTTTGCTTATCTGATAACCATCTATTCATTTCCTTGTCCAAATTACGCTGAAACCAGGTGTCCAATATTGCCACTGGTTTGTCACGCACGCGACACCCAAGATAATACATACATTCTTCCAAGTGCTACAAACCAAAAATATATGTCATACCACAAATTTGATGCATGCGACGATAATTTATATAAAAAATGAAAGGAGCTTACATTAGATTTCAGCCACCCCTTTAGTTGCAACAATGGCTCAAAAAACTCCCTCTTTAGATATTCTCCAATTGGAGAAACAATTTCCTCACTGCATCATAACATGGTTTAATTAACACCTCAAACACGCATTCATATCTTCAAGACAGGTTCATATAATCAAGACAGGAGGGACAACTTCCTAACCTTTCCTTCGAGTCTAACCAACACTGCAATTTATTCATGTTTGAAAATCCTTTGGGCGTTGAAACCTTGTATCGTTTGGGATTATCGGCTACTCTGGACAGTCATCTCTTCCTGACAGGATGGTCCTTCAGTTCACCAGTTGTATCAATTGTTTTTGTTGAGCTGCTTTTTCTTGTTGAGAGTCCAATTGATTCTTTGGTAGACTCTCCTTCCACCTCAGCTTGTTTTTGCGTCTGCAAATAAGTTTTTTCATAAATAACATGTTGGTGATCTGAGGGACCATCCTGTCAGGATGGTTTATTGATGCATACCTCAACTCCTCTTGTCCTCCCTATTTTATTTTTCGCCTCATTCTGAACTGCGCCATCTTCATCACCCATCTTCTTTTCTGAGCGAGTCTTCCTTGTCACTACTTTTCCTTCCTTGCGATTACTTTTCCCCTCATCCTGTATTGCACCCTCAACATCATCTCTCTGAACTGCACCATCTTTATCATCCTTCTTCTTTTTTGAACGAGTCTTCCTTGCAACTTGCTTTCCTTCTTTCTTATCGTCTTCTTCTTTTGTCATCGTTTCTCCATTTTCCCCCTCATCTTCTACTATACCCTCAACATCATCTCTCTGAACTGCACCATCTTCATCATCCTTTTGCTCTCGATAAACAACCATGCTTCCTAAATTGCCATTGTCGACTTTAGTGGCACCTTCATCATCGTCATCCTGTAGGGGATTTGAATCAGACCCCCCCCCCCCATTCTATCCATTCCGACATCCTCATCACGACCATGTACACCATTCTGCTTCAATAAATTACAAGTTATATTTAACTCAAAAGAATAATCAGTAAGTGCACCATTCTATAATGTTTGTCAAAAACAGAGCTTTATGCATACCTAAATTACAATTCAAAATGACATTACTATTCTACACAAGTACAAATGCTTGAGCTTCCACGACATATATATATCTAAGTTCCCAAACATAACTTAATAACGATTGTTGACAGTTATCTTACCTCCCCTTCCTCTTGTTCATCATTTGTTGAACCTGACTTGTTGAATACCCTCTCCTTGATCATCTGTTGCATTATGCCCAAGGTTTTATTCATAGCACAAAACCCTGCGTCCACTTGGTTTTCCAAATTAATCATACGCTCATGAAGCTCTTTCATAGCGCACATCACCTGTCTTGCATCCAGGCCCGAGGACTTTATAGCAGGGGCAGAGTCCGAATCATTCTTTCCTTTTCTTCTACCATTGATAGACCTCTTATTACTTAGCTCGAATTTCTCAACTGCCTTGTCAAAGTAAGTGTCCTTCACTTCCCCATAAAATTTGCATTCTTTTAATACCTCCACCTCTGCTTCTTCCTCTATCAACACCACATTTGGAATAAAACGGGATGTGACCTTCCCTAAGAAAGACTCCACAGCCGTCGCATCAGGTTGTGAATCTGATGACCATCGTAGACCGTGTGGGTAGGCCTCCTTATCCACCAAATGTGCAAACGCTGAAGCAATTGGTTTAACAGCTTCAAACAGCCAAACCTGAACAGCCAAACCATCAATATATTGTAACTACAATACCAACTTCAATACAATATACATTACATCCTGTCATGTTACCTGAAAGGCCATTGGCAACCCCTTGAGTTTGTAACCCAACCTTGCACTTGAGTCTCTGCTTGTTTCAACCGTTTCCAATCTATTCTTCACCGTTGAACTCAATCCCTGGTGAGTTTCAATGTAGCTAACCCTGCCCCATGGGAATTTCGTGAATCGATCGATATTAGCCAATAATTTCACATGACCTGTGCTTATGCGAACTTTTTTCTCAACCCCAAGAATGACACCCTCTAATATAATCAATAATGTCATCTTATATTTCAAAGGGCTATCAAGCTGTGTACGCATAAATAAAGACTCGAGCTCAACCAACGTTAAATTCTATACATCAAATAACTCTTTCACGTCATTTTTATCCGGGTTCAGCTCATTATCTTTCATTCTATGGTAGCATAACCCCGTCACAAGTGCAAATTCCTTCATTGAAAAACGCAGCAGCTGTCCTTGCAGGTCATACCACGTCTCCCACAACTTCCTCGTTTCTACTTGACGGAATAAAACGTAATGTACAAGCTGGCATGAAAAGTTTTGGCGATGAACCATCTTCATAGTAGGTCCAAATGGACCATCTATTATCCTCTGCCAGTCCACAGGGGAGAGGCATTTCTCAATAAGATTCAGCAATTCACGCCGACAGGATGTCAACTATGGAAAACTACACACAATGAGCTAAACAAAATTTACCTTTTTACCCATTTTAATCTCCTCCGTTTCAATATGGAGAACTACACCACTTCAGCTGCACTGGGGGAGATAGACAAACAACATAAAATATCAACATTTAAGCTTTTTCTAAGCACCTAACTCAACATACTCAGTTGTAGAGATCACACGAGAAGACAAGGAAGTTGCAAGAGTAAGAGAGCTATAATGTCAGGAAAATATAAACATTATAATTTCAAGTAAGGAAGATAATCTGACATTCATGACAATCAAATTGATCATTTCAACAATAACACTATACGATGTGACAAATATTTCATCAACGCTGACAAGAAATGTTGAAACAATGGTAATTCTTGCAATTGTGACAAAAACAAACATAATCTGACATTCTCATTTTAAAAACACGGATTTCACAGGTTTATACAATTCGCTGCATTCAACCTCAATTCCTCACTTCATTTCAGCTCAAACAACAGCGAATCAACCCTAAAAACCAAAATGAAGAGCAACGGAGCAACCCTAAAATGGCGTTACTTGACTTGAACTCTGGAAAACTTGACATACCTACCTCCAACAACAAGGGCCTTAATCGAAGCAACCCAAATGAACAACAAGGCTCGAAGGAGATAGACAGAAGAGGCAGATGAATCGGATTCGCGACCGAATCGCAAGGGCCTTAATCGGAGCTCAAGCAGCGATGGGATTAAGCTACCTCGAACGGTGAAGAAGGGTTTAAGCTACCTCAAACGGTGAAGAAGGGTTTAAGCTACCTCGAACGGTGAAGAAGGGTTTAATCTACCTCGAATGGGTGAAGAAGGGTTTAAGCAAACAAACCTGGAAGAGAAACCTTCACGCCGGAATCGGTTAAATTCGTCGGTAAAAAAAACAGATCTACACTCCGCCGGAGAAGATGGACATTCCGCCGGAAAATATCAGATCTGGGAGAGAGGCTTGGTTTTTTTTCCTGTTGCGAAATTTTCAGATTTCATTTGGGATTTCAAAATTATTTGAGATTTGCTTTTTTTTCGCATTTAAAATAGTGTCATATCATATTTTATTTTCCAAAAGAAAAGGTAAAGTCAGATTTTAATTTACCTTTTTATTTATGGGGTATTTTTGTAAAAAACAAACCAAAAATAAGTCAATAGGATATATTTACAAAAAACAAAAGTACTAGAATAGAATTACAAAGCCATATATGATTTGGGGTATTGATTGCTATTTCTCTTTATTAAATTTATATACCTACATCGTTTTCCTTACTAGGTCGTTGGCCTCGTGCTTCGCACGGGAAATCTTATAGTTTTAATATGTAGTATTCCTTGATTTTGATTAATTAGGTGGTACAACATCTTATTCGTATTGTAAAAGATTAGCATACAATATACAAAATGTGTATAAACAAAGGGGAAATTATTTGACCTGTTCTGGCAAAATTGGAAGTTATATACAATCATCTCGTACGGAAATGAAACAAGACTTCAAATTACTTGAGAACAAAGAAGGACACCTTCTTTGGCAAAATCTATCCAACTTATTTCTAGGATATCATGGGTTATGACATGGGAATGTATTATCTCAATATTTTTTTAGGGATTTAAGCATGTAATGGTTGTCTATTTACTAGTGAACAAAATAGCATAAGTAAACAATCATGCAAAGCTTAAAATAATGAAGCATTCAAAATGCAATAATTAAATGTGATCCTAGTATGGCCCCTAAAACTAAAAATCAAAGATCTAATCTTCATGGGTCTTCTCTCCATGGATCTCCATCCTTGGTACCCTTCATGGATTTCTTGGTCTTCTTGGGATCTTCTCGTAATACAAAATTTCTAATAATCTAATTACTGAAATTAAAAATTACAAAAATACATAACGATTCGCAGATCGTGTACAAAAATACATAACGATACGCAGATCGTATTTTCTATCCTAAGACGTGGGCCATACTAGTCACCTCATGCAAACAATACTATCATAATATTATAAAATATGCATGCAATAATAATATCAAATATTATCAATAATATTAATCTAATTAATAATAATAACCAATTTAAATAAAAACAATATTAAATTAAATAAATCATCTCATGATATAAATAATTTAATATCAAATTCTTAATTCAAATTAAATGTAATATATAGAATTAATCATAATTAATTATTAAAATACATTATTGGATAAGATATACATCGACAAGATAAGATATCAAATATCCTTATCTAAATCTAGTGGGAAACTATCCTAACAATTTTAGGAAATTATATAATTTAGATGATATCAAATATTATCCAATTAAATAAATAAGATCTTATCTTATAGTTTAGGAAATTATCCTAAAACGCCAAATCTACCCAACCGGACCGAGTCGCATCCGAGTCAAACCCGGACCAACCCGTTACTACAGACCCAACAATTTAAAATCGTATATGATATATCATAAAAAAAAAACAAGTTCGGACATCATATGCAATTATGTCCAGTGCGTTAACTTTTAAACAAATCCGTCTGAATCACAGAATTTGATTAATTCATCTGATGAACAATTTTATAGAAAAATCCAGAATTTAACAAAAATAAAATTTGGGTAGTTGATCCATATGATGAAAATCAAATTTTCATCCAATAATTTAAATATGTCAAAAAATCATATCTCTTGCATAATTAAAACACATGAATCAAGTATGGGTAGATTATTTTACATGCATATTTGTTCATCAAGTTCTTCAACCTTACTAATCCAATCAATTAAAATCATAATTTTAATCATGCAAATTAACCTATATATCAATTTACCACTTAATTTGAATCAAGACAAACATCAAAATTAACTCTTTTAATATCTTGATCCTATCAATTTATACAAGAGGCTCTGATACCACTGAAGGGAATTGAGATGCGTATAAGCGGAATTGCAGGAAACTATTTCCTTACATCTAACAAGGATCTCATGCATGAATTGATACTGATCATTTATGAGTTAGAGTTACATACCGTTTGATGTGAGTCTGAAACATTCCTGCAGGATTTCAGCGGAGATCGAAAGCCCCAAATGTGACTTCTCTAATTGGTCCACATGAGTCTGGAATCTGGATCGCCTTTGATCTCGTCTGCTAGATCGACGAACGAAGGACAAACGAACGAAGTGGCTTGTATTTGGGAATTCGGCCGTATGCTCAAATTGGACTTGTAAAGATCTAATCTTTTCAATCTCATGTACGTGTATATATATTAGAGACCATCAGAGATATCTATCTCAATATGTGCGTGTGATCTCATCAACATATAATATTGTATATTATCTTTTGTTATGGATACAATATCTTTATATTGTTTTCATATATCTTCTAATAAGATATCTCTTTATCCAGTAATTATGAATGATAACTTTTACCCATTAATAATAAAAGCCAATATCCTAATTAAAGCCAATGGACCGAAATTCATGTCCCACATGGGCTTTCGGTTCGGTTTGATCCAGCCCGATAACTCTATGTGTGTGACCTCATAGGACCCGGTTATTATAGCCATGGGCCTAACCCGATTAAGCCCATTGATCGTAGTTGGCTTCTAGCAAAGCACTACGACCCCTAAAATTTTCGGATTGTAAATCTCCATTAATTGTCCTATTCCATATATATTTGATAATTGCGCCTTGATTAAAGGATACTATTCCTTCAAATTGTTACTTGTGAAAACCATAGTATATCATACATATGTTAGTTAAAAAGTATCAAATGTCGTTCATGGTGATAACCTTAATGAACTTTCACTTCTTATTTCGATAAAATACGACAATATAAACTGCTAAACTTACGTTATCAAATGTACATCGTGAATAATGTATACAAGCAATTAAGTTTCAACTTCTGTAGTGACTTGTAAATAAACCATACGTATAATTACATAGTTTACTGTAAAATTCAATAACTCCTAAAGTGTTGCTACAAAATATTTGCTCGACACAAAACATTGAAACAAACCACATTTGTCACCATCCGTGCATCGTTGGATGACAAAGAGGAGCTCGACAAGAAAATTTTCGGATCCTCCCTTTTGCGTGCGTGAGAGAAAGCAATGTATAATTAGCCATGTGAAAAATATACACGTTGCAAAGCCTGTCCTTGCGACTAGTCATGGCAAATCATATTTTTTTGGAAACTATTTTCTTTGAAAGTGAAAAAGGTATTTAGCACAAGAAGAATGCCTAAGAGATATACAGGGGAGAATAACAGGGTCTCCTTTATAATACCCGTTCAATATCTCATAAACTATTTTATTTTTATGGAACTCTTTGCATATTGAAAGGTTCCATTATATAGTCCATTAGTAGGATCTAGATTACAGAGAAGGATAACAAGACATATTTTTTTTAATACTAATTTATGTGGTTTCATTCCAGTAGGACACGTATTGAGAAATTTTGGGGTACATAGATTGCAATTATCGTCAACAAGAGTATCAATACATGTATATGTTACCGATTCACCTTCAAACATATCAACCACTTGTGAGGTAATAGAGCCAACGCCTTCATTCTTAGGGGTTAGTATAGCCATTTCACTGAAAATATGTGACTCAAATGACTGACTACTATTCATTTCAAGAAATATTGCATATGTTAAACGTTCAGCATAATTATCATCTACAACAATACATGAAACAATGTCTCTTGACAAATGTATTGTAGAGTTACCTTTATTTTGATAGCATCTGTTTCCTAACTCTAGCAAAAACCTAGAATATCAAAGGTTGTCTTTTGCACAAATATTCTCAGTTAATGTAAAGTCTCTTAATTTGGGCCACAAATAAGAGATGATCAAGCTAGCTTTTACAACTTCATTTTGTGACTTATGCGGAAGTACGGGAAGCACTTGTCTAAAGTTGCCGCCGAAAACGACAATCTTACCTCCAAACAGTTACATATTGTTGCACATATCTTACAAGAGCATGTCAAGCTCCTCAATTTCCTCTTAATAAGAGCACTTCATTTTCAGGGTTCAAGTGAGGACAAAGAACTCTGAAGTTAAGCGTGCTAGGGTGGGAGTAGTACCAGGATGGGTGACCTCTTGGAACGTCCCCGGATTGGCATGGGATTGCGCTTCTAAGGCCTCGGGCCTTATAAAAATCCTCCATGCAACTTCAGGAGGAGAAACCCAATGGACAAACTAAAAAGCCCTTGTCTCATCCTCAAATTGTATGTGGTTTCTCTCGATGTTGAAGGGCACTCGATCATGACCTTTATGACCTTTGTACACATACTTGTAGATATTTTACAGGTGTAATGGTTGAACATATTTCAACATTTATATGGCAATCAAATGCAGCAAGTAGATATGGGATGTAATGAATAATCGTGTATTATCCAACTTTTTCCCTCTAACCATAATGAAACAATTGTTGTTACTTCTCTTGTAAATAGGACATGAATCATTAGAACATGTTGTAGACTCAGTGTGTTTCTTTGGATAATTAAAATGACATTTGGACCATTTTTTTTTCATTTTCATGCATGCACACTTGGGATTCAAATCGTCACAGGGCCATGCATCATGTTTTTTTATACAAGTACGGACGACAATGGATCTTCACGCAAAGGAATTTCAACGCTCACATATTGGTCGTACAAATCTGGATTGACTATCTTGTTGCTAGATTATAAAATAATAAGAAATTGAGAATGGAGTAACCCACACTTCTCAAATTTAATGACATCCACCCTCGCTGGAACAACACCAAAAACCCGATTCTTTAAAATTTCAAATTTTAGAACAACCAATTTGGAACGGAAAATACGTGCAACCATACCAGGATGATCATGATGACTTTCACCAGGTTCAAGCAACTATGTAATCTCTAACCAATTCGTATTGCACGTCTTTTTATAAAAGGATCCATTTTTCCAAACCTTTAAATCAATGACATTGCATTAAGATATCTCCTTTTCATATCCCTAGGGCCACCAATAAATGAAGCATACATAATTACTCGCCGACCAATAGAAGCATCACTTCTAAAACCATCATTAACACTGTCAACAATACCCTGATAAAGATCACTGCGTAAAAGTTTTTGATTGTTTCAAATAAAGTCAAGTCTTGTATTCTCAATCTTATCATACATGTCAACAATGTACTAAAAGAAAATGTGCCCCATATTAACAATAGAGCGGGTCGAACGTACTTGGAAACGATATGGATAGTATTCTCTACTTAAAACTTATTTACCATCTTTAGGGCTTTTATTTCTACGTGACTATATTGAAATGAAAAAATGACCATTCGTCATACATCATCATTATCATTACATATAAATGTAAGCATAGAAATTATGCAGTACAAGGAAAATACAAAATATTTGAATAGTGATGTATGAATACATGTAGCCTCACGAGCAATCAAATCCGACAAATCATGCACCAAACAAGTTGAAATGGGAAAAGGCGCTTCATCACAGAAACGACGATCACCTTTCTCACGACGCAAAAATCCTTGATACCATCCACATTCGCCACGAGAAAAGATAAGTGGATATTGCAAAGGGTCATAACAACCATAAAAGTGCACCATTCTATGCTGATGATTTCCATGATCCTACACTATAATATCAGGACTGTGGATACTACTAGAAGAACAACCCTCTACTAAAATAGTTGCAACCTCATCCGACGTTCGAGCCTTGAAAACCCTTTCATCAAGAACCGAATTTTTTGAAATTCTTATCCTAAATTCACTCGTAATGCTAAATCCTCTAAGTATACAGAAAAACTGGGCTATTATGTTTGGGCAAGGGATTTGGTAAGAAATGGTAAATCTAACCCTGCAACTGAAGGGTGTGTAGTCACGCCTTCATGAAGGACGAATGTCATCACCTAAAGAACTAGAAGAAAAAATGTTGTTTCCACTCTAGAAGTATGCTAAAAGAAACAAATCATACCTATATTGCACTTATACCAAAGGTAGACACTCCCCTAAATATCAACCACTTCAAACCCATTAGTATATGCAATACAACGTACAAAACTATCATTAAAATCTTAGCCAATAAACTAAAATCGCTGCTACCCCGCTTAATCCATCATCTTCAGGGTGCATTTGTGGAAGACAGACTAATCCAGGACAATATACTATGAAATTTTCCACTCATTTCATAAGAAAAAAATCAGGTAAGCAAAGTTGGATGGTCGTGAAATTAGATCTAGAAAAAGCCTACGACAAAATTTGATAGGATTTCATTGAACAAATTCTGTTATCCTTTGGTTTTGATGAAATATTTGTCAAACTCATTATGGCATATATCACAACAGCTTCCTTCTCAATAGTTGTCAATAATGAACCAGGGTACATACAAACACCCTCTTGTGGCATTATACAAGAGACTCAATGGCACCATACATCATCGTCCTAGCAATGGAGTTCCTGGCTAGAACTCTATCTGTTGAATCATAGAAACCAAACCCTAAGATTGGAATCAAGTTAGTTAGAAATGGAACTCCCATACATTTTTTGACTTTTGTTGATGACACTATAATCTTTGCAGAAGCTAATTCTACATCTGCAATGTACATCAAAAAGTTACTTCATGACTTCTCAGAAAAAACAGGACTACTGATCAACTTTCATAAAAGCTCAGTCCATTTTTGTCAAATGCATCGTCACAATTATCGATTAATTTAGCAGGAATATTAGAAGTCCCAATAACTAGGAACTTGGAAAAATATCTCGGCATCTCTATTCTTCAGGGGTGTGTTAACATTGCCACTTTCAATGATGCCATCAATTCACTTAAAAACCAACTCACTAAATGAAAGGCCAATTCCTTGTCTCAAGCAGGCCGGAGTGTCCTAATCCAAGCACATCTCATCTCAAAAGTAAATTTCCTTATGCAAAGTTTCCTCCTCCCCAAAGGAATTCTGGAAGAGATAGATAAAATAAATAAGGGTTTCTTCTGGAACAAAATGGACACACAGGATATCACCCCCTCATCAGTTGGTATTGAATATGTACCCCTAAAAGGAATGGAGGACTAGTTTTCCGTAAAGCGGAAGTAAATAACAAATCCTTATAGATGAAATTATTATGAAAAATAATCACAGAACCAAATAATGCATGGGTATGAATCATAAAGGAAATATACATAAAGGAAGGCAATATTTTTGAAATAAATCCTAGGAACTTCTCATCGCAGTTCTCGAGATTGCTTAGTCTTAGAACTGATTTCCAAAAACAATTAAGATGGCAAATGGGCAATTGTAAATCAACAGATTTTTGGAATGACATATGCGTCTACAACACTAGTATAAACCAGATTATGACAACAACTAACCCTCCGTTGAAAGTACATGAGCTTATGTCTGAAAATAAGGAATGGAATGAGATTAGACTCTCAAATTTAGTGCCGAGACACATAGTAGAGAAAATAAAAGAAGTTAAGTTTCTGATCCATAAGTTTGAGGACCAGTTAGTTTGGGAACCTTCACCGAATAGGAAATACTCAGTCAAATCAACAGCATGGTCACTCCAAACACATAGTAATGAAAATAATGACAATTGTTTTGAATGGATCTGGCAATTAAACAACCCTTCTAAGATCAAGCATTTCCTCTAGAAAGCCTGCTTTGACTCCCTACCAACCAAAGAAAGACTTAATAGATATTATAATAGAGTCTCAGCACAATGCACCATTTGTAAAGTCTCGAATGAAGATACAAACCATCTTTTCTTTAAGTGCTCATACACGGACATGATCCTAAGAGAAATCGGAATAATACTAAATGAAAATACAATACTATAACAATAGGTGATAATGTTTATGATAATCTATCTTATAACAGAGGAGCCAGCTCTAACTTCAAACTAGCGAGTTTTGCCTAGTGGCATATCTGGAACTACAGGAATGCGATAATTTTTTGAAACGCAACACAAGATCTTTCGAGTTGTGATCCCATTGTAAATTCATATAAAAGCTATAAAAATATTGAAATAGAAAAACAAGGGAAACATGACTAAACATATATCTTGGTCTATACCGACAAGATATCATTTATAACTAAATTTTGACGGCTCAAAAAATAAATATGGTGAATCGAAAGTAGGTTATATTATTAGGGACATGGATAGCAACATAATATTTATGAATAGTATAAACATCATGCAAGCTTCTATCTTACAGACAAAATCAATATCGATGTGGGTAGGTGTGGCTCATGCTCATCGGATGTGCATCAAGAAGATTACAATTGAGGGAGACAACCTCGCAGTCATCAACGCAGTACAAGGTATCTAGGACGCCCCCATGGGAGATTGATATGATAATCAGAGATAGAAGAAGATTCTTTGCATACTTTGAGGATGTGAAAATACGTCATTACTACAGCGAAACTAATCAAGCAATAGACTTTCTGGCTTCACAAGAATGTAAAATTGAGACTTTACGTCTTCTAGGTTTTGTAAGTAGCTATAAGAGTAATGGGACCCTTCACCCTATGTTGAAGACTTTTCTTATGATTACCCAAAAGGATAATTTAGGTTGGACCTTTCTTAGGAAGACAACCTAGTTTTTAACTATTAAAAAAATAGTTTTGTCATGGCTCATGGAAGCTCACATGCTCATTAACCAAAAATGTTTTTGATGGTTAGCTAATAGTGTTGACAAAAAAATCATACCATACACCAATTCTACCATAAAGACGAAATAATTATATCAAATATATACAATTGTCAATAATATCATGCTGAATATACACCTATAGTATAAATAAATACACAACAATTAAAATATATAATACAATATTTTTTGATATGCTACTTAAATATAATATACACGGATTTGCATAAATACACCATTTGGAAAAGTCACTTGCAATTATAGAAGCTTGTATTTTTTTTTTCATAAATACACCATTTGGTGTATTTTTGCAAACTAATAAATATTTTCTTTTAATTTCAAAAGTAAATTAAATCAATGAAATTGGAGAAAAGAAAAAGGAAACAAAAAACCCAAAAGTACACAAATATCATTAATTAATATTTCCCTCCAAAACCCTAAAATTTCCCTCCTTTTTCCTATAGCAATCCCGCCCACTTCCCTCCCTTTCTCCCGACCATTATGCAGTCCTCCATCCCGTCGGCCGACCGATGAACACTTGGAACTGAAAGATTCAAACCCATTCTCTCTCCCTCTCCCTCCCATTCTACAAGCCCATTCTCCCGCCATTACAAAGTCCAAACCTCCTCTTCCCATGTGACTATTGAACCCGAAGAACTGTTTAACAGGAATGGCGATGGATGATAGATGAATAATGATGATGAACTGTGTAACAGAACTGTTGAACCTCAGCAGATGAACCCGAAGAACTGTTGAACCCAAAGAATTGTTGAACTCAGCAGATGAACTGGTAGTTTTCTAAAGTAGACAATTGTGCTTGAAATTTTCTGTGTGTCTAGTGCTGGCATTGTAAAACCAAAGATTTACAAGCGACCCAATGTAAAACCAAAGCTACCTAAGCGACCAAATGAACTAGTAGTTTTCTGAAGTAGACAATTGATTCACAAG
The DNA here is from genome assembly GCA_027886185.1 of Rheum nobile. Classification (NCBI taxonomy): domain Eukaryota; kingdom Viridiplantae; phylum Streptophyta; class Magnoliopsida; order Caryophyllales; family Polygonaceae; genus Rheum; species Rheum nobile. Next base: position 998,925 of record WOAB01000127.1, read on the forward strand.
CGATTTTTTTCCCCTGCTATTATCGAAAACTCATGTCGGCCTTAGTAAAACATTGTCATACTTAAGAATAATAATGTCATAACTACAACTAAAAATTACACATATTTCTGTACTGATAGTAAAGTTTAGTATGTAATGTCACATTAAACCATATTACATGCTTGCCTAATTTGTGTAGGACGAGTGACATCTGGCTGAATAGTTCTACTCAGAAGCTGAATAGTTCATCTCACTAATCTAAATACAAGATGTCTTAATTGCATCTCCCTTTCCCGATGCTCTGCTTCTTTGACTATTTTACTTTACATAGATATTAATTGCACTTCATCTCACCAATCTACTTTACAGATATCTTAATTAGAAAATGCTCAATGTTTGAGTATTTTTAGCTACATGGTGCCACTCGTACTGATGGTGATTTCAACACGCAAAAATCAAAAGTAAGTTGATACTGTACTTACTTGGACCCGTGACATTTAAATTTTTTATTGTGACATTCTATTTACACTATTTTGACAAATTAATAGTGTACGACTGACAAATTTGACCGTATTCAGAATGCTCCCTCTCTCGATGCTTTGCTTCTTTGACTATTTTACTTTACAGAGATCTTAATTGCACTTCATCTCACCCATATCCTTGGAGTGTGTGTTGTTTCGAGTCTTCATCTTTCTCATCTCTCTTTCATCTCCTTAGAGCAGCTCGTCTGGTTGTGTTCTTTGCTTGTGGACTCACAAACTTCTGTTGGATTTTAATTGAGTGCCAAATAGGTATGGGTGATGAATACTCCACCATTGGAGACAAGGGAGAGTTGGATTCATGGATGTTCCCTCAGTCACAACTTCTACTCCTACTGAGGAGGGTCCTGTCATGGTGTCTGTGCCGTTTCCATTTGCTGGAGGAAAGCCTTAATCAGTTCCTGTCAACGAGGTTGCCGCGGCGTCATTCACAATAGAAAACACCACTGATGAATATGTTTTACTTTGGTGTGTGAAGATTTATGCTTGAAATCCTGAAGATTCATTTGTGTTGTCACTGATGAAACCTCCATCTGGCCAGCCAGATGACATATCCGAGGAAGATTTTGTCATTTATTTTTATATGGAGGAACGAAATTTGAGGCCACATTGTAGCCTGACTATATGGTTGTCTTGTGTGCCGAAGGAGATTGGTGTTTTCACATCTATAGTGCAAGTCAAAACTGATGTTGTGAGTATTGAACGACTTGTCTTCCTCTTGGCTGATGATGAAGTATCCAAAGCTTTGGCAGCTCAGAGACCATATAACATACCACCACAGATCAGGAAAGCGATACAATTTGAGGAAATCCCTGAAGTAGTCTTACAAGGCTTAACAGAGGAAAATTATGCATCATATTTCAATGCGTTGTTAGGGATGGAGGAACTTCTGATTATGGTAAGTGTTATATTTTCTCTGTATGGGGGTTGGGGGACTGAGGGGATAGCTAGATGACATCGTTCTCTCATAGTACCAACTTGTTGAATGATTCTTTTTTATATTTGTTTACAAGAGTACATGAACGCTTATAATATGAAGTCTGTTACTTTGAGACAAAAGGATCATTGGCTTGTAGCACTTAAAGTGACAGGACTAGGTGAAAGAAGACCCTCAGTTGTCCGTGGAGATGTGGTGAATGTTTATGGAGAATATTCTCTCGATTAGGTATGTGGAGAATGTCAGTTTTCTTATTATTTTTGTCAAAGTGTTATAAGTTATTGTCGGAATGAATAATGAAATAGAAGTTCATATTTGTTGTCACAATTGCACGAATTATCGTTGCCAATGTTGCGTTCTCATGTTGAACTTGTCAATGCTCTTTGAACAGGGTTGGATCCACCGTGTTGAGGCTGATGAATTATTATTGCAATTTGATGATGGATTTTACCAAAGGCGCATAGATAGCAATGTGTATGAAATATGTTTTGTGTACAACAAGGCAAATTTCAGTAGGCTCCGTCAAGCCATTCTATCTGCAGAGGCATTACACGAAAACTTCCTCTTTCCCCATGAGTATCATGGAAAGCAGAGGATTACATCAAACAACTGTCCGACAAGAGCAATGTGGTAAGCGACAACTGTCCCACTAAAGCTGCACCGAATATAGTTGATTGTGACATGTATGAAAATGAAACCAAAAATTTGTCGTGTAAACAATAGGGATGTACAAATAGTTGACTTGGTGAGCCAATCTTAGGCAGATTCGGAAACTGATAGGAGAGAAACAAGGTCTTCCATAGGAACGAAAATAATACATGAATGTATTGACATTGAGAGTGATTATGGGGAAGACGTTGGGCAAGATTTTGATTAGGATGACTTTGAGGATGATGTTGTGGAAGATGTTGAAGAAGGGCTATTGTTGGATGACACTAATGAAGTGGACAACTTATTTATAGACATTGAAGAGGAAGTTCTCCAAGAGATTGAAGCCGAGTACTATCGTAGCAAAAAGTTTAGTAAAAGGCAATTGGATGATTTGGAAGAGCCAATGGAGGATAATGAGGTGAGCGGCAATGATTCGGAAATAAAAGTTAGAGAGCATTTCAATTGCAAGAAGGATCTTAAGGATCATTTATCCTTGATGGCATTACAGAGACGCTTCCAGATGCATGTCCAGAAGTATGATAAGAAGTTATATGTGGTAAGGTGCATTAATCCTAGTTGCGTATTTTTTTGTCGTGGGAGCGCTCTTGGCAGCACAAGATTGTTTGAAGTAAGGAAGTATTGTGGACAACACACATGTGGCATGAAGCTAAAGCATAACCACCATACACATGCAAGTTCAAGCGTAATTGTTGACCATATTATGTCAAGGTAAGTAAACAATCCTATCAGTACGATCATATATATTTATCAGCATGTATATGAACTAACCTTAGCACGTTACATATACAATCCTGTTACAGCTTTAACACAACCGGTACATGTCCTGGACCTCGTGCTGCCGAAATTTAAGACATCATGAAGAAGATGGGAGTGGCAGTTAGTTACGACAAGGCAAACAGAGCACATTTAACCGTCATTGACAGGATAAGAGGCACAACTGAAGAAAGCTACAATAGGATTCATGGATACATGTACATGCTCGAAAGGATGAATACAGGGACAATCACACATGTTGAAGTAGATTCTAATCGTCGATTCAAGTATTGTTTTATCAGCTTGGGTGCTTGGCGCAATGGAATGTAGTTTTTAAGAAAGGTAAATTTAAGTTTTGTCACATTCCACAATGCTGTTGTTAAATTGATACATTATATTGTAGCATATAAGATTACTATTGCATTTGTACAATGTCACTTTGTAAAGCTGAGTGAAAACTATTGTAGGTCATAACTGTGGATGGTACCCATCTAGGATCAAAGTACAGAGGCACACTTCTAGTTGTAGTGGCACAAGACGGAAACAGACAAATATATCCAGTGGCTTTTGCTGTTGTTGACAACGAGAATGTCAACTCATGGTCATATTTCTTCCGACACCTACGCTTCGTTGTTGCCGACGATCATGACCTCGTATTTGTGTCTGACCGTCATGGAAGCATTTACAAAGGTTTAAGAGAGCGCTCCATCTTCGCAAAGCATGGTTGTTTCACACTTCACCTATTTCAAAACGTGAAGACGAGGTTTAAAAGGAATGACTTGTGGATTTTGTACCAAAAGGCAAATCAAGCGTACACCAAACAAGACTTCAATTGTGAATTTGCAAGACTTTGCGCCCAGTCCCCGAAAGTCGGTACCTACCTCAAGGGTGTTGCATATGCCCGCAAACAAATTCAACATTATGACGTCCAATAATGCGGAATCCGTTAATAGTCGCTTAGTGGGCCCGCGTCGAATGTAGTTGATTGGGTTGCTTGATGGTATACTGAATGTCATGAGTTAGTGGTTTTATGACATGAGATTAAAGGGAGAGCGACATTTTGATCTGCTGACCCCGACAGTTTGTCGTGAGCTAGAAGGTAATTATTTGAAATCGTTGACAATGGTTGTGAGTAGGCTAAATCAATATGAGTTTCAAGTGCATGCCTATGAAACTACATTCTTGGTAAATCTGCATGCTCGAACTTGCTACTGCAATGTCTTCCAAGTTGACCAAATTCCTTGTGCGCATGCAATAGCGGCTGCAAAGGATTGTGGTGTGGATCTTGTCAATCTTGTTCATCCCCTCTTTATATCCGGTTCCTGCATTTGAGCGTTGGGAAGTTCCTGACACGGTCTTGAATAGAGCATGTTTGCCCCCGGATGTTAGGAGGAAATCTGGAAGATGAAGGAAGAAAAGAATCCCGTCACGTGGAGAATACAGGGGCCCGAGGAGAAGGTGTGGAAGTTGTGGCACTCTCGGCCATAACTCACGAAACTATCCTAACCCCTCAGCCGGCCCATGATGAGGTTAATTGTGTTAACTCTTTAATTATCTATTTTGTTAATATGTGTATTAAGAGATCCAAACTCTTGAAGGATCTCTTACCACTCATATTACTTTTCGTAGAAATGATATTTAGTCGTTTGGTAGTTACTGTAACTCTATCCTGTCATGACTACATTCATATCCTGACGAAATCAATATTGACTACTTTTGGTTAAATTCATATGACAGAAGTTTTACTCCATTCCGTACCCCTTGACCCCACTTTTTATTCTTCCACATTTATCATGACAGATTCAATATGGTTTCAAATAACCTATCGACCGACATGAGTGACATCTGAATAACACACATGAAAAACATAAACCATCCTCGGCCATACATAACATGCTTCCTAAAGCACTACAATTACGTGACATTATATAGTCACTACATGACATTATATGTTCACGACACTAACATGTATTACCACAATAGTTGTAGTAAAGATGTTCAACACAACTAATTTAAACCAACAAAACCATCACCATAGAGTTACATTCTTCAAATTCAAAATAATACTAAAAACAGACATCTAAGCTTTGAATATGGTAACGTTGTATATAACATTGCGGCGACTCACTATTTCAAATACACATGCATCGTTGATTTGCAATTCATTGTCAATTACAAATTGCCTCCAGTCTGTGCTAAATCTATAGTGATTACCATGTTTTGCGCCAAACACGGGCCCAGCAGCCATATCACAATTCAGGATGACTTTAGTGGTTCTTGCAGCACTCAAGAATTTGATAGCATGTTTGCTCGGGACACCCTTCATATCAGTAAGTGCATTGCAACTTGATATTATAAAGTAATCCTTATCAAACATTTACATGATATTATGAAGTAATCCTACCAGACAATAGTCGCCCTGGACATTGGTTTGTTTCATTAAAACAACGAAACTATTATTCTTGTCACATGGAAAAGCTTGGGCTCTTTGTATTGTTGATGTTGGTTCAGCTGCAACATCTCCAACATCTTCATCATCATCAACATCTCCATCATCTTCACGAATAATTGGATGGTCGCCACTGTTGTACTCTCCAGTACTCTAAGTAGTGTAACTGGTGTCTTCGACAAAGTCGGATTCAAAGCTGATATCAATCACATTGTTTGGCATCCTGTTAACAACACCACACAGAAGAGGACTTTGATTCAATACGGTAAAGCAAATATCATACACAGTTCTAAAGAGAGACTTTCATTGAAACTCATAATATCACTTTAGCAACTCCATGTGTTCGAATCCAAGGTAAAATTTTGAACAATTTAAAAATAACCATGCTAAATGTATAATAATACCTGGACTTCCTTTTTCGTGAGTCAAATGGTGCTGATTGTGGTTAAACTCTCTCCAAATGGGGTCAATTTGATTTCGGCTACTCAATCCCGACAAACCCTAGAAAACTTACCCAAATTGAGATAGATGAAATGAAGTCAACCCCGTTTTGAAACAATATATAATAGTCTGTTAAACCGGGTTCATAACAAGTTCTTAATATAATTGTTAAACCGGTCAGAAATTGGCCCTAATATGGCATTGTGTGCTCTAAGGAACCGCTCAGAAATTGGGCCTAATATGGCATTTTGGGCCTGTCATACTAACTGTATTGGCATGTCGTCTTTAATATGTCATAAAGTACTATATTATGCGACATTATCATAAAGTACTATATTATATAAAACGGAAATACAACATGCTTCATAAAGCACTACATTTATGTGACATTATATAGTCATTATATGACATTATACAGTTCCTACATGACATTATATACTCATTACACTAACATGCATTACAAAATACTTGATAACCTACTAAATACTACGTGACATTACATAGTCACTACACTAAGTTACTTAATAAAATACTAAATGTTACATAAACACTGATGCGGAGGAGACCGATGAATCTAGGCCATCGCGTTTCGGAAGTTCTTGAACAACATCTTCGGTCACGACATATATGTTAATGAACGCCATGATTTTACCAAGGGTTGTAAGGACGGCTGCGTCTCCACGGTTTTGCAAGGCCCTCAAGTTACGAGGGCCGCCGTCGGGGGGCACAAGTTCGAATAAGTAGGAAGCGTCCCGTTCACAATTATTAAAATGATAAAGTTGGTTAATGAGCCACCAAACATCCTTTACCATTTCAGCCAAAGGACACCAGTTTTGGGTCGTCCCACCTTCGTAGTAGTGGGTCAAATTTCTGGCCATTGCTCCCCTCGAAGGGAGGATTCTCCCTCCTGTATGGACGGTGGTAAACACCATGTGATCGTATGACTGATATCCATGAAAACGAAGGAATAGGTAGGGAATTTGGAGTTCTATAGAAGGTGAAAGATGTTGGGAAGAGTTGTGGATGAGGAAATGTGACTAGGAAGAGGGGGTATATAAAGAGACTTTGGGTTCGTTGGCAGTTACGGATACATTTGTGACGGTGCTCTAATATCTTCTTAATTTAATTACTAGTGTTAATGTCCTGTCACTGTATATCCTGTCTAATCAGCGTAAATTGGAGTTGGTGGGCAATTACGGCTAACTTCATGACGGTTTGAAGTTTTTTATTGTCTCTTCTCAAAAAGGAGTTAGTAAAGCCAATACCCTGTTACAGTTTGTTGTGTATCCCACATCCCTCTTTCATTCATCTTATCATGCTACTTCTTAATATGTATTATATGAAGTCAGTCAATGTTCTTATATTATTTGACACAACTGTCATTCGAATGCCATTTAAGTGCCATGTAACTTCCATGTAACTGCCATTTAACCTACACGCACATAACTGCCACTTAACTGGCATTCAACTACCACATCTATAAATAAGTTATCATAACATTGTATGTAATCTAAACAAATGTCTTCCAAAACATCCAATTGTACGTAATCTAAGCAAATGCCATCCAAACCACAAAAAGAACCTAATGTTTTATCCAAACATCCAATTTAAACGTTGGGGTTCCTTAGGCTCGACCTCTACACCCCGTCAAACATGCTGAGATCCATGTCGCTCCTAAAGCCGTCAATAAATTTGTCTGCCACAACGTCAAGATTTTTCCAACCAGCACTGAGCAACTCGATGTGTTTTAGAGTGTATATCCCACAGTCATGACTACGAACACAAAATGCAATAAAGTTACTTAGATGAAGTATATAATAAAATTGGTAAGGGGATCGATATTTCGACTTACCCGCGCTTGTTCTGCTTCAGTCCTTGAATTCTTGAAAATTTAATCTCTTCAGTACCCTAATGTTCAAATTTCTTGGCAAGAGGCGGGTACTGTGTCATGAAGTGAGGAAGAAACCTTAAAACCCCATGTAGCCAGGTCTCTACGACCAAGTTAGTGTTCCAATCCACATTACAATCATATACATTTGCATATCAGTGCTGCAGATCGATCTATATAGCCACCCACTGCATGTTATCGATGTTGAAGGGGACATAAATGAAGTCCAGATCATCCCAACTGGACCCATAAACTTTATGCCGATCTCCCCTAAAGTATTCAAGTGCACGTTCACGTATAGGTGGAATAATGCATGCATTTTTGACATGGTATCTAAATGCATCCGTATAATCAGCAACCCAGAAAACGTCCAATATTGTGGCATTGTGTTTAACTTCAGACTCCAAAAGCGCCTTACGGATATAACAACAAACTTCATCGATTTGCTTCAAAAAAATATAATTCATCTTGTCAGACATTGAAACAAATCCCAACAGTAAACTAATTTGACATCATAAGTAAATAACTTACACCATCTTCTAGCCAAGCTTTTGGTTCCAGTATTAGGCCAAACCAGTCCTTGTCCATCTTTTCAGCACACAGTTCAACTCTTGGCTCAGAGTTGAAAAATAAAGAAGGCATAATTAAATCCATGAAAGATAGTTGAATATTATTAAATCCATGAGATACTAACCTTTCATCATCCATCCATTTCAGCAAAGAAGTCATCTCCTTCACATGTGAATTCTTGGTTATCTTCTTCACAGTTTTCCCCTTTTTTCTCATATGTGTAAGGTGTTAGTTTTTTGGCGGATGGCTTCACGATACGAGTAGGAAGAACCCTCTTCGGTTGGAGATGCTGCTTCCGTTTATTTTTGGGTTTCGGCTTGGTGGATAAATCAACCACAGCGGCTAGCACTGAAAGAGGTTCCTCAATCTCTGTTGTGGTTAACTCTTGCTGGGTAGCCTCTGGTGCTCCTTCAATGTCGTTAGTAAAATCCCGCTCCTGGTTCTTTTCACCATCGCCAGCCTTTTCATTTAGGTCTTGGACAATGGCTATTACACCATCCGCACCCTCAACATCATTGTTACCCTCAATAGAATTATCAAAATCATGCAATCATAATAACCATGTCAAACTACTGACATACATGAGTAATAATCCTGTCACCATGCCAGACTTTTCTTGTAAAACATATAAACTCCCATTAGACACTAGAAATCTTGTCACCTCGTACAAATAATAATGTCATAGTAGTAATGATAATATGATAATTTTCATATGAGCATATTCATACCTCTTTACCTTCAGCCTCTATCTTCTCTACCTCAGCCTCCTGAACTTCAGCCTCCTGAACCTCAACCTCTACCTTCTCCATCTCAGCCTCCTGAACTTCAGCTTCCTGAACTTCAGCTTCTACCTTGTCCACCTCAACCTCTTGAACTTCAGCCTCTACCTTGTCTACCTCAGCCTTCTGAACTTCATCCTCTTTGTCACCACCCTCACCATCACTCTCATTATCCTCATCAGCATCACCAACATCATTATCCTCATCAGAAACTTCATCATCATCATCATGACTTGCAAACTCAGCCTCTATCTTGTCCTCCTCCTTCGGTTTGTCACCACCCTGGTGAAGTTCTTCATTGTCATTACCCTCATCACCATCACCAAATTCATCATCATAATCATCATAATCATTATCCTCACTCTCAATCTCATTACTCTCAAACTCCTCACCCTCAACCTCCTTATCCTCCACCTCCTCATCCTTTGTTTCTTGGTCATCCTTATAAACTTCATCCTCTTCCTCATCAGACTCATCATAGGATTCAAAAGCATCATCATCCGAATACCTCTTTGGTTTCCCCTTACTCTTGAGCTTAGGCACCTCCTCATGCTTTGATACCCTCTTTTCCAGCCTTCTCATCATGTCAAGCACTCATTTTTCCATCCTCTTCATCATTCTGAACATCTGACTTATCACCTCTGATGAATGCACATATGCATTACTCGGGCTCGCTCCATCTTTTCCTTGCTTCCCCTTCCCCTTCTTTTTCAAACCCTTTATTGCTTCCTTCATAATCTTGTCAAAATGTGGGTCATCATTTTCAACAACATAGTAGCAGTCGGACAACTTATCCACCTCATCCTCATCGGGAATAAGAATGGGCTTAACCAAATGTGTAAGATCAAGCAAAGACAACTCTAACACTCCATGTGCAGGGGCTTCATCTGAAAACCAACGAAGACATCGAGGCATTGCAGATTCACTCAACTTTGATGCAAATTGGAGACCAAATGTTGGCACAACTTCCCATACCCATATCTACAATAACAAGCGGTTTGAGAATTAGCAAATTAAGATACATTAAATCATTATATCCTGTCACCCTATAATTTAAATCAGGTCACCATAAAACTATCTGAAATGCAAATAAAACTATGTTGGAAAACTAGTATGTTGTGTCAATCAAACAACAAATAACATCCTGCATAATCATCATGATCCTGTCACCCTGTATTCAAACATCCGGTCATAGTATAGCGAAAAGTATACTACTATGCTACAAATAAAATACACTGAGTAATTCATATTTGAACCATTAAAAATTTATAATATAACTACCTGAAACACAACTGGCATGCCTTGAATGGAATATAGAATTCTTGGTGCGTTGGAGAGTAACTTTGCCTTCTCTACTGTTTGCATCCTTTTGGTCAATGCTGTGGTCAATGACTTGTGAAGCTCTTCATAAGCAACCCTTCCCCATGGATAATCCCAAAAGTTATCCATATTCTCCAGTAGCCTAACATGCAGCGGTTTCACTAGCCTCTTCTTATTCCCTCCCAGCAACAGACCCTCAACTATCAACAACAGTGCCAACTTCAGTTTGTAGTTGTCCAACTCATGATGTTCTTTGAATTTATTGTAAACATCTTGTACTGTCGTCTTAGGGCCACCAGGACTACCAAAAAATTGCTCCATTACTAGCCTGTCAGCTTTAGTATCCACAAATGGAAGTTCACCACAATTCAATCCAGTTATGAGAGAGAAATCCCTGATCGAAAACGTCAACTCTTTCCCTGCCACCTCATGCCAAGATTCCCACTTCTTTTTTGTTTCAAGTTGCTTAAATAGAATTGAATGCAATGTCTATGAAGAAAATGATACATGCTGCAACATTTTCAAAACTTTTCCAAATGGGCCATCCAAAACCCGTTGCCAATCCGCATGTGTCAACTTGTTTTCAATCTCACAAACAAAGTGCACCCTACAGTTGATGTTAATTCTTCCGTAGAAAGGTTCACCTCTGAAATAACTGTACCTAATCTACAAACCAAATGAAAAAAAACATAAACAAATGAAATCGAACCATTTGAGAAGCCTCAGACGACATATGAAACAAAAAACCCTAAACAAACACCCCCGATACAAATTAAACCATTTCAGACGGGTGACAGGACAATTGAAAAAATACCCTAAACAAATTGAAACCATTTCAGAAGGCTGACAGGACAATTGAAAAATACCCTAAGCCCTAAACAGAAAATGTAGACAACTTACATCCCCTTTAAAGATTACGGGTTTTTTCGCCTTTACTGTTTTCGGTATTGGCCTCGACCTGCCCTTCCTGGATTTTTTTGCTATGGTACTGTCACAAGTTTTTTCCCCTTTCACCTGCACTTCGTCTCTCTGCTTTTTCTTCTTTCGAACCTGCCTGTCGTCTTCTTTTCTCTTCCTTTTCTCTCCACTCTTCTTTGGGCTCGATTCTTTACCGTCTCTAAGCATTGCCATTTTCTAGGGTTTTTTTGTAACGCGGTTCAGAGGTTAAGGAAAAGTTCAAGGAGGGGCGAGTAAGTAAAAAATGGAGTTGCAGAGTCACGTTAATGGAGAAAGATGGAGGGAGTAAGTAAGAAAATGTGGAGCTGGACTTGGTAAGAAAAAATGAACTTCAAGAATAAGCAAAAATCGAGTCTAGCGTTAATAGGGAAAGATGGAGGAGTTGAAGAGTCGCCTTCTGGGGAAGAAGAAAATGTCTGATAACAATGATGGATGTTGCAAAGTCGCGTTAATGGGGATGAAGCTTCAGGAATATCTTCTTTTGGAGGGAATTTTGGAAGGTAAACAGGGAGGGCCTTTTGCGAGCATTTGAAGAAAGGTAAACAGGGTTTAGTCTTACCCTTTTTATTCAAAATTAAATATTATTAAAAAGGTCAAAAAATTGGTAAACACAAACAAATAATATTAAAAAATTCTTTTTTACCCCAAAACAACAAAAACAAAAGGAAAACAAAAGGATAATTCCAACAATAGGATTATACAATGTGACAAAAAACATATGTACGCAAAATATAAAGAAACTTCATTGACAAGAATTATGAACAACACTGACATGAAGTATGCATCTACAATGAAGTAGCAAAAAAGAAATGCACCAACCAATTTTGCTAGATTTCCAAAATAATTTCAACACAAGTTATTCTCAACAAGACAAGTCAATTCTAGCAAAAACCACCCAAGAAGGAATCATACCACACTATCCCAACTACAGTGAAGCTTACATGAAAGTGAATAAGATATCCTTCACTAGTCAAACCACTTCATATCGAAAATACTAACGGCTATCCTTTTTCTGTAGTGATCCACAAATTTGTCACCCACGTTCACGATGTTTTAACGTCCGGAACTTAGCATTTCTATGTACTTGATCGTGAAGACGCCACAATCGTCCCTGCACACAAGTAAAAAATATAGTTGGTTTCCTGATATTATAACCAATTTCACACCAAAAAATGAACAATTGATGTAAACAACTTACCCTCTTTTGTTTCTCTCCAATGTAGGAAGACGAGTCACATTTAGGAGATTTTTCCCCCTATCTTCATAAATTTTTGCCAAGGGCTCATACTGTTCTATCATGACAGGAAGAATATATGTCAACCCTGCAAGAAACCTATGGACTTTCGACAATTTGAACAAATTGACGTCGGGATCGTATACAGTGACAGACCATTTACTTAGTTGTATCTCCATAGCTACCCAGTGTTTATCCTAGAAATTGAAGGGGAGGTATATACGATCCATGTCCTTCCAATCCTTCCCATAAAGTGCAGGTAGTTCCCCACGCAAGTATCTCATCTTAGATCGATCAGCAACATAACTTTGCTTATCTGAAAACCATCTATTCATTTCCTTGTCCAACTTATGCTGAACAAATGTGTCCAATATTGCCACTGGTTTGTCACGCACACGACAACCTAGATAATACATACATTCATCCAAGTGCTACAAACCAAAAATATAATATGTCATACCAGAAATTTAAGACTTGCTGCACGCCACGATAATTTATATAAATAATGAAAGAGGCTTACCGGAGAACTCAACCACCCTATTGGTTGCAACAATTTCTCAAAAAACTTCTTTTGTAGATGTTCTCCAGTTGGAGAAACAATTTCCTCACTACATCATAAGATGGTTTAATTAACATCTCAAACATGCGTTCATATCATCAAGATAGGAGGGACAACTTCCTAACCTTTCCTGCGAGTCTAACCAACAACACAATCTATTCGTGTCTGAAGTACCTTTAGACGTTGAAACCTTGCATCATTTGGGATTATCGGCTTCTCTCGATAGTCCTCTCTTCCTGATAGGATGGTCCCTCAGTTCACCAGTTGTATTAACTTTTTTTGAGCTGGATTTTTTTGTTGAGACTCCAATTGATTCTTTGGTAGAGTCTCATTCCACCTCAACTTCTTTTGTTGCTACCGCTAGCGTCTGCAAATAAGTTTTTTCATAAATAAGATGTTGGAAGATTTATTAAAGTATGTCATCATCAACTATTGTTGATGCATACCTCAACTCCTTTTGTCCTCACTTTTTTAGTTTCCCCCTCATTCTAAACTACACCATCTTCATCACCCTTCTTGTTTTTTGAACGAGTCTTCCTTGCAAATAATTTTCCTTCTTTCGTATCTTTTTCTTCTTTTGTCATCGTTTCTCCATATTTCCCCTCATCCTGTACTGCACCCTCAATATCATCACTCTGAACTGCACCATCTTCATCATCCTTCTTCTTTTTTGAACGAGTCTTCCTTGCAAATACGTTTCCTTCTTTCTTATCTTTTTCTTCTTTTGTCATTGTTTCTCCATATTTCCCTTCATCCTGTACTGCACCCTCAACATCATCACTCTGAACTGCACCATCTTCATCATCCTTTTGCTTTCGATAAACAACCATATATCCTAAATTGCCATTGTCGACTTTAATGGCACCTTCATCATCGTCATCCTGTAGGGGATTTGAATCAGACCCCCCCCCCCCCTCCCCCCCCCCCCCCCCCCCAATTCTATCCATTTTGACATCCTCATCACGACCATGTACAACATTATGCTTCAATAAATAACAAATTACATTTAACTCACAAGAATAATAAGTAAGTGTATCATTCTATGTTGTAAATATAACATTCCTAAAATACATCTACACAAAAACAGAGTTTTATGCATCCCTCCAACTTATAAATATTGACTTTCTATTTGTTACTATGACATTCCTGTTATAATGTTTGTCAAAAAATAGGCTTTAACTTACAATAAATATAAGTAACTGTCAATCTGAAGTTGAAAAATAGTGACATGTAAACTTTGTAATATGACATTTCTATTCTATATTCCGACAAGTCAAAATGCTTCATCTTCCAGGAAATTAAAATCTAAGTTCCCAAACAAAACTTAATAACAATTGTTGACAGTTATCTTACCTCCCCTTCCTCCTGTTCAATGTCCTCTTCTTCATCATTTGTTGAACCTGAGTTGTTGAATGTCCTCTTCTTGATCATCTGTTCCACTTGGTTTTCCAAATTAATCATACGCTCATGAAGCTCTTTCATAGTGCACATCACCTATCTTGCAACCAGTCCTGAGTTCTTTGCAACAATGGCAGGGTCCGAATCACTCTTTCCTTTTCTTCTACCATTGATAGACCTCTTATTACTTAGCTCGAATTTCTCAACTGCCTTGTCAAAGTAAGTGTCCTTCACTTCCCCATCAAATTTGCATTCTTTTAAGACCTCCACCTCAGCTTATTCCTCTATTAACACCATATTTGGAATAAAACGGGATGTGGCCTTCCCCATAAAAGACTCCACAGCCATCGCATAAGGTTGTGAATCTGATGACCATCGTAGACCGCGTAGGTAGGCCTCCTTATCCACCAAATGTGCAAACGCTAAAGCAATTGGTTTAACAGCTTCAAATAGCCAAACCTGAACCGTAGTTTTTCTTGTCAGTATGATACTTATTTCTTGTAAGAAACCATCAATATATTGTAACTACAATACCAACTTCAAAACAATATACATTACATCCTGTCATGTTACCTAAAAGGCCATTGGCAACCCCTTGAGTTTGTAACCCAACCTTGCACTTGAGTCTCTACTTGTTCTTCACCGTTGAACTTAATCCCTGGTGAGTTTCAATGTAACTAACCCTGCCCCACGGGAATTTCGTGAATCGATCGATATCAGTCAATAATTTGACATGACCCGTGCTTATGCGAACCTTTTTCTCAACCCCAAGAATGATGCCCTCTAATATAATCAATAATGCAATCTTATATTTCAAAGGGCTATCAGGTTGTGTATGCATAAATAATGACTCTAGCTCACCCAACGTCAAATTCTGTACATCAAATATCTCTTCACGACATTTTTATCCGGGTTCAGCTCATTATCATTCATTCTGCGACAGCATAACCCCGTCACAAGTGCAAATTCCTTCATTGAAAAACGCAACAGCTGTCCTTGTAGGTCATACCACGTCTTCCACAACTTCCTCGTTTCTACTTGACAGAATAAAACGTAATGTACAAGCTGACATGAAAAGGTTTGTCAACGAACCATCTTCACAGTAGGTCCAAATGGACCATCTATTATCCTCTGCTAGTCCACAGGGGAGAGGCATTTCTCAATAAATTTCAGCAATTCACGCCGACAGTTTTGGTTGACTCTGCCGATGAATTTTCCCCCCCTTCAAATCTCAATAAATAACCCTAAAAAATACAAATTATATGAGGTCAATAAATACAAAAGGAACATATACTTAAAAACTACATGACATGATGTGAAATATGGAAAACTACATACAATGAGCTAACCAAAATTTACCTTTTTACCCATTTCAATTTCCTCCGTTTCAATATGGAAAACTTTAGCACTTCAACTGCACTGGTGGAGATAGACAAACAACAAATAATATCAAAATTTAAGTTTTTTCTAAGCACCAAACTAAACATACTCAGATGTAGAGATCATACGAGAAGACAAGGAAGTTGCGAGAGTAAGAGAGCTATAAAGTCAGGCAAATAAAAACATTAACTTTCAAAACACAACAATGTTTCACAAAACTGACATTCTAATTGATCATTTCAACAATAAAACTATACGATGTGACAAATATTTCATCAACGCTGACATGAACTAATCTGACATTCTCATTTTACAAACACGGATTTCATAGGTTTATATAATTCGCTACATTCAACTTTAATTCATTTCAGCTCAAACGAACAACAATGACAAAACCCTTCAACGAACAATAGTGAATCAACCCTAAAAACCAAATGAACAGCAACGGAGTAACCCTAAAATGACGTTGAATGGCTAGAACCCTAACAAATTAGACATACCTCCAAGGCTCGAATGAGATAGACAGAAGAGGAAGATGAATCAGAATCGCGACAGAATCAGGATATCGGTCGAAGACCTGCACTTTGTCCTGCGTCTTCGGTGGAAGACCTGCAATTTTGGGCCTTAATCAGAGGATGATTACGAAGCTAGCTCAAGCGGCGATGAAGGGCTCCGTATATGGAAAACCTGCAATTTCGCGCCGTAGTCGGTGTGAGCTAGCTCGAACGGCGAAGAAGGGTTTCAAGCAAAAAACAAAGCTGGAGATTATGGAGTTTGAAGCGATGTCATACCTGGAAGAGAAACCTTTCCGCCGGCAATGGTGAAATCCGTCGGACAAAGCTGGATTCCGCCGAAGAAGATGAAGACACCTCGAGTTGGGAGAGAGACCTCGGCCGGCAATGTAGTTGGGTTTATGTAGCAAGTTTCACATTTCAATTTGAAATTGAAACTGAATTAAAATTTATTTATTTTTCATAAAATCAGTGCCATGTCATATTATATTTTCCAAAACAAAAAGAAAATTCGATTTTTAATTTACCTTTTTATTTGGGGGGTATTTTTGCAAGAACAGAAGGAATTTTTTTGGATGGGGTATATTTGCAAAAAAACAAAAAGGGTAGGGTAAAATTGCAAATGCATTAGTAAGGTAGGGTATTGGTTGCTATTTCTCTATAATATATTTCTTATATATATATATATATCATAAAAACGTAAAACATATCATTGCCCAATATAAAATGTAAAGTGAATATAGTATACACTCATATGATAAGTAGAACTTAAATATTCTATCTATCATATATAGATTGTCTTTTATCATAACTTAATTAGAACTTAAATAAATAGAATTCCCTTCTCTCTTCTTTTTGCGTGTTTCCTTTCAAGCAGATCTCGCTTTTGTTCCAAAAGTCCCAACTCTGAGAAACGATGTCTCTGAGATCCAGCGACAGAGATGACCTCCCGATTGGGCCCGACGACCGGAGAGTCTCGGTGGTCAGCGTGGGGCCTCCAAGGGTAGAACCCCATGCGATGGGGCCTCAGGCGATGGAGCCCTAGGCAGCGGAGCCCCAAGCAGAGGTTGGGCGGGATGCCGACAATGGTTCTGGTGCTCCCTCGGGGTCGCCATCGGGAGATTCTGCTTTGGATGGGGTGGCCGGGAGTCCCCGCAGCAGGGTCATTACTCTCATTCAAGCCGAGAGGGTCCGGTCGGTCCGGCTCGAGGGGGTGATGACTTCAGGAAGTTTGCACGCGAGCATGGCCATTTTTTCTCTCTAACCTACGTGGACCTTCAGGCAATCCTGGAGGAGTATGAATTTCCTCCCAACGTCTCGCTTGCATTACCTTTGTCCAAGGGGCGTTTCTTGTATGCGTACTCGGAAGCGGTGGCAACCAATCTGGAGGCCGTGAAGGCCGGCTTGCGCTATCCGGCCCACGGCCTAGTGTTTGAGTTGTGAGGGGCTTGGGGGTCGTGCCGATCCAGTTGCATCCAAACGTGTGGAGGTGGATATTCGTCTTCCTAGTGAGGTGCCACAAGATGGGGGTTCGCCCTACCTTCCGGCGATTCTTCACCCTGTTCTCGGCTCGGACCTTTAAGCCTTGCTACTTTACACTGAAGGTGGAGGCTGACAAGAGGATGGTTCTCCATTCCAAAGTCAAGGGCTGGGAGTTGAAGTGGTTTCTGGTCGTGTGCGACGACATTAAGAGCCTTAGTGTGACAAACGTCCCCATGAGGGGATCTAAGTTAAAGCGCTCAAACGCTTTACCCGCGGACATTGGGAAAGAGTTCGATGATCAATTCGCGGGCCCATCCATGGAGTTGGTTAAATGTACCGACTTCTTGACGTTTGAGAGAATGATTGTTGCGGGGTTGCTCGATCTGCGGGCTAATCCTGATGGCTGGCGAAGGGGTAGGAGCCTCCATCATGCTCCGCGACCCCATTGATGGCTAGTCATTGTGCTTCTTTTCCTTTCTTTCGGTGTTTTGACTCCTTGTGCCTTTCTTTCTTTTTGCCATGCAGGTGGTAGGATGGACCCGAAGTATTTCGAGAGCATTGGTGAGTCCGTTGGGGCTTTGAGGGGGAGCCCAGTCATTAGATCGACCTAGGAGCGGGGTCGAGCTTCAGCTTGGGGTATGAGAAGGGGGATGGCGATCACGTCATGGGGAAGACGTGGGATAACGTGCAAGACCCATAACTTCTGGCAGCCACCCCAGAGAGAACCATGGTCGGGGCGCTACGGGGCTGGTGTAGGCCGCCGGACTGTCAGCTCCGCCCCCACAGGTTGTAACACTCTAGGAGACTCCACCAGGGGGAAGGGAAGCCGGCTCCCATGACCTGCGGGGCCTGACTTTACTACTAGGTAGGTTGCCAACTCTTCCTGTGCTTCATGCCCGCGAGGTGGCCAACGTCCTCGACACTCTTGTCGGCTTCCCTATGGGAGAGGCTTACGTGAGGGGGCTGGCCCTTTCGGACGATGACATCATTTCGGTGTTGGATGCTTTGTGGTTAACAGTGTGTTTCTTTCTTTGTCTTTGTTAGGTGGTGCATTGGATGCTATAGGAGTAATAGCCCCTTTGCTTTTGATTTCCTCGCAGGCGGGACTCATGCTCGGGGTGCGCAACAGTGTGCCTAGGTGTAGCAGGATGCCAAGAGGCAGACGGAAGAGCGGGCGCAGCATGCTGTGGAGCAGGCACGGCGTGCCGAGGAGCATGCGCGGTAGGCTGAGAGGCAAGTGCGGCAAGCTGAGGAGCAAGCCCACCAGGCCAGGCGGAGAGTTGAGGAAGTGGAGCAAGAGGTTACCCTACTCAACTAGTAGCTCACCAAAGTCTTCGCGGGAATAAAGGTAGCAAGGGCGGGAGCCGAGGCTGTTAATCGTCGGACCGAGGAGGATGGGAGGGAGCTTTCCCGCCTGGGTCAGGAGCGATATGGGCTTCTTTTGAAGGTTGAGAGCATGAGAAACAGTGTTGCCAACTTCGCCAACCAAAGGCAAGTGATCCGAGATGAAGCGGTAAGCGAGTTTACAAGAGGTCCGCGCCAAAAGCGGAGGTTCGTGCACTTCTCGCATCCCTTGTACAAGGTCGGGGGCCAAGATGGCATGAATCAAATGGCTCGTCATGCCGACGTGACCCATATCATGTTTGAATCACGCACCCAACCTATAAAGCCTGGCTAGGCCGGCCCTTTCTGACCTCTTGCCTAGGGCAAAGTGGTGGGAGACTATCCCGGCATAGAGGAAGCTTGAGACGTGTCCACTCTCTTCGAAGGGTCGATAGTGCCGAGGAAAGAAGATCAGGGAACGAAGAGGAAAGGTGACAAGCTTTCTTCGTCGACTGTCTTCACGGGGAGTGTTTCACATCTGGCTGTTGCTTCTTTCGTGGTAGCAGGAGGGACCCCGCTGTTTCCCCTTCCGCTGGTCTTCTCGGACCCGCCGAGTAACCAAGCCCAGAATGATGAGTTGTTGGCTAAGATGATCGCGGAAGCTTCGGTGGCTAGGGACCCTCAAGATGCCGCAAACTCTGAATTGCCGGCTTATGATCATTTAGCTTTGTCTAGGTGGCCCCCTCGCTTGCTTTTCTATTCTCCCTTTATTTTGCTGGTTCCCTAGACGTTCTGGTGATTGGAATAGTTTTTGAACAGTTTTCTTGTTGTAATTACAGAACAGTTACTGCAGCCTTTAAGCTCCGGGCGGTTGCGGATATCTTTCTCTATATATGGCGCTCATCTTTTGCTCACTTGCTTCATCTGTGTTTTCTCCTTCTCTTCTTTCACGCTCTCTTGTTTGTCTTTATTTTCTTGTGTGTTTTTTGCAGTTTGTAGCGGATGGACCATCCTCTCGACTTTCCTCCCTTTCCAGGCCGTCCTATTGTGGCGGCGTTAAGGGTCCCCAAGGCAGAGCCTTCATCCAGTCCACCACCGGGCCCTTTTTCCGCGGCCGGCCCTCCCACCGTGGCAGTGCTGAAAGTCCATTGGGGAGGGCACTTAGGCAGGCGGCGGGGCGATAGGGCTGTGGCTGCCTCCCATCGCTACATCGGCAGACATCGATGGTCATTCACGGTGTCCACTAACGGCTTTACGTACAAAGAGCTCATGGACATAGCTGACGTGATGGATCCCAACAATAGGGTCCTGGAGGTTCATTACTTCCCTTACTCGTCTGAACTTCCTCGCGTCCTTCGCCGACTGTAAGATCAGTCGGATGCCAATGCAATCATGCTCTTAGCCGGCGTGAACCGGTGTCGCTGTTCGTGGTTGGGGATCGCTTAGAGCCTCTGGGTACTTAAGGATTCTCCGTGAGTTATGTTGCCAGGTTGTACGGGGGCCGCGAGTTACGATGCCAGGTTATGTAGCCGGTCTAATTTTCCTTTTGGCTCCTCCGCGGGCGGGTTAGGGGCATCCCTTGACTATCCCCGTGAGGGGGGGGGGGGGCTTTCTAGGTCTTATGTTTTTTAGGCTTAGTAGCTCTCATCTAGATGTGGCTCTGTATGATACCTTTGTAATAGCTCGCTCTCTTCTTTCAATGAATAAAACATATTGTCGTCAAACTCTTGTCTTTTTTCTTCTTGCATTCTTTTTGATGTCGCTGGGCTACTCTCATCCCCCTAGACCGTGGGCTTCTCTTGAGTGTGTTGCGCCAAGTGAAGTCCACAGGGCAAATAGAGTAGCCGGCCCTTATTTGTGTTTCTAATTTTAAAGGGCCTTTGCATGCGTTCCTTTGTTCGTGTTGCTCCTCTCCTTCGACTGGCTTTACTTGGCCTACGTGCCCGATTATGCTTCCGTGTTGCTTCAAGGCGAAGCCCCTTGAGTGTTTGTCTGTACTTGTCCGTGATCGTTGCCTTGATTCTTCGGTTGCTTTCTTGTGCTCTACGGGTTGTTCCCGGCCTTCCAATCTTGCGGGCCTGAGGTGGTACCTTATTGCTTCTCGCCGTTCTTGCCGTGGGTTTAAACATCAATGTGGTTTCCCTTTGCTTTTTCGTCGTGTTCATATTGCTCCGTGGCCTTGGCGCTGCCGCCACTTATTTGCTCGATCGGGGTCCTCATGTTGCATTCCTATTGTGTGTATGTTGCTAGATGCGGCTTGACTTGTCCCGCAGGTTGCGTGCTGCATGCTTGCCATTTTGCTACTTTTCATTGATTCACGTTGCCTTCGGTTGTTCCCTAGTCTTTCAGCTTTGCTCCCGCATGCTTCACGACTTTAATGTTTGCTTTTTGTTGCTTAGCATTGCTCTCGCTTTCTGTGCGGGCTTGGTTTTGCTTTTTATTGCCCTTTCTTGCCATTTGTTGCACAGTATTTCTCTTATCCTTTGCACGGGCCTAATGTTGCCCTGTATTGCTCTTTCTCGCTCTTTGTTGCTTAATGTTGCTCTCGCCCCTTCCACGGGCTTAGTGTTGCTTAATGTTGCCTTAATATTGCTCTTGCCCCTTCCTGAGCTTAATGTTGCTTTTTGTTGCCCTAATATTGCTCTCGCCCCTTCCTGAGCTTAGTGTTGCTCTTTGTTGCCTTAATATTGCTCCCACCCCTTCCCGGGCTTAATGTTGCCTAATGTTGGTCTTTGTTGCTCTGATTTTGCTCTCGCCCCTTCCTGGGCTTAATGTTGCTCAATCTTGCTTTGATATTGCTCTTGCCCCTTCTTGGGCTTAATGTTGCCTTTTGTTGCTCAATCTTGCCTTAATACTGCTCTCGCCCCTTCCCGGGCTTAATGTTGCCTTTTGTTGCTCAATCTTGCTTTAATATTGCTCTTGCCCCTTCTCGGACTTAATGTTGCCTTTTGTTACTCAATCTTGTTTTAATATTGCTCTCTCCCCTTCTCGGGCTTAATGTTGCTTATTATTGCCTGATCATTGTTTAGTATTGCTCAATATTGCTTTTGAGACTCGCGCTTTTGGTGCTTAATATTCGAGGAGCTTGACAAAAGACCCGATAACTAACCGGCCTCGCCAATGTACTTACATTATACATGCCGCTAGGGCTTACATGAGTGTTGCTCTACTTCGGGTACTCTAGACGTTCTCTTGCTCACGGGAAATACTTCTTTAGACGCAAAACATTCCACGTGTTCGGGACCAGGTTGTCGTCCTCTCTTTTGAGCTTGTAGGCTCCTTCAGCCACTTGGTGTGAGATGATGTAAGGGCCTTTTCGCCTAGGGTATAGCTTTCCGCCTTCCGTTCTTCTGAGGACGAGAAGCATCAGGGGAGGATTTTGATGTTGTAGTGCACGACAATTCTTCTCTTGTACTCGGCCTCGCGAATCTCGGCCGTTTCTCGCACTTCCTCTCTTAATTGCAACTCCGCGGACATTCTCTCGTTGTTGCCCTCCTCATCATAATGCAAAATCCTCTCGTTCGGAAAAAGGTGCTCCATCGGGACAACTGCCTCGACTCCATATGCTAGGCAAAACGAGGTCTCGCCGGTCCCTTTTCTTGGTGTGGTTCTATTGGTCCAGAGGATAAGCGGGAGGACTTCGGCCTAACGCCCTTGCGCTATGTCAAGCCTCTTCTTTAAGGCGGCTAGAATCTGCCCATTTGCATTCTCTACCTGGCCATTTGTCCGCGGATGGGCTACAAAGGCGAAGCGAAGGTGGATGCCCAAGTCATCACAGAATGTCTTCATCTTCTTTGTGTTGAACCGGGGCCCTTGGTCGGTGACAATATCTTAGGGGAGCCCGAAACGACATATGACATTTTGCCAGAGGAATTTCTTCACCTTTTCGACTATGTTAGTTGTTAGGGCCTCCGCCTCGATTCACTTGGTGTAATAATCAATGGCCACCAGGATGTATTGCAACTTCCCGGGGGCACGAGGGAAAGGGCTGAGGAGATCCATCCCCCATATGGCGAATGGACAAGGAGCACTCAGTATTTTCATTTATTGCCCAGGTTGCAGGATGGCGGGAGCATGGACCTGACAAGGGTTGCATGACCGAGAGACCTCCATGGCATCTTTCCTCATGGTGGGCCAAAAGTAACCAGCGCGTAGGGCTTTGTGGGTAAGGGTCCTCCACCTAGAATGGTTGCCGCATATGTCGTCGTGAATCTCCTTCGTGAGATGACGGCCTTGCTCCAATGAGACACACTTGAGACTTGACGAGTTATAGCCTTTCTTGTACATCCCACCCCTATCATGTAAACGCGAGAAGCTCAGACTTGTAACCTCCGCCTTTCGGCCTTGTCGGAAGGGGAGGCTCCCTTTTCCAGGTACTCCTTCAAGGGTGTCCTCCAATCGGGGGCTTCGCTGATTGACATGACTTGCATTTGAATGGTGGGCCAAATCTTGCTCTCTATGCGGCTACACCAGTAGTGCAAACGGCCGACCGGGAACCAAACTTAGCCAGGGCGTCCGCCGCCGCATTTTCGGACCTCGGGATGGAATGTATCTCAAACTGGCATAAAGCCTTGGCCAGCGTCTTCACTCACTCACAATATTCAGGTAAAGTTCCGATTCTTGCCTCGTAGGTTCCTTGCACCTGGTTGACCACCACCTCGGAGTCGTTGTAGCAAGTCATGCTCTAGGCTCCATTCACGAGGGCCAATTCGATCCTCGCCAAGAGACCTTCATACTCCGCTTCACTGTTGGTGGCCTCGAATTCTAAGGCCAATGCATACTCCAATACTTCTTCTACGGGGGACGTGAGGACTAGAATGGCTCCCCAACCTCCTTCGTTCACCACACCGTCGAAGAAAAGTACCCAACAAGTCAGCGCCCTTGTTGCTTTCGCGACAGCCTCATCCCTGAAGTTGGCCTCGACCAAGAAGTCGGCGAGAGATTGCGCTTTGATTGCGGGGCGACTCTTGTATGAAATGTCAAACTCGAAGAGCTCGACTACCCACCTTGTCATCATGCCTGAAAGGGTAGGTCGATGGAGCAGGTTTTGCAATGGGAAGTCGAAGAGGACCAGCACAGGGTGACCCTGGAAGTACAACCTTAACTTGCAAGCAGTCGTGACGACTGCCAGAGCTAGCTTCTCTACGGGCGAATATCGCGTCTCTACGAGCAACATAGTCTTGCTCACAAAGTAGACTGGCACCAGTGCGTCCTTCACAATGACGGAGCAAACTGTAGTATCCCCCACTGCGATGTAGAGTTGGATCTTCTCCCCAAGCGTGGGTGCCGCCAAGGTAGGCAATCGCTTCCAGTGGCTCTTCAAGTCCTCGAAATATGTCGCACACTCTGGCGTCCATTCGAAGTTATGGACCTTACGAAGGGCCTTGAAGAAGGGGATACTTCTTTCCGATAGCCGGACACAAAATCTTCCCAAGTGGTTCAATGCGCCCAGGAAACGCTGCACCTCTTTAACGTTCTGTGGGGAGGTCATTGCCAAGATAGCATCAACTCTCTCCGGGTTAACGTCGATTCCTCTGGTGTTGACCAAAAAACCTAAGAACTTGCCTGCTTGTACTCCAAAAACACATTTCTTAGGATTTAAAACTCATTCCATTGCTTCTTAGGGTGCTGAAGACTTCACGAAGATCGACCGCGCACTCAGAAGCGTATCGACTCTTAACGACAATGTCATCCACATAGGCTTTGACTGTCCTGCCCCTCTGGTCGCAAAAAATGCGGTCTACGAGCCTCTTTAAAGTAGCTCTCGTGTTTCTAAGGCCTAAGGGCATCACACGATAGCAATATATTCCCGCCTCTATAATGAAAGTCGTGTGCTCCTCATCACGGGGGTTCATCTTGATCTGGTTGTAGCCAGAATATGCGTCGAGGAAGCTTAGGGTCTCATGCCCTGCGGTGGAGTCCACCAGGCGGTCAAAGGGGAGCGGGTAGCTATCCTTGGGGCAAGCCTGATTTAGGTCGGTGAAGTCTACACACATTTGCCATTTTCCGCTTGACTTTTTTACCATGACCACGTTGGCTAGACAGGAGGGATACTGCACTTTTCGGATGAATCCGGTTGACATGAGCTTGAGAATTTCCTCGCGGGCTCCTTCGGCCTTGTCGCCGGCCTGCCTTTGTTTCTTTTGCCTCACGGGCTTGGTCCCTTGGATGATGTTCATGATATGGGTCATTAGCGTCCGGGGGATGCCGATTAGATCCTTTAACGTCCAGGCGAACACGTCCCTGGACTTCTCTAATAGCTCCTCGATTTGCTCCTGGTCATTCACATACTGGTGGATCCCTAAGAACATCATTTCGTTCTCTTTGCCGAAAGGAGTTATTTCCCTCGTCTCCTCGTCCTCGACAATCGGGTGGACTTGCTCACGTACTTCTAAGTTGGCTTGCTCTTAGACTCCCTCTGAGGATCCTGCTTCCGACCCTAACTCGTGGACTTGCAAAACTTGCTCTATTAGGCCCTTTCCCTTCAGGGTGGTCAAATAGCATGCCCGTCTTTCTTCTTGTCGGCCGTTCGATTCTCCTACGTCCCCGTAGACTGGAAATTTCACCTTGAGATGTACACCAATGTGACTGCTTAGAACTTGTTGAGGGACACTCGCCCTTGGATTGCATTGTACGCGGAGGGTATCCTCATGACCATGAAATGCACCGATTTAGATCTACGCGGGCTTCCCTCATCACCTAGGATGAGGTAAAGGGTGATGATGTCGGAGACGCTGACTCTCTCCCCCGAGAAACCACTAGAGTGCAATCAGTGGGCTGGAGCTCTGCGGGCGAGATCTCTAGTTGCAAAAAGGCATCCCAGTACAGAATGTCGACGGAGCTTCCCGTATCAAATGAGGACCCTCTTGACGAGATTTGTTCCGAACTGGGCATGTATGACCAAGGGGTCATAGTGAGGGACATCCACGGCCTCTACGTCCGCCTCTGTGAATGAGAGTTGATGCGCTATCGGCGAGCTATTGGCCACGTTAAGCACTGACACCATAGAGATGTGCCTTCCCCCACATGCATACCTTCTTGTTGCTCTCGTGTTGTCTTCATAGGGGCCCTCGCCTCCTGCGATTGTCCCCATACACCCGTTCGGGGAAGGGAAGTTGTCTCTCTGCGGTGCGGGTGGAGAAGGTGGCCCTTGGTTCCTGCCGGCTCCGTGGCTCATGGCTCTGTATCCCCTGGCGAACAGGGAGCCCAAGGTCATATTTTTTGCCGGCGACCCGTACCCTTTGCACTCGCGACTAACGTGTGTCTTGGACTAGTGGTAAGAGCATAACTTCTGGGGGAATGGCCTTGTTGGGGTGCTTCTTGAGATCACGAGCGATTGAGATAGGGGTTGGGCTGCTGAGCTGGCGGGTTCATTGACACCGTGTGTACTGGAACGCGTTCAGGGGCTTTTCCTTTGTCTATGGCGGCTGGAGGCCTCCTCGGTTCCCACAACCCCTGGTATCGCCCTTTAGGCTCGTTCCAAGGCGCACTCGAGGGACTGCAATATAGACTTGCCATCTCTTCGGCTCTGATGTGGGTGTTGGCCTTATCCAGTAGCTTGGCATAGGTTGCATGATCCTTCTTGGTAACCGATAACTTGAAATCCAAGTTAGCCATCCCTTGGATGAACGCAATCTTTGCTACCTTCTCGTCGAAATTGCAAACTTGTATGACCTCGGTCGTGAACCTTTTCACGAAAGAAGCTAGGCTTTTAGCCTCCTGTTGCATTACGGCAAAGATTTCTTGCATTCCACGGCGCCTCCTCCGCAAACTCCCGAAGTGTGTTAAGAATGACTCCTCTAGATGGGTGAAACTGCCGATGCTTCCCGCCGGGAGATTGATCATCCACGTCACGGTTGCCCCGGTAAGCAAGTTGGGGAACAACTTGCACATTGTCGGCCCGTCCGCCCAACAGAATAGCATCCCGTAATTGTACTTTGAGATGTGGTCCTAGGGATCTCCCTCACTAGCGTACTCCCCCATGGCTGGAATGGCGCTGACATCGAGATGAGGAATTTCCATTAGTACCTCGTTTGTGAAAGCAATAGAGCCGTACATGGTCGGGAGGTCGGCGATATCTTGGCATGCTTCAGGGCTGTCAGGCGGCCGGTGAGGGCCAGCTTGTTGTGCAAGTCTGGCCTGCCTCGCTCCTCGTCGGGCCGGAGAAGGGTTTGGCGTAAGTGGTCCAGGTGGCTTCATATATTCGTACCCATAGGGTGGGTAAGGTTCTTGTGGGAACGTGTGTTGAGGGTACGGCTCCGCTGGCGCGTAAGGATGCGCTCCTTAAGGTGCATACGGGCCCCAAAACGTCGGGCATGTGTACTGCCATCCTTAGAAGCCCTGAAACTGCTCTTCCTTCTCGTTCATGAAAGGGTGTTGTGCGCTTGGGGTTGGGAACTCGTTGAACCCAGTCTGGCCGGTGCGAGTGGTGGACTCAATGTCTAGCATGGCCGGAGGTGTACTAGTTGTGTGAGGAGTCCCCACGGTCGGCGCTAGTGTGATCATCCGGTTTTTCGAGAGGTAGTTGGTGGTCCATACAGAACCAACTCCGGCTCGTCTCCCTCGAAAGCCTTTTTCCCCATTCCCCTCCAGCTGCCTCCAGTCACGTCAGACGACGTTCGACCTCGAGTCCAGACCTGAAAAAAGAAGAAGGGTCCCAGGTTGCCTCAGGCTTGCCACTCCGACGCTCAAGTTAGTGCTCAACTCGCAGATGG
The DNA here is from genome assembly GCA_027886185.1 of Rheum nobile. Lineage (NCBI taxonomy): Eukaryota > Viridiplantae > Streptophyta > Magnoliopsida > Caryophyllales > Polygonaceae > Rheum > Rheum nobile. The sequence continues at coordinate 1,026,811 of WOAB01000127.1, forward strand.
TGCACAAAGAGAGGTAAGGCAAATGAACAGTGAGAGCAACGGGGGTGAGAGAGTAGGAAAAGATGGAGCTTTCGGTGTCTAGCCGATGGAGTGGGAGAAAGAGGCCAACCAAGAAGAGGATCGAGAATCCTGTTCTCAGTTACAACCTCCTCCTTATATAACTGAGGCCAGTAGGCGCTTTGCTGCGTAGCCGGCCTAGGCCGAGAAGGGGGCCTCTGGACCACGTAGCCGAACAAGACCGGGAAGGAGCCATTCAGATAGGTCGGGAAGGGAGCCTCTGGCCCGCGTAGCCGGAATGAACCGTGAAAGGGTCGTTCGGGCTCTGCTCTGCATTGGGCCATCCTGCCAAATGGCCTCCTCCTCCTGTTTGGGCCATATACTTGGGCCGGGCTAAATACGGCTCCCACAAAAACCACATTCATGGTTATGCTTAGTTCTTTATTTCTACTTATACTATTATAACCCATTTGATAATTTGTACAAAAAATATCTTAACCCAATTTTTGAACTTAGGTTAATAAAAATTTAAATTATTCCTCTAAAAGAAATAAAATAAGTTACATAACTTTTATATTAAAATTATTATTTTATCCTTTAAATTTAAGTGGGATATTACAATACTACCCCCTTAAAATAGTTTTGACCCTGAAACTAGCGCGTAACGAGGTAGGGAACAATCACTCATGTCCCAACACGTTACACCATCCTTTATGAGTCCATTCAGTATTTATCAACATGTGACCTGTTTTGTTTTGCAACTCAAGGATTCCGTATGAACGTATAACTCATAATAGTAACGATTTAGTAATTTCCAAAACAAGGAAATACTGCTTTATTATTCAACACATTGAATTCAAACCAACAGAAGGAATGTCAATTGAGTAAATCAAACAACTACGGAAACTATAAACACACACGTCATAGCTCCTACTCTAAGAAAGGCTTGTCTAAAACTATAACTAGTCATCCAGGGTGTCCTTCTCGTCGGACAGATGCATCACAAAGAGTCGCTGCCCCTGACTCGAAGATTCAATAGGCGTCTTGCCTTTAGTCTGAGTAGCAGATTGCTCATAAACGGACACTTTCGGCATTGAGTTATGCCTACTGCCAGCACCACATGCCTGGTATGGTTGTGTCAACCCTTGGCCTTTCTGCCAATAGTAAGTTTGCATGTGGCCTTCTTTTCCACAGTTATGGAATACTCGCTTCTCCTTCTGGCAATTGAAATTCTAATGCCCGCTTCACCACAATTATGGCATTTAATTGCACCACTACTCCAACTTGAGTCTTTGATGGTGTCAGGCTGAGTCATCTCAGTCTTAGAACGACTAGACTTCTCAAATTTGGTAGGCGATGTTGGCCGCTTAAATGCATTAATCTTCTGACTCTATTTCCCACCTTTAGCCTTGTTCTTTTCCTCCAGCAGTCGGGTGGATTCTTCTAGCTTAACCTCTATCTTGTAGGCTGCATCCACATATTGCTCTAATGTAGAGCAACCGTGACGCATGATTAGGGGTTTGATTTCTGGGCTTATCCATCCATGGAGTACCAGATCTTTTGTTCTTTTGAATGCACTTTAGAGACAATATAGTGTAGCAAATGATTCAACTTTGCCACCAGCTCGATCACCTTTAATCCCTCAGTCTCTACGTAGAGGAATTCCTTCAGCTTCTTTTCTATCATAGCACAGGAGAAGAATCGATCAATGAGCTTTGCCTTAAACATTTCCCAACTCAGATTCGGGTGGTCATCCAAATCAGTTCCTTTCCACCAGTCACTTGCTCCGTCTTTCAAATGTAACGAAGCTATGTGCACCTGTTCAGCCTCGGTGCAGACCATGTTTCGAAATAGTCGCTCCATATGGGAGAACCAATAGGCAACCTTGACTGGTTCCCCGGTCCCATCATAGCTATATGGCCGCATTGAATTAATCATTTTCAAGGATCTGTTATAATTCCCTTCGTTTGTCTCGGGAATCACTAGAGGTGTAGGGTCTTCATGTCCCCCTATATCAGTTGCAACTTGAGGAATGAGAGTCGCTTGAGCTTGCGGTATTCCTTTGGCTGCCAACATCTCGACAACCTGCCTCACTATCTGCCTTATGATCGTAGCATCCAACACGATCGGGGCAGGAGGTGGATTGAGTGGAACTTCCCCCGCAACTTGAGGGCATCTTCCCGCATGGGCGGGTTATTGTTGTGGGAGCCAGATCCCACGTCATCCCCTTGCTGAGTAGCACTCCTCAACTGAATCTTAGAACCATCGTTGGGACCTTCATCGGCCGCTCGGTTGGTGGATCGGGTGTTCACTGTTGATGAACCATAACGTCGATTTAAAATTTTCCAGCTTGTATCATATGATACTTAAACTGACTATGTTATGATACAAAATATGTGAGACCAAACTAATATTTCATATTAGATTGACTGACCCACCACCATAATTATCATAGCGATCCTATTCTCTTACTTGAGAATAAGGCAAACACGAGAAATGTCAACCTTTGAATGACATAAATCTTAAGAATGGAGAATATCCTTATGAATGACCCTAAGCAGTAATTGAAGCGAAGCTTGCAGAAGTTTGAAAACCACTCATTCTCAAACCTTATACTTTCACTTTATATATTTAACTTAATAAAATAATTATTTGTATAGTTATTTTCTCAAACATAAGCTTAATTCTAACCCTTTATGAAACCATTTTATAAAACAACTATAAAATTTAATATTAGAGTCCTAAATAATTAAGCCATTACTTTTAAGATTTTTTTAAACTTTAATCCATTTTAAAAACCTTAACTTTAGTACTAACTAGTTAAATTCTCAAAATACCTTTATAAAAATAAAATGATTTGAAAATAGTTTTGAAAGTAATTTTGAAAATTCTCAAACATAACAATAGGCCAATAATCTTAAAATCATTGCTCTGATACCACGTTTGTAACACCCCCGACTTACGTCGGTAGTGTCACACGCGAGTGACCTCAGACTGTAAAGCCCAGAGTCACTCTAGGCTTTAATCGGAATAATTATGCTAAATAGATAAATAAACATTAAATAATAAAAGAATAAATAGTGGAAGACATTTGAAACAAATACTAAACCTTTATTAAAATCTTTCCTCGTAAATTGAGGAGATAAGTTCTACAACTCGAAATTACAATACAGCGGAAGACTTTTAAAATAAATTGTAACTCATGACTCACTTAACTAAGTCTTACATTTTAGGAAGATTAAATTAATATTAGACAACTTTACAAATAATATTACTTTAAATTTTCAACTGCAAGCTTTCGTCTTCGATTTGTTACTTCAAGGTTGTCTGAGACCAACCACTGATGTGCCATAGAGGACGGATGACACCAGCCAACCAAGTAAGGAAAAGGAAAGGTTGGTCAGTCTAATGAAAGACAATGCAAGGGTGAAAAACAAAATGGTTCTTGTAGTCGTATAGAGTCACTACCCTTGTTTCTCGAATAAAACTCGGTAAACGGTATATGACTATTATACTTCTACTGAAATGAAAGAAAAGGCATGTTTGAAGAGAAGACTCCAACGAATTGAGTCTGGTGGGAAATAAATGAGTTTGTTTGGTAACACTATATTTATCACACAAAGTTTTAAAAATGCCTCATTGAATATTTGGATTCTCGACCAACCTCACTGCATAATGCGAATCTAGATTGGAAAGAGGACTTTCTTTAGACAAGAGACCGGGCGGGTTCCACGGTATACTTCTCGCCCGATGGTATATTAATTATTTGCAAAATGGAACTTATCTTATTTAATTCCAAAATGTGCAATTAAGTTAAAGCTTTTAATCCACACCAAATCTCGAAACAAGATATATCATGGGACGAATCCCGAATAATGGCACTAGCTAAGTACACCACCACTTATATTCGGATAAGGGTAGTTCATGACAAAAAAGTGTTAGGGTAATAATCCTCCTAATACCAAGTTATAAAGAAACAGTTAAACATCGCAAGGTAAATAACGTTCCTACGAATACTCGTGCTAACTAAGAATATTAGTCCACACCAAATCCACACAAAAGTTCATCTAGCATCCTATGATAATATATATATATATATATATATATATATATGAGGGTCATTACTAGCAAAATATACAACCTAATATGAAATGTTCATTTTCACACCAATTTAACATACAAGTTCCCAAACGAAAATTAAAAATATTTATCCCAACTTAATTATCCCAATTAATTAATTGTCAAATAAGATGAATATGGAATAAATGCAAGAGTGAACCGCCACTTGCCTTGAGTTACAAAGAAGTTGAACGCCGTAACGGAGATGGTTGCTTTCGAAAAGCAAATTGTCTCCCTTCTTTATTTCCGTTCCAAAAGCGATTCTGAGATGTACCCAAATTCCATAAAATAAATAAATTTTAATAAGATAATTTATTCAATAATGACATTCGAAGGATACAAGTCTTGATTTTTAATTGAATTTTCTTTAACTCTAAATAAATCAATTTCAAGGCTTTTCGATAAAACGATTATGTATACGATACTAAAAATTAATTAGTCGTATATTCTAATTGATCATATCATAAATACATTGATCCAATAATTTTTTATGACCCAAATAATTTCTCACCCATCATATTATCTAGATGAAGTGTTACAATTTGACAATTCATAATACAAGAGAATACCCCAAAATTATAATTAATTTTTTATGCAAATAAAATTAATTTGGCATAACATAATTTTTAACTAATCCAGATTAATGTAATTAATCAAGATTAATCAAAAACAAAACCAAAAATAAAAATAAAAATCGGAGCAAAACCGTACCAAAAATCGCGGGTGAATACTCGCCGGAAAACGAGGAAATTTGCCTTCGTCGGAGCACCACCGGGGCTGGGGTTAGAAGGCTTTTGAAGAGGATTTCTTTGTGGATATAGGGATAGCACCAATTGCAAAAACAAAGGAAGAGAGTGGACGAATTTCTATGATGAACAGTCACGGACGAGATTAGGGTTCTTGAGCTTTTGACTTTGAAATTGGATAAATCTAATCCATGTGTGAAGGAGTATTTATAGGGCTTCGATAGATCTTAATCCTACATATGAATATAAAATTTGGCCCAAAACGATCCTGAATCGAATCTCAATTTCCATAAAAACGTGATGACACGAACCGATTTTCTTATTGCCTTTCCGGGTGAAATCCGATCTTGTTTGGGGATGTATCTACCCAATTCTAGTGTGTATGTTCATGATATAGTGTTATCTAAATTACTCAAAGCTTATTCGTTAAAAACGCTCAAAAATTATACCCAAAATCCTCCATGGAAGGTAACTTTCCTTGTATGAAGGTGGGAGGTTGAAGACAACCCATTGTCCCATTAATTGCACACGGCCCACCCACTAATTTGGCCTAATTGTACATTTTTGCCCAACTTACTAAAGTTGTGGTAAAAATGCCCATATTTCACTTTTCAAAAATTCCAAAAATTACCCAAACTTATCTATTTTGTTATTCTAAGCTTATATAATCATTTTAACCCAAATTTATGAAGAATGAAGTTTTAGATTAAGTTAATTCTAAGATTTAGGTTACATTTTATCATATTTTAACCTTATCTTACTTAGCATTTTGTTATCCTTAATTTAATACTTTACGTTCACTTGATAAATTTTATTTAAATTAATATTAATATAAGTTATTAAAATTTAAATAATTCATGTGTTAAAGAGGTAACCTACCTAGGTTAATTTTTATTTTATCCTCTCATGGATAAACATAATAATTCTTATAACCTTTATTATATATCTAAAAGTTCTCAAAACCACATTCATGGTTATGCTTAGTTATTTATTTCTACTTATACTATTATAACCTATTTGATCATTTGTACAAAAACTATCTTAACCCAACTTTTGAACTTAGGTTAATGAAAATTTAAATTATTCCTCTAAAAGAAATAAAATAAATTCCATAACTTTTATATTATCAAATTAAAATTACTATATTACTCTTCTAATTTAAGTGGGATATTACAGAGAAATAAAAAAATTGAAATATCTCACAAGTGTATAGTTTACGTTTAATTAATTTAAGTTTTTACATTGTTAGAACATGACATTTCTTCCATCAAAAAAGTTATTGTATATATGTATGTAAAAGAAAAATACACTTATCGTGAATAATATCGTAACTTAATAAGTTTGAAAGTTTATTGTACCATAAAAGGATAGTCATGTGCTTGATGGAAATAAATTAAACTTGAAAATGTATCTAATAATTATTTAAAAAATTAACAATATTATTATATGTGATAAGCAAAATAAATATATGATAAAGATTAGTCAAACAAATTAAATTAATAATTAAAAGTATAGATAAAAGAACACATATGAAAAAAAACTAGTGTTTTTTAAAAAAAATCACAATATTTTAAACTTCATATTTAAAAAAATATTCATATAAAATTATGTTAATTACATATTAGGCACATTTTCATCCATATATTAAAATTCTTAAACTTATAAATTCCCAAATCTAAATTTAAATGGGGATGATCATGGTAATGCATGTATGATATTTTCCAATGTTTCATGATTGTAGGATCGTAGATTCAATAATATTTGCAAATATTTGATGTTCTTCATAATGCTTCTTGATTACCAAGCGGGATTTAAAAATATTCTTGAATATCACGTGAAATTGCTGAAGATGTTGTGTATCACACAAAATTCATAAAACATTGTGGCTACTATAAAAAAATTTCTAACAAACAAATTTATTGGTTTTTTGTTTTAATAAAATGTGGCTACTATAAAAAAATCTAGTTGAAGTAAATGTAAGTGCCAAAAGGAATTAGATAAAAAAATTTTAAAATATATTTGCACATGATCGAATGATCAAATATTGCTAAGATTTATGCTCAAAAAAATATTGTTAAGATTTATTAATTTAAAATTGATTTAATTATTGGTATATTAATAGATTAAGAGAAAAAAAAGGACCTAGAATTGTTTTGGTGGCTCAAAAGAGAAAGCTTTAATATATATATATATTCTTAAATCAGTTTAGTTTAATATATCTAATTTACTGACTGATAAGAAATTGAAAACCAATGAGAATTTAATAGTGTGCTAATTTATTAAGTTGGTAGCTTAATGTACATAAGTTTTCTACATATAGTATGCTAACAATCTGGACTCAAGAGTACTTTGAAACTATAGTAAAATTTCATTCTAAAATAATGAAAATGCAAATCAAATATGAGATTTTAAAGACCACCTAATAAATGAAATTCTTCTAATCAAAACCCTTTTCTCCGAATACTCTAGAAAAAATAGTATTTATCAACATAATATATTAGAATATGAATTGTAAATGAAGGGAGAATATTAAAGAGTGTAGTTGATGGCAAAATAGATTGATTGAAGAAGAAATAATATAACACCTAAGACGGTCTAAGAGTCCGTTTGAATTTCCTCAAAATAATGCATTTTAATGCATTTTAATTGGAATCCAAACGGACCCTATAATGTCTTTCACTTTATCTATAAATGAATCACCTATTTTAGTGAAAATTCATAGTTGACAATCTCAAAAAAATGTTATCATGGTTTGTTGGTTAGAACTTGATAGTTCTTGTTAATAGGTGGGCAAAGGTTATGATGTATTTTTGTTTAATTATTAATATAATAAAAACTAAAAATGAAAAAAATACCTTAACAATATGGACCTAAAAACACTATCATAGCTAAAAAAGAGTGAGCTTTAATATATATATAGATAGATAGTTTTTGAAGAAGATATCTTGTACGCACAATGAACTATGATTTTATATGTATAGTTAGATTAGATTATAGTATATATTTTATATTTTAAAATAAATTTCTATATGCATAATGAAATAACTTACAAAATTTTGGAAATGAAAAATCATATTGCTTCATGTACAGATTGTTTTCTCATAAACTTCGAGTTTAGGGAAAGAATTAATTTTTATTAATACTCAATAATATTTATTATTGTCCGTAATAACTAATAACAGTTCCCTTCAAAAAAAATAATAATAATAACAGTTCTTTTATAAAAATCATACTTTTTCATACTCATAACACGAAGAGTTGGATAAGTATTCCAGAACAAATGAATCATCAGACCAAAAAAAAAAAAAGAACAAATGAATCAAGATTCAAGCACATAAATACATAACAACTATGATAAATATATAGAAGAAAAGGTATATAATCAAGACAATTTCCAATTTAACGTAAAAAAAACATCTGCTTAAAAGCTAAAAGGAAAGAACAGAAGAAGAGTAAATTTAATGGCAGAGTATCCAAAGTCATCCAAATTATTTAAATTTCAAATTTCAAAACTGATTGTACATAACAACCATGATTATCAAGACAATTTTCAAAATGTGAAATTCATGGGTTGAAAATCTGTTAGGTTTAACAAAATTTTATAGATATTGTATAATTATAATTTTAAGACTTAACTAGCTTTTGAAAATCATATCTAGTTGAAAAGTTATTAGTGACAAATTTAAAATTAGGTATAATTGAAAAAATAAACTAAAATTAAAATTGAGAATTAACAACAATTTAACACGTCAATATGGTGGACCCAAAATTATCCTACTGACTCAAAATATGGCAGCTTTAATATATATAGATGAGTAAGTGTCATGTGAGAATATATAATAGGGTGAGAAATGAGAATAAATCCTAGTATTTGAATGATAAATAAACCAAAGGCTAGATTAAACTTTCATTAAAAGGTCATGTGTCATGCACATGACCTGATTTTTGGGAGTTTGACCGGTCAACATGACTAGTCAAATCAGTCACCGGCGGTGACCACCGGAGATCCGGCGTTGACCGGACAAAGTTATTTTTTTATTTTTTTTTCAGTCACAATATTTGACTTGCGATTGCGTGTGCATTGATTTTTGCTTGTATGTGCATTGATATTGCATAAAATCTGTATAGGATTTTTTACTGTATGTGTGACTTTTTATATGTGAAAACTCAACACTTCTCAGCATGTGCATATGATTTAGCTTGTGTGTGCATAGATTTTGATATATATATTTACATCTAAATTCTACTTGTGTGTATTATTTTTTTGGGTTGAAATGTGCATGAGTTTTGGCTTGTATATGCAGACTTTTTAAAGTGCATGTCTTTTTTGTTGTATGTGCATCTAAATTCCATAAATTATGTATATGTGTGACTTTGTGTATGTGGAAACTCATGCACATACATGCAAAAACTTATGCATGCATTTCACATAATGTGCATATGTTTGGGCATGTGTGTGCATAAATTTTGACCTGTATGTGCATCTAAATTCTACTTGTGTGCGTTGTTTTCATGGGTTGAATTGTGCATGAGTTTTGGCTTGTATGTGCATACCCTTGAAGTGCATGTCTTTTTTATTGCATGTGCATGTAAATTAAACTAGACGTGCATAGGGTTTGACTATATGTGTGACTTTTTGTAAGTGGAAACTTATGCACACACATGTAAAATCTTATACACTTTACAGATTGTGTATATGTTTTGTCTTGTAAGTTCACGAATTTTGAATTGTCTGTGCATCTAAATTGTACTTGTATGCATCGTTTTTTTGGCTTGATATGTGCATGAGTTTTTGACTTATATGTGTATATAATTTGAAACACATGTCTTTTTGCTTGAATGTGCACATGTCAAAACTTATGCACATACATTGTACAACTCATGCACATTTTCTCTAGAAAACAATGCATATTTTTTACAATCTTTAGATGCACATATATGTCAATATTGATGCACATACAAGCTAAAATATATGCACATGCCATCTCAAGCAAAAAAATAGTTTTGGAAAAAAGTTGGGCTATGAAAAATTGAATCGAAAAAAATGGTGGGACAACAGCTTATAAAACTTTAATGCACATACAAGTCAATATTGATGCACACACAAGTAAAAAATGGTGCACATGCGAGCGCAAACAAAACGTGGACCCGTAAAAAAAATTGGGTAAAAAAAAAATTTAGGCTGGACAACGTCTTATAAAATTTTGATGCACATATAGCATAATATAGATGCACACACAATCCAAAATGTATGCACATACCATCTTAAGTCAAAAAGTGGTCTCAAAAAAAATATGGTCCGAAAAAAAAAAAAAAAAAAAACTTTGACCGGTCAACGCCGACGGTAACCGGTTAATTATCCACTTAAGTGATCATGTGCATGACACATGACCACTTAAATGATAGTCTAATCATAGCCTTTGGATTTAAAAGGTACGAGTTATTCTCATTTCTCACCTAATTGTTCATTCTCATTGCATCCGCAATGTTCATTCTCACTACATCCGCACCCATAATAGATAATTTTTTTGCGAGAACTCACCTCTATATAAATAAATACTCCTTAAAATCAACCCAAAAATATAGATAATCATACCCCACATCTTGTAAACTTTGACCTACCTCGATATCCCGTAATACAAGAATTTGCATAATCTATAATAATCATTGAGATTCCGGTTAATCTTAAAAGAAACAGGGAAGTCGGCAGAGTCTTTATTATTTTAAAATGAAAGTGAATGTATATTGCGGTCCGAATTTCTTAGGCGGAAATAATTCATATATCATTCATTGCAAAGAAGAGAGTGCGTAGAAGCAACTCAAAACAAGGCTTCCATTTGTTTTAATTTGGTATGTTTGTAATTATCATCTTTAACCGTATTTAGAATATCAAAGAATTTATCTACGAGAGGATGATATTAGATCTACTAATTGGGTCAGGCTAGGTTCGGGTCAACCGTATTTGAAGTAAAACGGGTTGTTAAACTTTGCTGGTTGATCGGGTCAAGACATAAGGGATTTGGACCTTTGGTGCTCGTTCGGGTAGGTTGAACCAACATGTCAAAAGTGTTCATTTTTATAACTATTATATAATTAAAATATTAATAATAATATAATTAATATTTAATATTTCTTAATAAAATATACTATAATATCTAATCTAAATGAGATGAGATATCGGATCGGGTCAAACCCAACTTAGAAAGTTTCAAGTCCGTCAAGTTTGAATGACCCATAGATTTTGGCTCAGCTCTCAACCCAAAAAAAATCGGACAGGTCAGATCTTGTTCTCGCATCAGGCCAGGTCATGTTTTGATAGGTTTATATGATATAGTCAAAAACTCGACAAAGATATTTAACTCTCAGAAGTTATTAAGGATATATTCCTTCTCATTGACTGAAGCAGTAAGATGCATACAATTCATGTTCTTGAATTTACGCGTGTGCGAAATATACATCCCTAATTTTGCTAAATATACACTCCATATGCACTCACACACTAGACCTGTACAAGTCCGGACCAGCCCGTCCGGCCCAGACCGTCCGCCCGGTTTAAAAACCGGGCTTGGACAATAATAGTGGCCCGTCGGGCCGGGCCCGACCCGGTGCATGAACGGGCCGGGCACGGACACTCCTCTAGGCCCGAACGGGCCTAGAGGCCCGGCCCGGTACCCGGTTAAAATTTAAAAAATATAAATATATTTATATATATAATATATATTATTCTAAATATGTATAGTTATTAAATTTCCAACCCTTATTATATAATATTTCAATTTTTTAGTCTATTTAGTATATAATATATATAATTACATATACTATATAATATAAAACATAATTATATACTATAAAACATACTTACATATTATATAATACAAACCGGGCAGGCCCGTCGGGCTACCCGGCCCGGTTTTCCGGGCGGGCTTGGACATCGATTTCAGCCCGTTTGGACCGGGCGGGCTTAGCCCGGCCCGGTCAACCGGGCTGGAATCGTCCCTAAAGCCCGTCCCAAACCCGGCACGGGCCCAGACTTGTACAGGTCTAGCACACATGACGCATAGGCATACCAAGATGGTATGCATCAGGACTGCATGCATGAGGGAAGCGCATGCCAGCCAAATACCCAAAAAAATATCTGGTACAATACTCGTGCGGGTTGAGTACCTATGGGAGACGCATGTCGATATATAAAAAATAAAAAACATGGCACGCATATTATTCGTGTGCCAAATTTAATTATTTTTGCATGCAAACATGACAAAAAGGTTATACTAAGTATAAAAAGTGATTTTCCAAATTTGAATATATCAGTTATACTAAGTATAATGTAATCCTAACTTCATTATCGTATTATTCGAATATCATATATACTAAGTGTAGAATCGAGTGTGTTAGTACAAGGAATGACAAAGTTGTTCCTTGGGCAGCGGAATATCGTAACAGAATAACAGAGTAACAGACAAAGTTCCTTAGAGAGGAAAACTTAATCAACCAACTAGTTGACTAAGAAAAACCTCTACCTCTAGGTTTCCCTAGTAGGATTTCAAAAGTCTACTTGTGTTATTAATCCTGGAATTACAATCAAGCAAGTCGTATCTCAATCTAGTTTACTCCTAGATATCTAGACTTCTTATTGTAACGTTCCTAACAACACCTAAGACAATCAAAACCCTAACAAGTACTCAACTCACCAAAGTCTCGTGCTTGTAAGTTCTTCTTCTTCTCCGAATGCTCTAAGTTCTGTGGAAATGCCGTAAATCCTTTTAAATGAAGTGGACGACTTCCTTTCCTAGAGTCTAGGAATTCTATCTAATTTACCCTAGTTTTACTTAAGGAAAATAAGATAAAATAATCCTATACAATCTTTTTTAATCTTTCCTAACAAGAAGATCTTCAACACCTTTATCTCTTGCGGCCCAAGTCGTTTCTTCAAGATCTCTTTCCATAAATGAGAGATTCGGCAATTGCAGGGGTGACATCGCGCGCGTCTTTGCGTTCCTTGGCGTTGTTCCCTTTCTTTCCTGTTCACTAACGTGTGTCTTCATTTCTCTTTTGTTCCAGCGCGTTGTTCCTCATTGTTGACTTCTCTGTTCCCTTTAATCTCTGTTTTGATTCATCAACTGGTTTTCATCGTTCCTTTAATTCATCCGATTCCTGAAACTCATAGTCACACTGAAAACCATCAAATGCCATTGAGTTTATCATCATCAAAACTAGAGGGAACATCATCGTTCTAACAATTTCCCCCTTTTTGGTGATGACAAACTCCTTCAAAATGTGCACGTTCAAAATAATCAAGTAAGAAGTCAATCACATATAGTCAAACATATACCACGATCAAAGTATTGACATTGTTCCCCCTCAGAAAGTTCATAGAAGGATTTACCTTCAAGTAGCGTCGTCATTCTCCTTCGCACTAGCTTTTGTTATCATCCCTTCCTTGGGTTTCACATTTTCCATACTTCCCCCTTTTGGCATCATCAAAAGATCACAGAAATAACACAAAGTCTTGACTCGCATGCAAATCATGATCAAAATATTTCATTCATTAAGTATAAAGAAGTACAAAGCGAAGGAACCTAGACAACTATCATCAAAAGACAAGGAACAATCACACAAAAGACATAAAAAGACAAGAACAGTGGGTCAGACGGGCTAGATAGTGACAGGGAACACTCAAGTCTCAGGGTCTTCAGCAACATTTTCATCTTTGCTCAGAAAGTGATCCAAGAGCAGGTTCATGGTGATGTTTAGCTGTTTAAGCTCAGCCAGAATCTGATGCTGAATTGAGCCACCCTTAGACGTTCCTTCGCCAATGGCTTTCTTCGCAGTCACGGTTCCCGTTCCCTTTGAATCACCCTTAAACTTCATCTTCTCCACAGCAGCAGAATCCAATTCACTTCCCAGAGACACTTCATTTTCCTCGAGATAAGATTCATCTCGGAGCAACAACATCTTCATCAAGCCTGGGTAGGCCAAAGAGTGGGACTTAGCTTTGCAACGTTCCATGCTGCATAAAATCACTCGAGGGAGGTCAATCTTCTCCCTTCGCAGAAAATGGTCAAGCAAAAATAAGTCACAGAGGGTGATGGTGTTGCGCTTCTCTTGGCGAGGTGCCACATCCCTGGAAATAATGTGGAAAGCCACTCGCTGAGCCAATGTCAGCCTTTCAGTGTGCAACTCCCCAGTGGTTGAACCAAACAACTGTTCCATACACGCCAACTTCTCTTTATTGACCTCACTCGCTGGAACCTCAAAGAAGCCACCCAATTGAATAGAGAGGAGCAAGGAGATTAGCTTGGGCGTGAGAGACAGGTCTTCACCACTGATCTTGGTCGACCCACACAGAGCATCAACCTTGGAGAGATGGAAGTAGTGGTAGAATTCACGCATCTGTACTTCATTCACTGTGGCCCTGTTGGAACAGAGCCGTTCCCATCCTTGGAAACGCAGAAGCTCCAGAATCTCTTCCACGTTGTGTTCAACAAAGAAACTCTCTCAAATCAGAAGCGGTGGAAGAATCTTTTTACCTTCAGAGAAGTCAGGAACAATGGTGGTGGAGACGAAAAACTCCAATTTTGCCTTGCCAACAGTTTTGGCCTTTTTCTTCTCAGTTTGCACAGCGGAACGAAGTCGTGCCTTCAGAGGTCTGGGAGCAGTTTCATCACCACCAGACTTTGACGGTGTCGACAGTGCCATTGGAGTTCTCATCAAAGACAACGTGGATGCTTTTTTCGATTTTGCGTAACCTGTTGTTATACACTCTGTAAGCCTTGCTTGCCTTTGCATATCCCAAGAAAATGCCTTCATCACTTCGTGGGTTAAACTTCCCTAAGTTATCCTTCCTATTGTTGTGAATGTAACACTTGCATCCAAAAGCACGCAAGTGAGAAATATTGGGCTTGTGATCCCTTATTAGTTCATAAGCAGTTTTATTCAATAAGGGACGAAGCATGGCACGATTGAGGATATAACAAGCAGTGTTGATAGCTTCTGCCCAGAAGATTCTTGGAAGATTGCTTGCAATGAGGAGAGTCCTAGCCATATCTTCTAGAGTCTTGTTCTTCCGTTCCACAACCCCATTCTGTTGTGGTGTCCTAGGCGCGAAGAAATCATGTGACACTCCATTTTCTTCACAGAAGTCGAAGAACATAGAGTTTTCAAACTCCGTTCCATGGTCGGACCTTATAGCTTTCAGCTTCTTTCCCAAACTTGTTTCCACCTTGATGAACGTCTCGAATTCGGAGAAGACTTCATCCTTCGAAGACAGAACTATTGTCCAAGTAAATCTAGAATAATCATCGACAATGACGAAAACATACATGTTCCCTCCATGACTTCTTATCCTCATGGGACCACAGATATCCATATGAATCAGTTTCAGAGGCTGAGAAGTTGTTACATCAGGTTTTAACTTGAAGGAGGAACGGGTCTGTTTCCTTTTCACACATGCATCACATACGCCAATGAACTCTGATTGAACATTTGGGAGACCACGAACATGTTCATTTTCATACAGCTTGTGAATGAGTCAAAGATTTGCATGTCCAAGCCTTCTATGCCACAGTTCTGTCTCATCAGGTATAGACGCAAAGCATAGAACTTCCTTTGGCTTGAAATTCTTGTCCAAATTCTTGTCCACGATGTACACATCCTTGAATCTGACTCCTCTCAGAATGATATTCTTGGTTTCACGATCTTTGACATAGCATTCTTGTGAAGTGAAGACTGTCTTGTTGTTCCCTTGGTCGCAAAGTTGTGCAACACTCAACAAACTAAAACCAAGTTCATGAACTAAACTTACCTCTGTTACCGTGATGCTGGAGTTTAGTTTTGTTTCGCATGTTCCAATGATTTCTCTGCATCTCTTGTCTCCAAGAGCAACACTCCCTCTAGAGTGTTTGTGAAGTGAGGTGAATTAATCTTCTTTTCCAGTCATGTGGCACAAACAAGCGCTGTCATTATACCACTTCTCGTTCCCCCTCACTTCAACCTGCACAGAAAAAGTTATGGTTTGGCGACCCATGCAAGCTTAGCCTTACCTGGTCGAGACACATAATGCAATTGTTCCCTAGGAATAACCCAATCAATGACAACAGTTTTCTTCCTAGATTTAGCATGATTATGATTATGCATATGTGAATCATCATAGAAGTCATTAAAGTTCACATTATTGCTCCTACTATTCCTTCTCTTTGTGTGCTCTTCGGAGAACTTCTTTTTCTTTTCACAATCTCTCTGCAAATGTCTATTGTCCCCACAATACCAACACAGCTTGAATTGATCCATCTGCACATACTTTCTGTTGGGAACAACACTCTTGCGTTGCTTAGCACGTTCCGGACAAGGAATGTTGGATTGCTTTCCTTGAGACTGCTTGAGGAAGATCTTGTGGGCAGGTTGTCCAGTGTACCATGACTGATTCTCATCCAATCCACTCTCAAGAACCTTGACACGTTCCTCAAGATTACGATTTTTTTCTCTAGCATCCTATAGTTCCCTATCTCTTGCTTCACGAAGTTCCAAAATAGATGGATCATCTTCCTTCTGCTTAGAACCTGTGTAACCAATACCATACCTTGCTTCGACAAACTGAATGTTGTCAGTTTCAGCTTTCTGTTCCACTAGCATGGAGTGAATTTTGTGAACATAGGCTTTCATCTCTGACATCTGTTCCTCAAGCTTAGTTGATCCAGCTACACCACTTGCATCAATATTGTTAGAGACTTCATTCATAAGCAAAGAGACCTTTTCATTTCATAATCTTTGAAGTTCCTCATGATTAGCATCACATGAAGAACAAGGAACAATTGAGCTACTAGCAGTGTTAGATAGGTTTTCTTTTAAACTACTACACTCATCTTCAGAATTAGCAAGTTCCTCTTGTGTTTTCAAATTTTCAGAAAACATTTGCCTTATGAGAGCAATCAACGATTTCTTATCATAGTTCACAAGAGATTTCAAAAATGTTTCAGGATTTACCTCGAGATCCTCAGGCGAAGTAGTAGAGTCATTGAGAGCCATTGCACACATCTTACCACCCCAGGCTTCAGGGTCTTCACCATCTGAGTCATCCTCATTGCCCCACACAGCAACGAAAGCTTTCTTCTCATCGTTCCCAGAAGGTTTGCTTGGTTTCTTGGGCTTTGGACATGAACTAGAATAGTGACCCTTCTCATTACAGTTGTAGCAAGTGATGTCTTTGATGTCACGAGTCTCACCATGGTTCCCACTTCTGTTGTTCCTTCCTTTGTTATAAAGGGAACGCATGACTTTAGTTAGTAACACCACCTCAGGATCATCGGAGCCATCATTGTCATCAAGGTCATTTTCAATTCTATCGACAGCCTTTCCAACCATCAAAGTAATTCCTTTGTTCTTGGAATCCTTATTTCTTCCAGCCTTTTCTTCATTGTCATACTTCTGAATCTTGCTAAACAGTTCATGGAACGTCAGTTTGATAGTGTTGGGGTTCTCTTTCAGAATGGCCTTGGTCATCGCATGACGATGAGGAAGCCCATCAATGATAATAAGGATTTTCTCGTCAGGGAGGATTTCTTCATCCTTGATGGAGTGAGCAGTCAAGTTTGCAGTGATTTTCTCAAACCTGGCCTGATAAGAACTCACATCTTCATTCTCCTCCATCTTGAAGTTGTAGAAATCCTTCTTGACAGTGAAACGATCGATTTCACGAAGGTCCTTGCTTCCCATGTACATCTGTTCCAGGGCAAGCCACTTAGCATTGGCAGATTCACAAGATTGAAGTTTTTGCACATCTTGCTGATTAAGAGCATTGTTGATGAGCATGGCAGCCTTGCAGTTCTTCTCCATGATTTGGAGATCCTCTTGATCCCATTTCTTCAGCTTTTTCTTTTTCTCAAGATCTGCAATCTCAAGATCTCCAAGGGAGATGACCAACCAGCATTGATAATCGTTACTTTGGACCCACTTGATGAAGAAAGCCTTCCAATGTTGGTATTGTCCAGCGAGCAACAAGGGAGGCATTGAAGAGTTCAAACCAACTTCGACAGTGGTAGCAGTCATCGTTACCTGAAAATCTGTAAGTAACACAATCTAGAACAAACATACTCTGATACCAATTGTAGAATCGAGTGTGTTAGTACAAGGATTGGCAAAGCTGTTCCTTGGGCAGCGGAATATCGTAACATAATAATAGAGTAACAAACAAAGTTCCTTAGAGAGGAAAACTTAATCAACCAACTAGTTGACTAAGAAAAACCTCTACCTCTAGGTTTCCCTAGTAGGATTTCAAAAGTCTACTTGTGTTATTAATCCTGGAATTACAATCAAGCAAGTCGTATCTCAATCTAGTTTACTCCTAGATATCTAGACTTTTTATTGTAACGTTCCTAACAACACCTAAGACAATCAAAACCCTAACAAGTACTCAACTCACCAAAGTCTCGTGCTTGTAAGTTCTTCTTCTTCTCCCAATGCTCTAAGTTCTGTGGAAATGCCGTAAATCCTTTTAAATGAAGTGGACGACTTCCTTTCTTATAGTCTAGGAATTCTATCTAATTTACCCTAGTTTTACTTAAGGAAAATAAGATAAAATAATCCTATACAATCTTTTCTAATCTTTCCTAACAAGAAGATCTTCAACAACTTTATCTCTTGCGGCCCAAGTCGTTTCTTCAAGATCTATTTCCATAAATGAGAGATTCGGCAATTGCAAAGGTGACAGCGCGCGCGTCTCTGCGTTCCTTGGCGTTGTTCCCTTTCTTTCTTGTTCACTAACGCGTGTCTTCATTTCTCTTTTGTTCCAGTGCGTTGTTCCTCATTGTTGACTTCTCTGTTCCCTTTAATCTCTGTTTTGATTCATCAACTAGTTTTCATCGTTCCTTTAATTCATCCGATTCCTGAAACTCATAGTCACACTGAAAACCATCAAATGTCATTGAGTTTATCATCATCAAAACTAGAGGGAACATCATTGTTCCAACACTAAGTATTACGTATAATGTAATCATCACTTAATGATCGTATTATTCGAATATCAGTTATACTAAGCATATGTAATCTTATCTTCATTATCATATTAATTATTTTAATATCGTATATACTCAGTATATTGTAATCCTAACTTCATAATACTTAGTATATACAATATTCGAATAATATGATACACTATACTAAGTATATACGATATTCGAATAATACAATAATGAAGTTAGAATTACATTATGTTTAGTATATAACTGCTATTCGAATAATATGATAATGAAGTTAGGATTACATTATACTTAGTATATTTGATATTCGAATAATACGATAATGAAGTTGAGATTACATTATACTTAGTATAAGCAATATATTCAAATTTGGAAAACCACTTTTTATACTTAGGATATCACACAAATAGTACGCGTGCCATTTTTTTGTATTTTTCATAAATACTGGCACGCGTCTCCCATAGGTACGCAACCTGAACGCATGTCATACTGGATAATTTTCGGGTGTTTGGATGACACGTGTTACCTCATGCACACAACCCTGATGTGTACCCCTTGATACGCCTACACGTCACATTTGCATGCCTATGGAGTGTATATTTAGCAAAAATAAGGGTGTGTATATAGAAATAATTTCTATTTAAATTAAAATAGGAAAAATTATAGTAATTTGAAAACATATATACTGTTTTTGCCAATGTGGGTTGTATACTTACCCCTCTTTTGGTTAATGTGGGAACTTAATTCCCGAGAAGTTGTAATTTCTAGGAATTATTTTTATGGGAATTGAAATTCATGAGAAGTAGAGAATGATGTTTGGTTCAAAATTATGTAATTTTGTATAAATGATAGAATTAAAAAATTTACCATTTAAAAACATAGGGAGTAAATCTTACCTACTCTATTATTATAAATAAAATTCATATGATTTAGAGAAATTGTAAATTCCTGGAAAGTAAATTCATGTATTTATTTTATGCACTAATACATGAATTATATCTATTTTATGAAAACGTTGTACTTCTTGTGAATAAACCCTCAACAAAACAAGGGGCTATTTTAATCATCAGATTTATTTTTGTGCTAATTTGGTTTATTTAGAGCAAGTTTCCGTAATGTTCGGGGAATATGGAAATGATTTTTATGTTTAAGCCTTTGCCTTTTTGCATGTGTGCTGATTTTATACTTTATTTAATTGTTTTAAGTTATTATTGTGCTATTTAATTTCGCGACCGCTAGATACGCTCAATTTTTTTACTATTTATGCTTAAAAGAGTCACGCTCACGAAAAGCAGGGGCGGGATCGAACCACGCATACGACAAACGGGCGCGCAAGAAGGGTTTAGGGTATCCGATTTTTTAATGTCATGCTCCCGCAAAACGGGGGCGTGACATTTTGTGCATTAGGTAAATATTGTCCCGCGTACACAAAGCGTGTGCGTGACAATAGTCTGAATTTGGAGGGAAATGGTAGTGTGGGCCCACACGTAGGCCACTAGGACTAATCTTCGAACATGACTTCATATCTAGCTATCAAGGTGAAGTCTGGGGAAGGTTTATATTTATTCAAGTCAACGGGACCACCAACGCCAGCCGCCACGCCAGCCACTGTAGCTTGCGGTTGACCACCACTGTGGATGCCTGGAAGAACTGCGTCTGGAGGAGGAAGATCTGGTGGTGACGGATTGACGACGGAGGTGGCGCTTGGAGGAGGAAGATCTGGTGGTGGCGGATCGACGACGGAGGTGGCGCCTGGAGGAGGAAGATCTAGAGGTGACGGATCGACGACATAGGTGGTGACGGTGGTGGAATCGCCCACCGGATCGACGACGTAGGGGGTGACAGTCGTGGCGTCGTCGGAATCGTCGTTGATGGCCATCATCCGACGCCGGATTTTGGGTTTTGAGGACGCGGGTTTTGGGGATTTTCGGGGCACCAACGCTGGAATTTCGGGGGGAGGAGGAAGAAGACGAGAAAAGTGTGGGCCGGAATTCGGGGGAGGAGGAGGACGAAGAGGAGGAGGAGGAGGGAGATCGGGATTAGGGTTAGCGGCGGCGGCGGCGGGGAGAGGGAGATCGGGATTAGGTTTAGGAAGAAGACGGGATAGATACTGAGAGGGGGGAAAACGCGCAAGAAAAGCAAAAATTTAGAGGCTTTGAAAGTCAATGCAATATCAAGTGGGTCCCGCGTGGACATTAAGTAAGGCCAAAGTCCCGCACCCGCTTTGCGGGTGCATGACTATTTGTATCAAGTGGGTCCCGCGTGGACATTAAAGTAAAGCCAAAGCCCCGCGCCCGCAAAGCGGGTGCGGGACTTTTTGTGGTTTTCGACCTCTATTCGGATACTCGTTCAGTCTGTCTCGCTCCCGCTTCGCGTATGCGTGCACTTGGTCCCGCTCTCGCGTTTTGTACGCGTGAACAATTAAGTTTATTTAGTGAAAAATTTGAGCATAGCTAATACCATCCTTTAATTTTCATAAAAAGCACTTATGTAGTTACAACAGGAGAAAAAAATTAAATTTGTGATCTTGTGTCACGATATATCATATTTACCTATTAAAGTTGAAAAACTTCACATTGATTTGTGTTAATTAAGTTTTCTAATTTTAACAGGTTATACCTGCTACTACAGTACATTTTTATATAGTTTATCACGAGAGAATTTATAAAGTGTGGTGCTGGTCCACGGGATGGGTATCAACGTTGTATGAATGTGGAAAAAGCACGAGCTTTCAGATTATTTTATCGTTACTAGGGGGTGACGTGGCATGCACTTTCGGTGGGGGAAGCAGCCGGTGGGCGGTGGCTGAGGGCGGACACGGAGATGATGTCATCGTGGGGTCGCCTAAATCTCCGCGGTCAACTCAAGTCGTTCTCCTCTGATTCTCGCTTCCATTCCGTTCTGATATTGACTCAACTTATCTCAGCTTCCTTTATGTTAAAATTTAAAAATAGAAAACAATATTAAAAATATTCTCAATATGTATTAGCACATAAAATCTTTCCAACTTTCAAATTAATTAAACATCATCTATATATAAATCAGAAATAATATAGATGAATTTTTTATATTAAAAATTTGGCAGATTTATGACGTGAACTCCATAATATTACAAAGGAGAATTAGTTACTATGTCCAACTACGAAAAAGTTTGAGTAAATTACATGTCATCGAATCAGCCATCATCCGCAATTTCGACAAAAAATTCTACGTTGTTTTTGGTTCATGAGCATGAAGTTGGGTTATTTTCAGTAAATTTGAAAGTTAAGATTATTTTTTATCCAATATTAATAAATTTAGGAAATTTCTGTTAGTGTCTCTGAGTTTAGGATTATTCCTGTTGGTGTTCCATGATTAAATTTTTTCCGGTTGGTGTCCCTAAGGTTTGGGTTTGTTTGCTTCGTAACCATACTTTTTCATGTTTGTACCATTTTAGTTCGAATTGATTAAATCCAAGTCCACCATTGTGTTTCACGCCCTCAAATTAGTAAGATTCGAGTATGAATTTGATTGTTGTAGGAGTCGAATCCTACTAAGTTGAGGTCAATAAACATAATGATGAACTTCGATTTGATCAATTCGAACCGAAATGATACGGATATGGAAAATATCGGTTACAAAGCGAACAAATCCAAACCTTAGGGGCACCAACCGGAAAAAACTTAATCGTGTGACACCAACAGGAATAACCCTAAACTCAAGGGTACCAACATGAAATTTCCTAAAAATTATGATTATTTTGGATAAATTTTCCTTAAAAATATGGCCTTTTAGTAATTTTGTGTGCCCATAAGTATATTAGAATTTTTAAGTTCAATAAAAATCTTAAATAATTATGAAATTAATGTCTTTAGGATTTATTCATCTTAATTTATAAAATAATAAAAAATAATTTAAATTTAACTTTTTTGCATTTATGAAAACTTACTTCAAATACCCAAAAAATTCAACTTTTCTTATTCTTAAGATAAATACTTAGCAATGTTTATTTTCATAGAATAACTCATTTTCAGTGATGAATTTACGACTCATGATCTAACTGATAAACATCATGAATCAGGTAAAGGTTTCAGATCCGATAGTTACGCAGCTTCGCGTGTGAAATATGAAACCATCCGAATCTTCGGTTTCGTTTTATGGGACGGCTCGCGCTTGGTCATTTTGTTTAAAAAAGAAGTGAAAGCAATTCCCTTTGCTAATAAAAGAAAACAAGCTCGTAGTGCAGCTGGTATATTGTGGTGTGAGAAATACCAAGAGGTCTTGGATTCAACTCCCTCAACAAAATTTCCTTGTTAATTTTTTTTTCACTTATCTCTTAATTACGTAAACCACAAATATTTAGAAATTGTTTTTAATTAAATATGGGAGGATGGAGATGTTATCATATATGAACATTAAATGATAATATATGAACATCAACACACAACATATGCACCTCTAATTTATGAACCTTAGAGAATTAATATATAAACGTGTACATGTTACATATAAACCTCAAAGACCAAGTATAAAGAATTTCAAACATGAACATGTGCATGCTACATATGATCTTTACATAACTAATATATGAACATGACATTTTATATATGAACCTCAAAGACCAAGTAAAAAGAAATAAACGTAAAGGTGATGAGTTAATAACTATATATTATGCTCAAGGTTCACATTTAACACAATAGAAGTTCACACTTGATATACTCAATGAATCTCTAGTATAAAGTATGTTTGTATATCTCTAGTTCACTTTAGTTTGTACACTTTCAGTACAAATTATATGAACCTCTAATATTAATATATAAACCTTATTATACAAATAAATGAACATCTACGGCTTATATGTGAACGTAAAGATAACTTAATAGAACAATCAGGGAAAAAGATTGTGGACCGAAAAAGAGAGTTTGCGATATTTACGAAAATGCCACTGTGCTACTTAATCTCACTCATTCCTTCCCCTTGATCCAAGGGCTCACTATGCTTCTTACTTCTGAATTTAAGAGGCAAATGTATGGAAACCCTCATCATTAGGTAAATAAGTAGCACTGACAAACTTGATTTAGTAAAAGGAAAGGACGTTACACTTAATACGTAATTTATTCAAGTGAAAGGATAAAAATAAGGATAGACTTCGTGACCTTCCAACATTCTCCAACATCGGTTGCACTATGCCATTCAATTTGGGGTTAAGGGTCCGTTTGGATTCGTATTTTAATACATTAAAATATATTATCTTGAAGAATCCAAACAGACCCTAATACTTATCCCTTTTGTTACTCATTTAGTTAGAACCAACACAATTCCGTGCAATGCACATGTCTTACCATATATTATATATAAAATAATAATAATTATATCAAATTACGTAAGTGTATGGATTGTAAGATATAAAATTTTATGACATAATTATATCGTTGATTAACAAAGATGTTTTTATGAAGTATTTTCTCAATCATACATTTAACAATGTTTATATAATAAAATATGTTATGAAGCATATTTTTGAAAGTGAAATGAAAAAAATATTGACATATTAGATGATGTGGCACTAGTACAGAAATACCTTGGCATATCGCTTTTTTATGAAGCGAATAACGCTAATCCAAGCGCTATCTAAGCGCGTGTGTTAATAGTTATTAGTATAGCTATTCATTAAGCGATATAAAAAAAATACATGTATAGCGCTTTTTTGAAAAGAGCGCTATAATTTTTTTTTTCTTTTTTTAAATCTGAAACACTTATAGTGTTTTTTTTTTAAAAGCGCTATGATAAATTATAGTGTTTGTTTGTAGAAAGCGCTATAATTTATTTTTTTCAAAAAAAAAATGGGGCCTGATTTGCCCAACCTTCTTCGTGTATAAGGTTTCTTAAACAACCACAATTCCAATTTATAATTTAGACAATATAGGAAGACAATAAAATAAAGGACAACAATCGATGTGAAGTTGTTGTATTTGTAATCCAGCTTTGACTTTGACTAAGTGTTTTGGATGGCAAGGTTGAGGTTTTAATTAGGAACCCTCAAATAAGGCTAAACCGGGTTCACTTACTAATTAGATGCAACCCCGGTTTGGAGGCACAAATTGGTTTAAGTGAATGTTGGGCCTAAGCCTATTATAGATGATTTTGGGCTTGTGACTTGCGAGGCCTATCTGGCTTCAACATCAGACTCGCTTGGTGAAACACAACGTTTGGATGTAGCTGCGTGACCTAGCTTTATAAGCCCTTGCTTCCTTTGTGTTCTACACTATTCATTCTGCTGCACCATTCCAAAGTCAGAGAAAAGAGAGAAGGAAAAGAGAGGAGAGAAAAGAGAAGAGAGCTAGCATCTCCGGTGACTGTCGCCGGCGCTACTGGTGTCCACCTTTGTAATACCCCTCATTTTTAGTAAGGGTATTTAGGTAATTCCCAACCCTCGTTCTGTAATCGTGTCGCGTTTAGGAGTATTCGGAATTTCTGTAACTCGTATAATCTCTGTAATAATTCTTTGAGCGTCATAATATATATTCGATGTATTATTGAGGCTTAGAATATTTGTTTGGATACAAGTAATCATCTGAGGGGATGAATCCACGTGTAAAGCCATGACCAGAGGTCAAACGGATGCGAACGTGGCGTTTCCGCGACCGCGGAAGAACTTCCGCGATCGCGGAAAACTGTTCAGCGTCGTCTTCAATGGCCTTCGCGTTTCGCCGGTTGGGATCTCTGTCGTTTCGCTGAGGGGAGGTCGACCACTTCGCTTGCTCGGCGTTGGGTTGTCGACGGCCTATAAAAGGAGGGCCTCAGCTGGTGGAATCGTCATCCACAATCCGATCTCTCCCTCTCGCTCTCTTTTGCCCTCGTTTTCCCTTCGCCGGAGTTTGTGCCTCGCCGGAAGCTTGTCGGAGTTCGTTGGTGGTCGTCGTGGTGTCCTTGGAAGCTTGGGAGGGTGGTGAGCATCGTTCGCAGCCAAGGAAGCCCCATTGTCGTCACCGGTGAGCCTCGTTCGTCTTTCTGAGTTGCGTCTGGGAAGGATCCGCAATCGCGGCTATGAACACCGTGACCGTGGATGGTGCCCAGAAATCTGCGACCGCGGAATCCAAAACCGCGACCGCGGATTGCCTTAGCAAGCGCGATCGTGGCTTTGGACGAGCCGGTCACGGATGGGACCCTTGTTCCTTTCGTTTCTTTAGATTCGTATTATTATTCGTACCGAATCTAATCTAGGGTTTCGTCGTGGGTTCGTTGTCTTCGTAGGAATCCGTACTCAGATTCAAGTCGCCGAATCTCGGAATCCGATCTTTTCGATTCCTCTAGACTAAGGCAAGTGGCGGTTCGCTCTTGTTTATCATTCCATATTTCCATTAGTTATCAATTACTTTTGATTGTTAATTAAATTGGAATGAAATGTTGTTTTCGTTTGGGAATAGATTTTTATAAATGATATGATTAAAATATGATATTATAATAGGTTGTATATATTGCTAGAAATAACGCTACTATATCTGTTATTATCGTGATGGTACTGGTGTGGATGTTATGTGCTAACTTAAATGTGTAGTTAGAACGAGTATTCGTAGGAACGCTATGTACCTTGTAAGGTCTAGTCGTTTCTTTATAACTTGGTGCTTAGGAGGATTTTGCCCTAACACTTTTCTGGTCATGACCGTCCCCTATCCGGATATAGGGGTGGTGCACTAAGCTGGTGCCAACAATCGGGATTTATTCCCCCAAAATATCTCTCGTGATGAGATGATATTCCTTAAAAGCTTCAACATGAAATGTATGCTTTGGAACTAAACAAGATAAGTGCCGTTGTGCACATAATTAATATACCCTCGGGCGAGGAGTACAACGTGGAAACCGCCGGACTTTGGTTAGAGTAAGTCTTCTTTCCAATCTGGATTCGCATTGTGCGGTGAGGTTGGTCGTTGACCCAAATGATCAAGTTGTTTTTAAAACGCTTGTATGGAAACTTTAACGTTCCCGAACATTTGTCATACTTTCCCATAAGACTCAATTCCTTTGGAGTCTTCTTTTCAGTGCATGTCTAAATTCTAATCATTCCGTGAAAGTTTCGGGTTATATATCGTTCCTTCGGTTATTATTCGAAGGATAATGATAGTAAACGGTTATGATCACTAGAACCATTCTGTTTTCACCCTTGCATAGTCTTTCATTAGACTAACCAACCGGGTTTTATTCCTTGCATGGTTGGCTGGTGTCATCCGTCCTATACGGTACATCAGTGGTTGGTTCCTGAAGACTCGAAGTAACCAATCAAAGAAGAGGCTTGCAGTTGAAGATTTAAGTGTCGGTATTTCAAGATCGTTAAGTATTACTTTAATATATATTTTTATAACCTAGTCATGTAATAGGTTTATTCGTAAAGTCTTCCGCTGTGTAATTTAAAAGTCTTCCGCTATAATTTCACTCTATTGTAAATCGTTATTGAGAAGTCTTTTAATAAAAATGGTTGAGTTTCATTTAAAAATGTCTTCCGCTGTTTAAACCTTTTGTTATTTAATATGTTTATTTAAGATTAATTATTCCGATTAAAGCCTAGGGTGACATCGGACAGTAACGTCTGAGGTCACTGGCGTGTGGCACTACCAACGTAAGTCGGGGGTGTTACAACCTTGGTCACTTCCACGAAGCCGGTGTTCGAAGCTTTGTCAGCCTTGAAAGGGGGCCAAAACCCTTTCTATTTTCTTCTTCTCCCCCTCGTTGTTTTCTTTATGCTTGTCTCTGGTTTATCACTGTAGTTGGTTGTCTAGGGTTTCTGATTGCTCCCTTGTAACCAACACTTGTGTTTCTCCGTTCGATAGTGCATTTGGGTTGAGTCTCCCGTCTCGAGGCTCCGCGGATGTAGGGTAACCGAACCGCGTAAACATATTTGGTGTCTCTACTATTTTCCTTGTTCTTGCTTGCTTTTTGGTTGCGATCTGAACTTGGATTTGGTAGATCTTGCGATCTTTGGTTGAAACACAATTACAAATTGGTATCAGAGCCTTCTCTGATATCCTCTCACTTCCGCTGTGTTTTTTCTGTGTGTCTGCATGCGTTCTGTGATTTGCATGTGATAGATCTAGGTTTTGCTCTTATTACTCGTGTGTTGATCGAGCAAGGGAAGCCTTGTTTGATCTCTGAAGCAATCTTGTATTCTGCTTCTTTGATTTCTGGTGCCCTATCATTTTCTGTGAGATTAGTTAGGGTTTTCTGGTTACCTCTCGAGTCTTGGCTAGTTAGTGTCTCTGTTCCCATTACTAACTGTTGGTTGATCTCAGTTAGTGATGGCTGATAGCACCAGGCTAAAGCCTTTTGATGGAAATGGTGATTATGCCATGTGGAAGGTTAAGATGAAAGCAATCTTAATCAAGGAAAAGTGCTACCGGGCAATTTCTGAGGAATGGCTCATTGGGACCACCAATGCTGACATAAAGGATACTCAAGACCTTGTACACTCAGAAATTATGATCAGGTTAACTGACGACGTAGCTCGTCAGGTTGTAAGTCTTACTCAACCTAAAGCTCTCTAGAATGCTTTGGATGAAATTTACGTGACTAAATCTTTGCCCAGTAGAATTTCTCTGTTGTGCAAATTATTCAGTTTCAAAATGGATGTGTCCTTAACTGTGAGTGAAAATTTTGATGCCTTCTTGAGAATGACTCAAGATTTGAAAAGATGTGATGATGAGATAAAGGAAACTCATCAAGCTGTGTTGCTATTGAATTCTTTGCCTTCCCAGTTTGACACCCTTAAGGATGTCATTCA
Source organism: Rheum nobile (assembly GCA_027886185.1). Classification (NCBI taxonomy): domain Eukaryota; kingdom Viridiplantae; phylum Streptophyta; class Magnoliopsida; order Caryophyllales; family Polygonaceae; genus Rheum; species Rheum nobile. The sequence goes on from WOAB01000127.1 coordinate 1,055,397, forward strand.
ATTTGGTCGTGATGAATTAACTCTGTCTAAGATTACTGAGGCTATAATTCAAAAGGATGAAGTCCTTAAGGTCTTTAAGTCTAAACACAAGACTAAGAATGAACCTAAGTCAGACTCTAAGTCTGAAGTGTTGATGACCAAAGGAAAAGGCAAGAATCATTATAAGAAATCCAATAAGGATAAGTCTGAAAACAAGAACTTTGACAAGTCTAAAGTGAAATGCTATTAATGTAACAAAGATGGCCACTTTGCTAAAGATTGTCATAAAAGAATTCGTGATGAGAAAAATAAAGAGAAAAATAATACTGGCTCTTCTAATTTGTTTGAGTCTTGCTCTGAATACTCTCATGAATTGCTTATGGTTGCTAAGAACTTTGCTTATAATGACTAGATTTTAGATTCTGGTTGTACCATGCATGCTACACCAAATAAGGGTTTGTTTGATTCTCTGTCATTCTGTGATGGTGGAGAAGTGATGTTAGGTGACCATACTACTCTAATGATAAAGGGTGTGGGAACTGTTCCTATGAGGATGCATGATGGTAAGATTAGAACTATCGAAAATGTGAAGTGGGTTCCCAACCTAAGAAGAAACTTGTTGTCAGAGTCCATGTTTGATGATCTGAATTGTCATATTATAACACATCATGGTATAAGAGATGTCATAAGAGATGGGAAAGTTCTTATAATAAGCATGAAAAAGGGAGGGCTTTATTATGTTATTTCTTCTCCTGAAATGAATGTTTCCACTGATGTGATTAAAAATGGTAATTCAGATTATACAAAAATGTGGCATGACAGACTAGGACATATAGGCAATACTGGCATATTACATCTGTTTAAGCATGGCTTGATTGACAAAGAACCTTGTGTGCTTGATTTTTGTGAAAACTGTATTTTTGGAAAGAAAACCAAGCATAGTTTTGAGAGATCTACCTACACTGCTGATAGACCCCTAGAGTATGTTCATTCAGATCTCTAGGGGCCTGCACAAGTTGATACATTTGGGGGTAGGAAATACTTTATATGTAACAACCCCAAATTTAACCCCATTTGAAAGCGTTACTGCTGATGACCCCGGACGTAAACCCCGAAGTCACCCCAAGCTTTTCCGACGTCATAACTGACTTAAAACACAGTTACAATACTAAAATCATAACTTTTATTAAACCACATGGTCGCGGAATTACACGATTCCTAAAACGACCCAATTAATCAGAAATACAACAGCGAAATACTTTTAAACAAAACGACAAAATAGCACAGCGGAAATCTTTAAAATACAACGACAAAACAACTTGTCAAAACACCGTTCATCTTCATAGTCGTTCTAGCCTCCTCGGATCTGCATGTGCCGAAACGGACGGACGACACCCCCATGACGTTACAGAAATATAAAAATACAAGAGTTAGTCTAATGAATAGACTAAGCAAGGGCTTCACCAATAATTCACACAAACACATCACACGCAGTTCCACATATCACAAATCACATCATAAGCAGTTCCACATATCACATCACAATCTTACGTCACATGATTACAGTATATCTCTTATATTAGCGTTGATTCTAGCAGAATATACAACCTAATATAATGTCAGATTTTAATTATTTTAAATTTATTCACAACCACTTGCCTGGAAAGACGAGCTCAAACAAAGCTTAAGAACGGGTCCCTGAGTCCAAAATGGGGACAGATCTGGAATAAAAATCCCTAGAAAACGACCCATAACACGATCCTAACTTAGATCAAATATCCTCATAAATGAATCTAAAAGAATAGGAAAAGAATCCAAAGAATCGAGCCAAACCTCAAGCCAAAACTCCAAAATAACCCTTCTCGGACAGCCTTGCCGCGGGTGCGGTGGACCTTGCCGCTGGGTGCGGTGGACAGACAGTGGCGAAGGGGAAGCTCGACAGCCATGGAGAATTTCTTACCCCAAAACCGATTTGTCTATGGTTCGATCTCCCAACACCTTAAAGCTTCACACAACACTAGAGGGCATCTTCTCAACTCAAGAAACACTCTCAAACGAAGCTCACAAGCTCGGTTTTAATGGAGAAAACATAGGAAAACAGAGGAGAAAAGGAGGAAGAAGAAGAGAGGAAGAAAGGGTTCGGGTTTCACCTCCTTTTATAGCCCCGATTCGAGCCACCACCAAGGGGACAAGCTAGGGGACAGGGGACAAAGCGAAAGAGCCACTTGCAAGCCCACTTGGACTGCCAAACAGACGCTACAGTAACCGCTAGCGAGGAAGACGACACCGACTCTGTTTCTGGCCTTGCCGCGGGTGCGGTGGCTCCTGGCGCCGGGTGCGGTCACGGCCAAAAAGCCTTCGTCTTATCCGAAATCACTTTGGGTTAATTTCCTTAAACCCGGGTTAAATATATTCGTACACCATCTAGCACAAACATCTCAAGCAATTACCTCGCACAATTACCGTGCACAAATATCTTATATAAATACCTTGCACAAATACTTTATATAATTATCCTGCATATATTTGTGACACTCCAGGCCAAGCTAACACAGCTACCAAGCCACCCACCCATCTTACATGATGCCGGTGCCGGTACTGGTGCCCGCCTGAGTCCACAATTATCCTACACGAATATCTTATATAAATATTTTACAACAATATCTTATATAATTATTTTGCAACAATATTTCATACGAGTAAAGCTCAAAAATACCCTTAAAAATTACGGGGTGTTACATTACTACCCCCTTATTTTAAGTTTCGACCCCGAAACTTGCACTAAGCCAAAGAGGATTCCGCCTTACTAACAAACTTATTATCCTTAATCATAACCGGCCTTATGCCATCTCTAACTTAAATCCTTTAAGATTCCTTAATTTCCTCCAAAAATAATCACAACATCTTATTCCTACGTTCCTCAAAATGAATCACATACGATACAACTCCTATTTCCTCAAAAAGAGTGATACCATAAGTCTTATAACCTCAAAGCATAACAAGGAACCGGGAACTCAAGTCTAACTAGAGATTCACCTTAACAGACTCAAGAGAAGAGGCACGACTATGAACGGTGTAACTTTTTCATTTTTGAAAATTTAGAGCCTTCGTAAATATTTCAAACAAGTGAAAATATTTCAATGAATGAAAATATTTCAAACCGGATCTGTAACATCCCCAGGCCAAGCTACCCCAGCCACCAAGCCACCCAGCCACCCAACGGTGCCGGTACTGGTGCCGCCCGTGAGTTCACAAGAGCCGTTTGAAAACATTTTCAAACAAAACGAGTAAATGGTCCATTAAATCCCAAACCTGTTTTAAAAACTTTCGGCTCTGATACCATTTCTGTAACAGAGCCTACGAAAACTTTTTAGCTCTGATACCATTTCTGTAACACCCCCAAATTTAACCCCATTTGAAAGCGTTACTGCCGATGACCCCGGACGTAAACCCCGAAGTCACCCCAGGCTTTTCCGACGTCATAACTGACTTAAAACACAGTTACAATACTAAAATCATAACTTTTATTAAACCACATGGTCGCGGAATTACACGATTCCTAAAACGACCCAATTAATCAGAAATACAACAGCGAAATACTTTTAAACAAAACGACAAAATAGCACAGCGGAAATCTTTAAAATACAACGACAAAACAACTTGTCAAAACACCGTTCATCTTCATAGTCGTTCTAGCCTCCTCGGATCTGCATGTGCCGAAACGGACGGACGACACCCCCATGACGTTACAGAAATATAAAAATACAAGAGTTAGTCTAATGAATAGACTAAGCAAGGGCTTCACCAATAATTCACACAAACACATCACACGCAGTTCCACATATCACAAATCACATCATAAGCAGTTCCACATATCACATCACAATCTTACGTCACATGATTACAGTATATCTCTTATATTAGCGTTGATTCTAGCAGAATATACAACCTAATATAATGTCAGATTTTAATTATTTTAAATTTATTCACAACCACTTGCCTGGAAAGACGAGCTCAAACAAAGCTTAAGAACGGGTCCCTGAGTCCAAAATGGGGACAGATCTGGAATAAAAATCCCTAGAAAACGACCCATAACACGATCCTAACTTAGATCAAATATCCTCATAAATGAATCTAAAAGAATAGGAAAAGAATCCAAAGAATCGAGCCAAACCTCAAGCCAAAACTCCAAAATAACCCTTCTCGGACAGCCTTGCCGCGGGTGCGGTGGACCTTGCCGCTGGGTGCGGTGGACAGACAGTGGCGAAGGGGAAGCTCGACAGCCATGGAGAATTTCTTACCCCAAAACCGATTTGTCTATGGTTCGATCTCCCAACACCTTAAAGCTTCACACAACACTAGAGGGCATCTTCTCAACTCAAGAAACACTCTCAAACGAAGCTCACAAGCTCGGTTTTAATGGAGAAAACATAGGAAAACAGAGGAGAAAAGGAGGAAGAAGAAGAGAGGAAGAAAGGGTTCGGGTTTCACCTCCTTTTATAGCCCCGATTCGAGCCACCACCAAGGGGACAAGCTAGGGGACAGGGGACAAAGCGAAAGAGCCACTTGCAAGCCCACTTGGACTGCCAAACAGACGCTACAGTAACCGCTAGCGAGGAAGACGACACCGACTCTGTTTCTGGCCTTGCCGCGGGTGCGGTGGCTCCTGGCGCCGGGTGCGGTCACGGCCAAAAAGCCTTCGTCTTATCCGAAATCACTTTGGGTTAATTTCCTTAAACCCGGGTTAAATATATTCGTACACCATCTAGCACAAACATCTCAAGCAATTACCTCGCACAATTACCGTGCACAAATATCTTATATAAATACCTTGCACAAATACTTTATATAATTATCCTGCATATATTTGTGACACTCCAGGCCAAGCTAACACAGCTACCAAGCCACCCACCCATCTTACATGATGCCGGTGCCGGTACTGGTGCCCGCCTGAGTCCACAATTATCCTACACGAATATCTTATATAAATATTTTACAACAATATCTTATATAATTATTTTGCAACAATATTTCATACGAGTAAAGCTCAAAAATACCCTTAAAAATTACGGGGTGTTACATTACTACCCCCTTATTTTAAGTTTCGACCCCGAAACTTGCACTAAGCCAAAGAGGATTCCGCCTTACTAACAAACTTATTATCCTTAATCATAACCGGCCTTATGCCATCTCTAACTTAAATCCTTTAAGATTCCTTAATTTCCTCCAAAAATAATCACAACATCTTATTCCTACGTTCCTCAAAATGAATCACATACGATACAACTCCTATTTCCTCAAAAAGAGTGATACCATAAGTCTTATAACCTCAAAGCATAACAAGGAACCGGGAACTCAAGTCTAACTAGAGATTCACCTTAACAGACTCAAGAGAAGAGGCACGACTATGAACGGTGTAACTTTTTCATTTTTGAAAATTTAGAGCCTTCGTAAATATTTCAAACAAGTGAAAATATTTCAATGAATGAAAATATTTCAAACCGGATCTGTAACATCCCCAGGCCAAGCTACCCCAGCCACCAAGCCACCCAGCCACCCAACGGTGCCGGTACTGGTGCCGCCCGTGAGTTCACAAGAGCCGTTTGAAAACATTTTCAAACAAAACGAGTAAATGGTCCATTAAATCCCAAACCTGTTTTAAAAACTTTCGGCTCTGATACCATTTCTGTAACAGAGCCTACGAAAACTTTTTAGCTCTGATACCATTTCTGTAACACCCCCAAATTTAACCCCATTTGAAAGCGTTACTGCCGATGACCCCGGACGTAAACCCCGAAGTCACCCCAGGCTTTTCCGACGTCATAACTGACTTAAAACACAGTTACAATACTAAAATCATAACTTTTATTAAACCACATGGTCGCGGAATTACACGATTCCTAAAACGACCCAATTAATCAGAAATACAACAGCGAAATACTTTTAAACAAAACGACAAAATAGCACAGCGGAAATCTTTAAAATACAACGACAAAACAACTTGTCAAAACACCGTTCATCTTCATAGTCGTTCTAGCCTCCTCGGATCTGCATGTGCCGAAACGGACGGACGACACCCCCATGACGTTACAGAAATATAAAAATACAAGAGTTAGTCTAATGAATAGACTAAGCAAGGGCTTCACCAATAATTCACACAAACACATCACACGCAGTTCCACATATCACAAATCACATCATAAGCAGTTCCACATATCACATCACAATCTTACGTCACATGATTACAGTATATCTCTTATATTAGCGTTGATTCTAGCAGAATATACAACCTAATATAATGTCAGATTTTAATTATTTCAAATTAATTCACAACCACTTGCCTGGAAAGACGAGCTCAAACAAAGCTTAAGAACGGGTCCCTGAGTCCAAAATGGGGACAGATCTGGAATAAAAATCCCTAGAAAATGACCCATAACACGATCCTAACTTAGATCAAATATCCTCATAAATGAATCTAAAAGAATAGGAAAAGAATCCAAAGAATCGAGCCAAACCTCAAGCCAAAACTCCAAAACAACCCTTCTCGGACAGCCTTGCCGCGGGTGCGGTGGACCTTGCCGCTGGGTGCGGTGGACAGACATTGGCGAAGGGGAAGCTCGACAGCCATGGAGAATTTCTTACCCCAAAACCGATTTGTCTATGGTTCGATCTCCCAACACCTTAAAGCTTTACACAACACTAGAGGGCATCTTCTCAACTCAAGAAACACTCTCAAACGAAGCTCACAAGCTCGGTTTTAATGGAGAAAACATAGGAAAACAGAGGAGAAAAGGAGGAAGAAGAAGAGAGGAAGAAAGGGTTCGGGTTTCACCTCCTTTTATAGCCCCGATTCGAGCCACCACCAAGGGGACAAGCTAGGGGACAGGGGACAAAGCGAAAGAGCCACTTGCAAGCCCACTTGGACTGCCAAACAGACGCTACAGTAACCGCCAGCGAGGAAGACGACACCGACTCTGTTTCTGGCCTTGCCGCGGGTGCGGTGGCTCCTGGCGCCGGGTGCGGTCACGGCCAAAAAGCCTTCGTCTTATCCGAAATCACTTTGGGTTAATTTCCTTAAACCCGGGTTAAATATATTCGTACACCATCTAGCACAAACATCTCAAGCAATTACCTCGCACAATTACCGTGCACAAATATCTTATATAAATACCTTGCACAAATACTTTATATAATTATCCTGCATATATTTGTGACACTCCAGGCCAAGCTAACACAGCTACCAAGCCACCCACCCATCTTACATGATGCCGGTGCCGGTACTGGTGCCCGCCTGAGTCCACAATTATCCTACACGAATATCTTATATAAATATTTTACAACAATATCTTATATAATTATTTTGCAACAATATTTCATACGAGTAAAGCTCAAAAATACCCTTAAAAATTACGGGGTGTTACATTATATCCCTAATTGATCACTTCTCCAGAAAAGTATGGGTAAATCTCCTAAGAACAAAAGATGAAGCTTTTGACTCTTTTAAATCATGGAAAGTCATGGTTGAGAGTCAAACTGGCCTAAAACTGAAATGCTTGAAAACTGACAATGACCTTGAGTTTTGCAACCAGGCCTTTGACCTGTACTGCAAAAACAATGGCATAAAAAGACATCTAACAGTGCCTGGCACCCCTCAGCAGAATGGCATTGTTGAGAGGATGAATAGGACACTGCTAGAGAAGGCCATATGCATGTTGATAAGCTCAGGGATGAGACCATCAATGTGGGGTGAAGCAGTTATTACTGCTGCTTATCTCATAAATCGATCTCCTTCCTCTGTAGTGAATTTTAAAACCCCATATGAGTTGTGGACAGGGAGAAAACCTAACATGACCCACCTGAGACCTTTTGGGTGTACAACATACTCCCAAATATCTCAAGGTAAGCTCAATCCTAGAGCTCAGAAGTGTGTCATGTTAGGCTATCCTGAAGGTGTAAAAGGCTATAAACTATTACTTATACAGCCTCATGGTTACAAAGTAATAGTTTCTAGAAATGTCACCTTCAATGAGAAATAATTTCACTTCAAAACAAGACTAACAAATGCATTTGAGAATACAGGTACAAATGAAGAAACAGGTGGCACTCAAGTCCAATTGGGACAGTTCTATGAGCCAGACCACCAGAACAATGCTCAAGAAGAGGAATTTGATATTGGCTATTCCTCCACCAAGCCAAATGTGAGCTCAGAAGGGCATTCTGAAGCAGAGGAACAATCAGGGACACAAGCAAACACTGGAGAAAATGCTGGTCTGCAACCTCACCAATTAGGTGGGGGAGTAAGTGAACCTCTTAACTCTTCCACTATTGGATCTTGTGATAATTATCATGTTGATGCTTCATATGAAAATACTGAAAATATGCATGACCTCTCCAACTATCAATTTGTTAGGGATAGAGAACCCAAAGTTAGAATACCTAATAAAAGGTTCACCTCTAATATTGTTGAGTTTGCTTTGCTTGTGGCTGATCTGGTTGCTACCTACACACCTGAGACTTATGAACAAGCTATAAATTGCTCTAAGGCTAATGAATGGCTCAAAGCCATGCATGAAGAGATTCAATCTATGCATGTGAATAATACCTGGACCTTAGTTCCTAAACCTACTCATGCTAGACTAATAGACTGCAAATGGATCTTTAAACTTAAAGATGGAGCTAATGACTTGGACCCTCCCAGATATAAGGCTAGATTAGTAGCTAAGGGTTTTACCCAAAAGAAGGGGGTTGATTACAATGATATATTTTCTCATGTTGTAAAGTATAAAACCATGCGTCTATTACTTGCTATGACTTCTGTATTTGATTGGGAATTGGAACAAATGGATGTAAAAACTGCTTTCTTGCATGGTGACTTGAATGAGACCATATTCATGAAACAACCTAGAGGGTTTATAGATAAAACCAAACCTAAGCATGCTTGTTTGTTAAGAAAGTCTATCTATGGGCTAAATCAATCACCTAGGCAGTGGGATATCAAGTTTGACAATTGCATGAGATCTCTTGGCTTCATAAGAAGCAAATATGATACTTGTCTCTATTTTAAGAATGTGAAAACCAAAACTCCCTTGTACATTCTGCTGTATGTGGATGATATCCTTCTGATAAGTAGTTCCAAAGTTGCTATTTTTGGAGTTAAGCATGATCTTAAGAAACACTTTGATATGAAGGATCTTGGCCCTGCTCAAAAAATTTTAGGGGTTAAAATTCTCAGAAATAGAGATAAGAAAACTATGAGACTCTCTCAAACTGATTATCTGCATAAAGTGCTTGAAAGATTTGCTATGCTAAAATCCAAATTTTCTCACATACCTTTAGGAGGGCACTTAGAACTCTCTAAGTCTATGTGTCCTACTTCTGCTGTTGACATTGATAAAATGAAAGATGTCCCATATGATGTTGTTGTAGGATCAGTTATGTATTCTATGTTATGCACTAGACCTGACTTGGCCTATGCTATAAGTGTTCTCAGCAGGTACATGTCTAACCCTGGTGAGAAACATTGGGCAGCTATGAAATATGCCCTTAGATACATTTCTGGTACTAGACACATGGGTCTGGTTTACTCTGAGCACACGTCCAGAAATGAATTACTGGCTTTGTTGACTCAAACTATGCCAACAATAAGGATACTCGTAAGTCCACTACCTCTTATTTCTACACATGGGTTGGTAATTGTGTTTCCTGGAAATCACAACAACAGTCCATAGTTGCCTTGTCTTCAACCGAGGCTGAATACATTGCAGCTACTGAGGCTTGCAAAGAAGCAACTTGGTTGAAAGGCATCTTGTATGAGATAGAAAATAAGACTTGTGTGCCTGTTCTGAACATGGATAGTCGGAGTGCTTTATATCTATGTAAAGACCATGTCTATCATGAAAGAACTAAACATATTGATGTCAGATTCCATTTCATTAGGGATGAAGTGGAAAAACAACAGATTAAGGTTGTCAAGATAGCAGGTGATGTAAATCCTGCAGATTTTGGCACTAAAGTGGTTCCTGCTAATAAATTTGTCTTTTGCAGGGATAGCCTCCACATCCATGATGTTCACTGAGATGTGGTAGGACCAAGGAGAGACGGGGAATGATGAATATCAAGGATCGAGAATGACGCGGTGCAAGGAAAGGCTCAAAAGGTCTCCGTGGAAGCGTCAACCCAAGGCCAGAAAATAGGCCTGACTTCAACCGGCTCGTTCTCCTTCACCTGAACTCGGAATTGGATAATTCCGGCGACAGTAGTTAGATGGTGAAGTCTAGTTTCTTTCCTCCAAATTTTAGAATTTTCTGAGTGGTGAAGCAAAAGATATGATATTTTTACTGAGGGGTCGCTGAAAGTTCCGGGAAGGAATTCAACGAAATGGTTGTTGTGGATGTGGGTGACCGAATGGTGAATGAAGATGGACGTTGTTGGTGATGGATAGGTATCTTCCTAAGCCAAGATATGACACACTGGACCAAGGAAGACAAGGCAATGAATTTGAGATTTGACTCACTCAAACACAATTACCGAACAATTGATGTAACACACAATCGCAATCAATTGATATAACTCACAATTGAAGAAGGAAGAGAGCACAATGGTGTAAACTAATTCTGCATTTTCATTTAGTCTTGGACGTGCCTTACAATGAAACAACCTAGCCTTTAAATAGGCTGCAAAGGAAAATAAAGAAAAGCTTAAAAATAAACCACTAACACTTACCCACTAATACAAAGCACTAGTGAGCATTTTAGGGAATTAAAACTAACCACTAACTCTAAACACTCACCCACTAACACAAGGCACTAGTGAGCATTTTCGGAAATTAAAATTAACCACTAAAATGTCTTAAATTCATTAATAATAGGATTAAAATAAATGGCCCTAAAATGGCCAGCCTTCTGCTGAACTGTCGTAAAGACAACAGTTTTTGGGTTTCTTTGCCTGGAATTTGAGGAAGACCTTAACATGATAGTGTAGATATTTTCCTTAGCTTTCCAATGACTACTCATGGGCCTCCATTGGATGTTCGTAGCTCCGGATATGGCCAGAATACTGAGTAGGTGTCGACGCGACAGATTCTTTGATTTTGACACCTTTCAAGTTTCGAACCATTTTCTTGGGACAAGCTTTTGACCTTCTTCAAAAATGACGATGTCCATAGTCACATCAGGGAAAGACTCTAGAAAGAAGTTCCTGAATGCACACGAATTTGGAGAAATGTTGTCATAATCCAAAGTCTGGATTAGAAGGGCATTTGTTGTATTTGTAATCCAGCTTTGACTTTGACTAAGTGTTTTGGATGGCAAGGTTGAGGTTTTAATTAGGAACCCTCAGATAAGGCTAAACCGGGTTCACTTACTAATTAGATGCAACCCCGATTTGATACCGGTTTGGAGGCACAAATTGGTTTAAGTGAATGTTGGGCCTAAGCCTATTACAGATGATTTTGGGCTTGTGACTTGCGAGGCCCATCTGGCTTCAACATCAGACTCGCTTGGTGAAACACAACGTTTGGATGTAGCTATATGACCTAGCTTTATAAGCCCTTGATTCCTTTGTGTTCTATACTATTCATTCTACTGCGCCGTTCCAAAGTTAGAGAAAATAGAGAAGGAAAATAGAGAAGAGAAGAAAGAAGAGAGAAGAGAGCTAGCGTCTCCGGTGACTGTCGTCGGCGCTATTGGTGTCCACCTTGGTCACTTCCACGAAGCCGGAGTTCGAAGCTTTGTCAGCCTTGAAAGGGGGCCGAAACCCTTTCTATTGTCTTCTTCTCCCCTCGTTGTTTTCTTTATGCTTGTCTCTAGTTTATCTCTGTAGTTGGTTGTCTAGGGTTTCTGATTTCTCCCTTGTAACCAACACTTGTGTTTCTCCGTTCGATAGTGCATTTGGGTTGAGTCTCCCGTCTCGAGGCTCCGCAGATGTAGGGTAACCGAACCGCGTAAACATATTTGGTGTCTCTACTGTTTTCCTTGTTCTTGCTTGCTTTTTCGTTGCGATCTGAACTTGGATTTGGTAGATCTTGCGATCTTTGGTTGAAACACGATTACAGAAGTTAATTACTAGTCCAAGGCCTCTCCATCAAAGGGAGCCTAACCTGAACAAAATTTCCCAAACCTCTCCCAAGAGGCAATCCATGATAAAGAGCTAGAGGTGAACCAGTAAGAAAACTCGAGTACAATATAGTTGGTCCTATCACCCATCCTAAATTTGTGGGCCAACAATACACTTAATTGTCCAGCCTGAAGATCAATGTGTGCCCACCCCTCAACAACAGATCGAATTGGAGAAATATGGGTCCATGGTATAGCTTTCGACTCCCTTATTTCAATAATAAAATTAACGAGACATAAGGGTAAATCCATCGGCTATCTATTGCTAATCAAACAAACAGAAAATTTTACAAAGGGTAATTACCTATTGTGCTTGAGGAGAAGAGTATATTGGTAACAAAGTTTGTTGGTTGGTAGACTGGGCGGTAATATCATGGCATGTCAATAGTGTAAGTGTAGTAACATAGTTAGAATGACTTTCATTGATTTTTCTTATGATGGAAATGACTGGCAACAAGGTCACAAAATTATAATCAATAGCTCTAAAGAGCATTAACAATGTTAATTAATTGGATCAATAAACAAAAACTTCTAATAACCATAGTAGAAATAATAATTTCAGGTAGATTCATGAATTTAAAACTTCAGATCAACAAATCAATGGTCAACATAATTGGAGCCAAATCAATGATCCGATCAATTTGGAGTAGAAATATAACAGTCGTCGCTTCTAAGTCAATTCAAAATTCACACATCTATAATGGAAACCCTAGACTTGAAGATCGGAAACATCCAAATCAAATAGAAATGCAAAGAGGGAAAGAAAAGGGAAGCGCGTACCATCGTTGCCACATCCAACCATGAGAACACATGAAGGTAGGAATTAGGAAACGCAAAACAAGTGAAGCATGGCAGAAATAGCGATTTTAACATGCGAAGCCGAAGATGATGGACTGCGAAGACGCCGCCAGGAGAATACGTCCGGCGAAGACGCCACCAAGAGAGTGTCGTCGCAGGAGACCACAGTTGATAAGGCAATGGACGCCGGGAGAGAGGAGATGAAGCTGAATCTAGGGCGAGGGCAAGTCGAAAGATGCCGCCGCTGGTAAATACAAGTCCAAAGAGCGAGGGCACATAGAGGAGATGAAGCTAGGGCGTGAGAGATAAAAGGCAAAAATTTTATAGCGCCAATAAGGAAAAATCACAAAGAGTGGTAAGAAAACATAGCGCTTCCTAAAAAAAACCGCTAATAAAATTATTAATATGTTAAAAATAAAAAGCATAATAACTTATAGCGCTCTTTATAAAAAAGCGCTAAGAGTGTTTTATAATCCTTAGCTTTTTTTCAAACGAGCGCTAAGAGATATAAGGGATTCGCACCGTAAAAAGGCGAAATTTTTATAGCGCTAATAAGATAAAAACGCTAAGAGAGGTAATGAAAACATAGCGCTTCTTAATAAAAACCGCTAACAAAATTATTAACATTTTAAAAATAAAAAGCAGAATAACTTATAGCGTTCTTTATAAAAAAGAGCTAAGAGTGTTTTATAACTATTAGCGTTTTTTTTCCAAAAGAGCGCTAAGAAATTGAAAATTCTAAATAAAAAAAATAATAATATGTCTTAGTGTTTTTTTTAAAACCGCTAAGCGTTTTTCTTTTTTACTGCGCTTTTTTAATAGCGCCCTAATTTTATTGCTATCTATGGGAAATTTTGTACTAGTGTGGCATATTATGGAAATGCAAAATATCATAGATGATGTGACTTATTGAGGGAGGACATGTGACATTAGTCAGTAATTACTTTAATTTTATAAAAGTTAAATTTTGATTAATATACATATTATATTTAGCTAGGTAGAAAAATAAATTATATATATTTTAATTTTATTAAATACAAAGTCATTTATGAAAATCATAATCCCACTAAAAATTTGACATAAATATATAATATTAAAGTAAGATCATAATCAAAATAAAAACTAGAAATCTTTTATTTAATTAATTAAATTAAACTAATGTGAAAAGATATGAGAGAGTGACATGTGTCATACGATGATGTGACGTAATTGAGTGGTGCCATTTAGCTAAGTGAGATTCGACATTATTATATATATAGTAAGGGGGGGGGGGGGGGTTCAAGTGCTTATGACTCTTAGGTTGTAAAATGAGGCTAATTATGGGTGACTAAATCAAGGGGAGAAGGGCTAAGAGTAAAGGGATATAAGTGGCATGGTAGTATTTTCATACTTATGAGTTTTGTTGTTGTAGCTTGTGAATGCAATGTGTTAATGTACCTAGGTTCATAAACATTATATTACAAGTTGAAAAACATTATACTAGAGGTTCACAAACTTTACACTTCACGCTTACAAACTTATACTTAGGTTACACACTTTATACTAAGGTTCACACACCTAATGCTAGAGATTCACAAACTTATACTTAGGTTACACAATATGTTATTAAAATGCATGTGTACTCTATTTATTAAATGTGAACATTTAATATATTAAGTATAAACCTTTGGTGTAACACATATAAACCTTTAGTTTAGTACATATGAACACTTGGTGTACTAAATGTGAACCTCAAACATAAATTATAGTAATTTACCATGCACTTTTTTACATTTAGTATTAACGTTATCAAATGTGAACCTTTAGTATATTAATTATGAACCTTACGTAACTAAATACGAATCTTGGTCTATGTAGCTCATATATACAACTTTGAGCACGTTCATGTTTGAGCACATTTTCCACTGAGTTATGTGGTTCATATGTTACATTTACAATGTTCATGTAAAGTCATATAAGAGTCATACTTACTCTTAAAAAAACATCTTATTTTCCATATTGTGCACTACAAAAATAAACTATAGTTCATATATTATCATATAAGGTTCATATTTCATAGCATCAAGGTTCATATGAGAGAATATGGATGCTTAAAGACCAATGTAATTAATTTCTATTAAAAATAAAAAATAAAAAGTTTATAGTAAAAAGTATAATAATTTTGGACAAAAGATAAAAGATAAAAAATATATGCTTAAAATTAAAATATGTATGTGAGTTAGGGTAATTAAAGTTAAGAGGAAATCAAGAAATGAAAAAAAGGAGGCTTGCGCACAGCTCATGAGAGTTGAACACCAAACATTCCCCCCACAAGCTTCTGCCACTAGGCTTCACCCTCAATCTTATATAAACAACATCAATTTTATTTATAATCACATGCGCGTTTCATTTGGGCAGAGGGATCCATTTAGATGGACGAACCAAATTCGTCGCATTAAACACCATAAGCGCTGTTCGCATTTGATCCCGATTCTCTTACATTTAGTAGGGTCTTTTAATTCTCTCTATTTCTCCTTTGTTAGCGGGTGTGGAAATTCTATAGCGCAAATTAGCAATCTAATTTATTTATAGTCCTCGTAGTGAATGTGTGTATGTTGATAATTTCCATGAGGGTGTCCTTGACCTAGTGGGTTATCATTTACTCTAAATTCTCTTTCCTTTTAAAAGATATTATTATTTTGATATAACTTGATTAATTATATAAACTAAATTGATTATCATTATGTAACTTGATCAATTATTTCAAACTATATATTTTATAGAATATGGAAACTCATTAACACTTCTACAATCCTAGTCTGACATTTTAGTCATCTCTATGCTTCTCTTAAGACTTTTAGTCCACCTCTGTGCAAAAATAAAATATTTTTTCCTTGCCCTTAATCTTCACACATTATTTTGTTTTCTTATAGATTGTTCTCTCATTTTGTGTAATTTATTTATGTATATGTTCGAGCCCCTCGCCTGTCCCCACTAGTCTCATTGAGGTGAGACATATGTAAATTCATTTGAAGTGTTTGCTGAACCTTTTGGTCTTGGATTGAGACACTATCCCCTCATCCTAAATTTTTCTTCTCAAAAAAATTATTTATGTATATTATATCAAATATATTATACGTATTGAATCTATATACGTTTGTATGTTTTAAATATATTTGTACATCTTTTATCTTTTTAGAATAAATTTTAAAACAAAATTATAATCATTCTATTAACTTTACAAAATAATAAATTATAAGCAATAATTATTTATTTTACACCATATATTATTAAGATTGAAAATACGTGGATGACTATACTAACGGGTACCGTACTTGTGCATCTTACTTCAATGGTAGCAATCATGTAAGATTGGTAACATGTACCTTTTGTATAATCAGTTTAGACACGAAGACCTTAACAGTTAACATAAAGAAAAATAATTTGTAATTTATTAAATCAACATGCATAACCTTGACTAAAGGGTGCAATGACTATACACTTACTAATCCTATTGATAAATATAAGTAGATCGAGCCAAACATGTGATGGCATAGTTTTGTATGTACGTGAGACATATATATAATATATTAGCTTGTGAACTTGGCCATTTTTATTGTTAATTAATTAAGAGACTATTTAAAGCTAAGAGACTATTTTAATTCTGGTGTATATATATATATATGATTTGTCATGTCTACTGTATCCCCGTGATGATTTGGCTGATTGAATGAACTGAATTCATGTGCTCTTGCCCAAATTGGACGTATCACATGAGTATGACATTACAAAGTATTAAAGCAAACTTGTATAACGTGCAGGACAAATTTCAAGCAAAATGTAGCACAATGGACTTACTTGTCTCTCATATATTTAATGTTACGCATGGTAATTATAAGTACATTGAATACATGTCTCCTATATTTATTAGTATTTAATTAGCCTATAGTAAAATACTAGTCGCTTCTAGTTTCATCAGATTTATCCTTTACTCACCGGCAATAGAAAACAACAATACTTGATCAGGTTCAAAACATATATTTTACGGCGATCATGATAGGTATGATGTACTATATTGCATTATGTAATGTGATCCAAACAGATCGATGAAAATGTATTATAATATGTCTGTAACAACCTTTTCAGTAGTAATTTAGTTAGTTTGTTTATCATTTAGGTTTTTGTCAGGAAGTTTCCACACTAATCAATTGCAGTGGGTACTATTTTTTCATTCATCTTTCGAATCTTGAAAGAAAGAGACTTTCAAACAATCCACAATCCTTATAATCATTCGTAGGTGTGCATCTAATTTGTTCATACAAATCATATTCCCTTCAAAATTTTAAGTGCCTCCAAAGTGTGCTAGAAGTACAAATTAGTTATAAAGGGGAGCTAAAAGGCAAATTCTTCACTTTTGAAAGGGACAACAAGGAAGACTTAGGCCTTAAGGGAAATCTTGTTTGGACAAGAAAAGAATTGCAAAGCACAATACACCATTAATGAGAGGTTAAAATTAAAGCTTAATTAGTTTCGATCTGTCACTAAGATTTACCTACTTTTTATCTCTTTTCACTGGAAGATTAGAAATGAAAGAGAGATTCGAGAAATGGACAAATTGTATTCGACTGAAGTCTAAAATTGAATGAGATTTGAATGGCTCGCCTTACGTGTTGTGGTATAAGAATTTTGTTTGAACTTTCATTTTCTTGGATTTTAATTTCTGATACTCGTAGGATAAGGAATATATTGTTCCATTTACAAAAGTTTCATAAATTTGGCATCTTCTTTTATAAAAAGAAAAAACACTATCTTGTATGAATTGGATTCCCCATAAATTAAATGATAAGTTGATTGATGATATATTAGAGCATCTTTATCAAAAGTTTTTAGGGGGCTTTTAGATTTTTTAGATTAAAATAATATAATAAAAGCTAAAAGTCATTGGAAGAGTCCCTAGAAAAGTATATTTTTTAGGACATGCTTTTATAAATACAAAGGAGAGGAAATTATTTCTTTTTTCAGCCAGCGCCACATGTCGCGTTAGGATTGACACATTTTCATTTGGTATTTTTTATAAAAAATTATTTTATGAAAAAAATACATGTAAATAAAAAACAAAAAACATATCATAATTCTAATTACATTTTTCTCTATCTATAGACAACCATCATGGATATGTTTGGTAGATTTTAAATTTTTTTAATGTACTTTGGATATCATTAAGTGAAAATAAATCATATTATTATTATTATTTTTTGGTGGTTTAAAATAAAATAATTATCAATCTAATTTCTTTATATGAAAATGACATTGTAAAGGAATTTTATAATTTAATATAATAAATAATATATTGATAATTTAATATAAGAAAAGGGGTTAAAATATAATTTAATACAAAGTTAAAATCCCTTCTAAAAGCCCCATGCATAGAATCCAACATTTCACTCAAGGCTTTTAGCCATTAAATTTGACTAAAAGCCCCCCATGAGTTCTTGAAGAGACCATGGACAAAGATGTCCTTATCATCTTAGCTATATGCAAAAAAATAATTTTGATTTTTGATCATGCACTAAACCAATCAAAATAATTGTACTCTATATAATACTAAAGCAGAGAAAGACGAGGTCACATGACATTTTTGTATTGAGTCACGTCATTTATTGCACCACGTCTGTTCTACGCTACATCACATGTATTTATATTTCCTTTTCTTTTAATTTATTTTATTATCATATTGAATATTTTGTATATGATTGTAATTTTTTCATTACATATTATTATATATGATTATGTTAATATCTCAAAGATGATCTTGATTTTTTTCAGCTCATAGATAATATATATAGAGAGAGAGGCACTCCGGTAAAACAAGTCTTATGGTGAAACGAGTGGACAATTTTGGAGCGTTGGATTGAGGGTGATAAATGGCTAGATTAGGAGAGAGAAAATAAGGTATAGTGGGGGTGTGAATCATGGAATAAATATCACAAAAGCTTTTTTTGAATTTTATTAAATAACCACCTCCAAAATAGGAAGTTTAATGTAGATTTGGAGAGAGAAAGATATTGCATATCCCCAACAGCGTTATTCCTCAAGCCTCCACCGAGATCCGCGTTATTCACTGTGTTTTTAGTTAATACGCATATTCAGTCGAAGTTCGTGCATATCAATACATTTAATTAGTTGAAAATTAACATTATGCATATCGACACGAAAATTGTGAATATCGTTACATGTTCTTTGCATATCTGTTTATTTTGTTCATGTTCAATCGTATTCATGCTGATATTCACTATCCTATATCTGATATTCAAGTATTGTGAGTGCTTATTCATTATGTATATAATGCATCCACTGAATTGAAAAAAAGAAGTGCATATCTGTGCATATCAAAACACATTATTTGAATATCGTTCAAGTATTTCTGAATATCTGTTATTTGGTATCATGCATATCCCATCCACACAAATGAGTATCATATTCACGACCAAGGAAATAATCCATAATTACAAGTTGTATATCATACAAGTATATTCTGTATATTATTGTACAAAAAATGCATATCCCATCCACATAATTGCATGACTGCGATCGCTGCCCTTGAACCGCGCCCGCGACTTGTTCTTTCCTGGCACTCAGCGAGATCTTCCTTGGCCGCGCTTCCTTTTCGCGCCCGCGGCTTATTCTGCATATCAATGTATAGAAAATGCATATCCCATCCACACAAATGAATATCACATTCACGGCCAATAAAATAATTTATCATAAAAAATTGCATATCATACAAGTATATTATGCATATCAATGTATGAAAAATGCATATCACATCCACACAAATGAATATCACAATCACGGCTAGTGAAATAATCTATAATAACAAATTACATATCATACAAGTATTATCTGCATATCAATGCATGGAAAATGCATATCTCTTCCATACCGAAATCCCCGAAAGCACCGAAACCGAAATCCCATGAAACTTTCTCATCGCCTTGGATGAAGCCTTGATCTTTGTACCAAACCTATAGTATCCCGACGGATGAAGCCTTGATCTTTGTTTGTTATAAAAACCATTTATTTTTTAAGTTGGTGTTATCAAACAATCGCCCATTCTAAACTTGAGGGCCAAAACGAATGTATATCTCTGCGAAACCATTTTTTAATCTAAATTCTAAACTTGGTGTTACCAAACCGTTTTTTTTTTAAGTTGGAAAATGCATATCTCTGCGAGATGTCGTGGGCCCGGTGGAGTGGAGAAATCCGATTCATTTGGTTTAAAATGTAGGTGCTCGAGTTCCAGTATAACCGACAAGTTTCAGTGCTTCAATTCTTGTACTCAATAAACAAATTACGGAGTAGGATTGAAGCCACCCGATTTTGAACGAAGTTAATTTATCAAGAATTGAGATTAAAATGAAAGTTAATATACCAACATAGAATTCGCCGGCGACGTTTTGGGGGTGGGGCTTCCCGAGTTCCTTCTCTTGAGCGGCGTTTGCCATGGCCGACACCCTGCCGCCGCTGGGCGCCGCTGTTTGGGTGAAGAAATAAGCCTTGGAGTTGGATCCAAGGCGGGGCTTGGTGTTAGCGGTAAGGGCCCACGCCGTTGTAATCACCCGCAAGGCCATGCTTCTTCGGTTCCAATATCAATTGTACGGTGTGCGTGTTGTTCCAATATCAATTGAAATAGTGGATCGGTGGATTGAAGCCTTGATCTTTGTACCGAAATCCCAGAAGGGAGGGAGGAGAGAGATGATGAACGTTTTTGGAAGGAGAAAGGGAGAGACGATTTAATGGAAAAGTGAATCGGTGGATTGGAGAGAGATGGAGTAAATTGGGGAAAACAAATCCCATAAAATTAGATAATCTAGTGTGTGTCTTCTATTTAAATTATTTTGTACCTCCCTCCATTAAATCTTGTCCATCAATCTCATCAACATCCAACGCATTAGAATCATTCACCCGTTTCACTATAAGAGCCCGTTTTACTAGAGCATATATATATATATTTACATATATTATGGTTGTAATTAAATCTGTCAAAACATGTTTCGAGTTGATGCCGACGAACCCGAAATGTTATGGGTTTAATCGATCTGACCCGCTAGATTAACGCGACCCCTTATTTTTCATGTCAAATCCATTTATGTTGAATATAATAATTTGAGAATTAAAATATTATATATAATCGTTACTATTAGTAAGTTAGTTATGTACTAAATTTAATTTAGTGTAAAATATTAATGTTGTTAATTTTGTTATTAAAAGCATTTAAGTGATCATAGAAAAAATTGGCACTCTTGAGCCTTTGGGTCAAATCCACACCAAACACGTAATGATCCAACTTGATTGACCTGTAAAGTCAAATGACCCGATCCCAATTGACCCAACCAACCTAATTGTCAAGTTGAATTATAATCTTTTTCATAAATTAGGAGTGTAGTCTTCCATATGGTTGTATGTTTGTGGTTGAGAGAATAAGTTCGTATTGTAGTAAAAAATTAGATAAAGGGTCTTTTGTTGAGATTATTATGCTTATTCATTTTTTGGGCTATGATAAGTACCATCAATTTGGTTGCCACTAGTTGGAAAATAAGTCGATGATACATAAGACAAAAAATATAGTTTGATGAGAAGAATACGTAAACGATATAATGCATCTATTTGTATAACTTTTTTTACCAAAATTTTCAATGGACAATCATCAAATATGAAAGAATCATTTCAAACAAAATCATTGATCTTACATTTTGATTTCTCGCATGCTCATAACACCATTGATACTATATACCGATTCAAGTTTTAAAAAAAAATAATACATCCGAGTGTATCCATCGCTATGACTATCAATATGAGTAAGTATCAATCTTTCCCAACTGTGGCCTTGTAAATATCATGTCCTATTTTCACTCATGATCAATTTTATATCAAAACATCAATATTTAATAATAAGAAAAGACTTGATATCTTAATAACTGATAAGAATAAAAAACAATTCTAAAACAAATATATAATTGTATACAAAGAAGTTTATAATCAATTTGAAGCCATCCCACTCCCTAAACCCACACAAAGTAACAATATATAAATAGATTTCGGATCCCGTACAACACACTCTTACTGTGTGAAATGCGAAGCATTTTGCACCGTCGGATGTAGATAATCAACGACTGGTATAGAGGCGCGCTTCACCTGAAACCCAAATTAAGTGGAGGGCAATTTCGTCATTACGCGCGCTAGGTCTTTCTTCCTCCTCATTCTCCATGTTCATCTGTGCTGAGTTCTTCCTTCTCACGCGATATCTACTCTTTCATGATTCAATTCGTTGATTTTATACTAGATTTTACAAAATCGAACTAGATTGTTCAGTACAATCTGTATACGTTCATATTGGCTTCAAATTTTAGCTTTTTAGGGTGTGTTCTTCGTTTCCACCCTCCATGGATGCCGATACTGATTTGCTTCAAAAAGTTTTGAAATTTGATCGAGGTTTACTTGTAGGATTGATTGATTGTTTGCTTCTTCCATTGTGCAACGTCATTTTTATGCAGTATAATCAAATTTGTTGCTGGTTTTTTTATCGAACTACAAAATTCGCGTTTTGGTTTTTTGCCATTAACAGTCCATCCTTCTTCTTCTATATTGGTTTACGAATATGCACGCATTATGAACATAATCCTATTAATAATGAACATTATGGCATTAATAATGAACTTGACATGTTCTTTAATATTTTGCTTAAATTGTCTATGTATTTCAGCATGTGCATCAACTTCGGTTGCTGATAGTTGTGACTTGTCTCATGATAATAGTGTCCAGAGTGTTGATGTGACTAGAACCGATGAGCCTGATGTTAATGACTATTATGAAGTTTGAATTGTTGCAACGTCATGTTTTGTTACTAGAATCTCGGTTTTGTTGATGTTTTACATCAAATAATCAGATTTTGATGTTCTAGATTGTAACATGAGTTTGAATTGTCTTTTGATCCAATGTCTTGTCTTTTGATTCCACTTTGTTGGATGAGTTTGAATTGTTGTTAGTGGAGATGTATCATTACCAGCTTTGAGAACCTTTTGATTTAGTTAGGATAAATTAATTAAGTGATGCACACAAGGTGTTCGATTAAATACCTGAGAGAGATATGTGAGTGCATGATATCTCTGTTTGTCTTGAAATATGCACTGATTATGAACCTCATGTGCTTAATTATGAACATTTCAGTTATATTTATTAACCCGACATGCTTTTCGGCAGAAGTTGTAATTGATTGAATGGTTTTCTTGGTTGTGCTACTTATCTTCATTGATAATCTAAATTTGGCATCATTGTGTTAATCTAATGGATCGCTTTGATGCTATTTATTTTGGTTTTTCTTAGTTTTTTTTTTCCTTTTGTGTTTTAAAAGAAGCCCACAAGATGTTCGATGAAATGTCCGAGAGAGATGGTGTGAGTTGGACATGGATGAATGTCCTGTACGGTTGACAATCAGTTTGTTTCACATTTATTTAGACATTTGACATGAAGAACCTGAGAGAGTGATGATAAATGCACAAAATGAAATGAACCACAATGAGATTAATATGAAAATCGTCATCAATATATATGAACATTATATGGCTATATATGAACCTTAAAACATAAAATATGAACCTTTAGTTTATTTATCTGATGCTTGGAGTATCGAGAAAAAGATTGAGTTTTCAAAAGACTAAATATGAACTTTAGATGTTTATATATGAACACTGACATTTTAGATATGAACCATTACGTTTCTATTATTCCTAAAGCATTAAAATAATTATGAACCTTACGAGACTATATATGAACTTGAACATAATACATCTGAATCAAACTTGAACTTAGCTTTGTTGGAGTTTTAGTGGAGATTGAAAAGTAAGAAAATGTCTGTTAAAAATTGGGGCTTTGAGAAAGAGAAGGGGATAAAGGAGCTAGGAGAAAAAATCAATATTTGCTTTTGAAAGTGTCAGAGGGTTGTTTTGGGAAGAGAGGTTGATTTTTTTTATAAATTTACAAATTTGCCATCTTAAATGACTTAACCGGCGCACGTGTCATCAACTTTTGTTTTATCCAGCTTTTAATCATGTCCGTTCGTTATACAATCCAACGCTCCACATTACTTCACAAGTTGTACGTTAATAGCTAGTTACACCCGAAACGGAACCTATATAAATATATTTATTTCTATAAGTATATTTATACGTGTTGGTAATTATTTAAGTTGTATTCACTCGATGTAAGGTTGATCTTGGGTGATTGGATTGAGTTTTGTATCAATGAGGTATGGGTCATGGTAGTGCGGTTCTTGAGGGCTCTTGGTAGTTTCGTCGCACCCTATTAGAGTGGCATGTTGATTGCTCTCTTATGGCACAACGTCATGTAAAATGTGTCTTTTCTAACCCATATATGTATCATACTCACCCCATACCAAGTCTTTTAGCTTTCCATGTTTGTTTGTCTCTCATTAATTTTAGTGGTGTTTGTTTTATTTTCACATCGGTTTGCTCGACAACCGATTTACCAAACATGTCTGATATATCAAATCTTTACCTCATAAACAAAAACGTAGTCATCTTGAAATATTTATTTATTATCCTCCTTCATCTTTTAGGTAATTGTTCTATTTTGTTTTTAACTTTATTTTATTCTTTTTATTTCACGTGTATGATTTTGCACTACCATTGGTCTCTCACATTTATGCAACATTCTTCAGCGTTGATCTTTGTTGACCAGCATTGACTAGACGTTGACCGGTGTTGATTGAACGTTGACCAGCGTTGGCCGATTGTTTGATTGGTCAGTGCACCAAAGAGAGCAATCAACATGGTAAAGTAAAATGTGTACCATGTTATATATACTTATTTATAACATTGGTGCACTGAGTTACAAATAAGTATACATTGACCAGCATAGAAGTTGTAGACCAAGTTTACAATTGGATAATTAGGTAAAGTATACTTATTTATAACATTGGTGCACTGACCAATCAAACAATCGGCCAACGCTGGTCAACGTTGACCAGCATTGGCGTATGAATGTGCATTAGAGTTACAAATAAGTATACATTGACATATGAATGTGCTCCATATTATAAATAAATGTGCACATAGTTTGATGTGCACCAGTGCCATACTAAAATGTGTACCATGTTATATATAAATGTGCACTAGAGTTACGAATAAGTGTGCACCAGCATATGAATGTGCATAAAATTTTAAATAAATGTGCAAAGAGTTACAATAGTATAATTGTGCACCATGTTACAAAAAAAATGTGCACAATGTTACAAATAAATATGCACCAGATTTGGATGTGCATCACTGGATCCTGAAATGTGCACCTTGTCCGCACATTCGCACATAAACACTTGTCCGAACCAAAACAATCCCCTACATATATATAAGGTATTGTCCAAATAAGGAGAGTTCTTACGGTCAAAGCCGGTAAACAACCAGTAAGTGATCAGTCAACATTGAAGACCGGTGGGTCAATGTTGGAGATAAATGTCCACCACCTATATTGGACTCTGGCACCACTTACATTTTGGTGTACAAATGTACATCATAGTGAGTAACACCCCGAACTTGAGATTGACTTATAAAGAATGAATGATACCCATATTAACAAGAACTCTTCCTTTTCAGGGTTCAAGTGAGGACAAAGAACTCTAAAGTTAAACGTGTTAGGACGGGAGCAGTACTAGGATGAGTGACCTACTGAAAGGTCCTCACGTTGGCATGGGACGACGCTTCTAAGGCCTCGGGTATTACAAATCATATCATAGCCGACTTTGGGTTACAGTGGACTTGGCCTGGATGGCGGTCACTCGACCTAGAGGGTGGTCTTTGGGCCTTGACGAGGAAGTCAAGGGTTTAAGTGAGGGAGTTTATAACACCCCGGACTTGAGATTGTTTTATAGGGATTGAAGTGCTACCCATGTTAACAAGAGATCTTCCTTTTCAGAGTTTGAGTGAGGACAAAGAACTCTGAAGCTAAGCGTGATAGGGCGGGTGTTGTACAAGGATGGGTGACCTCCTAGAAAGTCCTTGTGTTGGCATGGGTTGTCGCTTCTAGGTCACGGACCTTACACAATCGTGTAATGCGATGCACAAATGTTCACCACAGTACACATGAATGTGCATAACTGTATATAAGAGTGTGTTTGGATCATCATTTAAACAAATTCAACTAGTTACTAGTTAAAGAAATATAAAAAGTTATGTATGTAAGGCAAAATCAACTAGCCACTAGTTGATTAACTAGTTTAAGTGAGTAACTAAAAAGAAAAGGGTTTTAGTAGTTGTTTTATGTAAATTGCCAAAAATTTGAGATATAAAAATTAGTTTTCTTTTTTTTCAAACATTATAAAATAGAAATTATAACTAGTTAAAACTCATCTTTATTAGATATTGTAACTAATTAAAATAGAAATTGTAATTAGTTAAACTAGTTTTTAATATCCAAACACATTTTAGTGATTTTTAAAGCTTCAACTCATACTTTACCTAATTATCCAATTGTAAACTTGGTCTACAACTTCTAGGCAATCCGTACATCAAAACACACCCTCAACTTGCATCAGCATTCGCAGGTTTAGAAAGTGTGAGATTGTTAGTGTTCTACTCTAAAGGTCTAGGACCTTCATATGGAATGCAACAATAAAGTAAAGCAGAAAGAGATGACTATTTTAACGCGAGTACTTAGAGTGGGAACCCCAACTAACCAACCAGTTAATTAGGGAAAAACCATTGCCTTCAAGCTTCACATTTGAAGGATTTAGAGTAAGTGTACTTATCTTATTGATTTCTAGAGCAATTACAATGACGACCTTGATGTTAACTCTAGACTTTACACCTAGATTAACTATCTTTTACCACTTGTAACTTGCTCTCACTCTCAAAGATACAGAAGACTTGAACTCCTCCATTTTTTTCTCTTAGTTTTTTCTCTGATCTTGAATCTCTCTCTAAGTGAAATCCCTCCACTTATATAGACATTACAACCAACCAACCAACACTTGGGTAATTCCTCTTCTCCAAGTTTGCCATATTTGTCTTCATCTTCAGCGCATGCTTTTGAGTGCATACAGCTTCAAACGCTTCTAACGGCCAGTGCTCAAAATAGTCAGTTTATCTTCTTTCTTTAAGCATGTCCTGACTCTGTCAATTCCTTGATCATGTCTCTTATACGAATTGAGGCACACCACTTGTGTACAACCTGGAGAACACAACTCTTGTAATAGTTGACCTAGTTGGTTACAAAAATATCTCTTGTACTTGTTGTCTTATGCTCCAGTTATCTTGTATAGACAACCTTTGCATCTTCGAAGACTTGTACCTTCAAAGCACATGCTCGTTCTCTCGATCACTCTGTTGATCTCGATGAATGATCTCAACATTCTTCTGAAAGACATTTACATGTAATCATAGTAACAAGTCCTATATCTTTCCATGAAACACTTAACACACATTAAGCTTGGAGGTTTGGAACCAATAAAACATCAACACTTGGATTCCAAAACATAGTCTCAAATCCAGTAGAACAATCTCTCAAGTTGAAATCTTTGATGGAGGAAAACAATTAGGTTTAGGCATATATGAAAAGTTGCCAAAGATCCCTAACAAACACCCTCATAATAAAGAATTTATACATAGAAATAAAAGGTTTCCTAAACTAACAAATCCGAAAAGATGATAAGTTGTGCATGGTCTTCACCTTGGTCCGTGCGAAAAAACGTACGGTCCAACACACAGACTAACAAGGCATACAAAGAGGAATGCACGGTATGTGCAAAAAATGCATGGTCTAACAAAGAAAACATAGGAGAACGCACAGTCAATGTGTTTAGGCACATGGACTGGTTTAGGACCGTGCTCGAACAAAATCACCGACTGTACAAATAACGCATCGATTGCACGGCATGTGCACTGAA
Source organism: Rheum nobile (assembly GCA_027886185.1). Taxonomy (NCBI): domain Eukaryota; kingdom Viridiplantae; phylum Streptophyta; class Magnoliopsida; order Caryophyllales; family Polygonaceae; genus Rheum; species Rheum nobile. The sequence continues at coordinate 1,083,222 of WOAB01000127.1, forward strand.
TTGTACGAACTTAGCCTTTATACACAAACATCATGCACTAGAGTGCACAACTTTCAAGGGATTTAAGCGTAGAGTGCACAACATTTAAAATGATTTGCTTTGAGAGTTCACAACCTTCAAATGGGTTTGTGCAACTCTCACTTTAAGATGCATGAACTAACCTAAACTACAACACAAATGCATGTCCTAAATATATATAAAATAGATGTTATCATCCACGTACAGATTCTCCCATTTCTGAACTTTCAGCAGGTTCAGCACCTCTTCTAACATATACGAGAAGCTTGTGGTCCATCACCAAACCCTTAGCAAACTCTTGATCGGTGATGCCTATCACCTCTAGTTATATCTTCACAATGGTGACCTTTTTGTCAAATTTTCCTTCTCTTTTCCTTGCGGTAGGGGCTCATCTTTTCTTTCTTGACCCTAGAGGGTATACATCCTCCACCTTCATATTCCTCTTTTTCAGCATAGGAGAGTGTACTACCCTTCTTGGGTTGGATGTGAGCCTTCTAGTAAGTCGACTTGGAGGTCACTAACTTCGCCAACTCTTTCGGCGTCACATCCTCAAAGTTCAACAGTGATTGTAGATCCTTCACTAACGAAGCCGCTCTAAAGGCCAAGTCCCCTTTGGACTTCCTCAGCATCACATCATCCTTCTCAATCTCCATCTTAAGGTACTTCTGTTTCTGTTCCTCCTTCTTCTATAGGTCATACACCACCTGTTGAACTAGCTTGCTCACTGCTTCCATGGAGGCTTCCAACTTCTCCTCTTGTTTTTATCTAGTCCGTAGATGCTGGCAGCGTCAACACATTGTTCTCAACAAGGATTACTTCTTTGGAAAAGTGCTCTACAAGACTATGTTTCTCCTCTATCTCAAAGAGGCTTTTCTGGGGATGCCACTACTTCAGCGGCAACATCACCTGCGGCTAGGGGTTGTGGCGGTAGATTGATTCTTTTGTGGGGTGGATGGGTTGGATTCTTTGTGAAAGGAGGTCTTTTTGAAGGATTTTTTGATTTTCGCTAGGGCATCTCCACCCATAAAGTCTTCAAGCTTTCTGGCAAGGGTGGTGCGGCTTTCGCTACCATTGATGGTGATATCAAGTTTAGGGGTTAATAGTTGGAGGTCAATGATGTTGGTGGAGTTAGGGTTTGAGAAAGTTGAGAGCTTGTGAAATGAGAGGGAGATTTGATAGATTAAGAGATTTTAGAGAGAGAGAGAGAGTAGAGAAATATCGGTACTTGCCTCAATCTTGTTTTCCTCCTTAAGTAGGCAGTTGTGAAAGATCTTCGATCTTTAATCCTGGTAATCATGATTATCAATAAAATCTCCCCAAACCATATCAAATATGCTCCAATATTCACCTGCTAATCCTCTCCCTTATCCTCTTCCAACCACTTCTTATAAAGCAATCAAAATCTGTAAAGGACGCACTACCTGGAGACGGTGTGTCCCATCAGAATACAGTTTCTCCTTTCAGCGACACTTCTAGCTGTTGCAGACTATTATCCATTGTGTTCCATTACCTTTCCGAATAAGTTTAGTGTGCCTAGTTGGGAGTCGTGTACCAGTGGTAGAACCAATAATATCAAGAACAAATAATATATTAAACACGGAAACTACATTTTTTATCAAGAAAAATAATCCTAGTTGTAGATGACATAAGGTGGTTGATACGGGTATTCACACATGATAGGATCGGATAAACATTAAAAGCCACTATCATTTGGGCTTATATTGAGGGTGCAATACATCAAGTTGATCCTTTGGGGCTTGAATTAAAGGTTTCATGTAAAAATCAATGCAATACTCTTGTAATCACATAGTTTTGTAATAAAGAAGTAAGCACATATAAGGTTGGGAACCAAAAGAGATTAAATCACAAAACATGTCTTCAATTCTATAAGCAAGTCGATGTTCCACCTAGGACTAATATTAAATTCTAGTCAGTCATTGAGGGTACCATACCTGAGATGACTAATATTCGAGTGCGATCATACCAAGCTCCATGCAAAATTGTTCAAATGATTTTATGTTGATGGGCTTGGTAAAGATATCCACAATTTGATAAATTGTTCTACAAAATCAATAGAACCAAGACCCTCTTCCACACAATCTCGTAAAAAATGATGTCTTATCTCAATATATTTAGTCCTTGAGTGTTACTCTGGATTTTTAGAGATATTAATAGCACTAATATTGTCACAAAATATAGGAGCATTACCATAGAGTGTTTCGTAGTCGATAAGTTATTGTTTCAGCCTAATGTTTTTGGTGTAACAAGTTGCGGAGGCTATATACTATGCCTTGGTGGTCGATAACATCACATAGTTCTTCTTCTTTGAACCCCCGATAAACAAGACATAGACTCAGGAATTGATCCGTTCCAGAGGTATTCTTAAGATCAACCTTGTTCCTTGCAAAGTCTGCATCCGTGTATCCCACCAAATTGATGTCAAATCCCTTTGGACACGAAAGACTAAGGTTATCAGACCCCTTAAGATATCATAGAATTTGTTTCACTGCCTTTAGGTGTGTGTCCCTCGGATCTTCCTAAAAGTGAGCACACAAACACACACTATACATAATTGTCACGTCTACTAGAAGTGAGATAGAGTAACGAACCTACTATTCCACAAGCTTGTTTCAAGACATAATGCCATGTCCATGACATATACGTGATCATGGTGAAAAGAATATTCAAATCCAGGTGTCATCTTGACATAGACCTCTTCCTTTAGAATGACATTGAGGAAGGCGGTCTTGACGTCCATTTGTTGCAATTTAAACCATGTTGAGCAACATAAGGAATTAATAAACGAACAACCTTTAACATTGCATATGTCTCATCATAGTCGATGCCCTCTTGTTGATTTTAAGCCTTCACAATCAGTTTGGCTTTGTTACTTGACCCTTGTCGTCAAGTTTGTTTCGGAAGACCGGCCCACTTTATGCCTCTTCATTGTTCTATTTGAAGGTCTTGGAACTAGATGGCACACCTTGTTCCTATGAAACTGATGAAATTCTTCTTGCATTGCTCTTTAGTCTGAACCAATCGGGGTCATTAAGAGCTCCACTTATAGCTTTTGGTCCTAACATAGATGGGAAAGCATTAAAAGCAAAATCGTTTTGACGAGTGGTTGTACTACCTTTTTGAAATCAATGATGATGTTGGTGATTGGATGATCTTTCCGTTATTGATAGTTTTGTATAGGTAGCTGGGTAAGACCGAAGTCGCCATATCCTGAATTCTAAGTGTTTGTACCAACACCATCTGACCTCATTGGAGTACTAATATCACATGTCTCTGCAGTAACAATACCTTCATCATCAGTTTATCTCCTGAATTCTAAGTGTTTGCACCAACACCATCTGACCTCATTGGAGTACTAATATCACATGTCTCTGCAGTAATAATACCTTCATCATCAGTTTCATCTCCTGAATTCTAAGTGTTTGCACCAACACCATCTGACCTCATTGGAGTACTAATATCACATGTCTCTGCTGTACCAATACCTTCATCACATTCTTGTTTCCCTTGAGAGTTGTCGTCCTCTACATCAAGTTTCATCCCCCCTTGATTTGGACACGGGGGTTCATGACTCTCCAATAAAGGTGGACCACTCTTTGAAGGAATTTGGGGGTCTGCATCCTCTTCACTCCTTAGTTCCATAGAAAAATCTTAATCTTCATCATTTTGGTCTTAAAGGGAAGTGCCAGTCATTGTCGCCTCATCAGAGATGACATGTATGCTCTCCTCCACCTTCTTGGTTCTCTTGTTGTAGACTTTTTACGTTTCCTTGTGCAATGATTACTCATAAATGTTGCTTTATCACTTCTTAAAAATCAAACTTTTCTAAGTTGTCATTTCCATGTTGTGAACGAAGAACTTGCATCCAAAATATCAAATATGTTTGAGGTTTGGATTTCTTCCCTCGAATAACTCATATGGAGTCTTGCCAAGTAGTGGGTGTATTGTTTCCCTATTGAGCGCGAAGAAAGAAGCGTTGAGCGCCCTAGCCCAAAAGTTCCCTGGAAGACCGCTTATAATTAGCAGGGTACGGAACATGTCTTTCAACTTCTTGTTCTTTTATTCCATTAGTCCATTATGTTGAAGCGTACTTGGAGTTGAGAAATTGTGAGTTACTCTATGTTCTCTGTAGAAATTGAGGAAGTGCATATTATAAAATTCAATCCCATGATCTAAGTGTACGTATGGCAACCAATGAAGTTCCAAGCTTCCTCTTTGTAACCTTCAATAGGCTTCAAATCCTAAAAAAGTCTCATCCTTTGAAGATAAAAACAAGGTCCAAGTATATCTAGAGTAGGCGTCAACTATCACAAAGACATTGATTGCCACCCCGACTCTTAATCCTCATTGGACCATATAAATCTATATGAACAAGTTTTAAAGGACGAGAAGTACTAACATCCTTTTTAGACCTAAAGGAGAACCTTATCTACTTACCTTTAACACAAGCATCACATACTTCATCATGATGCGAGTAAATCTTAAGTAGACCCACCATTAGGTCTTATCAATGAAATTTGCTCAGAATATGGAGGCTTGCATGCTCAAAGCACTTGTGCTGGACGTCGATGGTGTCAAAAACTGTAGTGAGACATAGTTTCCCATCAAGCATAAAGTTTGGATCCACTTTGTAGACATTATTCTCACAAATCCCCTTCAACGGGTTCTTGCATGTACTTACTTCCTCAACTTAACAATCATCAATAGTAAAAACAACCTTGTTCATTCTATTATCATACAATTGAGCTACACTCAAAATAACAAGCTTCATATTGTCAACAATATTAACAATATCCACATATAGAAGGTCAAAGTTACATACCTTCACTTGTCAAATACTTCAGCCTAACCACAATGCCAACAAACTCTATGACACTTCACATACTTGCTTTGATCTGGCCATATGAGTTTATTGACTTCCTCAGCTTGAAAGTCGATTTGTGAAGGTTGAGTACCTTTTCCTTGTTTCTGACCCAAGTATCGGTTCTTATTCCTTTTGGTTGAAGTCTTTACACAAGTCTTAGGAGGACACACACAGTTCCCTTTGGTTATAAGATTACATAGTAAAACTTAGCGGGGAGGAGGAGGAGGAGGAGGAGGAGGAGGAGGAGGGGGGGGGGGGGGGGGGGGGCACATGTGTTTCCTTTGACTTGTGCAAAAACATCAACTTTGGAGGAAAGAGTACCAGTACCTTTGTCAGACTTACCAACCACGTAGCCAAGTAAGAAACATAGACTCAGAAAAAGCATAAGGAAATTTTCTTTCTCTCTTTGTACCTTGGATTCAATATGCTCATCTATTTGGGCCTTTTTCTTTTTCTCCTCATCGACTCTATAATTAAGGTTCATATACTCATTTGATTCTAAGCAAGTATTGATAGGTGTTATTTCATACACCTTTACTAGCAATTATTAGCATGATTTGGAGGAGTTTTGGATGAATTTTGGAGCTAAGTCTGTGATCCCTGAAGTTATGGAGAGAAGTGAAGATATCCCAGGATTTGCAGCTTAGATGGAGACATGAGGATGGAGTTGCTGGAGCATACTTGGAGAAGACTACCAACACTTGGTAGTAATGAAGAACAGCAGAAGAAGAGAAGATGAGCTGGAGAAGAGAGTGAGCGAGTTCACCGCCCCGCGCTAGAATCACCGCGGCCCGGCGGTGACTCCCAGAGAAGACTGAAGCCCCGCGCCAGAGGAAGCCACCGCCCCGCGGTGGAGAGCCTGACGCCCCGCGGTGGCCGTATTAAATTCCACGCGCTCAGAGACATTTATTTCCTTTTATTTCGTTCAAACTTTGTTATTTTATTAATCTGTTTCCTTTATTGTTTACATTAGTTTAACCTAGTTTTCTTAAGACTATTTAAGCCCTCTTTCTAGGTTAAGAAAAAGGAACTTCGCTTTACATCATACGTTATTTTTCCCTTAGAGTTTCATCCCCCTTTGATGGAGCACTAATTTCCCTTTGTTCTACTAGACGTTTGAAGCAATACAGTTGATGTGTTTGTGAGATTTCTATTCCTTGTTCTTATCCTTATAAGTGTTGGTTTGATTCTCTTGGTTATATTGAATATTGATTTCTTGTTATTCTTCATAGCCTGATCAACTAGGTTGAATACTTTTTATCAATTGCTAGGATTGTATATAGGGGTTCCGAGTGCATATCTAGTGGCATACACGATTGTGCGTATAGGGGTTCCGAGCATACAATCGTGAGTGAGAATTATTTGCATGTTAAATAGTAAGGCGTCTTCTATTTGCATGTATCCTATATCCTTGTGTGCATTGCTATTGCTGCATTAGTGGTAAAGTATACCGACAACTGTGAGAATCGGAGGTACTTTACCAGTGACATAGTGATAAGTCTATCGACAACTGTGAGAATCGATAGTACTTAAGATCAGGGTGGGAACAACTATAAGGATAGTAAAAGAACTTGGATTAAATAGATTTATGTGATCAAATTATATCTCTGTATTGTGGATCTCGCTCTAGTAGGACTACTTTCCCCATTATATTTTCTCAATTCAACCAAACTTGTTTGTTTTGCTTACTTTGCTTTCTCGTGATAACTAAACCCCCCTTGCTTGTTACTTGTCAATCACGACTGCATACTTCATTCGATCTTCCCTGTGGGTTCGACCCTTACTTGCTTACTATACATCTGTTTAGTAGGTCCGTTAGGATATTTACTTTGATTTGGCTATTCAGCGACATTTGCTTGTGCACTTTTAGCCCGTCAAGTATCATAAACTATTGAAGAAGAAGAAGATGGCACACCCTCTAACTTGTTGACGGTATCAGACCAAACCTTGTTGTTGTCATTCAAGTTAGAAATCATGTCATTTTTTCCCTCATGTTTTTCAATAAAATGAGATACCGCAACACCAAGTTCTATAATAAGAGTTATGAGATGTTCTTTAGACTTGGTTTTGAGTTTAGCAAAAATATCATCATCACTTACCTCATCAGCAGGTAGACCATCATCAGCCATCAAGCAGGCGTTTTTGGAGTTAGGTTCGGGTTCTTCATCAGAATCGGAGTCTCCCCATGTTGCAACCATATATTTCTCTTCTCGTACGATAGGTTCACCAACTTTATTTTTCAAAGAAGTTGTTTGCAAAGTGTCCTTTATTCTTAAAATGATAACAAACAATATCTTTAATATCTCTATTTTGTTCAGAATACTTACCTTGTCCTTTGTTGTGAGTCCATAACCACTTCATGTTTCTTGTTATAAGGCCAGTGTCTTTGTCGGTGTCATAAATGTCTCTTCGTCAGGGCACATGTGTTTCCTTTGACTTGTGCAAAAACATCAACTTTGGAGGAAAGAGTACCAGTACCTTTGTCAGACTTACCAACCACGTAGCCAAGTAAGAAACATAGACTCAGAAAAAGCATAAGGAAATTTTCTTTCTCTCTTCGTACCTTGGATTCAATATGTTCATCTATTTGGGCCTTTTCCTTTTTCTCCTCATTGACTCTATAATTAAGGTTCACATACTCATTTGATTCTAAGCAAGTATCATAAACTATTGAAGAAGAAGAAGATGGCACATGTGATACCCCGTATTTCTGTAAGGTTATTTTGGGAATTTTGGGGATTTTCCCGAACACCCATTTTGTACGTCGGATTTAATTCAGGAAGTTTGAGACATTCTGTAATATGCTCAATATCTATAATATTTTTCTAAGTGAAATAAATACAGACGACGTACTTTGGATCTTGATACTCGTTCGTGTATGATTATTTTTATCCCGGGTTAAGACGTTATCGTCCAAAGAGCCAATTGGTCAAAGATGACTTGGCGGTGCCCGCCGCAGTTATGACGGCGACCGCCGTTCGTGGCTCGAGGCAGCCGTCCCTTCTTCGTCTAGCTGGGCACCAGGGCTAGGAACGGCGACCGCCGCCAGAGAAGTAGCGACCGCCGCAAGAGGCCCGTCAAAGCGGCGACCTCTTGTCGACAGCGGCGACCGCCGCCCTAGTTGCAGGCGTAGCCCTGTGGTCACCGGCAAGTGTCCGACGACGCCGATTTAGCCCCTCCACGTCTCCATGTAGCCATCATGGTGTTTCCTGGAGCTTGGGCTATAAATTGGAAGGTTTGGGGATCAGATGGAGTATCAAAAACAAGCTCAAATCCTCTCAAATTCTTCTCGCCAGAGTTGTGTGCCTCGCCGGAGTTTGGAAGTGATCGTCGGTGCCCCTTTTTGGTGTTGTTTCCAGCTGCTTAAGGAAGCCTTGGAGGCCCTCAGATGCCTAGAATCCAAAGCAAGGCAAAAGGAGGTCGAATCGTTCGCCAATTGGAATCTGTGTGCCAGATCTATTCCTGTGTCGAGCCCGGAATCCCGTCGTCGTTAGGCTTTGTTCAAACTCTACGGATTAAGGCAAGTGGCGGTTCGCTCTTGCTCATCGTTCCATATTTACATTAATTATCAGTTAGTTATCTGAGTAATTAATTTGGGATGATTATTGTGTTTGTCTGGAAATGGTTTTATAAACTGTTTTGGAGAACTGTAATAATGATATTATAATAGGTTGTATATCTGTTAGAACAACGCAATTATATGTGATAATTACCGTGATGGTATTGTTGTGAATTTAATCTTAATGCTAGAATAGCATGTGGTTTAATAGGAAAGCTAATCCAAGTAAGGATTTGTAACACCCCCAAATTTTACCTCATTTGAAAGCGTTACTGTCGATGACCCCGGACGTAAACCCCGAAGTCACCCCAGGCTTTTCCGACGTCATAACTGACTTAAAACATAGTTACAATACTAACATCATAACTTTTATTAAACCACATGGTCGCGGAATTACACGATTCCTAAAACGACCCAATTAATCAGAAATACAACAGCGAAATACTTTTAAACAAAATGACAAAATAGCACAGCGGAAATCTTTAAAATACAATGACAAAACAACTTGTCAAAACACCGTTCATCCTCATAGTCGCTCTAGCCTCCTCGGATCTGCATGTGCCGAAACGGACAGACGACACCCCCAAGACGTTACAGAAATATAAAAATACAAGAGTTAGTCTAAAGAATAGACTAAGCAAGGGTTTCACCAATAATTCACACAAATACAACACAAGCAGTTCCACATATCACAAATCACATCAAAAGCAGTTCCACATATCACAAATCACATCACAATCTCATGTCACATGATTACAGTATATCTCTTATATTAGCGTTGATTCTAGTAGAATATACAACCTAATATAATATCAGATTTTAATTATTTCAAATTAATTCATAACCACTTGCCTGGAAAGACGAGCTCATACAAAGCTTAAGAACGGGTCCCTGAGTCCAAAACGGGGACAGAGCTGGAATAAAAATTCCTAGGAAACGACCCATAACAAGATCCTAACTTAGATCAAATACACTTATATATGAATCTAAAAGAATACAAGAAGAAATCAAAGGAAACGAGCCAAGCCCAAAGCCAAACCACAAAACACACAACTCGGACGCAAATACCGCGATCGCGGCAAGTCGCGGCCAGTCGCGGTTCATCAACAGTGGCAAAGCTTCGACAGCTTCCATGGCGGGAAAGAATTATTACCCAATCGATTCAAGCTTCGCCTTGCATTCGAATTGATCACAAAGCACCTCTAAGCTTCACCTAACACCTTGGCAACCTTCTCCAACCCACGAAGCCTCTCGATTCAAGCCCAAAACCGAGCTCACAGCTCGTGCATCAATGGCAAAATAGGGGAAAACAGAGGAGAAAGAGAGAAGAAGAAGAGAGAAAGAAAGGGTTCGATTTCACCCCTTTTATAGCACAAATCCGACCACCTCCAAGGGGACAAATGCGAAGGCCACTAGCGAGCCCACTTGGCCTGCCCAAAAAATCAGAGGAACAGAGCTACAGTAACCGCCTTCGAGGAAGACGACACTGCTCAGCAAAAGGTGTTACCGCGAGCGCGGCCGGTCGCGGTGAATCGCGGTTGATCGCGGTCAATCGCGGTGAGTCACGGTTTAAAGGCCGACTTTGTTAATTCTTATCCGAACTCAACTTGGGTTAATTTCCTTAATCCCGGGTTAAATATATTCGTGCCACCATCTAGCACAAACATCTCAAGCAATTACCTCGCACAATTACCGTGCACAAATATCTTATGTAAATACCGTGCACAAATACTTTACATAATTATCATGCATATATTTGTGACACTCTAGGCCAAGCTAACACAGCTACCAAGCCACCCACCCATCTTACATGATGCCGGTGCCGGTACTGGTGCCCGCTTGAGTCCACAATTATCCTACACGAATATCTTATATAAATATTTTACAACAATATCTTATATAATTATTTTGCAACAATATTTCATACGAGTAAAGCTCAAAAATACCCTTAAAAATTACGGGGTGTTACATTACTACCCCCTTATTTTAAGTTTCGACCCCGAAACTTGCACTAAGCCAAAGAGGATTCCGCCTCACTAACAAGCTTATTATCCGAACTTAATATCCTTAATCAAAATCGGCCTTATGCCATCTCTAACTTAAATCCTTTAAGATTCCTTAATTTTTCTCCAAACATAATCACAACATCTCATTCCTACGTTCCTCGAAACGAATCACACAAGATACTACTCATATTTCCTCAAAAAGAGTGATACCACAAGTCTTATAACCTCAAAGCATAACAAGGAAACCGGGAACTCAAGTCTCACTAGAGATTCACCTTAACAGGCTCAAGAGAAGAGGCACGACTATGAACGGTGTAACTTTTTCACTTTTGAAAATTTAGAGCCTTCGCAAATATTTCAAACAAGTGAAAATATTTCAACGAATGAAAATATTTCAAACCGGACCTGTAACATCACCAGGCCAAGCTACCCCAGCCACCAAGCCACTCAGCCACCTTACATGGTGCCGGTGCCGGTACTGGTGCCGCCCGTGAGTTCACAAGAGCCGTTTGAAAACACTTTCAAACAAAACGAGTAAATGGTCCATTAAATCCCAAAACCCGTTTTAAAAACTTTCGGCTCTGATACCATTTCTGTAACAGAGCCTACGAAAACTTTTTAGCTCTGATACCATTTCTGTAACACCCCCAAATTTTACCCCATTTGAAAGCGTTACTGCCCATGACCCTGGACGTAAACCCCGAAGTCACCCCAGGCTTTTCCGACGTCATAACTGACTTAAAACATAGTTACAATACTAAAATCATAACTTTTATTAAACCACATGGTCGCGGAATTACACGATTCCTAAAACGACCCAATTAATCAGAAATACAACAGCGAAATACTTTTAAACAAAATGACAAAATAGCACAGCGGAAATCTTTAAAATACAACGACAAAACAACTTGTCAAAACACCGTTCATCCTCATAGTCGCTCTAGCCTCGTCGGATCTGCATGTGCCGAAACGGACGGACGACACCCCCAAGACGTTACAGAAATATAAAAATACAAGAGTTAGTCTAATGAATAGACTAAGCAAGGGTTTCACCAATAATTCACACAAATGCAACACAAGCAGTTCCACATATCACAAATCACATCAAAAGCAGTTCCACATATCACAAATCACATCACAATCTCAAGTCACATGATTACAGTATATCTCTTATATTAGCGTTGATTCTAGTAGAATATACAACCTAATATAATATCAGATTTTAATTATTTCAAATTAATTCATAACCACTTGCCTGGAAAGACGAGCTCATACAAAGCTTAAGAACGGGTCCCTGAGTCCAAAACGGGGACATATCTGGAATAAAAATTCCTAGGAAACGACCCATAACAAGATCCTAACTTAGATCAAATACACTTATATATGAATCTAAAAGAATACAAGAAGAAATCAAAGGAAACGAGCCAAGCCCAAAGCCAAACCACAAAACACACAACTCGGACGCAAATACCGCGATCACGGCAAGTCGCGGCCAGTCGCGGTTCATCAACAGTGGCAAAGCTTCGACAACTTCCATGGCGGGAAAGAATTATTACCCAATCGATTCAAGCTTCGCCTTGCATTCGAATTGATCACAAAGCACCTCTAAGCTTCACCTAACACCTTGGCAACCTTCTCCAACCCACGAAGCCTCTCGATTCAAGCCCAAAACCGAGCTCACAGCTCGTGCATCAATGGCGAAACAGGGGAAAACAGAGGAGAAAGAGAGAAGAAGAAGAGAGAAAGAAAGGGTTCGGTTTCACCCCTTTTATAGCACAAATCCGACCACCTCTAAGGGGACAAGGGGACAAAGGCGAAGGCCACTAGCGAGCCCACTTGGCCTGCCCAGAAAATCAGAGGAGCAGAGCTACAGTAACCGCCTTCGAGGAAGACGACACTGCTCAGCAAAAGGTGTTACCGCGAGCGCGGCCGGTCGCGGTGAATCGCGGTTGATCGCGGTCAATCGCGGTGAGTCGCGGTTTAAAGGCCGACTTTGTTAATTCTTATCCGAACTCAACTTGGGTTAATTTCCTTAATCCCGGGTTAAATATATTCGTGCCACCATCTAGCACAAACATCTCAAGCAATTACCTCGCATAATTACCGTGCACAAATATCTTATATAAATACCGTGCACAAATACTTTACATAATTATCCTGCATATATTTGTGACACTCTAGGCCAAGCTAACACAGCTACCAAGCCACCCACCCATCTTACATGATGCCGGTGCCGGTACTGGTGCCCGCCTGAGTCCACAATTATCCTACACGAATATCTTATATAAATATTTTACAACAATATCTTATATAATTATTTTGCAACAATATTTCATACGAGTAAAACTCAAAAATACCCTTAAAAATTATGGGGTGTTACAGGATTAGCCGTTTCTATTATTTCTATGTTTAAGTCATTTGCCTGGATGGCTTTAATGTGAATAATTGCTGTGTTAGACTGTTTAGTTAGCACTAGTGTTCGTAGGAACGCTAATCCAAGTAATGATTAGTCGTTTCTTTATAACGTAATATTCCTCGGAATAATTCTGAATAATAATTTAAGGGTCATGACCTATGCTTCCTATCCACCTTTAAGGATCTGAAGTGTTTAAGCGCCTTGCTAGCGCAATTGGGTGAACATAATTGTCACCCTGTGTATTAAGCACCTAGCTAGTGCAATTGGGGTGGACGTAACTGTCACCCTGTAAATTAAAGTGTAAGCACTGTGGCAGTGTAATCTGGGTGAACGTAAGGTCACCCTGTGTAATAATAACTTCTGTTGTTCTCAGAATAATATTAAGCCTCGTGTGTGTGTGTGTTTGTGTGTTGTTTTAGTTTGGGTCGACATAATGGTCACCATGAGATTTAAAGAGTTGTAGCCGCTCTTAATAATATTAATGTATTTTAGTGACGTGTGTTTTATAATTAAATAAGATAAAGTGCCCGAGTACACAAGATTAATATACCTTTGGCGAGTAGTGCAGCTAACTAAATAGTGCAGCTAGGAAAGCTCGTCTCGACTTTTGATCAGAGTACGTTCTCTTTCCAATCTGGATTCACTGTACGCGGTGAGGTTGGTCGTGAACCGAAACATCTAGTCAGTTTTTAAATCTTGTGTGTGATCCTTTAAACGTTCTAGATTTGTCATATTTCCTTAAGACTCAATTCCTTTGGAGTCTTCTTTCGAGTCAATTTCTGTGAAGATTAAGTCTTCCAGAATCTTCTCTTGTGCATACCTCTTGTTGTTATTTAGTAGAAGTATGAAGGTTGATTATCGTTATCGGTTATTATTCGAGAAACGATGAGTCTAACCTAATACAACTACTTCGAACCTTCTGCTTTGTACCCTTGCATAGTCTTTCATTAGACTAACCCACGAACATTGTTCTCCGCATGTGGGCTGGTGTCATCCGTTCGATTCGGCACATCAGATAGAGTGTAGATGAGAAGACTAGAAGGACTATGGAGTCGACGGTGGTTTTTCGATGTTTTAATAATTATCTTTTAATCAGGTTGAGATCTTTTGGGCAATGTATTTTATAAAGACTTCCGCTGTAACTTATTTACTCTGTTATTTGTTTATCAAGACTTCCGCTGTATTTGTTTAAACTCTGTGTTTGTCCTATTTGGGATTGGGATGTAATCCCGGGACTCATGTTTTATATGAATAAGGTTATCATTTTGTATCATTGTATTTCATGATTTGTATTTAAATGGTAAAGCCTTGGGTGATCTCGGTAAGGAACACTAAGGTCACTGGCGGTAATACCTTTCCAAATGGGTTAAGATTTGGGGGTGTTACAGTTGTGGTATCAGAGCCAAAGTTTTTAAAACGGGTTGGATATTTGAAAACCATTTACTCGTTTTAATTGAAAAGTGTTTTCAAAGGACACTGAATTTTCAAAGTGAAAAAGAATTTGAAAACACCGTTCATAGTCCTGTCTTCTATACAGTCTGATATAGTAAGCTTGCTTCTATATCTAGAAAGACTAATTCCTTCTCCGTTGCCCTGTAAGATATGAGTGCATTCCGTTCTCTTTAGAGGAACCCGGGAGAAGCCAAGGTGGTTTCACCATACCCAATAAGGCTTGAATTCCCAGTTCCCTCGCTTTGAGTTAAGGTTGTAGAACCTAGTAACTCGGTTTGAGTTCATCAATAGAAATTACCAAGTTGATCTATTCTAAGTTGATTTTATTACAATAAGTATATCAGAATGATATTAATGTGATAAAATCCTTGGAATTTGATCGGTAAACAGATGGTGAACACAAGGAACGTTATCCGTACTGGTGCTGGGCCAAGTAATGACCCCAGACCAAATGCGAGGAATGTTGCAGACCCAACAGGAGAGCGTGAGTCTGTCTTCAACAATAATCCAAGAGGCAATGACCAAGATCAGCCCAATGCACCGATAATGTTTGATGCTGCAGCAGTTGAGGCAATTCGAGGAATTGTCATGCAAGCAATCACATATGTTATGCGACCAGTCGTACCACAAGCACAAGGTGGTCCAGTTCCTCAGGCTATTCCTGAAGTTGAGGAGTCAGCAGAGCAAGTACCTCAGATCAATGTTGTCAGGAACAAAGGAACTTACGGTCAAGCATTAAAAGCCATGAGTTCAATGAGGCCTGATAGCTACGACAGTACTGGAGAACCAGTTAGGGTGACATATTGGTTCTCGCATATGGAACGGTTGCTCCGGAACATTAATTGCACTGAGGCTGAGAAAGTGCACATCGCCTCCCTTCAACTCAAGGATGTGGCTAGCGAATGGTGGGAGAGCACCAGTCTGGCAGATCATCCCGAGCTGAATTGGAGCATGTTTAAAACAAAGATGACTGATCGTTTCTTTTCCCGTGCTATGAGGGATGAGAAGCATAAGGAATTTCTGTACCCAAAGACTGATGGGTTAAAGGTGACTGAGCTCGCAGCTAAGTTCAATCACTTATTGCAATACGCTGGACCTGAGGTGTCAAGCGAAGAACAAAATATCTGGTACTTCCATGGATGGATGAATCCAGAAATCAAGCCTCTAATGTTGCATCACGGATGTTCTACGTTAGAACAATATGTGGATGCAGCCTACAAGACAGAAGTCACACTGGAAGAGTCTGCCCATAAGCGGGAGAAGCAAGTTAAGGGAAAGGGTGGGCAACATGATCACCAGGTTGGTTCATTCAAACGACCGGCATCGCCTACCAAGTTTGAGAAGTCTGGTCGTGCTAAGACCGAGACAACTCAGTCTGACTCTGCCAAAGGCTCAGGTTGGAGCAGCGGAGTAATTCAGTGCCACAACTGTGGTGAAGATGGACATAAAAATTTTAATTGCCAAAAGGACAAGAGAGTATGTCATAATTGTGGGAGAGAAGGCCACATAAAAGCATACTGCATACTGAAGGGTCAGGGACCAATGCAGTCTTATCAGGCATCAAATGTTAGCAGTGGACAAAACCCAAGGCCAGAGGCATCTGCTCCTGAGCAGTCTATGGCTCGTAATAAAGGCAAAGCGCCTATGGGGTCTTCAGGCCAAGGGCAAAGACTCTTTGTAATGAGCCAAGCCGATGAAGAAGAACCCTGATCCATTAAGTTGTATTTATGTTAAGTCTTTCTTTAAGATTAAGGAGTAGCGACGTGTGTCGATAATCTCCGTGGTATTGTGATCTGGTTGTTCAACTTTTGTCAGTAATGTAAGGTTTGAATGATAATGAAGTGTTTCCTCATTTTGGAAATTTTAGAATGCGTTGTCGTTATGAATTAGTTGTTTATACGAAACCTCGTAAGTGTCGAGACCAGCTTATGCCAAGTAAGGATAAATACTGTCGGACTTATGGTGGTGGAGTATTATGGGCAACTTAGATGTTCGTCCCCTATATGATTAATCACAGGGTCGACTCTACTGTTTAAATCTAAATCCATTCCTAAGATTCTTCTTCATACATAGAGTATGTCATCTATAAGGCTGGGTGCAACTCTTTGAGGAAGATTAAGTTGTAAGAGTTGTTGTGTTAAGAAGAAAGGTTTCAGTTGAAGACCGGGATATGTTAATGATCTAGATGTATTAAAGATTCAGTAAAGAGAATTGTCTATATACATCTAAGGAATAAAGTGGTAAGCGGTATCCCATACGCTGAGTTCTTCCAAGCTTTCTTAAGATATAAAGGATGAACTTGTGGAGTTATGTTCGGAGAGACTAAGAGCTATCTCTCATAAGTGAGTTGTGTTATAAGCATCGAGACGAGCGAATCATTTTCAGAATGATATCCTAAGGAATTAAGAGTAATATCTCTTGTGATCCATTTCAAGGATGAAGTGAATAAGGATATTGGATACAGGTGGTAAGATTGGTGTTGAGGCAGGACCCTCATTGGCTTAATGCAAGTTTCGAGGTCGAAACTTCTTTTAAGGGGGAGGTGATGTGATACCCCGTATTTCTGTAAGGTTATTTTGGGAATTTTGGGGATTTTCCCAAACACCCGTTTTGTACGTCGGATTTAATTCAGGAAGTTTGAGACATTCTGTAATGTGCTCAATATCTGTAATATTTTTCTAAGTGAAATAAAATACAGACGACGTACTTTGGATCTTGATACTCGTTCGTGTACGATTATTTTTATCCCGGGTTAAGACGTTATCGTCCAAAGAGCCAATTGGTCAAAGATGACCTGGCGGCGCCCGCCGCAGTTATGACGGTGACCGATGTTCGTGGCTCGAGGCAGTCGTCCCTTCTTCGTCTAGCTGGGCACCAGGGCTAGGAACGGCGACCGCCGCCGGAGAAGCAGCGACCGCCGCAAGAGGCCCGTCAAAGCGATGACCTCTTGCCGACAGCGGTGACCGCCGCCCTAGTTGCAGGCGTAGCCCTGTGGTCGCCGGCAAGCGTCTGACGACGTCGATTTAGCCCCTCCACGTCTCCATGTAGCCATCATGGTGTTTCCTGGAGCTTGGGATATAAATTGGAAGGTTTGGGGATCAGATGGAGTATCAAAAACAAGCTCAAATCCTCTCAAATTCTTCTCGCCGGAGTTGTGTGCCTCGCCGGAGTTTGGAAGTGATCGCCGGTGCCCCTTTTTGGTGTGTTTCCAGCTGCTTAAGGAAGCCTTGGAGGCCCTCAGACACCTAGAATCCAAAGCAAGGCAAAAGGAGGTGGAATCGTTCGCCAATTGGAATTTGTGTGCCAGATCTGTTCCTGTGTCGAGCCCGGAATCCCGTCGTCGTTAGGCTTCGTTCAAACTCTGCGGATTAAGGCAAGTGGCAGTTCGCTCTTGCTCATCGTTCCATATTTACATTAATTATCAGTTAGTTATCTGATAATTAATTTGGGATGATTATTGTGTTTGTCTGGAAATGGTTTTATAAACTGTTTTGGAGAACTGTAATAATGATATTATAATAGGTTGTATATCTATTAGAACAACGCAATTATATGTGATAATTACCTTGATGGTATTGTTGTGAATTTAATCTTAATGCTAGAATAACTTGTGGATTAATAGGAAAGCTAATCCAAGTAAGGATTAGCCGTTTCTATTATCTCTATGTTTAAGTCGTTTGCCTGGATGGCTTTAATGTGAATAATTGTTGTGTTAGACTGTTTAATTAGCACAAGTGTTCGTAGGAACGCTAATCCAAGTAAGAATTAGTCGTTTCTTTATAACGTAATATTCCTCGAAATAATTCCGAATAATAATTTAAGGGTCATGACCTATGCTTCCTATCCACCTTTAAGGATCTGAAGTGTTTAAGCGCCTTGCTAGCGCAATTGAGTGAACATAATTGTCACCCTGTGTATTAAGCACCTAGCTAGTGCAATTGGGGTGGACGTAACTGTCACCCTGTAAATTAAAGTGTAAGCATTGTGGCAGTGTAATCTGGGTGAACGTAAGGTCACCCTGTGTAATAATAACTTCCGTTGTTCTCGGAATAATATTAAGCCTCGTGTGTGTGTGTGTGTGTGTGTTTGTGTGTTGTTTTAGTTTGGGTCGACATAATGGTCACCCTGAGATTTAAAGCGTTGTAGCCGCTCTTAATAATATTAATGTATTTCAGTGGCGTGTGTTTTATAATTAAATAAGATAAAGTGCCCGAGTGCACAAGATTAATATACCTTTGGCGAGTAGTGCAGCTAAGTAAATAGTGCAACTAGGAAAACTCGTCTCGACTTTTGATCAGAGTACGTTCTCTTTCCAATCTGGATTCGCTGTACGCTTTGAGGTTGGTCGTGAACCGAAACATCTAGTCAGTTTTTAAATCTTGTGTGTGATCCTTTAAACGTTCTAGATTTGTCATATTTCCTTAAGACTCAATTCCTTTGGAGTCTTCTTTCGAATCGATTTCTGTGAAGATTAAGTCTTCCAGAATCTTCTCTTGTGCATACCTCTTGTTGTTATTCAGTAGAAGTATGAAGGTTGATTATCGTTATCGGTTATTATTCGAGAAACGATGAGTCTAACCTAATACAACTACTTCGAACCTTTTGCTTTGTACCCTTGTATAGTCTTTCATTAGACTGACCCACGAACATTGTTCTCCGCATGTGGGCTGGTGTCATCCGTTCGATTCGGCACATCAGATAGAGTGTAGATGAGAAGACTAGAAGGACTATGGAGTCGACGGTGGTTTTTCGATGTTTTAATAATTATCTTTTAATCAGGTTGAGATCTTTTGGGCAATGTATTTTATAAAGACTTCCGCTGTAACTTATTTACTCTGTTATTTGTTTATCAAGACTTCCGCTGTATTTGTTTAAACTCTGTGTTTGTCCTATTTGGGATTGGGATGTAATCCCGGGACTCATGTTTTATATGAATAAGGTTATCATTTTGTATCATTGTATTTCATGATTTGTATTTAAACGGTAAAGCCTTGGGTAATCTCGGTAAGGAACACTAAGGTCACTGGCGGTAATACATTTCCAAATGGGTTAAGATTTGGGGGTGTTACAGCACACCCTCTAACTTGTTGACGGTATCATACCAAACCTTGTTGTTGTCATTCAAGTTAGAAATCATGTCATTTTTTTCCTCATGTTTTTCAATAAAATGAGAAACCGCAACACCAAGTTCTATGATAAGAGTTATGAGATGTTCTTTAGACTTGGTTTTGAGTTTAGCAAAAATATCATCATCACTTACCTCATCAGCATGTAGACCATCATCAGCCATCAAGCAGGCATTTTTGGAGTTAGGTTCGGGTTTTTTATCAGAATCGGAGTCTCCCCATGTTACAACCATATATTTCTCTTCTCGTACGATAGGTTTACCAACTTTATTTTTCAAAGAAGTTGTTTGCAAAGTGTCCTTTATTCTTAAAATGATAACAAAAAATATCTTTAATATCTCTATTTTGTTTAGAATACTTACCTTGTCTTTTGTTGTGAGTCCACAACCACTTCATGTCTCTTGTTATAAGGCCAATGTCTTCGTCAATGTCATAAATGTCTCTTCGTCAGGGCACATGTGTTTCCTTTGACTTGTGCAAAAACATCAACTTTGGACGAAAGAGTACCAGTACCTTTGTCAGACTTACCAACCACGTAGCCAAGTAAGAAACATAGACTCAGAAAAAGTATAAGGAAATTTTCTTTCTCTCTTTGTACCTTGGATTCAATATGCTCATCTATTTGGGCCTTTTTCTTTTTCTCCTCATCGACTCTATAATTAAGGTTCACATACTCATTTGATTCTAAGCAAGTATCATAAACTATTGAAGAAGAAGAAGATGGCACACCCTCTAACTTGTTGACGGTATCATACCAAACCTTGTTGTTGTCATTCATGTTAGAAATCATGTCATTTTTTCCCTCATGTTTTTCAATAAAATGAGATACCGCAACACCAAGTTCTATAATAAGAGTTATGAGATGTTCTTTAGACTTGGTTTTGAGTTTAGCAAAAATATCATCATCACTTACCTCATCAGCAGGTAGACCATCATCAGCCATCAAGCAGGCATTTTTGGAGTTAGGTTCGGGTTCTTCATCAGAATCGGAGTCTCCCCATGTTGTAACCATATATTTCTCTTCTCGTACGATAGGTTCACCAACTTTATTTTTCAAAGAAGTTGTTTGCAAAGTGTCCTTTATTCTTAAAATGATAACAAACAATATCTTTAATATCTCTATTTTGTTCAGAATACTTACCTTGTCCTTTGTTGTGAGTCCACAACCACTTCATGTCTCTTGTTACAAGGCCAATGTCTTCGTCAGTGTCATAAATGTCTTTGTCATCCTGTTCCTAGACGAAAGTGCTTTTGACTTTGAGAGCAATGCTATGACCCTTCTCAGAATCTCTTCTAGCAATCGCGTGTTGTAGTACACTACCATTACTCTACAGCCTTTCCTATAAGATCTTCTAAAGTGATAGTCTTTATGTTTTGTTAAGCTTACAATGCCATGAAAATTGTATCCTACTTTGAATAAAGACCTTTAAGAAAGTAGTGAGCGACCTTCCAATCTGATAACTTTTCTCCAAGAAATTCAAGTTAGCTCACCAGCCCTTGGAAACGAGAATGAAAGTCACTGATGGACTCATTCTTTCCTTGCGAGATAGACTCATACTCCTTGAGAAAATCAAGGATTTTGTTCTTCTTAACATCGTTTCCTTGGTGAAGTCTTTTTAGTGCATACATGATTTCCTTGGCAGAAGAGTATGCAAGGACTTTCTTCAAGTCGGAGGATTGTAGAGCCATATGCAAGATCTTTTTTGTTCTGCATTTTTTCTCGAGAATCTTATAGTCACATCGTAGTATTCAGACCCCACCTTGTTCTTACCTTCACCATTAAGAGTACATTTAGGACCCAACTTAATGATTTTCCATACTTGATCATTCAGAGAACAAACATGAGTCTAAGTTTGCTATGCCCACCAATCATACTTGTCAGCCATTAGAATTGGTGGCTTTCAGAACAAGTCATTGATCGAAGTGCTTCATCTAGTAATCTTTTCATGCAAATTAAGAACAAAAATCTAGAGCTTTACTCTGATACCAATTGTTGGATCATTATTGTCCAGATTTTGATGGTTCTGGACCTTTAGAAAGTATTATTAAGCATAAAGTCAATGACGTGAACATAAGTTCTTAGAGTGGAAATCCTATGTAACCATATAGTTATTCACGAAAAAACCAATACCAAGCTTCTCATTTGAAGGATTTAGAATGAGTATACTTTTCTTATTGATATCTTGATAGATTACAACGATGGCTTGGACTCTTACACTAGATTTCCCACCTAGTTTAGATCTCTTCCACCATTGGAGCTTTTTTGACTCGCAATGACAAGACACTTGAACTATCCTTCTCACAATCGCCTTCACCGGTTGATCTCAAATTGCTTGATGCCTATCACAAGTGGAATCCCTCCCCTTTTATAGTAGTCTCACAATAACTAGCTTAAAGATATGTTATTTACTTGTTAGATATATCTTCTTTGCATGGAAAATAATCTATCTTTAAGCTTACAAACCCTAGTTTCCATAAATAACATAAGGAAACATATCACACGCTTCCCTAGATTAATTTCTTAAAGTAGCTTATCTAGTTTCCTTCCTTGAAAGCTTAGATCTTGTTCTTTATTCTTTACCAAGACATCACCAAAGATGTTCCTTTTCCTTCTTTGCTAATATTCAGAGGAGTATTCATTATACCGATCATTGTGTTGATCTCGATCACCTTCGACTTTTTGTTCTACTTTTTGAGCATCTTCAACCTCTAAGAACTCATTTTGTGAAGGTCATATCCATATACTTGAAACACTCAACAAACTATCATCATATAGGTTCGTAACCATCAAAAGAAGGAATCCAACACTTAGCCATTACATTAAAAAGTGAACAATTTTGTTACTTGAGATGTGAATTGTAGTTAGTTCCATTTTGGGTTTGGGTCGTTTTGCATTTGGGCCATTTCGTTTTCGGGTACATTTTAGGTTCGAGTATGTTTATGGGTTGGCCCGAGTTCATATCCATTTCGAGTTCAAGAAGTTTTGGATTTGTTTTATATTGGGTTGGGTCGATTAGGATTTCGGTTTGTGCATTTCGATCAGGTTCAGTTCGAACGAGTCAAGTCGGTCCATTCGGGTCGTGTCGATTTTTGGCATCTCTATATGTTGGGTATAAAAAATCATACACAATGTAAAATAATATGATGCACTTGCACAATAATATGTATGTACATCCAATTCAAAATTAATGCATATTTGAATCTATTTCCTTAAAAAAAGCATATTCATTTAAAAAATAATGCACAATCATGCCAAAACTTAATCACATTCTCCCTAAAACTAATGCACATATAAACAAAAAAATGCACTATATTCAGTGAATATGATACATGAAGTTAAAAATCACACAGATCTAGTAAAACAAATGAGTAAATCGAATGCACATCCAATTCAATCCTATTGCACCTCTAGTAAAAAAAAATGATGAACATCCTTATAAGAAAATCACTACAAATTTTTATCTTGACGTGGTATATATATATATATACATGTGCAGTGGCGGAACCAAAAAATTCCGGTAGGGGGATGCAAGAATTTCAAGTAGTTTGGGACCCTCTATTTTATTTGAGGTCTTTTGAAACTCGATTCACCAACGTTTTAATCAATATTTAAATACTTGTTTGGATCATATGAACACTCTATTTTAAATTCATGATATATTAATCAAAATAATGATATTTGTTATTATTATTAATATAAATAATTCAAACAAAATTAATACATCATATATGCAACTAACTAATCAACCAAAAAATCTTCAAGACAAAAAAGTCAACCAACATTCAAGAATAACATATGAAACAAAACAATTATGGTTTTTAACCAAAGATAGCCGTTTTCTTAAAGAACCGGTGTTCAATATGCCATAAGACAACAGTTTTTATGAAATAATTGTTGTCCCATTAGCAAATTTTACAAAAAATTAATGGCTCGCGAGAGCGAAACTGGGGAAAAAATGTTTGAGTTACCCTTAGGGTGGACTACCCTCAATGAGTTGGCTATTAAAATGTATTTATTGTGGTGACATGGTAAAAAGTTAAATTGTATGTTTTATTTATTGTTGGAGAAATAAAGTGCCTACCCGTTACCGATACTGATGGCTATGATTATCTTACTGATGGGAGGAAGATATCCGTTACCGATACTGATGGGAGGAAGATACCCGTTACCGATACTGATGGCTATGATTATCTTGGCATTCCAAAGGGAGAGGTTGAGATTGACTTACCTAAATCACTCACAAATGAGGAGGTTCTGCAGAGACTGAAGGATGATTTTAAGGGGAAGGATATCAGGAATTTGACGGCCACCGACATCTTGAAGAAAATGAAACAGTATGATGGAGGGATTTGGTTTAAGAGATATTTCATTCTGTTGTTTGTCAACACAATTGTTGAATCTTATTCCAGTGGGAAAATAAACCTGAAGATTCTTCAATTACTAGACAATGTTGATGAAATAAGGAACTTCAATTGGAGCTCTTTCTTGTACAAGGCACTTATCAATTGCTCTGTTGTATGGGCAAATAAACAACAAAAGACTTTCAATGACAGCTTGCTTCTACTACAGGTAAATATTCCCATTTTGGTGTTTTGATAACTGCATGAGTTAATGTGTGTAGATGCATGACTGAAAAGAGTGTTGGTGCATCACTTAGTGTGTGTTAGTGCATGAGTAATTATGTGTGTAGGTGCAAGGGTTAAGAGTGTGTAGATGCATGAGCCTATTTGTATATGTGCATGACTGAAAATGAATTGGTGCATGAGACAGTGTTTATAGGTGCATAAGCTTATACACGTTGGTGTATACGTGAATTTGCTCCTGGATGCATGATAGAATATATTTGTGTCCATGAGTCAGAGAATATGAGTGCATGAGTAAGTGTTTCTAGGTGCATGACTTAGTTTGTGATGGTGCATGAGTAACTATATGTCTATGTGCCTTGGTCTGTGTATGTAGGTGCTAGAGTTAGTAGTGTGTAGATGCATGAGCCTATTTGTACGGGTGCATGGCTTAAAATGGATTGGTGCATGAGTAAGTGTTTATATGTGCATAATCTAATGAGTGCATAAGTAAATTTGTTTCTAGATGCATGAATATATCTGTGTGCATGAGTCAGAGAATATGAGTGCATTAGTAAGGGCCACTGAGTGCATGAGTCAATCATTATCTAGTAATATGTGTTTGCTTTACAAGTATTCTATGACTAATTTCTTTTTGAATTATGTTTTCCAGTTGATTTACGTGGACATACTGAAGTGGAAAGGTCTAAATGTCCAGAGAAAATTCCTGATAATCAGGAACTGGACCACCAGGATGTTGAAGGATAGGGAGGATCAGGAGATCCTGCATGGTGGTTTCGGGAATGGATTTCTGCTGGGTAGACCAACCTTCACTGACCATGTAGAGGCAAGCGCGAGCAGGGAGGTGAATGAAGCTGAAGAAGCAGAGCTTGAAGTTCCAACTCAACCGGCAAATGTCGTTGAAATAGACGAGCAGATGAAGGCTTTTATGGAGGAATACTTAAAAGAGATAGAAGGCATGGCTCGCAGTGTACGAGCTGTTTTAATGAAGAAGAAGCAAATCCCGCCACAGCTGAAGAGAAACAGTGTCTTGCAGACAGTCAACAACCAGGCTAAAAAAATTATCAATGTAAAGCTTACCTCAACGATTGAAGATGAGGTGTTTGAGGAACAAGCAACCCAAGACACTGAGTTCTGGGATTTAGCTGTGAAATGTATGGAGGAGGTTGAGAAAACAATTACTGAACATAAAGAACACAGCATGAACATGTTTATTCTCGGATTTTTAGAACTTATTCATACAATCACAAAAGAAAATGCTGAGAATGATGTGCAAGAAGAAGAGGTTGAGAATGTTGTCAACATGGAGGATGATGAAGAAGTGGTGGTTTCTGACAAGGTCATTGCTGGAGAAGTGGCTGGGGAAGACGTTGTTGAGAAGGACGTTGGTGGAGAAGTGGTTGTGGAGGATTTTGTTGAGAAGCACAAGGAGGGTAAGGACAAGGACAACAAAGAAAGAGATACAGAGCAGGCATAAAATAGGGGGGTAAGTGACTCTACGAAATTATTTGGTACATGATTCTCCATGAATGACATTAAGCTTTAGTGTATGATACTGATGCTTTTTCTTTATTATTGCAGATGGGTCCAAAAATCCCTAGTTTTGACTTGGGCCTATCACCAATACAGGTAAATCGCCTTTAAAATTATTATTGAGGATGGTGTAGATGCATGAGCCTATTTATATAGGTGCATGACTGAAAATTGATTGGTGCATGAGTAAGTGTTTATAGGTGCATAAGCTAATGAACGTTGGTGTATAAGTAAATTTGGTCCTAGATGCATGAATATATCTGTGTGCATGAGTCAGAGAATATGAGTGCATTATTAAAGGCCACTGAGTGCATGAGTAAATATGTTTTTAGGTTACATGTAATATAGTTAACACAAATACCATTTTTTGAAGGTGGAATTAGAACACCAATTGGAGGCTGTTGCTGTGAAGGAAGTTGTTGACAAGGAAAAGGATAACAAAAGTGAAAGAGACACAGAGGAGACGGAGAAGGATGCCGTTGCTGACAAGGACAAGGAGGCTGACAAGGAAGTTGCTGACAAGGAGGCTGGAGAGAGTGTACAACAACATGATGTAGATCAAGAGAAAGAGAGCGAGAAGGATCACGTTGCTGATAAGGAAGTTGCTGACAAGGAAGGGATAGGGACAGACAAAGGGATGGAAGAAATTGTAGCTCAAGAGCACAAGGATGATGCTGAAGATATTGTAAAACGAAAGACTGTGGGTGCATGAGTCAATGAACATTAGTGCATGAATGAATAATTATTGGTGCATCAATGAATCCATGAGTTAATGAATATTTGTTAATAAATGTGAGTGCATGAATGAATGCTTTTTGGTGCATCTGTTAATAACTTTTTGTGTGTGTATGTGTTGTAGGAGAACATCACCAAGCAAAAAGTGCAAGATGATAATGTAAATAAGCAACCAAAAAAGGTATAAAAAAGGTATACATTGTCTAACTAAGTGGTATCGATTTAAAAAAATTTCCTAATTAAAAAACTTGTGAATGTGGGATTTGTCAGGTGAAATTTGTGTGCAGTTCTGATCTAAAAGGTATAGCTGAAGCTACACCAGCAGATAAAAGGAACATTTTTCCTTCTGAAAACACAATTTCGCCATTTAAAGAGAGAGAAGTAAATATTTCAGAAAGAACAACAGCCGATGAGAGGATCATTTACAATTGGATAACTGTTGAAGAAGGAGGGGAAAAGTAAGTACATATTTAATTATATGAATTTGGTTATAACATTTAATAACATGTAGCTAGTTTACGAAATGATTTTTTTTTTTGTAGTGAAGATGTTTTCCGAATGGAAGATACCACTCTTAAGAAAAAAGACTTGATTACATTGGCTGAAAATGTTCAAGTAGACAGTCTGTTAATTGATGCTTTTACGATCATGTTAAATAAAAATGAAACATATAGGGGTCGTATGTCACCGTTGAGATTCTTTCTACCGTCAATAGCTATGGTAAGTCACAGTTTTGCAACAATATTATGTTAATTGGTGCTCTAATTTATTAATTTCCATTTTTTTGTATTCGCAGACTTTTGCTTGTGAGGACACATTATACACAATGGAGGAGAAATCTAGCCTATTCACAGATACAGTGCTAGGAACATTTGCTGCTGTTAAGGGTTTTAAGAACAAAAACTACACAATTAAAAATGTTGATGTGGTAATTATCTTACACTCAGCTTTTACTGGTGCATGATTATGTTTATCAAACTGCATGAGGTTTTTATTATTGGTGCATGAGTTAGTAGGTTAAAGTTCATGAGTGATTGTGTGATTGTATGTTGGTGCATGAGACAGTGTTTTGTATGTTGGTGCATGAGTATGTTTATCAAACTGCATGAGGTTTTTATTATTGGTGCATGAGTTAGTAGCTTAAAGTTCATGAGTGATTGTGTGATTGTACGTTGGTGCATGAGATAGTGTTTTGTATGTTGGTGCATGAGACAATGCTCAAAAGTGCATGGACCAAATGCTTGTAGGTGCATGAAGTATTGTTTTTAGCCAAATGGTAAGATTTTATTGAAGGTTGGGAAAAAGGCCCAACGTCCTATTTACATACACTAATACACAAGGCAAACGACAAACAACTAAAGAAAACACAACAACAAACATGCAACACAACAAGCAAACAGAAAAAGCAAGCAAGAACAACAGCAAAACAAGCAAACCAGAAACCAGCAACAAAAACCAAACAACACAACCGAGACAAAACAAAAAGGCAAGCTAAAAACAATAAGACCGAAAGCAAAAAGTTCAGAGTCCAAGCCTCCTTCTCATTGCACGACCTCTTCTCCCATTCATAGGCAGCTTGATCTGAATTCTGAGCTTGCAAGTCTTGATGATATCAGCAGCCACTGCACCCACATTCACAGTCTTTCCATTAAAAATAACATCATTCCTAAGTTTCCAAGTGAAGTAGATGATAGCCATGAAAGACATCAGCTTAGTTAGGAAAATGTTGTTGTTTCTTTTGTCACAAGTAGAGAACCAATTCCACCAAGAAAGAAGGTCTTGTTTCCTGACTTGAATCCCTTGCCATGCCAGCACAACATCGGTAACATTTATAACAACAGGGCAATCAAACCAAAGATGGATTTCATCTTCAGAATTACCCAGGCAGAGAGCACACCTCAGATTAGCCACCATGCCCCATCTATGTAGTTTAGCAGCAGTAGGTAGTCTCCTTAATGTGGCAAGCCAGCATATAAAACTCCATTTCCTAGCCTATATACCCTTTTAAATCACCTTACACCAGGGAATGCTGTGCTCTCTGGGCGTCAATACAGAATACAGTCTAGCTGAGTTCATCATCCCATTATTCCTTGTAATAATAGGGTGATCTAGAGGGTATTGTAAATGCTTGATCTGATCTCTAATCTTCATGAGATTCCTCCAAAGCCACGAGCAAGTTGAAGGAAGATTTACAGTCCAAAGGTCTCTACCCTTGGTAATATTTTGCTTGACCCAATTGGTCCATAAATTGTCTCTTCCTCTGTGCAGATCAAACACCAATCTGGCCAGCAGTGTTTTATTCCATGACAGAAGTTCCTTGAAGTTAAGACCACCACTATCATAATCCTGGCAGACTCTATTCCAAGCCACTAAATTCCTACCACAACCAAGGTTCCCATACCACAAATAAGATCTGCACAGGCTCTCAATTCTTCTTATTACCTTCTTAGGGATGAGAATAATTTGCATCCAAAAGGAAAGGACCCCTTCTAATACTGCTCTGATCACTTGAGCTCTCCCTGCATAGGATATGTTTCTTGCACTTCTACTCAGTAAAACCTGTTTCAATCTATCATAAAGAGGCCTATATTCATCAGCTTTAAGTTTCTTAGAATGAAGAGGGATTCCAAGATACTTAACTGGGAAACAGCCCTGAGCAAATCCAAGGAAGTCTGCACACTCCTGCCTTCTCTCTGCATTTAATCCTCCAAAGAAAACTTTAGACTTCAAATTATTAGCAATTAAGCCAGACTCATGAGCAAACTCAACAAGGCAATCCTTGATAATCCTCAGAGAGTACATATTTGGTTTGCAAAAAATCATGAGGTCATCAGCAAAGGCAATACTGACCAACTTGAGCTGCTTGCATTTAGGGTGATAGCCAAAGCCTCTAGCTTGGCTAGCCTTAGTCAGTTTCCTAGCAAACATCTCCATAATCAGAACAAAAAGAAAGGGGATAGAGGGTCACCTTGTCTCAATCCTCTACCACCTTTAAAAAATCCTTTGGCTTCCCCATTGATCATAATAGAGTAGGAAGGGGTAGTGACACATTCCATAATCCATCCAATGAGTTGCCTGGTGAAGTTCAGATAGATAAGAGCATCATGGAGATACTTCCAACTCACACAATCATAAGCTTTCTGAAGGTCAATTTGCATCAAGCATCTTGGTGATATATCCCTACTATCATAGCCTCTGATGATCTCCTGTGCCACTGCAATATTATGGGCAATAGATCGCCCAAGAACAAATGCACCTTGGTTGATAGAAACAATGCTGTCTAAGTAAGGCCTCATCCTTCCAACAAGGATTTTGGAGATAATTTTCAGTATTGTATTACAACACGAGATAGGCCTGAAATCTTTAATCAGAAAAGGGTTATCAACCTTAGGAATAAGGCTAACAAAGGTAGCATTAGTTTCTCTGAGAAGTCTGCCTCTACTAAAGAAATCCTGGATAGCAGCTATAACATCAAGCCCCACTATCTCCCAACCATTTTTGAAGAAGAAACTGCCAAAACCATCTGGGCCAGGGGATTTCAGATTTCCAATATCAAAAGTAGCCTTCCTAATCTCATCTCCTCTAGGCAGTAAGCAAAGGCTAGCATGCTGATTGTTCTCAATTTTGGCTCCATTATAAGCATCAAAGTTTGCATTTATTGTCATCACTTCAGAGCCAAAAAGGTTAATATAGAAGTTCAGAATTTCAGTTTCAATAGCTGAATCAGTATCAATTACCTGACCTGAAGCATCTTTTAATGTGAAAATGCTGCATTTAGCTTTCCTTACTTTGATTCCATTGTAAAAAATAGGAGAAGTTTCGTCCCCTAACTTGATCCAATCCACCTTAGCTCTCTGTGCAATAAAACTCTGCAGTTGATTCATCCTCAATGTAAGATTATCTTTAGCCTCAGTAACTTCCTTCTGTTTGGTGACACAACTGAAATCAGACTGCAGCTCATCATTTTCCTTCTTTAATTTTTCAACACAATCTTCCACCATCAATTCAAGGTGCCTGAAACGACCTTTCTGCCAACTCTTCAAAGCTACCTTAGTTCTTTTCAATTTAGTAGCCAACACAAATTGAGGATTACCATTTAAAGTTCCATGCCAAGCTTGTCCAATCAGATCTAAGTAATCATATTCCTCAGTCCATAAATTCCTGAATTTGAAGGGAATTCTTTTGAACCCAGGGTTAGGATTAGCAAGAAGAATAGCTGGAGAGTGATCAGAGATGCTTGGGTCAGCAAAAAAGACTCTGGAATTGGGAAAGCAGTTGTCCCAAATTTGGTTAGTGAGCACTCTATCGAGCTTACAAGCAATCCTGTCACGACCATCTTGTTGATTGCTCCATGTATACTGTACTCCAGAAAATATGTGATCCCTAAGTTGAGATTGATAAAAAACCTGAACCAGCTCTTCAGTGCATTGGAAAGTATTTCCTCTGAAAGACAACTTCTCTGCAAAATGAAGCAAACAATTGAAGTCACCTAAGATAGCCCAGGGATCACCAACCCCTTTAGCAATATTAATTAGCTCATTCCACAGAGAGACTCTTCCCATTTTAGCATTAAAAGCATAGACAAATGTGACTAATAAGACAGTTTGACCATCTCTGCTACTCACTTTGCAATGAATCATCTGAGGAGAAGAGATAAGAGGAATCACACTAAGCATCATAGGGTCCCAAGTAATCCACATCCTACCTCTGAGATTCAAGGAGCTATTAGTAATATACTTCCAGTTCTTCATCAAAAGATTAGAGAAAAGCACTTCCTTCTCAGCAGGAATTTTTGTTTCAAGCAACCCTACCAGATTGAGCTTATTCTTGTGAATAAAGTCTCTCACAAAGTGAGTTCTAGGGGAAGAACAACATCCCCTAGTATTCCAGCTGCCAATATTCAATTCAATCATTTCTGCTGTGGAGATGAGCTGCTACAACTCATGCTAGGAATAGTTAGTTTCCTGTTTACCTGGTCATCAGTTATCACAGTTGCTTGGTTAGTTAGATCCTGTAAAACAGCATTCTTGTAAGATTTAGGCTCATTGTTGCAATCATTTTCATCAAGCCTTCTATGCTGTGTCTTAGACTTAGTCATATCTCTCTCCAGGTCAACAACATTAGATCCAGTCAAAGCTCCTCTGCAATTATTCTCATCCTGCAAACTTTGCTGATCTAAAGTAGTCCTTTCCTCAGTTAATCGTTGAGTAGAAGAGGAGATCCCTGAGCTGCACTTATTCTCAACAGGCATCCCCTTCTGATTTTTAGCCACCCACTCAAACTTCTTGTCACTAACATCCTTTTTATTCTCTTTAGTTTTCTGATTATATTTCTGTTTATTAGCTTCACAGATTCCAGTGGAATGTCCAAAGACACCACAGCAAGAGCATGTCCACGGCAACCATTCATACCAGATTCGAAGAGTATAAACTGTACCATCAGGCCCTTTGAGCTTGATCACTGGTTTCATCGTATCCTTCACACTGACTAGAATCAGGAGACGAGCATATGAGATATTGTTCTTTGTTGCCGTAAACTGATCCATACAAATTGGAATGCCTATCATGCTGCCAATGATGCTAAGCATTCTACCTGAGCATAGAAGAGGATCAATATCTCGTAATTGGATCCATGCCGGGACTTTCTCAAACGAAGACCAAGCAATGGGAGTCCCTGATTCCCATTCCATCAGCGCCAGTGGTGTAGAATCTTGGATTAGCCAGGGCCCCTGGTCTATCACCCAATCCAGGTGTTCTTTGTTCTGGAATCTAAAGATCCAAATACCATTCCTACGGACTTCGAATTCTAGATGAGCAAATTCCCAATTTTGCTTCACAAATTCTCCCATAGCCTCAGCCGTAACATTCGGACCAATAATACCTCCAATCAGAGTAAATCTCCATTTCGTCACTTCTGATTGAACATCGCTTAGTTGAAATTCATACAAGTCTTTATTAGGAACGTCTATGATATCCAGTTTGAACCCTAGGTGCTTCGATCTAACTTTCGGAACATCAGAAGTAGGAATCGCAGACAAATTGTTATGAGGAGCAATACTGTGAATCTCCATAATTGAATCCTCCTCTTGAATGTCGTTACCGATCTCTTCAACCTGAATCGAATTCGCTTTAGGCGTAGTCGAAGGATTGTTTTGGACATTCAATCGATTCAATCCGATCTGGACACGCTGGGTCTTCTTTGCTACCGGAATTCCAATTCTTCCTTGCTTAATAGCCTGTCTAGTTGTCACGCCCCCTCCCGGAGCAGCCGGAGGAGCCATCGGCGACGGATCTGCCATGGTCGTTGAAGACGTGGTGGATGAAGTATTGTTTGTAGAGTGCATGAACTACTGTTTCTGGGTGAATCAGTGAGTTAATTTGAAGGAATAATTGTGAGTGCATGAGGGGGTGGATATATGTGCATGATAACTGCATTAATGTGCATGAGTAAGTCCATGTTGTTATTAGATAACTTACAATCTGTTTTTCTTTTACTTGTACAATTCTTTTGCCCAATTATTAACCATGGGCATTACTATTTGATTGCAATAAATGTCAAGAACCCAAGTTTTCATATCATAGACAACTCATCAAATGGGAGCAATGACAAGTATGGAAAAGTACCATCTACTCTGGTGAGTAGACATTGAGTATAATGATTTTATAAAAATTAAAGGTTTTGATATACATAAATGTGATAGAATTTAACCGCTTTATTTGTGCAGAGACATATGATGGTCAGTTTCTTCATGAATAATGATATGGAAGCCAAAGCTAAAGCAATTGAAGACATTGCAAATGTCCCATGTGAAAGGCTGCAAATGAAATGGAGGGATGCAAAAAACAAAGTTGACTGTGGGGTCTTTCTACTAAGACACATGGATACATATATGGGCAATGGACTGTCAAGCTGGAATTCTAAAATGAATACGGGAGACAAACGCCAGTTGGCAAAGCTTAGGATCAAGTATTGTTATGCCCTCCTAACCAGCGAGTTTAATGAAAGGAAGGCCAGAGTTGAACAAATTATTCAAGAGAAAAAAGCTGGAAATGTAGCAGTTGTGCGTGGGAAAAAGAATGTTTCAATGTAATTTGGCTAATCTAGTGAACAGTTTAGGTAATGGTTGTAGGAATTTGGTTTGGATGTTTTCAGGAAACAGTAGGTATTTGTAAGTATATGAGTTTTTGTGGAAAGAAACAGTAGGTATTTGTTTGTTTGAATGTTTCTCATTGAAAGATCAATGCTCATTCAAGCGTTGCAACAAAGTGCATGAGTCATTGTTTGTTGGTGCATGAGTTATTATTTGTTGGAACTTGGAACAAAATTAGTGATTTTGTATTGGTGCATGGGTAGTATGTGGAAAGTGCATGAGTTATTATGTGTTGGTGCATGAGTTGATTTGTAAAAAGTGCATGAGTTAATGTGTTGGAACTTGGAATAGAATAGTGATTTTGGTGCATGAGTAGTATGTGGAAAGTGCATGAGTCATTGTTTGTTGGTGCATGAGTTGATTTGTAAAAGTGCATAACTTAATATGTGTTGGAACATGGAACATAATTAGTGATTTTGGTGCATGAGTAGTATGTGGAAAGTGCATGAGTCATTGTTTGTTGGTGCATGTCCTAATATGTAAAAGTGCATGAATTAATTGATGTTGTACCAGAATTACAAAGTCAGGGCTATTACAAAAAGCACCATAAACTACACCAAAACAAACCATTGATGTTGTACCAGAATTACAAAGTCAGGGCTATTACAAAAGCACCATAAACTACACCATAAACTACCCCGTTTTTAGTTTGTACAAACTAAAAAACGGATCCGGGGGGAAGAAGAGAGGGGCTATTACAAAAGCAACAAGAAAACTAAAAGTCATAGCCGACGCCACGAACACGGCGAGGGGGGAAGCCCGGCGGAGGCGGCATCTCAACGTAAACTAACACAGAACCAGCACCCCTTCCCAAGCGAGCAACACGAGCGACGTCAAAAGTGGTCCTGATCTCGCGAAGGCGACGACCACGGCCTTCAGGGTAAGGGAAGTAGAACAACTCCCCCCCGGATATCCTCCATCTCGAAAAGTCGGAAAATCTAGGCACAAAAAGTGTAGAAATCGAGCCTCCTCGCCCCTTCTCCAACTTCTCCCAGATCCAAGTGTCGCAAAGAACCACCGTCGTAGCAATGGACGGAAACAAACCGCCGATCTCCCCGCTGGCATACTATTCTCCCCCCATAATGGACCAAGAGATTGAGATGCACCATGATAGCAAAAAACAAGAGTAAGAAGCGAAAGAAAGATAAGGGAGCAAAAATGGGGAAGATGAAGTTATCGGAAGTCGAACCGAAGAGGGAGGAGTATTTAAAGAGGAGCAAAATGGAGGGAAGTCGAACCGACACATCTGACAGTTTCTCATTTCTCTCTCTCATACCTCTCTCTCTCCTTACCCCTCCCTCTTTCCTTTCGAAAAAGAAAATAAATAAATCTGTAGTATGTTGGTGCATGAGTTAATATGTAAAAGTGCACGAGTTGATATGTGGAGAGTGCATGAGTCATTGTTTGTTGGTGCATGAGTTGATATGTAAAAGTGCATGAGTTATTATGTGTTGGAACATGGAACAAAATTAGTGATTTTGGTGCATGAGTCACTGTATTTTGGTGCTTGAGTGAGTATATATAAGTGCATTTCTTAATATTTGAATACATATAAAATTTGAAACACTTAATTAACATATTGAGGACAAGTCGTGAATTAGTGAAAAGTGCATGAGTCATTGTATTTTGGTGCATGAGTGAGTATACATAAGTGCATTTCTTAATATCTGAATACATATAAAATTTGAAAACACCTAATTAACATATTGAGGACAAGTCGTGATGTTATGTCCCGACCTTTTACAAAGAGTACATAATCTTGTCTTCTTCCTGGAATTTTCGATTCCAACCTCTTGGTTGCTTCTAATGCGCATCTTCATGAACTTGTTCTTTGCCATTTCGGGAGGATGGACATTCACTTGATCCGGTAACGGGCCTACAAATTTCTCAAACTTATAGTTGCTAGTTGATGTTGAGGCAGAAGGATCAACTACTTGTGACCTTGTGAGTGCAACCTTTTGTTCCTTTAAAATAGCTAAAAAGTCTTTCAATTTGTCCATGTCATCACCAACAATGTCGACACAAGAGTACATTTCTGTCATCACTTTAGCCAACAACCTCTTCTTTTCATCAATTTGAGCACTCACATCATACACTGCACCATCCACTTCAAAAATTGGTTGTAGAATCGTTTTCTTCGTCCATCGAGTGTTGATGAGGGTAGGAGGCAAGACAGTTGCATGAGTATTCTTTAAACCAAAGAAAATATGTCGGCAAGGAAAGCCCAGAGTGAGTAAATTATTACAAGAACAATGATACTCATTACTTGCAACCAGTTTCTGAACAACACAGATTCTGCCAAATTCGTCTTCAATCTTAAAGTGATGGATATCAGCATCTTTTTTCAGTTCATCAAGACTGCAATGATACGTACCACTAACAAACGCCTCTTGGACATCATAAAATGCATTGATAGTGTAAATAGCTGCTAGGTTCTTTTCAAACTGGTAAGGCGTCTTCATCCGTGGAGTGCAGGTAGCGGAATCCATATCACACTTCTTCTGATTATGCCGTTGCGATTCAATTGCACTGCTATACTGCATCATGAACACCACTAGGCTTGATTGAGACCCTATGAAATTTCCAAAAAAACTGTTTTGACTCTAAGACCTTGATGTCGTCCTCAGTAGGGACGACATTCTCACATCATGAAAAAATGCAGGGATCCAATAATGCCGTAGTTCAAACATTACTCCTAGCCACTCATGCCCTTGGAAACCAAATTCTTCAAGAACCGAGAACCACTCATTTTCAAACTCAATTGGAGTGAGTTCGTCACTCCAAACAATCTTCTTGAACTTCTTTTGGAACGAATCAATGATAGAAGGATTTGTATTTGGAGGGAACTTAACCTTGTTAGCAACCTTCATCATTATATGCCACATGCACAACCGGTGGACAGAATGAGTAAACACTCGTTCAACATCAGCCTTGACAGATGCAACTTGATCAGTTATAATGACATGAGGTTTATGGCCCATCGCCTTCTTGAAATTCTCAAATAACCACACATAAGACTCAATGTCTTCATGCAAAAGCAAAGCAGCAACAAATATAATAGACCTCTTATGATTGCCCACTCCAGTAAATGGTATGAACACCATATTATATCTGCAATATGGGGTGCAAGAGTTTGAGCATGTTAGTGCATGAGTGAATCAGTAAAGGTGCATGAGTGACTGACTATATGTGCATGAGTTACTAGGTATAGGTGCATGAGTTACTCATTATAAGTGCATGCATTACTCATTATAAGTGCATGAGTTGATGAGTATAGGTGCATGAGTTACTCATTATAAGTGCATGAGTTACTCAAGGTACATGGGAAAACCATTTGAAAAACATAAATCAGATTACATAAGTAAATGCATGAAAATAAAATTACCTAATCAATTGGTATATAGCATCAGCCGACACTACATCACCG
The DNA here is from genome assembly GCA_027886185.1 of Rheum nobile. NCBI lineage: Eukaryota > Viridiplantae > Streptophyta > Magnoliopsida > Caryophyllales > Polygonaceae > Rheum > Rheum nobile. The sequence goes on from WOAB01000127.1 coordinate 1,120,110, forward strand.
AAATAAGAGAAACTCTTCCGATTGATAGGATCACACCAAAACAAACGGCATAGCTGGCCCTCCTTGTTTACGTCATAGTCAAGGTAATATGCATTACAACATTCTTTCTTCTTCAAAAAGTCATTGATGACCATTTGAGCGTCACTGCCTTCCATGTATGAGTTCAAACCCCTCATAAAGTTTTTGAAGTCAACAACAGTGGCGCCTACGTTAGCATATGAACCCACTAGATTCTTGTACACTTTGTAACTCTTAGTGACACCAATATTGGATTTAATACAGTTCATCATAATTTCTTGATGAAATGGAGTCACTTGCATGTTCCCTTTTGAGAAAACCATATGAGACAACTCCAACATAGCATGTGTATGACCATACTCCAATTTTGTAACACAGTAACCATCATTACCTTTGTACTTGAGCCAACACTTAGCTTCACAGCCACATCTATTAGATATTCTCCTCCTTTTCACAACATCTCCATCTGTCGCGACAGCCTGGTTGAACTCAGAATATGGAGATACAACTTTGTATCCTTCTCTGTTACAACAAAGGTGCTTCCAAATAACAGTCGGCGGTACATCCTTGTTTTTCTCGGTAGAACAAACACGAACAATAAAACCACATGCCGCTGCATAAGCTTCGTAAAAGGCGATAGCGTCATTATGAGTTGGGAAAAGCTGCCCAAGATACGGCTTCAATGCATCATTGCACTCAGGAATAATATATTCAGCGGTAATGCTTGGGGAAACAGATATAATATTATGCTTCATTTGATGTTCATCTCCTAACAAAAGAAAGAATGGAATTAATAATAGAGCATGAGCTAATAAGTGCATGACTGACTGGACGAAAGTGCATGGCCCAATGAATAAAGGTGCATGAAAGAGTGAATAAAGGTGCATGACTGAAGGGAAGCAAGTGCATGAAAGAGTAAAATTAATAATAGAGCATGAGCTTATAAGTGTATGACTGACGGGAAGAAAGTGCATGACCCAATGAATAAAGGTGCATAAACCAATGGAGTAAAGTGCATGAGCTTATAAGTGCATGACTGACTGGAAGAATGTGCATGACCCAATGAATAAAGGTGCATGAAAAAATGGAGTAAAGTGCATGAGGTAGTTAGTTCTATGCATTAGTCACACAATCAACAATGGTTAGGTTATGTGCATCACTGACTGAGATAAAGTGCATGGAATAAAGAAAAAAGGTGCATGCACCAGTTGACAAAATGCATAACCTAGTAAGAAAGTGCATGAGACACTGAATTTAGTGAATTTTAAATCTGATTAAATTGCAATACCTAAAATTCAACCAAGCACATACCTAAATCCCAAAAACTGAGAAATTCAACCAAGCACATACCTAAAATTCAACCAAGCACGTACCTAAATCCCAAAACCAGAGAAATTCTGTTGAAACGCACATACCTAAATGCCTAAATACCTAAACAATAAACAAATCAACAACAAATTACAGATCTGTACCTGAATCAGTAGAGGGAGTAACCATGTCGACTAAGAACGACAAGAATAAAACGAAAACAACAAACACGAAGAAGAGAAAGCACACCGGCGGCAAGACGGAAACGATCGGCCGATAGAACGATCGAATGGATTAGTTTGTGGAGAGAACAATTAGTTTTATCACGAAGAAGAACAAGTTACCACGAAGAAGAGAGTGAACAAGGAAAAACGAACCAGCGAGCAGCCTCAAATCTGTTTTATCGAGCGAGCGAACGAGCGAACAGGGAAAAAATCGAACGAAAAGAGAAAAGAACGAACGAACGAACGGCTGCGATTAGATGAAGAAGGAAAAGAACGAACGGCTGCGATTCATCCTCATTCCTATCCTAATAACCCATCCTCACGTGATCTTTTATGCAAACATACATTATCAAAATAAGTCTAAGATTTAATAGACATGATGAGCAAAAACAAAATTTAAATGCGAAGAGATTTAGTTTCTGTTGTAATTCATTTTTCTAATTTCCTAATTTTACCTAAAAATTTCAAATAATAATGGAATAATATATTCAATCACAATCATATAACTAATATCCAACGGTTAGAAATCGAATCCTAATTCACTATTGACCAATAACAATATTTTTTCCTTTTCAAAATTGTATCTTCTGTTCTCCTTCCAGAAGTCCATTAACGTGTTGCTGTAATTCAATTTCTTCTATTTACGAACCCCCCATCAACCGACAATCTATGTTCGTTCCTCTGACAGAAGTAGATAGCTCCTCCCACCGCCGCTCTTCGCACCTTCCACCGGCGTTGCTCGCTCCTCTCGCCAACGTTGATAGCTCCGCCCACCTTCACACCTCCCACCGGCGTTGCTCGAAACTACGACCATCGTTTAGACAATCCGGCCACCTCTCGAAAAAAATTGCCCACCTGCCGAAATTATAATCCGGCCAACATTAGCTCTCGGCTAATCTGTTTTTGAAAAAAGAATTATAAGATGTGTTCAAAGAGGAAGGAGATACATAGTTTCAAAATTAATCTCCACTCCACCATTTATTGTGGGATTTGTACGTGGGAAAGAATAACTCTTCAAATTTATCTCCCAGCCACCATTTACATTGGAAAAGAAGACTTTCCCTGACCACAATTTCCTAGACTAGTAAACCTTTTTACTTTTTTGCAGCTATCAAATTATATAACAAATATTTCTTTTCACAAGGAAATACCAGCTCCCACAATACTTAAATGATTTGGCATATTATTGATGACATGGCATGGTGGGTAGCCTACCCTAAGGGTAAAACAATCAGGCCCCGAAGCGGGGACGACCAACCCGCCCTCCTGCTAGTTCCGCCAGTGTATGTACGCATCATCTTTGGTATAAATGAGCATCATAAATGTAAAGGCAACGATAGAGCCTTGGTGTCAATGTCGGAGACCGATGCATCAACACCGATGACATGCAACAGTATGATGATATAACCTCAAATCATATATATATAAACGAATGGGACGACTCACGTGAGAACCATTATCTAGAACAGAGCCAAGAATGCAAAGGAGTTAGCGCTAACACACACACATGTTCCTAGTGAGCATGAATGCTCACCAAATTTGGACGTATCTGTTCATCATAGAATAAAAGCGATGATCATTACCTTTCAACTAAAAATACAAAATTCGATAGTATTTTTATACTTGTGTTTGTGTTTTCTAAACTTTCAAATCTTATAAATCTGACCATTAATGTTCATTGCATGTTTATATGACACAAATTGATAATCTTTGATATGAAATCAAGTATAAAGTAAGTAAAAACAGGTTTTTTCTTGGATTTGTTTTGTGAAACACATATAGGCATAAAGTGAAGAACATATATGCCAAAAAAAATGATGCACATATATCCATGAAAAGTGATAAACACAAGCGTAAGAGTGGAGAGCATGTACGAAAAAGTTGATGCACATACATGCATAAAAATGTTGAATATCTAGGCATAAAGGTAATTAACATATGGGCATAGAAGTGGTGAACATCTATGCATAGGAGTGATGAACATCTAAGACATATTCATAACGAAAAGGGATGAACGTATGGGAGAAAAGCACTGAACATGCATGCATAAAAAATTGATGAATATTTAGGTACAAAAGTGGTGAGCATCTAAGTAGGGCTGGGCATAAAAAACCGAAACTGAAAATTGAACCGAAAAACCGCTCATTTTCTAGGTTAACTGTACCGAAAAAACAATATTTTCAGTTTCAATTAATCGACCGATAATACGAGCGGTCAATTGGTTCGGTCATGGTTTATAGATTTTTTTCGATTAACCAAAAAACTGAGAGTATATTATATATGTTTTTAGAAAGAATACACTCAAGCTTAGATGGGCTGGTGGTAGGTATGATCGTCCGATTTTCCATGAGGAAGTAGTTGGCGGTCCACACAGAACCAACTCCGGCTCGTCTCTCCCAGAGGCCACTCTCCTCATTCCCCGCCGGCTGCCTCCGGTCACGTCAAACGCCGTTCGATCCCGAGCTCCGACCTGAAAAAAAAGAGGGGCCCGAGGGTGGCCTCGGGCTTGCCACTCCGACGCTCAAGTCAGTGCTCAACTCACAAATGGGGAGTAAAGAAGAGTAGTGCTAAGGGTACAATGGAGCAACAATGGCAGAGAGTGAGAGTTTCGATTTTTAGCCGATGGGGTGGGAGAGAGAGACTAACCAGAGAGAGGGTCGAGAATCCCATTTCCAGCCACAGTCTCCCCCTTATATACATGAGGTCAGAAATCTCTTTTTTCGCGCAGCCGGCGCATGCCGAGAGGAGGGCTTTCGAGCCGTGTAGCCAGGCAGGCCGACAGAAGCTGGCTGGATAGATTAAGAAGAAGGCCTGCGGACCGCGTAGCTAGATCGAGTTGAGGAAGAGTTATCATGGTCATACTTCGAGTAGGGCCATATTGCTAAATGGGCCTTTCTTCTGTTTGGGCCATGCATTTGGGCTGGGCTAAATACGGCTCTCACACTGCCCCTCAAGCCACGCGGTCGAGGTCCTACCCGACCGGGGGGCTTGATATTCAAAGGAGCCGACTGGCTTGATATGGTCACGAACCTCCTCAACTGACCGTGAAGGAGGAGACTATTTTTCTTGCCATTATTGCAGGACAGGCGGTAGGCCCCACATGTCCCCTCTGGAAGGACGACTATAAAAAGGGCATCGTTGTTTCATTTCTTGCTCAGATCTCTCCTCCTTCTTTGCTCAGATTGTTCTAAATACTTGATCCAATACTTGCTTCCAACACTTGTTCTGCACGCTCGCTCAGAATGATTGCTTTTATACTTGCTCTGACACTTGTCTCTTTTCCTGCAGTTCCTCGCTTGTCTGGGTTTTCGGAACAAATGCTGATCCACTTGCTTCTTATCTTTCTCTTTGCAGATGGCTAGGCCATGCGGTGGTTGGAGGGAAGGGATCCCCTTTGAGCCAAGAGGATACCGTTACTTTGCGCCCGCAAATTGTAATGTCAAGTTATGCCGAAAGCAGCATGTGAAGTCTCTATGAATGTGGCTCTGAGCACTTGCGGGTCCTTGCCTCTGATTCTCCTCCTTAATCCCTCCTCCAGGAGGGACGGGAGTACCTCAGGTAGAGGTGCTTCAAGGAAGGTGGGATGTGGGTGGCGTTCCTCAGGACGCTCTTGGCTTTGGAGCGCCGCGACCGCCTGGACGAGAAGGAGAAATCTCCATCCGGTGCAGGGGATGTAGGGCGAAGTGGAGTAGGGGTCGTGAGGACAACATTTTGCTTCCCAACGAATGGAGGGGCCCTTGTTCGCCTTGCCGACTTCCAGGCCGTGGCGCATAGGGTAGTTGTGGCGCTTGAGGCCGCGAACAGGGGGTGCGTGCCGGTGGTGCCATGCGGCTGGGGAGGAGAAGATGCTCCTCGGAGACTCCCCAGTCAGAGGGAGTCAAGCTGGCCTTTTTCTCCTTCGCGGCGGGATCCCCTTGCATCTTTCCCTCCGCGGGTTTTGCCAGCTCTTCGAGTTGGGATGGAGCCGGAGGGGATATGAGTCATGTTCACGTTCGCCTCGAATCCCCAAGCTTGTAGCTTCTGCGGGGATTTTAGGTTCCGCGGCTTGCGAAGGCGCTCGCCTTACTTCTTATCCTCGTTCTCCTCTTTTGCTAGATTCTTTTTTGTACACTCGCGGCCGAAACGGGCTGGCTACTTGTAATCTCTCCTTGTAATCTTAATCGACATGAATAAAGAATAAGATTTTTTCCCATTTCTTGCTCCTTTGCTTATTGTTTGCTTTCTTTTGTTTGCGATTCTGATGTTTTTTTTTTTTGCGCTTTGTTAAGGGTTGCGGGCGGTGCTTGCGGACTTTGCAAATCTGTCTGGTGTGATATGACTTTGCTATGTGGTCTATTGTTGTTTTATTACCCGCGGACAGACCGATGGGTCCGAAAGGTTTCCCTTAACCCCTTTGATTTGTACTTGTCCATGTTTCGTCGTCCTTCTCATCGTTTGTGGGCAAGCTACCGGGTCTATGATGGCAGTTTGAACGTCGCCTGAACGGTTTTCAAAGCGGTTGATTTGTGACAGTTTCTCTGCCCGAGTAATCATAACCATCTAGTCAAATCGCCGGTATAAAATAGGGCTTCCAACTTCTTTCTGCCGTCTCACTACATTCCTTCTCCCGACTTCTTCTTTACTTAGCCATTGCCATTCCCTCCGTTTGAGCTTCTTCGTGGAAGGTACAGGGTGAACCAGGGCTTCTTGTCTTTAATTGGTAGGTAAGCAACCTTCTTTCACCTTTTCTTCCCTTCTTTTTTGCATTCTTTGCTAGTCGAGAAAAAACCCTCGCTTAGGGTGAAACGATCTTGTCTCTAGTGTTCCGCCGACATCGCCTTTTTTCCTCTAGCTTAACGGCGATTCCCTTTCCTCTTCATCCTAGTACCGGCGAGCTTGCCCGTGGCAGAGACTGGTTATCCTTTCCTCTCGCGCGTCTCCTTTCAAGCAAGCTTTGTTCTTTCCTCCTAAAATTCCCAATCTTCGAGAAGAGATGTCTTCGAATTCTGGCAACATATACGACCTTCTGATAGGGCCTGGTGGTCAGGGAGTCTTGATGGTCAGTGTGGCGCCCCCGAGGGTGGATCCTCAAGTAGTAGAGCCTCAAGTGGAGGAGCCCCAGGCGGCAGAGCCCCAAACGGCAGAGCCCTAGGCAGCGGAGCCCCAAGAGGCATAGCCCCAATCGGAGGCTGGACGGGGTACTGGCATTGGGTCCGACGCTCCTTTGGGGTCATCGTCGGATGATTCTGTTTCGGGCGGGTTTGGTCGGGAGCCCCGGTGGTAGGGTCGTTACTCCCATTCAATCCGAGAGGGTCAAATCGGCCCGACTCAAGGGGGACGATGATTTCAGGAAGTTTGCGTGCCAGCACGGCTATTGGTCCTCTTTGACCTATGCGGACCTCCAAGCAATCCGAGAAGAGTATGACTTTTCCCCCGGCGTCTCGCTTGCATTGCCTTTCCCCAGGGGACGTTCCCTATACGCATACCCGAACGCGGTGACGACTAACCTGGAGGCCTTGAAGGTCGGCTTGCGCTATCCGGTCTCTGGCTTAGTGATCGAGTTGTTGAGGGGCTTGGGGATCGCACTGATCCAGTTGCACCCAAACGCATGGAGGTGGATATTCGCCTTCTTAGTGAGGTGCCACGAGATGGGGGTTTGCCCTACCGTTTGGCAATTCGTCACTCTCTTCTCGGCCCAGACTTTCAAGCCCGACTACTTCACACTGAAGATGGAGGCCGATAGGAGGATGGTTCTCCTTTCCAAAGTCAAAGGCTGGGCGTCTAAGTGGTTCTTGGTCATGTGCGATGACGTTGAGAGCCTTGGTGTGACCAATATTCCCATGAAGGGGTCTAAGCTGAAGCGCTCAAATGCTCTACCCGCAAATGTTGGGAAAAAGTTTGCTGATCAAGTCGTGGGGCCTTCCAAGGAGTTGGTTAAGTGTACCGACTTCCTGACTTCCGAGAGGATGACTGCCGCGGGGCTACTAACTCCGTGGGGTAATCCTGATGGCCGGCGAAGGGGTATGAGCCCTAATGCTGCTCCACGACCCTAGTGATGGCTAGTCGCTGTGCCTCTTCTTCTTTCTTTTGGTGCTCTAATGCCTCTTGCTTTTCTTCTTTTTCGTTTTGCAGGTGTCAGGATAGACCCGGATGACTTTGAAAGAATCGGTGAGTCCGGCGACGGCTTCGGAGGGGTGCCCAGCCAACAGGTCGATCCAAGGGAGGGGTCGAGCTTTAGTCTGGGGTACGAGGAGGGAGCGGGTGACCATGTCACAGGGCCGGTATGGGCTGACGTGGAAGACCCACAGCTTCTGGCGAGCACCCGAGATAAGAATATTGCCGGGGGAGCCACGGGGCAAGTGCTAGCCGTCGGCTCATTATCACCACTTGCACAGATCGTGAACCTCAAGGATACTCGCCGGGGAAAGGGGAAGCCAATTCTTGCGGTCCGCCGGCCCCGACTTTGCCGATGGGTAGGTTACCGACTCTCCCCGTGCTTTCTGTCAACGAGGTGACTAATGTCCTCCAGACCCTGGTCGGCTTCCCGATGGGAGCAGCTTACGTGAGGGGACTATCTTTTACGAACGAGGGCATCGACTCAGTGCTGGATGCATTATTGCTGACGGTATGCTTCTTTCCCTTCCTTCTCTTTTCTTTTCTTGCCGGGTGGTGCATTGGGTGTTGCAGGGGTAATCGTCCCTCTTGTTTTTGGCTTTTTTTGCAGGCGGGGCTTATGCTCGGGAGGCGCAACTAGCGTGCCCAGGCATCGCGGGATGCTATGAGGCGAGTGGAGGAGCGAGCACATATCGCGGAGGAGCGGGCGCGGCAAGCCGAGGCAAAGGCTCACCAGGCCAGGCGAAGGGCCGAAGAAGCAGAGCAAGAGGTCACCATGCTCAACCATCAGCTTGTTGAGATCTCCGTGGAAGTAATGGCCATGAAAGCAGGAGCCTAGTCCGCCAATCGTCGGGCCGAGGAGGCTAGAAGGGAACTTTCTCACCTGGGCCAGGAGTGCTCTGGGCTTCTCTCGGAGGTCGAGAGCTTGAGGAGCACCGTTGCCAATTTCGCCGATCAAAGGCAAGCGACCCGGGATGAGGCAGTGAGCATATTCGCAAGGGGCCCGGGGCATAAGAGGAGGTGCATGCAATTCTCGCGTCCCTTGTATGAGGCCGGGGGGCAAGATGGTGTGAATCAGATGGCTCGTCACACTGTTGTGGCCCTCATTGTGTTCATCCCACGTGCGTAACCCATAAAGCCAAAATGGGTTGACCCTTTTAGACCTCTTCCTTATGGCCAGGTGGTGGACGATTACCCCGGTGTTGTGGAAGAATGGGGCATGTCTACTCTCTTTGAGGGATCGACATTGCCTGGGAGAGAAGATCGGGGCACGAAGAGGAAGAGTGACGAGCTTTCCTCGCCATCTGTCTTCCTAGGGAGCTCCCCGCATCAAGTTGTCGATCCCTCCGCGGTGGTAAGAGGGAACTCGCCGCTTCCCTTTGAGCTCATGCTCTCGGACCCGCCGAGTAATCAGGCCCGCAATGACGAGCATTTTGCTAAAATGATGGCTGATGCTTCAAAGGAAGGGCCCCCCCAAGGTGCCACGAACCCTGAGTTGTCGGGTGTTGATCACTGAGCTCTGGTCGTGTGGCTCTCCCGCTTGCTTCCTTCTCCCTCTTCTTTACCTTTTGCTAGTTCCTAGGCATATTTGATTAGACAGTTTCGAACAATTTTTTGTGGTTAATGAACATTTATTGCAGCCTTCGGGCTCCGGGCGGTTATGGCCAACTGCTTGCTATATATTAGCCTCTCTCATTTGTTTTTTGCTCACTTGCATCACTTGCGTACTTCTGCTTCTCTTCTCCGGCATTTTCTTGCTTGTTTTGCTCTCGTGTTTCTTTGCAGCTTGCAGTGGATGAACCATCCTCCCGGTTTTCCTTCCTTGTCGGGTCGTTATTCCGTGGACGATCCTCAAACTGTGGCGGTGAGGGTTTACTGGAGATGGCGCTTGGCTAGGCGTCGGGGATATTGGTGATGACTCCATGCCTACCCCCCTTATGACGAGAGACGAAGAGGACCTCTTTAGGGTGCATTCCGATGGGCCGATGACTAGGGCTCGTGCTAGAAGCATCGCCAGAGCAACTCAATCTCTAGTCACCCGCATGTGTACAAGCTTCGGGTCTGAGCCAAGTTGTTCGTGGGTCACTCTTTCGACCCTTGATTATTCGGGGGTTATCTGACGATTCAGCCCCGGGCCCGCTTACTATTTATAGCTTTTCTCTTCTATTTTAAGATGATGTAATGGATTGGGACTTGTTGTCTTAGGCCTAAGCCCATTAAGGTTTCCTAGTAAACCCTAGTTTTCCCTTGTTTTTCTATAAATACCCTTGAACTGTCACTGTAATCTTCAAGTTGAGTTTTGATAAACATAGTTAAGAGTGACTCCTAGTTTATCTTTCGGCTTCCCCCAAATCGGCTTAGCCAAGTTTGAAATCTCTAAGGAGCCATAACGTTGGCCTCCTTCCACCACCTCGGGTGTTCATCACGTTGAACCCCTCCACCCATCCGCCGCCAGGGTTTGATCGGCCAAACTCAAGAAGAGGAGACATAACGTTGTTTCCTCGAACAAGTTCACGAAGAACGAGTGCTTGCTTGAGAAGAACAACGATTCAAACCTAGGTCGGTCTTGCCTCACGGGGATTGATCACATCAATTGGTATCAGAGCCATTCCTTAAGCTAAGTTTCTTGTTCCGTTCGATGTTTAAATTTTGGCACTCAATCCCATTTCTACGTTTGTTCTTATCTCCATTGCTTCTGCCATTGATCTCTTCGTAAGGTCGGTGCATGCGTGATTCTTCACTTTGTGCCCTCCCATTACCGCTCATCTCCACTTGTGCGGTTCAAGCGTGATTCTTCATTGCTTGACCGTCCATTTACGAGGTCGGAAAGTAATATCCAAGAAAATTTACTTTTCCAAGATTCCCTCACGGGATTGATCGCATCAATTGGTATCAGAGCCATTCCTCAAGCTAAGTTTCTTCTCCCTTTCGATCTTTAAATTTTGGCACTTAATCCCATTTCTACGTTTGTTCTTATCTCCATTGCTTCCGTCATTGTTCTCTTCGTAAGGTTGGTGCATGCGTGATTCTTCACTTTGTGCCCGCCCATTACCGCTCACCTTCACTTGTGCGGTTCAAGCATGATTCTTCATTGTTTGACCATCCATTTACGAGGTCAGAAAGTAATTTCCAAGAAAATTTAATTTTCTAAGATTCCTGTGTCCCAAGTAGCATTTAGTTGATTCATGCAAGTAGATAACTTTGCATAAAGTTGTCTTGAATTATTCTTCACCTTTTAGATTTAATTTGATTGAAGTTGTGCTTGCTTTCTTCCTTTAATAGTTGCTTGTCTCTTCTCACCTCCAATCACACAACAACATTCAATTTGTGTGACTTCTTTCTTAAAAAAAAGATTTTGCGCCGTCTATTTCAATTAAAAAAGTCTTGCATTAACAAAAGCAAAAGGCTCGCCATAGACACAAATGGGTAAAGATCCCCCGCTTGGCGCAAGGTTTCCATTTCCTTCCCCTCCATTGTCTAAATTGCAACACGTGTAAAAGGTTTGAATTGTCTTGCTATCTTTCAAGAAGAATTACTTCTAACATGTGAAAATCATTATTAACGCTTTGTGCATCACGACGCTTGTGTGAATCATTGCTTGCTACTTCATTTGCTTCTAGCCTTACGTCAAGCCTAATCCGCCTCACGCTTGCCCAAATTTCTCGGCCCTTGAGTGCCAAATTTAGTTTTGTCGCTTGTGACAAGGACTTGGTTTGTCGTTAGGTTCTCTTGCCTTTGATTACTTTGATTCCAGTGTGTGCATGATCACAATAGGTTCGGTTTCCATGGATCCCACTGTTGTACATGACAATGCACCCGTCGACAACCAAAAGCAAGACACAAACCGTTCCCCGTCTGAGGGCACCGCAAGCCTCCATGCCCTCGTTGCTGAGTTATGTGCTGAAGTTGCCACCCTCTGTGCCGCCCAAGAGTCCAGACCTCCGATGGCCACGGGTCCGACACCACAACTTTTTGTGGACTCGGCCGTCGAGGCTCAAGCTAGAGAGGGAGCCGTCTTGTTCTGAGGCAAAGATCCCATGGCTTCTTCGACCTCGCATCCACCGGCACCGCCTCGCCCCTTGAGATCGCAAGTCGACAGCCACCCGGGGCGTGTCAACCCTCGTGATCGCCATGACCCCTGGGCGTCCTACTCCCGTCCGAGCCATTTCTTGGGACGTGACCCACCTGTTGATGACTACGACAAGGCTCCGAAGGATCTTCTTCTCTATGTGGATACTCGAGACCGGGCCAAGGTTACGGAGCGCTTTGCTAGGCGCTTTCCATCAGGTGGCCACAATAGCCACACGGCCTATGGTAGTGATTATCATGATTTTGAGGGCGACGACGAGGACTTGCAAGTTGCCTCCAATGAAAGGATGTACTACTCTTCGATCGGTGAGATCTTTGATAGTGATCATGATGATGATTGGCTTCCCCAGGCTCATCTCAGCCTTCGCGGTCAACGAGAGCACCGTGGACCTAGACCGGGCGATGACCCTGACTGGACACCAGAGGCGCGCCGTGGTCCCCCTCAACACCACCATGGCCCAAGAGATGAGTATGATTGGGGCCTGGATGAGCGCCCCGCTCGTGAGGCTCGGCCCCCCCGTCGCGGTCATGGGCCGCCACGAGACTGCGACCCGTCCATGAACCAGTTCCTAGATCGTCGTCACGAGATCAAGGTGAAGATTGAACACTTCGCCGAAGAGTAGGATGCATCCAAATTTCTTGAATGGAAACAAGCCACCGAGGATGTCTTTGACCATGGCAACTATGCCGAGGAAGAAAGACTTAAGGCATCTACTTTACACTTCACCGACAACGCTAGTGCTTGGTGGTTCCGACTCAAGCAAGAGCGTGCAAGGGGTTTCTTGCCCCGCATTCGTACATGGTCTCAACTCATCTATGTCATGACCAAGAAGTACGTCCTTGAAGACTATGCTGAGCATATGCGTCTTCAGATTGCCCTCTCCGAACAGGGAAACCGCACACCCCTTGAGTACTTTGCTGAGCTCGAGGATTTGTGCCACAAGGCCGGTGTTCACCATGACCACGGCCATGCGCACAACCTTCATGCGTGGGTTGAATGTTATCCAGGACCAACTCCGGATTCTCAACATTAAGGATATCCACACTTTCACCCACATGGCCATGGAGATCCACAACCAGATCCAACGACGGAAGAAGGCCACTTGGGCCCGCAATTCGGCTTCTAGGTTATGCCCCACCACAGCCGCGCCTCCCTCTGGGTCACCCCAGTCTTCGGTCCCCACTCGCCCCAATTACCCATCCAAGGCGCCCACCAATGCCGTGCCTCCTACTCGCGGCACCGCACCAACCGGTCGTCTTGGAGCCACCGGCAAGGAATGTGCCCATGATCGGGTTTGCTTCAAGTTCCAGGGCCGAGGACATGTTCAACTGGATTGTCAGAACAACAAAAAGGTACTCTTTACGGCTCAATCTAGTTATGAGTCCTTTGATGATGAGTTTGAGGCCAACGAGGCCGAGCACCATGTTGACGCCGCCTATGAGGCCGGCGATGAGGAGTATTTTTGTGGCGCTATTGATGAGGTTGACGGCACCCTTTTGAGCCTTGTCACCCGTCGTGTCCTAACCGCCAAGGAGGGCACCCTTTTGGACCAACGAGAAAATCTCTTTCATACTCGTTGTTTGGTCCAAACTTCCTCCTTGAGCGTCATCATTGATGGTGGGAGTTGTTGCAACATCGTGAAAGAGAAGGTGATCAAGCACCTCAATCTGGCTACCAGTCCGCATCCACAGCCGTATACCCTTCAGTGGATTTCCGAGGGAATGGGAAATGCTATGGTTCACCGCCAATGCCTCATCGAGTTCTCCATTGGCTACTACCAAGACAATGTGCTATGTGATGTGATTGCTATGGATGCCACCCACCTCATCTTGGGTCATCCTTGGAAATTTGACAAGAAGGCTCTCCATGATGGTTTTTTTAACACCTATGTGTTTATGCACAATTCGAAGAAGGTGAATCTCCTTCAGATGTCCCTGAAGGAGATTTTACAAGACCAAGTGGACCGCAACCGTGTAAAGGCACTCGAGAGTGCCAAGGGCAAGAGCCTTCCGAGCCGTGAAGCTGCTGCACCACAACGCCTAGGCCAGCCACCAACCAAGGCCAAGCCATCTCCGGCTCCTCTTTTTGGCCCCTCCCCAAGTGCCTCCTCATCTTCGGCCCCCATCAAGGGCTCTTGCGAGCCCCGACTCCTCATTGCCCGCCAACACCACATGACGCCCATCTTGCACGACCGTCGTCCGTGCTTTCTCCTGGTACTTAACCCTTGTTTTCTTGTCAATACTGATTTGTTAGAGTTACCCCCTGCGGTTGCTTTCTTGATGCAAGAATTTTCGGATGTTATGCTCGATGAGCTTCCCACTGGCTTGCCCCCGGTGCGCAAAATCGAGCACCAAATTGATTTTGTGTCGGGCGCTTCCTTGCCCAATCGGGCCCCGTATCGTGCTAGTCCCAAAGAGACTAAGGAGCTCCAACGTCAAGTTCAAGAGCTCATGGACAAGGGATATGTCTGTGAGAGCCTTAGTCCTTGTGTTGTGCCTGTGATCCTTGTGCCCAAGAAGGATGGCTCTTGGCGAATGTGTGTAGATTGTCGAGCCATCAACCAAATCACGGGCAAGTACCGCCACCCAATCCCTCGCCTTGATGACATGTTGGATGAGCTTCATGGCGCCACCTTGTTCTCTAAGATAGATCTTAAGAGTGACTACCACCAGATCTGCATGAAGGAGGGCGACGAGTGGAAGACGGCCTTCAAGACAAAGTACGACCTCTATGAGTGGCTCATGATGCCTTTCGGCCTCATTAATGCTCCAAGCACCTTCATTCTCCTCATGAATCAGGTTCTTCGGGCTTACTTGGGCAAGTTTATGGTCATCTACTTTGACGACATCCTGCTCTACAACAAGAATTTGGAAGAACATGTTAGCCATCTCAGGTCCATGCTTGAATGCTTCCGAAAGGAGAAATTATTTTCTAACCTTTCCAAATGCTCTTTTTGTGCCCCTTCTATTGTCTTTCTAGGTTTCATGGTGGGACGAGATGGCTTGCGCGTCGATGAAGAGAAGGTGTGCGCCATTCGAGAGTGGCCTCAACCAACAACGGCCACCATGGTCCGTTCTTTCTTTGGCTTGGTTGGGTTCTATCAGCGTTTTGTGTGGGATTTCAACACAATTGCCGCACCACTGCATGAGTTGACCAAGAAGGGAGCTACAGTGGAGTGGAGTGATGCGCACAAGGCGACATTTACCTAGCTTCGCGGTCTTGGTGCTTCCGCCACTTTCTTGCTTTTTTTTGTATTTGTCTGGCTCCGCGGTCTTGGTGCTTCCGCCACTTTCTTGTGTTGTGTTCTTGCTATCTTGTTTCTTTTCTTCAACTCACGTTGCCGTCAGTTATTGCATGGTTCTTCCGCTTTGCTCCCGCTTGCTTGGCATTGCTCTTGCTTTCTCCGCGGGCTTGGTCCTACATTTTATTGTTTTTGTTGCTTTAGTATTGCTTCTGCCCATTCTTGGGCTCGATGTTGCTTTGATATTGCCCAACATTGCTTTAATATTGCTCTCACCCCTCCCCGGGCTCAATGTTGCTTTGTACGGCTCAAACTTGCTTTAGTATTGCTCTCGCCTCTTCCTAGGCTCAATATTGCTTTTTATTGCTCAAACTTGCTTTAGTATTGCTCTCGTTCCTTCTCGGGCTCAATATTGCTTTGCATTGCTCAAACTTGCTTTAGTATTGCTCTCGCACTTTCTCGGGTTCAATATTGCTTTGTATCGCTCAAACTTAGTATTGCTCTCGCCCCTTCCAGGGCTCAATATTGCTTTGTATTGCTCAAACTTGCTTTAATATTGCCCCCGCCCCTTCTCGGGCTCAATATTGCTTTGTATTACTCAAACTTGCTTTAATTTTTCCCTCACCCCTTTCCGGGCTCAATGTTGCCTTAGTATTGCTTAACGTTGCTTTAACATTACTCTCGCCCCTTCCTGGGCTCAATGTTACTTTAGTATTGCTTTCGTCCTTTTTGGGCTCAATGTTGCTTTAGTATTGCTTTTGCCCCTTCTTGGACCCAATGTTTCCTTAGTATTGCTCAATATTACTTTCTTGATTCGCGCTTTTCAGTGCTCAATATCCGTGGGGATTTGATAAAAAAGGTCTAACAACTAACCGGCCTCGCCGGTGTTTACATTACACATGCCGCTAGGGCTTACATAGGTGTTGCTCTACTTCGGGTGCTTTAGTCATTCTCTTGCTCACGAGAAGTACTTCTTCAGACGCAAGACGTTCCATGTGTTTGGGACTAGGTTGTCGTCCTCTCTCTTCAACTTGTAGGATCCTTCAGCCACTTGGTATGAGATAATGTAAGGGCCTTTCCACCTTGGGTCTAGCTTCTCGCCTTCCATTCTCATGAGGACCAGATCCCCCTTTTGAAGCATCGGGGGAGGATTTTCTTGTTGCATTGCGCGGCAATTCTTCTCTTGTTCTCGGTTTCGCAGATCTCAGCCATTTCTTGCACCTCCTCCCTTAATTGTAGTTCCGCGGACATCCTCTCATTGCTGCACTCCTCGTCGTAATGAAAAATCCTCTCATAGAGAAAAAAGGTGCTCCACCAGGACAACTGCTTCAACTCCATACGCCAGGCAAAACAGGGTCTCGCCGGTTCCCTTCTTTGGTGTGGTTCGATTGGCCCAGAGGACGAGCAGGAGGATTTCTGCACATCGCCCTTGCGCTTTGTCTAGCCTTTTCTTTAAGCCGGCCAAAATCTGCCAGTTCGTGTTCTCTACCTGGCCGTCTATCTGTGGGTGAGCTACAAAGGTGAAGCGAAGGCGAATGCCCAGGTCATAGCAGAATGCCTTCAATTTCTCCGTGTTGATATGGGGCTCTCGGTCAATGATAATATCTTGTGGGAGTCCGAAGCGACAAATGACGTTAGCAAGAGAAATTTCTTCACCTTCTCGACTGTGGTAGTTGCCAAGGCCTCCGCCTCGATCCATTTGGTGTAATAATCAATGCCCACAAGGATGTATTGCAGTTGCCCAGGAGCGGTAGGAAAAGGGCCGAGGAGATCCACCCCCCACATGGCGAAAGGACATAAGGCGCTCAGTATCTTCATTTCTTGTTCGGGTTGTAGGATGGCGGGAGCGTGAACCTGGCAAGGATTGCATGACCGGGAGACCTCCATAGCATATTTCCTCATGGTTGGCCAAAAGTAACTGACGCATAGGGCTTTGTGGGTAAGGGTTCTCCACTCAGAATGGTTGCCGCATATACTATTGTGAATCTCCTCAGAGAGTTGACAGCCTTGCTCTAGCGAGACGCACTTGAGGCCTGATGAGGTATAGCCTTTTTTTGTATAGCCCACCTCCTTTCATGTAAAATCATGAGGCACGAACCTGCTATCTCCGCCTCTCGGCCTTGTCGGAAGGAAAAGCTCCATTCTGCAAAGTATTCCTTTAGGAGGGTCCTTCAATCAGGGATTTCGCTGATCGACATGACTTGCATTTGAATGGACGGGTGACTCTTGCTCTCCACGCGGGCTACACCAGTAGTGAAAACGGCTGGCCTAGAACCAAGCTTAGCAAGGGCGTCCGCCGCTGCGTTCTCGGACCTTGGGATGGAGTGTATTTCAAACTGGCGCAAAGCCTTGGTTAGCGTCTTTACTCTTTCACAATACTCGGGCAAAGTTCATGTTTTTGCCTCATAAATTCCTTGCACCTAGTTAACCACCACTTCGGAGTCACAGTAACAAGTCAGGCTCTGCGCCCCATTTACAAGGGCTAACTCAATTCCTATCAAGGGAACCTCATAATCTACTTCATTGTTTATGGCTTCGAATTCCAGGGCGAGTGCATACTCTATTGTTTCTCCTCCCGAAGATATGAGGACCAGGACAGATCCGCGGCCTCCCTCGTTCACCGCACCATCAGAAAAAAGTACCCAATAAGTCAACGCTCTTGTTGCGTCCACGATGGCCTCATCCCTAAAGCTCACCTCGACAAGGAAGTCGACAAGAGATTGTGCCTTGATAGCAGGGCGACTCTTGTACGAAATGTCGAACTCAGAGAGCTCAACCACCCACCTTGTCATCCTGCCCGAGAGGGTAGGTCGATGGAGTAGGTTCTGCAATGGGAAGTCAGAGAGGACCTGCACGGGATGACATTGGAAGTACGGCCTCAACTTACGAGCAGCTATGACTACAACGAGAGCCAGCTTTTCCACGTGTGAGTATCGTGTCCCCACAGGCAGCATGGTTTTGCTCACAAAGTAGACTGACACTCGTGCGTCCTTCATAATGATTGCGCTGACTGTGGTATCCCCCACAACGATACAGAGTTGGAGCTCTCCTCCGGGTGCGGGCGCTGCCAGGGTGGGTAATCGCTTCAAGTGGCTCTTCAAGTCCTCAAAGGCCGCCGTGCACTCTGGTGTCCACTCAAAGTTGTGAACCTTCCGAAGGGCTTTGAAGAAAGGGAGACTTCTCTCCGACAGGCGAGCACAAAATCTGCCCAAGTAGTTCAATGCGCCCAAGAAGCGTTGTACCTCTTTAACATTCTGCGGGGCGGTCATTGCCAAGATTGCCTCAACTCTCTCCGGGTTGACATCGATTCCTATGGTGCTAACCAAGAAACCTAAAAACTTGTCTTCTTGTACTCCAAAGACACACTTCTTGGGGTTCAGACTCATTCCATTGCTTCTTAGGGTGTTGAAGACTTCGCGGAGGTCGACCGCGTGCTCAGAAGCGTATCGACTCTTCACAACGATATCGTCCACATAGGCTTCCACCGTCTTGCCTCTCAGATCATGAAAAAAGCGATCTATGAGCCTCTGGAAAGTGGCCCTCGCGTTCCTAAGGCCGAAAGGCATCACGCGATAACAATAGGTTCCCGCCTCCGTGATGAAAGCCGTATGCTCCTCGTCTCGGGGATTCATCTTGATCTGGTTGTAACCGGAATATGCATTGAGGAAGCTCAGGGCCTCATGCCCTGTCGTGGAGTCTACCAGGCGGTCAATAGAGGGGAGCGGGTAGCTATCCTTGGGGCAAGCCTGGTTCAGGTTGGTAAAGTCCACGCACATTTGCCATTTACCGATGGATTTCTTTACCATGACTATATTGGTCAGCCAGGTCGGGTATTGAACCTCGCGGATGAATCCAGCCGATAGGAGCTTCAAAATCTCTTCGCGGGCTCCTACGGCCTTGTCGTTGGCCCGCTTTTGCTTTTTCTGCCTCACGGGCCTGGTCCCTTGGATGATGTTCAAGCTATGGGTCATCAACGCCTGGGGGATGCCGATCAGGTCTTTTGACGTCCATGCGAACACGTCCCTGGACTTCCCCAACATCTCCTCGATTTGCTCCTAGTCATTCACACCAAAGCGGGTTCCTAAGAATAGCCTCTCGTTTTCCTTGCCAAAAGGGATTATTGCCCTTGTCTCCTCGTTATCGACTATTGGGTGGACTTGCTCACGCACTTCCAAATCGGCTTGCTCTCAAACTCCTTCCGAGGACCCTACTTCCGACCCGAGCTCTTGAACTTGCAAGACTTGCTCCACGAGGCCCTTTCCTTTCAAAGTGGTTAAATAGCATGCCCGAATTTCTGCTTGCCGGCCTTTCAGTTCTCCTACATCTCCGCGGACTGGAAACTTTACCTTGAGGTGATATACTGATGCAACAGCCCAAAATTTGTTGAGGGACACTCGCTCTAGAATTGCATTATTTGCGGAGGGTATCCTCATGACCATAAAGTCTACCGACTCGGACTTGTACGGGCTTCCCTCATCCCCTAGGATGAGGTCTAGGGTGACAATGCTTGAGACGGCAACCCTCTCTCCTGAGAAACCGACTAATGAGCAGCCGGTGGGCCGGAGCTCTGCGGGCGGGATTGCTAGTTGCAGGAAGGAATCCCAGTATAGAATGTCGACAAAGATTCCCGTGTCGATTAGGATCTGTTTGACTAGCTTCGTCCTGAGCTAGGTGTGTATAACCAAGGGGTCTTAGTGAGGGGTTTCTATTGCCTTCGCATCTGCCTCTGTGAAGGAGAGCTAGTGCCCTACTGGCGAGTTGTTCACCACGTTAAGTACTGGCATCGTCGGGTGGTGCCTTCCTCCTCGCACGTACCTCCTCGTGGCCCTCATGCTTCCTCCCCAAGGACTTGCGCCGCCCGCGATCCTTCCTACGCACCCATCCGGGGGAGGGAAGTTGTCCGTCCACGGAGGGGGCGGGGGAGGTGGTCCTTGGTTTTTGCTAATTTCTCTACTCATTGCCCTCTAGCCTCTGGCGAAAAGAGACCCTAAGGGGGCTGACCCTTAGGGTCTCTTTTCGGGGACCCGTATCCCATACACTTGTGGTTATCATGCATCTTGGCTTGATGGTACGAGCAAAAATTCTAGGGGGCTGACCCTTGTTGGGGGGCTGCTTGAGATCTGGAGCGGTTGAGGAAGGGATTTTGCTGCTGAGGCGGCAGGTTCATCGACACCGTATGTATTGGAGCACGTTCGGGAGCTTTGCCCTTGTCAACGGCCGCGGCATGCCTCCTTTGTTCTCACGTGCCTTAGTACCTCCCTTTAGGCTCATTCTGAGATGCACTCTGGGGACAACGGTACAAACTAGCCATCTATTCGGCTCTAATGTGGGTGTTGGCCTTGTCCAGCAATTTAGAGTAGGTCGCATGCTCTTTCTTGGTGACCGAGAACTTAAAATTCGAGTTTGCTAGCCCCTGTATGAACGCAATCTTGGCCACCTTCTCGTCGAAATCGTACACTTGTATTAACCCAGCCGTGAACCTCTTCACGTATGAAGCTAGGCTCTCTGCTTCGTTCTGCTTTAGGGAAAATATTTCTTTCATTCCACGGCATCTCCTCCTCGAGCTACCGAAGTGTGTTAGAAATGACTCCTCCAGCTGGAGGGAAGCTGCCAATGCTCCCCGTCGGGAGTTTGATCATCCATGTGAGGACCGCTCCAGTAAGCGAGCTAGGGAACAACTTGCACATAGTTGGCCCGTCCGCCCGGCAGGACAACATCGCGTACTTGTATTTGGAAATGTGGTCTTGGGAATCTCCTTCGCTGACATACTCTCCCATGGTCGGAATCGCGCGAACATCAAGCTGAGGGATTGCCATCAGTACGTCGTTCGTGAAAGCGATCAGACGAAAGCACCACCAGAAAGTTAGATAGGAGCAATCCTGCGGAAGTGCTGAATGGACTATCATGACGTTACCCTCTCTTATAGGAGGGATCTTCAAGAGCCTCAACCATGATGTTGCCCCCGTACAAAAGGGATCTTCATTGAGCCACTAACACGACCATGACCAGACACTCAGGTATCACCCTAGTTCAGGTCCACAAATGCAGCGAAGAATTTGACACCCAAACTCGAAACAAACGGATCCGCAATAGATAAACAAGGTTGAAAATTGATGTGAAAATGGATCATCAATTAGTCTTGGTATTTCGTAATAGTGATTGTACTATTTTGTTAGAGAAGTCCAATATATGTTTATATTTGGTATGAGTAGTTGGTAAGAGATTTGGGTCCATTTTTGGTAAAGTTTTTATTGTTAGAACAAATAACAACTATACAAAAGAGTGGACCCAAATTCTTTTGAAGTAAATAGTGACAGTATTGTTTGGTGGTTGGAACATTTATTTTGGTTAATCTATAAATGAGGTTATTCTTCTGGTTTATGAGATGTCAATCAACAGTCAACACATGCAATTTAATTTGTGAATGGGTATATTACAATCTGAGGTTGTACAGTTTAATAAAATATGTCAAATTGGAGCTATTCAAGCTCAGTTGAGATTGTGCCAGATGAGAATAACAAGCCAGTTAAGGATTAGTCTGATGAAGGTAACAAGACTTGATAAGCTCATAAGGAATAGTACCAATTTTGAAGTTTAGAGATTCATTCCAAATATATTTAGGCCAAGGAGTGAGTCTCCAAAAGTGATAAGAAATGAGCACGAGTTATCTGAATATACCAATTTATTATAGTCCTGTAAAGTTTGGTAGTAAATACAAATGTCTTGCAAGAGAAGGTGAAAAAATACACCAAGAAATTCAGTAAAGAGTTGAATCGTATACTGGTGACTAATAGGGATTCCAAATGATAACAGGAAATTTGGTTATGTTCAATTGAGAGTGGTGTGCCCAAACTGAAGTCAGCGAAGGAGCATTCAAAATCCAGAGAAGACAAGTCATATTAGAAAAGAGTAGTAGTGTGTAGGGACGTTCATAGTACCTGCAAGAATGAGAAATCAAGAGCATATGGAGGCTAATCCTTATGTATAAGTGTATTGTAGTAAAATGAGGATTAGCAATGGATAAAAAACTAATAAGAGATGATGTTTGATCACTGCATTTACACCTGTATAGTTCATATATAGGCGGGTATAATATGTAGTTAAATGATCCCATAAAAGAGAGGCATTTGATCAAGTAAGGGATGAGTTGAAAAGACTTGTCAATAGAGCCCCAAACAGAGTAGCACAGCTTAGGCTCCAAGTTTTTAGAAGTAATGAGATTGTAGATAGTCTGTAAACTATCCATATACCTTTTGCAAGGGCATAATTTGATTGTGTACTGATAAATGTTTTTCCACCATAATTTGCACCAAGAAGAGAAAATTGTGGGTATCAAGCTTGTTACATGTAATAGGGTCGTATAACCACTCTTTAGCTAGATAAGGTATAAAGAATGGAGGTTAATCCAGCTGAGACAAAGCATGGTTATCCCTTAAAATATAATGGAGCTGATAGAAAGAAAGGTATACAAGCATTGCCTTCATTGATGAGTCATGACAATAACAGTAGAGGTCAAACCATCTATATAAGTTCATACAGAACATAAGTAGTTTAGATAGGTTGAGTTCATAGCACACTTTGGTATTTCTTTTATTATTATGGATCACAGAATCTTCAGTAATGAGGTTAGATCCCTTACTTTTGTTTTTAGCAATACCATCACCTACAGATGATGAGCTATTGGTTGTGTTGGTAACAACAGGAGGTGATACCAGTGTTACAATAATTAAATCCCATTTGAGGAAACAACACTGATAGTACAGTTCTTGTACAGGTAATGATACGAATCGAGGGGTCGACTCGTCTCGCGCACGGATCTAGATCGAGTAATTCACCGGGATCGCCAATGGGTTGTGTTTAGGATAGATTTGGGACAAGTAACAAGGGTGACGTTGAAGGCTTAAGGGAGGAGATAATCTCAACTGAGGCTTAAGCTTTAATTTCAACGTAATTAGAAATGAAGTACAAGGTGACTACTTGTAGCCAAAGAGCTCAGCCAAAACCCTAATGGGCTTGGGCCTTATTCTAACTAATGGGTCGGCCCTCTTAAGCATAAGAGGAGCGCACACCCGAAATAGAAAATGCATAAAAGGGGAAACATACTAAAACAAGCAATCGCTAATAATAAGGAAATATATAATAAACTATGGTAAGTCCTACTGCTCGTCTTGGTCGTAGTCTCGTTGGCTAAAGTAGTAACGACCACTCCAGGAACTCTCCTTCATATCCAGCAAAACGTCGACGACGCAAGGGGGTATCGGGCGGGCGCCAATCTGAGAGTCGACATGCCATGTCAAATTTTGGCTGATTTCTTTCTTCTTCTTTTTATCAGCCCACAACTTCTTCTTTTTTCTTTTTTTGTTGTAACAGCAGCAGCCTTTTTTTTTTTTTTTGTAACCCTAGGGCTGCTTGTGCAAGCAGCCACTCAACATATACGCAGCACAGCAGGGGCAGTGGCGGCGGCTGGGCGTGGCCGGCGGTGGGTCTGATGCCGGGAAGCCAGCGGTGGCGGGGTGGAGATGAAGGCGGCAGATCTGGTCGAGCGGGGGCAGAGTGGAGACGAAGGCGAAGTGAGGCCGACAGTGGCGACGCAGATCGCAGCACAACAGGGGCAGTGGCGGCGCCTGGGCGTGGCCGGCGGTGGGAAGCGAGCGGCCGGAGCGACGGCTGGAGGCCGCAGATCTGGCAGATTGGAGACGAAGAAGAGCGTCGTCAGGTCTGCTACTGTGAAGGCGGCGAGGCAGATCTGAGAATTCCTGGGCGTTGGTCCGACTTGAAAAAATTCGTTCTCCCTGCTCAGGAATCCAAATGCGAAGATTCCAATTCGAGGAGTTAGATCTACGAGTCTAGTTTGCCTCCTCAAAATTGCAGACCAAACTATTGAGTGAGCAGAAGGTTATGGCAATTCTCCTGAAGTGTCGCAGATCTGAGAAGACCGAGGGCGGCGCAGGAAGAATTCCTGGGCGTTGGTCCGTCTTATAAAAATTCGTTCTCCCTGCTCAGGAATCCAAATGCGATGATTCCAACTCGAGGAGTTAGATCTACGAGTCTAGTTTGCCTCCTCAAACTTTCAGACCAAAATATTGAGTGAGCAGAAGGTTATGGCAATTCTCCTGAGGTGTCGCAGATGGAGGTGTAGAGGACGAACTGGTTTGTTGTGGTGGAGATGGCGACTTGGGTGGCTCGATCGACTGGGCTCTGATACCAGTTGATACGAATCGAGGGGTCGACTCATCTCGCGCACGGATCTAGATCGAGCAATTCACCGGGATCGCCAATGGGTTGTGTTTGGGATAGATTTGGGACAAGTAACAAGGGTGACGTTGAAGGCTTAAGGGAGGAGATAATCTCAACTGAGGCTTAAGCTTTAATTTCAACGTAATTAGAAATGAAGTACAAGGTGACTACTTGTAGCCAAAGAGCTCAGCCAAAACCCTAATGGGCTTGGGCCTTATTCTAACTAATGGGTCGGCCCTCTTAAGCATAAGAGAAGCGCACACCCGAAATAGAAAATGCATAAAAGGGGAAACATACTAAAACAAGCAATCGCTAATAATAAGGAAATATATAATAAACTATGGTAAGTCCTACTCGAGGGAGGACGCCATGGTCTAGGTCGTCCTCGGCTCTTAGTGGACCATCTGATGGCGGGACAGGACCGCATCAGGTAATTCATGCTCTCAAGGTGTTACAAATTTTAATGGAGAGTCAAAATAAACATAAGCCATAACACTCCAGTGTTCATATTGGAAAGATTGGTCGCTATAGAGCCCAAAGACTCTCCTTTATGAGAAATCATTCCACAGATTGGAATAAGCTCAAACATATTGATCATGTTTTCGTTGTTCACTATTAATTTGGCTTGTGAAGCCATCAAGATAACAGATTCAACAGCATGTTTCAATTCTTTATTCTTAAAATTGGAAGAACACACTTGGGATTTAGAAGAGTTGTCATCCTGAAGATTGGAGAACGACTTTGCAGCACTAGGATTTGCACGCCTAGGATATGGACGGCGGTCCATTTTCAAAGGGAAAATGGACCGCCGTCCATACCGGATTGAATAATCACTTTTCTTCTTGAGGAAGAGGAAGGGGAGGTTCAACCAGAAATTTAAGAGGCGTTTTAGGGTTCCAATTTTTTGTTACGGGATCGAGAGATTAATCGCAAAAGGTCCCATTTTGTAGTCATAAACCGAGTGCGCACCGATGATGAGCCCATACAAGCCGATTAGAGCGGCACTAGGTAGAGAAGGTTGAAGGGAGATCTGGTTGATGGAGGGGCGGCACTTGGTAGGGGATATAGGAGGAAGAGAGCGTTTTGAGCTAGGGTTTTCCATTGAGGTCAACGCTGCTTTTTCTTTCCTGGCCTTCATTGTTAGGTAAAGAATTATGCTTGTAAAGTTGTAATCTTGAAGGTTTGTTTTCTTCCCTTTTTCTGTTCTTGTTGTAAAAAAGGGTAAAAATTGCAACATGATGACCTAGGATGAAGGTTGCACATTGCACATAAGGTATTTGATACGTGACAACTCCTTTCGCTATGATTGATATTTGGTCCCGTCTTGGAGACAAGATCTGGGTTTCTTTCGTCTTTCGCAACACAAACAAAGCTCAAATATCAAGGAAGGAAGAAGTAGATTGAAGGAAGAATACAAGAATTCAATTGCAAATACGAACAAGAGAAATCACAAATCTTTTGGGATGAGAAACACACAAGCACATATCCAGATGCTTGTGTCTTCAAATCTGTCCACTAAAGGAAGAAGAAACGCTAAAGTATGTTTCAGGGTTCTAACATGGAAGCCTTAGGGGCTAAAAGCGTAAATTGTCCACTTAAAATAACAAAGCCGCAACTAACTCAAAAAATGCAACGTACGAACAGTTGTGCAACTGAATACAAGGGCCGTGCGATCTTACTAAGCATTATGCACGGTCCATGCAATGTAGTGCACAAGCCGTGCACAGTTCCTGCACTCTCACTGTTTCTTACAGTGAGTCTCGCATGGGCCATGCATTTGGTGCATGGTCCGTGTCCTCTTCTAGGGTCACCAAAGTAACAAGCCATGGCTCCAGGGGCTCATCTATGGTGGTGGCCAAGCGTCGGATGAGTCTGGTCATCGCCTCCTTGATCTTCTTTGCCTGAGCCCTTATGATAGAACCTTGTGTGGGAACTCGAATCATATCCTCGATGTCCCTCGTACTCTCATAGTCATCGTCAGACGTGGGTCATCATTCTCCCCTTCTTGAACTTGAATCGTCCTTGATCCGTCATCAGAGTAGTCATCGGCAATGAAGGCGGAAAGGTCAACGAAATTGAAGGTGGAATGGACACCATAATCGTCGGGAAGCTCAAGGCGGTAAGTATTGTCCCCAATACGGTGGAGAAATCGGAATGGTACATCATCACAAGCATCCAGTTTGGACTTCCACTTGTTGGGGAACCGCTCCTTCCTCAAGTGCAACCACACCAAGTCGCCGGCTTCAAAAAAACAACTTCATCTTGCCCTTGTCTGCTTGGCGTTTAACTACTCAGCACGCCTCTCCAATTGCTAGGGGTGGGCATAAAATACCAAAACTGAAAAACCGTACTGAAAAACCAGCCATTTTTAGGTTAACCGACTGAAAATTAACCGAAGTTACTGCATAATTAACCGATCGAAAATTTATGGTATGGTAACGACTAGTTGTTTTTCTATATTTGGTTAGCCGAATAACCAATCATATAAATAATATATTTTTAGTAATGGAACAATCTAATTTAGTTGACATGGTTATAGTAGAGGTGTTTAGATACACATCGAACAAGTTGTATAATTTGTATTTGTAGCTATACACGTACACGAATAAGAATAAAGTTGAAGTTGTAGAACAACCATGTTCTAAATTATTATAGGATATCTAAAATTAGGTATGTTTTTGAATTAAATATGTGACTTAGTATACATAATAACTTATTTTTACTATTTCCATTTATTCATGTAAAATCATCATTTGTAGTATATACAAAAAAATGATTATTTAATTGTTTAAGTTGATATAATATTAATTTAGAGTCATTTGGTTTACCGATTAACCGTACTGAAATTCCGGTTAAACAGTGTGGTTAACCGAGATTAATAGTTCATTTCACATTTATAAAAACTACAAACCAAAATCTTGTTTAACCGATGATCGGATAACCGAAGTCCGATTAACCGATCGTGCCCACCTCTACCAATTGCACCGAAATACGCTCGTGAAGCGTTCTTACAAACTCAACCCGCTTAAATGCATCAAAGTGTTCATTCTCATTTATGGGCCAGAGCATGAGATCCATCACTGTATGGGGGTTGCGTCCCTAAACAACTAAAGGAGTCATCTTCGTTGCAGAGTGAACCAACCTGTTATAAGCAAACTCCACAAAGGGCAAACAATCCTTCCACTTTCGGAGGTTAGACTTAAGCATAGTACGAAGTAAAGTACCCAAAGTCCGATTAGCTACCTCCATTTGATCGTTAGTTTTAGGATGACATAGAAAAAAGCAACTTAGACCGCAAGGTCTTCCAAAAACAACTCAGAAACTTAGCATCACTGTCAGAAATAATAGTGCAAGGACCACCATGCAAATGCACCCTAACTACTTCACTAAAAAAAGGTCTTCTACATGCATTGCATCATCGGTCTTGTGACATGCTATGAAATGAGACACTTTAGAACCTTGTCAACAATAACAAAAAATTGAATCCTTCCCCTTCTTAGTCCAAGGAAATCCCACAATGATTTCCATCGAAATATCCTCCCATGGATCTGTAGGAATAGTAAGTGAAGTATATAATCCATGGGGGTTCAACCTAGACTTAGCTTTCAAACAAGGCACACAAGAATTTAAAAATGCATCACATAATGACTCATCTTTGGCCAAAAGAAATGTTATGGTAAAGCATGCAAAGTCTTAGTAGCCCCAAATTGGCCTCCAAGGCATTGCACTAACGTATAGATGAGCTAGGAGTACACAATTTTCCAGATTTGAACAAGTGGTCATCGTCAATATAAAAGTTGTTCAAGGCTCCTTAGTCAATTATGATATCCTTAAAGAACACATCAAGCACATAAAGCTCCTTAATCAAAGAAAAACCAAGTAACCTGGCATCCAATTGGTTAAAGAGAACATACCTACGAGAAAGGGTGTCAACTACCACATTTTCCTTTCCTTTTTATCTGTTTAACGATGTAAGGGAACGTCTCCATGAACTCTACCCATCTGGCATGTAGCCTGCTAAGCTTGCTTTTGCCCTTTAAGTACTTCAAATCCTCATGGTCGGAGTGGATGACGAACTCTTTGTGCCAAAGGTAATGTTCCCAAGTTCTCAAAACTTGAATAAGAGCATAGATCTCTTTATCATAAGTGGACAAGTGGGGTAGTTCAACTCGACACCACTGATCTTATGGCTAAAGTAAACAATTGGACGCCCCTCTTGGAGGAGGACACCTCCAATCACAATCCTGGAAGCGTCGCACTCCACCTCAAAGGTCTTGGTGAAGTCCGAAAGCTGGAGCAACGGGGCGCGACTAAGGCGATCCTTGAGGGCACAAAAACCGTCCTCATGGGACTGCTTCCAAATAAAAGAAGTTGTCTTCTTTGTATCAATCAACGGGACTGCAATGGAGCTGGACTTGTGCATAAAACGTCGATAGAACCCATCTAAATAGAGGAAAGAGCGCACCATTGTGGGAGTAGTAGGCACGGGCCACTCTTGTATGGCCTTGATCTTCTCTTCATCCACCTTGAGACCATCCTTGCAAACAACAAACCAAGGAAAATAGCAGATTCTGAACATAAAGTGCACTTAAAGTTTTGCTACATGTTCACTTAAAGTTTTTCTATAGACAAGGATATCATCAAAATAGACAACACCGTATTCCTAAGTCGGCCCTAAGAACATAATTCATGAGTCTCATAATGGTGCTAGGGGCATTGGTATGACCAAAAGGCGTCACTAACCACTCGTTAAGGCCATGCTTAGTTTTAAACGTTGTTTTCCATTCATCACCCTCTTTCATACAAATTTGATGGTAACCACTATTTAAATCTATCTTAGAGAATAGGGTAGAACCATGCAATTCATCCAACATATCGTCAAGTCTAGGAATAGGGTGGTGATACTTAACTGTGATCTGGTTGATCGCCCTGCAAGCAACACACATTCTCCACGTGCCATCCTTCTTGGGCACCAAAATGACCGGAACGGTGCATGGGCTAAGACTCTCACAAACTTAGCCTTTGTCCATCATCTCTTGGACTTGCCGTTGAAGTTCCTTGGTCTAATTTCAGCTTGTTCTATAAGTTGTGCAGTTTGGGAGGGTAGCGCCTGGAACAAAATCAATCTGATGCTCGATCCCTCGCATTAGGGGAAGTCCATCTGGCATGTCCTCGGGAAGCACATAAGAAAATTCCTGCAAAAGGGCTTGAATAGCCCAGGGTAAGTGCGTCACATCGCTCAAGGCTAAATAATAGTCTTTATAAACAAGAAGTAAACAAGAGTCTCCTCCATCAGTAGCTTGAGTAATGTCACGTCTGCGTGCAAGAAGGACTTGGTTCTCACACTTTCCTTAAAAAAGGATGGTTGGCTGCCTGAATGTGGACATTGGTGGCGTTGACGAACAGTTGGAAGCGGCGCGGGCTTCCAAGGCCCGAGCTTGGGCAATCTCAACCTATTCCTACAAAACTTGTTATGGGGTCATAGGAGCAAGTGTGACACTCTTACCTTGATAAATGAAAGAATAACAATTAATGTAACCATCATGTATGACATGATGATCATATTGCCAAGGTCCACCTAGAAGAATATGACAAGCCTCCATATAAGTAACATCACAAGTAACAATATAATGATAAGGACTCATGTTAAACTCTACGTCTACTTGCTTATTAACCCAAGTGTTACCTCGACCTTCACTTAACCACTGTAACTAGTAAGGCTGGCGGTGGGGCTTCATCTTCAACTTAAGGTGATTGACCACCTTCTCATCAATGATGTTGCAACAGCTGCCACCGCCAATTACGATGCTACAGTTAGCGCCCTGAATCTTACAGCGAGTATGGAATATGGCCTCTCATTGTGTAGGAGTAGGAACCTCATGAACCGTGAGTGCACAGTGTTTGACCAGATTCCGGAGACGCTCACCGATGTATGGAATATAGAGGCCATAATCCATAGGGTCCTCTTGAGCAACCTCCACAGAAGGTGAAGTGGTGTGAACCTCCTCGCCTTCATCCTCAGAGTCATAAGTGCCATAATGTGTAAGGAGCACCTTCTTCTAGTTGGGGCAATCACGAGCAATGTGCCCATGCCCTTGACACTTGAAGCAGAGAATGCCATGAGCTCTGTGTGTATTGGGAGTCCTAGTAGGGCGACAACCTGGGGTGCCTGTAGGGAGAGGGCCGCAAGTAGTGGATGGAGGACCCTTCTCTGTCCGTGTTGTATCCTGGAAGGAAGAATTAGGAGAAAATAAATAAGAAGGAGAAGAGTTAGAGGAATACCTCGTCTAATTAGCATAAGCCTTCTTTCGTTGTAATTGATTGTGACTCAACTTTGCCTTGTGCACCATGGTGGGAACATCCCCAATGTCCTGGACCTCCAAAATGTCACAGATATCCAAATTGATGTCCCCTAGAAATGCATCTTGAAGGGCTTCAGGGCTATGGCGGATTCCGGCCTTGTACATCAGGTCCTCGAGCTCATTAAAGAACTCAATAGGAGAGTGGATGCCTTGGCGGCAAGTAGCCACTCTATCTTGCATAAGTTGCTTGTAATTTGGAGGAACGTAGCGCTTCCTCATAAGATACTTGAGCTGAAACCCGGTCTCAATAGGGTGTTGATAACGGCGGGCGCGCTCTTCACAAGTGCGCTGCCACCAAGCACGAGCATAGGTGGTGAAGTGGATAGTGACGACTTGAACCTTCTCATGCTCAAGGTAGTTGCAATGATCCAACATATACCCAGTGTTGCACTCTCATTCCATGTAAGATGTCGGGTCACTTAAGCCTGTAAAAGGCTTAATTTTAACTTTAATATCACAACGATGAGCATTACCTTGACGACCGCGGGGGAGTTGGTTATCCATGCCCGCGAGCTCATCACTATGGTCCAGATCACCATAGTAGTTATCAAAGTCCGGGTGCAATGGGGCATGGGGTTCATGGCGAGGCAAATCATCAAAGGCCTCGAAGTAGAGAGCGGTTGACTGGGGAGACGGGCCGCGGGGCTGTACGAGCAAAACCAGTGGGGTCACTTAAGCCTATACGAACGGGATGTACGAGCGGAACCAAGGTAGTTGCAATGATCCAGCATATACCCAGTGTTGTACTCCCATTCCATGAAAGATGTCGAGTCACTTAAGCCTGTAAAGGCTCAATTTTAACATAAATATCACGGCGATGAGCATTACCTTGACGACTGTGGGGGACTTGGTTATCCAGGCTTCATGGCGAGGCAAATCATCAAAGGCCTCGAAATGGGGAGCGGTTGGCCGGGGAGGCGGGCCGTGGGGCTGTACGAGCGAAACCAGTGGGGTCACTTAAGCCTATACGAACGGGTTGTACGAGCGGAACCTAGGTAGTTGCAATGATCCAACATATACCCAGTGTTGCACTTCCATTCCACGTAAGATGTCGGGTCACTTAAGCCTGTAAAAGGATCAATTTTAACTTTAATATCACGGCGATGAGCATTACCTTGACGACCGCGTGGGAGTTGGCTATCCAGGCCTGTGAGCTCATCACTATGGCCCAGATCACCATAGTAATTATCAGAGTCCAGGTGCAATAGGGCATGGGGTTCATGGCGAGGCAAATCATCAAAGGCCTCAAAGTGGGGAGCAGTTGGCTGGGGAGGCGGGCCGCGGGGCTTTACGAGCGGAACTAGCGGCGGAGGCAGCAGAATGTTGCCATTTACGCTAGTGCCTGAGGCGTGGTACTAAGGAACACCAACTGAACTTGTGGATCATTGGGCATACTACGGGGAGTGGAGCGAATGCCCTTCGGACGCATACTGTCCCCAAGCTGATGAATTTGCTTGGTGATTTCAGCTAATAACATATGCCTCTCAAACTTCAAGCAATCACTGAGGGCCTCCTGAATATTATCCTTGATGTCGTCATGAGGATCCGAAGTATCCTCCGGAGTTAACTTGTCCTTAGACGTGGTACCTAGACATCAAACATGGAAAAGAAGCAGTACGCAGCAATGGAACAAGAGACCAATGAAAAAGGCAGACCATGTAAAGCAACCACAAATGTTCATTTCAGTAAATAAGATCCTAAAATCTGGACAATTGGCAATAGAATTGAAGTTGAACAAGAGCATGCAAATTTTGAGCCTTCAAATTGAAAAGTGCAATTAACTTCAATAACTAAACGCAAGAAGTAAAACTGCATGGAAGAAAGCACAACTAATTGCAACAAGAAAAAGAGTTGGAGAATTAGCAATCTCTACCACTATTGTAAAAAAAATTGAATACGGATGTCTTGGCTCACTTTGTAGCTAACTTTGGTGTTTTTTATATGTAGTGGAAGTCTTGGCTCACTTTGTAGTTGACTTGTTTTTTATATATACTAGAAATGCAAAGGAAGCAAGTGCAAAAAATTAGTGCAAGTAACAACTAGCTAGAATAATTCAAGAAAATAGTGTAAATCACTTGAACAGTTCAACAAGAAGAATTAACAAAAACAAAAACTTGAACTAATATACAATTCTAGAAAATAAGGGTATAGATTAGGGTTACCTAAAGTAGGAGGGAAAATGTTGGAAATAGGGTAACGAGGGGGAAAGGGTGTGGCAGAATGCGGCAAGTAGGGGGTTCAAATTGAAATTGTGGGATTCGAGGGGAATTACGTAAAGGTGATGCAAGGAGGTGGTAGGAAGTGGTGGGTGACGTAGGATTGTGATGGTGTGGCAGGTGGAAAGCCGTGGAGATCGGAGACGGTGGGTGTGGTATTCTAGGGTTTGAACGAAGAATAAACTAATCTAGATCTTAAATGTTGAAAAGAAATAAATTAAAACTTGTAAAGCAACGGAAATCTTGTCTCCAAACGCTAGAAATCTGATACCACTTGATACGCAACAAACTCCCTTCGCCACGATTGACATTTGGTCCCGTCTTGGAGATAAGATCTAAGTTTCTTTCACTTTCGTAACGCAAACAAAACTCAAATTGAAGGAAGGAAGAACTAGATTGAAGGATAAATACAAGAATTCAATTTCAAATACGAACAAGAGGAATCACAAATCATTTGGTATGAGAAGCACACAAGCACCTATCCATATGCTTATGTCTTCAAATTTGTCTACTAAAGGAAGAAGAAACGCTTAAGTATGTTTTAAGGTTCTAACATGGAAGCCTTAGGGGCTAATAAGCGTAAACTGTCCACTTAAAAAACCCAAAACAAACTAAAAAAGTGCACTGTATGCACGGTCGTGCGGTTGAACGCATAGACTGTGCGGTCTTACTAAGTACTGTGCACGATCCGTGTAGTGTAGTGCATGAGCCGTGCACAGTCCGTGCACTCTCACTATTTCTTACAGTGAGTCTAGCATGGGTTGTGCCTTTGGTGCACGGTCTATGCCCTCTTCTTGGGTCAGGAAAGTGACAAGTCGTGGATCCCGAGGCTCGTCTATGGTGGCGGCCAAGCTTCTGATGAGTCCAGTCGTCGCCTTCTTGATCTTCTTGGCCTGAGCCGTTGTGATAGGACCTTGTGTGGGCACTCGAATCATATCCTCGACGTCCCTCGTAGTCATCGTCGGATGTGGATCATCAGTATTTAACTATAATTCATTAATATTAACTGCTTTTAATATTTGGATGTCACTTTTGCACCAAGATAAACCCGAAGCTTCAAATACAATATTATAGTTTTCCATTTAAGAACAAGTAAATCAACTAATAAATATATATAATGGGATAAGTCATTTATGTTTTTTTTCAAAGTAAACAGAAGGCCCTTGAAAATTAACAGGGCACGCTTAAATCATCATCAGGGTGGATGATCTTAAAGAAGTCTCTAAGCATAGAAAGGTTAGATGATCTAGAGTACAAATCAATTCTATACATCCTAGTTCCCTCTACATTAACGGGATCGCTTGAGCGCAAAAGTGAGTTCATGATGTAGTAGCAAGAATTCGTACTACCTTAGAGATCGGGAGGAGAACGATTGATCTTCCCCAAAGAGCTAAACACTAACCGGACATTCGTATTGAATCTGAGATCAAATAAAACGTGAAGGGACGGGGGGTGGAATCTCCGGATTCACCTCCGACGCTCAAGTCATTCAAGAACACCAATTTCTCCAATGGAGGCCAAGAGAAAAGTAACGTAACTGCTTCCTTGATTTGTGGCCAATTAACGATTTCTTGCCAATTAAATGTCTTATAAAAGATATCTTTTTATTTCTCTTTTTCTGACTTTAGGGATAATTATTTAGTCACAACTTTCCCTTTCATTTTAACCCTCGGATCCTTCGGGCTCATCCGCGATCGGTGGATCCGACAACTCCGGCTCGACACGGTTTGTGATGTACCCGGCACGGTTTGCAGCAAACCATGCCAGATTACAAAAATTATCCCGACTGGTTTCGCTAGTCGGCACAGCTGTGACACCGTCGGCACGGTTTGTGACAAACCGTGCCATATTACATAAACTTCTTTTGGTTATTCACACGAGCTGGAACGATCTGGATCACGTTTGGCACGGTTTGTAACAAACCATGCCAGACTACAGAAGCCCTTTTTGGCTATTTTCATGCCCCGGTATGGACACAGATGGATTTGCACATTCGGCGACAACTTGTACAGCTCATCGGTGGTCTGTTTTGCCCTGTTTCTTGTTCGTGAGGGCGATACGTGATATTATTGACTCGTGTACACTTGTTGGGAGTGAAACATGAAAATGCCTACTCGCCTTTCCCTTACTGCTCCAAGCATCATGTGCTAGTTCGTTGGGAGTGTAGCATGAGAATGTCAGCTCGCCTTTTGATAACCTGTGTCAATTCGTTGGGAGCACAACATGAGAATGTCAGCTCGCCTTTTGACAACCTGTGCCAATTCATTGGAAGCACAGCATGAGAATGGCAGCTCGCCTTTTGACAAACTGTGCCAATTCGTTGGGAGCACAACATGAGGATGTCAGCTAGCCTTTTGACAACTTGTGCCAATTCATTAGGAGCGCAACATGAGAATGCCAGCTCGCCTTTTGATAACTTGTGCCATCGATAGAGCTAAAGATTGCAATGCATTGATGAATGAAAGTTTTTCCAAAGTCTAATGTCAAACAACACAATATCCAAGAAATGAATGGGAGAACTCCTCGGGGGCCTCGTTAAAACCTCTCTGCAGGAAA
This sequence comes from Rheum nobile, assembly GCA_027886185.1. Taxonomy (NCBI): domain Eukaryota; kingdom Viridiplantae; phylum Streptophyta; class Magnoliopsida; order Caryophyllales; family Polygonaceae; genus Rheum; species Rheum nobile. The sequence continues at coordinate 1,155,455 of WOAB01000127.1, forward strand.
ACCTCATGGGAAAAAACTGTACGAAGAGGAAAAAGATTACCCCCTACCTAAAGTGTTCATATGTAGTACTTCTTCAAGTTCGAGGCGTTCCAAGTGCGCGGGACTGCTTTTCCATTCAGATCCTCCAACTTGTATGAGTCATTACCCGAGCTTGACATGACTCGGTATGGACCTTCCAAATTAGCGCCAAGTTTGCCTTCGGTCGGGTCTTTCGTGTTGCCGAGGACCTTACGAAGCACAAAGTCGCCGACTTGACAGCTGCGAGGCTTGAGATTCTTGTTGTGTAGCTTGCTCAGCTCCCGCTGATAGGCCGCTAAGCGCACAGTTGCCGCCTCTCTCTTCTCCGGTAGCAAGTCAAGGTTGATTTTGAGAGCTTGATCATTCTCTCCTTGCTCGAAAACCGTGGTCCGGATGGTCAGAAGTCCCATTTCCAAAGGTATGACGGCTTCTGTCCCGTAAGCTAGAGCGAAAGGGGACTCTCCAGTCGACCTTCTCGAGGTCGTGCGATGCGCCCAAAGTACAACGGGTAGCTCCTCCGCCGATTGACCCTTAGCTTGGTCCAATCTCTTCTTGATTCCATCTAGAATAGCCTTGTTCGTGGCCTCGACCTGGCCGTTTGCCTGCGGGTAAGCTACAGATGAGTAAATGTTTTTGATGCCATAACCTGCACAAAAATCTTTAAACGAAGCACTGCTAAATTGAGTTCCATTATCATATATCAAAGAATATGGAATGCCAAATCGAGTTATGATGAACTCCCATATGAACTTCTTGATGTCGGTGTCCCTTATGCTGGATAACGGTTTCGCTTCCACCCACTTGGTGAAGTAATCAGTAGCAGTCACTAGAAAACATTTATTCCTTGAGGCCTTCGGAAACACTCTACGAATGGCCACGGGCTGGTCAAGGGATGCAAATCAAATGCAGGTTGATGTGTTAATTGGGTGAACTTTTGGCTTTTGTCACACTTCCTTATACAACATTCGGCATCTTTCTGCATATAAGGCCACTAATATCCTTGTGCGTTGGAACTGAATGTAAGGCTTCTCGCAGCTGCATGTACACCGCAACACCCTTCATGTATCTCAAATAAAAAATCCTCCACCTTGGAAGGTGGCACACACTTCAAATAAGCGCCCGTGAAGGACTTCCTATAGAGAAAACCCGAGGGCGACACCCAAAAACGTGCAACTCGTAGTCTGATTAGTCGAGCTTCTTTATTGTCTGCTGGGAGGATATCTTGGGTCAAATAATCAAAGATTGGGTCCATCCAACTAGGCTCCACGTCTACTTGCATAATCTCTTCCACTTCAATACTCAGACTCTCTAACAGATCAATATGAACCCATGCCTCTGCCTCTCTCGAGCTTGAAGAAGCTAAGGTGGCGAGTGCATCTGCCACCTCATTTTGCTCTCGGGGGATCTGTTGTAACCGATACTCATTGAACCCTGCTAGCATGCTCCTAGCCTTCTCCAAATACGCAAGCATACGCGCTGACTTCGCTCCATACTCCCTTGAAACCTGATTGACGACCAGCTGAGAATCAGAGTAGATAATGAGCTTGTTCACCCCTTGATTACGAGTTATAGCTAGCCCCAAAATCAATGCCTCATACTCAGCCTTGTCGTTTGTCGCCTCAAACCCGAGTCTTATTGCAGAGCAAATAATTTCTCCTGAAGGAGACGTTAGAACAAGACCGGCTCCCGCTCCCTTTCTATTCCGAGAACCATCTATCTGCAATTCCCATGTGCTCTGCTCTCCTACTTTCACCTGCCAGACCTGGCGATCCAGATCAGGATCACCACCCACAAACTCTACTACGAAGTCGGCCAAAACTTGACCCTTGATGACAGTCCTTGGAACGAACCGGAGCTCGTATTGCCCCAGCTCCATGGCCTATCTTGCCACTCATCCTAACAAATCTGAACTAGCCAATAGCTCTTTGAACGGGAATGTTGTCATCACTGCAATTGGGTGAGCCTGGAAGTAATGGTTCATCTTTCTAGATGCTACAACCAACGCGAGTAATATCTTTTCCATTGGAGTGTACTTGGTCTCAGCATCGAGAAGAGTCTTGCTCACATAATAAACGGGTTGCTGGACCTATCAACTTCTCTGATGAGAACCGCGCTCACGGCCATTTCCGACACTGCTAAGTAAAGGATCAATTCCTCTTCTAGCTCAGGCACCGACAAGACCGGGGGTTGCTGCAGATATGCCTTCAACTCGGCGAGGGATTGTTCACATTCATCATTCCACTGAAAAATCCAGTCTTTCTTTAACAATTTAAAGAAAGAGTTGCACTTATCTGACGATCTGCTAATAAATTTGTTAAGTGTTGCTTCCATTCATGTGAGCTTCTGTGCCTCTTTTATACTGCTCGGACTTTGAATGGTCTGGATTGCCCGAATCTGATCCGGACTCGCTTCTATGCCTCGTCTCATGACCAAATGCCCCAGAAACTTGCCTGGACTAACCCCGAATGCGCACTAGCATTCAACTTCATCTCGTCTTTTCTCAGGATATCAAAGACATGCTGCAAGTCTTCTAGATGGTATTCCTTCACTCTGCTCTTGACAACCATTTCATCGATCTAGACCTCAATTTTCTTGCCAATCAGGTCTACAAATATAGTCATCACTGCCCTTTGAAAAGTCGCTCCTGCATTCTTTAACCCGAAGGGCATAACCTTGTAGCAAAAGATTCCTCTCGGGGTGATGAAAGAAGTCTTCTCTTGATCACTTTTTAGTAAGGGAATTTGATGATAGCCCCTATAAGCATCAAGAAAGCTCATTCTAGTGTGTCATGCAGTACCAGTTGATCTATCTTTGGGAGCGGGTACCAATCTTTTGGGCATGCCTTGTTGAGATCCGTGTAGTCAACACATACTCTCTAATCATTATTCTTCTTTTTCACCACAATGGTGTTAGCGACCCACGTCGGATACTGGACCTCTTTGATTGCCCCTGCTTCCATCAATTTCTCAAGCTCTTTAATCACAACCTCTGTATGTTGAACTGACGACCTCCTAGCCCTTTGCACCATAGGTTTAGAAGTGGCGTCAACATTGAGACGGTGATAGGCAATTTCAGGACTTAGCTATGGCATCTCATATGGGCTCCAAGCAAAGACATCTTTATTCCTTCTCAGGAGTCCAGACAACGACTCCAGCTCATCCCCTGAAATGTTAGCGCCAATCAAAAAGTATTTATCAGGTTCAGAGGGACTTACAAGGATTTTGTGCAGTGTTTCTACTGACTTCTTGGATGGAGATATGCTCACATCATCCAACACATGCGGAGCCGCGTGCACCACTTTGACTTTGGCCCTGGGCGATTCAATCCCGAGGCAATGCCGCGTAGCTCCTTGATCACCTCTAACTCGGACTACTCCCCCATCAAATGGAAACACGATGAGCTGATGCAGAGTAGAATGCACCGCCTCCATCAAATGCAGCCATGGCCGGCCCAAGATGGTGTTGTAATGCGACGGAACATTAATAACTAGAAAATTCGGTCACCACCGTCTTCCCCCCGAGGCTGACCGACTCTCTGAGAATTCCCAAAGGCCACACGAGGAGTGCCCCGAGGCCTTGTAATTGTGTAGAGACGGGGATCAGATCTTTCTGCTTCTTCCCCTACTTCTTCCCCAGCTTCTTAAACATGTTGTAGAACATCAAATCAACCGAGCTGCATGAATCAATAAGAATCCGATGAACCTCAAAATATCCAATGTCAACTGTGAGGACTAGCGGATCATTGTGCGGACATTGTAGTCCAACGAGGTCCTGACTTGAGAAAGATAGGAGTTTAGACTCCTTAATTCGGGGCTTCTTCGAAGGCATCACTTGGGCCTTCATTACCTCCAGGGTGTGACAACGACGCCTGTAATCATGTTGACTCAAATCAGTCTGCTTAGTTATAGCTTTGATAAGGCGTTGTCGTCGTGACACCTAAACAAATAAAATAATCCTAATAAACCTAAACAAGTAGTAGAGGCAAGCAAGGGTCGAATCCATAGGGAGGAAGTGATCAATTCATGTGTTAGTAAGCATGCAAAGTAACAAGCAAAGGGGTTTTTGGATATCAAGCAAAACAAAGCAAACAAGTGTGGTTGATGAGAAAATATGAATGGGGAAAGTAGTTCTACTAGAACGAGATCCACAATACAGAGATAAGTCGATCATTGAAATCTTATAAATCCAAGTTCTTTAACTATTCTTATGGTTGTTCCCACCCTGATCTTAAGTACTACCGATTCTCACAGTTGTCGATAGACTTATTACTATGCCAATGATAAAGTACCACTGATTCTCACAGTTGTCAGCGTACTTTAGCACCAACACAGCAATAGCAATGCACACAAGGATATAGGATACATGTAAGTAGAAAGACGTACAAGTACTCACTCCCCTACTTAACATGCAATGATTCTCACTCACAATTGTACGCTCGGAACCCCTATACGCACAATTGTGTTTGCCACTAGATATGCACTTGGAACCCCTATATGTAATCCTAGCAATTGATAAAAAGTATTCAACCTAGCTGGCCAGACTATGAAGAATAACGATAAATCAATAATCAATATAACCAAGAGAATCAAACCAACACACATAAGAATAAGAACAAGGAATAGAAATCTCACAACATAATCAACTGTATTGCTTCAAACGTCTAGTAGAACAAGGTGTTTAGTTCTCCATGGGTTGGAACCCCGGAGGCAAAACTACGAACTAAAACTGAATTCTCACCTAATGTCAACTAGGTTAACAAAGAGTATTTAACCTAAACCTAAAAGATTGTAAAAATAATAAAAAGAAATAATAATAAAACTAATAAAAGGTAAGTAAATAAACGAATCAGGGAAATTAATCCCATCCGAACGAAGCCAACAGCTCGGCCCCGCCTTCTCTCGCAAGCAATCTCGATCAACAGCTTCTTGTCCCAGCACGACCCAACAATAAGCAGCTCGGCGGCCCAACACCATCAACAGCAACGGCCCACTTCAATTGCATCAGCTCGGCCCAACATCCAACAGCTTCTCGCTGATGCCACCATGACGTCACGCTCCAATTCATCTCCCACTTTTGCTGCTTCAAATCCAACACGAGCATTCTCTAGCTTTTTCACTCACGTGGGCTGATATCTCCTTCGTGGGCCTTTTCCTCCAAATTGGGCCTTATTTACTCTTTACGGCCCAGCTTCTTCTATTTCCAGCAATCACGCGGCGCGGGCTTGTATTAAATTCAGATGATTTGCCTCGCGTGGCCGCGGGGCGCCATCTCCCACCGCGGGGCGGTGATTTCCACCGCGGGGCGGCATCCTTCTCTGAGACCCATCGCCGGATCGCGGTGGCTCTGGCACGGGGCGCCATTCTTCTCTCTTCAGCTCCTCTTCTGCTCTTCTTTACTACCAAGTGTTGGTAATCTTCTCCAATAAATTCCAGTAGATCCCCATCATCTCCATCTAAGCCGTAAAACCTTGGATATCTTCACTTCTCAACTACTCTTCTGGATTACAGACTTAGCCTAAATCTACTCCAAAACTCCATCTAAAATATGTCAATAATCACTAGTTAAGGTGCATGAAATGACACCTATCAAGCTTATATAACATGAATCACTTGTTTTTGAACATCCTTTGCTCTCTCAACCTGAGTATCCGAGATTTTTTTCTCAGCCTGATCTCTACCTGAACACACCACGGATTCAACAAACTGCTTTAGATGCCCTTGTGACACCCAGTTTTTAAAATGTTGCTTAAGCACTATGCAATCCTCAATCAAATGCCCCTTTTCCCTATGGAAAGAGCAAAACTTGCTGAAGTCTCTATTCTTTGGATCGCCTTTCATCTTAGGAGGCCAACTAAAGAAAGGCTCTTCCTTAATCCGATTCAGAATCCGGTAAATCGGCTCCTTCAATACTGTATGAACTGCTTGCATGACGGTAAGTGGAGGAAGCCCCCTCTCTCGCCCCTGGCCAAATTTATTTCTATCACTGGTACCATCCCCTCTTCCCTGCTTTGCAACCGGAGACAGTGACCTCTTGTCCCGACTTGGCCTCGAGTCATCTTCCAGCTTCATGTACTACCTGATTCGCTCTTGCAATTTCGGAACTCCGGAAGGAGCCTTCAAAGTAAGACTTTCCCTTAGCTTGCTCTCCCTTGGAAGAGCCAATCTGAAAGCGGTGACTGTAACCTTCTCATCGCAATCGTCCGTATCAGCATAGCACTTCATGAACCTTGGGGCAAACTGCCTCAGAGTTTCTCCCCTGCGCAGTTTCAAATCAAATAAGGCATCCATAGAAGTTGGCTCTCTATTATTGGCAATGAAATGCGACACAAACTTCCTAGACAATTAACTCCAAAAATAAATAGAATCAGATTCTAGAGCATGAAACCATTTTACGGCAACTTTTCCAAAACTAGCAGGAAACATTCTACACATTAACGAGTCATTCAGGACCCACAAAGCCATCTTATGAGTGTATCCAGCAACATGAACAATAGGATCTGACTTCCCATCATACAAATCAAAAGATCGAGTGGAGAACTTAGCTGGTGGTTGTTGTTCACGAATAATTCGTGCAAATTGAGTTGACGTCATACGAGCGAGCTTCAATTCTGCCTACTCTTGCGCATTAATTAGCGTCTCTCCTTGATTGTCAAGTAATCGAAGAAGTCGTTGTTCAGCCCTTGAAACTAGTTCAGCCCGGTTCTCGCGCGGATAACGCAAATCAGAACTCGCTGTCCGTTCCTGAAAGTCCCTTCCTTGCAAATCCGAAAGGTGATCCCTTTCTTCCCTGAAGCAGGGTCTGTATGGTGAGCGACTTTGCTCTCTGGACTGATGTTGATCTGGTCATGATGCAGAAGACGAGGTTCCCGTGCCCCTGCGGTGATTAGGGCTGAAATCTCGGTGACCCGAGCGACTCCGACGAGAGGCGCCCGCCTCATCTGGTGTGTACGAGTCGTACAATGGCGCAGAGGAATCCTGCCTCTCCGATCGCGGTGTGCTAATGGCTCGACAACACTGGCCAATCTCCTGGACTGGCCTGGATCCGCAGTCAAATCATCGCCTACATGGCATTTTCCCTAAGCCCGATCGATTATTCTCTTGGAAGCATCAAGCTCGTCTCTCAATCGCTTGAGTTCAGCATCCTTGTCAACAACAACGGAAGCCAAGTCAGCGTTTCGACGCTCGAACTCAGCGACAGCCGACTCCAATTCGAGTCGACGACGCTCAGCTTCAGCGGCTGCGTCCACGTCCTCCTGGCGAACGTTTTCATTGTTGATGGCGGCTCTTCGTGGTGCCATCGTCTCCTTCCCACAGATAGTGCCAAAATGTAGTAGCAAGAATTCGTACTATACCTTAGAGATCGGGAGGAGAACGATTGATCTTCCCCAAAAAGCTTCCAGAAACACTAACTGGATCTTCGTATTGAATCTGAGATCAACGAAAACGTGAAGGGGCGGGGGGTGGAATCCCCAGATTCACCTCCGACGCTCAAGTCAGTCAAGAACACCAATTTCTCCAATGGAGGCCAAGAGAAAAGTAACGTACCAATCAATGGAATAGAGAGAGAAGATTAGGGCTTTTTTTACCTATTAATTACTTTTTTTCTTTAGAGATAACAAGATAATAACTATTTTCTTGATTTGTAGCGAATTAATGATTTCTTTCTAATTAAATGTCTTATAAAAGATATCTTTTTATTTCTCTTTTCTGACTTTAGGGATAATTAATTGGCATTTTTGCAGGAAACCACCCCTTATTTGTCCGAATTTTCACGGAACCACCCTTTATATCAAAAATTATTTTAAACCACCCATTTTTGCTCCTCCGTTAACCAAAAGCCACCCAGAGCCTGTTTCTGTTAGATTTCCCGTTAGTTCGTTCGAAATGACTAAAATGCCCTTTGTTCTTTACTGAAAATTACTTGAAATGCCATTGTTTTTTAGCCGTTGAAGCCATTTTGAAGCCGATGGAATTTTTTCCAAAGTTTACCTTCTTCATTCCTCTTCACTGATAGATTTTTTTTTCGAACCAGGGCTCGATTTCCACCCAAAGGAGAAGGGAAGAGCAGAAGAGGAAGGAGGGTTGTGGTTTGGGAATTTTTTCGAACCAGGGCTCGATTTCCTGAAGGTGTTCGAAGGTGAAGAGCACAAGACGAAGGAGGAGAGCCCAATTCGAAGTTGTTCGAATCAGGGCAAAAGAGGTACGAGAACATCAAATTGATTGAGGTGTATTTCAATTGAGGTGTTCGAATTAGGGTTTAGGGTAGTATTACGCTTTGAAGCTGTTCAATTGGTGATTTATGTACATTTGCAGCTTTAAATTCCGATTTGTCTGAATTCCTAATTTTATTGAATTTCTACAATGGAAAACATTCTGTATTATGCAGCAATATGTCAACACAATCAGCATCTCAAAATTCCTACAATGGATCTGCATGTTGCTGGTGTAGGTTGAAAGCAAAAATTCGAACTGCCCATACTGACAAGAACTATGGAAGGAGGTTTTTGGGTTGCCCATTGTATAAAACAAACAGTTCTACTGGCTGTAACTACTTTGAATGGATTGATGCTCCATTTGAGACACAAGCAGAAGCCATAATTGCCAAGTTGGTCAACCAGAAGAGAGAAATGGAAATTAAGCTATACAAGGTAGAAGAAGAACTTATGGCAAAAGAGGAAGAAATCAGAAGGATTAAAGGTTCATTTAGGGTAGAGTTGTCATATGTTGTGGCTGTGTTGGTTTTTGCTTTCATTTGGTCCAACATGTAGTTAGTTGCTGGTGTTGGTGTTCTATGACAGTAATCCTCATCTTGTGTAAGACTGACAATTCTCAATGTTCTGGCTGTGTTTGCTTTCATGTGTGACATTTTCATCAATGCTCAATATTCTGTCTGTGTGCTCAATAACACAAAATGATCAGTGATTCATAATGCTCAATGACATTCATCCAAATGGTCAATAACACACAATGCTAATAGAATGTACAAATCATTTGTCCCTGCAATACCATAAAGATACCATATATTTCATGGGCAAAATACAATGTTTAAGACCAACAGAAGTGGTGAAGTAATCATTCACTGCTAGAGTTTTGTCATACTGCATCTATTGGCCAACATTACCAAAAGATTAAACATCAGAAATACATAAACTGTCTTGAAAATTAGAAAATTAGAAATTCATTAACTGTCTTGAAAATCAGAAACATGATCTATTTTTTTGCACTGGAAGATCTTGTAGTCCTTTTGAGGCTCTTCTCCAAGCGAGTCCTGGTTGAGACAGACCCTGCAGACTTCCTTGTTTTCTTCCTTGAACCAGAAACAGACGCTGCAGCCCCTGTTGTGTATGTGGAAGTGCTTGCTTGGGATTGGAAAGGAATGAGCTGGCTTGTGGAAGGGGGCTGCATCAAAGCCTTTGTTAGTACCAATAAAGGCAATCACTCGAGACAACAATATAATAGACCACATCAAGATTTAGTATTTACACATAATTTGTACAAATACTTACCATTGTAGTTTGAGAAACTTGAGTTGGTAACACATTTTCTTCAGTCTGTACCATTGCACTTTCTATCATAGATTGCTGCAACAGACAACAATATGACAATTCAGGGTTAGAAACTGGGATCACATTAATTTGTACAATCCTAAAAGTAACACTTACCACATCAGGATCATTTTCATTTTCTAGTGCACCAGGGTTAGAAGACTCAGGTTCTGTTGTCCTCACCTGCGTGAAAAAATAGAACAATTCAGTTAGAAGGTTTTTTGACAACATCAGGTTTGTTTGATATTTTAGGGTTTCTTGCAACAAACCTTTCTCTTGGTGTACTTCCATTTTCTGAATTTGAGTGGGTAATGTGCTCTCCTTAGCTGGTCTTCCACCTCTCTTACTAGTCTGTGGTGTCTCTGGTTCTTTAGCAGGATTCTTGCATATCTTCCTTGTGTGCCCTTCCTCTCCACAGTTGCCACATTTGTTCTTTCCAAACCTTTTTCCTAGTACTCTTGGTCTTACTCTCTTCTCCAACTTCTTTTCTTCTTTTTTTCTTGGGCCTTCCTGGTTGAACCACAAGTTTATGAGGGTCTAGAGGTGGGTGCACAGTTGTTTCCCATTGATCTTGGCCAGGCATTGGAGTCACTGACAGATTGTATGCTCTCATGTAAGTTTCCTTATGGTAGTAAGGGCTTACAAAGTCTTCCATTCTGAGCCTTCTTTTCAAGATACAACAGATTGCATGGGCACAAGGTAGTCCAGTGATGTCCCACATATTACATTCACAACTCCTTTGTTGCAGATTGACCACATAAGTTCTGCCAGCAGAGTACACCTCATAAAGATCACCATCCCCATGACACTTGCATCTATACAAACTTTCAACCTTGGTGGCATTTAACTTAGACATGGCATCTGGAGTAAGGAATCATTGGTGTGCCCTCATTTTGTTCCTTTTCTTGATGAACATCTTCATCAACTTCCTTCTTATCCACTCACACATGCTCAGAATTGGCATCTCTCTGGCCTCTAATATACAGTTGTTGAATGACTCACAAGCATTGTTTAGCAACATCTCTGACTTAGGGTAATGCCTAAAAGCATGTAGAGACCATGTAGTTGGTTCTTGCCTCATCAAATAGTCATGAGCATCAACATTCATGTCTCTGATTCTCCTCATAGCTCCCTGAAAATCTGGAAATGTTGAAGCCTTTGCAGCAGCCCATACAGCATCTTTGAATGACTTTCTAGGCCACTGTTTCTTGAAGTTATTGTGCATATGCCTAACACAGACTCTTGTGTCAGCCATGGGAACAATTTCAGCTAATGCTTCTAGCAGACCCTGTAATAAAAAGGGGAAACCAAGGGAAAACTAATCAACTTGCCAGACACTAAAATAAATTACAATTGAAAGAACTAAAATAATGTAAGGCTACCTTTTGTCTATCTGACATAAATGTCAAGGAATTTGCTCCAATATCATTCACCAAGTTCTGAAGAAACCAGCACCATGTCTCCTTAGTTTCTTGCTCTACAACAGCAAATGCCACAGGAAATATGTTTTCATTTCCATCCTTACCAACTGCTGTTAGAACTTGCCCTGTGTAGGCACCTTTCAAGTGACATCCATCCAACCCCAGAATTGGCCTACACCCTGTCACAAAGCCTTCCTTACAAGCCTTTAAGCATACATAAAACCTTTGGAACTTGAGTGGTCTTTCTGGACCTTCTTTTGGCCTAACAAAAATAGAGCTCCCAGGATTCCACTTAAGTAATGTAGCTGCATAGTCCCTTACCCTAGCATACTATTCTGGGGCAAATCCTTGAGTCATTAGTATTGCCTTCATCCTAGCCCTCCATGCCTGATGGTAAGTGACATCCACACTATGTTCCCTCTTCACTGTACTTATGAAGCTCTTGATTCTCCACTGTGGATCATCTCTATAGTGTTCTAAATACTTTTCAACCAGCCAGTTTGAAGTCATCTTGGTGTTTTTGTCTTGCCAACCACAGTTGTGCTCAGGGACAAAAGACTTCAACTGAAAACTACCATCACTCCCTATTCTCCTAGCACAAGCCTTAAAACCACACAAGTTCTCCTTACAAACACACTTCTTTCTGCCGTGTTTCAGCCCACAATGACATTTATTCATGCAATATGCAGATATTTTGGTCCCATCATTATGTAGATAATAGTAGTCAAACCCCTGCTCTAGAGCATACTGTCTCAAAGCCTTTCTGAATACATCACTTGAGCCAAACACCATGCCAGATTTGAAACATATTTTACTTCTGAAATCAACTAATGGATTAAATTATGGATACCTTACCTTGACTTCCTGATCTGACCCAGTACTGTAACTCCTGTAGTCATCAGTGTCAACCCTAACATCAAATGCATCTTCCATGTTTTGCTCTCCAGCATCATTGTTGACATTCTCATCAATCACACCTTCATCAACATTTCTTTCAAACTGTGCATCATCATCAGACTCATCTCCAAATATATTATGTTCATATGTGACATCTTCAGAGTCATCATCAGAAGATTCAGATCCTAGCAAGTCTGCATCTTCATCTTCATCAAAGGAGTTATCATCTTCAGAGTCATCATCATAAGATTCAGATCCTAAGGAAATTGATTTTGGAGTTGTTTGTGAAGCAGATTTCTGAGAAGTGTTTAGAGGTGATGTTGTGCTTGTGACTCCCCTAGGGTTTTGTAAGACTTCATCGAATGTGATTAATGGGCCTGCAGTATTGGCCCTATCCTTCCAACTTGGGCTTACTACTTGTGATATTGATCTACCACTTTCACCTTTTTCCCTGTCCAGTAAGCAACTTGGGCTCTCTTCCCCTTTCTGAACCACATACACATCTAGTGTATTTTCATTCCCACCAGTTAAACACAATTCCACAATATCTCTGTCACATTTGATCTGTTGTATCCCTCTATGCAGGGTGGTTCCAGACTTACAAAACCAGAGTTCATAATCACTTACAGACCCAACTCCATCCTTAATGAACTCTTCCAACTCAATCGTAGAAAGCAAATCAGGATCCGCATCTTTTTTATAATAGACTAATCCCTTCCTATAGCATAGACTCATGTGGAGAACCTTACTAAGATAAAAATTTCCACCATACATAAATCTTATAGAAATACTCATCTTGAGAAGAAGAAAAGGAAATAGTCACCACATAAAAGCAACATACACTAAAGCTCCAGAGATGCCAGTCATAAGTCCATTCACAAGCAAGTATTAAAAGCAACAAACACTAAAAACAAACTGCAAGATTCCTCACATGTCATCTTCAACATAACTTTTGTTTTTAATGTTGGGGTCCACAGAAATATTACATATATTGATGACACCAATGACAACTACTGTTGTCCACACAACCAATTCCAAAATAAATCAATAACATTCAATGAGCAGCACATGAGCATCACAGATTACAATCAATATCTTTCTATATTAATTCAGTTTTGAAAAGGGGAGAAAGAGAAACTCACCTTAACACTGTTGAATCGAGTTTCCAAATCCTCAAGCTCCAATTGCACCCTTTCACAATCCCTACAAATTAGAAAAAAACCTAGAAAATCAAAAAGCCCCAATTTCAAGTCGGAATCCCTAGAACACAAAAAACCCCAATTTCACGATAAAATCCTAGAAATTCAGAAAACCAAATTAGGAATTGAAACAATACGAAATCACCATGCAAATACCAAAACACATTCGCATCCCACAGATAAGAACACTGAAACCCATAATTTCCATTCGCAAACCCTAGAAAACCAAAACCCCCAATTTCTCGATCAAACCCTAGACCAATCAACAGGGAGAATTTCAACACAGAAGACACCTACCATGTGAATCAAGAGCCCTAAGCAACTCGAAAATCCCAACTGATGGTTATTAATCGGAGAGTTTTGGGTGTGATTCCTTCTAGCACAATCAAGCTTTCTATCGCCAAGGACAACTGTGAGATGAATGAGCTCCCACAGTTAAAAAATGAAGAAGGTAAACTTTGGAAAAAATTCCATCGGCTTCAAAATGGCTTCAACGGCTAAAAAACAATGGCATTTCAAGTAATTTTCAGTAAAGAACAAAGGGCATTTTAGTCATTTCGAACGAACTAACGGGAAATCTAACAGAAACAGGCTCTGGGTGGCTTTTGGTTAACGGATGAGCAAAAATGGATGATTTAAAATAATTTTCGATATAAAGGGTGGTTCCGTGCAAATTCGGACAAATAAGGGGTGGTTTCCTGCAAAAACGCCTAATTAATTAGTCACAACTATCTCTTTCACATGAGGTCTTCAATGGTGAATCTCTTGAGGTAAGAAGTCAACCGTCCACTAGTTTCACTAAAACAATGATAGATAGATTAGTGGTCGGAAAGCTACAACAAAATAGTGATGTCAGCTTGTAAAACATTTATAAAAATCATTTATTGTGATAATTTAGGTATTTTTCTTTTTTATAAGGATATCTTCTGTTTGTCTGTATAAAAAAATAGTAATGTCAGAAATGATAATTCCAATTTCATGAAATTTTCCATGATTTTTTTAAGTAATTGATATTTTAATACCTAATTTAAGGGTCATACGAACCCCTTCCGAAAGGGCATAAATCATAGTTTATATGAACGGTTTTTCTAATGTGTGCCCATGGGCACATGCTAACAAGCTTAAATAAGAAATTTATCTTCAAAATATTCCCTAATAGAGAATTGATAAACCCTTAGCAAATAAGATTAAACTAGTGACTAATTAAATAATTGTCAAAAAAAAAGTTCTTAAAATGTGTCCATGGACACACACTAGAAAAAACCTTATACGAATAGCGTTTGATATTTGTTTCATTTAGCCGTCTTTTTTTTTTTTGGTCGAAAGAAGCCGTCTATTGTTGAATTTTCTATAGCAAGATGGAAATTTCTTTTTTCAATAAAAACTTTATGGAAAAGTCCAAACTCTATAGTCAACAGTTTTTGTGACCGGATACCCATTTTGTGTGGATAGACCAAAAACAATAGCATCATTAATATTGACTAAATAATTATCCCTGGTTAATTAGTGCATATGTCAATTATTTTTATGGAAAACAATTGGGGATAAATTCAGTAAAATAAACTCTGAACGTGCTATTTGATTATAATGATGTCGTATGTATCCACTTATCTTACAACTGTTTGTAGTTGCTTATTCTATTTCATAGTCATTTTTTAGATTTTAATTATGAGTTATTACCTGCACTAACGTGTTTAATTGCTTAATTGTTTTTTTGGTTAAGAAAAGTTTTCTTTTCATGATTAGATATTTCTGTGTAATAAAATTTATAGGCAACTAATTACATATTTCCCTTTTGTTTTGCCAATTTGATGTTTTGGCCTACTAATTATATATATTTCCTTTTTTGTCAATATGCCTATATTTCTTAGTTTTGAAGAAATTACGATGGAAAAAGATGGGAGTATTTTAGGGTATCGAAAAAGGGTTTTTGTTCTTATCAACTTGACCTTGCTAAGATTCTAAAATTCTGTTCATCATAAATTAAAAAAGAGAAAATACTAAAGATCACTATGCTGGTTCAACTGATCACATGTAAGGTTACAAATTTGAATTTCTCTTTTAATTGCATGCATTAAAAATCAAAAGAAAACACAGGAGAAATCTTCAATTTCAATTTTGTACGATATCGATCATGGACAAAAAGACATTCCTTATGCTTTGTACTCAATAATTTAATTCCATCTCCCATGCATACAAAGAATTGTAAATTTTGCCATGATCACTTTCCAAGTAGATAGTATACCAATTGGCAATATTAATCTGATGCCGAAATGAATTATAGGAAAATTTATACTTATATAATTCAAATTATTAGCAATAATTTAAGTTAGAGAAATATTTTCCAATCTCTTTTATGTTAATAATTCATTAATCAAAACTTAATGACAAATGAATATGTCCTAATGGATATTTTACTTTTCTAGCTGCAAACTTGCTTGAATTTCTTAATGTCTATTTTTTATTATGAGCCATAAATTTCAAACAACCTAGAATCCATTATCACCAATACAATAACATCGACTCAGTCTAACCGTAAATACGGGATCTAAGAAATAATGTACACATTTTTATCCGAGCGAATTGAAAACATGTTAATCGATTCTCACTAATGCGAAGAAAAATTATCAATTACTTGTGGATAAATTGTGTGTAATAATATTAATAATGGTTTATATATACAGACAATTCAGTTTTCAAGTTATATAGGGTATATAATAGACCTTAGGTTACATGTTGATATATGACCAAAGCTTACATATACTCCGTAGTTGATAGTGTCTCTTGTATGACTTTTAAAGGGAAATACCTTTTTTATCAACGAAAAATCTCAAAAAGAATGTAAACAGTTTTCCATGGCTATCATGTTGCTGATCTAATAATAACAACAACAAATTATAATGAATAATAACTAGTAGCTTAGTGACAAAAATGACCATTTCTTTACACGATTACTTTTCGGCGCATAGGCATTTTGCCGTTTGGCGCATAGGCTCGCACGTAACGTGAGGGTACAAACCACACGTTACGTATGACAGTGCTCCACACGTTACGTGTGGGACCATTTCACACGTTACGTGTGATTTGTACCCACACGTTACGTGTAGATTAGTCAATAGGGTTTAGAATGGTTATAGGGTTTAGGGTATTTGTGTATGTCATATTATTGTATATTTTGTGGTATTTATTTGTTGTTCAATGTTAAATTATTATTTATTTTATACATATTATAATGTTACATGTATGAATGTTGTATCATATTATTGTTTATTTGTAGTATTTATTTGTTTATCTAAAATCCTACAAAAAACACCCCAAAATAATCAACATAGAAGATAGAATAGAATTGTTCATTACGTTGGATGAATACAATCACATTTAGCTCACAATACAAGAAATAATACAAGTTCTTCATAAACTTAGAAAACCTAGCACAAAATAAATGACATCGCCTAGTTGCGTTTGAAACAATTAGGATAGTCTCTTGTAAAACTTCGCGACATATCATGTCTCTGCTTTGATAAAATTGCTTGCACCCTACAAAGGTTGATAGTACGTAAACAACATTACACAAAAGATACGACATCAAGGCATTATATGATGTACATCATTATATAGATTGAGGTTATACCTACGCATCTTATCCATATCTTGTAAAAGTTCTTGCTTAACAACATCTTGATTCCCCTTAATAAGATCTTGTTTTTCCCGCCATTGTTGTCGAATAACCGCGTGTGCCCTCTCCTCGTACACAGGATCAATCCAATTCCTGTATAAACACCCTAGTCTTGGGCATCCCCAATACCTCCTTCCGTAGTTCTACTGCAAATCCCAAGTACGGACAATTGTTTTCAAATTACACTCGCATTGTAGAGCACTTATTTGTTGATGGTGCCTATTTAGGTTTGATGATGATTCGGATGAAGATGTCATTATTTGATGTAGTGCTTGGTTTCCTACAAATCCATTAATATGAAAAGGCCAATTAGGGTTACTAAATCGAAAGAAACTGGAAGAAGAAGCTTACCCACAAATGAATCTTCAATCCCGCTTGTGTTGGAAGTGTTGTAGTGAACAAACAACCCTAATGCCTCTTATATAGTGAAATGATATATACAACTGTAGTAATTAAAGACCACAACCACAAGAATTAAAGACCTCAACCACTAGCATTAAAGACCTCAACCACTAGCATTAAGGACCTCAACCACTCTTACCCTAATAACCCTAAACCCTAAACGTCAACCACTCTCATAAACAATGTAACTCGCATACCCAAATTCACCCTTAATAATTAAAGATAAACCCTAAACTCAAACCCTAAACCCTAATCATAACACTAACCCTAATCCCTAAACCCTAACCCTGACCCTAACCCTAAATCCTAAACTTAAAACTCATTATTCTAAACTCTACCGAAATGCCATAACCCTAAACCACAAAACCTAAACCCTACCCCTATCCATCCTACCCTACCCTACCCTACATACGCCTAAACCCTAAACCCTAGTAATCACACGTTACGTGTTAGTGTGTTTCACACGTAACGTGCCAATCTACTTCACTCGTAACGTGTGGCACGGTTTGACACGTAACGTGTGGTTCAGTCTGTTGCAAAACGCATTGAATTAACCGTCTTGTCCCCACCTAACTGTAATAATGACCCATCTTCTTTGTCCGCTAACAACCCATTTCGAATCCATTTCGAACCTAAACCCTCATCCTAAACACTCCCAAAATCTTGATTTTCACTCACATTTTTTGTACAAAAAATGGACAATCCGAACAACAACGAGTATTGGAGCAACAATGGGAAAGATATTCCACTTTGGAACGAGGTAATTTCTATAAGTAACCCTAAAGTTGTCTTTTTTATTTCTTGTTTTGAAAATGTTTAAAGTTCTTAGATTCATGGTTAGGGTTTAGAGAAGTTATTTTTGATGGCCCATTATATTTGTTGTTTAGGATTTAGGGAAGCTATTTTTGATACTTATTGTTTAATATTAAAGATCTCATTTTATTGTTTTGATACTTCTGAGGCTTGCTGTTACATTGAAGAACAGTTTCACACGTTACGTGTGAAGAATGTTCACACATAACGTGTGAAGGTGTTCAACACGTTACGTGTGGGTGTGTTTCACACGTAACGTGTGGACACTCTTCACACGTTACGTGTGTAATCACACCACCCGAAACCAGGTTTCATTCTGTAATATGGCACGGTTTGACAGTAAACGTGATTTTTTATAATCAGTGCACTAATTGATGACATGATTTCGTGTATGCAGACGAACTATCATTTATACGAGGGGTTAAACAATATCTCCCTCAATGACTGGAGCACTCCACAGAAGACATTTCCGGTTTAGGAAACGCCTGAAAAACTGCAGGATTGGAGCACGCCTCAGAAGACATTTCCGGTTTGGGAAACGCCGGAAAAACTACAGGATTGGAACACGCCTCAACCAGTTATTGATATACCATCATTTGATGTTGGGATACCGTTTCCTCCAGAAGCATCTTCATCTCATGCTACCCCACAGCTGTGCTTTCCATCCCTACACACACAGCCTCAGTTAAGTGTACTACCGGAGGAGGATGTGTACGTCTCGGCCGATTATTCAAGGTTCTTCACATCTGATCAAATCTGGGAGTCTAGAGAAGAAGCCTTTTTGTGGGCGCGGGAGATTGCTATGAATCAGCAATTCTGCATCAAAAAGTGGAGGAATAAAGCTTCCACCCCTTCGACCCTCGGGGGGACTTGGTTACCGTGTGATAGGCATGGACAAAACGTCCCTAAAGGAGCTGACCAAGTGAGAGACATCACAAGGTCGAAGAAATGTGGGTGTCCCTTCATGTTGAGGCTGAAAGAAAGGCCGAAGGGATTGTGGAGGATCACTGTACAACATGGAACTCACAACCATGTCATAGGAGACAATTTGTATGGTAGTGCATTAGCTGGGCGACCAACTGCTGAAGAGAAGGAGATTATAAGGGTGATGACGGTCAATCATTGCAAGCCTCAGAAGATTCATACTACAATCCAGTCGTCCCCTGGAAATTTGACCAAGATGAAGCAAGTATACAACATCATGCACGAGATAAGAAAGAAGGGCATGGAAGGAAGAACAGTTGTACAACAGTTCTTCTATGAGTGCAATGAGAAGGGGTACTTCATGGAGTATAGATTCAACAAGGAGACCAACAAGATAACGGATATCTTCTTTGCAAGCCAGGATCAGTTGCGGTTGCTGAAGGCATTTCCGTACATTGTGCTGCTGGACTCTACATATGCAACTAACTGGTTAGTAACAAACATATGAATTATACTCTTCATTTGTTCATGTCAAGGTTAGGACGCCATTGTATTTTATATATGATTATGTGTGCAGCTACAATTTGCCCTTCCTTGAAATTGTCGGCATCACATCAGTTTGGAAAAACTACAATATTGTCGGGGCGTTTTTGGAGAAGGAGGACGAAGACAGTTACAAATGGGCCATAGAGCAACTTGCTAAGATGTTTGCCAAGGTGCAACGAGCACCCACATGTGCGGTCACTAATCGGGAGAAGGCGTTGATGAACGCATTAGAGAAGCAGTTTCCAGAAGCAAAATTCCTCCTATGTAGGCGGCATGTGAGAAAGAATATTGAAGACTTCGGAAAGAAGGCCATGGGCAAGTTTAGGGGCACAACATTTTCCAACGACTGCATGAAGCTCTTCAAGGAAACGACCATACAAGGGTACGAAAGATCACTCTGGAAGCTGAAGTGTGATTGGAAGAAAGCTCCAAAATGTGTTCAGTACCTACAAAAAAACTGGCTTGACCCCTACAAGGAAAGAATCGTCTCTGTATGGACAGATACAGTGTTCACGCTCGATACTACCACCACTAACAGGTATGTGCATCAATGGTTTATCTAAATTTAGCTAGTTATTTGAACTTAGTTAGACCTTTACAACAATCAAACAAATTTTTGGATTCTTGATTGTAATACAGGGTTGAAGGGGCCCATTCCAGTCTGAAAAGCTTCTTCACAAGCAACGATGGCAACCTTTGCACTGTGTTCGATCAATATGATACACGGTTGCATAGTCATATTACTGAGATTCGGGGGGCATTGAATGAGAGCATTGGGAAGAGATATACGCTGCTAACAGACGTACGTCTTTTTCGTAAGCTGTACTTCAAGGTGTCTGCGGTTGCACTAGCTCGTTTGATTGAGGAATACAGGAAAGGAGAAGCTCCAGTGTGGAGCACTATATGCAGATGCCAGATGAGGGTCAGAGATGGCTTGCCTTGCGTTCATGACATGGCACAAAATGTTCGGAGCGAGACCCCAATTGAACCTAGCTCGTTGCATCCGTTCTGGAGGCAACTGACCTTGTCAGAAGTGAAGACATCAGAAGAGGAAGAATTCTGCACACGCAACGTGAATAGATCTTTTCTTGACGAATTTGCCCGAAGCGTCTTCCCCACATTGCCAGTGGAGATTCAACAAAGAGCAGTCTGTACACTTAGAAGTATAGCACATCCAGAGCAGACTACTCTGGAAGAGCCAGCCAAAGTCAGGCATAAGGGTCGGCCTCAAGGAGCTCTGAACTTTG
Source organism: Rheum nobile (assembly GCA_027886185.1). NCBI lineage: Eukaryota > Viridiplantae > Streptophyta > Magnoliopsida > Caryophyllales > Polygonaceae > Rheum > Rheum nobile. The sequence goes on from WOAB01000127.1 coordinate 1,176,141, forward strand.
CCACCAAAAGACAAGCCTCATCATGGGAGCACACTGACCAACAGATGGACGGCACACCTCCGAAAAAGCAAAAAGGAAGACCACCGAAGACGGGCCTACCCTTACCGTGTGGTGCCACGTCATTGATCAAGAACCCATGGCGATATCTTTCACAGTTCTCCAAGTGTATGAGACCACACTTTGGAGGATGGTATGAGATAGTGGGTGATGGAAACTGCGGGTACAGAGCCATTGCGCATGGTCTGGGCTTAGGGCAAGATAAGTGGGAATTTGTTCGACGTACCATGATCGCTACGTTGAGAAAAGAGTATGAGCTACTCGCGCCACTTTGGGTGTCTACGATGACACTTGAGGCAATGGAGGCGAAGCTTGATTGGTTTCCTTCGCCGAACAGGCCGGCCCCACCGGAGACGTGGTTGGAGCTCCCGGATATGGGATGTTTGGTGGCAACGGCATTCACATGTGTGTTCGTTACCGTCGGTCGTGGCGTGGGGATGACATACCTGCCTATTAGGGGGAAGACAAATGAAGCATCGATTGGGGAGAATCTGAAGACGGTATGCATTTGCCATGTCGAGAACGAGCAACATTTTATTGCGGTACGTTAATACAATCTTGTGTTAAAACATCTGTTTATACTATCTTGTGTTAAAACATCTGTTTATACTATCTTGTGCTAAAACATATGTATGATGCATTGATTTTCATGTAGATTGGGCTGGCCAAAACTTCGCCCTTGCCTCCTATTTACTCGGGGTGGCTGTATCATCATGACCCGTCTGCGGGTGATTACGTAGATCAATGGCTATTAGATCGTTCGTTGGAGTATGAACAAGACAAGGACGAAAAGAAGCCAAAACGAAAGAAGAAGGTCGAAACAGTCGATTTATGTAATGAATGATATGATGCAATGAGTACGACATTCCTATAGTATGCTGCAATGAGTACGACATTCCTATTGTTGTCATAATCCAAACAACTTCCCCAAAACATTCAAACTGAAGTCATAACATTCAAACTTCAACAAAACATTCAAACTCAAGTCATAACATTCAAACTTCAACAAACACATTCAAACTCAAGTCATAACATTCAAATTTCAACAAAACATTCAAACTAATGCTCAAATGACGAAGCAGCCAAGTTCAATGGTTCGAAAGAAAGGGATACATTTGCTCCAATGATTGCCGTAACGCCTCGGCTACGTCTTCACATCGGTCATCTCCATGGTGATGATCGCGATATGGATCCATACGTGAATAGCAACTATCAAGGCACTGCACAGAAGATAAGTGGATACGATTAATAAACATACACGAAGTCAAAAATAAACAGGATATAATTACATGATTACTTACCTGCTGCTGAGTGTAACGATCCTCTTGAGGGATGATGAATGGATGTGTATGCTGGAGGTACCACTGCATGTAATCATCGGTACACTGGTGGTGTTGACGGACTGGAGGACCCATGGCTTGCAGGCTAATGGAATGTTCATTGCGGGCATTCCATGCATGCAAGGATCTATCGTACTCCACCGTGTAACTGCTAATCTTCACGCCCCTCCATGCCTTAATCGGAACAATCGGTGGTCTTGGACATTGTTGTGCACGCCCAAACTGCCGAGCTACTCGATCCGGCATGTAAGGCTCGGTGACCCACAAACAGGATATGACTCTATGAAATCGCGATGAAGCAAACATCTCATTATTGAAGTCAATGGAGCCGTATGGCATCCACTCAACCTAAACACAATTGAATTTCAAACAACTTATCATGCATATATATTTTAACATAATAGATAAGGACCGTATATGCACTTACACTATCAGCATGCATCCCATCCAGCTCCTCCCTATAATTCCTGGTCCGGTTGGGTTCATGTGACATGTCTCATTTTCTGGCGTATGGGATCGGCTGTTGTGGGTCCCAGTAAACACTCTGTGCAGGTCTAAACATGGGAAAGTACTGATATATCCATGACTACAAAATAATTACACATATGTCAATTCCCTACATAACAAACATATAATATATCTATAACAAAAATTTAGATATTTTTATTCAAGTCATTTAATACCTGGATCAGAGTGAAACACGTGGACATGACCCATGCCTCTTTTCTTGTGCACTCGCCCAAGCTGCGGTACACGTGTGCAAGAACACCGGTACCCCATGCATAGTTCGTGACTTTTGTGAGATCAGTCACGAACGGAGTGTAATAAACGGGCAAGCGATGCTGAGACTTGTCAGGAAAGAGGGCAGACCCCACCAAGTACAGCAAGAACCCAGCCTCCAGCTTCTTCGACGCCAACTCCTCGCAATGAGTCTTAAAATCTCCCGCGTGCAAGTTACCGGCGACGATAGCACCATCCTCCAGCTCAAAAAACTCATGCATCTGCTCCATCAACGCCTTCTTCAAATCATTGCGGCTCAGCTGCTCGTGCCAATTCTTTGGGGGACCCATGTCTTGCCCTTGTATGTTAAGCCCAAGGATCATCCACACATCATGGAGAGTTATAGTCATCTCTCCCCATGGCATGTGGAATGAGTTGGTTTCCGGTTGCCAACGCTCGACGAAGGCACCAATCATCGTCTCATCCACATGCTCATGCATGATGTCCGATAGATGACATAGCCCGGACGCCAACGCCATGCTACCCCACGCGTCTTCCGTTGTGAGACGCCATGAGCGTAACTGCTTGCCTCGCTGCTGGAACCTCAAGGGTTGCACCGACTGTATATGAACATAATTAAGCAATCATACAGAATTATTTAAAACAAGATTAATAATTAAAAAAATTGTGTTACGTGCAACTTACAATGCGCTGGTAAAGGAGGTACGCCACGTGGTTTACAAAACTCTTTAGGAGTTCAGGTCTCTCCGGACCTCCAGGAACGCTCACCACCAGTTCAGGGTCGTATCTGACATTCTTCTTTGACCGGGGTGGTTTTCCCCGCGAAGAAGAGGCTTCCTGAGGCTCCTCGCCCGGCTCCTCGCCCGCCGTGTTTGGGGCGTCTTCTCTTGGAATCCAGGCATTGCTGGACTGGTCCTGAGTCCCTTGGTCCTGAGTCCCCCATGTACAGGCATGATCCTACATTTATTAAATAGATCAGATGCAATAATGAATTGTAAACAAATGCACGTTATACTAAATGTACTTACCATAGGCTGATGATAGGCAGCGTTCGGGTACACTGCCGGGTTCTCCCACGGGTTGTCCTGCTCCTCATCTCCCTGATAATAATCCCTCGGGCTATGATGAGGGCTCACATGCGGCGGTAGTACCGGCAGACTAAAATTCCGCCCGTAATAGTTATTCTGATCTATTGTATCAGAATAACAATGCAGCGGACTTCCTTCATAGTCTGGGTCCCTCGGAGGCTCAGAGCCTGCTCTACCCCCAATAAACGACGGCACTGCCATTAGGCTATGCACTCCTATCATGCCAGTATCGCCAGCAGCCCCACTACTGCTACCGACTCCAGTTTGAAACCCTAAACCAGCCCCAGTACTGCTACCTGCTCCAATCTGGTATACGCCGGTCTCATCATCCCGGTAGCACACATCCCTCCGTTGCCTCCTTTCCGACCTTTTGACCTCTTCGCCAGTCACATACGACTGTTGGCGTACAAGGTTGCGACGTATCCTGCATTCAGTTCTTTCCCCAGGTTCCATCTGTGGTTACATATCAACACATTTTAATCAACAAAAATCAACAAACAGAAAATCAACGTTAAAGATATCAAAAAAAATGCAAATTCACACGTTACGTGTGACTTGTTCTCACACGTAACGCTTGGTGCACATTCACACGTTACGTGTGACTTGCTCTCACACGTAACGCGTGGTGCACATTCACACGTTACGTGTGAATGTGCACATTCCAATTTCACCGGCAAGCCGCCGGCGATTTTCCGACGAGATTTCGGCAACCTTCCGGTCGTCTTCTCCGGCGAGATAGTCCGATTTTTTTTTTTTATCAAATATACCCAAAATTCAACAACAAATCCACAATTTTTACCAATCTAACAATATCATCACTTCCACTTTCATTTTTCCACACAAAATGTCAACAAACCTAGATCTACCTAACCAAATTCATAAACATCACAAAAACTTCTACAAAACCTAGATCTACCATCCAAATCATCTCCACATCGTAGATCTACCATCCAAACCTAGATCTACCTAACCAAACACTTTGTGTGGATCTACAATTCCTAACAAAACACTTTAAATTTATTAAAAACAAAATCAAATAATTATTTCTAGGAACTAACCTTACGCGGGAGGGGCAAGGAGGCGTTACGCGGGAGGGGCAAGGAGATGTTACGCGGGAGGGGCAAGGAGGCGCAGCGGCTGAGTTATGGTGATGAATGAAGAGGAGGAGCCGAATCTGGCTTTTATAGCCAGATTCCCACACGTTACGTGTGATACAATGTCACACGTAACGTGTGAAACGATCCCACACGTAACGTGTGGAGCCAATTCACACGTTACGTGTGGGTCTTGAATGGGTCAGTATCGACGCGTAACGTGGGAAGTCTATTCTCACGTTACGCACGGCCCTATGCGCCAAAAGGCAAAAATGCCTTTGCGCCGAATAGTTGAGCCCTTTCTTTATGAGATTTTAGGTTCTTTTTGCCTTTGCAGCATAGCTTGATTCACCTCAATGTACCCTAATTGGTGAGCATATATATCATTGAATGGAAATTATATACCCCAAATCAATTATTAGGTTTTATTGCAGATTATAAATATAATTATACACCATATGCATGCGTAAATTTTTCAACTTCAAATTTTTATAATAAATTTAGTATATAATTGTTGACTTACAAATAAATTGATTGATGTTGACCATAATGTTTTGCACTTCGGGCGATGTTTTTTTTTCATTTTTTTGCTTATATGTAATCACTTAACTGATCACTAATGTAGTAATGTACGTACATATAACCCATGTTAAACCTGAAAACCTCATAATCAATGTGCAAAAATTATTGTTAACATCGACTCCATTATAATATAATGTAGAAATATGCCTTGAATATTTGTTTGCATTTGTTTCCTTATCTTGTTGTTGGGCTTTAGTTATCTAATTAGGCCCTTACTTGCATAGCAAGTCAGTTTATGGTAGATAAGAGATCTATAAATACTATCTTTGCCTCCACCCTATTGTAATCTAGAAATTAGGTTTTTTGCCTCCCTAATAAAATCAGTTCTCCTTCTGCACGTGGACCATGTTAGTGAACAACGTAAATCTGTGTTCTTTCTTTGTGTTTACCGCTTTTCTGTTATCCTTCTCACATCCGTCATAACAAACTGGTATCAGAGCTTCAGGTTAATTTGGGGTTTGTAATCTGGTGAGAAAGATGTCTGCTTTGAACGTGAAGATCGACAAGTTCACATGGAGAAACAGTTTCAGTCTGTGGCAGATCAAGATGCGAGCTTTGTTGAAACAACAAGGCTTGTGGGCGCCAGTGTCGAAGGACAAGAAGGGCGACGCTGCTGAGATGGCTACTCTGGAGGAGAAGGCACATTCAACGCTCATGTTGTGTCTCGTAGATGATGTCATCACTGAGGTCTCAGACGAAGAGACCGCCGCTGGTCTGTAGTTGAAGTTGGAGAGTTTGTACATGACGAAATCTCTAACCAAAAAGTTGCTTATGAAACAACGCATGTTCGGATTGCGAATGCATGAAGGTATGCAAGTTAGGGATCACTTAGATCAATTAAACACAATATTATTAGAATTGCGTAATATTGATGTTAAAATTAAAGATGAGGATGTTGCTTTGATTTTGTTGGTGTCTCTACCACCTTCATACGAGAACTTTGTGCAATCGTTTATTATTGGGAAAGATGTTGTTACTCTGGAAGAAGTTAGGTCATCTCTTCATAGCAGGGAGTTGCGTCATAAGGCAATCGGTGTAGGAACAGATAATCAAGCCTCTGGGTTAGTCACTAGTGGCGGTAAGGGACATGGAAACGATAACAATAAGTCATCTTTCAAGGGTCCTAAGCCAAATGATGTTTGTAACTACTGCAAAGAGAAAGGGCATTGGAAGACTGATTGCCCTAAGAAGAAGAAGCAGCAAGAAAAGAATTCAGGGTCTGCAGCTGTAGCAGAAGGTGACACCAACTCTGAAGATGATATTTCCCTAGTTGTTGATGGACACACTCATCACTCTGATATGTGGGTTCTAGATTCCGGATCATCTTATCATATTTGTTCAAGGAAAGAGTGGTTTTCAACTTATGAGCAGGAAGACGGTGAAAGCATTTCGATGGCTAACAGTTCTATCTGCAAGGCAGTTGGAATAGGCTCGCTCAAGATCCGGACACATGATGGTGGATTCTGCACACTGAACGAAGTCAGACATGTTCCACTTATGACGAAGAATTTGATATCTCTAAGTTTGCTGGACAGTAGGGGTTTTAGTTTCAAAGGTGAAGGTGGAGTTCTGTTTGTCTGCAAGGGTTCTGATGTGATTCTGAAAGGTGTCAAGCAGGGTACTTTGTATCTTGTACAGGGTTCTACGAGACAATTAGTTTGCCCGAATGGGCAAATCTGAGGCAGGGGAGAAGTTTGTTCATCTGGCACTGTCATGGTGCGTCTGGTACATCTGGCACTGTTATAATGCGTCTGGTACATCTGTTTGGAGGACAATTAGTTTGCCCCGTGGGGCAAATCTGAGGCAGGGGAGAAGTCTGTACATCTAGCAATGTCATGGTGCGTCTGATACATCTGGCACTGTTATAGTGCGTCTGGTACATCTGTTTGGAGGACAATTAGTTTGCCCCGTGGGGCAAATTTGAGGCAGGGGAGAAGTCTATACATCTGGCACTGTCATAGTGCGTCTGATACATCTGGCACTGTTATAGTGCGTCTGGTACATCTGTTTGGAGAGTTCAACTAGTTTGCCTCGTAGGGAAAATATGAGACATGTGAGAAGTATGTACATCTGACATTGTCATGGTGGATCTGGTACATCTGTTACCTGAGGATTCAAGTCAAGGTGGAGATTTGTAGAAATATGCCTTGAATATTTGTTTCATTATCTCGTTGTTGGGCTTTAGTTATCTTACTTGCATAGCAAGTCAGTTTAGGATAGATAAGAGATCTATAAATACTATATTTGCCTCCACCCTATTATAATTCGGAAATTAGGTTTTATGCCTCCCTAATAAAATCAGTTCTCCTTCTGCATGTGGATGTAGTTAACACATTGTTAGTGAACCACGTAAATTTGTATTCTTTCTTTGCGTTTACCGCTTTTCTGTTATCTTTCTCACATCCGTCACAACATAAAGTTAAGCTACGGCTATATTAATTATATTGAATAATTTAAACGACATTATGCAAAATTGGGTTAACATGCAATATTATTAATCTGTTCATAAGGTCTGCAGAAAACTGCATCGAGTATTAATTCCAAGGTAATTCATGATCCTTAACTATAAGTTGGGATGCAAAGAGATGAGTGGAAAAAGTGAAGTGGGTGGGTGGGGTACGTTGTGCAAAAACAACAATCAAAATCAAATCATGAGAATTGGAACATTTTATTCCTCTTTGTTCCTGCACTTGGGAGATAATACACACGTTAATTAATGTAACTTGCAACTTTGTTCTGCACCTTGCATTATTGCAGAACAAGAAAAAGGTGCGAAACTAACCATGTCAAGCATCCCTTTTGAGATCCCAAATGTGATCATTCCCACTTTTTATGTGTCACTGGAGTTCGCCACACATATAATTCCGAGCTTAATTATTAGGGGTCACATCTACACATACCCACTCACATATATATGTATAACGGGACTACACAACAAATGTGAAACTAGATATATGATCACACAATATTTATCATTTTCGATCTAGCTTTTAGGTAAAACAGTAACTATATGAATATATATGTAATGTTTGTTAGCGCGCATTCCGTTTCATGTTTTTACAGGTGGCTGGCAGGGGATTAGATTCTATGCATGCCTTATCGATCAGGCGGACATTCACCCGGCACTTTCGATCTGCCAAAAAACATTACAATTCATTGTATTGGTCAGGTGTAATTAAGTACGTTAAGCATTAACTACAGCTTGGAGAAGTGAATTCGGAATTGCCAAGGAAAGGACTGACCCTAAAATAGATTCTTTTAAAAGAGTCCATTTTTTGTACAGTAATACCATTTAAGTTTGTTTTTATGTATTTAATGGTGGACGACTTCTAGCAGTGTGCAAAATTGGATCGGACGAAAATTCCCACATCTCCGGTTCGGTCCGCGGTGCATCAATTTTAAGATTTCTTTTTTCGGTCCTCTGGTCCAAATCTGGCCGGTTTTCGGTTCGGACAGGATGGATCATTTTTTTTTTATGTATTAATTTCTCATAACACTATTAAAAAAAATCTATCATAAAAATACACTAGTAATAAAATATATTGTCAAATATTACAAACAATAGTTATAAAAATTATAAAAAAATAATTAGTTTTAATTTAATTGATATAAAAAAAATACGTTTATCGGTCCATTTCGGTCCGATCTCCGGTCCAAGAATCATAAAAATTATGGTCCAGTCTAGATGGGATGCACACCGCTAATGACTTCACTCGCAATAGGTTCATTATAAGATAAAATCACTCTTTCGCTCGTTGATTAATTAGGATATATGCGGGTATGTTACCAACTAACCTCACCTTATCTGAATATAATTTTAGGGTGTTTAGCTAGCTAGCTAGCTAGACTTGCGCCTGCATTAGCATCGCATTCTGGATCGTAAGGCATGCTATATATGGCTTTCTACTTTATGCTATGTGAAGTCAAACAAACACCACCACACACATGAAATATTGGAAGGGTACGTGGATCTTCAAGCTAAGGGATGGACCAAACCACTATTGCATTGATTCATTGTTCTTTGTACATGTATAGAGTATGAAAGCAAGATCTAGCTAGTAAGGAGTGCCATTCCATCACCTCTTGTCTTTTTGCATGCATTCCAGTAAGCTATAATCGGCCCATACGTACAATATATGCTCGTTCTATGATCGACATTTAATTTAGATGAAAATTATTAGGTTTTTCTAATCGATACACGGATTAAACACTTTTTTATTAGTCCAGTACAGGATAACCTACACAGTGTGTGTTTATTGTTGATCTAAGGAAATTTTACACACGAGAAGAATCGAACTCGGGACCAACCCGGTAAATAGAACGCTTCATTTCTGTAAACGTAATGGGGCCTTACATTACTGCGCCACCTTACTGTCAAAATTTTTGTTAATTTTAGAGGTTTTAATATTTTAAAAAAAATAAACATTTTTTTAAGATAACAATTGATTTCCATTCTTATTCTTAACCTATATCTAAGAATATAGGTTATGAATATCGATAAATAAAAGCAGAGTTGACCTACTATTTCTTGAATTACATTTCTTACCAATAGGTACGTTAAAAGTAAGATCGTGTAAATCAAGTTTTGAGTATATTTTATGCTCTAATGACTCCTTGCAATGATATGAAAAATGACTACTACCGTTGAGTAGTTGGGACTTACGTAGGAGTGTATGACACATCACTTCAGAGTTCGGTACCCGTACCATACATTTTGATATAATTAATGTTACTCCATAGAGCTAGAGGGATTTGTATATATTGGTTGGGTTTATGATTGCAAGTGCTGAATCAATATTTTCAATTAGCAGCAGTTGCAAATTTGATTGGGATTTTCATTCGTGGCCACATATTGCCTTCCTTTATTAACACATTGTTTGTGCAAATTATACAAAAAGGAGAGATTTCAAGGGTGAAAGTGGCCACACCAGTGTCTCCCATTTGCCTTTTTTTATTATTATTACAACGAACTGTTTGCTGGCTGGATGGATGCACATGTACAGAAAAATCAGTACTCTAATAAGTGCAAATTATGATTGTGCTCGAACATGTAAACCACTATATGATTCTATATGAATAATTCCAGTTTTTTATTTCACATTATAGATTTACATATATATATTTGTCATTAAGGTGCTTATAAGGAGAATAACAATATTGAATAATAAATAGCTACTCGAAAATTTCGTGTGATATCCTTGACTTTAAGCAATTTTCATAAAATACACAGAGGTACAGAAAATTCCGCACAACACCTCTGATCTTTCCAAATTTCTTATCAAATGCACTTTCGTTAATTATAAAATAAAAGCTGTTAAATTAATATATGAAAAAAGATATCAAGAAAAGAAAAAGAAACTCATCTCTCAATTCGACCCCAACACTTTGTTTCTGATTGAGGCTGTGACTGGTCAAATTCTCAATTGCCAATTTCCCGTCCTCAAAAACCTTGTTTTTCCGAACACAGCCCAAGCCTAAAGGTTGTGTTCGGTAAAACAAGGTTTTTGAGGAGGTTAAGGTTTTTAATTTGAAAGGTTGTTTACAAGGTGTGGGTTTTTTAGAGGTTTTTTGTGACCTTTCAAAACCTAGTATAAAACATATTTGATTGTTTGGTGAGGCAAAGTTTTTTAGTATGTTTCAAATAAAAATTACCATAAGGGTTTTTTTTAAATAATAATAATAGTTGATGGTTCCCCCATTTCCGAGTTGCTAGAATATAAAATCGTCGCGACATAGACCATCCATCTCAATAGAATGCGATCAATACAAGATGGACCAAAGCACGAACACATTTGAAAAGAATGCATTTTATTCATACTTGGCGCGATAACCTCATTTGACAATTACATTTCAACAAATCTTTACACGAGAACCATACACAGACCTCTCGTTTTCCTCCCAAAAAATGGGCGATCTAACAAAAGGTCCCTAAAAAATGCGATCTCAAGCCTATTTATAGGGTCCGAGTCCTGCTTGTGGCGACTGGCAAGGAGGAGAGAGGTGTCACTCAACGGAGCCTCGCATGGAGCGATGTGTCGCGTAGAGGATTTGCATGTGATGACGTGTCATGAGTGAGTAAGACGGCGTTCGATGGCGGCTGGCTCGTGGCTTCTCTTTATTGGTTGAATGACGTCATGGCATGTGGATGAGATAGCGCGTTGTCTCGCGGTCTTTTGTGTTGGCCCGCGATCTTTTCTATTGAGGGATTATGGAGGGAATGGATGTGGACAATCAACGCGTTTAGTACTATTGAAAATAGCGCGTTCCATCACAGCCCCTTGCCTTGATGACGAACGCGTGAAGATATCAAGGCAATTTAGGGAAACATGTTTGATTACCGCGTTCATTCGCTTCTCTTCGCAAGACATCTTGAGGCAGGGACGTCTTGGTCTCACAACGGTGGGCTCTTACTAAATGGGCCCCCATCGAATCGGCCCAGCAAATCCTTAAATAAAAGGGGACACAAGCGGGAAGCCTTCACTTTACTTTTCCTCTTCTCTCTCCCTCTGACAGCTTCGTGTCGATTGGACTTCCCTCACCGCTGCTCCTCCCATAGGTGCTTCTTCTTCATTGTGTTCCTCGGAATCGCTCAGGTAAATCCACTTCCCTTGCTTTTCAATTTTTGGATGTGTTTTGTTTTTCTTTTCGCTCGATTTTTCAAAGTTTTTGGGGATGACCGCACTCTCTTCTTCTTCTCTCTCTTTCGCCACTTCACCTTCTTGTCTCTTGCTCTTCTGGGCAACAATGGCGGTGGTGGTGGTGCCAATGGGTGTTCTCCTGAGAAGGTAAAAATAGAGATATGGGGGAAAGGTTGAAGAACTTGATTCGGCGAGCTCTCTTAGGCTGTGGAGCATAAGGATTCGCTGTCACTTCTCACTTCATGATTTTTCCCCTCCTTTGCTTCATCTCCTTCTCGACTTTCAAAATTCCGCCTCCAGATCTTTCGATAAGCTCATCTATTGTTAATTTCTTGTTGATCGCGTTGTTTTCCTAGTAGCGCTTTGTTTTGCTTAACCTTGGTTATACGCGTTCCTTCTTCTTTGAGTCAGGCTACTAAATTTTCTCTTCCTTTTAACCTGGCTCTTTGAATTCTGTTTCCAGATCCTCCTAACCCTGTTTATCGCGTTCTTTTTCTAGGCACCGTCGTCTGCCTTGTTTTGGTTACGCGCGTTGTTTTTCATTCCTTGTGACTAAATTCTTCTCTCCTTTTCAGATAGGACTTGTTTTATCGCGCGCAATCGTCCTTCATCACCTCTTCATTATGTCAAGCGAAACGAACTCAGGGAGCGGCGATGCATATGGTAGAGCAGTGGGGAACGCGTACAGGGAGCATGAATCTGCCTCGAGTCCAGAATTTGAAGCCGCGACTTCATCTTCGAGTGATTCACCGCGACAGCCTATAACCAAAGTCGTTCCAAAGAGACGAGCACTGCGGGTTGAGCATATAAGGGGCAAAGGTGTGGTTTCTTCTCCCGCCGCGGCCAATGTCTCCCAAAGTAATCCCCAAGAAGAAAGACCGCGGAGTGTGGAGAGCTTCGTGAGTCATCGCTTGAACGCTGATCCTCCCCCGATTCCCGCGGTGATTCCAGATGAGGTCCCCATGATGAAGGATCATCCAGTAAAGGACATGCGAAGCCTTGGAGCAGCCACCACTGTCTCGCTATCCACTCTAGAGGATTTGGCGCGATCAATTCCGTGGCCAGCCGGGATAGAACTATGTCTTCCTGAGAGAGAGGGGGACGTCTTTGGCGCGATACGAAATATGCGTGGTCATCTTTGTAGCTAGCGTCGAAGCTGGATTTCGTCTTCCTCTACCTAACTTTTTTACCGTGACTTTTTTAGGCTTATCAATCTCAACCCTGTCCAGCTGTACCCTAACACGTGGAGGTATCTTAGTGGATATACGATGCAATGTTATCACTCCGGCCTTTCTCCCGATGCCCAACATATGCTTAAGCTCTTCACTCTGAAGTACGACAAGGGATTTTGCAATCTTAGCTTACCCAACCTAAATGTGATTAGTAAGCCTTCCAACGTGGGCAAATGGAAGGACAAATGGTTCTTAGCGCGTTGTTCTTCTCAGGCGGTCTTCAACTGCCAACTGTTTCCTGGCCCTTTCATACGTTCGGACAAGCCAGATCAGAAGGAAATTGACGCATGCAAAAGTCAGTTTCGCAATGAGGGAGATGCCCTTGACTACAAGCGCTTAATTACTCAAGAGAACTTGGAGAAAGCGGGGCTCAGTTTGCCGCGCTCCGTTGAACGCGATGAGTCGGGTGGTAATTTGTTCTTTCATTGCTCTTTACTTTCATGCGTTATGTTAGCTAACTTATGTATTCTCAGGGATGAAATCTGACTTCTTGCTAAAGAGGGCCAAGAAGATCACGGGTGGATCAAAGTCGTCGGCCAGAGTAGCTGATGATCAGGCCACGTCGGAGCAGGCCCCGGCTCCAACTTCTGCCGCGATGGTCGTGTGCAAGACAACAGCCTCTTCGCTACCACCAGGCAGTCCAGTGGAGGCAGAGACGAGAGGAGATAAGCGCGATGACCTTTCTCAAGCAGGCCGCGGGGAAAAGATATCAAGGTCTGAGAGCAACGTTGACCCTGCTCCGATTGCTGCCACGGGGAGGACCATTTTTGCCGCGCCAGTGCCCTCTGTAACCGACATGCGTAAGCTGGCCATTCCAAATGGTGTATGTGTGAAAGAGAAAGAATGGCTGACTTCCTTGCCTCCTCAAGTCCTTCAGTTGGAGAGCATGAAATACATGGAGATGGTACGCGCTTCCATGCTTGCTCCTGCTTTTTGTCACATCAATTTTACTTATCTACTCTTACCATGTTTGATTTTACAGGCTCGTCTCAGCATGATGGCAGCCACATCATATTGCAACGTCTTAGATGCCAAGTGCAAAGGCATTCGTGAAGAGAAGGAAGCTCGTATAAAGTGGCCGCGCTAACCAGACAAGTTGAGCAATCTGCCGCTGAACTTGACAAGGTGAATGTTAATGTGACAAGGCTTGAGGGTGAGAGGGAAAAACTCGAGGAGGAGAACACGCTGATTAAGAAGGATGTTGAGGATCTTCATCGCGCCATGTCGGAGAAAGACGATGAGGTGGCTGAGCTGAAAAGACAGCGCGATGCTTCCAATCTTGAAGCTGAAAAGTGGCGCGCTAGGGCAGAATGCGTTGTTTTTGACTATCTCAAGTCAGAGGACTATCAGATGAAGCTAGCTGACGAGGTGGGACCCCAATGGGAGCAGGGCATAAGGATTGGAGTCAGGCAAGCGGTTGCAAGGTTCAGCGAGATCGACCCCAAGATTGTTTATTTCACTCCAGACTACACGGATCTCTTTGGCGAGCCCCCGGTCGAAGACCCCGAGGAGGGAGATGATCAAGCTATGGATGTAGACGCAAATGCTGCGACAACCGATGCAGCCTTGCCTGAGGATCGTGATGCTTCTTGATTCCCACCAGCTACTTGTAGACTTTCTTCAGCTTTTCCTCCAGTATGATATTGCATGAAACAATTAGTACGATATGCAGATGAATGAAAAACACCTTTTTGAACTTCATTATCTTCCTAGGTAGTGGTAATCTTTGATTGACGCGGTAAACTATCTTGATGAGTAACACGCGGTGGCAGCCCCAAGCGAGTTGGGGGATCTCACCCGTTAAGAAGAACGCGGTGGCAGCCCCAAGCGAGTTGGGGGATCTCACCCGTTAAGAGGAACCCGGTTGCAGCCCCAAGCCAGTTGGGAGATCTCACCCGTTAAGAAGAACGCGGTGGCAGCCCCAAGCGAGTTGGGGGATCTCACCCGTTAAGAAGAACGCGGTGGCAGCCCCAAGCGAGTTGGGGGATCTCACCCATTAAGAAAGATCGCGAGAACGTACCTAGGATGGTCTAGTCGACCTATTGTGAGAACAAGTTCCCCACGGTCGGCGCCAGTGATGGTTCCCGCATTTTCGAGTTGCTAGAATATAAAATCGTCGCGACATAGACCATCCATCTCAATAGAACGCGATCAATACAATATGGACCAAAGCACGAACACATTTGAAAATAATGCATTTTATTCATACTTGGCGCGATAACCTCATTTGACGATTACATTTCAACAAATCTTTACACGAGAACCATACACAGACCTCTCGTTTCCCTCCCAAAAAATGGGCGATCCAACAAAAGGTCCCTAAAAAATGCGATCTCAAGCCTATTTATAGGGTCCGAGTCGTGCTTGTGGCGGCTGGCAAGGAGGAGAGAGGTGTCACTCAACGGAGCCTCGCATGGAGCGACGTGTCGCGTAGAGGATTTGCATGTGATGACGTGTCGTGAGTGAGTAAGGCGGCGTTCAATGGCGGCTGGCTCGTGGCTTCTCTTTATTGGTTGAATGACGTCATGGCATGTGGATGAGATAGCGCGTTGTCTCGCGGTCTTTTGTGTTGGTCCGCGATCTTTTCTATTGAGGGGTTATGGAGGGAATGGATGTGGACAATCAACGCGTTTAGTGCTATTGAAAATAGCGCGTTCCATTAATAGTGGTTTGAGATTTTAGATATTTTGGAAATAAATCTATGATAACTTTGTCAAACCTTTAATAACCTTTCTCTTAGAATGTTTCTATTTTTCAATTTTTAACATCCTCATAAACCTCTTAAAACCTTAACCTTTTAAAAAAACTTGTACTATCAAACACATAAAAAGATAGGTTTGAATAATATAAACCTCTAATAACCTCCTATAATTTGCGCCGAACACAATAGTATGCAAAATTTACTCTGGGTGTTCGCAATAATTGGTTAAACTCAAAAATAGCACACACGATTTTTAATCATCTATTTATTATTCAATTTCATCCCCAATTCTGTTCATCATGGAAGGATGGACAATTGAAAATTTGAAAATTTGGCCAGCCACAGCCTCAAGTTTCAAAAAACAAAGTGTCTGGTCGAACTGGGAGAGACGAGGATCTTTTTCTTTTCTTTTTTTCTTTTTTTTTTTTATTTTAATTTTATTTTGTTAGTTTAACGATTGTTATCTAATAATAAACGATAAGCTATTTGTCAAAGTTTTTGAAAAGTTTACAGATATCTTGTAAAATTTAATATATTCCTAAATATTTTATAAAAACTGGTTAAATTCAAGAATACCACACAAAATTTCAGATAAATAATTATGAATATATAGGTTCTAACAAACGAGCACAGTCTAGAATTCCATGTATAGGAGACAACCGAAGTAGTACGTATCCGTTTTCAAAATGGGTACAAGGACAAAGATTTCTTTTTTAAAAGAAACTTAATTCCTGACCGTAGATATATCAATTAATATATTTAAATATGACACCTAACACTTATTTTAAAAGTTTATTAAGAACATCTTGTCTTCACAATAATTATATCACACTATGAATTCGAATTAATTACACTAATAAGAACCCATTTCTAGCTTTGAAATGTTAAGAATTACATTATATTTATCATCAGTCTTTCCAGAAGAAAAAAAATGATAGCTATTAGAACCTTGACGTTCCTTCTAATTTTGATGATGATAAACACCATTAGTTTTTATGGTTTATATTGTTCCTATGAGTTTCAGGTTTTATGAAAGAATTAGGAAACAATGAAGAAGATAAAGCAAAGAAGTGCTAAGGAACGTTGTGGAAACAAGGAACTGTTACGCGGAAGAAAGTTGAAGAATGAAACGCGCGTATATTTCTTATAAGGAAACTTTTATACATCGAAACAACATTTAAGGAACAATGCAGAACGCATGAATTGCCCGCTGTTACCAGGTGAAGACCGCTATATATGGAAACCATATTTGAAGATCTACTCGGAGAGAGAAGAGCTAAATAGCGTGTCTTAGGAAAGTTTTTACATGGAAACTATGTGATCATGAACTGAATTGTTTAGTTGGAAAGAAAATCTTACATCGTTACCTTGTATAGAAACCGATAGATGTTTTAGGTATTTGGTAAGAAGATCTTTGCTACCACTATAAGTAGACGAGTTTACCTTAGGGAAAGGTATCTCGACCATTACCAAGGAAGCATACTGAAGAGCTATTGCAGTTGAGATCGAAGGTTCAAGGCAAGGTACGAACTAGTGTTGTGAGTACTTGCTTAGAGTCTTTATTGTGTTCTTGTGTTGTTACGAGTTGATTGCACTCAAAGTCTAGAAACCTTGGAACTGTGTGTGAGTAGGTGGAGAGAAGACTTGTGAGATTATACAACTTTGTAATAATACAAGTACACGTGTTTGAAATCCTTCTAGGATAACACCTAGAGGTAGAGGTTTTCTCTTTTCAACTAGTTGGTTGATAGAGTTTCCTCTCTAAGGAACTGTCTTTCTGTTACTACTGAATCTTTGTTATTTCCGCTGCCCAGGAAACAATTTCATGTCTAACACACTACGATTCAACAATTGGTATCAGAGCAGGTTCGCTCTAGATTGTGTGTTCTTTTCAGATTCACAAGTAACAATGTCTTCAACTCACGAAGTCGGGATTGGGAACAACAAACCACCGTTCCTGCCTATCGGTGGAAAGTTTCAACACTGGAAGGACCTCTTCACCGATTGGATGAAGAGTAATGACTACCATTGCTGGAGAGTCATTGAAGTTGGTGATGAGAAAGTTGTTGAAGAAGTACTCAAAGGAACAACACCTTGGAGTCAAGATGATTTCAGAATCATGGAGAAAAACTCTTAAGGCTCGCATGTTCATCAACAATGCCCTTAGTGCTGAAGATGCTTCAAAGTTACAGTCTTGTGCAACCGCTAAAGACATGTGGGCTGCTTTGGAATAGATGTACATGGGAAGTTCCGATCTTAGAGAGATTGATCGCTTTCAAGCTAAGAAAGACTTCTATAACTTCTCCATGATTGATGGTGAGTCTGTTTCCTCTTACCAATCTAGATTTTAGGAAATTATGGCTCGACTTGTTTCTCATGAGGTCAAGGATGAAGAGATTATTCCCAAGGAGAAAGTTCTCATCATCATTGATGGACTTCCTCCAAGGCACAAGACGACCAAAGCTATTCTCAAGGAGAATCCCAATACTCTCTCTCTCTCACACTTCATGAAGTATTTGGAAAAATAAAGAAATATGATGAAGAAGACAAATATGTTAAACCTAAAGGCATAGCCTTGTTGGTTGAAAAGGTTGTCAAGATGATAGAAGATAACAAAGACGAAAACTTGGATGGTATAGATCTAGAAACTGCTCTTCTCACCAAGGCTATGTGTTCCCTCTATCGAAAAGGCAGATCATTCAGAAATGTTGGGAACAATGGTGAGACACGTGATCTCAAGGATGTTACAGCTACAATTGCAAAGACAAGGGTCACTATGCTAACAAGTGTCCCAAAGGGAACAACTCAGACAACACCAATGGTGACAATACTGGGAACGACAAGAAGAAAGCTTTCGTTGTTGTCTGGGGTGATGAGTGTGCCAACTCTGATGATGATGAGCCAGAGGAATAGGGGAACAACAAAATGTGTGCAATGACTCTAAAGTCATCAAGTGAAGAATAAGAGGTAGATCCTTAAACTTTCTTTGAATCTCTTGTCAATTTTGATAAAAAAAGTCCTTGATTTCACTTATCAAAAGCATGTATAATGAGAACCTCAAAACTCAAAATGACTTGAGTAATGCTGAGGATAAATGCATCGAATTGAATGAATCTCTATCTAGAATTGCTAGTTCCTCTGCTATTCCTTGTGTTAAAAGTGATATTACTCACAGTGAACCTAGTTCCTCTAGCACTGAAAGGGAACTATCTCAGATGAAAGCTCAGATTGACAAAATTCACTCTATTCTAGTTGAGCAGAAGCTTAAGGAAGAAGAGATTACCTTTGTTGAGTCCAAGTATGGTGTGGGGTACAAGGGTGAAAAACAAGAGAGTGAGAAACATGAGTTAATCATACCTGAGCTTAGAGAGTTAAAGGATAGGGAACTTTAGAGTACTAAGGATAGAAACTCCTACCTAGAAGAGCGTGTGAAAAATCTGAAGAGTGGGCTGAGTGAAAGTCAATCCTGGTACAAAGGTCAACCTGCCCATAAGATGTATCTCATCCAATCCCAGGGAAATTTGCCTAGTACACCTGACGCAATTAGAGCCAAGCAATGTAGAATGCATGTCCCAAACCGTAAGTACACCTTGGGGGATTACTATAAGATATGTTGGCATTGTGGGAACAACAACCATGTTGTGAAAAACTGTGTTAAGAAACAAAAGTTTACTAAAGAGCACACTCAGTGAAGGAACAGTAGAAGTAACAATGTTGATTTGAATGATTATGATGCATCTCCCGACATGTGCAATACTAAGCCTAGAGAATATCATTTTGTCTCTAAACGACCAGGTAAAGCTAAGCTTGCATGGGTCGCTAAACACTAAATCTCTCAATGCAGGATGAAGTGAAGGGGAACAACAGGTGGTTCATCGATAGCGCGTGCTCATGCCATATGACAAAAAATAGAGATCACCTTACCTCACTTCAACAACACTCTAGGGGAACTGTTTTCCTTGGAGATAAACGATACAGAGAGATAGTGGGAACAAGAGAAGCTGCTTTGAACTCAAACATCAAGATAAAAGAGGTTAGTTTGGTTCATCATGTAATACCCCTCATTTTAGTAAAAAGTATTTTGGTAAGTTTTCCAAACACTCGTATTGTAGTCAAATTATTTTCAGTGAAGTTCAGACTTTCTGTTAAATACTTGATCTCTGTAATAATTCATTGAGTGGAATAAAATACATTCGACGTATTTTTGGGGTTTAGAATAATTGTTCGAGTACGAATATATTTAACCCGGGGTTAAAACCCATACCCATAATTCTTCCCGGTCAAAAGTGGGCTTCCCGGTCAAAGAATGGGCAAAAGGCACAAAAATTTGCCTTGACCGCACCCGTGGTCATTCCCATCACACCCCGCGGTCAGGAATTGGTCGCCACCGCACCCCGCGGTAAGACCCACCGCACCCGCGCCGTCGTGATTCCTTTTCTGCTCCGCCAAACGTCGCCTGAGCTGCTTGCCGTTTCGGTCGGCTTTGAGGCGGTGGGGGAGGTGCCAGCTGGGCTCCTTGCTTGGCCTATAAAAGGAGGAGGCTTGGAGGAGGAAGACAGCTCCAATCTCTCTCTCTCCAATCTCTCTCTCTTGTTCCATTGTCGCCGGAGTTGCAAGCTTTCGCCGGAGTTCTTCAAGGTCGTCGCCGGAGCTACCAAAGGAGGAGGAGGTGCTCTCAAGGTGGTGCTTGGGTGGTCCAGGGAATCCAGAAGTCAGAGCCACCATGAGTCGAGCCCCCATCGTCTTCCCCGGTGAGTTGTCGTCGTTGTCATCTCGCCTTTGTATCCTTGCTGCACCCGCGGTCAAGCTGCCGCACCCGCGGTGGGCCTGGGCGTGTGTGGTTGTGGCTTGGGCTTTGTGATCTCGTTTGGGACTTTCGTTCCTTCGATTTCGTTCATTTTTCTTTAGATTCATAATATTTATTGTCGAATCTAACTTAGGGTTTCGTTATGGGTCGTTCCATGGAAATCATAATCTGAGTTCTTCCTCGTTTCGGACCCGGAAACCTGTCATCTTGAGCTTCGTCTAAATCTAAGGCAAGTGGCGGTTCGCTCTTGCTTATCATTCCATATTTATATTGATTATCAATTGTTTAATTGTTAATTAATTTGGGATGAATATTGTTTTCGTCTGGGAACAGTTTTGATAACTGTATGTGATTTAAAAAGAGATATTATAATAGGTTGTATATATTGCTAGAAACAATGCTATTATATATATATATGATTGAAATACAGATATTATAATAGGTTGTATATATTGCTAGAAACAACGCTATTATATCTGTTATTGGCCTCGATGGCTTTAATGTGAATTATTGCTCTTATGTTTTAACTGTTTAGTTAGAACGAGTATTCGTAGGAACACTATGTACCTTGCGAGGTTTAGTGGTTTTTTGATAATGGTGCTAGGAGGATTTTCCCTAGTATCTTCGGTCATGACCTTACCCTTACTCAGGGTATGTACACACAGTTGGTGCCGCCATTTGGGATGTATTCCCTGGGATGTATTCCCTTTGATATCTCTTGTGAGGAGATCCGATATCTCTTGTGAAGAGATCTTAAAAGCTTATAACATAAAATGTACGTTTTGGAATTAAATAAGATAAGTGCTTTAGTGCACATAATTAATATACCCTCAGGCGAGTAGTACAGCTAAGAGAGTAGTGCAGCTAGGAAACTCGTCTAGAATTTGGTCAGAGTAAAGTTCTCTTTCCAATCTGAATTCGCATTGTGTGGTGAGGTTGGTCGTGAACCGAAACACCAAGTCAGTTTTAAAACGCTTGTGTGAAATTGATGTTCCCAAGCACTTGTCATACTTTCCGATAAGACTCAACCTTTTGGAGTCTTCTCTTCATATGTTTCCTTAAGACTCAATCTTTCAGAGTCTTCTCTTGATCATACCTTTTCGTATATTTCAGTAGGAGTATGGTGGTTGACTATCGTCATCGACTTTTATTCGAGAAGCGATGAGTCTAACCTAATACGACTACTTAGAACCTTTCTGTTTTACCCTTGCATAGTCTTTTATTAGACTAACCAACCGGTTATATTCCCTTGCATGGTTGGCTGGTGTCATCCGTCTCATACGGCACATCAGATAAAATGTAGTTCTGATGAAGGCTAGAAACGACAATGATGGCAGTTGGAATTTTGAAGAGTTTTATAACTGTTGTATTATAACTGTTGTTTTATGATTTATATAAACGAGTTAAGCCTAGGGTGGCTTCGAAAGTGAAATCCGAGGTTACTGGAGGTAATACATTTCAAGGATAAATATTTGGGGGTGTTACAGATTTGGTATCAGAGCCTAATTTTTTTTTAAATGGGTGGGTTTTAAAATATTTTCTTGGAACAAAATTTTTTATAAACCATTTACTCGTTTTGAACTGAGAAATATTTTGAAGGATTTGAATTTCCAAATAAAAATTTTATTCTGCCGATCTAGTCGTGCCTTTTCTTTAGTCTGATATGGAAGTAAACTTCTATATTTAGAAAGACTAACTCTTTTCTCGTCACCCGTAGGTTATGGATGCATGCTTTTCTCTTCGAAAGGACTCGGAAGAAGCCGAGGTGGCTCCGCCATCTCCAATGAGGCTTGAGTTTCCAGTTCCCCTGCGATGCTTCGAGGTCGGAGAATCTAGCAGTCCATCCGAGGAGGTGAAGACTGTACTACCCGAGTCAGTAGTACTAGTATCCGATAGGACCAAGGTTTCAGTGGCAGAACCTACAGAGGAGCTAAGGGAGGACACAGAAAATGAAGAGGAGTAGTCAAGGTATACAAGAGGGCATTACAACGACGACTTCATGATTGAGATGATTCCCGAGGAGGATCCAGAAGAAGAGGATCCTGAAGAAGACTCGGAAGAGGATCCGAAAGAAGAGGAGGACCCCGAGGAGGACCTCGAGGGACAAGGCCACAAGTCTGATGGCTTAGAGCGCTTATTGGTGGGCAGCGAGGACCCGGGAATGGAATTTATCTATCCCAGTCCGGAGTTGCCGCATGAGCAAGAATACTCGCCATTGACTTCGGCCGATTGGGATACGCTTTACGAGGTAGTATTTCCCAGAAGAAGAAATGGTCCACAAAATGCATCTGAGAACTCACAGTCTATTCCTGCTCAGAGAAGGCTAATGTTGAGTCCTGACTCGTGAGAGGCACTTCGCCTAAGTCAGATTATTTCCCCAAAAGAGCGCCGCCAGATGGACGAGGCGGTGGAGCATGCTCTAAGAAGGGAAAGACCAAGGAATGAGCCATGTGCTCCTGGACCGAGTAGGGTGAGAAGTCTTTCACCAGACCCCGATGGTAAACCCCGTTCGAAGAAACCTTGTATGAGGAGTGGCGATTACAGGAAATGTTTCAGGGCGCCATGATTGGGCCAGTGCTGATTAACAGTTTCTTTTCTTGTATTTCAGTTGTTTTGTTAAGAACCTAAGTCTCCGGCAATTTTGTCTTGACGCTCGGGAGATCCCTTTTGTAAAACGTATTAGCTCAGTTGAGCTTATCAATGAAAACTACCAAATTTGATCTATTCTGAGTTGATTTTTATTACGTTAAGTATATTGAATGATATTAATGTAATAAAATACTTGGAATTTGATCGGTAAACAGATGGTGAACACAAGGAACACCATTCGTGCTGGTGTTGGGCCAAGTAATGACCCCAGACCAAATGAGAGGAATACCGCAAACCCCGTGGATGAACACGAGTCTGCTTCTAACAACAATCAAAAGGGCAATGACCAAGTTTCGGTCAACACTCCAATGGTATTTGATGCAGCGGCAATTGAAGCTATTCGGGGAATCGTTATGCAAGCATTCACCGACATCATGCGACCAATTGCGCCTCAGGCACAGGCTGTGCCAATTCCTCCAGCGGTTCCTAGATTTAAGGAGCCTAATATCCATGTACCCCAAGAGGAAGCGGTCAGGAATAGAGGCGACTATGGCCGAGCACTGAAGGCCATAAGCTCTATGAGGCCCGACTGCTATGATGGGAAGGGAGAGCCAGTTAGAGTGGCACATTGGTTTTCTCACATGGAGCGACTATTCCGCAATGTTGAGTGCACTGAAGCAGAGAAGGTTCACATTGCATCCCTTCAGCTGAAGGAAGTAGCCAGTGAATGGTGGGAAGGTATAGGTCTTGCTGGTCACCCTGGTTTGAACTAGGGGATGTTCAAGGCCAAGATGACTGATCGTTTCTTCTCCTGAGCTATGAGGGAAGAAAAATGCAAGGAGTTCCTCTATCCAAAGACGGATGGATTGAAAGTGACTGAGCTTGTGGCCAAGTTCAATCACCTGCTATAGTATGCTGGGTCGGAGGTGTCCAATGAAGAGCAAAAGATCTGGCATTTCCATGAGTGGATGAACCCATATATTAAGCCACTAATGATACGTTACGGATGCTCTACTCTGGATCAGTACGTGGACGCTGCCTATAAGTTGGAAGTAACTCTGGAGGAGTCAACAAAGAAACGAAGTCGCCAGAGGTCAATGCAGGGCTAGCCTCAGGCGAGTGGATTTAAGCGTCCCGCGCCACCGTCTAATTTCGCCAAGTCTGGCAGAGCAAAAATGGATATGACTCATGGAGGGTCTACACGTCAATCGGGTCAGGGAAAGAGTCTGATCCAATGCTATAACTGTGGTACACACAGACACAAGAGTAATGAGTGTCCGAAGGAGAAGAAGACGTGTTTTGGCTGCGAAAAGGTGGGACAGCAGAAGTTCTGTCCACAGCAAAGGAAGAAAGGAGCTGAGTCACAGCAAGGGTCAGTTAATCAGAACAATCGACCTAAGTTCATACCAGTGGAAGCTCCTAGTCCTTCGATGCAGACGTCTGCACAGAATAAGGGGAAAGCCCCAGCTGCTTCTAGAGGTCAAGGTCAACGCCTTTACGAGATGCGTGAGGCTGATGGACCTAATGCTCCAATTGCTCAAGGTACTCTATACCTTCATTCTATTTCTGTATGTATGTTATTTAATTCGGGTGCTACCCATTCTTTTATTTCGGAAAGTTGTGTCAGTAAGTTAGGGTTAGTATGCAACGAGGTTTGTGAACCTTTCGTTGTGAATCTTCCTAATGGTGAACATTTAGTGGGCACCAAGCGTCTGTCAGAATTTCCGATTACAATCCAGGGTAAGAAGTTCGAAGCAGATTTGATCTGTATAGCCATGGCTCCATACGACATTATTCTCGGTATGGATTGGCTGACGCGTCATGGGGCGGTAATTGATTTCAGCTCAAGGACTGTGTTGGTTTCATCTGGGGGCCAGTATGTATGCAAGTTTAAGGGTCGGAATGACGCTGATAACGGCAGGCTTATCAATGCGATGGCTGCGTTCAAGCTACTTCGACAAGGTTGTGTCGGGTACCTGTGCTATCTAGACGAGCCCAAGAAAGATGAACCTTCAATTCTTGATATTCCGGTTGTTTGTGAATATATGGATGTCTTTATGGAGGAGATTCCTGGTTTACCCCCGCATCGTGACGTAGAATTTACTATCGATCTCGAGCCTGGTACTGCGCCGATCTCTAAGGCACCGTACCGGATGGCTCCTCCTGAGATGCAAGAGTTGAAGAAGCAACTCGAAGATCTTCTTGAGAAGGGTTATATAAGGCCGAGTGCATCGCCTTGGGGTGCTCCGGTCTTGTTCGTCAAGAAGAAGGATGGATCGTTCCGACTTTGTATCGACTATCGTGAGTTGAATAAGGTCACAATCAATAATAAGTATCCGTTGCCGAGGATTGATGGTCTATTGGATCAACTGCAGGGAGCAAAGGTCTTTTCCAAAATCGATCTGAGGTCTGGTTACCATCAGCTCAAGATTCGTGAGGAGGATATTTCGAGGACTGCGTTCCAGACGAGATATGGTCACTACGAGTTCGTAGTCATGCCATTTGGACTTACCAATACTCCAGCAGTCTTCATGGATTTGATGCATCGATGTTTCCACCAATACTTGGATAAGTTCGTAGTGGTCTTCATCGACGATATTTTAATTTATTCCCCGAGTGAGGAAGCTCACGAGGAACATCTTCGGATCACTTTGTCAGTTCTTAGACAAAATCAGTTGTATGCAAAGTTGTCTAAGTGTGACTTTTGGATCAAGGAAGTGGCTTTCTTAGGCCATGTGATTAATGAGAATGGGATTATGGTTGATCCCCAGAAGATTGAAGCAGTAGCCAATTGGAAGCGGCCTCAGAAAGTGAAGGAGGTGCGCAGTTTTCTAAGACTCGCTGGTTATTATAGACGGTTCGTGGAGGGATTCTCTAAGATCGCTCTACCCATGACCGGTCTGTTCCGCAAAGTCCATAAGAAGTTTGTCTGGGATGACAAGTGCGAGGCCAGTTTTAAGAAGTTGAAGCAATATCTAACCTCCACACCAGTGTTAGCGCTACCGGAAGGGAATGATGGTTATGTGGTCTATAATGATGCTTCGAAGAGTGGTTTGGGATGTGTGCTGATGCAGAGAGGCAAGTTTATTGCATTCGCATCCCGACAGTTGAAGACTTATGAGGCAAACTATCCGACGCATGATCTGGAACTAGCAGTTGTAGTTTTTGCGCTGAAGATTTGGAGACACTATCTCTATGGTGTAAGGTGTCAAGTCTTCACCGATCACAAGAGTCTCAAATATATATTCACTCAGAAGGAGCTAAATATGAGACAACGTCGCTGGTTAGAGCTACTCAAAGACTACGACATCGAATTGCTGTATCATCCGGGCAAGGCTAATGTAGTAGCCGATGCATTGAGCCGGAAGACGGCGCACGAGGCTGTAGTGGCTTTAGTACTCAATGCTCAGACCAAGCTAAACCAAGGGTTGTGCGACATTGAAGTCTTGTACGATCAGTGTAGAGGATATCTGAGTATGCTGGAGATTCAGGCCACGCTACTTGATCAAATCAGGGAGAGACAAGTTGATGATGTAGTCTTGGTGAAGCTAAGCAGTGAAGTGATGGACGGGAAAGCTCCCGGTTTCGTGATTCAGGAAGATGGATCACTCTGGTTTCAGAACCGGATTTGTGTGCCTGACGTTGATGGTCTTCGCCAGTTGGTGATGAAGGAGGCCCATTCGTCAGCTTATTCTGTACATCCAGGCTCTAGCAAGATATACAAGGACCTCAGGAAGAAGTTCTGGTGGTCCAACATGAAGTGGGATATAGCAGAGTTTGTGGCGAAATGCTTGACTTGTCAGAAGGTCAAGATAGAACATCGTAGACCAGGTGGTGAGTTGCTACCTCTTCCAGTACCAGAATGGAAATGGGAAGATATTGCTATGGATTTCGTCACTGGGCTGCCAAAGACTCAAAGCCAGAAATATGCTATATGGGTAATCATTGACAGGCTCACGAAGAGTGCTCATTTCGTGGCGGTCAACATGGGGAACCCAGAAGTTATCAGAAGTGTTTTTACACGAGATCATCCGTTTGCATGGTACTCCAAAGACCATTGTATCGGATCGTAATGGCCGATTCATGTCAAGATTC
Source organism: Rheum nobile (assembly GCA_027886185.1). Lineage (NCBI taxonomy): Eukaryota > Viridiplantae > Streptophyta > Magnoliopsida > Caryophyllales > Polygonaceae > Rheum > Rheum nobile. The sequence continues at coordinate 1,203,105 of WOAB01000127.1, forward strand.
TGGAAAGAACTACATAAGGCCATGGGAACCGAGTTGAGATTCAGCACTGCATTTCATCCTCAGACGGATGGACAGTCTGAGATGACCATCCAGACCTTGGAAGATATGCTAAGAGCTTGTACACTCGATCGTCCGACTAGCTGGGAGAACAGCCTGAGTCTGATTGAGTTCACATACAACAACAGTTGGCATGCTACCATTAAGATGGCTCCATTCGAGGCTTTGTACGGTCGAAGGTGCAGATCTCCAATTTGTTGGGATGAAAATGCCAACAAGGTTCTGCTCGGACCGGAGTTAGTCGAAAGGACTGCCTCGGACATTGCTTTGATAAGACAAAGGATGTTGACAACTCAAAGTCGACAAAAGTCTTATGCAGATCTGAAGCGCAGAAATGTTGAGTTTGAGGTTGGTGACAAAGTATTTGTCAGAGTGTCGCCATCCAAAGGTGTGTTCAGATTTGGTAAGCGTGGGAAGCTTAACCCTCGCTACGTGGGACCGTTTGAGATCCTTGATAGAGTGGGGTCTCTAGCGTATCGTTTGGCATTGCCGCCATCGGCACATCCAGTGCATAACGTGTTCCACGTATCTTTGTTGAGGAAGTACGTGCCAGATGAGTCTCATGTGCTGAGTTATGACAATATCGAGATTCAGACAAATGGTACCTACGAGGAGATACCGGTGCGTATTCTCGAAAGTCGTGAGAAGCAGTTACAGAACAAGGTGGTACCATTGGTATGGATTTTATGGTCCAAGTCAGGAACTGAAGAAGTTACTTGGGAAATCTGGGAAACGGAGGCGGATATGTTTAGACGTTTTTCCGAGCTATTTTCGGCCTAGTTTCTGGGTCGAAACCTTTTTAAGGGGGTAGTGTTGTAACGCCTCGCTTTTCTTTGGTTTATTCGGCCAAGTTTCGGGGTCGAAACTTTTTGTAAGGGGGAGGTGATGTAATACCCCTCATTTTAGTAAAGAGTATTTTGGTAAGTTTTCCAAACACTCGTATTGTAGTCGAATTATTCTCAATGAAGTTCAGACTTTCTGTTAAATACTTGATCTCTGTAATAATTCCTTGAGTGGAATAAAATACATTTGACGTATTTTTGGGGTTTAGAATAATTGTTCGGGTACGAATATATTTAACCCGGGGTTAAAACTCATACCCATAATTCTTCCCGGTCAAAAGTGGGCTTCCCGGTCAAAGAATGGGCAAAAGGCACAAAAATTTGCCTTGACTGCACCCGGCGGTCAGGAATTGGTCGCCACCGCACCCGCGCCGTCATGATTCCTTTTCTGCTCCGCCGAACGTCGCCTTAGCTGCTTGCCGTTTCGGTCGGCTTTGAGGCGGTGGGGGAGGTGCCAGCTGGGCTCCTTGCTTGGCCTATAAAAGGAGGAGGCTTGGAGGAGGAAGACAACTCCAATCTCTCTCTCTCCAATCTCTCTCTCTCGTTCCATTGTCGCCGGAGTTGCAAGCTTTTGCCGGAGTTCTTCAAGGTCATCGCCGGAGCTACCAAAGGAGGAGGAGGTGCTCTCAAGGTGGTGCTTGGGTGGTCCGGGGAATCCAGAAGTCATATCCACCACAAGTCGAGCCCCCATCGTCTTCCCCGGTGAGTTGTCGTCATCGTCGTCTCGCCTCTGTAGCCTTACCGCACCCGCGGTCAAGCCGCCGTACCTGCGGTGGGCCTGGGCATATGTGGTTGTGGCTTGGGCTTTGTGATCTCGTTTGGGACTTTCGTTCCTTCGATTTCGTTCATTTTTCTTTAGATTCGTAATACTTATTGTCGAATCGAACTTAGGGTTTCGTTATGGGTCGTTCCGTAGGAAATCATAATCTGAGTTCTTCCTCGTTTCGGACCCGGAAACCTGTCGTCTCGAGCTTCATTGAGCTTCATCTAAATCTAAGGCAAGTTGCGGTTCGCTCTTGCTTGTCATTCCATATTTATATTGATTATCAATTGTTTAATTGTTAATTAATTTGGGATGAATATTGTTTTCGTCTGGGAACAGTTTTGATAACTGTATGTGATTTAAAAAGATATATTATAATAGGTTGTATATATTGCTAGAAACAACGTTATTATATATATATATATGATTGAAATACAGATATTATAATAGGTTGTATATATTGCTAGAAACAACGCTATTATATCTGTTATTGGCCTCGATGGCTTTGATGTGAATTATTGCTCTTATGTTTTAACTGTTTAGTTAGAACGAGTATTCGTAGGAACACTATGTACCTTGCGAGGTTTAGTGGTTTTTTGATAATGGTGCTAGGAGGATTTTCCCTAGTATCTTCGGTCATGACCTTACCCTTACTCAGGGTATGTGCACACAGCTGGTGCCGCCATTTGGGATGTATTCCCTGGGATGTATTCCCTTTGATATCTCTTGTGAGGAGATCCGATATCTCTTGTGAAGAGATCTTAAAAGCTTATAACGTAAAATGTACGTTTTGGAATTAAATAAGATAAGTGCTTTAGTGCACATAATTAATATACCCTCAGGCGAGTAGTGCAGCTAGGAAACTCGTCTAGACTTTGGTCAGAGTAAAGTTCTCTTTCCAATCTGAATTCGCATTGTGCGGTGAGGTTGGTCGTGAACCGAAACACCAAGTCAGTTTTAAAACGCTTGTGTGAAATTGATGTTCCCAAGCACTTGTCATACTTCCCGATAAGACTCAACCTTTTGGAGTCTTCTCTTCATATGTTTCCTTAAGACTCAATCTTTCAGAGTCTTCTCTTGATCATACATTTTCGTATATTTCAGTAGGAGTATGGTGGTTGACTATCGTCATCGACTTTTATTCGAGAAGCGATGAGTCTAACGTAATACGACTACGTAGAACCTTTCTGTTTTACCCTTGCATAGTCTTTCATTAGACTAACCAACCGGTTATATTCCCTTGCATGGTTGGCTGATGTCATCCGTCTCATACGGCACATCACATAAAGTGCAGTTTCGATGAAGGCTAGAAACGACAATGATGGCAGTTGGAATTTTGAAGAGTTTTACTAGGTTGAGATTCCTTGGCGGGTGATCGTTTAGATCAAGACCCGTGTGTCCTTTATGTATTAAGACTTCCATTGTAATATATTTGATTATGTATTTTGAATCATGGATGTAATTCCGAAACATTTGCTTTAATCAAAAGTTATGATATTTTGTATTATAACTGTTGTTTTATGATTTATATAAACGAGTTAAGCCTGGGGTGGCTTCGGAAGTGAAATCGGAGGTTACTGGCGGTAATACCTTTCAAGTATATATATTTGGGGGTGTTGCACATCAACTTGGTTTCAATTTGTTAAGTGTAGCTCAGCTATGTGATCAAGGAGACAACGAGACTGTCTTCACGTCTAAAGATTGCTACGTAAGGAATAGAAAAACCAAGGAAATCATGTTGAAGGGTGTCTGATTCAATGATGTGTACACTGTTGACACAACATTCAAGCCTTCAAGGGAACTGTGCTTTGCGTCCCTAGCTGAAGAGACGGAACTGTGGCACAGAAGGCTTGGACATGCTAATCTTCAACTCATTCATAAACTCCATAAGAAGGAACTGGTTCGAGGTCTTCCAAATGTCAAACCTGAGATCCATGGAGTTTATGAAGCCTGAGCAAGAGGGAAGCAAACACGTTCCTCTTTCAAGAGCAAACCTGATGTCACTACTTCACGTCCTCTGGAACTTATCCATATGGATCTATGTGGTCCCATGAGGATACGAAGTCATGCAGGGAACAGGTATGTGTTTGTTATTGTTGATGATTATTCTAGATTTACATGGACAGTCTTTCTCTTTTCTAAGAAACAGGTATTCGAGACATTTGAGTCTTTCATCCAGGGTGTGGAGACAAATTTGGGACAAAAGCTAAGCGTCATTCGATCTGACCATGGAACGGAGTTTGAGAATGCAATGTTCCTTGATTACTGCAGAGAACATGGTATCTCTCATAACTTCTCGGCTCCTAGGACACCACAGCAAAATGGAGTGGTTGAAAGAAAGAACAGGACATTGGAGGACATGGCTAGAACAATGCTCATAGCAAGCAACCTTCCTCGAATATTCTGGGCTGAAGCAATCAACACTTCGTGCTATATCCTTAATCGTGCCATGCTTATACCCTTTCTTAATAAAACTACCTATGAACTAATCAGGGACGCAAGCCCAATGTTTCCCACTTGCGTGCTTTTAGTTGCAGGTGTTACATTCACAACAATGGAAAATATAACTTGGGGAAGTTTGATCCTAGGAGTGATGAAGGAATCTTTCGGGGATATGCTAATACAATTAAAGCTTACAGAGTCTACAATAAGAGAACCCGAAAGATTAAAGAGAGCATTCATGTTATCTTTGATGAACACTCAAAAGCTGTGAGTGATGATTCCAACACACCGTTCCCTGACGATCATTTTCCACGCATGCAACGAGAAGACTCAGATGATGATGGTGATGATGGGAATCACCGTGGTAACCCATATACAGGGAACAATGCCCCCAATGCTGGTGGGAGTACTACTGGTTCTCTCGGAGTTATCACAAACAGTGGTGATACTAATACCACTACTACACCAACGCCTGATATTCCCACAACATCCACACAAGTCATAGATGTTGATGTCACTACTGTTCCCAACGGAACTCCTGGTGGTGATACCTCGGAGGCACATCTCATGCAAGATGGCCAAGAGAGTGGTGATGTGGTAACAGTTACTGAGGAAGAATCTACAAATGTTGTTATAGGAACTATCCCTGACGTAACTACTTCGGATGCTGCTGATGTTCCTCTATCCTCATCCTCGACTGTGACAACTAATGCTGCTCTTCCTCCTATTCCTCCGTTTCTTGTTTCCAAAAGCTCCAGAATTCTAAAGAGTCGTCCAGTTGATGCTCTTCTCATACCGTTTGAACAAAGAGGTTCACGTTCCCAACTATACAACTTTTGTGCTTTCTTTGCCTTTATTTCATTTGTCGAGCCAAAAAATATCAAAGAGGCATTGAAAGAGCCAGATTGGATCGTTGCTATGCAAGAAGAACTGCACCAATTTGAGAGGAATAAAGTATGGAGACTTGTTCCCCTTCCCAAGAACAAGCATGCTATTGGCACTCGCTGGGTATTTAGGAACAAGCTTGATGACTCTGGAACTGTGACAAGGAACAAAGCAAGATTGGTTGCTCAAGGCTACAACCAACAAGAAGGGATAGACTATGATGAGACATATGCTCCAGTAGCTCGCATTGAAGCCATTCGACTTATCATCGCTTATGCTGCCTTCAAATGTTTCACATTGTATCAAATGGATGTCAAAACAGCCTTTCTCAATAGCTATCTTCAAGAGGAAGTATATGTGAAACAACCCCCTGGCTTTGAAGACGTAGATCGTCCTAACCATGTGTATGCACTGGACAAGGCATTGTATGGGCTTAAGCAAGCACCCTGTGCTTGGTATGACAGGTTGGCACAATTCCTCCTCTCCAATGGATATCGATGTGGTGCGATCGACAAGACTCTATTCCTCTTGGAACACAAAGGTGAGATTCTCGTAGTTTAAGTCTATGTTGATGATATAATTTTTTGTTCCACTAACCCTGCCCTTGTAGACAAATTCAAAAATCTCATGAGCAGTGAATTTTAGATGAGTATGATAGGGGAATTGTAATTTTTTCTTGGAATACAAGTCTCTCAATCTCCTGAGGGAACAAGAGTACATCAAAAAAAATACATCAAGGAACTGTTGAAGAAGTATGGTATGGATAAAGCTAAATGATCAACGCTACTTTGTAGTGCATATCTAGGAGTTGTTACCGGTGTTTTGGGTACATTTGGAAAGGTTTAGAGCGGTATTGTGGAGTACGTGGCTGAGGAGAAGAAGTGTGATTTTAGTGGTTTGGAGAAGCTAAACGAAGACTTATTGAAGATGGAGAGGAGACCACGAAAGAAGATCACGAGCCATGGCCAAGAAGACGAAGAGTAGAACCAAGCGGGTCTACAGGAGCAGATCCGCGGGCGCGGTTGGTCGCGGATAAATCGAGAGCAAAGGAATCAGAGTTGCAATTTTCCGCGACCGAGGAAATTCATCCGCGATCGCGGAAATGTGTATCAGCGTGTCCGTGTTTCTTTCGTCCGAAGTTTTATGTTTTATTATTTCCCTTTTCTTTTAATTTCTTTATTCTGATTTCATTAGTTTATTTCCTTTTAGATGAGACTTGTTATCTTTAGTCTTAGTTTTGGTAACTAGGTTATTATTAACCTAGTTCCATAAAGTTTTGTAGGATCGTTCATTATTCAGTGTTGTTTTTCCCTTTTCGAACTATGAAGAACTAAGCAACATTTGCTTAGTCCGACGATTGAAGCCTTCGTTTGAATAATGGTTGTGAGACTCTAATTCTATTTCTTGTCCTTTGAATGTATTGATTCTCTTGTGCTTCATCCCATTGATTCTTACTGATTTCGTTTGTTGGACGCAACTAGTTGTTATTAGTAATTGTCTATTGCTAGGGTTTGGTAATTAATGTTTGAGTTACCCAATTCATGTGTAGCAAATGCAATAATCTAAGAACTGTTTGGACTGGTTTATTGTAGAGAGAATTAATTGCATGCAATAGTATGACTGTTTGCTACTCTTGCATGTATCTATCGAAATTCATGTGCTCATTGCTGCTGTTGAATTGAATTGTGAGGTTTTCATGGTTATTTAATAGTTAGTATTCTTAGGGTCTGTTTGTCCTATTTATAAACTTACGAAAATGAATAAGAACATTCATAGGAAGGAATTAGAGAGAATCTAGGATCAACCAATCAAATAAATGGTGGATATTTGTCTGGCTAAGTACTATTTCCCAATTGATTACCATCTTTGTTATTTCGTTTACTTTGTTTACTTGAAATCAAACAATCAACAAAACCCCCCTTTGTTACCTTTGACATATGACTTTGCACTTTGAAAGATTACTTCTTCCATGTGGGATTCGACTCTTGCTTGCCTTTGATACTTGTTTAGGCTTGTTTAGGATTATTTTGATTAGGCGATACGACTTTAGCCTTCATCCAATTGGCGCCGTTGCCGGGGAGGCAAGTTTTAATTTTTCTATGTGTTTGATTGTGTGTCAACTTTTGTGTGGACCTATCTTACGGTCCACACCTGTACTACTAATCCGTCTACTTTAGTCTTTTGATTCAATAGAGAAGTGCGTGAGACTTTATGAGATGGCTGACCAACAGCATACCTTGAGACAATTGACCGCACCCAACTGGGCGCAACAACCGCTTGATGTGCAGTTCCCTGCTTTGGATGAAGGAGTGAATTTTGAATTGAAATCTGGTTTGATTCACTTGCTCTCACAATTCCATGGTGTGAATGGAGATTGTTGAATCGTGACGTCGTCGTTCCTACAGAGATGATCCTAACAAGCATCTCGCTGAATTTCATTCCGTCTGTGCAAGCATGAAACCTGCTGGAGTCACTGAGGACCAGATCAAGCTGAGGGCCTTTCCTTTCTCTTTGAAGGATGCGGCCAAGGATTGGTTCTACTATTTGGCTCCTGGCAGTATTGATACGTGGGCAAAGATGAAAAAGGCCTTCTTAGAAAAATACTTTCCTGCTACAAAGTTGAACAGCCTGAAGAAGAGTATCAGTAATATTGAATAGTAGGCCGGTGAAACTTTGTATGAGTATTATGAGAAATTCAGGAGGTTGATATCTACCTGCCCATACCACGGTTATTCTGACCAAGATCTCATTCTCTATCTATATGGTGGACTTCTGGATGATGAACGCAAACTGGTAAACACAGCCTGTGGCGGTAGCATTCTGAACAAGACGCCAGCTGTAGCATTTGAGTTATTCTTTGAGCTATCTGAAAGCTCACGAGAATTCAACAAAAGGGCGAGCCCCTATGCAGCAAGGCCAGTTAAGTCCTGCAGAATATGTCATGATCCGCTGCACCCCACTGATGAGTGCCCAACACTCGGAGACCCCGAAACTGAAGTAAACGTTGTAAGTGGTCTTGGTCCGCAGAAGCCCAGATATGACCCGTACTCCAACACTTATAATCCAGGGTGGAGATATCACTCCAATCTGATATACGTGAATCAGCCGAGTCATCCTCAGTGTTGTGATGACCAGGAGTTTCAATAGAGGCCAACACAGTTCCCACTGTGTCCACAACAATATCAGCAACCTGGGGGTCAACAATATCAATTTAAAGAGCAATATGACCCATGACCTCCAGGCCAAAGCTCAAGTTCATCTATGTCCGTCGATGACATGATCAAAACTATGGTCAATACTATGGTCCAACAAAATAGTGCCCTCACTCAGAGCATAGCGACCATGGCTAACACTGTGACCTCGATAGGGTCAAAATTTCAAGCAGTGGTCCAACATCAGCACGAAACGAAGTCTAGTATTCAGAACTTGGAAAATCAGTTTGGACAAGTCGCTCAAGTGCTGAGTAACTTGGAGGCCAAGGAGTCCGGGCAAATACCATATCCTACGGTAGAGAACCCACGAGAGAAGATTTGTGCGATGACGCTAAGAAGTGGTATACAACTGGGAATCACACCCTTAACTGAGGAGGGTGACCTTGTGAAAGAGAATATGACTGGAAACGGAGCTGCAGTAGCAAAGCACGCCCCAGAAGAAATGCCGCGACCGCGGCCGGAAATCCGCGACCACGGAGTAGTACCTGAAGACGGTGAATTTCCCGAAGATTTTCCGCGATCGCGGAAAACTTTCTGCAGAAGAGGAACATGTCGAGAGTTTTCCGCGACCGCGGACTGAAATCCGCGATCGCGAATTAGCCCCTGGAAACACTGATGACCCAAACTCAATTCTGCGACCGCGGGAACCACTCCGCGACCGCGGTTTACCTGTCCATGTCGAAGATGATTATATTCGGCCTAATCTTCCACCGCTCGGTTTGCTGAAACGACCCGCACCATTCCCAGAAGCGTTGAAGGACATGAGAAGGCCGGAGAACGACAAGGAAATATTCGAGACCTTCAGTAAATGCGAGGTAAACATTCTCCTACTCAAACTTGTCAAGAGTATTCCTCGCTATGCTAAATTCCTGAAAGAACTGTGTACAATCAAAAGAAATCAGAAATTGAAGGGAAAGCAAAAGATTAAGGTGAGCGAACATGTTTCTGCTGTTTTTCAAAGGCGTATGCCAAAAAAGTGTGGTGATCCAGGCATGTTTAGTATTCCATGTGTGATAGGTGACACTAAATTTGAGAAAGCTATGCTAGATCTTGGTATGTCTATAAATGTTTTACCTTACTATTTGTATGAATCATTAGGCTTAGGACCATTGCATGAAACAGGGGTAGTTGTCCAACTAGCTGATAGATCTAATGTATACCCAAAAGGAGTAGTTGAAGATGTCCTTGTAATGGTTGACAACTTGATTTTCCCTGCGGATTTCTTTGTGCTGGATATGGACCATGACAAGCATGCAGCCCCTATACTGTTAGGTAGACCATTTTTGAAAACATCCCAGACAAAGATTGATGTAAGTAGTGGAACCCTTACTATGGAATTTGATGGGGAAAAGGTGGAGTACAACATTTATGATGCTATGAAACACCCCATTGATGATCACTCTCTGTGTTCTATTGATGTGATTGATCCTATTGTGCAAGATGTCTTTGATACTGGCTCGGATGAGTTACAATCTATTTTAGAGAATGAAATAGTAGATCCACAGGAAGATTTTGCTTTGTCTACTAACCTGCAGGAAATTATGGCTCACTTGGATGCATATGGTAAGCCTCATCTCAATCCTTTGGGCGGTGGCCCCATTCCACTAACAGTGTCAAGCGAGAAGCTTTTACCTTCCATCGTGCAGGCACCAGAGATTGAACTCAAGCCGCTACCGGACCACCTCAAGTATGCCTTTCTGGGAAAGGGTGACACATTACCTGTCATTATCTCCAACAAGCTTTCCAAGGATCAAGAGGAGAAATTGGTGGTAGTGCTTAAGGAACATAAGACAGCATTGGGATGGACCATCGTCGATATCAAGGGGATTAGTCCCACTACATGTATGAATAGGATTCTGCTGGAGGAAGAAGCAAAACCATCTAGGCAGCCACAGAGAAGACTTAACCCACCTATGATGGAGGTGGTGAAGAAGGAGGTGTTGAAACTCCTACAGGCTGGGATGATTTTTCCTATCTCTGACAGTAAGTGGGTGAGCCCGACACAAGTCGTTCCAAAGAAGGGATGCATCACAGTTGTGGAGAACCAACAAGGAGAGTTGGTTCTCACCCGAGTGCAAACAGGGTGGAGAGTATGCATTGACTACCGTAAGCTGAATGCGGTAACTAGAAAGGATCACTTTCCTTTACCTTTTATTGATCAAATGCTTGAGCGACTTGCTGGTCGCCCCTATTATTGTTTTCTAGATGGATACTCAAGTTACTTTCAGGTGGCCATAGCACCAGAGGATCAAGAAAAGACGATATTTACATGCCCTTTTGGTACTTTTGCATATCGCAGGATGCCATTCGGGTTGTGTAACGCACCCGGAACATTTCAAAGGTGTATGGTAAGCATTTTTTCTGAGTATGTGGAGCATTTTATTGAGGTCTTTATGGATGATTTTACGGTCCATGGTGATAGTTTTGATACATGTTTAGACCACCTAGCACTTGTGCTTAAAAGATGTGTAGAAACCAACTTGGTTCTGAATTCTGAAAAATGTCATTTTATGGTTAACCAGGGCATTGTGTTAGGACATATTGTGTCAGCTAGAGGTATTGAGGTCGATAAGGCAAAGATTGATGTAATTCAGTCTTTACCTTATCCTACTAATGTGCGTGAAGTGCGTTCTTTCTTAGGCCATGCAGGTTTCTACCGTCGGTTTATTAAAGACTTTTCAAAGATCCCATCACCCCTATGCGAGCTGTTGAAGAAGGAGGTGAATTTCGAGCTTAACGATGAGTGCAAGAAGGCATTTGATGATTTGAAAGCTCGTCTCACTAGTGCACCAATTATTCAAGCACCGTACTGGTCTCGCCCCTTTGAGATAATGTGCGATGCTAGTGATTATGCGGTGGGAGCAGTTCTGGGGCAGAAAGAAGCAAGAGCTTCTCATGTGATCCACTATGCTTCCATGACTCTGAATGGAGCGCAGCGGAACTACTCCACCACTGAAAAAGAATTGCTAGTTGTCGTGTTTGCCTTGGAGAAATTTAGACAATACCTACTTGGCACCAAAGTGATCATCTATACGGATCATGCAGCTTTTCGTTATCTATTGATGAAGAAAGAAGAAAAACCAAGATTGATTTGATGGATACTACTGTTGAGCGAGTTTGATGTTGAGATCCGGGATAAAAAGGGAGCCGAGAACTTGGTGGCCAATCACTTAAGCAGGCTAGTACATGAAGAGGACAGATCTGAGAGGGAAGCAAAGATAAAGGGCGATTTTCCCGACGAGACACTATGTCGCATTGCTACAGAATGTTTTCTGCGATCGCGAAAAATTTGCCGCGACCGCGGAAAAACACCTGATTCATCACCGCAAGAAAGCCCCTCAACAGAACATTTTCCGCGATCGCGGAAATCCCCCTGGGACATCTGCTTGCATCGTCAATTTTCTCGGACAAATTCCGCGATCGCGGACCCATAGCCGCGACCGCGGCAACGCCTCTGACTCGCATTTTGAGCTTGTCTCTGGAGATTTGGTTCTTGGGCTCAGAACACTCCAGCCATGGTATGCTAACATGGTCAACTTTCTCGTTCGTGAAGAGTTTCCGCCTAATTTTTCTAAAGCACAAAAGGATAAGATACGACGTGAGTCTCGATTCTATGTGTGGGATGACCCCTATCTTTGGAGGCACTGTGTTGATCAGGTAATCCGTCGATGTCTTCCGGATAATGAGGTACAATCTGTCTTAGCTTTTTGTCATTCTCATGCATGTGGGGGCCACTTTAGGGCAAATAAAACTGCTAGGAAGGTTTTGGACACAGGATTTTATTGGCCACACATCTTTCGGGATGCACATGCCTTTTGTAAGTCTTGTGATCGATGCCAGAGAGTTGGGAATATATCCCGAAGGAATGAGATGCCACAGTCATCATTAATCTTCTGCGAGATTTTTGACGTTTAGGGCATTGACTTTATGGGACCATTTCCTAACTCCTTCGGGAACTTCTATATTTTGCTTGCGGTGGACTACGTTTCTAAGTGGGTGGAAGCGAAAGCCACCAAGACTGATGACTCTAAAGTGGTGGCAGATTTTCTGAAGAAACGCATTTTCTCTAGATTTGGAATTCCCGAGGCTTTGATAAGTGACAGGGGAACCCATTTCTGCAACAGGACCGTGAGCGCTCTACTGAAGAAATACCATGTCACGTAGAAAATTTCCACTACCTAGCATCCACAGACCAATGGACAAGCTGAAGTGTTCAATAGAGAAATTAAAACCATCCTTGAGAAGACGGTGGCCCCAAATAGAAAGGATTGGAGTTTGAGACTAGATGATGCACTCTGGGCTTATCGTACTGCCTACAAAACACCCATCGTGATGTCGCCCTATAGATTAGTGTTCGGGAATGCTTGTCACCTTCCAGTGGAGCTCGAGCACAAGGCATTTTGGGCTGTGAAGAATTGCAACATGCGGATCGACGAAGTTGGAGAATTTCGCAAGTTACAACTGTAAGAATTAGAGGAACTGCGACTTGAAGCTTATGATAACGCAGTCACATAAAAGGAAAAGACAAAGGCATGGCACGACAAGAATATTCTGAGAAAAGATTTTAAGCCAGGAGACAAAGTCCTACTATTTACGTCTCGCCTTCGTCTCTTTCCGGGAAAACTCCGATCCCGTTGGACCGGACCCTATGTTGTTGCTCACGTTTTCCCCCACGGTGTGATGGAGCTGTTTGATATTGACGCACAGTCAGTGTTCAAGGTGAATGGTCAAAGGTTGAAACCCTACCATGAAGGTTTTGACACCAGCATAATAGAAGAGACGGACCTTACAGACCCCAAATTGGACAATTGATCACCTTAGACAAGTCGAGCCACGACAATAACTAAGGCGCTGCTCGGGAGGCAACCCGAGGTATGTAACTCTTTTCTTGTCTTTTCCTTTCTAGTCTTTATTATTATTGTTTCATTTTGTTTCGTTTCGTTTCGCTTTTGTTTTAGACTAACATACAGGAAGGAGACCCAAGCCAAATTGAAGACGGTGTTTCTCACACCAGTAACATTTCCGCGGGCGCGGAAATTTTTCTGCGATCGCAGAAATTTCACTGTAAGTCTCCTCGACCTGAAGAAAAAAAAAAGTTTTACCGACGACCAGCTGTCCGATTCTAGATGGAGACGGTGCGCATCATGTTGTCCAGGAGGAGACATTCGCCCCACATTTTTATTTGACAACGATGATGGCCCTACATTCGACAACTGAGGAGGAGGAACACTAGAGCCCACACCAAGATCATATCTGGGCTCCACTATGTGTTCGTTGAAGGCCGTGCAACCCCGATTCTTTGATATATCACTACACCTTACAGTGGATTCCTTTTGGTTGCACGGTGGAGTTTGTTTGAAGACCGGCGCGACATGATCAGTGCTATTTTGTAGCACATTTCTAGGGATTATTACCATGTTTGAGGAGCCATTTGGTGAGATTTTATGCACAATTGGAGATTATGGAGTTGGAGCAGAGAAGTATGGTTTTGGTGGTCTGGAGGAGCTTATTGGAGACATCCAGAAGAAGAGAAGTTGACCACCTGAGGAGACAAGCAAGATCCATGAAGAAACCACGTGAGAAGGCAGAGAAGTGAAGAGTCGCGACCAAACCGCGGGGAGCCGAAGGCCGCGACAAGATTTCTGAAGGAGATGAGCGACAGCGAAGAGGCCGCGCCCGCGGCCAATTTCGGGGATTTAATTGTGCAATTCGAGAGCAAACCGCGACCGCGGCCATCAGCGGGAGTCAGCCCGACGCGCTCCGAACTTTTGTTTTCTTTTTCTGTTTTCCTTTTTCTTTATTTTATTTAATCCCGAATATTAGTATTTTTCCTTTTTAGGGATGATGTTTGTGATCTTGGGCTTGAGGTTAACTTATTTAACCTAACTCTCACAGCCTCCATTCATCATCTTCGAATTCCAGATACAATCCCATAGAACCCCAGATTATCGTATGTTCAGTATTCAGAGTTTTTCCCTTTCAACAATTATGTCTTTCAGTACTATGAGTAGTTAATCACCCATTGCTTAGCCCGGCATGTGAAGCTTTTTCTATGATTTGATTGCGAGGTTAATTCTCTATTTCCTTTTTCCTTTGGGTTATATCTTTCTTCTTGCACGTATTCATATGGATTGTTATTGATTTGACTAGACTGATCACCTAGTTAGGTTTAGTAATTATCTATTGCTAGGGTTTGGAATTGACAGGTCGGTGATCCCTTATCTAGAGTAGCATCCATAATTATCTAGGACTGGTAGGACTAGATTATTATGAAAGAAGATTGATTGCATGTTAAATTATTGCGGGTTGTGATTATTTGACATGTATCCTGGTTTGATCCTATGCCCATTGCTATTATTATTCTAAATCTTGATTGTTTCTTGTGCGTTCAATAATAAGAGTTGCTAGGACTGGTAGGACTAGTAACTATACAAGAATAGGGACAGGAATAAACAAAGGAAAGGAATAGAGAGAACCTAGGACCAATCTACCATAGGAAAAGTGGATCTTTCTTGGCTAAGTGTTTTTCCCACATTTGATTACACTCTTTGCTTATTTGCTTTGTTTACTTTTGATTACAAAACCAACCAAAAACTCCCCCCTCTTATTACTATTGCATGCGAACAACACATAGATTAATCCCTTCCTCCCTGTGGATTCGATCCTTACTTGCCCTAACTACTTGTTTAGGTTTGTCTAGGTTTATTTTGATTTAGTGGTATACTACAATCGCTTGTCACGACACCAGAGACATGTGCTTTTATTGATATACCGCCAGCAACATCTTCCGCGTCCAAGCCAACTCAACGACAGTTGTGAGTACCTTTCCGCTTTTCCATGTGCTTCATTCTTTTTTGTCTTTCATTACATTGAGGACAATGCAATGTTTAAGCATGGAGGAGTATTCTATACTTGCGAGTCGTTGAGGAGAAAAAAATAAAGAAAAAGCCAAAAATTTGAAAAAAGGCAAAAATAGAAATCCTGGGATAAGTCGAAAACCCGAAAGGGTGGCTTATGCAATAAGCATGTGGCTTGGACCATCATTAGGCTGGGGTAATAATTGGTCAAGAGTGATGTGAGTATTATGTGAGCCCATCTATTGAAAAATGAAATGAGTGGCTTGGTGAAAACCCGAAAGGGCGCCTTGGCAAAATGAGTGAAAAGAAGAAGAGTGATTATTAGGATTCATCATTTTACCTGGCGTGGTGACATAAGAAGAGGAGATATAAGGAGGATTCAGGTAGGTCACTCTAGGAGGCATAAGAAGATAGATGGAGGCTAGGATTAGATGTTTTTCACTCTATGGTGTTCGGGATAAGCTTGGGGGAAGTACTCTGCTTCCCTTCAGGCTTGGTTGTTGTGTTTTGTGTGCTGTGTTTTATTGTGTTGGTGCCCTGGAGATTCATGTTAGGTGCAATTCTTAGTGGATATGGTTTTTCTTTGCTTCCTGAAACCTTGGGGATTTGATTGGAGGAATAGGTTTCTTTTAGCTTACTCGAGGACGAGCAAGGTTTAAGCATGGGGGAATTTGATCAACGCTACTTTGTAGTGCCTATCTAGGAGTTGTTACCGGTGTTTTGGATACATTTGGAGAGGGTTATAGCGGTATTGTGGAGTACGTGGCTGAGGAGAAAAAGTGTGATTTTAGTGGTTTGGAGAAGCTAAACGAAGACTTATTGAAGATGGAGAGGAGACCACGAAAGAAGATCACGAGCCATGGCCAAGAAGACGAAGAGTAGAACCAAGCGGGTCTACAGTAGTAGATCCGCGGGCGCGGTTGGTCGCGGATAAATCGAGAGCAAAGGAATCAGAGTTGCAATTTTCCGCGACCGCGGAAATTCATCGGCGCGCGGAAATGTGTATCAGCGCGTCCGTGTTTCTTTCGTCTGAAGTTTTATGTTTTATTATTTCCCTTTTCTTTTAATTTCTTTATTCCGATTTCATTAGTTTATTTCCTTTTAGATGAGACTTGTTATCTTTAGTCTTAGTTTTGGTAACTAGGTTATTATTAACCTAGTTCCATAAAGTTTTGGAGGATCGTTCATTATTCAGTGTTGTTTTTCCCTTTTCGAACTATGAAGAACTAAGCAACCTTTGCTTAGTCCGACGATTCAAGCCTTCGTTTGAATAATGGTTGTGAGACTCTAATTCTATTTCTTGTCCTTTGAATGTATTGATTCTCTTGTGCTTCATCCCATTGATTCTTACTGATTTCGCTTGTTGGACGCAACTAGTTGTTATTAGTAATTGTCTATTGCTAGGGTTTGGTAATTACCATTTGAGTTACCCAATTCATGTGTAGCAACTGCAATAATCTAAGAACTGTTTGGACTGGTTTATTGTAGAGAGAATTAATTGCATGCAATAGTATGACTGTTTGCTACTCTTGTATGTATCTATCGAAATTCTTGTGCTCATTGCTGTTGTTGAATTGAATTATGAGGTTTTCATGGTTATTTAATAGTTAGTATTCTCAGGGTCTGTTTGTCCTGTTTATAAACTTACGAAAAGGAATAAGAACATTCATAGGAAGGAATTAGAGAGAATCTAGGATCAACCAATCAAATGAATGGTGGATATTTGTCTGGCTAAGTACTTTTTCCCAATTGATTACCATCTTTATTATTTCGTTTACTTTGTTTACTTGCAATCAAACAATCAACAAAACCCCCATTTGTTACCTTTGACATACGACTTTGCACTTTGAAAGATTACTTCCTCCCTGTGGGATTCGACTCTTGCTTGCCTTTGCTACTTGTTTAGGTTTGTTTAGGATTATTTTGATTAGGCGATACGACTTTAGCCTTCATCACTAAACCTATTGTCACCCCTATTTCTCCTAACACTCGCCTTGATGCAGATTTGAGTGGCAAAGATGTGGATGCTACAATGTATAGAGGAATGATTGGATCATTACTCTATCTAACGACAAGTAGGCCATATATTATGTTTAGTGTGTGTCTTTGTGCTAGATTTCAGGCAAATCCTAAGGAGTCACACCTAACTGAAGTCAAACGGATCCTGCGGTACTTGAAAGGGAACGATCATCTCTGCCTTTGGTATCCAAGGAACAGTGGGTTTGAACTTGTGGGTTTCAGTGATGCTGATTTTGCCGGACACCTAGTGGATCTCAAAAGCACTTTAGGGACGGCACAGTTCCTTGGCCCATGTCTTGTCTCTTGGGCATCAAAGAAGCAAAATTTTGTTGCTCTTTCCACCGCCGAAGCTGAGTACGTAGCTGTTGCATCGTGTTGTGCCCAGGTATTGTGGCTCAAACAACAATTGTAGGATTTTGGTATGTCTCTTGGCACCGTTCCCATTATGTGTGATAATACTAGTGCTATCAACATTTCCAAGAATCATGTTCATCACTCACGTACTAAGCATATTGATATTCGTCATCATTTTCTTCATGATAATGTTGAGAAGAATTTCATTAGAATGGATCATTGCAGGACAGAAGATCAAGTTGTTGATATCTTCACCAAAGCATTGGATAGAAAACCCTTTGAGCATTTGAGAATACTCCTTGGGATGATCTCTCTAAACTAAGGAACTCACTATCCACTATTCCCTCCATGATTGGCTAGATTGATCAATTTTCATCAAGGAACAGTGTCTATGTTGCTTATTAATTGCAAAATTTAGTTTATTATATCTTGCTATGTGTTGTGTGTTACATGATATCATGATTACTTGCAACTTCTACTCTTGATCCATTGTGCTTCAGGGTTACTTGATAACATTTTATTTCATGCCCAAAGCAACCAATTTGATTATCTTCACCCTTCATTACAAGCCAAAATGATAATTGGTTGCACTGCTGTCCCAAGCCTGGATCCAGGTAAACGTTCCCTATGAACCCTTCTTTGTTTACCATATTTTACTGGGAATTATTATCTGGATCGTCTTTGTTCCCTACCTGTAATTTTTTTTGGATATATCTTTGCAATTTTGTGTGAACCCAATTTATGTATCCAAACTAGCCTTTCTATCCACTTAAGTATATCGGAGTCGTCTTGATGGAGCTTTGCCTAAGGGGGAACTGAGAAAGGAATAGTGGACAGGAACAGTCTGTTGAACGTTGAGATTTGCAGGTGAACGCTGCTCTCTGCGTCACTTGAATTGAATGTTGATTTGATAGCTCTGTAGCGAGGAATGGCCAGTTTTGCGAGAAACGAGAGAAAGTGAGCCGTTACCTGAAGAGAGAGAAAGATTTGGTTGCAGGCTGGATGATATCAATGGCGAGATTTTTGGTAAGTGAATCCCTTATTTTTTCCATAATTACCTCTTTCCACTATCTTACCCTTACTATAAATTTTCCCCTTTCCTTTCAATCTGAATCACCTACTCTCTTACCTCCTATTCTCTCTTGCTCTCTATAATTCTCTCTTTGCTTTCTGCCATCTTTAACCCTAATCACCCTCAATCTCTCCCTTCTTAAACACAACCATACCATAATGTCTACCCCAACATCTTCCTCTACCCCCGCCATTGATGTCTCCGGCTTTACCGAGGAGCAACTGGTTGCGCTCAAGCAATCTATTGAGGCACAACAGGCTGCAAGAACTCCAACCTCCAAGGAAGCCAACTTCATTGCTGCCGTGGTGAAAATAGCCAAAGAGGCCACTTCTTCTATCGCCGAACATCAGGATGAACAGCCTCAGGAAACAGTGGCGTCCAACGAACTGGTGGCTGTCACTGATCAAGAGGTCAACTCCCCTCCTAAGACAAAAGAGGATGAAGAGGATGAGGCCATGGCCGGGGTGGAAGGCAAATTAGGTCTTAGCCCTCTTGAAGCTATTGAGCCCAGTCGCAAGTGCAAGCACACCATCGGTTCTAAGGATGATATAGAAGACCATGATGTTGAGATTACTGGGGAACAGCGAGTGTCCATCGGTTTTTCAACTCCGACAAAGTCCGCCGCCGGTGAGACCACTCTAGGCCCATTGAAGGAACGCTTGCGATCGGCTAAGAAAATCGAGGTCAAGAAAACTGAGGCGAAGAAGATTGAGTCTAGAAAGAAAGCGACGGTGGAGGAACAGTTCGTCGAAGGGAAAAAAAGATCCTTCCCTACCTCTTGATTCCTGAAGGGTTCCTTGCTGAAAATGATTTCGAGGACGTCTTGGAACGGCTCAAATTTCAAGGTTGGGAACATCTTTTCTCAAACCGCGTCATGGTCAATCCTGACCAAGTCTGCGAGTTCTACCATTCCTTCTAACTCAACACCTCCTCCACCATGGTGGGAACGTCGTCTGTCAATGGGGAAGATTTGTCATTCACTGTGTCGAAGGTTGCTCGACTGCTGGGTGTCTCTGCTGAAGGGTTCTGTGAAGTTCCTGGCGAGAAGATTACTGATGCTCAGAAGAAGGCCAAGGAGGCTAGTGCTCATAGGCTCTTCAAGTCCACATCTGGAGACACTCACGTGTCTATACTCACTCTGCCTCAGCGAATAGCGCATCATATCATTATGAAGGTTGTCGTTCCTAGGCAAGAGAAGAGGAACACGATCACTGCCACCGATCTGCTGTTGCTGGATAGATTTTGGCACAAGGAGAAAATTGACCTTCCTAGAGTCATTCTACAGCACATGGCGAAGTGCATTGCCAAGACTCACTCCCTAGCCTACCCGCACGTCATCAAGTTGATTCTACAAGCAGAGGGTGCTTACAGAGTAGAAGGGAAAGTTCACATGGTTACCGAGCTGGATATGGTGAATGTGAATAAGATGAAGTATCAGGGAGATGACAAGGGAACTCTGCCTGTGTCCGAGATTTTGAAGCGAGAAGCTGGTGAGGGAACTTCGAGAGGCGGCTCTGTGCAAAGCCAAATGTTGGCTGAGCTACGCGAGATAAAGAACATTTTGTCGCTGCTTCTTGAACATTTTCTCCAAAAGGACAAAGACTAGAAGGAGGATTCTGAGTCTTGAGTGGAACCCCTTTTCTATTCTAGCCCGTCTTTCCTATTTCTCTTGAATTTCTTATGGTATCTTGTTTCCTTGCTTGCTCTTTGATCTTTTGTGTTGTTTGTCAAGTTGTCTATGATTTTGTGTAATCATTTGCATGCTTGATCAATGAACTTTATTTTGTCATTAATTTGCTAAATAGTTCTATTGTTCCCTTGTTTATCTTTTGATGATGCCAAAAGGGGGAAGTGTGGAAAATTGTGCGAAGAACTCAGTAAAGAGAGATAACAGTCTTATTGTTCCTAATTCTTTATGAATTTTTGAACGATGCTAGTGTTGAGGGGGAACGATGATGCAATTTGAAGGTATGAACTATTATGATTCATTTAACATAAAATTTTACTTAACACTTTATCTTAGATGCATGATGATTTATGTCTTTTTGCTTTTTACTTTTTGTTTTGATCGAACAACTTTTTGAATGGGTTTGTCATCACCAAAAAGGGGGAAAATGTTGGAACCTTGACGTTTCCTCTGATTTTGATGATGATAAACATCATTAGCTTTTATGGTTTATATTGTTCCTATGAGTTTAGGTTTTATGAAAGAGTTAGGGAACAATGAAGAAGAGAAAGTAGAGGAGTGCTAAGGAACGTTGTGGAAACAAGGAACTATTACGCGGAAGAAAGTTGAAGAATGAAGCGCGCATATATTTCTTATAAGGAAACTTTTATACATGGAAACGGCATTTAAGGAACAATGCAGAACACAGGAATTGCCAGCTGTTACCAGGTGAAGACCGCTATATATGGAAACCATATTTGAAGATCTACTTAGACAGAGAAGAACTAAATAGCGTGTCTTAGGAAAGTTTTTACATGAAAACTATGTGATCATGAGCTGAATTGTTTAGTTGGAAAGAAAATCTTACATCGTTACGTTGTATAGAAACCGATAGATGTTTTAAGTATTTGGTAAGAAGATATTTGCTACCACTATAAGTAGATGAGTTTACCTTAGGGAAAGGTATCTCGACCATTACCAAGGAAGCATATTGAAGAGCTATTGCAGTTGAGATCGAAGGTTTAAGGCAAGGTACGAACTAGTGTTGTGAGTACTTGCTTAAAGTCTTTATTGTGTTCTTGTGTTGTTACGAGTTGATTGCACTCAAAGTCTAGGAACTGTGTGTGAGTAGGTGGAGAGAAGACTTGTGAGATTGTACAACTTATTAATAATTCAAGTACACGTGTTTGAAATCCTTCTAGGGTAACACCTAGAGGTAGAGGTTTTCAACTAGTTGGTTGATAGAGTTTCCTCTCTAAGGAACTGTCTTTCTGTTACTACTGAATCTCTGTTATTTCCGCTGCCCAGGGAACAGTTTTACCGTTCTCTGTCTAACAGACTATGATTCAACAATAGCTTTCTAAAATATTTATACTTTTCATTAAATTATCATAATTGCTAATATATTTTCAAAATAGTTCCCAAATATCTCCTTATTATAGTTTCTTTTACTAACATATATTGTATCCCATTCCATGCCCAGATTCTTCTCCTAATTAATTAAATTAATAAGAACCCATTTCTAGCTTTGAAATGTTAAGAATTACATTATATTTATCATCAGTCTTTCCAGAAGAAAAAAAATGATTGCTAATATATTTTCAAAATATTTCCCAAATATCTCCTTATTATAGTTTCTTTTACTAACATATACTTTATCCCATTCCATGCCCAGATTCCTCTCCTCTTTTTTCGTAATGTTTATCGGCTAAGTGTAGAAAATTTAACCTCTCTGTTGTGAAAACTTCAAGAATTTGGTCGAATTTGTCGACGCTGGTCTATGGTATAAAAGGATCTCAATTCAATGTAAAAGATAAGTTTTGTTGACCATGTTATTGATCAATGATTTTAAGGATTGATGTTAAGCTTGAATCGGATTATTGAGAATCACGCTAGCTCAAATCATGGACGTCTTATGATAAACTAATCTAAATAAGGAAACTCACCCAGACTATTATGACTAGCTCTAATCTACTATACATATTGAACATATTAAGGGTCCATTTGTTTACATTACATTATATATATTATAATGGATTTATGTTGCAAAATAGATTATTGATGGTGTATTAGGAGGGAAAATGGATTGAGTTTTGAATTTAAAAAGGGTAGAAAGGACACAAGATTCCAAACACAACTTACTTCTTTTAAACTATTTTTTTTTTATACTGATACGCTCTACTTTGTAGTGCGTAACTAGGAGCTGTTACTAGGTTATTAGGCATCATCTGTATGGGTTTAGGAGATAATTCAGGATGATGGAGTAGTAGAGAAGAAGTGGAGAAAGGGTTAAATTTAGTGAAGTGTTGGAGCATATAGAAGCTAAGAAGGAGAGCCGCAACCGCGGCTAGGAGAACAAGGCGCGACATAGAAAGAGTTCGTCAGGAAGCGGAGAAGGCAAAACCGCGGGCGCGGTTTGGAGTGCCGCGGTCGCGGCTATTGAAGCAATTGCTGGAGTGCTACGAAGTGCAAGCTGCGGGCGCGGTCAGGACGCCGCGGTCGCGGCCTTGACGATCAGAGATGACGCGGAGGATTTCGACGCAGATTTCCTTGTTTACTTTATTTTCTTTATTTTACAATTTGTTATTTCGGATATTATTACTTTAGAAGATTTACTTAGGTTATAATTACTTAGTTTCCCTTAGGTATCATTCATTCTATCATATTCTACGGAACGGCAGTTTAAAGTTTTTTGGAGTTTTGCAAGAAGCATGAAGAACTAAGTTTCCTTTGCTTAGTCATACAATTGAAGTCTTCGTTTGATTTGGTTGTAAGATTATAACTCTTGTTCTATTCCTTTGAATGTTATTGATTCTCTTGTGCTTAATCCCTTTGAGTTTTGCTGATTATACTAGTTTGATCAACTAGTGGTCATTGGTATTATTCTTATGCTAGAGTTGGATTGTTTCTAGTTGAAATATCTGATTCAGAGTAGCAACTGTGATATTCTAGAACTGGTAGTGATAGTTTATTGTAGAAGAGAATTGATTACATGCTAAGTAAAACTGGTTGTTTTATGTTGCATGTATCCGCTGAATTTCCTGAACTTCCTGTTGCTATTGAATTGAATCTTGATAGTTTCCTGGTTGTTTGATAGTTAGTATTATCAGGGTCTGGTTGTCCTGTTAATAACTAAAGAAAAGGAATAGGAACATTCATTAGTCTAAAGAACTAGAGATAATCAAGTATCAACCAATCAATCTGAAGTGTGGATATCTGTCTGGCTAAGTACTTTCATCAATATCTGTTTACATCATCATTAATTTTGTTAGTTAATTTCATAGTTTAGAACAAACCAATCAAATCCCCCTTTGTTACTGTTGGTGAACGATTTCTGCAAACAGGATAGATAACTTGATTCTCTGTGGGTTCGACCCTTACTTGCCAGACTACATTAGTTAGGTTTTTAAGGTTTCTTTGTTAGGTGCACACGACTAATTGCTTATCAGGTACTATTCTTTTAAACTATTAACGAGACCTAAAATTACATATCGCCTTCTCATCAAACAACATCACTTATAAGACATGTCGATTTCACAAATTACCACATTATATAATATACCTTTATAGTAAACGGATTTGAATAGAACTGTTCTTAAAATGAGAACATCTCTTAAAATGCAAATTAGTCTTGTGTACCAAATTGTACGAATTTGTACACCAAAGTCTGTTGAAAAAGTGCACCAAAATATGTGAAGTTGTGCACCAGAATTTTATTGAGTAATGAACTTGTTTTTTTCTAAGTACAATAGTAGTGCATAATATTTGTGCACCAAATTGTACAAGTTTGTGCACCAAAGTCTGTTGAAAAGTGCATCATAATATGATGAATTGTGCACCCGGTTTTTATTGAGTAATGCACTTGTACTTTTCGAAATACAATGGAGTGTACAAACACATGAACCTTCTCAGTGCACAAACACATAAACTGTGGTGCACAATTACTTGCAACGTGGTGCACGTTTATTTATGGCATAATGCACTTGTATTTTATTTAATTGTACACTTGTATTTTATTTAAATAGTGCACAATTATTTCCAACATGGTGCACAAGTATTCATAACATGGTGCACATCCAAAGTGGTGCACAAGCTAGTACACTTACCGGTCAAGGGTCGGTCAACACCGGCCAACAACCGGTCAATGGTGGTCAATGGTCGATCAACGGTGGTCAACGTCGGAGCTCCGGTTGGTCAATGAGGGAGACCAGTTGTGCATCAACGTATTTTCAATGGGAAATTAGTGCAAAGGTCTGTTATTGTTTTGGATGACTATTACAATTTCCGAACAGTTAAATAGTTTAATGTATTTTTGTTTTTTAATATTTTGCGTATGGTTTCTGTGGATTTAGTCTCCGGAATTTTTACTTGCGTTTGTCATAGTCCTACGTGCAATATATGTAGTTAGTGAAATTACATATTGCGGTGATTTTTGTAAAACGTTGAAGTTCTAAGCTAATATTTAGCATATAGGCAAAGAAAATTTGATTCCCCAAAATACTTCTTATAAGCTTTGAATCTTGAACTAATTATTTGAAAAACTTTGAGTGATTAAAAAAAAGTTAAAAAATTAAATAAATTATGTGTTTAGGTTTGTAAAAATAAATTCAATGAAAATGCTTGCAAGAAGGATTGAACCTTTAACCTTTGCTTTATTAGACACAATCTAAACCATTGAGCTATAGTAACATATTTTATTTATAGTGAAATGCAAACAAAAAAATAAGCATGATTTTTCAAATGGATTTATGAATTGAATGGGCATTAATTGTACAAAAGGTCTACTTTATATGTTTACTAGAAATCAAAGCTAGTGCTTCGCACAGGCCTTTTGTGTATATGTAGTCTCGCGGTTTAAATGTGAGTTTGTAATATATAGATTGTTGTTGCATGTTTTATCTTAGACGATATATTGTTTTATATGTATTTAAATGTAATATCTAAGTATTTTTAGATATAAAATGCTATGATTGTATGAAGTACAATTTCATTTATTTATTTTGGTCAAAAATTCAATTAAAAATTTAAATTAAGGTGGTAGTTATTTTTTGTAGCGATGCATTTTTTTTCTTCGAAAATATTTGGGGAATATTTTAGAAATGCATATCTAATTATATGTTGTGCTTGAACTGGAGTATTTGTAAGAAACTTGCTACAACAACTCTCATTTCTTACATGTTCCACTACCCTCCACATTTCTAATTTTTTGCCTTTATCTTACAAATTTATTGCCTTTTAATAATGTTTTTTTTGTTATGCTTTAATTATTAATATTCATTAATAAATCGTTTTATTTTTTTGTCTGGAATATATATCGTCTTATTAGTCACATTGACTTTACATGTTCCTAGACATTAATATCATTTTAATTGTAATATATATTTCACTACTCCCTATTCTTATTAAATACGGAGTAATAGAAATAATTGGTGACTATGCATATTCTTTAACCTTGTTACATTTTATATAAAAGTACATTAGTTATTTTATCAGTACATGCTTATTCTTCTTAGCGAAATTATAATTCATAACTTTTTTCTTGTATATTTCATATGTGAGAGTGAGTACATGTCTATTATTTCGGCTTCCATCCTTGATTAATTCCTCTAAACCAAGACAAATGAGGCCAAATTTAGTATATATACATGATGAGTGTAAAATAAATATATATAAAATAGAGCAATACAAATCATCCTTAACCAAAATAACAACACACCTACCTAAATCGATTTAGTACAAAAAAGGAACTAAAAATACAAACCTAATTGAATTTCTGCTACCAATAGTTGAAGGGTTTACATCGTCCATAAAATAGTTTGCTTTATTCGTTACTAACAATCAATTGTCCTAAATCGATTGTCTTTGTCCTCCTTCTAGTGAAAGCTACTCGTGCATGATGTAAACAATCGATACCTCAATAGTGCTATTAAGATTATCCAATTCTCTGACATCTTCTCATAAAATTAACCTATCTCAATCAAAAGACAATTATATTAATAAATTTAAACCAATATATGTAAGTATTTAGTGCAGGTGTAGACTACAAAAGAGATCCAAATACATATAATCAATGATAGTTTACCGTGAGGTGGATATATACTTGCATCCTCGACAGCATTCACATCTTTAACTTAATAATTATGCTTACTTTAGCGACCATGTCTTTTTAATGTATTGCCCACTATCTCCCAAGCTTCACTATATGGCTTTCTAAAGCTAATGTAGAAGAATGAGATGATGGATGCCCAGAGCAAATGAACGGAATACCACCTTTTTTGCCCTTTTATAAATGAAAATGTTACTTGGAAAGTGAAGTCATTTTGTTTCCAACCATTCACTGTGTACTAAATACGGGAGTTATATGTAGTAATTGGATAATATTAAAATAGGAATAAATGATAGCAAAATATATCTATGTAGTAATTATCACTAATTGAGATTTAGGTTAAAAAATAAGTCATAACCTAAAGAGTAGTCCGTACGTAGAGGCAAGATTTAACTGAAAAAAGTGTGTGTGGGGAGAGAATAATTACTTACAAATAGTGCTCATTTTTATATATACACATAATTATGATATGGTACATTAAAATAAGAGGTTTTTTCGCCAAACCACCCCTTATTTGGCCGATATTGCGTGGAACCACCCTTTATATCGACTTTTACTTAAAACCACCCAAATGTCTTCCTCCGTTAACACAAAGCCACCCTTTTGCCTCCTCTGTTAGGTTGTCCGTTAAATTATATGAAATTACCCTTTTGCCCCCATTTTTTAAAAAAATTTAAGGATAAAATTGTCCTTTGCTGGCTTGAGAAATTGACCACGAGATTTTGACCACAAGATACAAAATGGTATAATGAGGCTGGTTGAAACGATGTTCTGGCTTGTGTTAGGAGAATTCAAAGAAGGCAATTTCGAAGAGGGAGAAGGCGATTTCTAAGAAGGCGAAGGAGAATTCGAAGAAGGCGAAGGAGAATTCGAAGAAGGCGAAGGAGGAGAACCACAAATTGGGGCTTTAGGGTTTACAGAAGAAGAAAGCTTCAATTGAAGAAAGCAATCGAGGTACTTATGAAATTCTCAAATTTTTAGGGCTTTTGAGTTTTGATGCTTGATTATACAAGTTATCAGTGTGCTAATTAGAAGCACATACTGTAGATAAATTTTTAGGGCTTTTGAGTTTTGATGCTTGTCTGTATCCATTTTTTGGGGCTTTAGAGTTTTGGTTGCATCAGAGCAATATTTTTGGACAATTGATCTTGCATGAAATGTGTTTATTGCATAGTTTGTCTTGATAACAAAGCATGGATAAATCTTGCAGGAAATGTCTTGTGATTCTTCTGTTTCATACAATGGTGGCATAGTTTGTCTGTGTAAGGAAAGGGCAAGGATGTTCACTGCCTATACTGAGATGAACTATGGAAGGAGGTTTCTAGGCTGCTCATTCTATACACCAAATGGAGCAAAAGGTTGTGGTTTTTTTCACTGGATTGATGATCCATTTGATCCAAGGGCAGCAAGCATAATTAGGAGATTATTCAATCAAAAGAAAGAATTGGAAAGAAATAGCTCAAAGCTGGAAGAGGCATTGAAGACCAAAGAAGAAGATTTTGTAAAATTTGTGGCTAGGTCTAGGATGGAGATGATTGTTGTTGTGGTGTTATTTGTATTTACTATGTTGTCTATGAATGGTATAATTTTCTAGAGGTTGTAACAGCTTGGCTTAACAATGTTATTCTGATGTCAGACTTTAGTTAAACAATGTTATTGTAGTATTTGATGTTATTGTAGTATTTGACACATTTCAATGTTGTAATGAGTTATATTGCCTTGTCTGTTGCAAACCAGAAGCCATAAAAACCTGCACAAAGTTTCAAACCTGCACAGTAGGGAAGTTACAGCATGTAACAAGGACATTTCAATGACAAAAGTTGAAGCCTGTAACAAGGATGCAATAGCCATAAACTGTCATATATATTCATGTGTTCTCACACATAAAACATCGTCTCATAAGCTGTCACACACAGCTAAACCACTAATAGCCATAAACTGTCAAACATACTTTCATAAACACATAAACTCATACAGATAAATTGTCATACATATTCATACACCAATATGACACAGTCATAATCCAAAACATAGAAAAAAGGCAAAAGGTTGAGATTGAGAGATGGTTTAGCACTGCTTGTCATAATCCAAAGCATCTTGGTCCTTGATTTTCCTTATTTTTTCTTAGCACTGCTTGATTTGGTTGACCTTGTGGATACAGAATTCCTTGCTTTTTGGATCGGGTACTTCTTGGAGCTTGTAGGCCTGAGATTGAGAGGTACATTTCTTCTGGCATTTGAGGCAGGATTAACCTGCACAAATTTCAAAAAAAAGTTAGAACACTTGAAAACTTCTGGCATTTGCGGTGACTGAAATATCATAAAATATCAAGAATACTTGAAAACTTACAACACTTGAAGCATGTGAAGCTTGTGAAGCTTGTGTGACAAGCACATTCTCATCAACTTGATTTATACTGTGGGCAATCATTGAGTCCTACCATAACATGTCAAAACACATAAGTTATACTTCCAGAATATTTTCATGTGCAATACAGATAAATTCAGAAAGTGAAAAGGACACTCACCACATCAAAATCTGCTTCAGTTGCAATTTGTACATTGTCATCACCTTGTGGTTCAGCAATTGCCATGTGCACATTGTCATCAAGTTGTGGTTCACCAGTTGCAATTGTCCTCACCTATTCATGGCAAAGACAAAATGTTAACAACAACAACAGAAATTACCCTTGTAAAATAAAATGTATTCCTTAAGCATACCTGTTTCCTCACATATTTCCTCTTCTTAGGTTGGACTGGCATGGTTTTTTTACTTGGTGGCCTTCCACCTTTCTTGGGCTGACTTGGTGCTTGTGTGGTCTTAGTAGGATTTTTGCAGGACTTCCTAGTATGCCCTTCTTCTCCACAGTTTTCACATTTGTTGTTGCCAGCCCTTATTCTTGTCTTTTTGCTAGATTCTCCTTCTCCAGGTTCCTTTCTTCTGGCATGCTTTTTTGGTCTTCCAGGTTGAATAACCAACTTAGGTGGTAAAAGTGTTGGTTGTCCTATTTTTTCCCATTGATCCTTGCCAGGCATAACTGAAATATCAAGACTGTAGGCTCTCAAGTATTTCTCCTTGGTATAGCACTGATGTACAAAATCCTCAACCTTGAGCCTTCTCTTCAGAATGCAGCATATTGCATGAGTGCATGGCACTCCAGTCAGATTCCAGACATTACACCCACAGCTCCATGCCTTCAGATCAACATTTTTCTTGTAGTACACTAATTTTCTCTTATATGAGAGTCTATTAGTGACACTATTGGTAGCCAGATAAAACTTGCCATCATACAGAAACTTCAAGGTGACACTCATCTGTTACATATATTAAGGAATGCACATAATTCAACAAGAAGCAATTAAATAAGGCTAATACCAATAGAAATCACAGCCAAATAGAAAAGGTATGCAACCAAGAGAAAAAAACAAGAAAGCTCACATCCACATTTGTCAGAACCACACTTATCAGCAAAAAAAAAAAGCAAAAAAGATGCTCACAGTGGCCATGACAAATCATATTCAATACACAATGGGACCACCAACACTATTTCACAAAAATCACAGCCAAATAATACTCTGTAAAGCTTCTAACAACCATTCAACTACAACTATGCATAAATATGCAATGAATACACATTCCATTTACAGCAAAAAATTCAATTAAGCTTCTCAGAAGAGGGAAACACAGATAACAATAAGCAACTTCATCAATTCCCAACCCCTAAATACTCAAACATCATCATATTTAGTCGAATTAGAAACAGTACTTTTTTGCTGCAAAGTTCTTCGAGTTCTTCCCTTGAAATAGTCGAATCCTTGCCCAGAATCACTATCGTCTTCCTCGCAATCCCTTTGCAAAACCCTAAACCTTCAATTCGTGATTCCTTTCGCGCAGTCGAATCCTAGCCCAGAATCACTATCGTCTTCCTCGCAATCAACTTCCTTTAGTGGGAATCGAAGTCGCAAAGCAAAATCCCCAATTTCAAATGTCTGTGAAAAGCCCTAATCCCAAATTCGCAACTTCTGAATCACCTTTGAGCTTCATTTTGTATCTCGTGGTCAAAATCTCGTGGTCAATTTCTCAAGCCAGCAAAGGACAATTTTATCCTTAATTTTTTTTTTAAAATGGGGGCAAAAGGGTAATTTCATATAATTTAACGGACAACCTAACAGAGGAGGCAAAAGGGTGGCTTTGTGTTAACGGAGGAAGACATTTGGGTGGTTTTAAGTAAAAGTCGATATAAAGGGTGGTTCCACGCAATATCGGCCAAATAAGGGGTGGTTTGGCGAAAAAACCTCTTAAAATAAACAAAGAAAATTTAATACCAAAATTACAAAGTAGCCTATAATTATACTTATGTATTTTATATTGTTTTATAAACCCTATAGTAAAAATCGATTGAATAAGCTAATATATTATATACATATTATATACTAAGAGTGATAAACTAACACTACATACAAACTATATCTTTGGACCCATTTAAGCCTTTGATTTTGTCTTTAAAAGTTAGCATTCAATGATCTAGAATGCTAACTTTTAAATATATATAGATATAGATGGTTGTTTTTCATGCTTAATAGAAATATAAATTGAACTATGTTCAAAATTTAATATGAAGATATAAGAGTTATACAACGATATGAAAATGAGGACTTTTTAATTGATTAATATGTAGTAATTGTATATAATTGTGAATCAAAAACTTTGTATATTATATAGACGATTATAGATTAAATATAATTGTTAATATATGAAATTGTCACTTTATTACTTTTTGGATTTGAGAAATTGTTCAAATTTTGTGCTAAATAAATAAGGCATGAAATGAAAATAAAAACTAATTCATCTTTAAAAGTTAGCATTCAATGACCTAGAATGCTAACTTTTAAATATGTATAGATGGTTGTTTTTCATGCTTAATAGAAATATAAATTGAACTATGTTAAAAATTTAACGTGAAGATATAAGAGTTATATAACGATATGAAAATGAGGACTTTTTAATTGATTAATATGTAGTAATTGTATATAATTGTAAATCAAAAACTTTGTATATTATATAGACGATTATAGATTAGATATAATTGTTAATATATGAAATTGTCATATTAGTGCTTTTTGGATTTGAGAAATTGTTTAAATTTTGTGCTAAATAAATAAGGCATGAAATAAAAATAAAAACTAATTCATTTTTAAAAGTTAGCATTCAATGACCTAGAATGCTAACTTTTAATCACATATAGATGGTTGTTTTTCATGCTTAATAGAAATCTAAATTGAACTATGTTGAAAATTTAACGTGAAGATATAAGAGTTATACAACGATATGAAAATGAGGACTTTTTAATTGATTAATATGTAGTAATTGTATATAATTGTTAATTAAAAACTTTGTATATTATATAGACGATTATAGATTAGATATAATTGTTAATATATGAAGTTGTCACTTTATTACTTTTTGGATTTGAGAAATTGTTTAAACTTTGTGCTAAATAAATAAGGCATGAAATTAAAATAAAAACTAATTCATCTTTAAAAGTTAGCATTCAATGACCTAGAATGCTAACTTTTAAATATATATAAATGGTTGTTTTTCATACTTAATAGAAATATAAATTGAACTATGTTGAAAATTTAACGTGAAGATATAAGAGTTATACAACGATATGAAAATGAGGACTTTTTAATTGATTAATATGTAGTAATTGTATATAATTGTGAATCAAAAACTTTGTATATTATATAGACGATTATAGATTAAATATAATTGTTAATATATGAAATTGTCACTTTAGTATTTTTTGGATTTGAGAAATTGTTTAAATTTTGTGCTAAATAAATAGGGCATGAAATGAAAATAAAAACTAATTCATCTTTAAAAGTTAGCATTCAATGACCTAGAATGCTAACTTTTAAATATATATAGATAGATACTTATAATATATTACGTTGTATATATATCCATCTATACGGTGTTGAATGTTATAAAGTATTACAATTTAGTCAGCTTTTTGTCTAAGTTTTTCAAAAACGTCATCTTCACTTACTAATGTAAGGATGCGTACATCTTTACTACCAGGCTCTGTTTATGCGGAACCATATTGGGTCGGTTGTTATTGTATGGAACCTTTCTACATCGAGATCCTTAGGATATGTATTATATATAGATGGTACAAGCAAGAATACATTTCTATAGTATTTACCATCATATATAAATGGTGCATTTAGACTATAGTAGTGATTTGTTGTAAACTTTTCTAACTCATATATATTGTCCCATAGAATAAGAGACTTATGTGACTAACATATATGATGGTCTATAACTAATAGTTTGTTTTATATCTTTAATATCTATGTCTAAATTATTTGATTTTATTATTTTCTCATATATTTTAATTTCTACGTATAAAAATAATATATAAGTGTTTTATACACCTACTTTAAACGTGAGATAATTATATTATTTATGATGAAAGTGAATATTTCAATTTTTTTTATACAATTTCGTATAAGGCACAGATACTAAACTAGTATCATACTAAATTTGATGGATCGATAAAGTGGGAATTGTGTATATTAGTTGTAACCCGCTCATAAGCCTAATATATAAAAATCCAGTGAAATTTCAACCCAAAATAATGACAGAGAATAAAATAGTATACCACCTTATAAATAGAACCAAATTTACTCAAACTCCCAATATGGACTTTACATTTCCATGAATAATTAATTTATATATTTCCATGAATAATTAAATTACTCAAACTCACATTTTCGAATTTGGATTTTGGATTAGAGGTGGTACTTTGTTTTTCTAGGGCTGAGCTTTTAGATCATTCAATTCAATTCAATTCCATAAGTACGTTTGGAAAAAGATGATTACTTCAACAATTTTCTCAATTTAAAGATCAATAATGAGTTGGGTTTTGTGAATATTAGGATGTGCATATTAGGTCTAATCATCTAACAGCTTAGCTCAGTTGGTTGTTAGAGTTCGCTAGGCTGATGTCACTCTAGTAGATAGTGACATCACTTCATCCCATTATATATAAACCACTTTTTATCTGTGAATACAACTAACACACTAACTCTCAAACATCTCTCTCGTTTCTTTCATTGCTTCTGATTGCTTCCGCTTACTGTTGCATCAATGGAGTTCTATACTTGAACTTCCAGATCTTCTCTGTTTTAATATGGTATCAGAGCAGAATAACCTGGACTTATTTGTTGAATAACAAAGAGCGGGTGTATAGTATTGTTATAGAGTTCTTTGCATATGTTAGAACTCAGTTTGGAGTGCAGGTTAAGTCTGTCAGGAGTGATAATGGGACAGAGATTGTGCAAACTGCTTGTCAGAATTTCTTTGCTAAGTTTGGGGTAATTCATCAAAGGTCAGCTCCAGGAAATCCACAACAGAATGGAAGGGTTGAGAGGAAACATAGGCATTTGATAGAAACTGCTAGGGCTCTCCGGCTTCATGTGTAACACCCCCAAATATATATCCGTGAAAGGTATTACCGCCAGTGACCCAGAATTCCACATCCGAAGCCACTCAGGCTTGACCGATTTATATAAATCATAAAACAATAATTATAATACAAAATATCATAACTTTTAAAGCAAACGCTTCAGAATTTCATCCATGATTCAAAATACATAATTAAATAGATTACAGCGGAAGTCTTGAAAGTAAAAAGCATAAAGGTCTTGATCGAAATCGATCACCCGCCAAGGAATCTCAACCTGGTAAAACTCTTTGAAATCCCAACTGCCTTCGTCGTCGTTTCTAGCCTTCATCGAAACTGCAGTTTATCTGATGTGCCATATGAGACGGATGACACCAGCCAACCATGCAAGGGAATATAATCCGTTGGTTAGTCTAATGAAAGACTATGCAAGGGAAAATCAAATAGGTTCTAAGTGACTATTTATGAAATATAGATAAAATCCAGATATAAATTATATGTTGTATAAAATCCAGATATAAATTATATGTTTATATCTATATATAAATTAAGGTTGTATAAAATCCAGATATAAATTATATGTTTATATCTATATATAAATTTAATTATATCCTATTTAGAATAAATAATTAAAGTGACTATTTATGAAATATAGTATTTGTTGCTTCAATTAATATTTTTGCTTAGTAATTTGGTTGAAATGAAAATTAGGTACACGCCAATTTAGAATATCCGTTTGCATTAAAAAACATTTTGGTATTGATTTTCTTAATTCCTAGAATTTAAATGGAAGTGACCATGCATGTTTAGCCACTTTGTTTGACACATTTTGTTATTTCTACATCATTTTTATGTTGAGTTTCTTTGTTAATATAAGGGGAAAAAAATCAATGTGAATATTAAAAAGACATTTAATAGCTTGAATTAAAACAAAAAATGGTCCAATACTTGAAGAAAAACTAATAAAATAAGAAGCTTACAAGATTATGAAGGAAGAACTTTAAAACTTATGGAGAATTTACATCGATTATCTAAATTATAAAATTAATTTCCATATATTTTGTTAAAATTTGAATGTGGTGGCTGGATTTTTCATTATGTCATTTGATTTCTTTTGAAGGATTTTTTTAATTTTTACATTTGTAGGATCATGTCATATAATGTACGAAAGTGCATATATAATATTAACGTACGTTACATGGTGATTGTTTATAGAATTAAAATTATTATGGATGTGATTAATGATTTAATGTTCAATATCAATTGTTAATTAGTGTACTGAAAATTAATTTAATTTCCGAGTAGCTCTAATAAACCAAAAAATGGTATATGCACAATTTATAATAGTTAAAGTAAAAAAAATACACACAAGATAATTAATAAAAAAAATCTAAACGACCTCGTCTCTCAAAAAAAAAATCATACTTCCATTAATATGAACATCCTTATAAAAAAAAATTATTACTCTTAAAGGGAAAGAGAATGTCAAAAAAAAACTATTGTATCAACTTTTTCATACAAAATTAATTTTTTTAAGTAGAAGCATAATATTTTATTATTATTATTATATTTAAATATACTTAAACATTATTTTATATAAAACATAAAAAATCAACTTTCTTTTCTGTGGATATTTTTAATTTAAAAGGTTGTTATTTTATTTAAGTTAGTATAAAGTAAAGAAAAATTGTATAAAGTAGAGAAAAATATAAATTCAAATTGTATAAATAAATTCAAGGTAGCACGAGCATGATTACTAGTATAAAGTAAAGAAAAATTGATCCAAACCAAACCGAAAGAAGAAATGGGAAAGAAAAAAGAAATTGAAAGAGGGTTGGTAGTTACAAATATAATACTCCACTGTATTAGATTGGCAACGGTTAACAGTAATAATGAGACCGACAAAACCTTGAATTGCAAGGCAAACAATTAAACATTACTTCTTTTTCATTTATTTATGTGCATGTAAGTCTTGGTGTGGAGTGTCCACTTCCCCGTGAAAATGCTAAAGTAATGTAGTATTAGAGAAAAGAGAGGGAAATGGATTGAGTTGAAACCCCACCAAATCAGTACTGTATATTGCAGTACGTACGTTGTAGGTTAATTAATCGATTTCAGCTTCTGCGCTTTCCGTGCTGTAGCCACGACAGCTTCGGATTCTTTTAGGTTAATTAATTAATTGTCAAGATTGATTGCTCGCTTGCCTTCCTTAATTCTTTACAATTAACCAATAACGTCTATGTCATGAGTCATGGTGTTGTAATCTGAGTGGGCTCGCTCTACCTCTACCTCTACCTCTATCTCCACGTACCTGATCTGTCTCTTCAAAGGTTGAAATAGTAAATAAGAAGAGGAGAAGAAAATGGGTGTTTCCGAGGTCGGTAGATTAATTAAGTTTGAAAATCGGGGGTTAACACGGAAAACCTTATCGTATCGTCATCAAACTCACATCTGTCGCTCAAATGGATACATGTCAATCTTCCCCAGTTTGGATAGCCTTTCATCATTCATTCAAATCTTAACCGGTTTCCTTGTATTATTTTAACCAACTAGTGTCGTGTACTACGGGATGAGGTTTAATAATTTTATAATTATTTGAGTTGGAAATGTTTTATAATATTAAAAGATGGCCAACTTTTATTACATTAGTAGTGCTCATAAAAAATATTTTATTATAAGGACGAAGACAACAACAACAACTATAAAAAATCATCATAGTTATTCAAGCCAAAGTTGATTGTTAGGGAATAAAAATCATATTTATCTTAGGAAAAGATTAAAAAATGTCTTTTTTTTATAGAAAAATTAAAAATCTTCTTTTATATAAATAATTTATTTGATATTACATAATATTATTAATCAAAGTGGTAAGGTTTCTATATTTAACTAATTTTTCAAGATATTAGATTTTTCAAACAAAATGTATATGATATATTGATTTACTAGCTCTTTGCTCCATTTTTTTTTACTTTCCTTTGTTTTTTTAATTATTCTCAAATTTACTCTTGTAACTACAAATATTTTATTTTTAGAAAACAAAAATTTGACCTAATCTTTACTTACCTCAATTACTCAATGGAGTTGGTTTATAAATTTTCAAAACTAAATAACAATAAATGTAACCAATAAATATGATATGAAACTTAACTTTTTTACATTCAATATAATAAAGAAGAAAGAAATTTTATTTAGAAAAAATAGAAATCATTATTTATATATATAGTGATAGTAAATGTAACCAAAACATGATTTGGGGTTTTATTATTATTATTTTAGTCAGGGACGGACACATAAGATAATGGGTCAAAAGCAACCTGGTGAAATGTTGTGTGAGAATTGAAATAGTAAGTTATGACAATTGTTTAAGATTTTTTTAAATAGGAGTAAATAATTGTCACCTCAAATTGATAAAATAATTTAAACAATGGCTCATAAATAAATACTTCATTAATCTAAAAAAGTTTTTTTGCTGTGATTTTACAGAAAATGTAGCAAAATAAAATCAATTATGATAACAATGAGATCAAAACATATATAAAAAATACAATATAAGATCAATCTAAATAAACAAAAACAAAATTAGATTTAAAAATGTGTATTTTTCCTTAAAATTAAAGTTAAAGAAACTAAAATATGTTTGTGAAAACTTTAATTTTATTCTACACATTCAAATACGGTAAATTAATTAAAAATAAAGTAGTCCGAAGAGCTTTATGTGCTTAACCAAAAATTTCTTATAATTAAAACAAAACATTAATTCTAGTTGGACCCATGTAGTCAAAATTTTCGCCTAAGTACCAAATCTAATAAAAAGATTAAATTAAATTAAACTGTGAGAAATGATTAAGATATTATTTAGCAGGTAAAACAGTATCTTTTAGAGAGTTCTAATCATGTTTTATGTACTCTTAAGCACTTCATATCAAGATATTATTGTTAGGCTCGTACTTATCATTTCTTTTCAATCATTTTCTAAGAATAAACTAATGTGAAGCATATCCTTCACCCATAGGTTAATACATTCTATTCGTAATCACATACCTTCTTATTGTTAATCTTAAGAGATCTACGACCATAATTAATGTTGCTTAGTGCTTAAATTTGAATGGTCCAGGTCGATTTGGTAGTGTGAGAGGTGAGCAGCGAGGATGAATTAAAGAATGGTTCGGGTCGATTTAGTGAAAACTAAAAGAGATAAGTGTAGATTGGTACAATCAATTGGTTGTCGTCAGGAATGTGGTAGCGTGGTGGTCGATGGTGTGAATGATGAGAGACGTAGTAATATTCGTCTTAAGTTAGGCTTTAGATAGGGGAAACTAAATATAGCTTGTCAAGACGATGACAGAGATAGCCAACAAAGTTGGGAGGTTCATGGAGATAGTTCGTGATTTCACATAGATTATAATTAACAATGTCATAGAAGGCAATCTAATTTATTTAATTAAACAAATATAATTAAGACGGAATTCCATTTTGTTAAATTGATAATACAATAATAAATTAAGATAAAAAGGTAAAATACATTAACAACATAGCCTAAAAACACTCTAAAAACTCAAAAGGAGCCAACTTTAATATATATATAGATAGATAGATAGATTATATGGCTTAAACTTTTCTCATATTAAATCTTTCTACATTTCATTTATATGTTAAAGAGTGTTAAAAATCACTATTTTTTTCTCCTTATTTAAAAACTATTTTCCTCTATTTGAAAAAAAAAAATTATAAATTCAAAATAAATACATTTGGAAACGTCTTTGATAAAAATAAATTCATTTTTTTTAATAATTTATAGGAGACAGTAATAGCATTGTCATAATTATTAACTGAATTGGAAAGACTTTACTTATAAAAGTATATTATGAACCTATATTACATATGTTAGAATCGATCAAAGTCGATGGTGTGGTTTAATCGATCAAAGTATATTATAGGTCTTGATCGTGTGGTTTAATCGATCAAAGTCGAGGTACTATTGGTCCATCAAGTAAACCCCTTTCAATATCAACATCTTCATATACACGTCTAGCAGGAATCAAGCCAACGTCTAGCAGGAATCAAGCCAAGACCTTTTAGATAAAAGGCGTAAGGGAGAGAGTCCAATGCCAGGCTACTTGACCAACTGAACATTGGTATGGATGCAACATCTATAAACGAACACTT
This sequence comes from Rheum nobile, assembly GCA_027886185.1. Classification (NCBI taxonomy): domain Eukaryota; kingdom Viridiplantae; phylum Streptophyta; class Magnoliopsida; order Caryophyllales; family Polygonaceae; genus Rheum; species Rheum nobile. Next base: position 1,242,017 of record WOAB01000127.1, read on the forward strand.
TAACCCCTTTATCTGGGCTTATCTAGTAAGAAGTGGGCTATCGACCAAAAACAACAATCATGTTTGCTTCTGCATATGAGCATAGAGTGTGTTAAAGATACTAGATCTACCGAATAGGCTTTAGGTTAAACTAGAGTAAAAAGGCAATTGGCATGTCTAAATGGGAACAAGTATAGGCTTATTATGAATGGGGGCCATTGAAAATCTCTCTCTCTCTCCCTAGTTTCTGTCTTCCTACAGATGCTCTTGTGCAAGTTGAGTGACAAACCAGGGCTACAATTCATGCTCCAAACTGAAACCCAAACGAGAACCGAGATGATCGCCGAGGAAATTCTGTACATAAGAAGCATCTCGGCTCAAACCCTACAAACTCAGTCCGCCAATCAACCCGACGAGCACAAAAGCCATGGGCTTGGCTTTCTCTTGTACTTGCACCAGGCAAAAATGCAAGACCCTCCCTCTCTCTCTCTCTCTCTCTCTCTCTTCATTTCGGAATCGTATCGACCCGATCGATGACATCGAGGGCCTTGATTCTGTCGATGTCGAAGTCGATTACGGGAACCGAGGACGGCCTCCTTGTGGAGTAAACCTCCCTCTTGTGGTCCCTTGTGGGAGAGTGGCTGCTACTCTTGCTCAGCCGGTGCTGCTTACTCAGCCTCGTCTTGGCCGTCTCAAACTCCTGGCTCTTGCTGATGCCCGGGGTCAGCTTTCTCTTGCTCACATCCCGCAGCATCTCGTGGTCCTCTACTGTCAGCACCGGGGAGGGGCACGTGGCGGCCTTGTGTGGCGCCAGCTGGACCGACAAGGGAGACCGGATTGGGGATTTCACTGGTGGGGAACGCGTGTCCGTGTTTCTCGATTGGCTGATGAGGTGGTGAAGCCACACGACAAGCTCGAGGATGTACTTCTCCGCCTTCTCTTTGTTCGCGTGGTGGAGGGTCTCTATTCGCAGCAAGTTGCCCTGCCCGCTTGCATTCCTGCCTACTTCCGAACTGACGAATTCAATTAGTTGAGATCGAATCATCATAGTTAGAAAGCATGCCATGAGAAGATTGTCAACTTGAGAATATGATTGCTACTTACCCGGTATTCGCCCATTCTCCAACCCATCCAAACCCGTGATGAGCTCTGAGTCAGCACACCATGCAAAACACCCACAAAAGATCAGTTACAGAGCAATGGAGAATTTATTGGTCATTTTTTCAATTGGATCCCCTGAACCCAAAAAGGAAGAAATACAACATAAGCATCATAGCAAAGGCTCACTTGGTTGTGTTTGCAGCAATAGGAACAAGCCATTGCAGAGTCTTCTCCATTTCAGCTTTGATTTGAGGGATGGTAAGCTGCAAAAAATAACTCCAATTATGCAGGACAAACAAGACAACCTGTCCAAAATTACGACCTTTGAAGGGGATAAAAAGAGGCGTTCTTTGCTATTAATGTTGTTTTTTCATGCTATGGTCAAAACTATAGGCAACAAGACATTCAATGAAGCAAAAAAAAATACATACCTCTTCCTTCAGCTGAAATGATTGCAACTTGGATCTCAACGCTGCCTTTACATTGGGTGGCAATCCATGGTACAATGCATCCCTTGTGCTTTGCGGCACGGAATTTGATCGTGACACCTGCTTGCAATTCGAGGCCTCTACGATAAATCATAGTTTTCGACGATTCTAATGAAATATGTTAAACTACATAAAAGGAGACGGAAATAAGACTCCCACTAGTACATGTATTTAGTAACTACGACAAGCAACTAGCTATGTTGAGGGGGAAACATAGATAATGGCCAACTTACCAGCGTATCTATTTGAGTGATCACGTTTGCATAGTGCAAAGCAAGCCCTGCTGACCCCAACTTTTGACTATTGTACATAGTTGTCACCAGCGGCTTGTTATCATCTGCAAAATATAACATCAAAAAGAGATAGAAAAAGGAAAAGACACCTCTACAAGTACATCCAAATTATGAACAATTTAGGATGCAAATCTTTGAAATACTTTTTTGTCCAGGCTGAGCACCAGCTTTACAAAATTGTGGATAAGGATTCTAAATGTTCCTTTATCTAAGTACATATAAGGGAATGAGGTGCCCCATGATTCTGTATTAAGAAATAAAGTGAAACAGAATTTCAACAACTGACCCACTTGCAAAATGATTTCTAAGTTCAGTGTTCAGTAACCCTCCCATCATATTCTTCCTAACCCTCTACTTTCCTAAGCTTTTACTTCATTCCTGTAGGAATATATCAGATTTTTTTGCTCGGAATGTAGGAATAGATCAGATAAGGTAGGGAAAAGCAAAGAAATAATCACATGACGCTGAAATTTGATATTAATAAATAGTCTAATTATATCATCTTCAACATCACTGTTGCCTTCAACGTATAGCCCAAATACAAAGTTAGAAATTGAAAAGAGATGTGAATTTATAGTTGTTTTTACTTTTTAAAATTGAGAGCTCGTATGACTAATTGATAATCAAAGTAGAATAAAAAGGCAAAAAGGTTAGTTTTCATACCAGCCCTACCAAAGGCTTCATGTATCTCCAAATGCAAAAAATGGGCAATATCTACAAGCTTCTCCATCACCTACAACAAGAGCAGAATTGTATACTGAAAAAGAGTAGCAGCATGTCGGACATAAAGCCGTCCAATGTAAGAAAATCTCCTGAGGGCATAAAAATCCAAGAAAGAGTAACCAGAAATTGTTACAAAAGGAATAGTCCCAGCACCAAAAGACTGGCAAATTGCATAAAGTGAATTTTAATATATTTTTCTCTTATGATAGAAGCCGAAAGCCAAATGGCTCTATTCAATACAGGTTTTGCAAGAGCCACAGGGAAAAAGATTGTGTTCTGTTCTGCATAGCTTTCACTGTTGGTTTTCAAGATTTCATTACTACTTTGAACAAGTGATGTTTTCACTTTTCAAAGAGCAAGAAGCTTCTATGAAAAGTTAATTTATACAATTTTGTTAAAAAATTTCCATAATTCAAAAGGCCAAAAGTAACAACATGGGCTTAACTTTCTTAAAAAGGAATATTTCAAAATAACAGCATATTACCTCTTCTAAAATCCGGGACCATAGAGATTTCTTCTTCAAACTCTTTACATGCTTCCTCTGACTCTTTAATTCTGCCCTCATAATTGCAAGGCTTTCTCCTGCAAAAAGGCAGGTTTCATGTGAGCACAAGCATTTAGGATATATGAGTGTTGTGAAGTGCAAGAAGGAAGATTAGAAATCATAAAATACTTTGGATTACATATATACCATGCTGGCTACACAGAAATGAGTTGCTTCCACTCAACGGAACACAAGGCAAGGAGAGAAAGCTGATAGATGAATAAAAAAGGATATCAGATAGCCTTTGCTTTGGGAAGATTGGAATTTTTCTTTCCAGCAGGTTTGCTAACAACTTACAGAAACTTTTCTTTGTTGTTCTTTACTTGCTTTCAGCAGTGGATATTCACTATTTTATATGTTCACTCCTTGCATCCTCAACAATTATTTACTAGGAAAATAAAGTACGATGGTTCATGCTCAATAAAGGAGACCATACTAGGTATAAAAAATAACCATCCAGCATGTCTACCTCTTTGCGATGCGTTAGGATTGTCCTCCTCTTGCAGTTTACGCCGGTAATCTTGCTCAAATCTGTCCAATGCATGCATTTCATGATACAACTCCTGCATATTACTCTTATAAGTTGAGGAAAGGTATCTTAATATGTGAGCGGAGTTTTATGCAACCAAACCATTACATAACAAATTAACAATAGATCACTTGTCTCAAACAAAACAATAGAAAATCATTTTTCCTTCAACTGGTGATCAGACTATCAGAGTTTATCTCAAGCAGCTGACCAGAATCAACTAACAGAAAATCAGCCTATGAGAGTAATAAAGAGTGACATAGAGAAGTGAGCTAGAACCTTCAAATATTATTGACGTGTAATAAAAACCTCTTGAAGACCAATGCAATACAAAATTGTTAAAAAAGCATATCTTGCTCAATCCACATGGTCACATGAAAATTCAATATTGAGAAGCACGAATTTACTCACAGCAGTGTATTGTACTAAAGTCATCAACTGCTGCATTAGTGTTTCAGCCTCTTCTTTTAATTGTTTTTCTGGGGTAAGCTCTGCAGCTAACCTAAGAATCACCAAAAACCACATATCTTAAGAAAACAAAAGTATTTCGAAGATATTTGATATGCCCAGGACGATATGAAAATGCAATTACTTCTCAAAGTAGCGGTCCAAGTTGTGCCACTGAGGATCTTTACAACGATTTCCAAAGCGTACGACCTCTCCGCAGAAGATTTTCAGTTCTTCCCTAATAAGATTTCCCCAAGCCCAAGGTAAGTATTCATGATAATAACAATGCAACAAGCTCTACAAACAAAACCATGATGACTTCAATAAATGGTTTCAGCATCCTAGCAAAATATACCTCTTGTCAGAAGCAGCAAGTCTAAGGAGCTCATCCACATCTTTTGATATCAAATTCTGAACACCTTCTGAATGAAGCACAACCTCCTTCAGATGTTTGATGTTCTCCTTAGAAAGTGATTGCATTAGATTTGCACCCTTTACAATTGTGTTAGCAACTTCAAATGCCAATATTGATATCTTATTCCCTTTAGATGTCATGCCCGAAACAAAACTGCCACTAAGATGCAAACTTGTCATGCTACTGGCCACTGTGTCCAAAACATCCACTGCCTTTCCTAGACCAGTGGTACCAGCTTTGCCCAAAAGGGAGCTCACTTCTGAGACCTGCAAAGAAAGTGTTGGCATAGCCAAACACAATATTGTGTTTCAACAAAGGTTAAATGTGATCGTAAACAGAATTACCACTGTATAAACAAATACACACAAGCAAACTCAAAAGAAGAAAGCCACAAACTAAAGCTGTCAAGCAATAAGATGAAATTAGAGATTCTGGTCATTAGTTTCTGAAGTTCTGATAGACACTCACATACATAATACTCCATCAATTAAAAATATTAGTCTTTTTAGCCTTCTAATCTTGTTCAACAATATTAGTCCTTATAGTTTTTTTAAGCAATTCATCAAGTATGAGTTATAAGAATTATTGTTGTAATTTGCTTATGTTGACAATTTCCTCTCCACTCATTAGCTCTAAAGGGTGGTGACCAATTAATTAGTGACACTTCTAGAAAAACTATAGATTTTCTAGGATAATTTCAGTCTATTAAATGAATTCCTTAATATATATATGACCAATTCTAAGAGGACAAATATCATTGAAGGGAGGGAATATAATGCATTGTATGCACATTTTTGGTCATTTAGCATCTGTGTGATGGATTCTTTGGGCCTATTACAGGATGTAATTTAGCAAAGTTTGTTAAAGCCCTTTCAATCAACCATAGAGGCTTTCTACGCAACATGGTCACAAGGCTTGAATACAAGATTCATAAGCTTTATGTGAAGGAGACAAGCACAAATGTTAGCATTGCCTTATAGGGCTACTGAGCCAACATTTAGCAATATTTGAAATATAAAAAAAAAATACCAAATCTTCTATGAATTAAGTGGGTACGATGTATATGAGGACCATAAATATATACAACGAGGGAAGCACGGATGGAAACATCCTTGTTCAGTCAAGTCCTTCTTACATAATTGTTGTTGAAAAGATGACGATTGTTAGCCTAGTAACCAGAGAGAGACAAAAAAACAAAACAAAAAAATTACTCCCTAGTATTGCTTAAACTGATAATAGACATCATATTGTATCACAATAAAGAGTCCACAATACTAGACTAACTACAGTACTAGCATCTACATAGAACTTGTTTTCTTATCTATAGAGATACGGAGCAAGAGATTTACTATCATGACCGCCACAGGATTTACTCTCTAGTTTTTACGATAGCCTAACATTCTTCTAGATTATCCCAATCGAATATTAAACACCCGAACTGTTTCCTAAATAAGGGTACACGATTGCAATAGATAATATTATTTTATAAAGCTCAGATTACATATCTCATCTTTATAGCATTGTCAATTTTAGCATGCAACACGACAAAATGGAGGCAAGAACTACATATGAAGATAAATGCAACAGAGATCACTTACCTTAGCAACAGCAGCCTGTTTGGATTTCGTTGATCTGGAATTGACAGATAAAGCCCTCGAAAAGTGTGGAATCCCGTCGTTGATGTCATCTAGGTTCATGCCATACGAATTTGCACTTGTCCCACAGGAATCCCCGTTGCTTAGCTCAGGAAATGAAAAAGGTTCTCGTAACTGCTTGTCAATCATTGATGTTGCTGAGCTGCTGTTTGATTTGGGAGGCAACCCATGGCACTCCAGAGCTAGTCCAGACCCATGATCATTCTGCCCGTTCATATGCGAAAAGTTGCTACTTGGAGCATTCTCAACAGTGGCACTTCTCGAGCAAAGCCCCCCCATTTTACTAAATCCCAATACTATATTTTACTTCACATCAGACGTTCTCTATAGACTTCTCGAATTTGAAGCAGATGTTGAGTAAATTAACTGCAATTAGCCCAAGAATAGAGCATTAATAAGCTCCAAGTTAAAACACATAACTATGTGTAGTCATTCTGAGCAAGAATGAAAATCCACTTCAAACACAGATCAAGAACAAAGCCAACAGATATGATTTGTGAGGTTTGCAATTTCTGGAACCAAAGCCGCAAATATCACACAAAAACCACTTCCAAACATCAATTAGACGCATTTAAGACAAAACCCACATCTTCAATTAATGCAAATGAGAACATAGCCTTCAATATCCCCAGCTCCCAAATCCTTAACAAGTTAAAAGTGTAAAACAAAGGATCTCGTAGTTGCACAATAGATGCTTAGAAATGGATAAAGCCAAGAGAGAGGTCAAATAGGCTAGCACAAGGCAAAAACCTACCCAAAAACAAACACTAGCCCAAAAAGGGAGAGCAAAGCAGCATTAGCACAAGAGCGAGTCAGAAATAAACCCAGAAACTTAAATTATCAAAGAAAGGGGGGAACCCTTAAATAGGAAAGACATACTGACAGGTTAAAACTTGCCTGGAAAGATAATGAAGCAGTGCAAGTGTGGGGGGAGGAGGTGGATCTATGGGAACACAAAGAAAGAAAGTATCTGTCTTACAAATTTCTGCCCCCTTAACAAGGGAAGAAGAAGAAGAAACGGCGACGACACGATGGCGATGATGGTGATTGGCGATGAATGGTGTTCAAAGAAAGAGAATAGTGGTGAGAATCGGAAGAAGCATAAAAAAGGTCAGCCCAAAGTGGAGTAAAAGGCAAACTAACCTCAATCAAGACGGTGCTGTGCTGTGGAAAGCCCAGTCCCTGAAATGAAATGAAATCGAATCTATCTGCAATTGAATTACCAAAACCAAAACCCAAGAACAACACCGGAGACAACCAGAAAAGGGCGGTCAAATGCCAGACCAAACCCCCATCTCTTTCTCTCTCACACACCAAAATTTCTACTGTGGAGTAGACTTTCCTCCTTCCTAACCAGCTGGGTTACTCAACTTCTTGGGCTACATCACGTTTGACCATTGAATTTGTTTTTTTACAACCAACGCTCGATGCCCCGCGCGTGACTCCACTCGCCCCAACCCTAACTAATTTTATTTATTTTTTTATTTATTTTTTGATAAAGACAAACATTAAAACCCATTTAAAAAAAAGTTATTCATTCGGATGATCTTTTCAAACTGAATACCAAAACAATTAAAAGTAGAGTTTAAACTGATAAACTCATACCTACTGTGAAGAAGACGATCATTAATAGTAGTGGAACTGCATGGGGAAAGAAGTCGATGAAATGTATGAAGAGCAGTAGGCAGAATGGGGTGCGTAGCAAGAAAATCAGCATCGCTTCGCAGAAACAGTGGTGTACCTGAAATACATCAAAAGAATATAGCAACGCAATAATGTCATTAATAATGGTATGAATTTCCCAAAAAACTTTCCAGATGCCTCTGATAGAATTGATGACAACTAGGTTGCCGTCTTCTATAACTAAATTTCTACTACAAAGTTTAACAACATGTTGAATACCAAACAATGCAACAAGAGCTTCAGATTTCAGGGTGGAGGTCGATGGAATATTGTCACGATGAAAGGAAAGGATGGTGTCTCAGTAGTCATGCAGAAGGTACTAAAGTGTGATATGTCATCTTGTTTCTTGGATCCATCAAAATTTAATTTGATCTAATTGATTGGAGGTTTCTTCTAAATACGGTTAACCCTAACTAAAATTGAAATTGATATCTCGAAGGCTAAAACTGGTTTCCCAGCGACCGCTCCACCACTAGGAATTAGCGAGAAAGTAAATTAGGAGATATATATTACGCTTATAAAGGATAATAATATCAGTTGAAATAAACACTAGCAATAATCATTTTACGCCCTAACGACTTAAGTTAGACCGTCACAACCTCTTTATCCTTTTAACTACTAAGTTATGCCCACAACCCATGTTGTGGTTTTTTATATTTTTTTTTGTTAGAATTTATATTCCATATTTTGAAGTAAACTAATTTCTTACTATTATAAGGAGGAACAAAAGTAAAATTGTAATTTTAGGATGCCGACTCTAAAACTAAAAACAAATATTTTGACCATTTTCTAATTTTATATAACATACATTGACATTGTGAAGAAATTAATCGGAAGTAAATCAATCAAACGCCATGAGAGAATCATTGATTGAGATTAGTTTGTACATTACTAACACTAACACTATATATAAATGAATGAGAGAGGCGATAATATACTAACTATGGTTATTTTTTACTTAAACTATAGTCAAGGTTTAACAGCCCAAGTTGGTTGCCTACAAGACTTGTCTAACGTTGTTACCCAAGGCTTGGGTGAGAATATCAGCTACAGGAATAGCAGACTTGATATGTTGTGTCTACAAAAATCCTTTTTGAAGCTTGTCCCATACATAATGGCCATTGATGTTGAGGTGTTTTGTGCGTTCGTGGAACACCGGACACCGGATTAGCAGTAATATATTGAGCTACTTTGTTGTCGCAATGAATCAAGATAGGAGCGACCATTGAATGACCACCTTCCCCAGGCAGAATCATTAAAGGCTCCGAGACGAAGATCTGTCTTGGCAGGATAAAAAAAAAAGTATCAAATCCATAGTACATTTAAGATAGCGAACCACATGCATAGTAGCAAGTAAATATGGCTCGCAGGGGGTGATGTGTTTCAAAGGATCCTTTATGCGTTCTGTGCTTTGAAGCAGACCTTGGAAGGGAGTGAACAATGTGGGATCTTCGTTGCTTAGAGGCGGGATGGAGGTGACGAAGTAGATCTTAGAGGGATAAGCGTTCAACGTCTTCTTGGATAGGTTCCACCAAAAAGGCTTGAGTGACTCGATTGAATCTTGGATAAGGACCACCAAGACACAAGCAAAGGTTGAACTTGTTTGGATGAAGGATAGGTAGCACCTTCTTGGATTGAGTTCGGGTTTGATGCGTTTGAATGGATAGATGCCACCAACAAACAAATTAATGGAAAAGATGAATGAATAAAATGAATTGAAACTAACTTAAACAAAGTTTAACACTGGGTTTTTTCTTAATCTTCTTTGCTTCAAACAATGGCAAGATGAAGAGCATTAATAAGGAAGAAAGAAAATGCAAGGTAGGGGACCCTTCGCATGGTGCACTTGATTGGTGTAGCTTGACATAAATGGTCGAACAAACCAGCAAAATTGCACTATATAATACATATAAGCCCAAAATTCCAGGTACAGGTTGATTCGGAGGAACAACGCGCGAGTCGTTCCTTTGCACGGAAACAACCACTAGCCTGAAAGGCATGGAGCAAAGTCACTTCACCAAAGACATAAATCATGGGCGCTCCTTGAGCCATAAGACCTTGTTGATGGTCAGTTTAGAGGCGTCTGGCTTAGGCTTGAGAAATGGATCCAGGAGGTGGATCGACGTAGTCTTGGATGTTGGAATAGTACTGGTCATTGACACAATCCTGGATGTTGGAACAATACTGGTCATTGGCACAATCTTGGACGTTGGCGCATATGCGTTCATGGTCGACGTTGGCACATGCACCGTCATGGACGTTGGTATAGTCCTGGACGTAGATGCAAACTTGGACGTTGAGGCGATGGTTGCATAGGCCATGACTCATTGCTTGACCATGGGCATGGTTACATCATCCTTTCTCCCTTGAATCCAAGCCACCTACCACAAGAAAACACATAAACTTACGTCCCACGAAAACACCAACATAGTCAAGAGTTGTGTGATTCAACATAGCTTCCCCTAGACGCCTATCATTTATAAACACAAAATTGAAGGGACTCCCCTTCTTGATATAAACATTATTACCTAAAAGAAAGCTAGGAAAAATTAAATGAGAATACTTAGACAATACACCTAGCAAACTAGCAACATATATGCCATATTTGAGAAAATGATCATGAAAAGTAGCTTGCATGAGATAGGAAAGGGAAAAGATAACTCCCTCAGAGTATGGCAGCTTTTTGGGAGATCAATTCATGATCGAGGCATGGGAAAATTCCTTGGCCATCTTTCTATGGTAGTAATGGTACCAAGAGCTTACTTCCTTGCTCGATATAGCTCAGCTACACTCATGGGGTCAAGACAATGCCACATGCCTTTGTTCTCAAAACGAAGCACATTCTTGTAGCCCTGATGGAGAACGTCTACGTTATATTGCCATGGCCGCCCTAATAGTATATCACATATGGCGAGAGGTATGGCATCACACATTTTTGAATCTGCATAAGCTCCCATCTCAAAACTCTCAAAGGTCCTTTTGTTCATAATAATGCGTTTGTCCTCTATAATCCAGCTAAAGGTATAGAGCCTTACATGATCAATTGTCTCAATTCCAAGCCTTTGGACCACCGACTAAGAAATAATTTTATGGTCACTTCCACTATCTACCATAGCAAAAAATGATGTTGTGTGCCCCTCGATCATACACTTGTGGTAGAATGATTGAGATGGTTGACCCGATTTGGGGGCCCCTTGTGATGAAATAGTTCTTGAAGGATAGAACTATATAGGAGGCACCTCCATGGGCTCATCTACAAAAAATATGTCCTTAGAAATCACAAAGCAGTCACCTACACAAGCATAGGCAACAATCACTTCTACTTGAGCCCTCTAGGCCATGTCGTCACCGTCCTCATTTCTTTCTTCTCCCTCAGACTCATATTCTCCAAGAGAAGTCGTAAGCACTTTCTTTCTGGTTGGGCAATCCCTAGAAAGGTGACCTTATCCCATGCACTTGAAATATTTGTGATGTGATTTTGGACCACATCAAGGCCCAAGGTACTCAATCCAACGCCAAGCATCGTACCAAGGCACCGACTCCGCACACGAATCCGTTACCGCTCAAATTAAGGTTTTTTAAAACATCCACACCAACGACTTCCAAATTGAGAAAGGATGATGTCCATCTTCAATATAGGTTAAATGAGGATCTCATGCCAAGTTTCAAGCCATTTGGAGGAGAAGCGCTCAGTGAAGTTGCAAGGAGTGCGTTTCTAGCGATGCCAGCCTGCACGCCAAATTCGGTCAAGGACGCGTTTCCAGATGGCTCATGCATTTCGGCCCATTTTTGGATATGACATGGGACATGGACCTACCTTCGTCATGTGTGAATTTCAGTCCCATTGGAGCCGTGAGCTGGGACAACGATTGCCTACAATTTTAGGATTTTCTTAATATTAGGGTTTAACATTCTTGGATTCTATTTATATGATTTTTCTCTTCTTTTTTTAGGGGGGGTTTTAGACTTGATTATTGAAATTAAACTTGGAGATTTCCATTGCAAAGCCTTGAGTTTGTCATAGGTTTGGAGTGCATTATCTTGGTGTGTTTATCCAAATTGTTCATTTTTGTTTTTGGTGCGTTTATCCAAAGATGGTTGCTTTGTTTTGGTGCATTTATCCTTGGAAATTCAACAACTCCTTCTTGGTCTTATTGGTTTGTCTATCCAATAGGATTAAGTTGCCTATCCCTTAAATTTTTACACATAAAAAATCCCACAAAACAGCAATCTATAGTCGTGATTGTCGACGTTCTTGTGTGCGAACTCATCCTGTGGCTTGGTGATGACTTTCCTTGAACCAGAATGAAGCATTGTTCCATAATTTGGTATTAGATCAAGGTCAAGGTAAAGTCTTAAAACCGTGATTGTCTTGATTTCAAACATCTAGCGTGTTGTGTTCGATCACCTTGCCGTTTGCACTACTTTTCTTGCATTCTTGCTATTGCATTTTTGGCTGAATTTTCTTTGTTGTTTTTTGCCATAAATACTTGAATGAATGTCTTGTGAAGACTGCAAAAAAATTATCCTAAAATATCTTGTGCGTGCGCCCTATCCCAACTCATTCCACGCCAAGCAAGACCATTGCTGCCACGTGCGCGTGGGTTGTCTTGCGCCCCAAGACGGCCACACCCAACCCTAACCACCCTATATTATGTTGAATTATATACCTTTGGATAAGATTTGGTTTGCTTTTTGTGTTTAAGATGTTATATAGTTAGGATTTGCTTTGATTTAAAAGGTAGTTTGTGATATGTTGTTATCCTTTTTTTGTGTTATCATAGCTGTGTGTAAGTTTAAAAAAATTGCAAAGGCAAAATTTGGAATGGACAAAGAAAAAGAGGTGGAGCTTAGAAAGATCCGAACTTGGCAAAAAGGAAAATGAGCCAAGCTTAGAAAAACCCGGACTCCACGAAAAAGAAAGAAAAGTCAAGCAAGACCTATATTTAATAAGTGTCCAAACAACATAAAATTGATCTAAGTTGTGTCTTAGATATATCATATTTGGACATAATTTTCTTGCAAGGTCTTGACCTTGGTGTCCTTGCCTTTTTCCTATCCAAACCCTAGTTGTCCCAAACCCTAGTTGAGCACTACTTGCTTGTGTTTGATTTTGAGAACTTGCTTGGTCTTTCCTTGTGCATTGTGAGATATTCTTGTGATTGCACTAACATGGGTCAATTGAAGGACTTGGAATTACCCATTAAAGTGCACGGCTTGCTACTATTGGGATATTAAGGATTTGGTTCATGGAAAGGTACTTTCTTTAACCTTAAACTTAGTGAATTCTTTTGTTTTAGACTAACTTCACGTGTTTGTTTGTTTGTTTGTTTTGTGAGTGTCTAGGCTAGTTTTCTATTTTTCTTTTGATTTCTTTTGTTTAGTTAATGTCACAGGGGAACTTAGGCAAAGAACCGATGGAAACCCCTAGGGAAGAAGATAGGCCGCTCACCCTTAATGACCTCCAAGTTTTACTTGAGCGTACCTGCATTGATATCCTTGGATCCATCGATGAGAAGCTAGACCAACAGCTTAGGGAAAGTAAGAGGGATGCCACCCATGAGGAGAGACTTGGCTTCTCTCAAGAAGTTGAGTTTCAAGACGACTTCCAAAAGGTCGGGCCGTCCAACCAGCCAAGAGGGAGATTTAGAACTCAAAGACCCCCAAGTGCCCCGTCTAACCTTCAAGAAGAAGACTTGGAGAATCCTTTCGCCCTGGAGGCCAACCGTAGGGCTCCTTCATGATTCCAAGGGCAGTCCGCACATCCTATCTTTGAAGGAATACTAAGGCAACCCTACCAAGCTCCAACTGACCCTACCATATTACCAAGATGTGATCCCCTTGGTCCATATGATTTTCGAGAAAGGTGGAGACTTAGAGACATGCAGCCGAGGGTTCAAGTGCATGAGGGCAAGATCAACATCATGGTGTGAAGCTTACCATCCAGCCCTTTGCGGGGAAAGCCGACATGGAGGCCTATCTAGATTGGGAGTCCAACACCGCATCCATCTTCGACTACTATGGCTAAGCGTAACCATTGCCGACATACACTTTATGGACTTCGCCTACTCATGGTGGAAGGAGGACAAGGAAGAAAGGGTTCACAACCGCTACCCTCCAATCACCACATGGGGAGAGCTTAAAGAGGCTCTCCGCTTCAGATTTGTACCCGAAGACTATGTGGATAAAGTCCAAGTGAAGTTGTAAAGGGTTATACAAGGTGCAAAAGCCTTGGAGGAATTTTACAAGGAGCTCAAACAACTTGTTTTTTCATTCGAGAGTTCAATTCCCTAAGAGGTTAGTGATCTCTAAGTTCATTGGTGGTTTAAACGCTAACGTTGTTGCTCATGTAGAGATGCAAAGATTTGGCCCAGACGTTCAAATTGAAGAGGTGTTGCACTATTCTACTCAAGTGCACCAAAAATTTCAAAATAGGATGTCTAGCGGTAGCTCATGGACTTGGAGTTCAAGCTCGCCTTCTAGCTCCTCAATTCAGCTGCCTAGCTGCCAAGAACAAAAGAGTGAGCCAACCAAGGCAACGCCAAGGCGTGACTGATGTGGTTGAAACTTACCCGCAAGTGTACCAAATCAATTATAGTAGTCAAGTGTTGATCCCACATAGACCAATGTCATACCAAATGAAACTCTACCAATGAACTAGGCCGTGAAAATAAGAAATTAGGGAAAACGGAAGATAAGAAAACTTAGTCTCAAAGTCGAAATAATCCAAATTGACAAATTAGAACAATAACCACCAATCTTCAATTATTGCAAAGCACCAAAAATTCCTTCGCGAAGTTCATCCCATCTGGTGCGTCGTCAAGCAAAAGCTAAAACCAAAAATATAAAGTAAACTAATCTAACCTAGCCTAAACTAAACTAATCTAATTAACTAAGATAATCTAAATTCTAAACTACCAGATGCCCCCGACCTCCTCCTTTGTTCCACTCTTTAATATATATATACACACTCTTGCACAACGCCTTTTTTGCAAGATCCACCGTGGGCCAGCAACAAAGTCCTTGAATGGCACTTGCAGCCCATTAATCTATTTGGGCCAAAAATCATTCAGTTATTTTGTGTCCTTGAAAATAGTATCATATCACCTTTAAATTTGACCTAAAATATCTGAAATAATAAATACAAGAGTGTAGACTCCGGATGCAAAACATAACAAAATTTAGTATATAACACATAAAAAATGCATGCAAATGATCAACTCTAATATGCAACTAGAATCCTAAAATATGTGTAAAATAGACGTTATCAATGACCCTCCACCAATAGCCAAAAACCCCAAGAGCGAAGACATGTCTTGCGCTTAGGGCTGAACATGGGCCTAAACCCGACCCGAACTGACCCGAACCTGAAAAGCCCGAAACCCCAAAACAATGGGACCGAAGACCGAACCGAATGTTTGGGTTCGGTTCGGGTTCGGGCCAAAACAGCATTCGTACACAAAAACACACTAAAAACCGAACCCGAACCGAAGTCATGTGGGTTCGGGTTCGGTTCGGGTTTTTCAGGTCGGGTTCGGGTTTGGTTTTCTCAGCCCGTGCTCAGCCCTACTTGCGCTAGAGATGTGAAGTGTTACAAGTGCATGGGGAGAGGACATTTTGCTTGTGATTGTCCTACGAGGAGACAAGTGCTCCTTGATGCTTATGGATAGTATGAGACAGAGGATGAGAAGTAAGATGTAGAAGAAGAGGCTAAGGAAGAGAATAAAAGGTGCATGTTATTGCCGCCGTGGGAGAGTGTTTCATGATTTCCAAGTCAATTTTTGGTGATTACATGTCCGTGGAGCCAATTTACGATGAAGAAGGACCTTTGGAGGCACTTCCCATGGAGCCCTTCACTTTAAGGGCTAGCTCACCTTATGACCCCGTTGACTTAGGCCAACGCTCTCAAAGTTTCCATCACCTATGCACAATTATAGGTCATGCACAACAATTTATAGCTTTGGTGGATAGTGGAAGTGACCACAATGTGATTTCAGAATTAGTGGTATGATCGAAGGCTGAGACTTGAGATCATTCCTCTAGCTCCACCACTTGTTATTGAATGGGTTAGTGAAGGCCATAGTATGGTGGTAGATAAAATGGCCTACGTGAGCTTTGGGATGGGAACTTATTTGGATTCGGCCATATTCTCGGTTATGCCTCTCAACTCGTGTGATCTTATCTTGGGCCGACCGTGGAAATTTGATCTTGATGTCATCCATTAAGGACGACAAAACTTGAACCACTTTGTGAAGGACAATGAGTGGAACTACTTAAGGGAATTGAGTGTGGAGGACTTGCAAAGGGATTAGATGGACGCCTGTAACACCCTTGCCACCATGGAAAAAAAGCCTTGGACTTACCGCTGGCCCCACGAGTTCTTCATGACATATAGGGATGACACCAAGACCAAAGGGCGTATTCTAATGCCTCATGAGATGATTAAACGACCTTCAAGTGCTAAGGGAGTTTTCTTGCCTATGAATCTTTTAATGCAAATTAGTTTTAAGGCACACTTCCTTGATTTTCATGTTTATGTCACTTATTTCCTTAGGATTCTATCTAGTCATTCATATCATATTTTCCAAATATAGCTCAAGGAGATAGGTGGCATATAAAGAAGGGGAGTCCCTTCAAATTTTTACTTGTGCATTCTAGACGAACACATCAAGTTTTGTGTAATCCAAGTAGTTTCGCTTATACTGGCGTGTTTGAGAAACCTTATTACTTGGTCTTTGTTGATACAGGTTGTGCGGATTCGAGTTTCAATCCTCTTCAAGAAGGGGGGGATGATGTGATTCTGGACCACATCAAGTCCCAATGTACTCAAGCCAACGCCAAGCATCGAACCAAGGCCCCGACGCCGCACACAACGTAGTTGCCGCTCAAATTAGGGTTTTTCAAACCTTTGCACCAACGACTTTCAAACTGAGAAAGGATGGTGTCAACATTCAAGATAGGTCAAATGAGGAGCTTAAGCCAAGTTTCAATCCATTTGGAGGAGAAGTGCTCGGTGAAGTTGCAAGGAGTGCGTTTATAGCGGCACCACCGTGCGCGCCAACCTTGGTCCATGGCGCGTTTCCGTATGGATCGTGAATTTCTGCCCATTTTTGGATATGACGTGGGCCATGGACCAATATTCGTCTTGTGTGAATGTCAGGCTCATTGGAGCGGTGAGATGGGAGAACGACGGCCTACAGTTTTAGAGTTTTCTTGAGATTAGGGTTTGACATTCTTGGATTCTATTTATATGATTTTGCTCTTTCATTTTTAGCGGAATTTTTAGACTTTATTATTGAAATTTAACTTGGATCTTTCATTGCAAAGTGTTGAGCTTGTCTTGAGATCGGAGTGCATTATCTTGGTATGTTTATCCAAGTTGTTCATTCTTGTTTTTTATGCGTTTATCCAAAGACGGTTCCTTTGTTTTGGTGCGTTTATCCTTGGAATTTTAACAACTCCTTCTTGATATTATTGGTACATCTATTCGGTAGGATTAAGTTGCCTATTCCTTTAATTTTTGCACATAAAGAATCCCACAAATACAACCATCTACAATTGTGACAGTTGGCGCTCTTGTGTGTGAACTCATCACGTGGCTTATTGTCGAATTTCCTTGAACTAAAACAAAGATCATTGGCATTATGCCATCAATTTTACATCCCTTGTTTGCATATTAGCATCAAATAGTGCGGTGTAGGATGTCTCCCTCTTGTGCAAGGCCTTAGTAGCTTGATTTGTGGCCAACTCCTTACCTTTAGAGGTGTTTGTCTCCCACCTCTTCGTACTTCCTCCGAACTCTCCATGTCGCCTTTTAAATGATGAGTATACTTGTGTGGCATAGTGCAAAGTGTCATGGACATGCCTATATCACTACAACTCCACATGCGCACTAACTTCAGAATTTAGTCCAAAAATAAATTTAGAAAGGATATATATGTCGATAAATTTGACTTATGTCCTTACAACGAGTTGGCACAACTCCTTGTGATAGTCTTCACATGATCGACTTCCTTAGCACACCCGCTCGTCTTGACATGCATTTGTTGCTCAAAAGTGGATGGCACAAAGTGGTTTCTCATGTCGGCCTTCATTTCCTCCCATGTGTCTATAGGAGGATCCATGTTGAACTCCCTACACTCTTTCTCTTCATTCCACCAAAACAGGAAAAACTCCAAGAAATGGATTGTGGCTAGGTTCACCCGCTCTTCTTTACCGTAGTTAAAGTAGTCAAATACTCACTCCATCTTAAGCTCCCACTCAAATAAGCCTCGTGGTTGGATGTACCTGAAAAATTAGGAATGTTTACCTTAACCCAATTGTGTTTGCGTCGGCAGGGTGCCATTGAACCCTCATGTTTAGAACTGGATGGGTTATAGCCGTAGCGGTAAGGAAGGTGTTCTTCATGGTGGGGCTGATATTGGGGCCGTCTAGGACCTTCATGGACAAGGTTGCATTGGGACTGCATCCGTGGGCGCACATACTGGCCATTGTGGTTTCGCGCAGGTGCTCGCGTGAGGACGCGAGGCTGTTGGGGCGAGACGCCAGCCATATGTTGTGTATAAGTAGTATATTGGCTCATTGGCCATATAATCCCAGGTGATGTAGGTGGTGCGGTGAAGGTAGTCGTTGTCGCGGTTGGTGTCGGCACACACATGAGAGCAAGCGGGATTGGCAGTGGGTTTACATTTGCCAAGGGCGCACCACTTGAAAACAAGGCCTTTACCGACACTTTTTATGCATATTTCGACGCTTTTAAGAGCCACCGTTTATACTCTCGATGCTTTCCAAAAGCGGCGAGAATTTCAATGTCGAGTTTGGTCGACGCTTTTTGCATCACCCAACTCGACGCTTTTATTCATCGTTGTGGTTTCCCGACGCTTTTGTCGGGAAAAAAATTCACGGCTTACTCGTTCATTGACGGTTAAAAGCGTCGAGGATTGCACAATTGATATTAAATTTTGACGCATAAAAGTGTCGAAATTTGCTTATTAAATCCCCACGACTTATCTTGATATAAAAAAGCGTCAAGAATGACACCTAATAAAGCAAAAAATACATAATATGATACTAATTAATTAATCTATAAACATCAAAATATTATATATATGTATGAGTTCTTGAAAACAAAATATAGTTAATCAATATTTCTACTCAATTGTGCAACAATAGAAGATCCAAAACACAAACCTACTCGAAGGCAAAATAGTGTCAACTAGTATTTATACCCAAATATGAATCTAGTAGTTGTCCTACTAAAAGTATCAAAAGATTCTTTTCCAAATTCATGATTAGCTTGTAAACCCCAAGATAGCTTTTCACAATACTTTAGCTCGGTGAACTTGAAGAGAGAAGATGATCTAGTCCATTGCGAGTACTATTATCACTTGCAGCTGAAGAACTGCATATATACAACAAAAAAGTATTTCAATAGAAGGAATAAAAAATAGTACAAAAGAAAGGAAAAAAAACAATAAGATCATATGAAGACCTTGAGCCATTCAATGTAATAGGATGAGAAATGAGACAATTCATATTATTATAAAAACAACATAAGAAAATTGGATTATGATCAATGCTCATCAATTGATGATTATTTATTTCAATTGCAGATGTAAATCATTAAAGGATCATAAATACATTCTATATCATCAATATCAATAAAAAGTGTGCATACTTAAGTGTTATGTCAATAATCCTATGTTGTAATAAACATTAGCCTTAAGTTCTTTTGTATTGCAAGCACATAGGCTAGGTAGAGGCTAGGACTAGGGGAACTGGGCTCAAGCTGGTGTGAGCCAGCATTGGCCAAGTGGGTGCCTAGTGACTTAGCCAAGTTTTGGCTAAGGCATTGTGTTGGGCTCATGTGTTTGCCAGTGCTTTGTTCTGCTGCTTGTTGGGCATGTTCTCTGTGGTATGCTTATTGGGCCGCTTCTTGTTGCTGGGCCAGACGCTTTAATAAGTGAAACGCATCATTGCACTTTTCTGGAGCCTTCTCCCCTGACTGTGAAGATGAGGACGTTTTGAGGCTATTTAGGGCTTGAGTATAAAGCCTCTTCTGAGCCACTGTAGCCGTCACTCTCTGGCACTTTTCTCTGTGTGACGCTTTGGAATCTTCAAGAGCTTTTGCTCTCTCTAGAGCTATGAGCTCTCTGTTGCTTCCATGGCGTTTCCTTTGATTGCTTGAGACCACAAGAGAAAGAAAAAGACAGAGAGACTTGAGAGATCGTGAGATTCCTAGGGTGCTCATCGGAGGCTCTTGGTGAAAGGCTTTACAGAAAGCCTTGCGGTGTCCCACCGGGGACTCTTCTTCTCCTTCTCGTCTTGTTTTCTATTTTGCTTTGTGCCTTTGTTTCTTCTCTGTTCTTGTCTTTGCCGCTTGTGTGCTTGCATGTAACTTGAACTGGCTTTTGGCCTTTGTTGCTTAGTAGATTGGGCGAGTCTCCCCTCTTGAGGCTCCACAGAGGTAGGACCTTGGTCCGAACTGCGTAAACAACCCTGGTGTTCACTTTTCCTTTTTTCTGTTTTTGAGTTTTCGTCCTTAAACGCTTTTATCATTTCTTGAGCAATCGAAGCGGATAGAGATTTGTGACAACAAATTGGTATCAGAGCTTTGGCTCTTGATCTGGCTTCCGTTGAGTTTTTTATGTGACAAAAAACATTTTTAGGGTTTGGTGTTTTCTCTCTTTTCTTGTCTGTGATTCTGACTTTTTCCATTTCCAGTAAAATGTTGCTTTTAAGTGACCTTTGGGACCTGGAACCAAAAAGGCGATTGGCTCAGTTTCCAGATCTGGAAAGGCAGAAACTTACCCTTTCTCCTTGTTGTCTGTCGCTTTATTCTTTCTACTCTTGCTCAGAAGGGAAAGTGTTTTGAGCTGCACGAAGACTCTTGGGGTCCTACAGACTCTGTGTGTGTTGTAAATCCCTATTTCAATACTTTGTCTCTTTTGTTCTTCTTGAACAAAGCCCTCTGTTTTTTCTTTATTAAAAGGAAAGACACTCTATAGAGGTGTAAGCTTTATCATGAGAACTTAAGATATCCTAAGAGTATTGTTTCCTTGTGTGTTTCATTTTGTTCTTGCTTTATTCCTCTTTACTTCATCTTCTGCTTTTCTCACTACTTGTGTGTTGTGATGGCAGAGAATTCTATAAGGGTTAAACCCTTTGATGGAATTTCAGACTTTGCCATGTGGCAAGTCAAGATGAAAGCAGTACTTATTAAGGAAAAGTGTTGGAAAGCAGTGAAGGGCACCTTGCCTGCTGACATCACTAAGGAAGCTAAGGTAGAAATGGATGAACAAGCCTATTCAGAGATAATGATAAGGTTAACTAACGACGTGACTCATCAGGTTATAAGTTTTACTAACACTAAAACTCTTTGGAAAGGTTTAGAGGATCTTTACTTGACTAAGTCTTTGCCTAGTAGGATCTCTTTGTTGTGTCGGTTGTTTACTTTCAAAATGGATGTTAACCTGTCTCTAAATGAAAACTTGGACAAGTTCTTGAGGATGACTCAGGAACTTGAAAGATGTGATGATAAAATCAAAGACACCCACCAAGCCGTGTTATTATTGAGTTCTTTGCCTTCTCAGTTTGATACTTTCAAGGATGTTATTCAGTAAAGGTATGAAAAATTGTCTAAGGAAAAAGTTATTGAGGCTATACTTGAAAAGAATGAAGTCATGAAAGTATTTTTAGTCTAAAATTGACAAGAAGACTGATAGTAAGACTGAGGTCTTGATGGCTAAAGGAAAGACTAAGAATAACAACAGAAAATCTTCTAAGAAAGACTCTAAGAAGAATAAAAAAGGTGAAATGATAAGAAGGATAACAAAAAATGTTTCTATTGTGGCAAATCTGGACATTTTATCAAAGATTGCATGAAAAATGCTAAAGATGAGGAAGATAAAAAAAATCCAGTGAATCTGCTACTTTGTGTGAAACTCATGGTAATTATCCTTACGAACTCCTCATGTGTGCTTCTCTGTCTGCTCTATCTCATGACTGGATTCTTGATTCTGGGTGTACTCTGTATACTACTTTTGATAGATCTTTGTTTGAGTATTTGCATGAGTGTGATGGAGGTGAAGTGTTGTTGGGTGACCACACTTCACTGCCTATTAACAGAATAGGTAATGTACCACATAGGATGTTTGATGGCATAGTTAGGGTTCTTCAAAAGGTCAGGTGGGTGCCTGATCTGAGAAGGAACCTAATGTCTGAGTCTATGTTTGATGACTTGGGATGCAATATTAACACTCATAATGGAGTAAGAGAGGTCATTAAAAATGGCACTACTCTTATCAAGAGTATTAAGAAAGGAGGACTATACCATGTTATAGCTTCTCCTGAACTTAATTTCTCAAAAATGAGTATTAGTATGAGTTCTGAATTATCAAAATTATGGCATGAAAGATTGGGTCACATTGGTATGAAAGGCATGCTTCATCTGTATAGGACTAGTATACTTGCTAAAAAACCTGTTGATTTGAATTTCTGTGAAAACTGTGTTTGGAAAAAAAGGCCAATCACAGCTTTAACAAGTCCTCTTATGTTGCTGAAAACCCCCTTAAATATGTGTATTCTGATCTATGGGGACCTTCACAGGTTGATACTATAGGGGGTAGAAGATACTTCATATCCTTTATAGATCATTTTTCAAGAAAAATGTGGGTGTACTTGTTAAAAACTAAAGATGAGGCCTTTGATACCTTTAAAACTTGGAAAGTTGCTGTTGAAAATGAGTCAAATCAGAAACTCAAATGTTTTAAAATAGATAATGGCTTAGAATTTTGTAATGCTGCTTTCAATTCTTATTGTAAAGAATCTGGTGTCAAGAGACATCTTACTGTACCTGGCACTCCTCAGCAGAATGGCACTGCTGAGAGAATGAATAGAACCCTGCTTGAAAAAGCAAGGTGTCTACTCATAAGTGCAGGTATGAAACCTTCTTTGTGGGGTGAGGCAGTTACTACTGCTTGCTACCTCATAAACAGATCCTCATCTTCTGTGGTGAAGTTCAAAACACCACAAGAGATGTGGACTGGGAAGAAACCCAATTTAGAACACTTAAAGCCTTTTGGTTGTACTGCTTATTTCCAAATTTCACAAGGTAAATTACAACCTAGAGCTTTCAAGTGTGTTATGTTGGGCTACCCAGAAGGTGTTAAAGGTTACAAACTATTGCTTATCCAACCTCATGGTTACAAAGTGATAGTCTCTAGAAGTGTGACCTTTAATGAGTTTGAATTCCATTTTAAAATGAAAAGGACTAATAATGCTACTGAGGATGCATGTACCTGGGAACAACAGACAAGATTTTACTTGCCACATGAAGCTGGCCTGGATGGTGAGAATGAGTTTGATAGTGGTCAAAGCTCTTTTACTGAGAGATCCACCGAGGATGCCAATGCTGAAAATGACCTAGAGATAGGTCATGAAGATGAAATGATCCATTGAGATCAGATTGTAGATCAGCTGCCTCACCAATTAGGTGGGGAAGTAGTAAGTGATTCTAACCCTATCTCTGTTCCTGAAGTTGAAAATGAAAATGTGCATGAGTCGCATGCTTCAAATGTTTATCAACTAACAAGAGATAGAGTCCCTAGAACTGTAATTCCTAATAGGAGATACATGAGTTTACTTGTTGAGCATGTTGATCTGAATGTGATTGAGTTTGCATTTTTTGCTTCTGAAACTGTTGTGAATCCTTTCACTCTTGAGACTTTTGAATCTGCTGTAAAATATGAGCATGCTAAAAATTGGATGAATGCTATGAAGGATAAAATTCAGTCTATGATTGTGAACAAAACTTGGGTGTTAGTTCCTAAACCTAAAAATGCTAGGGTCATTGATTGTAAATGGATTTACAAAGTTAAAGAAGGTGCTCATCCTAGAGATCCACCTAGATACAAGGCTAGACTTGTAGCTAAGGGGTTCTCACAAAAGGAAGGGCTTGACTATAATGATATATTTGTCTCAGTTGTTAAGTATAAAATATTGAGACTTCTTTTGGCTATGACTACTGTGTTTGATTGGGAACTTGAACAAATGGATGTTAAGATTGTTTTTTTGCATGGTGATTTGCATGAAACTATATATATGAAACAAACTAAAGGCTTTATTGATGAGACAAAAAATGAGCATGTTTGTTTGCTTAAGAAATCCATCTATGGCTTAAAGCAATCCCCTAGGCAG